>CM064432.1:61728318-63025968 GCA_032690845.1 Eleusine coracana subsp. coracana | reverse complement strand
CTCAACAGATGTAAAGTTGCTTCTGGGATGACAAGTCCATCAGAGTGCTCTGAATCTGAAGTGTATCTTTATGTCAAGGAGAACACCATCATTAATCTACAAGACACTCTTTGATTGTAAACCACACAAGAAATAAAATGAAGATGATAGTAGCGACAATTCATAAAAGGATATCTGTTTGTCCAATATCATTTGACAAAAGATTATGAATGCCTTCATTATAAATCTCCACCATCTGCACTTGCACCTTATAGGAGAAAGAATTTCTCCTACTGTGTGAAATATCGAAAAGTTCATTTAGAGCTCGATAATTTACACCCCAATCTTGTTTTTCCCTGAACTAGGTCCACTCTGAGAATAAGGATATATCAGTAAATTAATGTCATGCAAATGGTGATTTGATTGAAACCAAGGTAAGATAGATACCAATTGTGTAAGTTTTGCCAGAACCAGTCTGGCCATAAGCAAAAATACACACACTGAACCCATCCAGGACTGATCTTATCAGTGGTTGTATTTCTAAGAAAACCTGACCTGTAAAATGAAACAAAATAATAAGCATAAAGTTATGTCCTCTTAATCAGATAGATTTAGACAAGCACTCGACAAAACCCAAAACTACAAGCAATAAGTAGGTGGTCTTAGGTAGAATACATGTCTTATCTCTTTCTAATAAAATAGGTGCAGTCGTCCAACACTTTTTTCGTGTCCATTGCTAATCCTACATGCGGACAGGTGGACCCTTTCCGAGCGTCCCTCCTCTGCTGCCCTACCCTAGGCGCTGTGACGGCCTTGCAACAGTCTGGGCGGGACAGCCCTACAGCAGTAACCTTGTGGCAATACACGACGGCGGCTCTGTGGCAGATCCCCGCCGCACGCCTCTTAACACCTCTAACCTCTGTGGCGACCTACTCCTAATACTACACATGCAGATCGACGTGCGGCAAGCACCATCGACGTGTTTAGTGAGTCAACCACAAGCTCCTTCAGGCTATATCGGCAGTATAGCATTTCATTGAGTGAAAAATACAGTTAGATGGACCTTGATTTGTGTTGATTTACTTGGTTGATACGAATCATTGAAGAAGGTGACACAAAATTTCACATTCGCCCCACTGTCTACCTTTCATAAAGGAGAAATAACATGGTATAGAAAACATGCAAAGGTCTGCCATGTTTGTGACCATGTGTCGATTCTACTTTTAAGGTGGTTGCAAATTTACCATTTAATGTATGTACTGATATGGTCAAGCGTCTCCTCCCAATTGGGAAAGTTTCCTTTATCCTGATGCTTATGTTCAGGTTTTAAATACCTCTTATATTCAGATGTAATGGCTCATGTTGTAGTAGGCACTTATACGAGATATCAATCAAGTGCTTCCACGAGATGTAGTAAATTCAGACTTCTACTTGTTTGTCAGCATAAGAACATTTCATTATTATTTTTCTTAGTGCCTCTACTATCACATGGAATGAACTATTGACCTGATGTGTCAAGTAATATTGTCAGTGACATTACACATGTATAATACACAAGTGTCAACTTCCATATTCTCATTTTCAGGATGAAACAAAAGTTCACCTTGCAGATGCTTCAGTACAAACAGCGGAATACTGACAGACTGACCTATCAATGTGTATGCGAATTTACTCAGGTAATTAAGATTTTATATGGAGCTCCTGAATAGATTTCCATTGGCTTTAACAAATTCATGTGTTGATAGTTGATACAATGCTCTAAAGCTTTATCTGAACATCATAGTACGCCTACTGCCTTTATAGTCTGACTTGATATACCTTTTACTCCTGATGGAAAATGGGGAAGCCCTTACTCAAAAAGGATGATGGAAGGTGGCCGGGAAAAGGTAAAAAATAGGAAAGACTGAAGTATGCAGATTAAATGTTTTAATTAAATTTTGTTGTAAAGTTTGCACAAAACTACTCCTTCACAACCTACATTTTATAGCTTTATTTTTAAATAATCTAATGAAATTCCTACCTCTCTGTTCTGACATGAATGCATATGCTACACTTCAGTAATTAGATTTCTTTGCTACTATTTGGTGTTGTGATCAGGTTTTTTACTACAACAAACCATATTTTCTTTCCTGGACATTCTATGATAGATGCATATTCCTGCTGCTGGCATCCTTATGAACTGTTATGTGGATATGCATCCTTATCAATCAGATGGTCCTTGCCTTGTTCTTTATTTATCCAGTGAGTTAATTAGTTATGCGATAACATAAAAAAAAATAACAGAAAAGATTATTGTGTAGTGCAGTTTTAGATACAGACTCTGATTAGTTTTTAGTATGTGCGATAGTATTATGTATGTGTGATGAGTGCAAAGGGTGACCATATACACTTGAAGAATCAACTATAAGGGTGCGTTTGACATTACTGCAGCAACAGGTGCTCTTTCCTAGGATTTCATGTTCTAATCCAATCGATCAAGTGGCTGCAGTATGTTACCATTTTAGGTTTCTACAGGTTTTGACATCAAAACAGGGGAATGGTAACTTCTCCAGTTGTAATAATGCAATTGTCTTATCCCATGTATATGGGTTCCAATAATTAATTAAAACTGTTGCTGCACAATGTCCTACAGTTTTTGCATGCTTGTGAAACTACTATGTGACAATCTACACATATGTTCTTCAGAAACAATACACTGATCTCAGTCTAGTTTGCACTCTGCTTATTTATGAGCTAAACAGTATGTTTCCCTAATATTTAGTTCCTTTATGTTTATACATGACTATTATTATTTCATTACTAAACATAACACTAAATGCTAGGAATCTCACTGCTTGAGTTTGGATATAATGTAATCTGATATTCTCGTACGGTCGTACCAAGAAAAGGGTGCCATTAGAGTGAAGTTGTGGTCTAAAATAACATGTACTAGGCAATTCGCAAAGTGGATGATGAAGTAGTCAATTCTTATGATTGTCCCTATCGTAATAATATATTATGTTTTGTTTATATAAACAGTATATATACTACAAGTTTTGTATGCCCGGAGCAGCAGCACGGCACATTGCTAGTTACTATAAATTGTTACTAAAATACAATATTGACCAAAAAAATACCTTGAGAAGCTGATGAGCCAAACACTTTGTTAAATTTGAACGTTTGATATTCATTCTTGACTTGCTTAGACGGGTTTGAAACCCAAATCTCACCATCTTCACTAGTATGAGCAACTATGGTAGCTTCCTTATTTTGACCAGGAAGCCATGGTCTCACCCGACAATAAACCCTTATATTGCCTACAAAGACCAAAATATCACAATCAAAATAATGAGTAAGAACTTGTCCCGGGGTGTCATCTAGGTCCCCAAACTATTAATTTGTACATTAAGGTCCCTAAACTTGCTACATGATTCACTCACGGTTCAAATTACCCTAATTAACATTAATGTGTCTACTTGATGTTTTTATTCAAGCCATATGTCACTCTCAAGTGAATGAACTCATCAAATCCACATCAAAGTTAAAAATTAGGAGAAAAATAGGGGGGAAACTGAAATTGCTTTGCTTTATGGTTATTTTGAAGTAGGTCAAATAGTAATATAAGTGATAACAAATAGATGGTTTGGATAACATGGCCACAATGGAGGCACCAAGTAATAAATCCTAATTAAGGTAATGTGGACCGTGAGTGTACCAATTAGTAAGTTTAGAGACATAGCTGTGCAAATTAGGAGTTCACAAACCTAGGCAACACCTCCGAACAAGTTCGAGGACTTAACTAAAAATTATACCAATAGCTACCGCCTAAAGTTATGAAACCGGATGTGGCACCCTCACCATCCTCACCGTCAGCTCCATTGTTTGTGATTCATACTAACGAGAGCTAAACCTCTTCCACCAGCCCCGAGAACCCCCTCTACAGCCGGAGGGGAAGAAGAAACCCCCAAACCCTGAAAGCTAATCTAGAAGCTTCGCAATGGAAGAAAGGGAGAGAGAGAGAGGGTGAGGGAGGGAGCTCCGCCACGCTGTTTTGCTATTCACCATGGCCGCAGAGAGAGAGAGAGAGTAGCATCTTCTGCCTGTTGGCTGATAGAGATGCATTGTTGCAGAGAGAGAGAGAGAGAGAATCGGTCAAAGAAGACAGGTGCTGGGGCCCATCACGTGGGTTGGGAAGAGGGTCTGTTCTTATCCTAGGGTGATGTGCTAACAGCAGCTGCAGCTCACGCCGTCAGGAGGGTGCGCGCCCACCTGGGCGCCAAACAATTACCGTGAGGTTATTTAATAGAAAAAAAACAAATAAGAAAAATACCTTTCAATTCCTGCAGCTCATTGTAGAGTATCTTATTCTCATTGTGCAGTTTCTTATTCTCGGCAAAAACTTTGGCATAGTTTTCAGCAGCATCAACCAAATATTTTAAATTAGATCCTGTACAAATTTAACAAAAAAAAGTTTAAACATCAAAGTGACCACAAGATTTATTCATTCAAGGCATAAACGATTAAAACATAAAACATACCTAGGTTAGACACTTCGTCTCTCCACTTCAGTTGAAGGGCACACATGTCTTTACTTATTAATTGCGATGATTTTCGCATGTCCTAATTTTCGAAAAGTGACATGTACATAAATTAAGAAAACAACAAATGCATGATGAATTGCCTCAAAAAAAAAAACAAATGCATGCCCACTAGTAAAGAAAAACAAACCTTGACATGATCCTCTAGTTCCTTAACTTTTGTACTCAAATGCTCCTCTTTTTGTTTTGCATTTGTTTCAATCTCTTCAATCTGCTGCTCATGCTTTATCTTCATTACTTCTATTTCTTTATCTTTCATTAACAGAATTTCTTTTCCATCCATTTCTGTTCTTTTTTCAGTTTGTGACTCTTCTTCCTATAATACAAAATAAATTATAATATTATACCACTACGAAAAGTGACGAATAAATAAGAAAAATCCAAAAGACACAAGGCAACTTTTGCTATGAAACAATTCAGTCACTAACCACTGTGGTGGACTTGTAGGCTTCAACCTCACCCTCCCTCATCAAATTCTCCAATGGCAAATCATACCCGTGCATCAGCTCGCCAAAAGAGTCTGATTTAGATTTGTCCTGCCAAAAATATTTTCAAACGCATATGATTGTTGGCTTACACACTAAGAAAAGCGACATGGTTAAGGAAAAACTCTACAGACTTGTTTGGATCCTAAGTATATTTGTGGTTTCGGTGAGATACCACTACTGGTTTGCAGGGTTTCGGTGCTACTGTAGCAGGCTGCTATAGTACGCCACCAGCCCAATGGGCCCATATGGCTGCCCACAAGATAGCCCTTGCATAGTTGGGCTGTATTTATCTCTTTGTAAGTATTTACTTCTATTTTTATATTAAATAAATCACAGTGGAAGCCTCTCCTACTGTCTTCACATCAAAAGAAGTTAGCAAAGATGCTAACAATCAAGAATACAAGAAAAAATTAAGTCACTAACCTGTTCGATGCATTCCACACCCTCAAATATTATTCTAAGTAATTCAAAGTTTGGAGGAGGTTCCCCATTCTTTATTTTTTTGAAACAACCGTCTTCTCGCTGCAAAACAAACATTTCATGTTATTAAAAATGTTATATATATATATATATATATATATATATATATATATATATATATATATATATATATTAGTTACGCTTCACTATTAACAACTGAATACCTCTCTTTGCTTCCACCAATTCTTAGTCCTTTTAATTTGCAAAGACGTATAAACCTTGTGGCGGCACTTGAACCTTTTGAATTTGTCGCATAATTGTCTGTGCGTAAAGATTTTTCCTGATTTCTCATACATCTTTTGTGCAATTATTTCGAACAATTCTTTTTTTGGTAATGTCAGGGCATCTTTATGTGTATTGAGAAAATCAACATAACATGTACAAAACAGAGTCTCAGTGCAATCATCCCAGAATTTGTTCCTGTCATTAAACAAAATATACATAAGCTCATTTTAAAACAATATATAACTAAATTTAAAAATATAGAGATGTTATAACTAAATTTAAAAATATAAAGCAGGTTGTGATCTGCATGCAGGAGTGTACTTTGGCTTGGAGAGTGCCGAGACAAGTGGAGGAGCCTTGGCGTGAGGAGTGGTGAGATCTGCATCCTTGAGTTAGTTAGCGACATGCAGGTGGAAGTGGCCTGCATGTAATCGACATGCAGGTGGAAGTGGCTTGCATGTAATCCAGGGAGATGGGTTGCCCGGTTCCTACGGCAATACGTGTAGACCGTGTGAGCCGTGGCCACTGGCTAGCTTGTGTGCGTGTGTGTTTAAATAGCTGGTCATGTAATCAGTTTGTGTGTGGCGAAGTGGAATACAAGTGCCTGTGTCGTGTGCGCTGGTGTGCAGCACTGAGATTCTCTCTCTCTCTCTCCCTCTCTCCCTCTCCCTCTCCCTCCCTCCCTCTCTCTCTCTCTCTCTCTCTCTCTGTGTGTGTGTGTGTGCGCCGTGGAGGAAGAAAGTGAGAGCTATGTTTGCAATTGAGTGGCTGGGCCAACAAACAAAGTAGAGAGAGGAATTGACGGTACCGTTTCCTTCCTTTCTCGGTTCTCAATTGCAGATCTCTTGAAATGTGTTGACTTTGTTCATATTCTTTGGTGTCCTTTGCAGCACTTGAAAGGATACCTCCACTTTCAGGATCACAGGCACTGGGAACTGACTTCCTTTCATCCTTTGAGGATGAATGAGTTGGCAGAGCAAGAGTATGGAGCTTTGTCATGTCAGTGTTTGAGTCTGCTTCTGCACCATTACCACATGTCTCCTGCATTCAGAATTAATTAAACAAGTAAATAGGCCTCCAAATCCCAAGAATGGTCATGCAAAAGAAAAACTAACTACATTGAAGGCCTAACTACATTGAAGGCGATATAAGCACCTGACCAATACATAAAGTGGTTTCAGATTGGGTGGAAAAAAAAAAGGGTGCTTTAAGTGTTCCATTTTCAAATATAACCAGATTAGTTTGGCATGCATGCATGCCCAGATGAATTAGCATGTGAATCAAGTTTTGCCCTTCCCATGACCTTAAACTATCTATCCCCATGTAACTGTGGCTCTTCTCTTTATTATGTGTCCCTTTCCAGAGGGCTAACAAGAAAAAAAAAATACAACATGAATACTAAAACCTGAGATTAACATGTCATCTTAAAAGTGATGAAAAACAAAATCATCTTAAGTGAATCGTACCGGTTTCCGCATTGCAGCAGGTGATTCACCCAAAATGTCATCACAAAACAAATCCGCTGATCTCTCAGTCTACAAATTGAAGGAGCAGTATATGTTATATTCATCGTGATAATATGCTTTCATATACACTACAAGCTTACTCATTTTTTAGGTGCAAAGTTCAACTCACCACAGGAAAGACAAGACTGCAAAAGGGTAAATGATTTTGCTACGGAATTGGCACGGGAACGAGATTAGAAAGGGTAGCCGGGGGAGGACAGAGTGATATACTCGAGCAAGGGAAGCTTGAAAATCTGCATCGACGTCCATAGAAGCGGCGGTGACGTCGAGAATTTCCCGCTCCTCTACCTCGTCTTCCTCCATCGGGTTCGCCGTCACGGGTTCCGGGGAACGGTGGTGGTGGGTTCGACGGTGGTGATGGCGGTGATGGCGCTTGCGGCGCTTGGGAGATGCGTCCGGCTGGGCGCCCTCGTGGGAGCGGGAGTGCTTGGGCGGCGACGGGGAGGCCGGCGACGGGGAGGACTCTCCGGCCATGGCCGCGGGGGGTAAGGGGGCTAGGGTTAGGGTTACCAAACAAATTTCGATGGATTGACTAAGGGGGCTCGCGCGGAGGTGCCGGGGTCGCGCGGAGACGTCGGCGGGTAGGCTCGCGCGGGGCAGAGCAGCGGCGGAGTCGCGCGGAGGAGCCGGCGGGCGGGCTCGCGCGGAGAGGCCGACGGGCGGGCTCGCGCGGGGCAGAGTAGCGGCGGGCTCACGCGGGGCTGGCGGCGGCGGCGGGCTCGCGCAGGGCAGACGGCGGCGGCGGGCTCGCGCGGCGCGGGAGGGCGGGGGTGGCGCCAACGTCGGGAGATCGAGAGAGAGAGAGAGATGCAGGGAGGAAGAAAGATCTGACAAATAGGACCCACTTGTCAGTTAAAGAAAGAAATAGTTGAGTGGTTACTAATATGGATGACATGTTGGGTCTATTTAAAAATTGTTATAAAAGTCACATAGCTTTTGGTTTTTTTCATAACTGATACTCCCTCCGTCTCTTAATATAAGGATTCCGGGGAGTTCCAATGCACCACAAGAGTTGAGAAAAATGACCGCCATATCCCTAATGATTGGATACATTACCATAAAAATATAATATAATAATCATGCAGCACGTAAAGGGATCCTCTCCACCCACTCCATATTTATTGCATTCACACACCATCTCTTTACAGCCAAAGCAATGAAAAGTAAAATTTTTAGCGGCAGGAGTGTACATCCTCTTAGCGCCACACAAAGACAATGAAAATTCAAACATTTGAATGTTACAGCGCCAAAATTATTGGTGGCCATATATAAACTCTTCACCCACGCTCTCTTTCCTAAAGCACCTAGCCATCACTTCCAACCGGATCTCTTCAAACTCTCCTTCTCTCTACTTCTCTCATGGCATTTGATCTTAACCAACTCCCTGATGGCAACGAAGATGAGGAAGATGTTGCTGCCATGCCTCTCTTTGACCTGAATATGCCAAGGTCATTGGATCTAAACATGCATCCAGGTAACAAAAGTTGTACTTTAAAGTCACATGAACTAAAATGGTGCAACTACTAGATGATGTTGTTATACTTACTTTCAGCTTCTGATCATCATTTAGATGATGTTGGTGGCATGGATGAACCTGAATTTGAAAATGGGCAGGTGTTAGATGGTAAATATTATCATTCTTTGTAAACTAAGTTTCAGATGATATATGTACTGCAGTAGATCATTTTAGAGTGTGACACACCTTATACATCTTTGTAGATAATGATAATGCTTTGTATGTTGATCACATCGGTGTTGAGTTCCATGAAGAAGAGCTTGACGACTCAAGTGATGAAGAAAATGATGTGGATGGTACATTTCATACTTGTATCACATAAAAGCATGCATTAGTTAGATGAATTAATGATAGTCTATTTGTGTAGAAAACCAACAACCACCTAGCAGCAACCGTAGGAAGTATTTGACAAACCGAGAAAGACAAGAAGTTTATGAAGCTGTGTTGTGGAGAAGTAACAATGGAATAGTGCATAGAAACACCACTACTATTGTTGCTGCTATGTATAATGTGAAAAGGTCATATGTGCAAGCTATTTGGAGGATAGCAAAGAAATGCATGACAGCTGGTGTTCCGGTCGATGTGAGGTCTAAGAAACATGGAAAATGTGATCGAAAAAAAATGGCCATAGATTTGTCACGAGTTAGAACCATTGCTTTGAAGGACAGAACTACAATTAGGGCACTAACTGAAGCATTGCATGTTAAGAAGAGCACATTGCATAGGATGTTTAAAAATGGACTGTTACGTCGTCACTCCAACACATTGAAGCCATTGTTGAAGGATTCAAACAAGCTGCAGCGCCTACAACATTGTGTTTCTATGATAGATCCACAAACTATACATAATGAGCCGACCTTTGTTCAGATGAGCAACATAATACATGTTGATGAGAAGTGGTTTAATGCAACTGCAAAGGTTAAGAAGTTCTACATGTTACCTGAGGAAGAAGATCCATTGCTCACAGTCCAGAACAAGAATTCAATTAAAAAGGTCATGTTCCTTGCAGCTGTTGGAAAACCCATAAAGGATGAGCGTGGTACATGCATATTTGATGGCAAGATTGGAATGTGGTCTTTTGTTAGAAAGGTTGATTCTTATTTCATACATTTTTGTTATCTTTTATTGCAAATGATCAACTTATCCTTATGTCTCCATAGGAACCAGCTAAGAGAAGCAGCATTCACAGGCCGGCAGGTACATTAATCACAAAGCCTATGACAGTTACAAGGGACACTAGTAGAGCATTCTTGATTACAAAAGTAATCCCAGCTATTGTGGGTCGTTGGCCTACCCATCTGAGAAGTCAAACAATATGGATTCAACAAGATAATGCAAGGACACATGTTCCACCTAATGATCCAGAATTTGCAACTGCAGTATTACAAACTGGGATGGACCTACGCCTAATGAATCAACCACCAAATTCTCCAGACATGAATGTGCTTGATCTAGGTTTCTTTTTCTTCTCTACAATCCAAGACACATCTTAAGACAGCTAAAAATATGGATGAACTAGTGGCAAATGTAAACCATGAATTCAATAGGTAAGATCATGTCATGCTTTGGTTGCAAATTATGTAAAAATAATGAACTTGTTGAGGAATCAACTTTTTATGTCTTCAATAGGTATGATCATGTCATGATTAACAGAGTTTACCTCACTCTACAATCCTGCCTTATTGAAGTCATGAAACAGCGTGGCGGGAATGGTTATAAAATACCACACATGTACAAAGATGGCCTAGAAGCGAGTGGAAGCCTTCCTACTACCTTAACCTGTCCTCAAGAAGTGTACGAAGATGCACTTGCAAAAATAGTCACATTTGAGGAGCAGAATTAATAGGAACAGCAGGGTATTTTGTATAGCTAAGCAGTAGCAGCACCAGTCTTTTGTATAGGAAAATGCTAGTATTTTGTATAAGTAATCAATGGCAGCAGCAGCAGTATTTTATATAGCTAAATGCGAGCAGCAACAACAATTATATAGCTCCATACATGGAACCTACCAGCAAACTTTTGTATCGCTGAATGGAATCTAGAAGCATTGGTAGTATGTGACATATTAAGTGCAACTAATATTTTTCTTCAACAACACTTCCATTCAGAAATTATAAAGCATTGACATTACATAGTAACATAAGATAGCTAGGCCACAGGCATTATACGAGTAACACTTGTAGCTACGACACAATCGTTACTCCACGTACATTACATATAGCACTACGACACAACATCAAGCTAAGTCACATGCAACACAATAGGTTAAACACATCAATCCCTTTTAGGCATAGCAAGAGGACCACAGAGCTTACGACACATCAAGCCAATCAGAAATTTAAGCACATCGCCATTGCATTCTTGATAAAAGGCGCGAACCTGCTCTGGGGTGCACTTGTACTCATCTTCGTCTTCAGGTTCTGGTGCCAAGGAGTCTGGAACCATGTCCACATCTTCATCCAAGGAGTCTAGCACCATGTAGATCTCCTGCAGGCTATTAGCGTCATGAACCTGTGATTCCGGCACCATGTCCACCTCCAAAAGCTATGAATCTGGCACCATGTCAACCTCTTGTAGGCTATTGGCGCCATGAGCCATGGAGGTCCTGTTTGTACAGTTTAAGGAATCAACGTGCTAAGTAAACTCTAATCTATGTAATGGCTACTTCAATTTGAAATCAATGCACACAATGACGGATCGAGTTCCAGGCTTCCAACACTTTTACCTGTTTTGTAGATTCACGTCTAGCTCCTCTCGTCCCACGCCTGGGGACAGCAGGAATAGCTCCTCATCGGAGCTCCCCAAGCTCTCGTCGTCGACGGCGTCCTGCGACTGCGGCAGATCGAGCCCGTCCTGGCTTCCCGTCGCGACGCTGCGCCTAGAGCTCTTGCGCGGCGATAAGTTGGGCTGCAGGATCTGCGGCTATAGGAGGTCGACGCGCTTCATGCTGGCGAAGACAGCGGCCGGCGCGCCGGATTTGGGACAGGGCCACGCCGGCGTCGTGCGAAGCTGGGGGCGGTGGGAGAAGAGGATAAGATTTTTTTCCGATGGTGATGGGGAGGAGAGAGGCACGGGCGGGTCAATAACAGGAGTAAATGGACTGTGCTGGCCTGTGTACGTATATGGGCCCTAAATTCTTATATTTGTGGACAAACATCTACCCCTCCGAATCCTTATATTAAGGTACGGAGGGAATATCTTATAACAGCTTTTTTTGCAGAAATATTAGTAGAGACTTTTTCGATCAACACATGAAAATGGATCTGTTTCCAGGGTTAACCGACCGATTGTGCCGCGCGAGCAGTGTGTAGAGGGTCCCATTCCTATCTCACTCCCTTAGTCTTTGTTGCCATCAAACCCAAGCTAATTATCTATGGTGACGATGGCGACGGTGGCGGACGGGCGCAGCAGTGGTGGTAACGGTATTTGATCCATAGAGAAGTAATTAATTTTTTAAATAATTCTATGTTATTCTTTTTAACGAGTTTGTGTTTTGACACTGTTGATATTGTCATTAGATATATAGAAAAAAGGTCGGACACTAGATGCGAGAGTTGCGTCTGTTTTACTCAATTTTTTTTTTCTATGTATGTTTTCTTGTATACCCATAAACACGGTAATTTAGATAGAAATTATGATATGCGTGGTCTTTAACGCGAAGGAGTTCGACACAATACTGAAAGTATATTCTGATGTTGAAAGATATTCAAAGCAGTATCTGGTCCATAGGAAAGTAATTAATCTTTAAATATTATTCTATTTCAAAAAATCAACTATGTCAAAATTAAAACTGAAAAGAGTAATTATTAATATGTTGAAAAGGGAATAGTAGACGAAAAAATATGGGACAATTGTGTTTTTATCACCACTCTCAATTTTAATCGTGAGATTATCCTTATTTTTTTAATTTTGTGATTTTGTCCTCACTTTTTTAAGGTGAAGTGTGATTTTACCTATATTGAGGATAAAATCATAATATTTCTATTGTGATTTTATCCTAGTACGGGCAAACGAAGCCTTCATTTTAAAAAAAAATAAGGGCAAAATCACAAAGTTAAAAAAGTATGGATAAAATCATAATTAGAATTAAAAGTGGGGGTAAGAACGTAATTACCCCAAAAAATATTGAACTATCATAATAAAGCATTGAACAATTAAAATTAAAAATAGTAGCAAACAAAGTAAAATAATGAACCCAGCAGCAAAAAAAAACTCTATATTACTTAAAAATTCCAAATGCATTCTATCTCTCACCTATTCCTTCGTCCAACCAACATCTCTCACCCACCTGCGATCAATTGTCCCACTACGACCTAATTTCTCCCACCTTCCGTGAGTTGTGAACCGGTACCCTTGCTACGAACTGCCCCTCACCTCTCCTCTCCCCGCATCCCACTACGTGTGAAGTGCACCGGCGCTAAGCTTCACCAACACTTGCCTCCGTCGCCTTCCTCTTCCTCGATCGCCACTGTCTCCGTCGTTTTTCTCTCACCCGGTCACCTTCTACTCCTGGTTCCGCCTACACCCAGCCGCGTCCGCCATGTTCGTCACCCTCGACCGCCTATGCCTACGCCTGTGCCCAACTGGATCTACCTTCAAACCGGATCCGCCCGCATCTGCCGTCTTCCTCTCGCTCGGCCACCTCCGTAGCCGCCTTCACCTAGCTCAACCCCGTCGCCGGTCCCCAGCCGCCTTCCTCTCCCTCGGCAGCCTCCCCCTCCCTCGGTTGTGTCCGTCTACACCCAGATGCCTCCGCCTACGACTCCTCCTCAACCCCGCCGGCACCCAGCCGCCTCCGCCTATGACTGCTCATCGACTACCACCCCACTACCCAGTCGCCTTCGACTCTGACTGCTCGTCGGATCCACCTCGCCGCGTCGTTGGTTCAGAATCACTGACTCCATCTACGTCAATATCAAGGGAGGGCCCCCCTCAACATCCTTTCTTTCGCCTTGCCGCCAAACCTGCGAACCAGAAGGCCGCAGGGAGAGGAATCGGTGCCACCTGTGACAGAGAGGGGAGGCTGCTGCGCAGTCCTCGTCGGCCTATAGGTATTTACGTGCAGGAGCTCTCAGTTTGTGTTTGTTTCTTACTTTGATAGGAAACTTGCTATTTGGTGATCTGAATTTTGATAAGGATTTAATTGTCATTAGTGATTCAGCTCTGTTTGAGTAATTTATCAATTTCTATTGGTAACATCCTCATATGAGTAACAGAAAACTCACTGTTGCGATTATAGGATACTTGCTTTAATGTTAGTACAGTGAGTGCATCTCCACTAGATTATTAGGAGATAACTGAAACATGCCACTGTAACATCTTTGTTTCTGCAGCTTAGATAACCATATACATATACTATCTTATACATATTTATCATAGAAGATAATAAAGTTATTCTTCCTATCACATAGAAATGTTGATGCTTTGGTATGACACTGCTATTAATTCATATTTAAGAATGCTATAACAGATGATTTTGTTAACTACAAAAAACTATCAATATGTATTTTTCTACTTGTAAACTTTTGGTTATATGCAAATAATTACTAAATAAAATAATCAAATTCCTATTATGATCAATAATAGATAAAATCCATGGTCTCGATGCTTCATGACTAATTTTTTATGCTCAATTTACAAATTCATAACAGACTGAATGAGCAAAGCCACAGTTTTGGAATGAAGGTTCCAAAAAGCAAGGAAGAAAATTTGATTGTTTTGTTATGAACTTGGGAATTCCTTCGTGATGCTCAATTTACAAATTCATAACAGACCGGGAATTATATTGGGAATTCCACAGGTGACAAATCTCACCAGCGCATCTCTGAGTTTGAATTTCTTCCTTGCTTTTTCCTTTACTTCAGGTTTCTTGTGTTCTTTAATTTGTTAATCTGGGACAGTAGTATTAGCTGAACCAGGATTTGTGTGAAATAGCTAGGTACTGTCAGTCTCTTGTCTTAGAATTTTAACACTATCATGCTTTTTTCCCTCTTGTATATTATAGATAAAAAACTATCTCAGTATTGATTTGATTATACAGACCTGGATTTGAAAAAACATGTAATACATTTCCTGAAGAGCATTACACAGAACAGATTTAGCGGCTGTCTGAAAAGGTATATGTCATATACATTTGGATTCGGATAGGATTTATGTTTCTTTCGTCTGTATTTGAGAAACATGAGTATCTTATATCAAACGAGCCAGGTGAAGAAGCCCGTATCTTTGCAAGTGATCAGATATCCAGCGGCGGTTTTGAATTGCAAGCCATAAGAAGAGCTTACACTTGTCTGGCGCCTATGATCGCCACGGTCTCTTCCAAGGTTCAAAAGCCACTGATCCTTGGAAATATGCTATATATGTTGACTTGCTGGAATAGCAGCCCGTAGGGTCGTGCACCCACATATGTTGATCTTCAGTCAAGTCGAGATTGAACTCCAATAGGACTGCCCATAGCTGGTAGTATTCATAGAAAGCTTCAGCTGACAGTTCACCGTGTATGTCGTGCTCCCACCTTTGATTGTCCAAAGCTTGTACCACAGTGCGGATTGATTATTCTCGCCTTCTCGGAGAGACATCGACAAAGACTTTCTTATGATTATTTTATCACTAAATAAAATTTAAATATAACTTATAACTTTTTATATTTAAATAAATATTTCAAATAAGATGAATGGTCAAAGATAACAAAAAAAGTCAATGACGACAATAATTTTGGAATGGAGGGAGTATATAATAATGGTCTGATCCTGTATGTATAAAAGTTGACCTAGTTTGATATTGTAGTCTGTGAAAATCCATGATAATATATGGATATTTTGTGTTAGCATGCTCTGTACAGACGTTGTGCTTGTGGTGGTGGATGGTTACTTGTGGTGGATGTGTTGTCTGCAAAATTTAAAAGTGTTATATGTGTATATTTTTTTATAGGCGGCAATGAAAATTTGCATGTTATAGTCAGTACCGATATGTATGGTCATCAGACTAAACATGAGACGCATATCACAAAGAAGCATGCAGTGGTAACAATTTGGCCAAAAGATATAAACAACTAAACATTACAGTCGGTTAATGTAGCAGAGAAACGAAATATCATAAAAATTTTAGGACGGCACCAACGCCGAAGTGCAAGGGCAGGATGCCAAAGTGCGAGGGCAGGAGGGATACGATGCATGACAGGCAACAGAGGAAAGAAACGAAGAACAGAAACAGCGGAGAAATAGATAATTTCCTTGACCAGCAGAAAGGGAAACCAAGGAGCACTGCACATAGCTACGGAGGAGGAAGCCAGAAAGGCCAACCACATTCCAGGTGCACGAATGTGTTGGAAGCTAAGATTCCTGCGTGTGAAAACAGGCCAATCAAAAGTAAGAACAGACGTCAAAAACCAACATAAAATTATATCTCATATGCCACAGGAAACAACTGCATACGAAAAGGAAAAAAATAGCGAAGAAGTAAAGCAATGTAATGACAACTTACCTAAGCAAGCGAACGAAAATACTGTCCAGGACGGCATCAGACGTAGCCGAATCACAAGCATGAAGAATAGTAAGCAAAATGAACAGAATCAGAAAAGGGAAAATAAGAAGATGCAGCAATAGAAATCGTAAATGTTAGCTGCGATACAACTGGAAGAGGAGGGAGAACACGACGAGCACTATCCGCTACACCATGGAGAAACGAATTTCTGCCGCAGCAATATGAAAAATAGTAAAAATATTAGCTAACAAGAACAACAACAAAAGAAGGGGAACAAAAGAAAATCGAGAAAAGGAAGGCTGGGATTTCACCTGGTATGCAATGTGCAGGCGAGAAACAGTCGGCGCAAAATGTTGTGACAGCACCACCGAAAGATAAATGCAATCGATGCCGGTAGGGAAACAGGCAATAGCACAAAATAAGGTGGTCAGAAATAAGAGCAACAATAGATAGTACGGAGGTAGGAGAAGTAAAATAAACCAGGAAGACGGGCCGTGCACGGAGCAGAGAAAACGGCCAGCAGAAAGGGCAAACGAAAAGGATAGAACAATGGAAGAAGGAAGAGAAGAATAGAAACGAACGCAGCAATCGCAGCAATGTAAGACACCATAACCAATGAAAGGAAGAAACAGTACGGCAAAAGAGCGCAAGAAATCAAAATGGACCATACACAGAGCTGCCGCCGAGGAGCAAGGGCTCCCCCAGGGGAAGCGAATCGAAAGAGAGGACCGGTCAACGACCGGCCGAAAAGGAAGACGATGCGAAAGCGGCCGGCAGCCACGCGACGAAGCGCTCCAGAACATGTGTGGAGCGAACAGAAGAGAGTAACACAAAAAAAATCGAACGACAAACACACCATAAAAAAATGGTGGCACAACACATAAAAAAAAATCGCTTCGAACACAAGAGGAACCATGGCTAGCGTAAGCGAAGATACGCCTGCTTAAAATAGACGTGGCCGCTGCGCAAGGTAGCCACGCCAGGCAAAATTCCCTGGAGGCCGCAAATCTCTGCTGCATCTGCTTAACACTATGCTGATAGTTCTGGCCATTAATCTATGCTCTGATCACCCTATGAATTAGGATTTCACAACGATAGTGTTGGGGAAGTTGCATACATCTCTGAGTACTGATGTTGAACTCATCGTAGATTATGATATTTCGTACAATCTTTACAGAAACACAGATTGCAGACGTGAAAATTTGTGTGTAACAAGATACAAACTGCATATTATTCAAGCTATTTTTATCTTTTTTACATGATATCAACAATACTTCCAGTTGCCACACCAGACGGGCAAGATGAATCAGCATATATGATCGATGAGGATCGATCATGTCTTGCTCAAGGAGAAGTCACCTTGCTGAGAAGGCAACTTGAGCGTCTCAACAGTGTCGTTGTCGCATCCTTCTCTCCTTTTAAAGTGTGCTCCTGCTGCAAGAACATCAGGACAGTAAGGGCAGAGCTATCAATTGCTCAGCTAATTGTGGAACTACTGCTTAACGACCACTTCATGCCTGCTATGGAACCAATAGATACCAATTGGTCTAATGACACATATCTGAAGAACTATGCAATGATAAATGAGGATAGCCACGTATAATCAGAAACGTCTACAAATAGAACCAGGTGGCATAACTTCTGTGTGAATATCCAAAGATCTAAACCTTCATTTTACAATAAATAGATAGTATTTCCTGCAAAGTTAATAATGTAACAATGCCATGGGACGCCTATCAGTATTCATATTTCAGAAATGGTCAATGGTTTTTGTCACAAGAACAACTTCAAGAATTCATGTGAAGCAAAGAAAGGCTACATGGGATAGATTGCAGACAGTTCATGACCTAATTTAAGAACTGTTAACTAATGGCTAAGCATTCCAATTGTACCGAATACTGATTCAAAAAATTACCTAAATAAAACAAATCACATTATCCTACCACAGAGTTTCCTCAAACTACTAGTTGGTTGCCCGTGCTTCACAATGGACCTCTGCTCGACGTCCGTCGCTCCCGTCCTGTTTTGTCTGCAGCCTGTGCGGGCCGGTCCTTTGTATTTTGGGGCCCCTAAAAGTCGGGGCCCTTTATATATACGTGTATATATGTATTTAAATTTTGTCAATGTAATAAAAATATTATTACTAATCAAAACAAAGTTAAATTTATACAAAAATGATTGTATACTATCTTAAAAGTTCCTGCGAATATTTCTAGCGACAAAGTCAATAATGATAGTGTCGTTGTTAACCTTGTCCAATAATTTCTTTTTAATGTATAAAGTGACTAAACCATTCAATCTTTCTTGAAACATTATGGACCTTAAATAATTCTTCAACAATTTCAACTTTAAAAAGCTTTTTTTAGCTAATGCCGCACTCAAATACATAGTAAATAAGATTTGATATGCAATAGAAATATTGAAATATTTTTAGTTGACATGATTTGTCCATGACTCCTTTATGAGATTCCAAGAACTCTCCTTTTGTTTCTTCTTTCTCCTTTTCTCATGTACAGATAAATATTTTCTAGTTGACATGACCTGAATAAAAATTATAAAAATAAGTAGTCAAATAACCTTCTCGTTTGATCATAAATTTTAAACCAATTATACAAGGAATTAATTGATCTCGAACCTAGTCCTGATGGCTTCTCAGCTTGAACTCAACATATGGCAAATTTGCTTGTACATGTATATGTATATGCTATGGTCAGGACCCCTCGGTTTTGGGGGCCTAGGGCAGCCGCCCCCTTTGCCCCCCTCCAGGGCCGGCCCTGAGCCTGTGATCGCTACCCATGTCATTGGACCTCTGCTCTGCTATGGTCATCGTCCTCAACGGCACCGGCCCCACCCTGTCGTCTTGCTGCCTCCTCCGCCCTCCCGGCTTGGATGTGGTTCCACAATCATCAAATCCTCCTTGCATCATGTCACCACTTACGCTCTAAATCCTGTTAGTGTTCGCAATAAGACCTTGCATTGGCAAGTCTTGGTGTTTAATTCGTCCCGACAGCACTCGCCAGTGGCAAATACTTGCTTACGTTATACAAAATTTCTTTATATTGAGGGTTGAAGTGTACAGATTTGTAGTTCTTTGATAATTGTTTCTGTTATTAAGTGAAAGTTAGTCAGCTTTATGACTCTTCCTCCTCTCCTCAATGCTAGTCCTGTTCGTAAATGAATCACAGTTTTGCAACCGTGAAGCTAGTACAAGCCATCAGAAGAGAACAACGACGCCAAAACAAGGAAAATAGCATCTTTACATTTTCGATCCGATCAACTTAGGATCAGCTCACGTCTCCGCTACATGTAGCCGGAAAAACAGCAAAGTTCTTGCGTAATTACAGAGGGCCGTAATTAGGGGTTTGATTGATTAGCCGTATGGTATGGGTATTGGATTGATTAAATTCAAATCGGCTGGGCGTACGTGAACCAGGCATGGACGCTTCTGTTAACAGCGTCCGGAGAGGGACGCTAAGAAAGAAAACGTCCCAACCTGGACGCTAACACCATTAGTGTCCTTCCTATTTTTAAAACTTCTATTACGAATTACTATTTTTAAAATTCTAGAATTATTGATTACCAGACATAAAAATATCGGGGACCCTGCATGTTTTAACTGGTACTGTACATTAAGTTTGTTAAGTGAGCAATGTTGCATGCATAGTTTAATTCCTTAATCGTCTATACATATGCTTTTTTTGTGATAGACGTGTGGAGTAGAGAGACAGATGAGGCTGCATCATACCTGCACTTGGACTCTCCCAAGAAAATCAGGGATATAAAATAATATTCTTCGTCTTTCAACTTTTTAGTAAATTGTTGAGATAAGGTACTATGTATCATGGCATACACGAATATGACATTATTATTTATTGTACTTTAGGGGATGAGATATCTATTATTGTAAAAAGATTAGCGAGATAAATAATTGATTGTGTTGATATGGGCTGGCTCACCAAACCAAATTGAATGTTGTGAGATAGTCAATTGTTGCATCGTTGGTTTTATATTGTTTCAAGTAACTAGTTTTTTGCACGTGCGACTATTATGTTATAATGCTATTATGTATTAAATAAAAACATATGCTAAAATTAGACTAAGATTACATCTTTACTTTGATGAAGAGAATCAAGATTCAAGATACACAATAGACAAACAATTTTCCAATGTTGTTTAGAGGCATAAAGAGTTTACGTGACACAAAGGCGAATATCTGAAAAAAAAACACTTAATACAAAGACAACTTTACAAGTACAAGCAAGATTAGCGTGTATGTATTGATTAGCGAGCGTATATATATTCAAAAGATGCACCTAGACTTGACTTAGTATGAGGAGTTGACAAATGTCTCCTTCCTTGGCTATGGCGCCAAGGGATGAAAGGGTTGGAGTTGAGCCCCTCAGAGGATTTCTTGGCACCCATCCTAACATGGACCCCTGGCCTCGGTTGAAGAGGGGAGGCTGGAGTCATGACCCCTCTTAGGATATTTCAAGTCTAGGTGCATATGTGGAAAAACCGTTTTACAGTATAATATTATGATTTGCATGTGTGATCAAGGCCTATATCTCAAGCAAGGAGGAAATATATAACTCAATGGTGAGTACCTATGATTTGCTTGATGTTCACAAGTATCCTTGCTTGATGTTCACAAGTATCCTTCCTTGATGAGTCAAAAATAAAATTAAAAAACATATCTAAAACAAAAATCAAAATATTTGCTTGATGTTCACAAGTTTTGTTTTGGCAGAATCCATTCAAGCATCCAAGGGAGATCTACATATATAGTTAAGTGGAAAGTACATGCAGAAAGATCTCGAAAGCTAGATAAAGAAGTTTACAACAGTGGATCTCCATAACTTATATGTAGTTACCATGCATGAGTGTCTCAGAAAACAACTTTTGATGCTCTTCTCATCATCCCAATCGGGGAACATGAATTTATGCTTTCAGAGGAGCTTAGATGTTGTCGGATTGTTCAGTGCATAACCTAGATGAACTCTGCTAACCAACAAAACAAAATATGCTACGAGTGAATAAAACCATGAGAAGAGTCATTCAATTAAAAGCAAAGCAAAATAACTTTATTTTTATGTAAAGATATCAGATTTTCTTAAGATTATCAATAATACATCAGCAATATATATCGATATAAGACGTTCAACTAAAATAATTGAATGTTGGATGTTAATAATTACTATCAGGTTTAGTAAATTTCTTCATATAGATTAATTGCACATAAACAGTACTTTAATAGGTTTATTTCATAATTCGTTATTGGGACCTTTCCTTTCTCAAACAACATGACTTGGGGTTAGTTTTGCAGGAAAAAAATTATCTATATGAGATCAATTTGAACTTGGTAACCCTTCTCTAACTATTCCACAAGTTCCAACAGCAGAACAGAAAAAGTGAAGTCAATAAATTACAGGAACCTATCAACCCCGAGGCTATTCTATGCAGGTCTTGTCCAAGCTGTTATATGGATAGAGTAGTTGTATAGCTTGTTATATTAAGAAATATCAGGAACGCACCTGCTCCAGATGGAGCAAACTCTCCTTTCCCATGTGCCATCTAAAAAAAAGGAATATCAATGTCCAGCAATAACGAAACCTTCTAGATAACATGGTATTTTACTCTACTGTAGCCCAAGCCCTTATTGATCAAGTTTGTTGTCCTTCCTTATCAAGGCCACATAATTCCAGGTTTGGTCTTTATGACCCTAACATGGTGATCTGGTATTTTGCAATCAACTGAGCATAAGTGACTTAGATATTTGCCAATTACCGAGTGCATAGATTCACGTACGCTCCAGAAATATGCTTAGAGGCTGTTTGTTTCCTAAACGGATTATTTAATCTAGATTATTGATGCTAGATTATTTAATCTTGATTATATAATCCAGATTAAATAATCTAGGAGGACTGTTTGTTTGTCCAACTTATTATTATCCAGATTATTGATCATAGACAGTGAAAAGACAATAATATCCTTGGTTGCTATAAAGACAATAATGTCCGATGACATAGGTGGGTAATTTTCTTTGAAGTGACAAGGGTAGTGGGTTATTTAACAAATAAGCTGAAAAAAAACCTTTTGAGGTGCTTATTAGATTATGATAATCTAGGGGCTAGATTATTTAATCTGATCAAATAAGCTGGTTTGTTTGTTTGTACTCCTAGATTATTTAGACTATATTAAATAATCTGGTTGCAAATAAGCTAAAACAAACAGGCCCTTAGTCCCAAGAAAATAACAAGAACCTTATAGGCTTACATTTCTCCTGCTCCTGAGCTCACCAAAGGTTCTGCAGTTCCTGCTCAACCTATAGTGTAGAAGCCGTGATCAGAAAAATGCATGCCAAATACTCTCTTTTCTTGTTTGCCAAATAGGGCAACTTATCTCTGCTTCCATTCAGTGAAAATAGAGTTTATTTTTTGTGATGCAAAGCAACCAAGAAGCTAAAAAATAATGAAAACATAATAGTTAATTTTTTCAAACACAATGAAGTACCACTGATAGAGGCATACAAAATTCTTGGTGAAACTCAGGATGACTAACATCTAGAATCATCAACATTTTGGATTGGCCGATTTTAGTTGTCCTCGTGCTACATCTAATGATTGGACTATCACGTAGTGAAATTTACTTTGAATCTGAACATTTAAAGTCAATGCGATATGTTGCAGCTGCAGGAGACTTTCTATGTGCAAATACCAAATTGAACATTGATCCAAAAAATATGTTGTGCTGGTCAGAAATTCCGAAAATGGTGACCAAATTTAGTGACCTTGGAATATAATATGATTGGCATAAAAATATGCAATATGTATTTATTTTAAAAAATAATTACCTTTGTTTATAATCTATCTTTTTTCCTGTGACCCAGTCAAAGCTTACACCAGGTGAAGACTCTACTTTCTCAATGCATACCAACTTTTAAAAAACTACTACAATTATTATCCACATACACATACAAAATGCTTGCAAGAAAGATCTGTAAACCTGATTACGGTGAACACTACCATTCCTAACTTAGTGTATAATGTGGCACAAAGCAACACCAAAACAAGCCAATAAGTATCACCATATCATGCCTCAAGATAATAATATGAAATCAGAAATAGTGGAGAAGATGCTAACGGGCGAGGATAGTAACTAAGACACTCATTGATGCTGACTCTGATGCTTTTCATTATCGCTGCATACATTGAAAATTAGAAAGGCCATACTTGCGGATTTGAAGTTACGCACAACTGAAAAAATCTGCTCGACTATCCAAAATAAACCATCTTAATCAAGTTCGTGTTTTGAAAAACTAACTAAGCTTCATCTTCCACGAACAAACAAATCTTTTGTAGGCCATAGTGGATCAGCCATCAGAAGGTTACTTAAAAAACCATACAGCACATGGACGAAGCTAAATCATGGTTAACTAATAATTTTATTTGGGCGTTGTGCGCATGGCCTTAATGCATGGTTGTGCAGTTTGCTCACCTTGGCACTGATGTAGATGAAGGATATCGTGAGGCATTTTCTCGAGCAGCAGACTGGCGGTCTGTATGGCAAGTGCGTGGCTTTGTAGGGTTGGAGCCTTGGCGTCTGCTCGAAGTCAACTATGTGGCCGCACGTACCGTAGCAGACACGGTGCATCTGAGCGGACAGACAAAGATGGCACTGGACTCGAAAGGAGCAAATGGCAAGGGGACGGAATGAGCAGATGACCGAGGTTTCTAGGTTAGGAACGCCAACTTCTTGGCTGAGTCGTAGGAGGTGGCCGAGGAAGAAGCGATCTTGGACGTCGTAATTTGTCAGGAGAATCGATGGGGCGATGGGCGACCTCGCGCGAGGCGTTGGCGTTGTCGTCCTGCCCGAAGTTGGTGGCGGCATCAGGGCCGTGCAACTTGATTTCACTGAATCGTACACCTTGGTGCCCTCCTTGTTAGTGTCAAAGGTCGAATGACACCGGCGCCTGATTCCATGGCTCACGGATCTCCCCCCGTCCTTGCCCCATTGGTCGTCGCCGCTGCACGTCATGGAATCCATGCATCGTAGGCGGTAGCATTGTTAGACATAGATCGGATCGGGAGAAGCATGCAATTTTTGGAATGCGAGGAGCATATTGGGAAGGGTGTGATCTTAGGAAAGGAAATGCGTCCGGTACAGTGCAAAGAACAATCTCGTCGTCGGGAAATTAGGTCGTGGGTACTGTCAACGGGTAGCGTTTGCTGCGGTGTAAAAAGTTCCCAAAAACATGGCAGACGAGACCAAGGTTCACATAACGGACTGGGCCGGTATAACCGGCCGAGCTCGGTTCACCGGTTAACCGGTATAACCGGTCAGTTAGCCGGACAAAAGGCGTTTTGGTTGGCGCACGGTCGGTGGCCGGTTAACCAGTGGTTACATCGGTTAACCTGTCGGTTATTCCGGTTAACCGATCGGTTAGATCGGTTTTAGTGATATATTTTAAATATATATTTTTAAATTCAAAAATATTAGTTTTTGAGTGGTTTTATCGGTTAACCGGTCGGTTATTTCGGTTAACCAGTTGGTTACACCGGTTTTATCTGATTTAAATTTTTTTGAATTTTGAAAAAATTTAAATTATAACCGGGGGTTAACCGGCCGACCGGGGTAACCGGCTCGGACCGGTTTTCCGGTTAACCCTGGTTATTTCAACCCTGGACAAGACCAAATTACAACAGTAAAAGATGTAATGTCATTTGTCATAGTGGGTCCAGATTTTAATTAGAAGGTTAATTTTAAACGGGGTAGTAAATCAAAGGTCAGGATGGCGTGGGTAATTGGATTTTTGAGTGAGTATAGATGGATAGATGTTTAGTATTTATAATATAGAAGCATGCAATTTTTGGAATACGAGGAGAAGATTGGGAAAGGCGTGATCTTAGGAAAGGAAATGTGTCGGGTACGGTGCGAAGAACGATCTCGTCACCAGAAAATCAGGTCGTGGGTACTGTCAACGGGTAGCGTTTGCTACGGTGTAAAAAGTTCCAAAATATATGGCATACGAGACCAAATTACAACAGTGAAAGATGTAATATCATTTGTCATAGTGGGTCTAGATTTTAATCAGAAGGTTAATTTTAAACGGGGAAGTAAATCAAAGGTTAGGATGGTGTAGGTAATTAGATTTTTGAGTGAGTTTAGATGGATAAATGTTTAATCTTTATAGTATAGATGAATAGGCGTGAAACTATTGTGATATAATTTTTTTAAAACTATGATAAAAAATTTTAGTCTCAATGCAATGCATGAACAAATAGTTATAGTGTTCCATATGATTTTCAACCCGTTGCAACGCACAGACATGTAAGTATAAGAAAAAATCACAATTAAATATGGGTACACTATTTTGTTACGTTATTTAGATTCGATTTTCTCGGTGATACCGGTCTGGGTCTGTTTTCAGGGTTAACCGGCCGGTTTCGGTTTTCCCGATCCTCTACCGCGTGAGCAGTGAGGAGAGGGTCCCACTCCCATCTCACTCCCTTCGTCTCTGCTGCGACCAAACCCTACCTAGTTATCGTGGGTGACTATGGCGACGGCGGCGGACGGGCGCTGCAGCGGTGGTGGCGGACGAATCCACCGGCTGGAGGTGGAGAACTTCAAGTCTTACAAGGGTATGCAGACGATTGGTCCCTTCTTCGACTTCACGGCAATCATTGGCCCCAACGGCGCCGGGAAGTCAAACCTGATGGACGCCATCAGCTTCGTGCTGGGAGTGCGCTCGGCGCACCTCCGCGGTGCGCAGCTCAAGGACCTCATCTATGCTCTCGACGACCGCGACAAGGAGGCTAAGGGCCGCAGGGCTTCTGTGCGCCTTGTCTACCAGATGGGCACCGAAGAGCTCCACTTCATCCGCACAATCACCGGCGCCGGCGGCAGTGAGTACCGCATCGATGGCCGCGTCGTCAACTGGGAAGACTACAACGCCAAGCTCCGATCCCTCGGCATCCTCGTGAAGGCCCGCAACTTCCTCGTCTTCCAGGTCTCCTCTTTTTATCTATCATTATTTTCCTCGTTACTGCATATTCCTTAGGGCTCGTTCGTTTAATCCCTCCCCCCAAAGGGATTGGAGGAGATTGAGTCCTCACAAGCTAGGTAAGGATTTAATCCCCTCCATTACCCATTCCCTTCCAATCTTGCTGCAACCGAACAGAGCCTTAGGATTTATCAATTTATTTTCCATGGTGGCTGACCATTTCCCATGTAGGGTGATGTGGAATCCATCGCCTCGAAGAACCCGAAGGAGCTTACTGCTCTTCTGGAGCAGATCTCGGGTTCCGATGAGCTCAGGAGGGAGTATGACGAACTTGAGGAGCTGAAAGCCAGGGCAGAGGAGAATTCTGCGCTTGTATACCAAGAGAAAAGGACCATTGTCATGGAGAGGAAGCAAAAGAAAGCGCAGAAAGAAGAGGCAGAGAAGCATATGCGCCTACAAGAAGAACTGGTATGGTATTCTTCTGCAAAGTCTATCCCTCCACCTTATTTAATTTAGTCATACTAATAATTATGCCATGTCTCCCTGATTTCCCAGAAACTGTTGAAGACAGAGCATTCCCTGTGGCAACTGTACACCGTCGAAAAGGACAGAGAGCAAATGGAAGCTGATCTTGTGGAGGAAAGACAGTCTCTTCAGCAAGTGCAGGAAGAGAACCAATCCGCTGACTATGAACTAGCTGCTAAAAAGAAGGAGCAAAGTGCGTTTCTCAAGAAAATGACATTGTGCGAGAAAAGTATGGGCAAGAAAAAGCTTGAACTTGACAAGAAGGTAAGCGTCTTCTGATTCACTCTCTTGGCCCACCAAAACATTTTGTTGTTGGCACATCTGTGGTCTGTATAGGTAACTGTTTTAATGCTTAATTCTTTGAAAATAGGTATCACTGTTTTGAGGCAAAGTATATTGTTGCACAACACTCTGCTCACCTTAATATTCTGCTTTCTTGTTCATTGCATAAGCTCACACAGCCTTCCCATTCTCATTCCCACTCTTATATGCTGCCATATAGTATTATTTTAGCTTAATCTTTCCAAGTCTTTGTGCTAATTAATAATCTGGATGTTCTTATACAATCGTATTACTATGAACTTGCTTAATGAAATATCACTTGCTTTCTTTGTGGGATAGTACTATTTTGGTTCAGACAAAATATTACATGGAACCCTTAAATAGAAACAAAGCCTGCCTTCGACAATTATGAAGTGCTGCACTAATTCCTTTGAACAACATGCTCCTGAACTGCTTACAACATTCTATATTTGTTATTACAGCAACCTGAGCTTCTTAAATTGAAAGAACAAATATCTCGACTCAAGTCAAAAATCAAAAGCTGCAAAAAGGAGATTGATAAAAAGAAGGATGATAACAAGAAGCATCTGGAAGAGATGAAAAGGCTGCAAAGTGCTCTGGTGGATGTCACAACAGCAATTGAGGAATTGAATGAGCAAGGCCAAGATAAAACTGGAAAACTGCAATTAGCCGATGATCAACTCCATGAGTACCATAGAATGTGAGTGCAACCAGATGTCTTATATTCACTGCTGATTTAATACTTAGTCCATCTTGACATCGTTGCGTTTTTGTGTGCTGTAGAAAGATTATATGCACCTACGAGTTGAGTTGCCCAAAATTCCATTATATGTAGCCGTGTCTCAGCTATGTCTAGGGGCCTACTAGTTTACTTAAGATGAAAATTGAACGAACCACATGAACGGAAAAAAGAAAGTAAAACTCATTATGGACTCTATAATTTGTGGCAGGGCTTTGCATAACAGTTTTTGCAAATCCTTTTGAACAATGTCTAGGAGAAGCTCCCTTGAAACAGTGGGAGGAGGTGATGAATGAGCGCATAACCTTGTGAAAACTGTTGAAACTGGCAGTGAATTCCTTAAAGTTGTTCCATAGAAATTCAATAGACTTTCAATGTCATATGTAATGGAATAGGAATTGAGGCAAAGAAAAACCTGATGAATGCACTCTGTTTGGAAATATTTGATTGCAATGTTCTAATGTGCTTCCTCTACCTGAGATGTCACTCAACATTATACTATTTGTGTGGTCACATACGTCTTGGTTGTATATGCCCTGTAGCATGAAATAGTTGTCCACAATATCTATTCTCGCTCAGTTGCATTTTGATTTGATGTTTTGGACATCTTCATACTAAATAGAAAGTACCCACCACTTACTTGTGTGTCTTGCCACCTCATAAAATGTTACTGACCAATCAACAAATAGATGTCGTCTTGTAGAATTAAGCATATGCTTCTCTTGAAACTCCTCCCAAATGTTAATGACCAATCAACAGATTAGATTTAATCTTGTAGAACGAATCAGATACTTTTTGGTAGGGATATATGGAATCTGTTTCTTCTGTCTGTGATATTGTATGAAAAATGAAATGAAGGCCTGCACAAGTTCGAACTATGTAACAGTGCTGAATGAGTATTAATAGGGCCTTAATTTAGTTTGACATTCTATTATCAATAGCCGGTCTCAGGAGTCTACCTTTTTGTTTTGTGCCTTTCATGGTGTTTGTCTTTCTTTAACACCTATTTTATGTTGCTATAACCGTTACAACTACATTTGATATGAAAGAGATCACGCTGATTTCGATTATTGTTACTAGCCATGATAGCAATATGTTACTCCCTCCGGTCAGGAAATATTGTCGTTTCGGACAAGCAAAAAGAACTAGAAATGGCTTACGGTTGGTTGTCTGAAAGACAGCAATAGAAAAACAGAGGAGTACTTGATAAAAAAATCATCTTACTGAAACAGACTTTCAGTGTTATTGTTACTAGTCCTGTAAATCCGGACCGCCCGGCACGGCCCGGCACGGGCCTGCTGTGGCCCAGCATGAATGCACGTGGGCTGGCACGGCACGGTAGAAAAACTGGGCCGTGCCGTGCTAGCCCACGTGCCTTGGCTGCGGCCCGAGGCACGGCACTGTAAGGTTTTTCCGTGCCGTGCCGGCCCATTTAGCCTGTGAGCACGTTACAAAATCAAGTCCAGAATCATTAGAAACAAAAAGAAAAGACCACAAGAGACCAAGTTTTGGCCAAAGAAAACTTAAATTAATAGCCCAGAATGTTAGAGCCGTTATTTGCTGCCTCATTAAAAACCTTTGGCCTAAGGAAAAAAGAGTGCAGCAGCTCTAACATTCTGGTTCAAGTTCAATGTTCACATGTTCACCAAAGGGAGGATTACACACATCAAGCAGCAACACTGGGAACATTCCCCTGATCTGCATCTACATCTAAGTACTGGTTCTTGTAACACTGCTCAAGCTGCTTCTGATGCTCCTCAATGGTGTGTTGCTTCCTGTCCTCTCCTTGCCTCCAATCTTTCAAGCATGTCAGAATCTCCACCATGTCACTGGTCAAGCTCCGACGTCTCTCCTCAAGAATCCTGCCAGTTAAACTAAAAACAGACTCCGAACTGATAGTAGAAACAGGTACAGTCAAAATATCCTTAGCTAAAATCGACAGAATAGGGTAAGTCTGCTTGTGTTCATGCCACCAGCTCAAAATGTCAAGATCATCATTATAGGCCACTACTACATCACTACCAAGATAAGAAGACAGTTCAGATACCTGTGTTCCATATTCAGAAGCAAAGGATGTTTCAGACTCACCACCATCAGAAGCAAAAATTTTACTCCATGCTGTCTTCTTCCTGCCAGTAGTTGGCTGTGGTGGCCTGCTTAACCTCTCTGCACCAAATTTATTATCATACTTGCCATACAAATCAGTTAGATTAGCACGCGCAGAATCATAATAGGTCGAGTAATCACTGCCACTAAATTTTGAAAGCAACTGAAGAGCATTATTTAAACCTTTGAGTTTAGCTCTAGGATCCAAGACAACTGCAAATGAATACAGAAAAGGAATGTCCTTCCAATATTTCAAGAACTTATCCTTCATCAAAGCAACAACCTCTCTCCACAAGTTATCATTTTCATACTTGGCCAAGTGAGAAGCTATCTCAATAAGTTGATGCAACATCAAAGGAACAGTGGGATAATAAACACCAGATAGGATATTAGTAGCCTCATAGAAGTTTTCAAGGAATTCAAAAACCTTATTAGCAACATACCAGTCTTTTTCCTGAAGCAACTGCTTGCCATGTACCTGCTGATAGTGAGTTTGGATAAAAACAGAAAATGTACTCTCATATGGTAAGAGGTGTTTCAGCATCAGATATGTTGAGTTCCATCTAACATCCATGTCCAAACAAAACTTGCGTGGCCTCACACCCATTGCAATACAATAAGATTTATATGCAGCAATGCGTTGGTTAGAAGAATTCAGAAATGAAACTGCAGCTCTAAATGACTCAACATGAGGTTTCAAATGGGTCAATCCAGCCTTAACAATTAGATTAATGATGTGGCATGCACACCTCTGATGCAGTAAAAGAGGACCAACATAAGCAGAAAATTTTGGAGTCAGAGTTCTCATAGCATTAGTATTAGAAGATGTATTGTCCAAAAAACCTTAGCAGATAAGCTATACTCTTCAATAACAGAAATGATACGATCAGCAATATTAGAACCAGAATGTTTCTCATCAATAAGCCTCATGCCAAGCACCCTCTTCTCTAATTCCCAATCAGCATTGACAAAGTGAGCAACCACACTAAGATAATCTTCCTTAGCATTACCAGACCATATATCAGAAGTCAATGCATCAGAAGAAACAGATTGCAAGTACTCAATCAGCTTAGTACGACGCATATCAAACAACTTGGCACAATCTTTAGTGGTGGTTTGTCTGCTAACGCCTTCCTATCTAGGATTATGAGCACGCTTAATGTAACGCACAAAAGCTTTAGAGTTACCAAAACCAAGTGGCAGATCCTCTGTAACAATCAAATCAACCAATTCTAGACGAGCAAATTCAGCATTATATTCCCAAGAACGAATTGAACCATCAGGGTTAAACTGAAGCAAAGTTTGGGTCCTAGCAGATTGTTCTACTTTGCCTAAACATGTCTTACGATGACGGAGCAAATGACCAGTACCACCACTAGATGCAGCAGTCAAAACATGCTTGCAATGGATACATTCAGCGCCATACCTGACTTCCTTACCATGGACATTCTTGAAGAGCAGCTTGAAGTCCTCCCAAGCTTTAGACGTCGTCCTCTTCCTCTTCTGTCCGCGTCCGCTCGTGCCCGCGGTACTCGACGTCGAACGGCCTGCCGGCGCAGCGTGTTCATCGTCAGGGACGTCGATGGGAGTTGCCGGATCAGATGAATTGATGCGCGTCGTAGTCGTACTAGTCGGCGCAGGCGTACTCGTCGGTGTAGGCGAACCCGGCCTCGGTGTAGCCGAATCAGGATCTGGAGTCCCCGACGTTGACCCGAACAAGAGACACCGAGCTTGATGAAGCGACTGCTCGCTAGGGTCGAGCGGCATCACGGGAGAGGGAGCAGCGCTAGATCCAGAGCGAGAGCAAGAGGGAGAGGGAGCAGCGCTAGATCCAGAGCGAGAGCAAGAGGGAGAGGGAGCAGCGCTAGATCGAGAGCGAGAGCAAGAGGGAGAGGGAGCAGCGCTAGCGCACCATGACCATTATGTTGGGTAAAGAGAGCGCGGCGCTCTGCGGACGCTGGACGACGAGATCTGCGACTGCGAGCGAGAGGGAGAGGCTAGGGTTGCGTTTTGCGGCGCAGGTGGAGCGTGGTGGAGGTGCGGAGGCGAGCCGCGAGCGCGAGGAGCAGACAACGGAGGAGCTGAGTAGTGAGGAGGGCACGAGCGCGAGGAGCAGAGGAGGCCGTCGGCCGTTGCCGTCGGTGAGATCTGAGTGCGAGAGGCCGAGAGACGAGAGTGAGAGAGAACTGTGGCGCGGAGATGGAGGAAATGAGGGAAAGCGGTTAGGGTTTCCGATTGAGTGACTTTTATATGGAGCGGGGCTGCGGGTGCGGGGCGGGAATGGACCGGGCCGGCCTACGTGCCGTGTGCCTACCGGGCTGGCCTGCGTGTCTACCGGGCGGTCACCAAAATGGGCCGTGCTCGGGTGGCCCGTCGTGCCGGGGTGATGGCCCAAGCACGGCACGGTGCTGCGGGCCATGCTGCCCGGGCCCATTTCCTGTCGGGCCGTGCCCGTGCTCGTGTCGGGCCAAATTGGCCGTGTTTCGGGCCGGTGCAAATAGCACGGCCCAAATTTACAGGACTAATTGTTACTAGCCATGACAGCCATGAGTTACTTGATAAAAAAAATCATCTTACTGAATCAGGCTTTAGGTGTTACACTCATGTAATTTCAATTTTGTTAACTTAGAAAATATTACTCGGCCCTTTTCCAGGTACCTTGTTCTGAAACACCTGTCATCAGTTGTGATCGAAATGGATGACACCAAGCTTCTTATCTTATCGCATGCTGTTCTTTTTATTCCTTGATTGCTGGGATATTGACTGTACTACACTTACATCACAGTAAGGAGGATGCAGGAATGAAGACAGCAAAGCTGAGAGATGAGAAGGAAGTTTTAGACAAAAAGTTAAATGCTGACGTTGAAGCAAAAAGGAATCTAGAGGAGAACTTGCAGCAGCTACATAGCCGTGAGGATGAGATATCATCTCAAGAGTGTGAGTTGCGCACACGACTTAACAAGATTCTTCAATCCATCCCCAAGCATGAAGATGAGCTTGCAAACTTGCGTGAGGAACACAACAGAATTGCAAAGGAACGTCAATCCTCAGGGTACCAAGTTCCTTGATTTTTGATATGGTGTTTTTTAAGTCCTTTTGCAGAATAATTTTTCCATCAGCTATCATTATTATTTTTTATTCTTAATATATTGAAATTACATCCAGATCTAGGTACCAAACATTGAAGCAGAGGGTGGATGAGATAGATACACAACTACGGGAGCTAAAAGCTGACAAGCATGAAAGTGAGCGTGATGCTCGATTAAAAGAAACGGTTGGAAGTCTAAAGCGACTGTTCCCTGGAGTCCATGGTCGGATGCATGAACTCTGTAGGCCTTCACAGAAGAAATATAACCTTGCTGTTACTGTTGCCATGGGGAAATTCATGGATGCAGTCGTAGTGGAAGATGAAAACACTGGAAAGGAATGCATTAAGGTGCTCTTTCATGGTTTCTTTTCAGCTAATCGTTCTACTTTTTCTGTATTTACATGGAATCGTGTTGTACTATCTGTAGCAACTAACACCATAGCAGTACTTATTTAGCCCTGTTTAATTCAAAATGCAAATCACTGAACCTCTGAAATTGTTCATTCCACTTGGGGGACACGCCTATATTTTGTTGTGACTTGCTACCTCCTGCAAACGATTGGAATAGATTAGATAGGTTAATATTGGAACGGATTTGAGGGTTGGTACTGTTTGGTAACCACTAACCACCCTCTGGTGGATATATGAAAATTCTCATCCAACAGGAATATAGGAGTTTGGACTTATCGATAGTGAGTTTGGACGTTAGTTTAGATATTTATCCATACAAACTCTTTGTAAAATTTCTAGAAGTAATGAAACACACTTCAAAGCGTATGCTGTTACTACATTTGTCTTAAATAAAATATGCCTCTTTGTGTATAAGCATTTCTCTTCCACCTTTTGCTTTCGCACACCCCTTCTTTCCTGCCTTTTTCAGCCACAATTCCTGGTGTAGAGATTACAAGTCTAAACAGAATTATATAACTCTGTGGTCGTTGCTTTGATGTGTTCCATGTTTTAAGTAACAGTTTGCAGAACCATGGCTGTCAAAAAAATCGTAAGAGAGCAACATGGCTATATATTGCTAAATGTTGAAACTATTTGTTACTAAAATAAAATATCTAAGTCATAGAATAGAAGTGTTAGGCCTGGCATATTCCTGAAAAGAAATTATTTGCACAAAGGGACAACTTGGCCTGGTACTTAAGTTGTTTTATATGTGTTTGTCATTGGACCTCGTATATTTCAACAGCAGGGGTAATGGTTGTATCTAAGTAATTCCGCATCAGTTATATCTAGTCTTAGACTTTGGGGAGCCAATAATTCAAGGATATCTTGTTAACAAAATCATTACTAATTGGCAAGTATTGGTAATAGGAAAGGTCACAACATAAGACCTTTGGAAAGACACAACATGCAATTTTATGTTGATTATATTATACGATGTTCTTATGTGAGCTGGTTTTCGACAGTATCTCTTTGAACAGTCAAAGTCACTTATCTTTTCTGTGCAACAGTATTTGAAGGAGCAGCGTCTTCCTCCTCAGACATTTATTCCCTTGCAATCAGTCCGTGTGAAACCAATTATTGAGAAACTACGAACTCTTGGTGGATCTGCACAGTTGGTTTTTGATGTCATTCAATATCCTTTTTTGAACTATTAAAGAAGTTTGCTGCTTGTTCAATAGATTATTTTATTTCTTTGAATCTACAGATGATTTTTTTGAGCCGCCTAATTAAATTTCTATCTTCTAGATGTCCATATAAGGAGAAACTGTAGTGAATAGTGATCGCTATTATGTGCATCTGGAATTTATAAATAGATTATTTATTTTTAGTATCCACAAGAAATTTTGTATTGGTTTTGTACACTATTCACAACTAATGCAGATGCCCAAGCCACAATTATCAGCATGGATATGGAGTACATCTGTAATTAGTCATGTTATTGTGATTCTTCAGACATCTACTCATTTTCCTCAATCGTCAATGAATCTCAGCATTATCAACCCATTTGTAATTAGTCTATATACATTTAGAGTACATATGTAATTAGTCTATATACATTTAGAGATATATGTTTAAATAATTATTTGCCATTCTTGCATCCCACCCATTTGATCGCTTCCATCAAATGCTCTATCCTTTTGCTCATCTATCTACCCACGTTCTAGTTAAAGCCTCTGCTATTTTCATGAAACATCACAAATACAACCATTAATAAGGCTTGACATTCATTGGCTCATTGCTGTCTAATTTTTACCGTGTACTTGTTTGCCTGTCCTTATTGTCTTACTTTTTTTTCTTCAAAAATAGCTTGTGAGGAAAAATAATTACTTTGAAACCATCATCTTACTATGCCAGTTTGCAACATTTTTCTTTCTCCATGTTAATTTTGTGTCCTTAACATTATACGTTTGACCGAGCTTTGGAGAAAGCAGTTCTGTATGCTGTTGGAAATACACTTGTCTGTGATAGACTTGATGAAGCTAAAACCTTAAGTTGGAGTGGTGAAAGGTATAAAGGTAATTACAGTGCTATCATATGTTTATATTCTGAAGCACAGAAGCAGTAATTTTCTGAAACTCCTTTATATTTTAAAGCAGTAATGCTATGCTTTTCTTGTGTGTGTGCTTACTGTGCTATCATATGTTTGTATTTAGTTGTCACTGTTGATGGGATTCTGCTGACTAAGTCTGGCACAATGACTGGTGGAATAAGTGGTGGAATGGAAGCTAGATCAAACAAATGGGACGACAGTAGGATAGAATGTCTGTATTGTCCCGTTTTTTTATTACATATAGACATATGTGTGTTATCTGGAAATGTGTCTTAATGGCATCTTATGCAACTTGTGTTGCAGCCTTAAAGAAGAAGAAAAATCAGCTGGAGTCTGAAATGTCAGATCTTGGATCTCCCAGGGAGTTGCAGAGAAAAGAGCTTGTCATTTCTGAGAAAATTACTGGACTTGAGAAAAAAATGCATTACTTGCATGTTGAACAGGTGGGTTCACACTTTGACTAATAAGCCAAATAATGATTATAGTTTTTCCACTTAAATGAATTATTATAAAATCTTTGATCTGCCCCAAAGATGTCGAGCTCTGAAAAAAGTACTTTTTTGTTACTCTCAGTTCTGCTCTTGTTATTATTTACATTTCATTAGGTGTGACCTGTTGTGCGAATACCAGTTTTCTTTTAGTTAAAGCAGAGTGAATCATTTGTGCAGAATAACCTCAAAGAGAAGCTACTCAAATTGTCATCTGAGAGGAGTAACATTCAGAAAGAGATTGAGCGACTTGAGCCTGGAAAGGAGGAGGTAATATTTTGTTTTAGATTTATTCACCCACTGTTTTTGGCCAGTTAGAACTGTTACTTTTGGCATTGGTTACTAAGTTTGTTTCTTCAGCTCGAGACCCGTATTGCTGAAAAGGAGGTAGAAGTAAGAAAGCTTGAGAAAAAAATTAATGAGATTGTGGACAAGGTGTACAGAAATTTTAGCATCTCAGTTGGTGTGAAGAACATTCGTGAGTATGAAGAAAGGCAACTAAAAGATGCTCAAGCACTGCAGGAGAGGAAGCTAAGCCTTAATAACCAGATGTCAAAATTAAAATATCAGTACGTAACACTTAGCAGTTGGCCATGAAATGTGACAACTTTATTTAGACTAAATATGGCTTTGACACACAGACTTGAATATGAACAAAAGCGAGATATGCACGCACCAATTGTAAAATTAAAGGAGATGCATGAGTCCCTAGAGAAAGAGCTGAAGGGCTTACAGGAGAGAGAGACTGGTGCCAAGGCTGAAGCAGAGCAAATCTTGAATCAGATGGATGAACTGAAAGCTGAAGCTGAAGGTGCACATTTGAAGTATCTTTTAGGTTTTTTTGATAGTTATTACTGAGCCTACTATGCATCTTCTGTGCATTCATGTCACATAATGCTTAACTTTCAGACTTACTCAGCCTATCAAAGTCACATTACTTTTTGCAATTCAAAGAAACTAAGAATGTTTTTCATAGTGATGAGCATGAAGTTTTTTTAGTTCAACTGTTACGTTAGTTCTGTTTGTTGTGATACTGCTCTGCTTTTGGGGCTCAGATGCATTCTTCTATTTACATTTTTGTCAAACATCGACCACTATTAAAGTCCAGAATGCATCTTTATTCTCCTTTTTGTCTTTCTAGTTATTTCATAGAACTCTTTCCTTAAACAGACTGGAAATCCAAGTCGGATGAATGTGACAAGATCATTGATGAATTAAAGGAGCAGAGTGCTGGTGTTGCGTCTAAGTTAGCAAAGCTTGATCGCCAAGTTAAGTCAAAGGTAATTTTTCTAACAATTTGTCCTCTTTTCTTTTGAGTTCTTCTATGCACTTTGTACCGAGTCATTGATGAAACTATTATTCATAGAAGTTCAATAATTACGAAACCATTCATGGACTTGTAGGAGGGGCAACTCATGCAACTTGCATCACGCCAACGGGAGATTCATGAGAAGTGTGAGCTTGAGCAGTTGGAGCTTCCAACAGTGAATGATCCAATGGACACCAGATCATCCTCACAGGAACTGGTTCTTGATTACAGCCAGCTTAGCGAAATCTATCTGCAGGATATGCGACCATCAGAACGTGACAAACATGAGGCAGATTTCAAACAAAAAATTGGTTCGTATGTGGCTGAGATTGAACGCACTGCTCCAAATTTAAAAGCATTGGATCAATATGAGGGACTACAAAGGAAAGAGAAGGAAGTTACTGAAAAGTTTGAAACAGCTAGGAAAGAAGAGAAAGTGATATCGGACAAATATAACTCTGTCAAGCAAAAGAGGTATTGCCCAAGCATTTTGTGATCCACATATGGAGATGGTGACTAAAAAATCTTACGTTATTTCTAGGATGCTATGGGCATGTTTGGTTGATGACTAATTTTGCCACAGTTTCTTGCCTATGGGTACTAGGGTTAGTCTTAACACACTTCTCTGGAACGAAAATTGAGAAACTAAGCGTTGGCAAAGTTTTGAAAGGAATTTTCTTTGTATGACAAGTGGGCCAGGCAGCTAAGAGATTAGGCAAAGTTGTGGCAACAACTAAACACATGAGAACTGGCTGTCTAACCTTTAGGCATGGCAAAGCTTAGCTTAGTACACCATCCAAACATGTCCTATATCTATTGTTTCCACCATAGAATGTTTACGTTATTTCTGATCTTTAGGAACTAGTGAATTTTTCACCATTGCACCATCTGTCTCTTGTGATGTACTAGTCTTTATATGTGAGATTGTCTTACTGTGTGAGGAAATGATAATGGTGATAACTAGAGAGCTCCAAGTAGTTTTTAAAGTGAACAGAGGTGTAGTGATGCAAGATTTTACCAATATTCTTGCAATTGAAATTAGTGCACCTCCTTTCTAAAGTAAACATAATCCGTTGTGGGTTGGCTGAAGTTCAGAATGTGAATGGAGTAAGTAATCTTGTGTTTCGAGTGAATTCCACAAAATTTATGTAATACCCACTTCTCAACAACATCATCTTTGCATAATTCACAAAACCCATTTGAGGCTGTGATGCCATATTCAATTAATGTCAGTCTACAAATTTGATATGCAACAAAATTTTGAGTATCGTTCTCTGTAACTTGTGCAAATAGAAGCTGGTTCGTTCAAACTGTTTGATACAAATGTAATTATCTATAGATCATTCAAATAGAATGGTGGTTCTCTGTTTGTCTGGTTTGCGATAGTATTTGAAGGTAGTTTGGCATTGTAAATTTTGTTTGTGGACTTTTATGTGTACTATGTAACCAAGTCTAGGTATTGTCTTGAACTAGTGTAGCGAGTACCTTTTGAGATTATGCTCCTTGCCTGAGCAGCTCGCATACCAAGAAGCTGTGAGCATAACAATCTTCCTGCTTAGATAAAATAGTTGTCATCCCACACCTCAGGAATGGTAACTGCCCTCTGCTTTCTACCAGTTATGTAAGATTTGTAGAATTGAATGTTACACAGATAAGCTCTTCCCTAACACTCTTTCTGTTGATGGCTTGGTTTTAGGCTCTTGGGCGATTGTCTTACTCATGTTATTTCTATTGTTGTGTAGGTATGAGCTGTTCATGGAGGCCTTTGATCACATATCTAAAGGCATAGACAAAATCTATAAGCAGCTGACGAAGAGTCATACACATCCTCTTGGAGGAACAGCATACTTAAATCTAGAAAATGAAGACGAACCGTTTCTACATGGAATCAAGTACACAGCTATGCCACCTACCAAACGCTTTAGAGACATGGAACAGTTATCTGGTGGGGAGAAGACTGTTGCAGCACTGGCTTTGCTTTTTGCGATTCACAGGTAATTAATCTGCTAGTGATTTCCTTGATCATGGCTTGGAGTTAGCTGTGAAATGGCACTGGTCACATGTTCTGACAGTTGTTTCAATGTATTCAATTGTTTACTTAACGTTATAAAGAATTGTTTACTTAATGTTTCCCATGCCCACATTTCTTGAGAGCTCTTGGGTTTGCCAATGCCAATCCAATGTGTCCTTTAAACATGCACCGGCAGTACTTGGATCAGTATTTCTATATCATCGTGGCCTTCCACTAAACTTGAACATAGAACAAAAGAGCAGCCTATTTAGCTTTAGGGTGCCATTTCATGGTTATATCCTGGGCTGCACACTGATTTCACACAACAGATGTTGTTTCACCTCTAATTCGATCCATAAATGTTGGTGCATGTCAAACTTCAGTTTCAGGCCATCACCGTTCTTCATATTGGATGAAGTAGACGCTGCTCTGGACAATTTAAATGTTGCCAAGGTTGCTGGGTTTATCAGATCAAAGTCATGTGAGCGTGGTGCTGATGAACAAGGTAGGGATGGAGGATGTGGGTTTCAGAGTATTGTCATATCGCTGAAGGACAGTTTCTATGACAAAGCGGAAGCATTGGTTGGTGTTTATAGGGACTCAGAGCGAAGGTAAAGAAGTGTACTTTTGTTAATTGTTTCCTTTTTTGATGCACATTACCGAAGTCTCAAATCTTATGTGCAGTTGCTCGAGAACTCTCACCTTTGACCTGACAAAGTATAGGGAAGCATGAAGCAACCTTTGGGTGCCAATTTGATGTTTTGAATTGTGTACATATGTAATCAGTCGCATGCAGTTATTAGTGTATTCTGGATTCAAACTAGCGATGTCGTTGTGCAACTTCTCGTTTGTGTTTTAAGCTGAACAAGACCAGTCAGTATATTCTGGATTCAATCAATTAGGTAGTGTTTGGTTCAGTGTATGTTGGTCTTCGTAGTCATCCTGGATGAGATGATCCTGGATCTGACTAGGTAACTCTTGTTTGCAGCGGCAATAGCATGCGCACCCCCTTTCATTCATTTATTTATTATTGGTTGTGTCGTATATATATATATACCTAATAAAAGTATGAACTGAATTGTGGTATAGTGGTCCGTAGTAATCCGTCATCATCTCTTAATTATAGGGACAGATAATATGTTCGCAAGAGTCGGGAAAAAAAAGTCATAGCAAAATTGATTCATAATATAATAAAGTAGCAATTGGAATCAAAACTAATTATTGGCTGATGCGTCAGTAATCGGAGGAAAGCTGGCGCTGAAGCTTCTTATTTGTCCTTCTCTCAGGGTGTGACAAACTCCGGAAGCCGGACGATGACCTGCCGTTGCCGATGGTGGTAAGCATGGTGGAGTAGAACCTGGCCGACCATGAGCCGGAGGAGGAAGGGTGGTCCAAGTGCGTGGGGTCCCAGGAGGCGTCGTCGTCGTCAACTAGCTGGTGTTGTTGGTCATCGTCGTCGTGGTGATGGTGGTGGTTATGCTCGTCCACCGTCGACGCCCATTTGTTCTTGGTCCAGTCGTCGTCGTCGTCGGCCGTGTAGGCGTCGAACTTCTTGTCGTGGCGATAGTTTGCATCGGATGTGCAGGTGAAGCACATGGTCGGGCTGTCGGAGTAGTGGGAGCCGAAGGAGGAGGACCAGGTGCGCGAGGTCCGGGATGATGATGATGAGGATGATGCGGAGGACGGCGGCGACGATGACGTCGGGCTGCCGATGCCACGCTGCACCTCGTGGGAGACTCTGACGGCTCTGCGTCGTGCCTCCTTGAGGCGGTCGCCGTCGGTGAGCAGCGTCAGTATGCTGTCGGTCCGCCGCTGCATGCAGGCTCCCCAGTTGAATCCCTTGTCGTCGATGTAGTTGAAGCTCCGAAGGTCGTTCATGGCGGGCATGTCGGGCAGGAATTCGCGGGGGAGGTCCTCGGGGCCATGTGTGAGCAAGAACTCGAGGACCACCAGCGCCTTGTAGACGGGTCTCCACTCCTTCCAGTCGACGCTGCCCTGCTTCAGCCTCTGGTGCAGCACCTTTGCAATCCTCCAGCAGTCATCCATGTCGAAGGCCGCGTCGGCGATGCAGGCCAGCGTCCTGGCGTCAGGGAGGCACACATCGTTGTTCGTAGCCTCCTGGACCAGCCTATATATTACATTATATTTTCTTAGATTATACACTACTTACTATCTAGTATGTACTATATATACTATTGATTGATTGATTGATGATGACAGTTCCTTGCCAAGTATGATATAACAAAATAATTAAGGGCAGATCTCACAACTCAGCTGGCGTTACATCGCCCAGGGCAAGCCTCGCCTGCTTGTACTTGTCCTGCAGGAACCCTGATGCCTGCTTCTTCACCTCCCCGGCCAGCATCTGCCACCTTGCTGTGCTTGCTGCCATTTTCTTGGATCGCTTTTCTTGTGATATATCAATGGATCGGTGAAGCCGCCAATCTGTGATTCATCGATCCCAAGCACACTCTGCTGTACAAATTATTTGCGAACAAGTTGTGGGCATCACACTATGGTCTCAAACAGCAGCAGCGGCAGCAAGAAAGAAGAGGAACGTTTAGGTGAAGCAAGGACGAGAGAAGCGCCGGGACGGATGGTCACCACTCACGAGAGGCCATGCATGTCGGACGCGCCTTCGTTGCACAGCCACACCACCATCGCATTGTCCGACTAGTTCCTCCGCCCGTTTCGCTTCCTCGTCTAGATCCCTGTTCATATGCATCTAGCTACTTTTTTATAAATAAAATAATAAATAAAATGTTCGTTGCTTCCTCCAATCTTTTTTAATATATATATTGTCATTGTTTAGATCGGGCTTTTGGATCACACCTACACGTCAGGATGAGGCTGTTTCCAGAACCGATTACGAATCATCCATCACTAAAGGATAAAGATCAAACTCGCACTGCTGGGAAAGGGAAGCTTTAGCCAAACGTGTCAATGACCGCCACAACACAAGTGGACACGCAAGGGAAGTCTTAAATCACAATACAAACAATATTACGCTTCAAAAATATTGCCATTGCAGACTTCATTTATTTAGACAACAATAATGTTCATCTGATTATTAACCCAACCCCCAACAAGCCCGTACAGGCAGAGCAAGTATCCCATGGTACACTGGGTGAACAGCTGGCACATACAGATGTACCCAAAACATTCAATAATTACAACAGCCACGTTCAAAATCTGCATAACGACTGTCTACAAGTTCATGTAATTCCATCTAGAGCACAACCTTCCTTCATAGTACAAACTAATCAATCTTGACATTTGAATACAGCAGGGTATCCCTGGTAAGTGGCATGTTCATAAGCAAGCAAACCTGCACAATCAGCACATTAGTGTCATCAGAACTCACGAGTAATTTATCAGCCAAACAGGCAGAAGAGATCATGCACTATCAAAAGCTATAATGAGCATCTCAAGCTCAATCAATCCATATAGTTTTTAGGGTTTAGTTGTAGCCACTAAACTAAACAGAATCCATATGGTTATCAGAACTTAATCTAAGATGAATTTGTACTTTACCCCAATGAGAGTAGAGACAAGAAGGATGATCCCTGTAATCCATGCCAAACTCTTCCGAACAAGTAACACTGAAGCTACCGTAGCATTAGTTTGGCTTGCTTCTTCTAGCTGTCTTGAAATGCGCAATGAAGATGGTGCACCAATTATGGATCCTAAGGATGCTGATGCTTGCTTTGTGGATATAACCAGCCCAACAATTTTTCCTACAGTTATCACAGCAAAAATCAAAACTGTCAGGTTTCATTTTTATTTTGTCAAGGTAAAGAATGTTAAGGAAAGTCTGAATGCAGTCCCACCGCCGTGGTTTGCCTACAAATCCTCCAGTAATACCAAACAGACTCAATGCAAGATATATATTATTGCAGTTTGCAAACTTCAAAAACTGTCAACTCTATATAAGTAAAGAGAAAAACAGTTGTGAACGACGGTCTCAATTTGTGATTCCTTTATAGACAAGTTTAACAGAGGGGTAGAGTGTATGTATCTCCAATATACATAGGGAAACTTTATTTCAAAAAACAAATATACATAGGGAAACTTCAGTCAATTCATATCAGTACCTTTATATGCTCCTTGTAGCGACTCAAATGCTTTTGTGAAAGCTCTCTGAACAACTTCAGTTCCCTGCCTGACAATTTCTGTGGAACCATATTCATCCTCCAGATCCTACAAAAATACATCAAATAAGTGCATCAGTAAGGCATTATCAAAAGGAATATTTATCCTTCAAAGCCTACCAATCTTGTACCTATCAGTAACACATGGGACTTCACCAGCCAAAAATTCATATTGACAATACAGTGGTAGATCAGTGGTAAAAGGGTCAAGACCATGGTAGTAGAAATCAGCTAAATTTCAAGAACTAAAATGCATAGATTACCTTTATCCCTGTGAAGTGGCATACTAATAATTCTGCAGGGCTAATGACGCCTGAGAAATCTTCGTGAACCTGAATGCCCCTTTCAATAGTTTTAAGAAGGGAAACCAAGTTGGATGCAAATTTCAAGTCCGCTTCCTGTCAATAATGCATTGTCATAATGTTGAGATTTGAGAGGTCAAGAAAACAAACGCAATTACTAGGTATATATGTACACTGATAGATAGGACCACAATCCATTTTTAATAAAAAAATAGTAAACTACAGAACAAGCAGAGGGGGACTACAGAACAAGCAGAGGGGGGGTACGAGAAACAAGTCGTAATAAGAAAGTAAAATAAGGCATAAAAACAGGAAAGAAAGAAAAAAAAGGGGGGGAAAAGGGAGTGTCAACAGCCAAGAGTGATAGTTCAAGCATGTGGATTATTTGTTTCCATGCACTCCTATCCATGGATAATCATAACACACCTACCCTTTTTTGGGTAGGGATAAAACAGAGAAGTTATAGGTTGATTATCAAGAAATAATGGAGCTGTTTGGTTTGCACACACAGCTCAGGCGTTCGATTTCGGACGCATGAGGCTGAGATTGTTGCCCGGCCGGCGGTCCTTAGGCAAGGGCAAGAACAAAACAACCCCGATATACTGATGCTGATTACGCAATCCTGTTGTGTGCCTAAAAAACACCGCAACGAGAGACAATGCCGACCTTATCAAGCAGCAATGTAAGACTGTTTCCACTCTCCAAGGGGACTACCAATTTGCCACTAGACTTTTGATATGATCCCTCCAACCAGTTTGCCTGAAAAATGAAAATGCAATTGTAGTAGTTGGCAAATATAATGGTTATGCATAGTACCTTATTATTTTTCCCTGACTTACCAAGTTGGAAAAATCATTATCAAGATAATATGATATAGAAACATCTAGAGATTCATCTGAGTGAATGACAATCAATTCGTCCTTATCTGCAAGGTAAATTAGGGATTGAGAAGAACATGTCAACAAGATGAAGAGAGACGTGTGCACATCCACAACATGAAGCTTCCAGATGATTCACTAAACCTGTAATCCCTGGAGCAGCACTGTGAGCACCTTCAATCCTGATCTTGAAACTGCTGCTGGCTTCAGATATGAAGTTATCAACTGGGGCTGACATAGAAGCATGAGGGACAGCTTTAATCACTAGATTAAAATTCATACCAGTTAGCAAAAACTAAAACAAGCAGCCTGACACAAATGACATACCATGGGAACCATCTATTTGCAACAAGAAAACAGCACGCGGTCTGTGAAATGGGTTAGGAAGAAGCACTTTGTTTAACTGAAAAAGAAGATAAAAAAAAGGTTGAAGTGTCTAGGTAAAAATAGCAGAATACATGCAGAGATAGCTGGTTCCAACATGAAGCACAAATAACCTGTGCAGATGAGTGGACAGGTAGGGAGGTTGGTGGTGCAAAACCAAGTAAGACTGAAACTGCCGCAGAAACTTCATTTAATGACATTGAAGTGTCCTGCAGTAACATGATGAGGCCACGCTTATCAGTAACCAAAGTATGATATCATAAAATACGATGAGCACTGCTGTGGTGCACAGTATCAAGGATCCTGTCCCTGTATATTGCCATTCTAGTTCGTCGGATGCACAGTAAAGGGTTCTAAGAAATGCTGGCTGCTGAGAAGGTTTGAACAAGGGGAAAGGGATGTTTTTTGTGTAAAGTTTTGTTACTATGTGGCAAGGAAAGTTGGCAGGAGGGGCATGGATTGGTTGCACATATTGGCCTCTCCGCATCTGGGTGGAATTGTGTAATACCAATAGTCTATAGGTTCGGGTGGGCAACAGTATGATATGGGAGCCTATATAGATGGGAGCAAAGTTTTGCATCAGTTGCCTACTTGCCTCGGATGAACCAATGGAATGAAAGAGTAATGGTTGCTGTTAGTTTGGAGCTGGTGCGGAGGTGAAAGATTCAATTCCTGTTAGTAGGGACTAGGGAGCTGTTAGTTCGGATCAATGCAATGGGCCGTAAATCAAAGTGGAAATCAGGAGCACTGCAACCATTTCTTGAAACAGGAATTGAGGTCATGAAATTACTAACTAGCGCTTATCATCGGAACAAAAAATAGCAATAGATCTAGTTGCCGTTGGGATGACGAACCTTGTCGTCGTCTTGCGGATTTCGAAGGTAGCGATGAGATGCGCCGTCTATGAAAATTGCAGAGGATGCTCCATGATCCTGCCCCTGCTTCTGCGTACATCAGAATCACCATAAGCGGAAATACAGTACAATTACATGGTGCACACATAGATCGAAAAGAAAGGAAGAACTGCATCAGGATTTACCGAAGCAGCAGCAGCCACGGCAAGCAAGAGTGGAAGGAGGAGGAATTGATGGCGGCGAGCCATGGTCGCTCTGCTCGCTCGAGGTCGATCGGATGCACGACTCGCAGCAGTAAGATTGGATCTTGGCCTCCTCTCTCCGGTCAAAAGAAAGATCGGATCTTTAGCCCCAATCCTACCCAGAACGGGTCGAAGCGACACGAGAGAGATCTTGATTGAGTCGAGACAAGAGGGATCGAGGAGGACACGACGACGACAACCCAAGACCACACCACCACCACTTCACCTTGCGTTGTTGGGCCTTCGTGGATCAAAAATCTGGTCCTGGGCTGGCTGACGCTTGTGGAGGGTGTGCGAAACCGGAATTTTTTCTATACAAAACACCGGGTGTTTTCTGATAACGAAAATTGATTCTCTAGCATCAAATATCATCTCTTTCAAAAATACCATGAGAAAACTTGAAATCCAGAAAAGTATGAAGGATATATTAGCAAAATATCATATTTGCTGGTCGACAAGCTATGTTATAGCGCAGGATACCAACGAATTTTAGATGCAACCTTATATCATTTGCGTTTCTACAGTAAATTAAAGCCAATAATGGAGTTTGTTTTTCTATACTCACTCATCAGCGGTAATCACTGCGAGAGCTGATGGTGACACCAACCAGCTTAAATCTGCTCTTCCCTTAATTAGGCCCGTCGCTCGCACATGTTAACCATGCAGCCGCCCTACATCCACGTGTTGCTCACGCTGTCGGACACCCCATACTAATTGAACCGCATGCCTTGTTGTTCCTGGTGTTGTGCATTTTTTTTTTTTTTTTGACAAGAGGTGTTGTGCATTGTATAACCGACCAATTTACAAAGGCACTAAGGCAATAAGGGGCGGCAAGGACCACGCCCATAGGGCATTGGAGGCCCAAGAAGAGGGATGGGTAAGTAGTGTTATTTTTTTAAACTTGAGTCTTTTGATGGTATGAGTCGCATGCCTTGTTGTTCTTTATTCTTGTTCTAATTATTGGTATAAACTTCGAAAGTGTAAGTAGTGTTATTTTTAAAACTTGAATCTCCTAAAAGAATCGATCTTTTTAGAGAACTCATTTTTTTATTTTTAATATTGGAGTACTCAACGACATCCTAATAGATTAGATCCTAAACTTTAAAGTAGATTTGCTCTCGGTCTATGATTTCATTTTTTTAGAGTCTTAAGCTACTATGTTTGTTATAGTTAATGTAATAAAACAAGAACTCAAATGGATATATATTTTATATTTTTATTTAAAATTAACATTGTGAGACTATGGTTTAAACATTTTCCTTTTATCGCTTCAACATTTTGAGATTATTTTTTAAATATTTTCTTTATAACGTTAGAATAATTTTAATATTTTTCAACAATTTTGATATATTGATATGGTATATTTCAAAAAAAAAATGAACTGGTGCTTGAAATTTCTCAAGATACATTCTAAATAATGTTGAAGATGAATATTTCAAATGTTGAAACACATGTAAAACTATATATCAAAATTGTAAAAAAAAAATATGGCACGTTGCTTGCTGACCACATGTTGCATCGTGGTGAGTTCTCATTTGCCACTACTTTTTTAATAATATGTATCTACATTAAAAGATAAGAAAAAAAAAGTACACATACTGTACACCCCAGATACATATTGAAAGGATATAAAGACAGTCTCACCCAAAATGCATAAGAAACCCTAAGGAAAATAGAAAACACAGATAGATCCTTGATCCTTGAACTCGCCAAGGTTACTAGAATCCGCCATTGTCGTCACTGCCGTAGCAGATGCCGATGAGGACCAAATGCCAACGACATCTTCCCTCAATCAGAGAAAACCTCTTCGCATCACAATTTTGTATCGGCAGTCCCATGTGAAACACCACTTAGTTGTTGTATAGGTAGTCTCGTGTGGAACCTGGCTAACTAGATCATAGATATGACAGAATTGAATGACTGCTTGTTCATTCTAAACAATGTTAACTCACGTGTCATAGAAATGAAAAAGAAATCCCATGTCAAAATACATAAATGTCTTTACAGAATTACCCTGATTTCATGTATATCTTTTTTTTTTAACATGATGACATTTCTAAATACAATCAAATTGATTTTGACTAAGGTTCTGTTTATCATAGCTCCACTACTCCACTTAGGTGAGCTAGGAAGGCAGTGGTGAAAAAAAAAACAGAAGCATCCCCGACATATATTATAAACTTGGTGTTGTATATGAGATTTTGCTGTAACTCCCACTTTTAAAGATTTAGAGGCTTGTGTTGCAGCACATGTTGTAAACTGGTTCAAAATATTTTTATCCTTCTCCTTGGGGCATTTCATCAAGCACCTTATGTCATCAGCTAGCCCATGACAAGGCGACGTAGAGGCGGAGGGCAGGACGACATGGCAAGAGGCCGGGACAGGTGGACTCTAGCGTGATAGGGACGTCAAGAACAAGTGTCCGCCACTGCTATTGGTGCACGTGGGCGTCAGCGGGCCCTCTGCCGGAGCCGCGAACATGAAGCCACCATTATTCGCAGTGTTGAATGCGAACACCCCGACAGGGAGAGGGCACCATCAGCGAGGGAAGCGACATGGAGCAGGGCCGGTGTGGCGGGAAAACAACTGCATGGGGCAGCGGCGCGGCTCGCCATGGTGCACCGAGGTCGGTGAAGATGAGGAGGCGACGCTGAGGAGGGGCCTAGCTCGCTTACGGCGGCGAGCACCTGGGCATCGGGGAGCCAAATACAAAGGATGTCTACAAATTTTTATATTACATGATCATTTTAAAGCATCTGTTGGAGCACCTGTTGTTATATATTGCAAGATTATATATAAAACATGAAGACATTTTAAAGCACTGCTGAATATGTTCTAAGTTATGTGACCAGTGACACTAACAGGTAATTTATCCTGAATTTTGATGCCACGAGTTCCATGAAAAATATAAACCACGGGTTGGGCTCCACGGTGTTTGACGCAACACATCCCAACTCCATAGTGGAGCTAGGAGTTGGAGTTGTGTCATATGGAGCCTAAATTCATAGTAATAATTTAACCATTTCGATAAAAAATAAATTAGTTTAGATGTTGATAGAAGTTTGACAAAAGTTTAATAGAATCTTGAACGGCTTGTAATTTTCAATCTCAACTTTCTTTCGAATGGAAGGATCAGATGGTGGTGGAAAGAGGAAACCACTTTCGCTTGCGGTATCATGGTTCACTACCATTTTGAATCACTCAAGGAAAGCAGCAGCCTTCATGGCAGGACTTATGCCCGGCGCCTGAAAGACTGATGTACTTTTCGAGAATGAATTTACAGATGATTTTAACATTTCAAATTCTATTTGCAAAGCTGTTGTCATTAAATGAGTACATGGTCCATTCATATACGAACTCGAGAGCACACCAACATTTATCAATCAGAGCAAGCCACTCTCGCAGTACTTCAGTTCCCATCTCAAGACACCTACACATTTATAGATGTGGATCTGCTCTAGAATGGCAGCAATACAGATCATAACATCATCTCTAACAGTAGTATTATTTCCTTTATGCCTTCTTAGGATTAGCAATAGATCTTGCTGCTTTTAGGTTTAGAAACACAGCCCTACAATGCAACAACAAGAAGAAATGTTCAGGCCGTGTCACAAGCAACAACAATAGAACGATGTGCAAAAACAGCTTTACACAGGGCTCACCAACAGGATGCCACGAAGCTGTGGAAAAGAACTCGGAGCTGGAGTGGCATGTATTCATAGTTGATCCAACTTATGATTGGCCAAAACTGTAGATAATAAACCTCAGATATGTCAACAAGACAGACATAATTTTATACTTCTGTATATAGGTATGCACGCACCCTTTTGTCAGCGGACTACCAATAGTATAAGTATCCGAAGCAAGGCGTAAAGACCATACCTTCCAAGCTGTCAGCTGGACAGAAGCGTAGTCCTTCTTTACCTTGCTCTTTACTTCTCCAAAAGGTCTACCTGGAATTTGTGGAAGTGCACAGAGTGATTATTTATCATGTTGCAAAATCCCACTCTTGTCATGAATGACCCAGGACTAATAAAACAATATCTCCTACATCCACTCGAACTAAAGGCCCATTGACCATTTTATTCGTAATATAATGAAGCACAACTATGTCATTTGGATACCAAGATTCCTGAATAACTACAAATGCATTCGGTTCTCTCCACAACTTGAGAAGGACCACATATCAACATAGTTTGTTCACTAGTAAGCACCATCTCTCAAACGGAATAGAATTCTGATATGCTCCAACTGATGCAGTTGCTTGTCAGGTGAAAAAATAAATTCTTTGCAATAGTAGCTGGGTCCATTTTGACAGAGGAAAAGAACTTGAATGATAGAAAATATGAGATTAGATTTAAATACAATGAACTCTCAGGTACAAAATATAAAGAGAAAATTGTATTTCTACCCACGATTTGATGGCTAATTGTGACTCTAACCCTGAATCTACAATTTTGTAATTTTATCATAAGTTTTTTGAATTAAAGCTGTTGTTTACCATTAATTTCATTCTCCCATGATATTAAAGCAAATAGATGATTAAAAAGAACAAAAAACACAAGAGACATAAAAAAAAATACCCCTAACCGGGGCCGTTCTCCTCAAAACCGACTCCCTTGCATGAGCATGCAAGCATGGTGCGCGGCGGGTGACTGGACGAGCATGAAGAGGGTGAAGTCCGACGAATTCACTGCTAGGCCGAGGCGCCATGAATGTGCCCTCTTCTTACCCTATCCGCCACTCGGGCCGTTGGCATCGCCACCCCGCCCTGCATCGACCGTGGCCCGTCTCGACGCTGCCCTGACTGCCCTGCATCGTATTGCCTTGGAACTCCAAATTCAAGAATTTCTTCTTTCCCCTATTTTACGTCCTAGCCGAAAATCCATAAAATTCTCTATACAAATCACGAATGATGTCAAAATGATTGCACTGTCATCTTATACACCTCCTAGCGGTTCCATTTTGGTGGTTGTTGTTGTTGAAGTATAAATGTAATGCTCACCCTTTCCCATAAGCTTAGTCATTTGGGTTTAACTAGTTGGTGCATACAAACTTAATATGGTATCAGAGTCAAAGGTCTCAAGTTCGAATTCTGACGGGCACAATTTATTAAATAAAATTGCTACCGACTCCTATTTTCCACGTTTATGGTATGCGGCAGTTTTTCACGTGAGATGGAGTATTATTATTCTTATTTCCACGTTTGCGACATTTGAGACCTTTCACGTGAGAAGGAGTGCTGAGGTATAAATATAGTACCCATCCTTTCCCATCAGCTTAAGCTCTTGGATTCAACTAGTTGGTGTATACAAACTTAATAGTTACTACCCATTTAATCAAACCTCAACAAAGCGAAGATCCAGACCTGTTGGTTTTCGTCCGTGGAAGAAACATAGCCACACAGTGATGGCGTGAAGCTTCTTTTTACGTGTTTGACTAGAGGAAATGTACTATGGTTTTATTATAATCACAAAATGGTAACTTAGTCTTTTCTCTATGTAGTTAACACAGTCAAAGTGTTGGTAACAACTTCATTGTAAAAGTAGGCTTCAGTTTAAAAAAATGATGGTAAAATCACAAAAAAATCTGATTAAGGGGTAAAATCACAACCGGGCAAAAAATAGATGGTAGAAACACAAGTGCCCCAAATATAAATGTTTACCTTCAACCACCAGACCATAATACACCATAAACATCATGTTGTTCCATGGAGATGCGGTCAGCTGCTCCACTAGGACCTACAGATGCAGATGAAAAAACAAGCTTTACATATTTATGATAGCATCGAGTTATAGGCCTAGAATGGAAACATATATAATGTGTATATAAATGTAATGGTGAATTAAGAAAAAATAGCATGCCTTCTTGGCTGTAGTTTCTTTTCCTTTCCTTCCCTTGAAAAACCTATCCATAAGCTTGTGTAGGAAGTGGCCAAAGGGCCCCGCGTATGCGAATCCATACAACTGTTATTTCACACCGGAAACAAGTGAGAACAAGGACAGAAAGCAGGCGAATCAACGTAATTTGAAACAGAATATGCAATGCTTAAGCGTTCGGTCTTGTTCATGCAACTAGCGGTGATCTCAATCAATATCTCATGAAGTCCAATTCACCATCAGTTTAGTCTGTAGTCCACTTGTTTGTAGACATAAATTGAGATGGTTTTCTTCGGACAGGAGATATACATCAGCCAACTACACAGAAAAAATGACAGGTCGGAGAGTTCGATTCGTGTGGACTGGCTGGCTCGCTGTTGAAGCCGGCTATAAGCTTGATTTCTTAGACAGTGAAAGTGAAATTGGCAGGGCGGCTGCCGGTAGTCCGTGTATTAGCAGTTGCTATCTCAGCATACGGGGTAGTCTTTTTGTTTGTACTGCGCATCAATCATATCATATGGACTCATTTGTTTCTTTGGTGGAGCAGCAGAACCATGCTTTTGTTGAGAAGCGTAACTGGCAGACAGCCCTGATAGTATGGGTACTTAGCTCACTACATTCGACAGTGTGATCCTAACGAACCAAGCAGCCTGAATTAATACTTGACTTGGTGTGGTAAATTAAAAGTATTCTGCCCTCAAAAAAAAATTTAAAAGTATTCTAAAGTAAGCCGTAGTTAATGAGAAGAACATTGATTTGATTTTGACTGCGTAAACACTAACAGAAGGGGAAAAAAAAGCGCACCGCGATTAGGAGGAGCCTCCTGAGCCGGAGCTTGGTGACGCCGGAGATCTTTTGGGCGACTGCGTCGCTGCAACCGGCAAGGACGCCGGAGGTGATGGCCTTGGTGCGCAGCGGGTGGGCCTGAAGCTGCCTCATGTACGCCTGACCCGCCATCGCCACTACCTCAGACATCTTGAGGGTTGATTCTATTCTCTTCTCCAGTTCTCCTCCTGCAGCCCTGCCCTGTTGAGGTGATCGAAGTCAACGACGACTGGAGAAGAGATCCATTCGTCTCAGTCTCTCAGATCGATGAATTGAAGAGTCGGACAGCTACCTAACCCTCCATCTTCCCCTCGATTAATCTAACTAGTTTTTCCTTGACCCGCTGCGAGGGTGGCACGACAGCCGAGCATCCCTTCATATACTGTGCATAGTTTCGGTTTTCTAAAAGGATGACGTTAATTTTCAGTCAGCTCAAAATTTGATCAACTTTTAATCATTGTTTTGAGTCTTCTATCTAGATTCAACATTTTTTTTAAAAAAAATTATTTTTTCTACTTTTAATCATTGGTTTGAGTCTTCTATCTAGATTCAACAATTTTTTTTTAAAAAAATTACTTTTTCTATAGTTTATACATCTACAGATTTCTTTTTTCTTCTTTTACTTATACATATAATCCTATATAGTAAATATTATTATAAATCTAATACAACTTTAACTATTTTTAAGTGACTAAAAAATTAGCAACTTACAGTCATCTTAAAGCAAGAAAATATGTTTTAAAAATGACACTTAACTCATAAAATAGTCTCTCTCAAATTAAGAGTCTCAATATGTAGTTTCATTTCACAGTCTCACAAAAAAATCATAACACTAATCTCTACTCCTTAATAATTTAGCTGAGATTATTATTGGTGTTGTTTTATTTTACTATTGGTTTTACGTATTGGATTAGTTTGACATGAGCTCATGCAAGTTCGATTTGTATATGTATGTTATGTCGCATCAAACCACCACATGAGTCTGTTTCATACAACATATATTGTGCAAAGAGTTTTCGAGAGAGAGCATGACAAGAGTTAGAAAGTTCACACATATATTTTTATACATGAACAACTTTTTTTCTGCTTCAAGCATGTAGCAACGTACGAAAACTTTGCTAGTTATTAACAAGATTGGTTAAAATATTTTTGTAATTAATCTTTTTATAAGAAATTTTCATGCATGTGAAATAGTGTCGAAAGAGATTGACCCCTTTAAACTCATTTACTCTATCATCTTAATTACTATGTTATGTCATCCTTTTTATTTGTATGACACCTTATTTACTGTTGATGAAACCTATTGATACCAATGAACTTAGGCTACTTCTAAGGAGCGTTTTATTTTTATTAAATAAGGTGTCACATAAACTTTTATGATGGTATGATAATGAAAATTATAAAGAGAAAAAGGAGAGTGGTTTCATCTAAATATTTTTTTAAAATCCATCTAAATAAAACTAAAAATACACGATTACTTAGACTTGAAACTCCGTGAAACTAGTATTAAAGAGAAGAAGTTTCATTTTATTTCTATAACCAACCAATAACATGGTTGTTTCATTTGTGGTTTGAAAACACTACATAAACATGGCATATAAAACAATGAAATGGAACTAATCATTGGGACTAGCATATCTCTCTGGTCTTTTTTCCTACATAACTTTCTTCACTTTTGAACATATAAAATCTAGATTAAAGTGGATATGTGACATCAAGTGGTTCACTTGTGATCGAAACACACTACTTAGCGTTGATATGTCTATTTGGTGTCTTTTGTCATTGCCATTTATCACTAATTTTTTATGTCTATTTGGTGTCTATTTTTTTAGATGTCGCTGCATAGATGGGAAGACCACGAATGCGCAGGGTCGGAGAGTTGATCAATCAGAGACTGAACGAATGGAATGTGCCGCTAATTAGAGAGACTTTTGTTATTGATGTTGATGAGATTATCAAAATCAAGCTACCGACAAAACAATAAATGGACACACTAGCGCGGTTCCATTAAAGGAATGAGATTTTACTGTATGGCCTTCAAACTCCATAATGCAGAGCACTTGGTATATCACCTAGCTCCCCTCAAGTATACCTGGCCAACAGGTCGTGCCAGGCTGGCTCGGCACGAGCCCGTCATGAGCTGGCCCATTGGTTTAATGGGCCAGCATGGTCTGTCTGCTTAACGGCCCATGCTTGCCCAATAGGCTATTCGGGCCATACGGCCCGAAGCTCGATTAAATTTTATATTGATTTTTCTCCAAAATTTGAATTTTTATATAAATAATATTTTTATCAATAAATTTGAACTAAAAATATGATTTTTAGTGTAAATGTTGAAATTTTGATCATTTTATTTGACGGGCCGTGCCTTATAGACTAAACGGGCTATTGCACAGGCTAGACGGGCCACGCTAAATGGGTCATGCATAGGCCAGCACAACAAGCCTATGGCTAGGCCCAGGCATGGCCCGTGATGGGCCACGGGCTGACATGGCCCATCAATGATCATGTCGGGCCATGCTCGGGCTGGGCCAAAAAAGGCGGGCCTCGTGCCAGTCCATTTAGCCCAGGCCACTTGGTCAGGTATACCCTCAAGCAAGGGAAGTGATATGGAACAAGGTATGGAGAAGTGAAGCACCAGCAAAGGTTAAGTCTTCACTTAGCAACTTGCTCGAAATGCACTCCCCACCAATGTCAACAAGAAGGAGAGACGCTTATGACGTCTGTGGTGTGGGAACAGACCGAAAACCATGCAGTTCTTTTCTGCCCCTATGCACGAGTTGTATATGAACAAATGAGAAGCATCTGGCCGTTGCCGGATATTCTACAGTTACTGAAAGATGGTCCAAATTGGTTCCTTACGGCGATCCAGGAAATTCCAAGCAACCTGCTGGCAGTGTTTCTTATGACACTTTAGGAAAACTGGACAGACAAGAATACAATCAGTCAGGGGACAATTTATCCAAATTGATTCAGTAACCAGACTGCAATAATGCTGTGGACCTGCGTTCTCTGAAAACCTGATGATATTAAACGCAAGAATCCAATGTTCCCGTTATCAAAGGTGTGGTGGAAAAAGAAAAATGAAAGCGTTCAGTTGCCCAGAGCAACCAAAATGGAAGCCTCCCAATCCAGGATGGCAGAACATAAATGTGGACACCAGCTTTGTGGAACACGATGGAAAGGCGAGTTCCACAATCATCATACGAGATCACGAGGGAACGGTGATACTGTCGGCTTGGCGATTGCAATTCCAGTGTACTTCGGCTGAAGAAGCAGAACTTATGGCTTGTCAGGAAGGTATTCATCTTGCCCTATAGTGATGTCAAGGCTCTTTGATTCTGGAGATTGATTGTGCAAACTATGTTTCTGCAATGGCATGGCGATATGGCCAGCACTCTCACCTATCAGCCATTCTACAGGATATCAAGCTTTACAGGATCTGAAGTTAGAGTTAGTTAAGAGAGATCAGAATTCCATAACACATGAGCTAGCCAAGCATGCAAGACAAAAAGTAGTTTTGGTTGGGTCCGACAGCATGTTTGCTAGTTAACAAAATTTGGTGTTCAATTAATATATCCTGCCCGATGTGCTCCACGACAGAGTATTATTGTATCTATGTGAAGCACGGCCGGCCAGTGACGAAGAATACGATGGCCGGCAGCGGCACAAGACACAGATAGATGGCTATAATACTCCGCCTGCCTCTCAGCCTTCGTCCAAGACTCCAAGTGGTATGAATAAGATCGCGGATGCGCATCTAAGTGTGAACCTGTGATTCTGATCGCCTTAACTATGGCATCTTTGATGCATCGTCACGAAATGACGGAGGCCGAGGACTATGACGGCGGCAGCAAAGGCAGCAATGGCGATGGATCTGCGGCTGACAGCGCCACAGAGGAGGAGGAGGAGCACCATCGCCTGGACCTGGGGCTGGACTCCATGACTGCAAAGGTACGGTCGCTACCACATGCCCATATCTACAGCTTACGGTAAGAGAAACCAATTCAATTCCTGACTGTTATTAATCTTTCATCAGGGCATACAGCACTTGTGTTCTGAGCTCCTGGAAATCAAGAAGGCCTCAGAGCAAGACTTCCGTGCAAACGTCTACCTAAGCTATCTCTCCTTCATCAGGTGCTACTTACTAATAGCTACTATATACTGATATCTCATTGATTATCTACTTTACTTGCAATGATGCATCATGTCGATGAAACAGGATGTTCCAAGAAGCCGGTGCTCTGGAAAAGGACCTTCATCAACACGTCCTAGCACACAGGAGGCTCGTTCAGAATCTCAGCAACAACGACTACTTGTACTCATCGCCGATACTAGGCGGAACTGCAATAATTCCGATACCGATTGCAGTAGATGATCATCATCACGAGGACGAATTGGAGCTGGAACTGGAACTGGAACTGGAACTGGAGTTGGATGTGCTTCTATCTGAGCACCGGATGGAGGAGGCCCTGGAGCTCCTGGAACTACAAGGCCAAGCATTGCAGAGGATCACTAGTACCGAGGCGATGGTGTCGAGCATGTCTGCGCTGTCAGCTAGGAAGGCAAGGGTCGCCCATCACTTGGCTTCGGTCGCTGACAACCCGCGGACGCCACGACCCGAGCTCCTTAAGGCGCTCTCCGGCCTCTGCAAGCTGGGTGACGCTCAGCGGGCGAACCACCTGCTCTTCAAGTTCTTCCGTCCTGCAGCAGCAGCAGCAGCATCTCAACCATTCTTGAAGAATAGCAGCAACTACATCAAGGACCTCGCGTGCATTGTCTTCTCCTCCATTGTAGAAGCATCAAGAAGCTTCATGTCGTTGCACGGGTATCCATCCCCCCACACCCATCAGCTCATCCGATGGGTGAGGGAAGAGATGGAGGACTTTAGCGTCTCATTCTCCGAGTACGTCAAGGTTGACCAGAGTGTGGTTCTGGCACTGGAAGCTGCCAAGTGCGCCCTCTCCTACTGTTACTTGCTCAAGCCTCTCCACGTTATTGTCTCCGAGCAAGACCTGTTGGACCTCATCACACCTTGTCTCCAAGAGGTCCTGACCATGTATGCGAGGCATCTCAAGGAGGTCACTCAATTGTTTGTCGCGTCTGACACATGGGTGCTCGGTAGGTTCCCCGTCTCTGGAATACTACTAGTCAGGAGGACCATGGAGGAGGCTGGACTGCAGATCGACTACTGCTTGCTCACAGCCAGTGGGAGGAAATTTCTTACACTCATACAGGTACTTGTCATTTTTTTTTTCTCCTTGTCTATAGTACTTACTAGTACCATTGATTTTTTTTTTTGAGACAGCAGGATGTTGTAGAGGACGTCTACCCGCTGTCAGATCTTCGAATCAACAATTCAGTCCTCCAACTTCTTGCACAGCTGTTCAGGGAGTATATGCACTCCATTGTAGAGCTCATCGCCAAAAAGCAAAATGAAGATCATCAGTACATGTGGCAACTCTCCATCTTAATCAATTGCACAACTTTATTGTCCTTGTTTCCAATCATTGCTCACCGCATGTTCAAGCGCGACCAACCTTCAGTTGCTACCGACTTTTTTACGCCAGGGGAACGGGAACTGGTGGACAGTTTGATCTTGTTGATTAAAGAAGCAGCCGGGAAAGTATGGACCTGTTTCTGCCAGCAGTTTATACGAGACACCATGTCTTGCCTACAGATTTCTGGACAAGAAATGGCTAGCTCACCACAGGGCATGATGCCTTCTTTTCCTTTCCAGGTAACCATTCCTTGTAGCTTAATTTATTGGATCTTTAGCGCTAACACATGTTTAACCGGCCAGTAGGTTCTGTTTGGACGGGTGAGGCAGCTCAATAATCTCTATGGCACCATCTTAACTGGCAAGGATGGTGTAATGAAAAAACTGCTGCAGGAATTGATAGAGGCAATGATTTCCTGGCTCTCTAATAACCTAGATTCCTGGATCCATCACGCCCAGGGCATTCCCAGGGACATACTTTTTCAACAGGTAATAAGTCCCCATTTCGCTGCATATAGATGGTTATCATCCCTTGTCTCTATCTAAGTCACATTTGGATTATTGCGCTAATTGTTTCCTAATCCAATATTATTTTCTATGAAACTGAATTGTGTTTCCAGTAAAATTCTTGTCTGATAATTGCCTCCTGTAAAATTTTTATACTGCTGCAGTGTGTGATCTCTTAAGCATGATTAGTATATCTTTGTGATGGTGTTGAATGATTTTTTCTTCCGAACTGCAGGATAATATTTATTATGATTTACTATACGTTGTATAAGCTAACATTGCTCTATATATTGATGGATAATGTCACGGTGATAAATTTGTTTGCAGATTCAGCTAGATGTTCATTTTCTCTTAGAATTTGTGCAACTCGCTGGCTTCTCCTCTGAGACCATCACGACGGGTGCGCTAGACTTACTTACAAAAGCAGAAGAAAAAGTGGCATATTGCTCGGAACATGATCATAGGAACAGGTAACAAGTCAATATAAGTCATTTCCATGTGCTACTTACAGATGTACTGCAACTGAACGGCACTACTATCTATTACGCAATGCACAGTAGCGCCCGTGAGGGCTGGGACTGGGCTACCGATGCTGCAAAACATGCAATTGGAGTGCTCTCAGCGATCAGGCCCGGTCCGCATCAACACGAAAGCGTCCAGAATGTGGTGGATGCTCAAGAAGAAGCAGAGGAGACGGATCAGGATCTTGTTGAAAGTTTTCAACAAGGCCAAATGGACGCACCTGATGAAAGAGAAGCTTGTGACGGCGGCAAGTCTAGTGACGAATTCATAAGCATCGAGGAGGAGGAAGAGAGCATGTTATCGGAGGAGGAGCTGAAGCTGGGTTTGGGCATAAGCCGTGAAGCGACACTAGATGAGCATTCAGAAATTGAAGAAGAGAGGACGATTTCAAACCACTGTGAGGCAGCTGATGATGCTGGGGGTGACGATGACGACAGTGGATCAGGAGAGAATCCAACAGCATCACTCCATGCCATTGAGGTTAAAGAAGACAGCATCACTGATGATCACGGCGATAACAGTTGTGAGTTGGTGTTGCAGGACAAGAATCAGATCCAAGAAATGGTTGGCGGCGGCAGAGGAAGCAGCAGTGAGAGCAGGAGGCGGCGGCAGGGGAGTAGCAGGAGAAAACGGGAGCCTGCGAGTAACAGGCCCAGATGGCAGTGAACGTTCAACGAAGACGCTACGTACTTTTAAGAGAAGTGCTCCAGTACTCCCTTCCTAGTGAAGCCAATACGCATCTAAAAGCCTAATTATTAGACAGTGAAACTTCTCTATTATATATCTCAAAAATTAGTTTTTCCTTCCTAGTGAAGCCAATCAATGCGGTGGATAATGCTATGCGTTGCTTGGTTTATAATCGATTCTGCACATGCACAACAACGAATAATGATATATATTTTTTTTTACGCAACAGGAAAGTTTTTTTTTCTTTTTTGAGAGAGAGAGCAACAGAAAAGAATTGATGCAGGAGAAAGGGAAGCTCATAATAACAGGACATGATATGTAGTATAGTCACTAGGTAGTAGCTACTGAATGGATTTGAGGCACGACCAAGGAAGAATACATCACATCTCTTCTCTTAATAACGACGATAGCATATATACTGATGAGCGTGCAGTTGAACCTTCAGGCAAGGAATCCGAGCTTCTCCCCGTTCTTCTTGGCAAGGCGGATTAAGCCCTGCCTCTGCTTGGAATCGGCGCCGATGGTCTTGCAGAACTCGGTGATCACCTGAGGGGTAATTGCAATTAGGCCGAAATTTAATACTACTAGTAGTTCCTCTATTCTGATTTTGTTGTCTTCTCTCGGTTAACTCAAAATTGAGTTTTTTTTTTAGATAATGGAAATAACTCAAAATTGAGTTAGCCAAGGACAATTAAAAAAAAAGAGAGGAGTAATAATATAAGTTGTTAAAGGGAGAAGGAGGAGGAGGAAGACTACTACCTGGGAGTGTAGGGCGATAGCCTTTCCCCTGAGCTGGTTGAAGCGCTTGCGGCCGATGATGTTGCGCGCCACGACGACGAGCGGCGCGAACAGCCCCTTACCCTCGTTTACGTTGCCCATCATCTTTGCCGGCGACCGCAGCGGCCGCGCAGAACGGGGACGCGCCGCCACAGACATGGCCAGAGCGGAAGCGGAGTGGTCATCGCCGGAGACGGAGGTGGACCACGTCGGAAGAGCTCTCACCCGAGAAGCCGCGCCTGCTGAGAAGGACACAGCGGCAGCCATGTCCAATCCTTCTGCTTCTGCTTCTGCTTCTGCCTCTGCTTCTGCTTCTCCTTCTCCTTCTCCTTCTCCTTCTCCCTCTCCTTCTCCTTCTGCTTCTCCTTCTGCAGATGAAGAGAGAGAGAGAGAGAGAGAATGTGAAGAAAGACAAGTGGCGGAGTAAAGCAAGTAAGAGCCGAGCTGGAGCTGGAGAGGGAGGAGGAGCTGTGGTGGGGAAGGAGCCACACCGCGTCAAATGTTGTGAGGAGGAAACCTTCTGGATCAATTCTGCTGCTCTCTCCGCCAAGAAATCGATCCCTTGTGCTGCTTCAACGTCGTTGTGAACTCTCACTCACTCCAGATAGAGAGCAGCAGCCTCTCCAGCATCCAGTCCACCACATGTAGATGAGGTGTTTCTGGGCAGGAGCACAGGGCCTATGCCCTGCTGCCGCATCATCATCTCCTGGACTGCCTAAGTCTGTGGACCAAAGCATGCGCACGAGTAATTTTGTGGCCCGGTTCTCCACAAGAGGAATTTTGTCATTTCAGTGTTATCAAGTTAGTCAATATATTATTCGTGTCAAAAAAAAAGTGCCATTCCGGTGTTGAATTAACTCGACTCCAAAGTCCATTCCAAGGCATTATTCTATTTTTCAACATATACTGGGAATACACAATAGGAGTTTACATTTCATACCTTAGATTAGACACCACCATAGTCCATAGTATTTAAGACGGGTTTGGTAGAAATTATATACTCTCTTCGTTTTTAAATTGTTGTTAACGTGACTTTTTTTTTAATTTTGATCATTCGTCTTATTCAAAATATTATTTTAAATATAAAAAAATTTAAGCTATATTTTAATTTCTTTTGATGATAAAACAAATTATGATAATATATATGATATTTTCAAAAATAATTTAAATAAGACAAATAGTCAAAATTAAATAAAAAAATCATCGACGACAACAATTTAAAAATGGAGGGAGTAACTGCTTTTGATTCTAATTATGGTTGATAAATACCAAAAATTCATAGTTGATTGTCCTTAGGCATGATGTGGATTATGATAGTACAAATTGGAAAACAGATTATAAATGTTTAAGGGTATGCCATGCAGAGGTGCATGAAAAGGGAGTCACGTGGTGAGATGGGACCCGACGCACAAGGAGAAGGGTGCAAGGCGCAAACATTGCTAGGATGCCACAACATTGGATGGAGTTGAGGCACAAGGCCGCGGCGATGGGTGGGGTTGCGGTGGTGCCTCATGCCTTGGTAGCGAGGGAGCAGAGAAGAAGAGGAACGGGACCTGCAATGCATAGCGTTAGGAATGTGAGCTCATCGATCCGGTTGGCCAAAGGATGAAGCCACATTGTTGCCTTCACGAGATCTGAGTCCGTGGCTGGTGAACCTGGATTGGGATACAAATTGATCTTCCCTTGTTTTCTTCTTCTATTGAATCGGATGTGGCTGTGCAGGGATTGATTGGCGAATGCAATCATGGATAGGGTTCACAATGTTGTTAGTCATAGAAACTGCCCACCATCGATATCACAATTTTCACAAAAACTAGAAAAACGGTCAGACAAAATTCTAATGGAATCAATAATGGTTAGCTGATGATTTGGATGGCTAACTGCTCGATTTCATAAACAAGTCGAATCATATTTACGATAAACCAGTGAAATTACATCAAGACATATTTGCTCACTAGAAATGAAGTACTGCCCATCGGCAGACGCTCATTGCCATCAAGTAACAAAATTTTGTATTCAAATCGGACACAAAGAAAATGGCTGCTTTAGCTTCCTGGGCAGTGTCTATGCTTTTTTTGTCCGGGTATTTCATCAAACCTCTCGTAAGGCATTTCGTCAGACACCATTAATAACAAATGTTAGTATAACATGCAAATTTTAAACCAGTGATTTTTCTCGATGAGATCTGGTAAAGATGGGCATGGCATAGCATGGCTGGCTGTGAGCTGCAATTTTAAAGGTGGCGGCCATGGTTGCTATAATGCAATTCCATGCACTCACTAGGACCAGCATGCTCGCTCAGTATTGTCTCATACTATTATAAGGGAGAGATTTTAAGGTAGTCCCAAATAACTACGGACCGTTCATTTGACCAGATCTCGAGGCATAATATAAGCAATTACCTCTTGGGAGGTAATAGATTCTATAATTGTTGTTTTAGTTTGATATTTTAGAAAGTCATTTTTTGGAAGCGCCAAAGCTACCAGATTTTAGGGGCTGTTGATTGTGCTAGTTGGATTAGAAAATATAACGTGTGAGAGATGACCGTACTTTTAGGGGAAAAAATGTGACATAGATAAATAAATAGTGCAATGTATGTGACATAAAACAACAAGACTGGACTTATGGAAATACAATTTTTTTAACTATATGAAAAACTATGTTATTAAGTACAAAATTAATATTCTTCCATATATCTTGCATCCATGACCAAAAAATGAAAGATGTGACAAACAAAAAGGCTAATAGGAACATGTTCATCACACGTGTGGTCTGGTGGACGTGTTCCATATAACATATTCCAGCACTTGCTCAAAAAAAAAAAATATAACATATTCCAGCACTGCCACGCTATTATTTGGCGTCATCTTCCTGAATGTTCCGCATGCAAAATTTCCTCTTTAATCAAAATATTGTGTACCATTTAACTTCCATACATAGCTACATGCACACTATGCATTAACTTCTTCCTATTCAATTGCATGGGTAATTGCTGAAAATCCGTGACTTTCTAAAAGATAAACATGTGCGGCAATTAATTTATATGTTCAATTATTTTCTTCTCTTAAATATAGATGGTTGAGATTTATTTCTTGTCTTACCTCCTATGAGGTAAGAGAAATCAATTGGGACTACCGTGAAAGAGCTCTTATAAGGAATCTGCTCAATTACCTTGTTGGCACGAGCACCGTGGACAGATTTGGAAGTACGAAACTGAAGACAAATTACTACTAATAAGCAAGTGCAAGTCCTGTGAGTTGTCTTTTTTGTGAAGCATGCACGACATCGATCGGTAACAGACTGCTCTTTGTAAAGACGGGATTGCAGTTAGTACTAGTAGTATTGGAATAAGATTCAGTGCATCAGGGATATATGGTTGGTGATAGCGAGAACATGGAAGAATGGAAGTGGTCGTGGACGAAGTTTGGGACAAGTCAAGAAAGCTGTAGGTGCGATTGGTGATGTCATTACGGTTGCCGCTTCCATAGAGATCCGTCATGGAATACCCTTCAACAGTCGTCGCTTGGTGCTTGGTGGTGGGTACGAGGACATACTCTATCGAGCTAGTGTTCCTGGGCTGATGGTCGTTCTCGTTCATAGTGTTTGGTAGTATCAATCTACTACTTCTTCTATCTTTGCATTCGTAGGCCTTTATTGGAATGCAGGATAGTGCAAATGATGCATAAAAAATTTTAGTAGCCCCGTGTTCAAAGTTATGAATGTTTTTTAAAATTTATGGATCGTTCGAAGAGTAAATTTGCATTTTTTGGCAAATAACACTGACATGTAAAAAAAAAGAGAGAGAAAAAACAAAGACGCAGGTTTCAACTGGATCTCGTCAACATAGCATCCAGTGTTCGGGAACACGTACATTTGTGATTTTGTTGGGCTGTTTGAGCTCCAGCTTCAGACGTATGGACATTAAAAAAAAATAAAAAAGAAGAGTCCGCTAGCTTTGAACATGGGAATGGGATTGGGAATGGAACACGTTCAGATCTGTGTGTATGAATGCATCCGGTGCAGCAGAGGGTGGAGTAGGGCTGCCGGTAGCACACATTCATTAATGAAATGAAACCGTGTCAGTGGGGGAAGGGTAGAGTGAGGCTCAGCTCATCATCATAGCGCAGGCCGCGCTTGCAGAGAGTGTGTGTGTGTGCGCGCGCGCGCTGGTCAGGTCTGGTGTGGCCGTGAAGGTATTCAAGGCCTGCGCTGCGGGGTAGGTGGTCAAAATCGAATGAACATTGCAGCTTGTTTCTTCCTCAGTCCCTCACTCAACTCTTTTCTCCTTCCAATTCCATTGACTAGTACTGGAGGACAAGATGTTGCCGAGGGAGTCATCGTCGTGGTCATGGAGATGTTGCTCCGTGTTTGCAATGGCGGTCATCGTGGTCGTCCTCTTCCTGGCGCCTCCTCTGGGTGTATCTGTATCTGCATCGTCGTCCACCAAGATGGCGAGGATCCAGATGCATCTGGACAGGATGAACAAGCCCGCCGTGCGTTCCATACAGGTGAGGGTGAGGTACCGGTACCCGATCTCTTCTCTACTCGTGTTGCTATATAGTACGTAGGAGTATCCTCTTTTGCAATTGCGATAATATGATACTGATGATCGATCTCTCCTCTTCTTCTTCTTCACCATGTTGGCATGTTGGTGCAGAGCGAGGACGGCGACATCATCGACTGCGTGGAGCGGCAGAAGCAGCACGGTCTGGAGCACCCGCTCCTCAAGGCCCACGCCATCCAACAAACACAGCCGCTCCGGCCTTATTCATCCTTCCATTTCCAATTCCAACAACAAGCATCATCGTCAGTGTCAATGAACAAGACGAACAAGAACCCAACAAGGAGGAGGAAGGAGAAGGGAATAAGGGCGTGGCAGACGTGGCACCACGGCGGACACTGCCCTCGAGGCACGGTGGCCATCAGGAGGACCACCGCCGACGACGTGCTGCGCGCCAGCTCCGTCGCCCGCTTCGGCCGCAAGATCATCAGGACCGTCGATGCAGATGCAGCGCGCGCCGCCAACGCGCCGGATGTCGTCACCGGCAACGGGCACGAGGTACTACTATTCTACTAGCACTCTTCTTCACTTCTACTCCACTGCTCTACTAGTACTATACTGTATTTCTATGTGAGTGATTGAATTCATATTCAACCAGCATTGCAGAAATTGCTCAATCAAAAAGTTTACTCCACTTACTACTGCAATAGCACTAGTTTAACTGAAGCTGGTCCCTGCCTCTAAATAAAGTGCACTAGTACTATCATATCATCATGCATGAGCAGTCGAGCGCTCTCAACTCAACAGTCTGTGTTCCTGAATGAATTTTCCATAGGAATTCGTCTGATGGTTGGTAAGCAACCCTGCTGCCCTTGCCCTCTGGGGCGGTGTGTGTGTGTGTGTGTGTGTGTGATCATTATCAATCCACCCTTGTCCTCCTGCTCCTAGTACTATTACTAGTAAGCTTGCTTGGCTTACAATTCACTCCTCCGCTCCACTTTCATTTGGATCTTGAAGAAATGCTGATAGATTTTGGACATGTTCTGGTGAGAAGAAATGAATGCTGCTCCTCTGCACAGGCGCCTCTGCTCTGCATTTTCTCTCTCTCTCTCTGTGGTCTGTGGACCTTGCTTGCTTCTCTGCCTGCTGCGTGTGTCCTGCGAGTCAGTGCAGTCGATTAGCCTAATTAATTTGTATACTTTTTTTTTGAAATGAATTACTACTGTAGGAGTACTAATTAATCAGTGTAGTAGTAATTTAATGCATGCATAGCAGTAGCAGTAGCAGTAGCACAATCAAAGTAAATCTGTCATTTTTCTTTTTGCAGCACGCGATCGCTTACACGGCGGCGGCCGGGACGGCGGTGTACGGTGCCAAGGCGACCATCAACGTCTGGGATCCGGCCATCCAGGAATCCAACGGCTTCAGCCTGTCGCAGCTGTGGATCCTATCGGGCTCCTTCAACGGCTCAGACCTCAACAGCATCGAAGCAGGATGGCAGGTCCGATTATTTGCATCTCACTAATTCTCAACTCTCCTCTTCTTCCCTTCTATCAAAAAAAAAAAAAAAAGACTCTCCTCTTCTTCCACCCATTTTATTAAAAAAAAAACTCTTCTCTTCTTCTCATAATAAAATAAAAAGAGAAAAGTCAAACACAATGGGAATAGAGTCACATGGCTTCTTAAATGCGTCCATCGAGATCAGGATCAAGTTACCATTACTTTTAATCAGATCATCGATCGAGTAGTAGTACTCCAAGATAGAGTCGTCGTCTGAAGGTTTCATGTGTTTTTTTCTAGTCAGGTCAGCCCTGAGCTGTACGGGGATAGCAGGCCGAGGCTCTTCACGTACTGGACAGTGAGGATTCTACTTCTTCTTCTTTGTTTCTAGTACTCTTTTTATTCCTATTTATAAGTATTTTTATAAGAGTGTATAAATGCTTATAAGTAAGAATGGAGGACTTCATTCATAGTACTACTGTAGTAGCATGTTAAAAGAAAGAGAGAAAGAAAGAAAGAAAGAAATGATTAATTGTGTGTGCAGAGTGACGCGTACGAGGCGACTGGCTGCTACAACGCTCTGTGCCCTGGGTTCGTTCAGACCAGCTCCCGCATCGCCATCGGCGCCTCCATCTCGCCGGTGTCCTCGCCGGAGGGATCGCAGTACGACATGACTCTCCTGGTGTGGAAGGACCCCAAGCTTGGCAACTGGTGGCTGAGCTACGGAGACCAGCTTGTGGGCTACTGGCCTGCCGAGCTCTTCACCCACCTCTCCGATCATGCCACCATGGTCGAGTGGGGCGGCGAGGTCGTGGACACCAGGCCCGACGGCGTGCACACCGCCACGCAGATGGGCTCCGGCCGCTTCGCCGGCGAGGGCTTCGGCCGGGCCAGCTACTTCCGCAACCTCGAGACGGTGGACGCCGACAACAGCCTGGTGCAGGTGCCCGTGGATGCTCTCCAGACGCTGGCCGAGAACGCCGGATGCTACGACGTTCGCAAGGCCTACGATCACGCCGGCGGTGGATGGGGAACGCATTTCTACTATGGCGGTCCGGGACACAACCCGGCATGCCCCTAGCTAATTTTTTCTTCTCGCTTCTCTTCCTGCTAATCTACTACTCCTACGCTACTAGTATTAATTAATTAATCCTCCTGTATTCCATTATTCCAACCTCCTTAATTGTACAGTCACAATGTGATGGATCCCCCCTTCTTTCCTTCCTTAACTAATTTAATTATCATCATGTGTATTTTTTTTTTAGCATGGGCTCATCATGTAATAAGCAGTACCATACTCCCTCCGTTTCAAAATTGTTGTCGTCATTCACTTTTTTCGTAAACTTTAACTATTTGTCTTATTTAAAAAATTATCTCAAATACATAAAATTATTAATTATATTTTAAGTTTATTTAGTAATGAATTTAATCATAAAAAATATATGATAATTTTTAAAATATTTTAAATAAGACGAATGGTCAAAGGTAATAAAAAAAATTAATAACAACAACAATTTTGGAATGGAGGAAGTATGCTCTTCTCCTGGCGGGCCATTCTCATTTTTCCAGAATTATATATATCAAAAAGTGTTTGGCAAATACAATTCCTTCGCCTTGTGTGGATGACACCCTTCTCTTCGGATTTAAATTATTAATGTTTTATTATTTATCTTATTTAAAAAACTATCAAATATATTATTTTATTATTAAATAAAGTTTTAATCTATCTTATAACTTTTTTTATATTTAAAAATATCTTAAATAAAACAAATAGTCAAACATAGTTAATGATGTTAACAATTAAAATCCGGAGAAAGAAGAAAAAACACATTGAAAATGACAGAAAAAAACGCAAAAGCTAATATTTATTTTATTTGGCCGCCTGATTTGACCATCACAACTACTTTACACAAAAAAAAGACCATCAGAACTACTACTGTATAGCAAATAATTTGTACTATTTGAACAGGGAATAGAATACCCGTTGCGCTGCTTTGAATTTTTGGTTCAGATTAAAGAGGCCTTTGATCATTCATTGTGGTTGTGGGCCTCTAGTATTATGGGCCAAACAATCCTCCCAAGCCGAGCCCATTTTGTAATCCTCTTCTCGTCGTCGTCGTCGTCTTCGTCTCAACTCTGTTACATACTTAATCCCCAAAAAAGTTAAAAAAAAAAAACAATTCTGTGGGCAGCCGGCGGCGAGGCTTTGAGGAGAGAGAGAGACCGGGGAAGAAAGTTCAAGAGAGACGGTTTTTATATGCTCTTACTCCGGCGCCTCTGCCTCCTGCCGCCGCCGCCGCGCCCCCTTGTCTCCTCCTTGACAAGCACAGGAGGCCCTTCCCCATTTTGGTCGTCTACAAGGAGAAGGAGAGGAGGGGGAGGAGCCATGGCCTCGTCTTCCTCTTCGTCTGTCGTCGCGGAGGGCTCCGCCGCTCGCCGCTTCTGGATCGCCGCCTCCACACGGGAGGCCGCCTTCGCCGCCTACACGCCCTTCCTTGTCTCCCTCGCCGCCGGCAACCTGCGCCTCGACGCCTTCCGCCACTACATCGCGCAGGACGCCCACTTCCTCCACGCCTTTGCGCGCGCGTAAGTCCCCCATCCCGATGTCCCTCTTACCCCTGCCTGCGACCTACAAGACGAGAGATCTGATCCCTGCGACCATCTTAGCTACGAGATGGCCGAGGACTGCGCCGACGACGACGATGAAAGGGCCACCATCGCCGCCCTCAGGAAGGCCGTCCTCCAGGAGCTCAACCTCCACGCCTCCGTCCTCCAGGTCCCCTCCTTCCCCCATTTCCAATTCCTCTTCTTTCTCTTCTCTCTCCTCCCCTACGGTTGGGTTGGGGCGTCGAATCGGGATGGAATCAGTTACTTGCAGGCATCATACACACTGGGTTTACTGATTTTCATTCACATCCGGTCTATCTAGAACCAAAGTTCTTAGTTCATCTGCAATTCTGCATGCTTTGCAATGTTCCCACAGATTAAATGAAAGTCATTGTTCCCGAAAAAAAAGAGAGGAGCTTTGCAGTTTTCATCTAGCAAGTAGTCTAACCTGCTTTACTACTTAAAAAAAATCGAACAAGCTAACAGATTATGGGTGCATGATGCAACTTTGCATATCGTCCTTGAGCCCAATTTCCTATTTTCTCTCTTGTATGCTAGCTTGAGAATCCTTCTTTTGTCCCTCTACTAAGAGTTTCTAATACTCAAATCAGCTGCCTTGATTACTCGATTTGCAGGAATGGGGAATAGATCCTACCAAAGAGATCCCTCCAAGTCCAGCAACAACCAAGTACACTGATTTCTTACTTGCAACTGCTGCTGGAAAAGTCGATGGTGCCAAAGGTTCTGACAAAATGGTCACACCATTCGAGAAGACTAAAATTGCTGCATACACTGTTGGGGCCATGACTCCATGCATGAGGCTTTATGCATATCTGGGCAAGGAGCTCACTGTTTTCCTTAAACAAGATGAAAATCACCCATACAAGAAATGGATTAACACATATGGATCCAGTGGTTTCGAGGTATACAACATGCTGTCTGTACATTCCTGCATCGTGTAATGTTGTCCCATACTTCAATGCTTATGCTAAATCTTTTCTCCTTATTGCTGCAGGATAATGCACTCCAAATAGAGGAGTTGCTGGACAAACTAAGTGTCTCATTAACCGGTGAGGAGCTTGAGATTATTGGGAAGCTCTATCAGCAAGCCATGAGACTAGAAGTGGAGTTTTTTGCTGCTCAGCCTGTAGACCAACCTGTGGTAGCTCCACTTTCAAGATACTGTGATCCAAAGTACAAACTCTTGATATTCTCTGATTTTGATTTGACATGCACTGTTGTTGATTCGTCAGCCATCTTGGCTGAAATCGCAATTTTGTCATACCAAAAGGCTAGTCAAGGTGGCACTGATAATACCCTCGATCGTACTAAATCAGCAGACTTGAGAAGTTCATGGAACATCCTCTCTAAGCAATATATGGAAGAGTATGAACAATGCATGGAAAGGCTACTTCCTCTAGAAGAGGGTAAGAACATCATCATGGTCCTTTAGTTTCTGCTTCTCTGTGATTCACACTAGTATTGCTTACATTTACCTGCTGAGGATTTATGTGACTTTATGTTTGATTCCAGCAAGGTCACTAGATTACAATCAACTGTACAAAGGAATGGAGGTGCTAGAAGAGTTTGAGAAGCTAGCAAATTCTAGGGTTGTCGACTCTGGTGTCCTAAGGGGAATGAATTTAGAAGACATCAGAAAAGCTGGAGAGCGGCTTATTCTTCAAGATGGCTGTAAAAATTTCTTTCAGAAGATTGGAGAAACAAGGGAGAAACTCAATTTAGATATCCATATTCTCTCCTATTGTTGGTGTGCAGATCTTATAAGGTCAGCTTTTTCATCAGGTAAGTCATTAAAAAAAAACCCTCCAGTTTGTATTTGTTTGACTTTTGTGATCATGATGTTTGACTAACAAGCTTAATATCAACATTTCAGCTTCGTTCTAGATACTAGATACTCTTCTTAAATTCTTTTTGCTGTTTTCGTTATGTGGTGCTTATATGATTGGTCGTCAGCTATAAATGTTTTGGCCTGAAGGTGATAGCTGGATCAGTGCAATTTACAATGACAATTTGATCACTGTCCTCGTTGATTCTTTTGTGTGTATTTTGCATTCTCATTGTGATTTATGAAGGAGCAAACCACACTCGCTGAAAGTTTTTTTTTATATATATAAAGAAACTGAAAATTGACATGAGGTCTAAATATTGTATGGAGTTTTTTTTGCCCCCACCTGACATGGCTGTAACAATGTTTTGTTATCAACATAGATGTTTCATTCTTTTATGCTGAATGGCCTCCTTTTGCATTGTGTTGCTTTGGTGCAGTTGGTTGTCTTGATGGGTTGAACGTACATTCGAACGAGTTTGCCTTTGAGGGATCTGTTTCAACTGGTCAGATTGAGAGAAAAATGCAGTCTCCACTAGACAAAGTTGAAAAGTTCAAGAGCATCAAGAGTGGCATGGACGGTACAGCGTCATTACTGTCTGTTTACATTGGAGACTCAGTTGGTGATTTGCTTTGCTTATTGGAGGCAGATATTGGCATTGTTGTTGGGTCAAGCACAATCTTGCGGAAAGTAGGCAAACAGTTTGGTGTTTCTTTTGTTCCGTTGTTCCCTGGTTTGGTAGAAAAACAGAGGCAACTGGAGGAGGCATCCGTGTTCAAGGCACGGTCCGGTGTCATTTATACGGTTTCCAGCTGGTCAGAGATACATGCTTTCATTCTGGGAAATGATTTCAGCTGATTGCTGGTAGTCATCCGTTTTTCCTTGAGAAGCCAGACCATTACTAGTTCCCCAATATACATGATGATACGGGATCCCCAATGTGGTCCATTTTATGAAAGCCACATGGGCAATCCTCCTATATAACTATATAGTTGTATGAATGGATACCTTGTGTTGTGTGACGGTTTTGTATGATCAATGTTGTCATTGAGTGCATTTGTGATGCCTTTTCTATTTGGGACCATTTTTCATGTAATTTCGGGAGTGGTTCCCAGCGCTGCGTTGCAACTAAAAGAGCAGCGGTGTTTTGATCAGTTGGCAATAAAATAAATGTTTTTGCACTTGTCTGTATGGGTACTTTATTTATTCTCATCTCAATCTCCAATCTCAGGTGGATACTTTATAATCTAATAATGGGGGAGTATAGATAACATACACACATATATATATGTATCCCAGAAGGGTGTGTGTGTATGTTATATATATATATATATATATATATATATATATATATATATATAGATAGATACTAGGTGGGGGTGGGGTGGCGATGAGAATGAATATAATTAATTCAGGATTTGTCGTCCATGGCGAGGATGGCGGAGAGGTTGAGCGGGTGCATGTAGTCGGGTGTGCCGTCCATGAACTGGCTGACGATGATGCGGTTGGCCCTCTCCGTTGGGTGGAAGTTGTCCCAGAAGGCGTAGAGGCTGCGGTCGGGGCAGACGCTGGAGGCGGCGGTGCAGAGGCCGACGCCATTGTAGGGGCCCTGGCCGCAGCACGCCACCTTGGAGGTGACGAAGCCGTACGCCGCCGGGTCGGAGATGAAGTCCATGTGCATCCGGTACGCATTGACGGCGACGAAGACGTCGGCGCCGAGCTCGGCGTTGAGGCCACGGATCATGTCCACCAGCTGCGGGTTGTAGAGCGCGGCGGCGCGCTGCAGCTCCGGGTCGCACTCGCCGGCGAGGCTGCCCCGGAGAGCCAGCTCGGCGGGTGCGCAGCCGATGGGGCCGGAGCCGGTGACGAGGACGCGGCGAGCGCCCAGGCCGTGCAGCTGGCCAAGGATCTTGGCGTACTCGCTGATGAGGTAGCGCACGTAGTCCGGCAGCGCCATCTCCCTGGAACGCGCCGAGAATGGCACCAGGTAGTAGTTGTTGACGAAGTCGTTGCCGCCCAGGGTGATGAGCACCAGGGCGCCCTGCACCAGCCGCCGTGTCGCCTCGTCGCCGGCCAGACGACGCACCCGGCTCTGGTACTGCTCGAAGTACCGAAGCTGCTTCTGGATGCGGATGATGTTGGCCTATATATATATATATACATACACATTTAGTAGTTTAGATTCATTGTGATCATCTATCTTCTAGTATGAAGAAAAGAAGAAGAATTAATAATGCTCACAAACTGTATGCCGGTGTCGTTGAGGATCCCGACTCCGGCCGACGCAAAGTTTGCTCCGACCAACAGCTTGTGGCCGTCCAGGTGAGGGCTGAGGTACGGCAGCACGGGCTCGGCGCCCAGATACTCGCTGATGATGTCCGGCACGTTGAGACCGTTGGAGAAGCGTCCCGTGGCGCGGTGCGTCGGGTAGTCGAGGCCGTACGGCGGCGAGTCTGCCCGCGCCGTCGTCATCAGGTAGTTGTTGTTGCCGCTGTCCACCAGCGAGTCGCCGAACACGAACAAGGCGCGAGGCCGCACGTTCGCCTCGCACAACACCATCATCATCATCATCATGCACCCAGCTGCTACCATCATCAACAACCGGAGCCTCATCATGCTGCTTTGCTACAATTCACTGCACTCACTTTGGTTTACTTTTGCATTGGCTGGAGACGATGGAGCTGCTGAGCCGCTATTTATAGCCTGCACTGCTAGCTTCCTGTGCATATGGTGCCTCATAAGTTTTCATTGATGCACCGTCCACGGCAGTGAGATTGCAAAACATCTTGTTATTAGCATAATAAGGAAAATAAATTTCTCCACCGCACTGAGTCAAAGACACTCAATTTTGTGGATGTTCAACTACAACTCCAAGGGCCGTGTAATTGCAAGCCCGCCTCAAAAGGGATATACTAGTACCGTCCTTGCATAACAATCCCTACACCACCGCATATTTCAGGCCATTCAATCTGTAACTGCACAAGCATACACCATTCATCCTGGCCTGCGTCTGCGTGCCTCTTGGTGAATCAATAAATTGCGCCGCTTTCACTTCAGGTTTACCCAGATACTATCTCATAGAAACAGGCAAAACATCAGGTAGCATTCGGTTTCTCTGGCGTGTGACATTGCAACGACAGGGCCCAGCTGTAACGTAACAGAAACTTTTTTTTTTTTTGGTCAAAGAAAAACAATGTTTCCATGTTCATTAGTCCATTCGTTCATCCTTTGACTGGGAGAGGTTACAGAAATATACCGATTTTGACAAACGAAAATGGATCTGTAAAGAAATCTAAATACAGCAGGGCTGCTCAAATCTTTAAGAACTCAAATCAATCCAGTGATGCAGCAGACCATCCTCAATGTTGTCACGAGTTACCAGAGTTGATGTCCAGTTCCGACAGCATGGTAGCCAGTTCACCTTTGTGATAAAGTTTCATAGTATCTACAGCAAATGGAGCATGCACATGTTATGTTAGCAACCACTAATCAGGGAGTTGATTATTTTTCTAATTAGAAAAATATAAAGCAACACAGTTTTTACAGCATACTATGGAAGATGAAGTTTGTATTGCAAGCTACAAATATAACAATCCTCACTCAAGGTGGGTCACCTTGTAATGCAAGTGGCCCACAAAAGATGTACTCCCTCCACTCTCAGGTATATATGACGTTCAGGGCAACAAATCTGGTGCAATTTGAACTAGATTAAGTGTCTTAAACATCAGTAGGATGATATAGTTGTTGATGACTATGACAGAGCCAGTTATAGAGCACGGACAGTAGAGTAGATACACTGGTTGCTTTCACTAAGGTTGTAATCTGAGATGTTATAGGAGTGTGACTCTTTGGCTTAACCATAGAGTAACTTGAGGAAAAAATTATTCTATCAGTATTAGTGCAGGTGTACAGCTACCGCTTGCTGCTTGATACGTAGTATAATAACTGCAAAGACTGATCGACACAAAAGAAATAGCACATTTGAAAGTACCTGTACAACCACCAACATGCTTTCCACCTGGAAGAAAAGGAAAACAACATTAGAAGTCTGAAAGTCAGACCGACTCAAAATTAAAAAAAAATAGATACATATGGACAACAGTACGATGACTCAATTCCGCACTTCAGAAAATTGCACATACCGATGAAAACATTAGGAACAGTAGATTGTCCTGTCAACCTCTCCAAGACCTTTTGCAGTTGCGGCCCTTGAGCACCTGAAAGGGATTGGCTGTCAGTTGCATAGAATATTAACATGCAAATGGATATCCAGAACCATCACATTCTAACCATCTACAATGTTTCTTCCCCTTCCCCACTGATATACTAGGAGCTTATTAGCAAAAAATAACGAGTAACAACAGCCCTTCAGGGCACACAATGTTGAATAGCAATGTTCAAAGCACAAGCAATTATTCTATATTGGAACATGACGAAATTCATTTGCACAAATTAATCAATACAAAAACAACTTAAGAAGATATGAGTCACCCCCTATGCTAAGGCAGCATTTCCCATGTCAGTGAGTATGAAACATGTGCCAGCAGAAAGGAGTTGCCCACCGGTTGCATTGTCAGCGTTCGGAGGACGATCTAGTGTGGATTACCTTTTTTTTTTCTAGAACATGCCTGAACACGCATTTCATTAAGTGGAAGAAGAGTTTACAACTAGTTGTTCCGTGTAGAACAAGCTAGCACGACCCTATTACAATAGCTGAACACCTAAACATGCTTACAACCCTAACCTATACACCCTCCGTTCGGAAATTCATGTCGTTTCCGACATAAACTTTGCACTGGCCGTAAGTCTATTTGTCTTGTTGGAATGACATCATTTTATGAACAGAGGAGTACCTACTCCTACTCTTCCTAGTTACATTATCCATTTTCATCTAGTGTGGATTAGATTAACAAACGATTGCCTGAGTTCCAACAGTCACGGGGTAAAGCATCGCATGATCTAATAGTTGGTCCATCCCTAATAAAACAGTTATGTTATGTGTGGCATTGTTTTTAAGCTGGCAATGAGGAACTGCATACAGAGTATCGCAAGGATGAAAGGGAGAAGAGGGGACGGACCGAGATGGTCGAGCTCGATGACGTGGGGCTGCACGCCGATCCTCTTGAAGAGCGCCTTCACCTCTGAGGAATACCTGCGGTGGACAGAAGGGGAGGAGTTAGAAAATATCAATATAATAAATCTGAGCTGAGGTTGGGTTGTTAGTTAAACGGATAATCTTACGAGCACCACGACTTGGAGTAGATGACGATGGGATTTTCAGCCACCGTCCTCTTGACAGACTCCTCCATCCGGGAGCCGAAGGAGGAGTCGCCAGATGAAGAGGAAGAGGCGGCCCTGACGGCGACGGCTCCGGCGCGACGCCCGGCAAGGAAGAGGCGGGGGCGAGACAGCGGGCACGGCAGTGGCAAACCTGGGGTGGCCGTGGGAAGGCGGCTGGACGTCAGGCCCGGTGGAGGCGGCATCGGTGGCTGGCTGGCGGTGGCGGGATCTCCTCCTCCTCGTGTTCTCTCTCTCTCTCTCTCTCTCTCTCGTCTCCGGCCACAAACTCCTAATGCATTCGCAATTGGGTAGGGCAGCCTGGGCTGGGCTGAACTCCTAATGCATTCGCAATGCAAGCCCGCCCATATCTACAATTCTACTTCCCTGGCCCAGAACAGAGGTTAATCTTTTTTTTAAGGAAAAAAGACGTTTTTTTTTTGCGAGGGAAAGAGAGAATTATATTGATCACTCAATGAAATTACATCATGAGCAACCATATCCTTAACACAAAGGGGAACCTGCGCACGCCACACTGCAGTGTGAACGTTACGTTTCACCATTTGTGCAAGTTCATGGACCACACAATTCTACTCTCTCCTAATTGACTGAAATCTCACTTTCGGCAAAAGACTACAAAGCTTCCGAATCTCTGTGATCGTAAACACTAAGGACGACTTGTCTTGGCCATTATGACGAAGCAAGTTAATCAGTGATGCACAGTCCAATTCTTTTTTTTTTTTTTGAGGAAGTCGGGAGGGGAGGCCCCTACCTTAATTTTCATTAAAAAATAAAGGAGTGATTACAAATGCAAATGCATGAGTACAAATAAGAAGAAGAAAGATGCAGCTAGCAAAATACAGAGAGCGCACATGCAAGTGCAGGTAAGCTGCACAGGGCAGCATGAATCAGTAAAATTGCAAGAAGTGTGTTGATCCCTTGTCTATGTCCCTATCAGGTTAACAGCCCAAAGTTGGATGGCTTGCTTGCGCTGCACTGCCAAAGGAAAAAAGACGTTACTCTGATTTGTGCACAATTTCTTCTCCCCAGATAATACCCAACTCGACGTTTGGAAAATCCTCAAGAAAAAAATACAATACACAACTTAATTTGGAAAACCCTATAAATTACATTGGTGATCCATGGGAGGCAGCAGTTAATGTTAAACCACTGCCACTATCGTGTTCTAGTTAGAGCAGGTAGAAAATAAATCGAGTTGCAAATTTTAAATTTATTTTTCTCCTCAAACGCAATTTCATCTTCAATTCCGTTTGAATCATTATGTTGTTTAGAATTAATTTTATAAAATAGGTTTCAATATAAGTATTTAGTTTTTAAAAATAAATTTTATCAATACTTTTAAGTGCATTGTGTCAATATTTTCTTTATATTGTATCAAACACACTAATCCTGTCATTTTCTTTTCTTTCTCCAAAGTAGGCGCAAGGTTAGGACTGAAGAAGCTCACGGTTATAGACTACTAAAGTGTCGTGTCGGATTGGATCAGCCAATCCAGCACGAGCTTGTCACGAGCTAGGCCATTTTATTGCTGGATCGGCACGGCCCAATTGGTTAATGGGTCGTGTCATGCCGGTCCAACAGGCTTGCGTTCAAATTTAAATTCTGATGTAAGTAAATGTTTGATAGTAATAAATTTGAAATAAAAATAATTTTTAGTGTAAATTTGAAAATACTAATAATTTTATTTATAGATTGTTTTATGGGCTAAACGGGCTGGACGTCATGCCTAGATGGGCTGCACTAAATGAGTCATGTCCGGGCTGGTATAACAAGACTGCTAGGTCCAGACATGGCCTATAACAGGCCATGGGTTAGTACGGTCCGCCAAACTATGGGTCGTGTTGTGCTCGAGGTGGGTCAAAATAATCGCCCTCATGTGAGCCTATTTAGCACAGCCAGCTCCACATAGATCTTAGAGATGAAAATACTTGAATTCACTCTTGTCACTCTAGAAGTTTTTCTTTATGCAATGTTGCTTTTAGCATCTTTACTCCAACTTAATTACTATGAAGATCTTCTAAATATCCCATTCCTTAGTGTTAGTGATATATGATTTTACAAATATGTATGGATAAAAGGAAGAAAAACAAATCTAAATTAGAGAGGGGGGGGGGGGGGGGGGGGGGGAGGGGAGCGCACACAAATTTGATAAAATTATACTTCCTTCATTGGAAAATAATATAAAAATATAGATAACTATAAATATAGTTATAATGATATTCTATTTACAACGAAGGGAGTAAATATTTATATCATTTGTATTAGAAAACTATATAATTATTTAGTATAACTATTTGATCTTTTATTTTTTAAAAATTATGCGTCTCTTCAATACAATCTCACGTCATATGTTTATAAGTTTAAAATATTTGTATTTATTTAAAAAATGAGTAAAGTAGTTATTAATCTTATAAATTTGTATAGCCCATATTTTAAGGCTCCGAAATATTTCATTTTTAGATGACAATTCAATAGCCAGTCATCTTCAACCTCTAATGAAATTTCTCTCTCTCTCTCTCTCTCTCTCTCTCCTGATCTCGCCGTCGCCCCAGCATGCCCCGCCTCGCCTTGATGAGGTAGGATCTGGATAGAACATCGCTGATACGTTCTAATGCCACCTTTCTTTATCGTCCGTCGTCATCTCATAGATGTCCTGACCTCGAACTCGCCTGACCGTCTTCTTCCACCACTATGGTCGGCGGTTGAAGCATCTAGGCCGCTTTAGTGTTTTGGTAATTAATGACGACCCTTATTTTTGACTAACTACGTTGTTGAGATAATTGTGGTTGTAGTCATAATAAGGAATGGAATGATGGACGAAGTGATATACATATGGATGACTCAAGGCAAAGGTATCTTGATAGGTTTTTTCTGTTTTGCCGGTCACAAGGAGATTAGAGTTGAGTGACCGGATTATAGGTTAAATGCCGTACTATCAAGAGGGGTCGATGAGATGACCTTGAGTATCCATGGTTGCCAAAAATGCTCAATTCCTATCTTTGTGAGTGGGTCTATGTGAGTTGAGTGTGCCCATATCTTTCAGGAAAGCAAAGAGTAAAAGAAGGGGGGCTGGCAGGTCACTCCTGGCGGTCAGACCGCCAGGACCCGCGGTCTGACCGTCGTGCGCTTCAGAGACGGCCAGAGGAGTGGCCTCTCTGGTTGCTCGGGTGATGGCCTGACGGTCTGACCGTAGTTAACCACGGTCTGACCGTCGGTGCATGTCTGGTGTCAACAGAGACTTTGTTCTCGGGTGATGGCCTGACGGTCTGACCGTAGTTAACCACGGTCTGACCGTCGGTGCATGTCTGGTGTCAACAGAGACTTTGTTCTCGGGTGATGGCCTGACGGTCTGACCGTAGTTAACCACGGTCTGACCGTCGGTGCATGTCTGGTGTCAACAGAGACTTTGTTCTCGGGTGAAAGTTGAAAGTGTCCCGACGGTCTGACCGTGGGTAATGACGGTCTGACCGTCGGGCTCGTGCCAGAAGGAGTTTGAAAGTCAAACTAGCCGTTGGGTTGTACGACGGTCCGACCGTAGGAAGTCACGGTCAGACCGTCCGGTGCACAGAAAGCTGTAACGGCTAGTTTTCAAAGGGTGGCCTATTTATACCTCCTCCATCCCGTGCATAGGTGCTCTCTTGGCCATTTGAAAAGTATTGTACACCCTTTGGAGCTTATTCCTCTCTCACACAAAGCCCTAGTGGAAAGATTGCAAGTGTGTGAGTGTGAGTGCCCTAAACTTGAGTGAGTTGAGCATTGTGGCACTTGGGATCCTCAAGCAAGCGGCATCGACTTGTTACTCTTGGAGGTTGTCGCCTCCTAGACGGCTTGGAGGAGTCAAATCCGTGAGCCCTTCAAGAAGTGTGTGAAGGAGGCCCGGACTCTTGTGAGAGGTGCGGTGCTCGCCTCGCCGGAGCGGTGAAGAGCAACCCTAGTGGAATCGAGGTTTGGAGAGGTTCAAGGTATTGATTGTGTTATATCTCAAGTTGTTCTTTGTGAGCACTTCTTGGTGGTGGAGAAGTGGATACTTGAGGAGAGTAGCACATCATACGCTTGAATCCACCTCAACGTGGATTAGGGGTGATCGGCAAATCACCGATACCACGGGAAAATATCCTTTGTCTCTTGTCATGTTGTTCTTTTGTTGTTTACATACTAGAAGTTGCATGATGTATGTCACCTAGGATTGTCAACCTACTTTAGTTCAAACCTAGGTTTAGTTGTCTTGTGCTTGCTTTTATCCAATTGTCTTTAAATTCCGCAATTAGTCGGATAGTTAGCTTTTAATTTGTTAATTCGGCTATTCACCCCTCCTCTAGCCGGGGTCCTTCGATCCTACAAGTGGTATCAGAGCGGGTTCTCTCTAAATTGATTGGAATTCATCTTCCGGGAGAAGGATTATGGCTAGTAACACGGTGAACGTTGGTCACGCGCCATTCTTTGATGGTCAAGACTTTGATTATTGGAAGACATGTATGTTGATTCATCTTGAGGCCGTGGGGGAGACCGTGTTGAACATTGTGGAAGAAGGTTATGTGGTTCTTGATCCGGCACATCCCACACCCGCCGACAAGGAAAATATCAAGGCCAATGCTCAAGCCAAGAACATTCTCATTCGATCCGTATGCAAGGAGGAATATCATAGAGTGTGCAAGCTCAAGACCGCATATGAGATGTGGAAAACTCTATTGGAAGCTCATGAGGGCACCAAGATGGTCAAGAGTGCCAAGTTGTTTATTTGCAAGGGCAAATTTGAAGGATTTACATTGTTGCCCAATGAAGAGTTGAAGACCGCCTTTGCAAGATTGAACAACATGGTGAATGATCTCAAGGATCTTGGTCATGAAGTTCCCGATGTTGATATATATCATAAGTTCCTTAGAGCCTTGCCATCCAAGTATGAAACAATTGTTACCATGCTTGTGAGATCAAATTTGGAAGAAACAACTCCTTCAGAAATATTGGGTGAAGTTCTCACTCATGATATCTTCAAGCAATCTCAAGTGGCTTCTAGGGATGATCAAGTCGATATGAAGAAGAAGAGTGTTGCTTTCAAGGCTTGTGTCTCTCACGATGATGATGATGAAGAGAGTGGCTCCGATGATGATGAGGATGTAGCCTTGATGGTGAGGAAGTTCAAGAAATTCATGAAGAAAGGCACATATAGGGGATTCAACAAAAATGGCAAGTCATCCAAGAAGAATCCATTTGCAAACAAGAAATGCTATGAGTGTGGAGAATTTGGCCATATCTCTACAAATTGCAAGAAGAAAATCCATAGTGATGATGATGATGATGAGCCAAGAAAAAACAAGAAATTTGTAAAAAGGAAGTTTTTCAAGAAGTCCTCCAAGAAGAAAAATGGCAAGGCTTATTATGTTGAATGGGATTCCGATGCTAGTTCGGATACCGATTTCGATGATGAAGATGACAAGCCTTCCAAGAAGGGTCTTGCCGGCATTGCTATCAAGGAAGCTCCATCCCTATTCGATTCACATTATTGCTTCATGGCAAAAGGTGAATCCAAGGTATGCAATGATGACTATGAGCCTTCTTATGATGAACTAGTTGAAATGCTTAGTGAATTTGATGATGTGTTGGGTGGCATAAAGAGTAAGTACAGGGACTTGAAGAGAAAGCACTCTTCTCTCCAAGAAGCTTATGATGAGCTAAAGTCATCTCATGAGGATCTAAAAGAAACTCATGAGAAGCTTGAGGAAACTCATAAGATTTATGTAGCCCAACACACCAACAAGGTCCAAATTGATGCCGGTGTGTCTTGCAATTTGATTGATGATATGCCTATTGCTCATGTTACATCTTCTAGCATATCTACTTCATGTGATGATTTACTCACTATACCATGCCCTTCTAAGATTGATACTTGCATGAATAATGTGAATGCTTGTGATCCCTTGCTTATTGTTGAAAATCATGAATTAAGGGATACCGTTGATCACCTTGTTGACGCTCTTGCTAAGTGTCATAAGGGTGAAAATGTTTTTAATGAAATATGGAAGTGTCAACGGTTCACTCTCAAGCATGAAGGTCTTGGATATATCCCCAAGAAAAACAAAAATGTCTTTGTTGCTAAAAAGTCCACATTTGTTAAAGAAAGTGGCTTGTATTGCTCTATGTGCAAGAATACCGGACATCTTGCAAAAGATTGTATCGGTAAGAGAATTGCTAATGTTGCTATGGATGCTTCTTACATGCTTGTTAAATCATCCAATGGTGTTGTGCATGCTAAGTTTGTTGGTAAAAATAATGTTCATACTAGGACAAACATGAATGGCACATTTGGAAATGGAATGAAGAAAAGGTCCATTTGGGTGCCAAAAGTGTTGGTGACTAATCTACAAGGACCCAAGCAAATTTGGGTACCTAAGAACAACTAAACTTGTTTTGTAGGTGAACTACAAGTCCGGAGGAAGGCATTGGGTGCTTGATAGTGGATGCACTCAACATATGACCGGAAATGGGAAAAAGGTTCACCTCAATTGAAGAAGGAAGTTCGGATTATGAAAGGATCACCTTTGGTGATAATAGCAAAGGAAAAGTGAGAGGAATGGGAAAGATTGCTATCTCAAATGACCTCTCAATCACAAATGTATTGCTAGTTGAATCTTTGAGCTACAACTTGCTATCCGTGGCTCAATTGTGTGATCTTGATCTTATTTGCAAATTCTCATCAAGTGGTGTTGTGATTACAAGTGTGAAGGATGATAGTCTTATCTTCAAGGGATTTCGTCATGGCAATCTTTATCTTGTGGATTTCTCTTCTAGTGATGCAAGCTTGAGCACTTGTTTATTCACCAAGTCATCCAAAGGTTGGTTATGGCATAGAAGACTTGCCCATGTTGGAATGAACCAACTCAAGAAATTAGTGAAGCACAACTTGGTTGTTGGTATAAAGGATGATATTTTGTTTGAAAAGGATAAATTATGTAGTGCTTGCCAAGCCGGGAAGCAAGTGGCTAATACTCATCCTACCAAGAGTGTCATGTCAACTTCAAGGCCTCTGGCATTGTTGCATATGGATTTATTTGGCCCTACCAAATATCAAAGCATTGGCGGAAATAGCTATTGCCTTGTCATTGTTGATGACTTCTCAAGATATACATGGGTGTACTTCCTTAGTGACAAATCAATTGTATTCACCATATTCAAAGGGTTTGCCAAAAGAGCTGAAAATGAATATGAATTCAATATCAAGAAGATTAGAAGTGATAATGGCTCCGAATTCAAGAATACAAGAATTGAAGATTATTGTGATGAAAAGGGAGTCAAACACGAATTCTCAACCAAGTACACCCCGGAGCAAAATGGAGTTGTTGAGAGGAAGAATAGAACTTTGATTGAAATTGCAAGATCAATGCTCTCCGAGTACAATGTATCGGATAGTTTTTGGGCCGAGGCAATCAACACCGCTTGTCATGCATCAAATAGATTATATTGCCACCGGTTGTTGAAAAAGACACCTTATGAATTGCTTATTGGAAGAAAGCCCAACATCTCCTATTTTCGTGTCTTTGGATGCAAATGCTATATCTTGAAGAAAGGAGCAAGATTATCAAAATTCCAAAGCAAGTGTGATGAAGGATTTCTCCTTGGGTATTCCTCAAATAGCAAGGCATATAGAGTGTACAATCAAAATTCGGGACTAGTAGAGGAAGTATATGATGTGGAATTTGATGAAACAAATGGATCACAAGATGAGCAAGAAAATTTGGATGATGTGGGAAATGAAGAATTGAGAAATGCTATGAAGAACATGACAATTGGTGATGTGAGGCCTAAGGATGAAGATGACTCAAATGTGACCTCTTCCCTTCTCTTTCAAGTGAACCAAGATTCATCAACCTCTAGTGCTCAAGCTCAAGCTAGTGATGGTGGTGAGTCAAATCTTCAACCGGAAAATAGCTCAACCTCCACTCCATCACACCATGCTAGAACAATTCACCATGCCATTGCAAAAGATCATCCGGTAGATCAAATTGTTGGTGACCTAAGCAAAGGTGTTCAAACTAGATCAAGACTTGCTTCATTTTGTGAACACTTCTCTCTTGTGTCTTGTGGTGAACCAGCTCGGGTAGGAGAAGCTTTGAGAGACCCGGATTGGGTAAATGCTATGCATGAAGAATTGAACAACTTTGCACGAAATGAAGTTTGGGAGTTAGTCAAAAGGCCACAAGATCACAATGTTATTGGCACAAAGTGGATTTATAAGAACAAACAAGATGAGAATGGAATAGTTGTGAGAAACAAAGCAAGATTGGTTGCACAAGGCTATACTCAAGTTGAGGGATTGGATTTTGATGAAACATTTGCTCCCGTGGCTAGACTTGAGGCAATTAGAATTTTACTTGCATATGCAACTAATCACAAGATCAAGCTATATCAAATGGATGTGAAAAGTGCCTTCTTGAATGGCACAATTAGTGAGCTTGTCTTTGTGGAGCAACCACCGGGTTTTGAAGACCCAAGGAAGCCAAATCATGTTTACAAGTTGTCCAAGGCCTTATATGGACTCAAGCAAGCACCTCGTGCTTGGTATGAGAGATTAAGAGATTTTCTTGTCTCAAAGGGCTTCAAAATTGGAAAGGTGGACACCACTCTATTCACCAAGAAAATTGGCAAAGATTCCTTTATATGCCAAATCTATGTGGATGATATTATCTTTGGATCAACCAATCAAGAATTTTGTGAAGAATTTGGTAAAATGATGTCCCGAGAATTTGAAATGTCCATGATTGGTGAATTGAGTTTCTTCCTTGGTCTACAAGTGAAGCAAATCAATAATGGGACATTCATCTATCAAAGCAAATATATGAATGATCTTCTCAAGAGATTTGGAATGGAAAGTGCAAAATCAATGTCTACTCCTATGGGAAAGAATGCACATCTTGATCTTGATGAAGAAGGCAAACCGGTTGATCAAAAGCTATATAGGTCTATGATTGGAAGCTTGCTATACCTCACCGCATCTAGGCCGGATATTATGTTTAGTGTTTGCATGTGTGCAAGGTTTCAAGCCGCACCTAAAGAAAGCCACATGATTGCCGTCAAGAGAATATTGAGATATTTGAAGCAAACTCAAGATATGGGTTTGTGGTTCCCAAATGATGGTCAATTTATTCTCATTGGATATTCGGATTCGGATTATGCCGGTTGCAAAATTGATAGAAAGAGTACCTCCGGTACTTGTCAATTGCTTGGAACTTCTCTAGTCTCATGGTCATCCAAGAAGCAAAATTCGGTAGCTTTATCAACCGCCGAGGCCGAATATGTATCCGCGGGAAATTGTTGTGCCCAATTATTATGGATGAAGCAAACTCTAATGGACTATGGGGTTAACTTTGATTGCATACCTCTCTTGTGTGATAATGAAAGTGCCGTGAAGATTGCTACTAATCCAGTTCAACACAAGAGGACCAAGCATATTGATATTCGGCATCATTTTCTAAGGGATCATGTGAGCAAAGGTGATATTGTCATGGAAAGTGTGAGGACCGATGATCAATTGGCGGATATCTTCACTAAGCCTCTTGAAGAAGCTCGGTTTTGTAAGCTACGGAGTGAGCTAAATATTCTTGACCTCTCACATATCTCCTAGCATCTTGCTTAGTTGCTTTATGTCATACTCTTCATATATGCATGCCTACCTATTTTGTATATCTTGCCATGCCATTTATGCCATGTTGTTGCATTGAAAGTTATTTCACACATTTAGGGGGAGCACTATACCACTCATGTGTCTTGCTACCCTCACAATGTGGACAAATCAACAAAGATGCCATACTAGTCTTAATTTTGCTCATGTTGGTCAAAAGGACAATTTTTGTTTATTTAGGGCTCGATTGATTGAAGAAGGGATCTTGTTGCTTGTTTTGATGCTATCATCACTTTTCTTTGGCTCTCTTGAAGATTCTCTTTTGCCTTCTCTCGCCTATTCTCTCAATCTCTTATCGAATCAATTTTTGAGAAGAGGCTTCTTACAAAAATTGTAGAGATGGTGATCATAACCATTTTTTTTGTATTGTCAACTCATTGAGATGATCCATCGGTTGAGATTTATTTGAATTTGAAATTCGTTTTGAAAACTTCTTATGGTCGCCTTTCAACCTAATATGGCATCTTGTGAGTTTAGCATATTGGATCATATATCTTCATATATATTGGTTCCAAAATGCTTATGTGACTCATACATTCCCAAAAATATCCTCATTCCATCTTTTTGGACACTTGTGCAAATTATTGCAATTTTACTTGTTTTTATCTTTGTTTCATTCATACATGCATAATTCATATCATGGATGATCAAGAATCGTGGTTATATTTCTTGAAGAGTTGAAGTTATCTTGGATATGATGGAATTCATTAAGCTATCGTTTTGAACAAAGTATGGAATGATTGGAGAAGGTTTGAATTGATTTGGATGAGAAACTTGAAAGCAGCTGTCAACAATCTGAAAGCACCCTCACGGTCAGACCGCCATATGCCACGGTCAGACCGCCAGACAGCCATCTGAGTACCGAAAGGTGGAGATTTTTTCTTCTTGTCCCCGCGGTCAGACCGTCCGCCCACGGTCAGACCGCCAACGTCGGCCGAGTCAAAACCCACCTGTCCCTTGTGACTCTCTTATTTCCTCATACCCCTTCGTCTCCAACTCTTCCAAACCCGAAAGTGACTCCTCCAAAGAGCTCTCCTCTCTCCTCCAAGGACCTCCATTGGAAGAACTCCATCCCTAGGCTCCTCGGTCCAACCGAGAGCGGATCCGGTCTCACCGAGGACTTCTCCGCCATGAGTGACCGGTATTTCATCGTTCTCTCCTCTCTCCCCATGGTTTCCACTGGTTCTCTCTCAAGGGCTGTTGCTAGGGATAGAATATTTGAGACATGGATTGATTATTTGATGATTGGAAAGTGATTCCTAGACCTAATGACAACAACTATGCAAAGTTTTAAGGATTGATTTGGTGGCTCTCATGAACATTGATGCTAGGGTTACATTTTGGGGATTCTTGCTTCTGGCCATAGATTAGTGAAACTAATGGATGGAAAAGCTTCATAGTACTTATTTAAACTTATATGAGAAGAATTGTTGGCACATGTTGAGGATTTGGCCAAACCTCACCCGACGGTCTGACCGCCAATGTCACGGTCAGACCGCCAGGGCAGGACAGAGACATGTTCAGTCAAATGCTTATGACTCTTAATTGTTGGATTGCTTACACATGATTATTGTTCGATCATTTTCAGTAATCGCCGCGCAGTAAGGAAAGTGGTGGCGTCCGTGTTCAAAGCCGGGACAAGCAAGAAGAGAAGGGCACCCCGCTCTGATGATGATTACTCACCCTCTCAAAGTGCTACTGCCGATGCTTCTGAGTTTGGTCAGTCCACCAATGAGGTAGAAATGGATGAGGCACATGGAGATGATCTGTTGTTTGATCCCACAGCATACACTGGAGAGAAGAAGCAGTGGGCATCACATGAGTACTACAGAGCGAGACAGGAGGTGGCTTACTCTCAGGATCCAGATTCACCCACTCCTCAGTTTCACACTCGAGTGCAACATGATGCATTCTATGGTATGTTGATGGACAAAACTGTATTCACTCACAAGTACACAGACTGGTCATACCTTGCACAATTTCCAACTGTTAATCCTCTACTTGAGAAATTTCAAAACTTGGGATTGCATGCTTTTGTGGCACATAAGCGAGATTGGAATGAAACTGTGATCCGACAATTTTATGCCACCATTGAAGTTGATTTCCCCAACAAAACGTTGACATGGATGACTAACTCAAGGAGGTTCACTGCCACATTTGCAGAGTTTGCTGAGGCAAATGAAATTGACTATAATGTCACTCATGATCAAATTGATGTGCTTGAGCAGGAGCTACTTAAAGAGCCTGAGTGGGTTCAGTACTATGTTGATGATCCTCACATAAGGAAATTGGGCAATGTCAGTGGTCTCCTCTATATGCCCAAGGTCATCAACAAGATAGTGAGGATGACCTTTTATCCTCGAGGTGGAAACTCTGATGCTATTCGGGACTACTATTGGAACATAATTGACTATATCATGCAAGGTCAAGTGTTTGATGTGGTCCTCCTGATGATGAAGGAGATAGAGAGCTACAGCATGGCAGTAAGAACTAGTCTTTACTATGCTCCTTATATTATGTCTCTAATTCTCCGGAAGAGCAATTTTCCAACTCGGTATCTTTTTAAGAAACATCCTCGATATCAGCCTTTTAGCTCGGTAAAGCATGAACTCGTAGCACCACCAGCTGTAGAAGGTGAGGAAGAAGAGGAAAATGTTCAGCCAGAGGTTCCTCAGGCACCATAGGGTCCTCAGATGCCACCACCTCCCCAGATGGATTGGTCACAGTTTGCTCCTCCGCCTCCGGCATTCTTTGCAGGGATGACCCCTTATCTTGATCAGTACTTTCAGTCTGTGATGCAGAGGTTTGATCAGATACAAGCCTCAAGTATTGAGGCTCGTAATTCCTATGAGGCAGCCAGGTCTTCATATGAGGCAGCTAGAACATCCTATGAGGCAGCAAAGACTTCTATTGATGATCTCACCACTAGGATGCAGGGTTTAGAGTCTAACTATGATGCTCTATCTTCACACATTTATAGCTACTTTTCTGCACCAGTGCCACCTCCAGAGTTTTTCCAGCCACCATGGTATGCTCCTCCACCTCCTCCTCAAGATGATTGAAGTCTTGACCATTTTTTGGTCAATTAATGCCAAAGGGGGAGAACATGAAGAAGTGATGCTATAATGAGACGCCAGAGTCAGGGGGAGAAAAGGAAACAAAGATGCAAGCCATGATTCTTGATCTATCTATCTTGCATTTGCATGTGCATCTCATATCTTACTTTCATGCACATTTGAACCTTTTTGAACTTATTTGTGTTTATTGAACTATGTAACTTTGTTGGATTGTAATTTATTTATGCACCTTGAACCATTTGCTCTTTTATCTGTGCTCATCTCATCTTAATGGTTCAAATGTGTGGATGATAAGGGTGTTCTTACTTGTAATGTTCAATATTGCTATATATTGGTTATTCTTTGCCTCCTCGCATCCAATGGTACAAGGTAAACTCTACCAATTTGTTCTTTTGAAAATATGCATTGCCATGTTTGATATATCTTGATCAATGCACCAATTTAGGGGGAGTTTTATCATTTGGTGAGTTCATTAACTTTTTCACATGTACGTGTATTGAAAATTCTATAGCATGTGATCATTATCTTGTGACTCACCTTAGAGTTTTTTTCTTTATTGTCTTTATCGGCTTTATATCACTTCTTATGTTGTCATCAATTACCAAAAAGGAGGAGATTGAAGCATCTAGGCCGCTTTAGTGTTTTGGTAATTAATGACGACCCTTATTTTTGACTAACTACGTTGTTGAGATAATTGTGGTTGTAGTCATAATAAGGAATGGAATGATGGACGAAGTGATATACATATGGATGACTCAAGGCAAAGGTATCTTGATAGGTTTTTTCTGTTTTGCCGGTCACAAGGAGATTAGAGTTGAGTGACCGGATTATAGGTTAAATGCCGTACTATCAAGAGGGGTCGATGAGATGACCTTGAGTATCCATGGTTGCCAAAAATGCTCAATTCCTATCTTTGTGAGTGGGTCTATGTGAGTTGAGTGTGCCCATATCTTTCAGGAAAGCAAAGAGTAAAAGAAGGGGGGCTGGCAGGTCACTCCTGGCGGTCAGACCGCCAGGACCCGCGGTCTGACCGTCGTGCGCTTCAGAGACGGCCAGAGGAGTGGCCTCTCTGGTTGCTCGGGTGATGGCCTGACGGTCTGACCATAGTTAACCACGGTCTGACCGTCGGTGCATGTCTGGTGTCAACAGAGACTTTGTTCTCGGGTGATGGCCTGACGGTCTGACCGTAGTTAACCACGGTCTGACCGTCGGTGCATGTCTGGTGTCAACAGAGACTTTGTTCTCGGGTGATGGCCTGACGGTCTGACCGTAGTTAACCACGGTCTGACCGTCGGTGCATGTCTGGTGTCAACAGAGACTTTGTTCTCGGGTGAAAGTTGAAAGTGTCCCGACGGTCTGACCGTGGGTAATGACGGTCTGACCGTCGGGCTCGTGCCAGAAGGAGTTTGAAAGTCAAACTAGCCGTTGGGTTGTACGACGGTCCGACCGTAGGAAGTCACAGTCAGACCGTCCGGTGCACAGAAAGCTGTAACGGCTAGTTTTCAAAGGGTGGCCTATTTATACCTCCTCCATCCCGTGCATAGGTGCTCTCTTGGCCATTTGAAAAGTATTGTACACCCTTTGGAGCTTATTCCTCTCTCACACAAAGCCCTAGTGGAAAGATTGCAAGTGTGTGAGTGTGAGTGCCCTAAACTTGAGTGAGTTGAGCATTGTGGCACTTGGGATCCTCAAGCAAGCGACATCGACTTGTTATTCTTGGAGGTTGTCGCCTCCTAGACGGCTTGGAGGAGTCAAATCCGTGAGCCCTTCAAGAAGTGTGTGAAGGAGGCCCGGACTCTTGTGAGAGGTGCGGTGCTCGCCTCGCCGGAGCGGTGAAGAGCAACCCTAGTGGAATCGAGGTTTGGAGAGGTTCAAGGTATTGATTATGTTATATCTCAAGTTGTTCTTTGTGAGCACTTCTTGGTGGTGGAGAAGTGGATACTTGAGGAGAGTAGCACATCATACGCTTGAATCCACCTCAACGTGGATTAGGGGTGATCGGCAAATCACCGATACCACGGGAAAATATCCTTTGTCTCTTGTCATGTTGTTCTTTTGTTGTTTACATACTAGAAGTTGCATGATGTATGTCACCTAGGATTGTCAACCTACTTTAGTTCAAACCTAGGTTTAGTTGTCTTGTGCTTTCTTTTATCCAATTGTCTTTAAATTCCGCAATTAGTCGAATAGTTAGCTTTTAATTTGTTAATTCGGCTATTCACCCCCCCTCTAACCGGGGTCCTTCGATCCTACAGCGGTGTCCCAGGCGTCTCGTCGCCTGGTTCACCACCGTCTTCATTATCGGGATGATCCTTTTCCTCCTAACCTTCCTTCCATGTTCGACAATGAACGAGTCCTCCAATAACCCCAAATCCGAATACCCTAAGTTATCCCAAATCTGATTACCCTAAGTTATTGGATACCTCACCCAAGATGGAAATGGATATCAAGATTATAGGAGTTGGAGTTGGAGAAGTAAGGGCACCAATCTAAAGTAGAAAAAAAAAAGATGCTAGAGATGCTGTAGTGCGATATAGCAAATCAGAAAATTTATTATTAAAGAAAAACATATTTTCTAGATTTCAATCAGTTGAAAGTTTTTAATCAATAGTTTATTATTTTATGGTTTAAATCTTTTTAGAATTATTTGTATAATAATTATAAATTATTAGATCTAGATCTAATGAATCAGAAAAATAACTGAAAATTGCCCAAAGCTGAAAATTAGCAAATTAGCAAGTAAAAAAAAAATACAACATCTAGGTCTCGCGTTAGGAAAAAGGAATGCGAGGACGCCTCCACCCACACAGTCATACTGCCGTCTCTCTCTCTCTCTCGGCAGCAGCAGAGTCCGCCGCCGCCGTCAACCGGAGAGGAGAGGATAGGGTGGGGACCTATGGCATCCTCCTCGCATCCGCCGCCGCCGCCGCCGCCGCATTTCCTCATCACTCCCAAACCCGACCCCGACGGTCCACTCCTCCCCCCAAACCCTCAGTCTCTGGCGCTTACTCCGGAGCTCTGTGACATCCTGCACAAGGAGCTGGAGCCCTCCCCCGACGACGACCCGGCCTTCGCCCGCCTCCTCATCCAATCGCAGCTCCACCTCCAAGCCCTCGCCGCCCAGCTCCGTATCTCCGCCGCCGCGCCTCCTCCTCCTCCTCCTCCTCTCCCTCAGCCCGGATCCTCCCCCAAATCTCCCAGCGCTAAGAAGCGGGCGCGCCCCGCCTCCGAGATGGTGCGGGCCACCAACCTGAGCCTCGCTGATCACCTCCACTTCCGCTCCCTCGTCCGCCGCGCGCGCCTCACCTTCGAGGGCGCTCCGCGGAATCTACCTGCGCCAGGAGCCCTCCGCCGGCATCCGCAACCGCGCCGACCTCCGGGCCTCCAGCAAGATGCTCTCCGACGGCCGCTGGCTCCACCGCGAGCACCGCATAGTCGGCCACATCCCCGGCGTCCTCGTCGGCGACGCCTTCTACTACCGCGCCGAGCTCTGCGTCGTCGGCCTCCACACCGCCCCGCAGGCCGGCATAGGCTACATCCCCGCCAGCATCGTCGGCGAGGGCCACCCCGTCGCCACCAGCATCGTCTCCTCCGGAGGCTACCTCGACGACGAGGACACCGGCGACGTCCTCATCTACACCGGCAGCGGCGGCCGTCAGCGCAACCGCCTCGACCACAACTCCGACCAGACACTCGAGCGCGGCAACCTCGCCCTCCACAACAGCTTCCAGTACGGGGTCGAGGTGCGCGTCATCCGTGGCCACACATCGGACACCAACCGCAAGGTTTATGTCTACGACGGCCTCTACAGAGTCGTCGGCTCCACATTCGGCCCCGGCAAGTCGGGCCGTGACGTCGGCAAGTTCAAGCTTGTGCGTCTCCCGGGCCAGGATGACCTCGGCAGCAAGACCTGGACCTCAGCCAAGCACCTCAAGGACGCCATTGACGCCAAAATGCCACCTCCCAGCTACATCTCGCTCGACATGTCCGGCGGAAAGGAACCCGTCTGTGTGCCCGTCTCCAATCAGGTGGACGATGATAGGTCTCCTCTGGATTTCGAGTACACCCTATGCCCGGAGTTTCCACTTCTGGCTCTGGTCAAGCGGAAGAGGGGCTGCCACTGTGTGGCTGGCTGTGGATTGAGCTGCAGATGCAACAGGAAGAATGCTGCGGGCTCGCCGTACAACGAGGATGGTACTCTTGTCATGGGAAGGCCGGTGGTGTATGAGTGTGGTGCTCTCTGTGGGTGTCCCATGACCTGCGTGAACCGGGTGACGCAGCGAGGGATGAAACACCGTCTGGAGGTGTTCCGCTCCACCGAGACAGAATGGGGTGTCAGGACGCTGGACTTGATACAGCCAGGTGCTTTTGTATGCGAGTACAGTGGTGATGTGGTCATCCATGATGATAAATCAAAGATGGAGGAACGCTGTATCATCGATCCAAAGAAGTTTCCTACACGATGGACCGAGTGGGGATATGCGTGCAATGGCGATCCAGATGTCAAGGGACCCCAGTTTCCCCAGTTCTTGGAGCCACGATACCTACTGGACGTGTCTCGGAGGAGGAGTGTCGCCTGCTACATTAGCCACAGCTCCACACCCAATGTGTTTGTCCAATATGTGCTCCATGGAAACGAGGACGAATCCTGCCCTCATCTTATGGTGTTTGCCATGGAGACCATACCACCCATGCGGGAGCTCAGCATTGATTATGGAATGTAGAATCCATGAGCAGGATGGATGCAAAGGCTTGGTGCTGCTGCTGAAGCACTAATGTATTGATGGCATACTGGCATTTTTGGATGGAAAGATATGGTAGGCGAGGTTTTTCTTTTCGGTTTCTTTCCCAGGGGGTAGCAGGTAGCCATACATTGCTTCCATCTCACTGTAGGTTGCACCATCTTAAGTTGTTAAAATCTGAAACCGAGGGTATCCTAGCTGTTCGCATTTACCTTGGTACCCTTTAACGTCTCATAATCCTTTTGTTGATGTTGTTGTTGTTGCTGCTGCTGCAGTTATAATTGCAAACAGTATGGCAGTATGCTTAAATCTTGTACTAGTGCTATACTGACCTTGGTAGGTCATAATCCTTTTGTTGTTGCTTTTGCTGTACTGACATGGTTGAAACAAAAGACTAGAAACTGGGTCACTGTGCTTGGTGTATTTTGTTACATGAATGAACACCTTCTGCTATAGCATCTGCTTGATCTGCCTTTTCTTTGTGGCTTTCTTGATGTTGTCATCCTTGGACCATATTCAGGCAGCATATGCAGTCCAATTGATTTGCCAATTGTTTTGTGAAGTTGACTTCAAATGGGTAGCAAGAAAGTCATGTGTGTGTAATGATGTATTTTGATCAGAACGGTAAGCCTTGAGGATGATTTAGGAATACCAGGCTTGGCTGCACGCACGCACGCACGCACACACACACACACACTTAATCATGGGCATGTAACTCAAAGTCTGAAATTTATGAAAGTTGGATACTGCTGAAAATGGCAGTCTGCATATTTTTCTTCAAAGGAAATTGATGTTTTGGAACGATGTTGAACAACAATACAGGTCATCTGTTGTAGGTGTCTATTTTGTGGAGACATTTACAGAGTAGTATAACCCCCAAGGCAAGAACATCCATAGGTTTAGTGAGTTGTAACAGTGGTAGCCTTTGATAGTACTATGTCTTGCAGGGTCTATTAAGTGGCCATGAGGAAGTGATAGTCCTCCAAAAATGCAAGCTCGGATGTAAGTACCCACGCTATGCTATGTTAGACTTGCACAATTTGTGATTATGTTTTTTTTTTCTTGTAGCCAACCACCAAGGCTCCTCTTAATTGCTCTCATGAAATAAAACTGTGAGCTTGGATGGCAACTAGCACATTTACAGTCTATATTCCTCATGTATCTGGTTTTGCTTCTTTCATTTGCACTTAGAGTCTGGTTATGTTTTGAATAGGCTGTTGAAATGTGGTTGTATTGAACAATCATGTGAAGTGATTGAAGCCTTTTTGCTCGCAAAAGAAAAAGGAAAGTGTCTGTTTCAAGAATCCGAGGTGTTAAGTTTCCACATGTTGGCGTTGTGTTTGTGTTTGTGTGTGGTGTTCTTTCGTTGTTTTTTTTTTTTTAATGAGAGATTCAGAATTGAGACCGTGCCTCCCTGCTGCTCGACCCGACGCAGAAATACGTGATTGGACCTTAGACTATTGGTTCGGCCTTGGACCTACATAGATGGGCTGAAATCTCTTCCAGGCCGAGCCGGGCCGTATCCAAAATAGGTCTGGGCCGGGCCGGGGCCTCTCCTCTCCACTCGATCTTCTTCTTCCTCGTCTTATCATCGCGCTTCCTCCTCTTTGGTCTTGGCAGGCGCCATTGCTGGCTCTGCGAAGGGAAGGGAAGAGCGGCGGAGGCAACTTTTTCCATGGCCGCCATCGGTCGCTACTGCCTCTTGCTGTCGGCCTTGGCCTCTTCACCTTCCGCGAAACCCAAATTCTCCTTCGCGCCCCGCGCCGCTTCCTCTCCCACTCCTTCCTCTTCAGGTAATTAATACCAACCGCTGCACTGAAATTAGATTCGTTTGACTACCCATGGTATTCGATTAACCAGCTCCACCTGTACTGCTGCCACTGTACTAATGAATACCCTACTTGGTTAATTTAGGGGACGGCGATGCCAAGAGGAAGCTCAAGGCCGACAAGCCCCCCAGGGAGGACTGGAGACAGAAATCCAAGCCCATTCCTCCAGGCGCCGTCTACCCTGCCAAGGACCACTGCAGGTATGCATCTAAAAAGCTCAATTAGCTACCCTCTTCGTCCAAAACTATTGCATGTATGCGTCTCAAGAAATGTATCATTTGTTATCTTTGTTTATATTGATGAAGTCGATGTGGGTTGTGCGACACATACTACGTTGCACATGTCAAGGCCGCCTGCGCCTTCCTGGGAGACGGCATGTCCCGTGTTGAGGTCACCCTTGTGCTTTCTCTCTTTACTCCTTTCTGCTGTGAAACCTCGGGTACCGCTATTAATTTGCAATTTGCATCTTGTTCTACTTATGTGCCACAGTATGTGTTATCTTGTCTTCACACAGTATATACCATGCTTTTGTTCTTACCCAACAATTAATTATCCTGATTTAGGATTTGGAACCACTAGTCCATGGGAGAGGCAGGAAGGAAAGCATGGACGAAATGTACTTCGGAGTGTACGATCAACTTCTTTATGCCAGGAAGATTCAACCTGTTGAAGGTAATCCAGATTGCAGTAATTCCTATCCTTCACCAAAAGTCAACCACTTTCTTATGTATAGGGTCACACCTGCCTGCTTGCATACCACCTTCGTAAATACAGTTCACTAAATTCAGTATCTTATTTTATCGTGATTCCACTGAACCAAGACAAATTTGAACCTGGTTACTTATGTTCCTTACATTAGGAGCTCAGTGGACGGGAATTGTCACAACAATTGCAGTTGAGATGCTGAAAGCAAATATGGTCGATGCTGTGGTTTGTGTACAAAGGCACCCAAACGAGAATCAAATACCACATTGTTATTTCTTACCGCAATACACTAGAACCAGTACGTGGGTTTGAATAACGATCTTTATTGCCACTGCAGTGATCCTGATGATAGGCTTGCTCCAAGGCCTGTTCTAGCCAGGTACTGTCACATTGATATGTAGCATGTCATCTCCAGAAGTATATATCTTAGTGCTTCTCACTGAGATATAAATTTGTAGATAAGTAGCTAGTTGTGAATCTATCAATGAATTGATCATACTCTCTGTCATGTATGTTTCATGCCATAATGGAAGCAACAAAGATCTAAACTCTGTAGCCATACTCCTGTAGGACGCCAGATGAAGTAATTGCAGCCAAAGGTGTCAAGCCAACATTATCACCTAATCTCAATACGCTTGCCTTAGTTGAGGTAAATCAGTCTCACTGTTCATCCCTTTTTGCTAGCTATCATGTCATCATTTCACTTCACTTCCCTGTCTCCGGAAAAAAGTAATGGGGTTATGATGGGAGAAGTCTGAGAGAACATTGGTTCTATAGATATGATTTATTGTTTCTTCCTGTCCCAAGAAACCCGGGTAATATTTTGTTTAATGGCTGGACCTCATTTCCATCATCCTAGTTCAAGCGCACAAGATGAACTATAATGCAGGGATGGATAAACACCATCATAAAGTGCTGTTGAACTGTTCCATGAACTTAGAATTAACATAGAAGTTTATTTTGTACCCTTCCCTGGACTGGGACATGTAGATTGTAGCTACTATGATGCTACTTGTTATGAATATGACTTGTATTGAATAATAGCCCAAGGGAGAATATCTATGAGTTACATGACCCAACACTAGAATAGGACAAGGACTCTACGATATGACTCCTGTACGACTACTAAAGAGTGTAGACTAATAACTAAAACTTAAACTTATTACACCCAATATCTAACTCCATGAAGCCCTCATAGAATGAAGCCTTGATAATTCGTCAAATCAAGCCGAAGTGATATTAGGTAAACCACTACTGCAAGTCTGCAAATCAAAAGTAGTGGAAAGACATGAGATAAAGCACTACTACAAATCACAAGTTGTGGAAAGAGATGAGATAAAAACACAAGCAACAGATTGTTAGAACATTCATCCAGTGGATCCATGAATTGGAAATATCCATCACGATCACTTGGTCTGCCTCCCAAGCCAGTTTACGAACATGAAACCAAATCGGGGACAAGAGAATATATTGTGCGAGACCTAGCATAACACCTCCCCCACAACTTTTAGGGGAAGACCTAATTAGTATGCTGGAATGTTATCTTCGGTGTCCAAGGACATTTACAGCATCAAAACAAACAAACTATAAGAGGAAGTATCTCAACAATGAAGTTATTTGTTTGGACTTAATGGAGTCCATGAACAGTATATTCTGGGGGAATTTAAGTTGTTTTTGCATGGGGATGAACAAATTTTTGTAGACTGCTTAATGTGGAATCCCTCCATATTCCACTAAATTTCTGAACCCAGTGCCTCCAAATGCAAATCAAACTGCAGACTTGCTTTACCCTGCTCATCCGACAATTATATCAACTCCAGATAGTTTTACTTTTATTTGACAGGCAGCTGGTGTAAAGCGTCTTCTTTTCTGTGGCGTGGGGTGTCAAGTCCAAGGTGTTCACAGTTACTTAACAATTCTTCTCTTTTCATTGGTGACACTTCATTCTATCCTGCAATTATTAAACGTGAAACTATTCAACCACAGCTTTGAGATCTGTAGAAAAGTACCTTGGTTTGGAAAAGCTATATGTACTCGGCACAAACTGTGGTAACTTCCAATAGTTTTGTCAACCTCTGAATTTCTACATCTTTTTTATTACACATAGCATTGAAGATGTACTGTAGCCCTGACTTAAAGCAAATATTCTCAGTTGACAATGGTACACGTGAAGGACTAGATAAGTTCTTGAAGGCTGCAAGCAGTGAACCAGAAACTGTTCTACATTATGAATTTATGCAGGACTACAAGGTACTCCTCTGGTCGTAAATTGCTGTCATTGACGGATTGGCCACTTCATTTGTGAACTGGCCTGCAACAACAAAAGAAAAACGTAGTAGTATAACTTTGAGATAACCAGCTATGTGGAAAAATCATCAATACCATTTTTTATTTATGGAGTAATAAAGAGCCTAAGAAAGTAAGAAGCACCTTTTTTACAGGAACACCTAACACTATTTTAGAACCAATTGAAGAACACATGGAATTCATAGAGTTAGCATGCTTTTGCTTTGCAACTTCTTATGGACGATAATGCTGTGTGATTGGGATTATATGCAGGTTCACTTGAAACACTTAGATGGCCATACTGAAGAGGTACATATATGTTTGCCTATTATTTAGAGCTTTTAGTATTCAAATGTCGAATTCATCCTAAATTTATGGCCTAATTGAAAGCAGGTTCCCTACTTTTGCCTGCCAGCAAATGACCTGGTTGATGTTATTGCACCATCATGCTACAGGTAATTCATATTCATTGTTGACAGATTTTTTTTTTTCACAAATTTTGATGACCGTCCTAAAACTAAAGCTAATGTTTTACTTGTACCATCTGCAGCTGCTTTGACTACACAAATGCATTGGCGGTAAGATTGCCATCATTTAAAGCGCTTTGAATAGGTTCTTTCACTGCTGTTGTATCGCATGATTTGTGCTGAGCTAGAATAGAATCCAATGTTTCTTGAGCCCTATCGGCAGAAATAGAAATTCTTTGATTATGTCTTGTGCAGAAAGTATGGATAAAATAGTTTAATGTAGATACTGTTGAACTGGACCAGTCTTATCAGTAGGCACCGCAGAGCTGGTTTTTTTTTTCCTACAAATTTGGTCACGTGTTTGATCCTTTATTACTTACATACATGAACACCTCTCTCTCTCTCTCTCTTTTGTTTTAACTATAGATGGAGACATATTGCTGTATTCCTGTATTTTTGTTTTTGTGTTGGATCTTATGAGTTTCATCTCTATAGCCTACCTCAACTTGCTTGAGACTAAAGGCTCTATTTGTTGTTGTTCTATGGAGACATCATGCGGTTGAGAGTATCTTTCTTTTTGTTTTTTCCTTTTGGGTCACATTTACTAGTATTAGTTTGGTTTTATCCCATGTTAATCTGTATCTTAACAGTCTGCTCCCATGGAATGGAGAAGCAACCCACAGCTGAACATTTGTTTCCCATTTTTTTATTTAAAAAAAAAACTGTAGGATTTGGTGGTGGGGTATATGGGTGTGCCAAAATATTCTGGAGTTTCAATGACACAGCATCCTCAGTATATTACGGTCAGGTAAATTGAATGTGATGCATCCAAATTGAAATAGTAGTGAATTGATTTGATTCATAATAAAATCGTAAGCATGTGTGTGTGTGTGTGTGCAGGAATGAACGCGGGAGGGAGATGTTGAGCCTGGTCGAGGGCCTTCTGGAGAGCACTCCCACAGTTAGCAGTGTAGGTGTCCAAATTAAATTAGAGTTTGCTGACAGTGTAGATGTAGCGTTATGTTGGGTGACATCTTGTGTTTCAGGGTGCCAGGCAACCGTTTGTCATGGAGACGGTGAAAGCTGACGATGCAGCAAAATTGGGTACATAATATAGTCATAGTATCTCTGAAGTGAATGAAATAGCAGTTGATTGGATCCTGATTGGGAATGTGGTGCAGGGAAAGGTCCGTCGAAACCAGCTCCCAGATTTGTGGGCAACATTCTTGCATTCCTGCTGAACCTGGTAATGATGCAGAGGGCTTGATCGAAATTTGGTTGAAATTATTAGTAGGTGGCAGCAGGGAATTGAGTGTAGATTGAATTTTGTAGGTCGGACCCAAGGGGCTGGAGTTTGCACGCTACTCGCTGGACTATCACACCATCAGGAACTACCTGCACGTGAGGCGGGCGTGGGGGAAAGAGAGAGCGGAGCAGCATATGCCGGGGTACGCCAAGAAGATTGTGGAGGCGTACGACGAGGAGGGACGGATAAACTCCATGCTCCAAGACTCTTCCACTTCTGGTGAATGATTATTATTCAATTCATCCGGTGTTAGCTCTTACTAGCCATGGGCGGAGCTGCCTTTCCTGGAATACAACTGAGTATGTATGCAAAGCCCACACAAAAATAAATAAGTGGACAAAATTCTATGATCATAGCCTACGTCGTTGCTCCCTAGCTCAATCGATCAAGGCTCATCAAGCCCCTACTTGTTATGAACAATTAGTTAAAACAATTATTTGTTTCTTATATAGTTAATACAACTCTTAAATGCACAATTATCACTTTAATTATCATTCTTTTGATTAAACAATTCTTTGGCTTGGGAATACCCAGTCAGTGAATCCTGGCTCCGCCGCTGTTACTAGCTGTATGGAGAAGGTTATCCACTGCTGGCTAGTAGTATAACAAATTAGGGATAATTATATCAGACGACCTGTTTTTTGTTTTAATGTTTAGGGGTGATTGGATTGGGATTCTACTATCATATTAGAACCAAAGTTATAAGAAAGCGGAATGTAAGTGTCATGAGAGGATTTGTTAATTATCATTTTTTTTATGATTGTTGCTTGTTGCTCAATTTTAGTCAAAATACAAATGAAATGTTGTCAAATTTATGTCTAGATTTTTTTAATAAAAAATTAACATGTATTCAAAAAACATTGAAATTATTTTGAAAACCAAATTTGAAATCTGAACCAGATTCATGTGTTTGGTATCAAAACAAGGGTAAATTTATAAAGGCTTGCTACAAAACAAGTCTATTCTTGTAAGGGCATAAACATCTTTTCCATTGAGATTTAACATGGTTTAAGTCCTCAAAACGGAAAAGAGATTCAATTTTGTAAAGGTAGAAAAAAAAGAGATTCTTTTTTGACATTAGAGATCAAAACAGATGTTTTGATGTAATTATATTGTTCCCCAATAGATTATGTTGCTTGGAGACGGCATGTCTCCTTGGGTGTACATACTAGTACACAGATTCATCATAGATGGAACCAAACATGTTCCGAAGTCCTAGGCAATATCTACACTTGTGAGGTTGAAAGTCGTTGCGACACGCAGGTTGTGATCCACACAACACCTGTGGACTGTGGTGTAGAGCTATATGCCCATGCTTTGCCATGCGTCTCCATGTGGCACGCACACGAGTGCAAGGAGGAGCACGTACAAGGTGCTTGTACGGACCCTCCCTCCCTCCTTCCCATTATCTATCTATTGGAGTAGTACTACTGTATGGAGTATCTGCAGCAGGGGATGCGTTGCACATGCCTGCGACTCCAGAAACCAGAGAAAAGTTTGTTTTTTTTTTTTTTTGAACTGAGTCTGAGGACAAGACCAGAGTCAGCAAGCAGGTGGCCGGTAAGCTTCCTTGATCCAAATCCAAAGGCAAGGAGCTAAAGCTAAAGGGAGGAGGGAAAAAAAAAATATCCAAAGGCAAGGAGGAGGGGCATCATCAGCATTGCGTCAGCGGGTGCCACGTGGGCAGAGAGGGGCTGCGTGCGACTCGTGGAGCCCACCGAGGATGCCCATGTGTCCTGGGCCCACCCCCCTTCGTGTCGCCCGCCTCCTTACTTGGCGCGCTGCGGTCACCGCGTGGCCCCACGTCGGAGCCGGACCTAGCTACACGAAGGCGGCATGCAATTGCCAGGCGCCGGCATCTCCTCCTCTATCTATCTCCAGCTTCTTTTGCCTTGCTTCTCTATATATACCATGGCATTGCAGGTCCTGTTGTTCCTCTCATATCTATCTATCTGATCTCCGATCCTCTTCTTCTGGAGCTACTAGCTTTTTTTTTGTTTTGTTTTTATAGAAAAGGTGGAGCTACTAGCTTGGAAGAAGAAGTAGATAGATAAGAGGAGGAAGAGGTAGCAATTAATGATGGAGGTGGCGATGCAGCAGCAGCAGCGGTTCCATCATCAGCAGCAGATGATCATGAACCATGACCAGCAGCAGCAGAAGATGATGAACCATGAACAGCAGCAGCAGCAGCAGATGATGATGATGAAGCATCATCAGCCCACCAATAAGAAGGGGGAAGCAGCAGCAGCATCAGGACGCAAGTGCTGCCCTCTTCGTCGTTCTCGCAAGGGCTGCATGAAGGGCAAGGGCGGCCCTGAGAACCAGCAGTGTCCCTTCCGTGGCGTCCGGCAGCGCACCTGGGGAAAGTGGGTGGCCGAGATCCGCGAGCCCAACCGTGGGGCCCGCCTCTGGCTCGGCACATTCGCCACTGCGCTGGAGGCCGCAAGAGCATACGACGCAGCAGCAAGGGCGCTCTACGGAGACTGCGCTCGTCTCAACCTGCAGATCCATCAGCAGCAGCAACCGCCGCAGCCGTTGGCCATGGAGACGACGACCACCATCATCAGCTGCTCCACCACTACTGACGACGACTCTTCCAACCAGCTAAACACGGTGGTGCAGCTGCCGGGCAACTCTTTAAATTTGCAGGAGGACGCTGACACCAAGACTACTAATACTACTGATCATCATCATCATCATCAGCAGCAGCAGCAGCAGGTCGACGAGGAGGAGGACGACGAGGACTTTGAGCAGTTCGTCACGCGGCTGCCCAAAGCCGAGGACTTTGGCCTCGAGGGCTTCCCACCGGAGGTCTTCGACGACGCCGCCGCCGGCATGGTCTGCTGGGAAGACCACACAGCGGCGGCGGTGGCGGCATGCTGGCCGCCGGAGATGATGCAGGTCGTCCCTGGCTCGCGTTTAATTTGATCGCCTGCTGATCATGGCTAGCTTTCCCGGTGCGCCGCCCTGCGCCACCTCATCTACACTATTACTCTACGACCTACACTACTAGTAGTACTAGTATAGTAGCGGTGGCGTACGTGGCGAGCTTCATTCGATCTCACTCTCCGACGTCCACATCATCAGTCATATATTACCTACACAAGCAAGACTGCAACTTCGATCTCTGCTGGTTTCACATCTATATACCGATCGACCATTATTCAGTTATTATCACTTCTTCTTCGATCGATCCACCTCTCTACTATCAAAGTATTAATGTGTGAATTGTGATGGGTGTGTATGTTTCTCAGTCTCATTCAGTCACTCAGTCAGTGTGTAATATGTATACTATATATTTATATATATATATGTACAGCACTATATATACCCCAGAGCACATACATATACCAGAGTACATACAGATAGATTTTTGCCTGATGGGTGTACGTGACAGGAGCAAGCTAAGTCTCTCTGGTCCTTAATTGTGATCTGGCACAGGCGCATCCAGTAGTCCCTCTTCATCACTACTGTGTAGTAGTACAAAACAACCAAGGCACTGCATATATATGACACGCCGGCAGGGCAGGTGTACGTGTCCTCCTGCATGCACGGTTCCTTTAACATTTCCCGTCTACATACGTCGTTCATGCGCACGTGCAGTCCAAAAGCACTATACAGTCTCTGAAGCACACCCTGCAGACTTTCAACAAGTGTCATGCACGGTGCACGCCAACACTACAACACGCGTTATCATCATTCAATAACCAATCTAGGAATTAAATTGTCTTCATATAAATGCTACTTTATTAACTGCCAATAATAATGTCATGTCTATATAGAGAGCAGACACTGAAAATGCATGGTAGATGATCAATATTCACATATCAAAGATTCATCCTACGCAAAGCCATATATATAGAGCCCCGTTCCGTCTCGTGCCATTTTGGGATACACGCGCGAGTCTCTTTTGACTGCCGGCTCATCATTCCATCTCTTCGATCTTCATCCCCTCTCTTCGTCTTTTCTAGCTCCTTAGTTCAAAACATCAAACCTCAGCTCTCTAGTAAGTTATCAGCATCGTCACTTCCCTCCGTTTCACTATCATTATTTTTTTCTTTTTGACAGTCCACGCAGGAAGCAATATAATTCTTCGTCACTCCATTTTATTTAAAATGTTCTTTGGCAAAGCGAGTCTGTTTACATGGAGTTGAGACTCAAAAGCTAATGTATACATTGCCATCTATAACCGGCCGGAGTCCGTCCATCTATATTGTCCATCTAGACGCCGTTGCCATCGGAGACGCCAACCACTAGATTTGACTCTTCTAAGGTTAGAACTAGCATGTGCTCGGCTCCCCTCCATCCCCATGTGTGCTTACGCTCAAGGCAGACAGGGCACTCGGACGGTGGAGGTCTCCACGGGCCTTGAGCTCATTCAGGTGTCGGCTCTGCTTCACCACCTCCGAATGTTTTGAACTCCTCAGACAATTAGTAGGAGTTGTACATAACCCTAACAAAAAAATGTAATTACACAATCATCATATCTAGAAAGACATTAGTAGAAAAAATTAAATATTCAACTATAATTAGAATTGTTTGTCTGATGAGATGGTTATTTGAGTTTGCAAGAAACAAAGAATATTATACATGCAAAAGTATGTTAATGTTAGTTACAAATAAAAATATATCAATCAAAATCATATCTAACTTTGTTGATACCTTACAAAACATATGTAAAATAGTTGACATCTCACATAAACGTAGCTACAAAAGTATACATAGGTGTCTAAATGTATTTATATCATCATAATAGAATATATTATATGTTTTAGATACATTTTTAAAATCTATATCCACAAGTATACGACACGATCCGCGTGGAGACGTGTCCAACACATTTTATTAAAATATTTCTATTTTTTATAGTATGGAGATAAAATAAACATATATAATCCCTAAATAAAATGCATCTACAGGGATAAATGGTTTTAAATAGTGACAAGGTAAGTGTCGTTTGCAATAGCCTACGCTGATATATCCATCAATTCTCCAGCTTACCTCATAATGATGTCTAAAACATCATCGTCATGTGCCACTAGGTAGGTTTTGTGGACAAGTGTGAACTTTGACGAGATGACATATCGTAATCACTGTCCATTACGCGGCAAATGCTATTCCATTCATTTTTGACTATGATCTAGCAACATTGGCTCTATGAGAGCTGTCGTCATGAGGTGATATTTTTTTACCCCCCCCCCCCCTCCTTTATGTCTGGGTGAACGATGTACACCTCTAGCAACATTGGCTCTATGAGATCCAACTTCATAGATGATGTTCCTACACAGAGGCAACTCTCATCGCCCAACCTCCGCTATTAAAGCGAGCCCCCTCCGTCGACTCGCCGACAACTAATCCATTTGGTGTGCAAGATGTCGTTTACATACCCACCGACTTTTCTTCAATGTTGGTGATGTTTACTCACGACGACATCAAGCTTGTCCTACCCACCATGGCGTCCAGCCTCGTCGACACCGTCTACTATGATAACCTCGTCATCGACTCTATTTGAGCAATGACACTTATTTTTTATGTCATGTTGCATGTCCGACACGTGTGGCTACATGTCTATTGTTGGTATTATACGTTTCTCTCAAAAAGTGTATTTATATTTTTTATTATCATATTGTACGTCCTCTCAAAAAAAAAGATATTCACCTACATGAGTATGGATGCCATATGAAGAATGAACTGGTATACCCAAACCAGTGTGTCTTTTTAGCTTGTTTTTTATGACTTGTGTGGCTTTATTATAACACTGACATTTGACTAAGCACAAGTAATATTATGAGATTTGTTTTAAAATAATAGTATTTAATTTTTGTATTTGGAATAACTTACTTTTGTGAATATTATTAGGCAAAGTTGAAAATATTTGCCTTCAATAAAATTCTGAGATGCTCTGTTCAAGTTACTCTTATGTTGTTGGATGGATATTTTTTATTTGTATTATTGAAGATCCAAAAAAAAATTCTTTCAAAGGGAAAAAGGAAAGAAAAGAGAAGGGAAGGGAAGGAAGGAAGCAGAGGAAGGATCCATCTCCATCCATGGCAGTTGGCAGCAGAGCAGAGGATGAGGAATCAAGCCTAGCTAGTAGTATATTTGTATATGTTGGGGAGGTTGTGGAGCACGGGCGAGCTGAAGGCGTTGATCTTGTGGAAGCGGCTGATGACTGGTTGCGGCAGCGGCGGCAGCTTCTTCCATGTGCACGACGTCGGCAGATCATCCTGTCCGTCGCCGGCGACGAGCTCGCAGGCGCAGGCCGGGTAGGCTCTGTGTCGGTCGTCGGCGATGACGTAGAGCAGTCCGTCCTCCCCGACGCATCGCAGGCTCCCAAACGGCATCATGGAGGCGAGAATCTCCGGCGGCATGTCCCCGATCCTGGTGGTCGTCATCGTGCTCGGGTCCACGTCCCACACCCGGAACGTGCGGTGGTCTTCTCCCACGACTCCGGCGAGCACGAGGCGGTGGCCCCCGCGGCCCGATGCGAGGAACGCCGCCACGAGGCCCGGCTCGGGGCGCAGCTGGCGAGGCGGCGTCCAGGCGCGGCGCGACATGTCGAACGCCGACACGGTGCAGGAGGAGGTGTCGCAGACGAAGAAGAGGCGGCCGCCGGCCACCAGCGCCGACGACCTCGGCTCCGATAAAGATAAAGAAGGGAGGGCCGCCGCGCACTGCTCACGCCTCCAACAACAATCATCATCAAACTCGAGCACCTCCGTGGTCAAAGGCTCGTCGTCCATGTCCACCAGGCCGCCCACCAATCGCGCGCCACCGGCGACGACCACCACCACCGCGCCGCCGACCAAGCCCACGACGGGGTTGCAGTTGCAGTTGTTGCAGAGGGAGGAAGCCAGCGGAGGCGTCTTGGTGGTGGTGGATGTCCATGATGAACCGCCGTCGCCGACGAGGAGCGGCGCCAAGGAGAGACGACGGGACGAGTCCAAGGAGAAGGCGATCCCCCCTGATCCGGCGAAGCAGTCGGGCGGGAGGTTGAAGGAGACCCACGATTCGGCATCGTCACGGGGATCGTAGGCGAAGGCGGTGCGCCCGACCCCGAGCCCGAGGAGGCGGTTCTTCTTGTGCCCCTGCAGGAACACGAACAGCCATGGCTGCTGCTGCTGCTTCTGCTGGAGGAGGACGGCGCGCCATGCCTTGCACACGGCGGAGGCGCGGATCATGGATCGCAGCGGCAGCTTGCACAGGATCACCTCCGTCAGATCCCAACCCAGCCGATCCCACCACAAATCCACTCGATCGCTCATTCTCACTTGTCCCTTGCTTGCTGCTCATTCTTTCTCAGTCTCTCTCTTTATACTACAAGAAAAAGATCAATCCGTTCCATCACCATCATTCAGCTGCCCTCCTCTCCCTGGCCTCAAAAACAATATCCAGCATTCATTTCACTAGCTAGATAGAGGGAGTTGGCATGTCCGATCCGATCCACCGCATTAACAACAGGGCAAGCCAATCAATCTCCACTCGTCGCCATTCACAGATTAGCCAGCTGCTTAAGCTTAACCAATTGCATGCAGAGATCATTTTCTGTAGCTTTCAACATTCAATTCAGATTGACAAGTGGATGAGCCACGATTTTCTTGCATGATTGATTGAAAGAGTATTCACAGCCTCTGCTATTTATTTATTATAAACTTATTAGCATCAGGTATCTAGTCTAGAAGGAAAGTTAAATCGTTTGGGTTCAAGAAGGATTCTTCCCCACTAACCGTCAGGGTCAGCTCCTACAGTACTTGTTGCACAAATCTATATACATCCAAATGAACTTGCTTCTCCGCTTCATCATAGCATAAATGCAGACATAATCCCCCATACTCTTACCGTGTGTTTGGTTACGGGATAGGTGGATTGAAGTGTCTACAACCGTCGTTTTGGGACGGCTAAAACTCTTTTTATGTTTAGTTATTTTTATGGGTTAGGGATGAGTTCGTTCCAACTTCTATTTGGATGAAGGAATTAAAAATTTAGGATAAATAGTCCCACCTGTCAAACTCTCATGCGGATGCAACCCGGACGGGTTGGCTCTGTCCCTCAAATTTTGACGAATGGAGCGAACCCGAATCTAATAGGCATATTACTTTCTGGAGCCGCTCCGCTCCCACCGCTCCTTATCCAAACAAGCTAAAAATGGGTCGGCTCCAACCAGGTTGGCTCCATTTCTCCAACCAAACACACGGTTAGAATTTAGAAATCAAATCAAGGTTTCAGGTAGACATCAACGCATAATGGACACACAAATTACGCTTATGCGGTCTATGTCTTTCCCCGCTCTAACTCTTAATTTCGCTAGCATATAACACCGTCTCAAGTAGTACATTGTATAGGTTCTGCACATCTCTACTCGCCCTGTAGGCCCACTCTAAATTTTACTTCAACTGATCTACTCTAAAGTCCTTCCCTTATGTTTTGTCAATTTGGAACTCAACAGCTGCAACATAAGCTTCAGTCCCAGCACTTAGCAATGCACAGACCATGACGAAGCACAAGCATTAGCATGGAAAGTTCGACTGCTCTTGAACTTCACCAACTGCAGAAAGAAGGAATCACGTGTCATACAACTCACATTGTAGAATTCATGATTGAGGTTCTGATACTAGTTTTATACCAGGAAGCTCAACTGCAAAGTTGGCTTGAGCATCAGCGCCTGAGTTGAACTCCTGTGTATCAAAACAAGTGATAGTTCAGCTGCCAGCCTTTTGTGAGACTGTGTTATGCAAACATTGAATCATTTAGGGTTTTTTAGCACTAGCAGTAAGTTATGCTTGAGTATGCCTACTGAAAAAGATTCTCAGAGAGTTGATTAGACGAAAAGCATCAATGCAGAAAATTTGTTTCATGGTTACATTGATGATTCGATAAAAGGTTCTCTATCAACAGAAAATATTTTGTACATAGTACTTCAATTTTTTTTTGCACATTATATACGCAGAGATAATTGCTTGAATAAATATGTTAACTAGCACTAGCAGCATGTTATGCTTGAGTAAAAGATTCTCAGAGAGTTGATTAGATGAAAAGCATCAACGCAGAAAATTGTATCATGGTTTATTATTTTTGTCTCATGTTGAACCAGAGAAAAACCTACTTTCACTTTTTGTCCTTTGGGTCACTTCAAAGGTCTTTGGCGTGGAACTTATACTAAGCAGAGCTAATGTCTTACGCGTGAACATCTGTCAGATGTTTCTAGTGTCTAGGTCTTGAAACTCCATGCTATGGACATTGGCGTGTTTTAGTGCAAGTTTCATGCCACTTACGTTGGCACGGACGCTCTAGGGTCAAAACTGAAAATGGTTTTTCGGATGCTCATTGATAGAAAATATTTTCAAAAAAGGTCAAAATATGTGAAAACACCACCTGGAGAAAGAAGTGTTATGCAATCATGAATTTGCTATGCAACAACCTAATGCATTACTTGTCACTCCTTCCATTGCGAGCAGCTTGCACACAATATTAGTTTATGCCGACTTAGATCCAAGGGGCAGTACATGCCACCTGCTATCTTTTGAGAATTGACTATATGCAAATGGCAAGAAAACCAAAAACATGAAAACAAATAAACATGGTAACGGTAGGTTCAGGCTCTAAAAATAGAAGAAATGAAAAACATAATATTACACAAGCTCTGAAGCTCAAAACAAGACCACAAAGCTGACTGGTGCACAAAAAATTTAAATAAGGTCAGAACATAGGGGAGAGATGTGATGCATACCCTCAAAACATGGCTGATTTGAAATGAAAGGAACATTCCCTTTAGCTCCTTAACCTTCTTGTATAGGTCAGCCATATTATCATTCCTTACACGCCAAAGATCTTGAACCTTCTCCACAAGGATCGATTTGTTACATTTGTTAATAAAGCGCTAACATTTTAGTGCTAGCTGCTAAAGAAGTTCTAACAAAATTTGCTGGTAGGGTGGTGGTGGGCAAATGGAGCACAGATAAACAACATTTAAAGTCCCCATTTCTCTAAAAATTTAAAACGTTTACTCAAAGTTCAAGAGTCAGAACAAACATCAGAATTAGATAAGTCCTTGTCTATCAAGGGTTCACAGTAACACATACAAGATGAGAAAAGCATAAAAAATGTACAGCTACTAACCTGGTTGCAGACAAGCTTAGAATCGCCTTGAGCACGGATATACTTGAATCCCTTCTTGGCAGCATATTTGAGCCCCAGGATCAGTGCACGGTATTCAGCAGCGTTGTTAGTTGCAATTCCCAAACCCTCGCGCAGTTGAGCAATCTTCAGTTGAAGAGCATAACACAGTAAGCAGCCAGGCATGACCACATGATAACTGAATAATAGTAATAATGTAGCACGTCAGCTTAGCTACCAAGTCATCTACGTACCACAGATCCATCTAAGCGCTTTATTATCGCTCCAGCACCCGCTTTACCGGGATTCCCTTTAGAAGCACCATCGAATTCAAGAATATAAGACAGCTGCAAAAGTGCAAGTCTATGGATCAGAAGCAATCAATGTATCATCAGAGTGAAGATAAGTCCAGTACATACTAGTATAAAATCAGTACTACAGAAGCATGTAGCCTGTGAAATGCATACTCACATGACTGTTAGGTAATGGTGGTTCCTGCTCAGCAACTTTGGGATGCTTCTTTGATGGTCCAGTTTCCTTGAGAAAATGATTGATTTGCAGAAAGCTCATTTAAGTGCTGCCTTGGACACTTTGCAACAAATGACAGTTAATATTGAAGAAGAAAATGGTACTCACAATCTCTTGTGGCCTTTTCAAAGTAGACGATGAAGCCCCATCAGGTTGCTGAAACCAAACGTTGCACAATCAAACACTCGACATGGGCAAATGCAAAATCAACGACTAGTAAATGAAAGTGCCATGGCAATCTTGCCCAGGTAGAACGTGTGGGCATACACATCGGTGCAACGGCAAGCAAAATTGGTAGATACTAGCGTTGGGCGGTTATCAGAATGCATAGTTGCTTCTGTACAACACTACATGCCTCAGTTTTCTTGATTGAAAAAAGAGAAAGAAACAGCATACCTGGAAAGGGCAGGGAACGAGGTCGCCGAACAACTCATCCCTGGCGTCTGCTGCGTCAATGGAGTAGAGAGCGTTCCTCAATCCGCGCGCGGCGAGGTACTCCTCGGTGTCTTTGCGAAGAGAGTAGCCTTTGAAGACAGTGACGGAAGGGTCGCACACCGAGTTGCTAACTTGAGCTTGGCATTCGCTGAGGGTCTTGTATATGCCGATGGCGTTCCCCTTGCGGACAACGTAGAAGGGCTCGCCGGCGTCCATTGGAGGCTCTGCGGCTGCTTTGGAGGTGCGGCGGCGGGAGGAGGAGGAGGAGAAGAAACGGGTGGGCACGGGAGTGCGTTGGAGAGGCGGGAGGGTTTGCCTCTTCCACGGCACTTTGGAAAAGAGAAATCCACAGAGAGAAGAGGAGCAGGTCCGAATCACCACCATGAGAGAGAGAACTGCCTCCGCCGCCGCCGCCGCCGGAGGGGGGAATCGGAGGTGAAGACGACGAAACTAGTACTAGCTAAGTTGCTAGGTAGGAGTGCTATGTTGGGCCCTTGGGATAGAATGAGTGAAGATCCAACTCCAACGGCCCAGGTACCCTGGCCCAGATTATGGGCCTTTTTGGCCCAGTTGACCGGCATCGTCATCTTTAGCTTTCCCCTTCCTCATTCCCTTCCTTCCCTTGACGAGGTTTTCCTTCTTCTCCTTGGTCGACGATTCCTCCTCCTCGATTTCTCATCCTCCTCCTCTTCTTCCTCCTCGTGGAGATTGGATTGTATTGGATTGGATTGGAAGGAGATCGGAGGCGGCGGAGTAGGAGAAGGACTGCACCATGGACGGGGCCAACTGGCGGCCCACTCAGGGGGCCGACCCGGCCGCCGTTGCCGGCATCGACCCCAACGCCACCGCCCCCGCCGGCAGCGACTGGCGCGCCCAGCTCCAGCCCGAGGCGCGCAGCAGGATCGTCAATAAGATGTACGCGCTCCCTTTCCCCTCCCACCCCTGTTGCTTCCATCCCAAAATTCAATCTTTTTCATATAATGTTTCCATTCTTCATTCATGTCCACTGCCTCCCTCTAATTACATGCATGCTGTCGACTAGGATTTGTCTATCCGTCCATGTAAGGAACAAGGACCTGTAGCTTGACTTTATGCCTAACTTTTATCTATTAATTGTTTGCTAACAGATCCCTGTTCCATTAATCCTCAACAAAGGAATTCGAACCATCCGATCTGATGCCTAGTGTGATCCTCTAGATTCCTACATCATCTCTTCAATATACCCAACTATACCTTACTGAATTATATGACCACTAACACGACAAACTCATTTTCTTAAAGATACTATTTTGTCATTATAAGAAGGTCGTCTCTGCTTTATATCCACCGCAATGAATGTATACATGCCACATAAATACAGGTTGTTTTTTTCTCATCTATCTATTTGACCATGTATGTATGTCTGCCACTCATTAAACTAATCATGTACATAATACATCGGGCACCATGCTTGCTTGTATCTATGAAATCGCGATACGCGATACATCCAGCCGTACCCATATCCATATGGCAAGATATGTTGATACGCAGCGATATGGCTGATATGCCATCGGAGCCAAAGCCTCCGCCTCACACAGCTGTGGCGTGCTCGCGCCAGCGCATGGAGCTGCAGGAACTCGTACTTAAGCTGTATCCTTACTGGTGCCAAAGAAGCTGATGATATTATGCACTTTGACATCTTTTTCTCAATCTATTTGCCACTATTTAGTGCATTTCAAGTATATATTAATTTACATATAGTCGATATATCCTTGTTTTTGGGCAGCCGAGATACACGCCGTACCCGTGTCCCCGTATCGAAAAATCTTAGGCTTGTGTCACCATACATATTACATTGTAGCCAAAACATGCATGGCCATTTTATCTCTCAAAATATCACATCTTGTGTTATGTGTGCAGAATGGAGACTCTGAAGAAGCATCTGCCAGTATCGGTACCGGAGGGGCTTAGTGAGCTTCAAAAAATTGCTGTGCGGTTTGAAGAGAAGATATACACTGCAGCAACCAACCAGGTACATCTCTTTATGACTTTACCTATTGGGGAGCAGGGGAAGGGGGTTGAAATGTCAAAACTGGCTGGGTGGGTATTAACAAAAAAGGCTTATCTTGTACAATTTAGGACATTTATTCTATATAAAGCCATCCGTATAGCTAGTAAATAGTATTTTATTTTTTTATCATGTTACAAACTCATATTGAATTTATTTATCCTGTATTTTGAATAACTCCAGTCCTATTCTGTCACACACTTGTATATGATGCATAGCTTGCCATGTACCTGAAATTGAGTATATTTTAGAAGTAGCCTTCTGTTAGGAATGTGTAACGTAACTTGAATTCTTTTATGGGATATGCTATATTTGAAGCAGCGCCTAACCAGTCCAACCCAAAAGCTTAAGCGATTGAGAAGGGGCTAGGGCGGCTTTATAGCTCACCCCCGCCCCCCCCCCCCCCCCCCCCCCGCGCACGCGCAGCCCACGTGGGCGTAGACGGCTGCCGCTGGGGCGCAGCGTGGGAAATGGGTGGCGCAAGGAATGCGGGAACCGGGGCTCGAACTCGAGACCTTCTGGCTCTGATACCATGAAGCAGTGCACCTAACCAGTCCAACCCAAAAGCTTAAGCGATTGAGAAGGGGCTAGGGCGGCTTTATAGCTCAACAATATTTTATGCACTCAGTTCTCCTGTATTAATTATAGCACTCCATTGATACCAAAAAGTGGAGAAGCAATTCCATTTCAGCTGTGCTATTAAGGCTAGGGGACATACCGGTGGCAACATATAGTAATATTAGTATGCACATGACTATTTGTATCATTGCTAAAATTTGTCTTAAATTTTTTCTTCTTTTTGCATTTCTCAGTCTGATTACTTGCGGAAGATTTCTCTGAAAATGCTCTCAATGGAGAGTCAGACAAAGTCACAACAAAACCCAGGAAATGCTCAAGCGATTCCAAGTCAAAATCCCCCTGGTGCAGGTATCGCATGTGGCAATTCTTTCCATATCCTATTTATTAAGCTTCTATACTATTCCCATGTGTAGTTACTCCCATATTTGAAAAGCCACCTTGGGTATGTGTGCATATATATTACCTTGGGCTATAATAACTAGTTATTGTTGAGCATGCCCATTTTGTGGTGATATTCATGGCTGATTCTGCGGGAAGAGAGAGAAATATGTTGGCTGATGGAACTGTGTCATCATAGATTGCAATGTCACTGGTAGAAACCATAATTCTTAGACGTGGTCTGAGTTGTTAGTATTTCCATCTTCACTGTCATTTATTTTCATTTTTTGTAAGGAAAATGTTGTTATTGCTGATAGCATGGACTACCATGATTTAGATGTTATTTAATGATTTGTGAAATGATGCGCTGTAAATGATTGTACTTTGATAATTCCCATGTAACTTAGCTTCAGGGTGAGCCAGATCACAGTGTTGTGGTTTTGGGCTACACCAAAAATGTACTATCTTCAGTCTCGTTATATTTCTTCTTCCTTTTCTGCTGATTTGATTCTTGGTTGCTTCTGAGCTTCCTCAGAAGGAACCACCAATGTTAAAATCAGTCGCTCAAGTCTTAATTGCTTTTGTGTACATGCATTTTTTCCATAAAAAAATGCAGAAGCTCATCACTGGTTCAATTTTATCTGCAACATGCTGAGTGCTTCTTTTTTGACGTGAATACAGTAGACAGAGTCTCCCACTGTTATATATTTAAATAATAAGGTAAAAGGAAGTTACAGAATACTTACAAAAGGAAGTGAAAGCTAAACAACCCTGAAGTCAGGGCAAAATCAAAACCCCACAGAGCAGAAGTGGGCAACTATAGAAGGTAACCTATGGGTGGTTAATTGAGTGTAACCAAGTGAGCAGAGAGTCCCTAGTATTAGAGTTAGTTCTATTTACTTGTAAAGTGACTTCTTTCTCGAACGCAAGCCACCAGTTATGTGTCGTTGGAGCTCTTCCATCAAAGATTAAGCCATTTCTTTATTTCCAGATATGCCATGCTGCATGCTGAGTGCTTCTGATTGCTCTTACTATTTCAAAGTAAACATTCCTTGCCTTAACATGTAAATGGTATATTTTCTAAAACAGCACCTGGACTTCCTCCACAAGGTAGTAATCCAGCACAATCATCAGCAATTCCCATGATGTCTCAGCAACAAGCCCGGCAACCAAATACTTCTACAGCGGTACAAGGTTCTTCTGTCACCAGTATGGGTCAGAGCTTATCTGGTGTCGGCCAAACATCCACGCTGCAGAATATGCCTGGCATGCCACAAAATAGTATGAGCAATGGCTTGCCACAAAGTGGTCCACAAGATATGTATGCTGCACAAAGACAAATGGCAGGAAGGCAGCAACAGCAACAACAGGCACAAAGTCAATTATTTTATCATCAGCAGAAAATGATGATGAACCAGAAATTGCAGCAGAATTCACTTATGCAACCACATATTCAGCAGCAGCAATCTTTGTTGCAGCCAACACAGATGCAGTCTTCGCAGCAACCCATGATGCAAATGTCATCTGGCCTTCAGCCTGGGCAGTCAAACATTCCGCAGACACAGCCGGTGGTAATGCAGTCAACTACTCAGAGTGGAATTCAACAGCATTCACTGAATTCAGTTCAACAATCTGTGCAATCGCTACTTCAGCAACCTACACAATCTGTTGGGAGGCAACAGCAACATCCACAGCCCATGCATCAACAGGCTTCTCTGCAACAGACTCAAACTCAACAGCCCAACGTTCCTTTGCAACAACAGCAGCAACAGCTAATGGGCCAACAGCCAAATTTGCAACAAAATCAGTTAATCGGTCAACAGAATAATGCTGTAGAGATGCAACAGCAGCAAAGGCTACCAGTTCAGCCAAATAATCTTTTGAACATGCAGCAAACACAGCAGATGCTGAACCAGCAGTCTATGCCCTTGCACCAGCCACAACAAATGGGTTCCCAGGCTAATATGTCAAGTCTACAACAGCAGCAACATAATAATAATAATCAGCAGCAGCAGCAGCAGCTACTTGGAAATGTTTCAAACATTCAACGGATGCATATGCTACAACAAACAAAGGCAGCAGTTCAGCAAACACAGCAGCAACAACATACCCAGCAGGCATCAATGGGTTTGATGCAACCTCAATCTCAACAGAACCAACTTCAGCAACCACAACATATAATGTCACAGCTTCAGTCTCAAACTAATCAACTGCCGCAACAATTGGGAATGCAACAGCAACCTTCAATGCAACAAAGACTTCAAACTTCAGCTGGCATGCTCTTGCAACAAAATAATAATGATCAACAAAAGCAATATATTCAAGCACCGAGGGGCCTTCAAGAAGTTTCATCCAGCAGTAGGTTCCTCATATACTCTCTCAGAAGAGCATGATTATAATTTAATGTTCTACCTACTATTGTCTCTCCATGTTATTGTGTAATAAGCCTACCTTTTTTGTGCATTGTTATTCTACTCTCTGTTGTCTTGCATGTTGTGTAAGCCTACCCGTTAATGTGCATTTTTTTTGAAGATTGGGTTATATTATGGTCAGTCACCATCATCTTTGATGTAGCCCTGTAGAACCTTACTTTTTCACCTTTCTCTTTTCCTTTTCCACCATATTTTGTGAAGGCAATGTTTAGTGAAACTGAGAAAGAGCTTCAAATTGTCTTAAAAAAGAATCTGCCGATGAAAATTGTATACACATTACTCTGATGTGGTTGTCAAAGTTGATCCAGTTAATTCTTCACCAATTGTGCCCCTGATTTAAGGATTGCTCTAAATGCCACTCCACACTATTTCTCATAATTTTATCTTTGATTCATTGTTACTAGTGTTTTTTCTGCAGTATTCAAGTATTTTTTTTCATGAGCTGCTTGCATAATGCTCCATGTTGTAATAGCTGCCATTTGAGTTTTGGAAATCTTTCTGTGCAGCATCTGTGGACTCGACTGCTCAAACTGGTCATCCAGGTGCAGGTGATTGGCAAGAGGAGATATACCAAATGGTAATGCATGACACGATCCCCTTGGCATTCCCAAGCTTTCAACTCACTTGTGTCATTGTGTTTTTCTGAAGTTTGTGGAAAATGGCATGCAAAATTGAGATTTTAGATTGCACTGGTCTAGATTCATATAAAATAAAATAACAGACAATGCTGAGTATTATATATTAATGTTTCTCCACTGTTGCCCCTCAATTTGTTTTTGCTTCTTTTGTTCTCTGTTTTCCACCCTATTTCTTCCTTTTTCTAATAAGGTGAACTTGAAAGTAAAAAATGTGCTATTTTCTGCCAGTCCTTTGAAATGTATAGGCATCGGTATACATATGGAGCATGTAGTTGACTCTCTGTCCCTTGAAACAAGATGGAATGAGGTGTCCATAGTTTTTCACAGTGCTTCTCTTGAACATGAAGTTGACTAACTGAAATTATTTGAGAAGTCCATGATATGAATTTAATGGGCATTGTAATTGATAGTACTCCCTCTGGTTTTCTTTTGTTGACGTTGGCTAGCCAACGTGAACAAATAAAGTCCGGAGGGAGTAATTTATTTACTTTGTTATTTCAAAATCCATGCTTGTAATTGTTACCTGACTATCTGTCTATGCCATTTGTTACCGGTGGAAAACCATGCTTCATTTGGTATATTACATTTTCTAGATTATATCTATGTAGCCTCTACAACAAACTTATTCTTTTTTATGTTTGTCCACAGATTAAAATCCTAAAAGATCAGCACTTAGCAGAACTCAGTGACTTAAGCAATAAGATAGCTATGAAGCTACAACATATTGATAGCCAAATGCTACCTCAAAAGCCAAATGACCAGTATGATAAGATGAAGAACTTCAAAACGATGTTGGATCGCACAATACATTTCCTGCAAATCAACAAGAGCAGCATTCAGCCAGGTCTCAAGGAAAAAATTCCTGCATATGAGAGGCAAATTATCCAAATCCTTCATTCACAAAGAAGGAAGCCTGTGCAACCAGGACATCAACCGTTTCCACAATCTGGTGGTCAAGGTCCAAGCTCTAACTTGTCACAGCAACATCAGGTTTCCCAAGGTTTGCAGCAGCATGACAGTCATGGTAATCAGATGCCTCAAGCAAGTTTACAAAGTATGAGCACAGGAGTACAGTCCTCTGGTGCAGCTGGTGTCCATCATGTACCTGCACCGCAAGCAACAAACTTTGGTGTTCCAGCATCACAACAAAATGTTGCAAATGCACAGCAGGCTGGCTCTAATTTGGAGACTGCTCAAGGAAATAATTTTAATTCCGTTCAGCATGGTTCAATGGGTGGTGCATTGCAACAGGGAAGCACTGGGTCCATGCAGGGTGCAACAAATGCACAGCAGCAGTCTAGCAGTAATATGTTATCTCACAATTCGATGAGTACAATGCAGCCTAACATCAATTCAATGCAAGCAAATGCAAGCTCGTTGCAGCAGCTTAAACAGCAGCAGCAGCAGGAGCATCACATGATGCAAAGTCAGCAAATGAAACGTCAGATTCTTCAACAGTTACAGCAAAAGCAGATGCTTCAACAGCAGCTTCCAATACAGCAGCAATTACAGAAACAGCAGCAAGCTCAGATGCAGGTTCCCCAGCTTCATTCTGGAAATGATGTGAACGAGCTAAAGGTTAGACAAGGAACTGCAATGAAATCTGGAATGTATCAGCAGGTGGGCCAACGAGGCAACTATTATCAGCAGCTGAAACAGGGTGGTGCATTCCCAATTTCTTCACCACAAAACCTTCAAGCATCATCTCCACAAATTTCACACCATTCTCCTCAAGTTGATCAGCACAATCTGTTGCCATCTCAACTCAAGACTGGGACACCATTGCATTCAGCTAACTCACCTTTTGTTCCATCCCCATCCCCCCCTGTTGCCCCATCTCCTATACCAGTGGATTCGGATAAACCGCTGTCCAATTTATCATCACTTACCAACACTGGACAGGCTGGACATCAGCAAACATCCCTTGCAACTCAGACACAATCAATAGCTGTTAACACGCCAGGTATATCAGCGTCGCCCTTGTTAGCAGAGTTCACTAGTGCTGATGGAAGTCAAGCTACCATACCAACTCAAGTTCCAGCCAAATCAAGTGCTGCAGAAAGGCCTCTTGATCGTTTACTTAAAGCAGTGAGTCACTAATTTGCCAACTATATATTTCCTGTATTTTATTGATCTGTGTTGTTCCGAGTATGTTATTGAACTTGACTAATTTTATAGATAGCTTTACAATTTTCTGAAACATACTATCATCACTTGCATGAGCGTGACAGAGAGTTTTAATGGAGGAGATTTGTATATCTTGCCCTTTTATATGCCATAATAAAGTTCATGCAAAAAATAAAAATCTTTTTCCAGCTGATTCTTCAAATGATTAGAATCTTGTTTTCATTTGGCTTGTGCCGTTTGTATATCTGAAATTGAAAGCATGTGTTGCATGGAACTGTTTATCTAACCTGATTTATTTATATCTCCTCGTAATCCTATTGTTCTCTGATAGTTCTCTTGTTCCACCTTGTATTGCATTGTAATACACAAGAAGTCATTCACATCCTTTAATTTAATCCCATACATTAGTTTCACCGATGATGCGTGGAAACTAGCATGCCAAAACCATGATTTCCCTTTTTTAACCTGACCTTTCGGTCTATTGCTTCTTTTACTTGACTTTCTTGTTAGTTCTAGTGGGTTCTTTTTGGATAATGTTCTTGTGGGCTTCATCTCTGGCCAATTCAACTTGCTTGAGATTAAAAGGCTTTATTGTTGTTGTTGATGATGATGATCTATATTGTTATTGTCACATTTTTTTCCCCCCATTCAAGTCATGTTCATTTTTCTGTTGCGGTGCAGTTGCGAACAACACAGCGTCAGTCTCTTAGTGCTGCAGTTAGCGATATTGGATCTGTTGTCAGCATGATTGACAGGATTGCTGGATCAGCACCTGGTAACGGTTCTAGAGCTGCTGTAGGTGAAGATCTTGTTGCTATGACAAAGTGCCGCTTGCAAGCCAGGAACTTTATTGCGCATGATGGTAGTGGTGCATCGAAGAAAATGAAGCGTGACACAAGTGCTATGCCTCTTAATGTCTCATCAGCAGGAAGTTTCAATGATAGCCTCAAGCAATCATATAGTGTGGATACCCCTGAGTTACAATCAACTGCAACCTCACGTGTTAAGTGGCAGAAGAATGAGGTATATTTCTTTTAATATCTTTTTGATATAAACTATTTAAAGCGTGATTTTACCTTAAATTTTGCCTTGTAGTAAACATGCGTAAACATAAACATGAAACAGGTTGATAGTCTTATAAACTGATGGTAGGTGATCGTTTGTTACCTTGCATTTTTACATGATACATCATGTCCATCATTGTGAAGGTGAATCGTGCTCTAGTGGAGGAGATTCAGGAGATAAACCAACAGCTTATAGATACAGAGCTCAATGTATGTGAGGATGATGCCGAGTCATTTGCAGCTACATCTGAAGGTGCTGAAGGGACAGTGATTAAATGTACGTTTACTGCTGTTGCTGTTAGTCCGAGCTTGAAGTCCATGTTTGCTTCAGCACAGATGGTGAGCTTCCAGTCGATGGGCATGCTCTACTTTTATGGATCCGTATTATTGGCTCATGTTTGTTGGTGCATGTGCAGAGTCCAATTTTGCCATTGAGATTACTTGTTCCTGCTAGCTACCCAAAATGCTCTCCGGTGCTCCTGGACAAGTTTCCGGATGAGCAAAGGTGTGTGGCCAGTTCTCTGAGGTGTCTATGTGTTTTTATTAAGTATGAAGTTGATGATTGTGGTTGTGAATTTGTAGCAGGAACTCGGACGACCTGTCGACCAAGGCGAAGTCAAAGTTTGGCATACTGCTTCGAGGTCTGGCTGAGCCCATGTCACTGCAAGAGATCGCGAGGACATGGGATGCTTGCGCTCGCAAAGTGATTGCAGAGTATGCTCAGCAAACTGGTGGAGGCAGTTTCAGCTCGAGCTACGGTTGTTGGGAAAGCTGCGTAGGTGCTTGATTGCTGTGGCGCCGCCATTCTTTAGCAGAGTGCCATTATTCGGACTATATATGTATACCGTAATAACTGGGAAGCAGCCGAGGGAACAAATTAAAGATGCAGTTGCTTCCTTCCTTTTGGTATTTGTGATTGTATCGATAATTGGTGTACAGTAAAAGTAGACTACGAACCAAGCAGTGCTTGGCCGATCGAGCTATAGTATGGTTGTGGACCCTAAAATGAATGTTTGCTGGGTATGATTGGGTGTTTTGTTTTTCTAAATAATTAATTCCATATATTTGCTGAGAGGCTGAGAGCTTGAGATGGATGGAAAGAAGTGCACCTTAACGCGGGCACATTACATTTGTAAAACAGTAGTGAGATGAAGGCTGTCTGCCTGCCACTTTGAGGTGAGGTGAGCTGCTGCTTAAGGAACCATTCTAATACATTTTACAAACGAAAGCCACTTTTAGCTAGGTTCATCAAAGACAAGAAGAAGAGGACGAAAGGTGGTGCATGTGCATGCGGTTGTGCTCCGTCTGTTGCCTCCACACCTTGGCCAGCTCGTCGGCGATCGTCACCGCTTCCTCGGCGATACCGGCGAGGCCTCTCCCTGTGAACCCCACCGTGTAGAGGCCATCGTCAGCCTCCACCTCCACCTTATTATTATTATTATTATTGATGAGCCAGGAGGCGACGTTGCTACGGTATCCGTTGGCGAGGACGACGGCGTCCGCCTCAACGACGCGGCCGTCGATGAGCTCTGCCGCCGCCCGAACCTCAGATTCAGAAGAGGAGGGGTTGATGATGAAGAACCTCTTGACCTCCGGCACGACCTTGATGTGGCCGGACCTGATCCTGGCGAGAGCGCCGATGTCGAGCACAGGCGTCTTGCCTTGCCTCTTCTTGAGCTCCATTGGGCCGAGCGATGGGCGCCGCAGGCCATAGCGCTCGACGTCGCCCAGCGTGAGGTCCGCCATGGCCAGCAGGATCCTGTCGACGATCCAGAGCGGGAGCCATCGCGCCATGGCCAGCGACATCTCGAAGGTGGATTTTCCCATCACCTCCCTCGGGAGCACGTGCACCGACTCCTTGCTGACGACCATGGTGGGGGAGGCGCCGTGGTGGCAGAGGTCGAGGCAGACCTCCATGCCGGAGTTGCCGCAGCCGACGACGAGCACCTTCTTCCCCCTGAAGGGCTCGCCGGAGCGGTAGTCGGCGGAGTGCATCACCATTCCTATTCTCCTACTTGTGATGATTTGGTTAAGGCGGAGGAGGCCCTCCTGGATGTCGTCGGGGACGACGGGGTCGGCGTTCTCGCCCGTGGCCACCACCAGCCACTGGCACACGTATTCCACGTGGGCCTGGACGCGCCAAAAGCCCTGCGGGTCGCGGCGGGCCGAGTACACGTTGGCCCGGAAGTGGGGCTCCACGGCGAAGCGACGAGCGTAGGAGTGCAGGTAGGAAAGGAACTGGGCCCTGGACGGGTACTCGGGGAAGTGGGCCGGGAAGGGCGCCATGGGAAGCTCGCAGAAGCGCTTGGGGAGATGAAGCTTGAGCCGGTCGTACGTGCGGTGCTGCCACAGCGACGCGATGCACTCGGCGCGCTCCACCACCACCGCTCCCGGAGACACGCCGACACCGCCAGACCCGCCGGACCTGCGCCCACGATCAGAGCGCCATTCACCCAGTATTTCTGCTCCTGCTCCTCCTTCATCTGCTCCTGATGATGGGCCATTATGGATGTGCTTTTTGCTGCTTTTCTTCTTCTCTTTTATTTCTCCGATATGATGATGATCCTCTCTCAATAATATATATATATATATATCCTAGCCACTCACTATACTACCTACAGTATGTATTCTAGCTAGGCCGACCTTCTTCCACATATATAACTCATTAGCCCCCGGTTTGGACAAACCATGACCTACCCATCATTAGCATGCATGCACTAGTCCAAATTAAATCTTCAACTTGGATTGATATGATGATGGAGATTACACAAATCACAATTCATTGCAAATCCACATTAATTTATCTTTACTGCATCATCATCATTGTCTAATAACATTAATGCAAATACCCTTCTGAATCCATAATATATAATTCATCAATATCATGCCAATTTGGGATGGATCAATATAATGCAAGATAGATATGCACCGGGCCCATTCTGGACATCACATGCACATAGTCAATTTATCATCCATGCATGGAGATGGATACATGATGGGCTGGTTACCCACTGAGATGACTACTAGATAGTGTCGTAAGCTCGCAGAATCAATATACGCTTCCTCCACGCATCACATTCATTCTGCCCATGCATGCATCTCCTTTTTCTTTTTCTTTTTCCTTTTCTTTTTGTTTTTTATGATAGAGAGGAAACATGTATTCTTGATGATGGGTACGGTACCACGACGATGAATGCTCTCGATCGAGAGATCAATCTTGCAATGCATTCTGATGATGATGACTTTGAGTTATTAAAGAGCGTGCATGCTACCAAGGTCGAACGAATTTGACATTGTATGCATGTTACCATGCATTCATATGCATATGGATCGACGGCGAGGCAGCATGCACCTCCCGCAGCACCTAGCTACATGGAAATTATAAAAAAGGATGGGACAAGATGCAGTGGTGCATGCACATGAGTGATGTTCGCCTTCACCATGTTCCACATCAGGCCGGCGCCGTCTCAGATCGATATCCATCAGTTTCTATGGATGGTTAATATATATTAACCTAATACATTAATTAAGCAGACGCTAAGAAGAGACATAGATTATACCAGTCATCTTAATTGATAACATATAGTATATATATATATATATATATATATATATATATATATATATATATATATATATATATATATATATATATATATATATATATATATATATATATATATATATATGGTCTGATGGTTGACTCAGAGCATGCAAATTCAGTTAATTTGGCCGGCCGGTACTGGCAGTTAGCAAGTTCGTTATTAGCAGTTGTGTGCATGTTCGGTCGTTAAGCACTAATGCATGTGATTCTTGTCTGGTACTCTTTAGACTATATGGCCTTTGTACTTGCTTGTATAATACATATTTGTGTTTTTCAGCGTTCTACATAAACTTAATTATACAGGTAAAGCGAATTTTCTCTATATCACTGAAAATTTACCTGTTTCTCTCTATGACATGAAAAAGATCCGAGTTCTCTTTGTGCCAATCATATAAAAAAATTATGTCTCACATTCCACTTACCTTAAGATTTTTTATTTAAATATATAATAATATACAAAATAAAAAGTATATGTACATTTTTTTACCACTATACGCATACACAACAATGTAATGTCATAAAAATAATAATTTCAAATAAAATTCAATAAACAATGTACAAAAATAGTATCATAAAAATGATAATTTTTTAAATTGTCTGTCATTAGTAGCGATCATGCAGACGTACAATAACTTGGTGTTGCTATTCACCACCATCTCTTGGTAGAACGCGAGCTCGGCATGAAGAGCAAGGGTCGGAACGGGTCGGGACCGGAACAACACTATGGCCTCCCTTTTGTACAAGGTGAGGTCATTGAATTCAGGATTCTTTAGAGTGTGTTTGTTTCGAAGGCAAGGTTGAATGGGATATAATCATCAATATTTTTGGATGGGATGATCCAAGTTATATGTTAGATTCGATGGATGGGATGATCTAATTTTATATTTAGTTGGATGAATAAGAATTGACACTACAAGATTAAATGATGAAAGTATATATCTTATTATTAATTAACTAGATACTAATTAATATATTCTAACACCTTTTGATCTTAATCTTATCATAATAATTTTTAACAATAGTAAAAAATCTAGTGAAATAAACACTAGATCGGATGATCTTGTCTAAAGTCTATCCAATCCAATCCAATCTAGTGAAACAAACACTTTATGTATTCAATTTTGCACAAGACTTGTTGTATTAATTGGAAAAAAAGTGATAAATTGAATATCACAAACTTAAAGTAAAAACAAAGATTATTGCTACATTTCCATCATGATTCATTCCAAACTCAAACATCCTAACACCCTTCACTTTGTAGTCACCCACCTTTCCTCTGTAATAGTAATAGATGTTACTTAACTTGGAGACCCTCCCTCCCTCTTCCACCACTAATAAGGATCAAAATTTTGTATCACACAGCTTCAAACTCACCTCGCCAAATTAAAGTCTGTCAGCTACCTAGTTCGTCGTCCTTCCCTCTTATTACTATCGTTCATCAAGCTGCCACTAGTAAGAAAATATTTTATGTGTTTGATTCATTTGGCCGCGCCGTCATCAATATATGACATGCTACTAATAAACAACCTGATTTTCTGGTAGACATGCATGTGCATATATTCTTTATCCACATGAATCATACGTATGTGTAGTGTTGACTTCAACGCCTATGCATATACTATCTATTAGCTAGTGCGCCAAAAATAGCTTACATAAGTATGATGCTTTTTTCATTTCAAAAAAGGTTTGTTGTTCCATATTAGGCCAAAGTCAAATAACTCTTTCTTTGACAATCAAATTCTAAACATCTTCATCTAATAAGTAACAAAGCCAAACAATGTCAGTTGCTTTGTTGCCGAGAAACCCAGATTTTAGAAACAATCTTAGCTTCTCTTCAGGAATTGGTTGAACCAGTTTCATGGGTTACAGAAATGTTAGCATTTGTTAACTTTCAAATATCATGTTTGATTAATCATCATATTTAAAAAATTTGTGAAAAAAATTAATTATATTATAATATTCTTTATTATTTTAACTTTATCTTTTATATATATATATATATATATATATATATTCTTATAAATTTTTTAAATAAGACAAATGGTCAAAAGTAATATCTGAAAGTCAACATTTGTGGACGGAGGGAGTAACATGCAGCATTAATCTTTTACCGGATTCTATTCGTCCTACTGGCTATACATACATGTCATTATCATCTATCGGCACGAAGAGCCCCAGTTGGTGGTGAATGTAGGCCAGGCCCCGCGCGACTCCGGCCGAGGGGCGGGCGATCTTGTGCAAACAGTGTGGCCACGTCAGCAGCTGATGTTGTGAATCGGTGGTGGTGAATGCAGGAGACGTGCACTACTGGTGAAGAAGCAATCGTCATCGTAGACCATGCAGCTGGATATATGACCCGTGGCGTTGAGCACCTCGTCCAGCGTCAGGTGCACATATATAGCTTACTGTTCATCATGACTACCACCACCACCTTCAGCTCCGATTTCAGGCGGCGCATGATATCGAAATCCAATACTGAGCGACTCTTCCTGTTGTTGGGATTGGATTATTATTGGGCTCCGGAATGGCTCCGGTGAGGGCGTTCCCATGCAGCCATTGGCGGAACCAGATCAAAATCATAACGGGGGCTGAACTATATACTATATCTTATTCTCCTATTGATTTTTAGTCACGTTATGTATTTTCTAGTCATCTTTAACCTCTGGATCTTGCTTTCTCTCTTCCATGGCTATAAAATCCAAGGGGGGCTCCATGCTCCCGTTGATAGTAGGAGGGGCTTGAGCCTCACCTGCTCCACCGGTAGATCCGCCACTGCATACAGCCGCAACTCCCTTATTCCTTTTTTCTTGCTCGCAAAGGTTCGGCAGGGACGTCGAGAGCGCGTTCCAGGACAGGTCCAACGTCGACAACGCGCCCAGCTCCGGCGAGAGGTACCGTGGCCGCCCAGCGCCGCCACGGAGAGACGGATCAAAGTCACTCTCACCACCATCAACAGAGAGCTTGACAAGGAAGAGGAGGACATGTTTTATTGTTGTTGTTGTTGTCGCAGCGGAGCGGACGGCCGTCGGCCGTGGCCCACCGGGTGCTGTGGCGATGGCGCGTTCCAGCTCACCAGCAGCGCTGGCTTCACCTTCTCTAACAGGATCTTCACGTCCGGAGTCCGACGACGCGTCCTCCGCCACCCCCACTAATAATGGCAGCAGGAACAACAACACCCCAGGAGCAGCCAAGCAAGGAGGATGCATCATCAACTCCATGAGTTGACTACTTTTTCTTGCCTTCCTTCACGAAGCTGGAAGTGGAAGTGCAGTGGACTAGTAGTAGTACTACTGAATAAAATGAAGAAAGAGGATCGGACGAAATTTCAAACATGATGTGCCACTGTATGTGGGGTAGGCTACGGCCGCTCGGAGAGTCAGCCACAGCAACTCAGGACGTGCTATATCACGCATGTGTCCCCGCTTCAGACCCATCAATGAATCTTCTTCCTTACTATTCCTACAGTAAATTACTACTAGTAATTCACCATACTGTTCTTCTAAGCTTATATCCAGCAAGTTATTCTGCCTCTCCCCTGCTTTGCTTTTTTTTTTTCAGCAAAAGACGCCAACAGAATGCTGATGACTGCGACCACTAAATGGGATTATGGGAACTGAGCCCGACATCGTCAACAAGGACCGACCTCACTCCGTCCGCCTATCTTTCTTTGTTTCTTGAACTAGCAAGATGTTAATGCGTTGCTACGGAATTTAAAAAACAGAATACTCTTTATATAATATAATTATTAGATATATACAATATTATTGATATTTTTACATGAAAAATTATGTTTATATTATTATTGATGCTTCTTATTATATCATTTTATATGTTAAAAGTAACAATTTTATCATATTTTTTACCATATTCTAGAAGCTTTATCTGGAAGGAAAAATCAATTCACAGAGTCTAGAAATAGAACTACATTGCAACGCAATTTTGAAAAGAATACTTGCTCTAATGGAAAAGATTAAAACACGAAAGTTGTGGATCTTGTCGAGACCTTTTCAAAACATATATGTATCATATTATTTAGACTACAAAGCTAGGAGATATGAGACCCGCATAGAGACCTGCGTAGAGGAGTCCGAATCAGAACAAATATTTTTGCATCGCATATTTGGAAATCAAAACTGCGGGATCTGGAGTTCTCTTAAATACCAAAGTTGTAGGACTTTTTGAGAGCTACGAGGTAGAGTCCGAGTTTGCCTCATTTAAGCTCCGGACGTGGGAGTTATGATTTTTGAAATTTGATACTTAATATAGAAGGTACAAAACCGATTTGGATTCAATCTCTAACTTTGTGGACACGAAGTGGACGACCGTACCTCAGTTAATAGATTGTAGAGAGGATCAACTTACAGGTGTGTTTGTTTTCACCCCTCTGATTTTTAAACTTGTCCTATCGAATATTATGATACTAATTAGGAGTATTAAATATAGATTACTGATAAAATCTAGTCTATAATCCTTCCTCTGAATAATGAGACAAATTTATAAAAACTAATTAGGTCATAATTAGATAATGTGATGCTACAGTAAATATCTCTTAATGATAACTTAATTAAGCTTAATAAATTTATCACGCTGATACACATTCAACACTGTAATTAGTTTTATATTTAATATATATTTAATAATCATATATAACATTTTAATGATTGATGTAACCTACTAAAATTTAGACCTCAAGAAATAAACACACTTGTCCAACTTTTTGAATTACTATGCATTGTGCGACGAGCCTGCTACTGGCTTTCAACCTTTGACGTGATTCCGTAGCGATTCCGTATCAAGCTACTGTAACCTTTTGACATCTAAATTTTAGTGGGATTATATTAATTATTAAAATACTATATATGATTATTAAATATATATTAAATATAAAACTAATTACAATACGCATCAGCGTGACAAATTTATTAAACTTAATTAAGTCATCATTATGAGATATTTATTGTAGCATCACATTATCTAATTATGACCTAATTAGTTTTAATAGATTCATCTCGTCATTTAGAGGGAGGGTTATGGACTGAGTTTTGTCAATAATCTATATTTAATACTCCTAATTAGTATATAATATTCGATAAGACAGGTCTAAAAATCAGAGTGGTAAAAACAAACACACCCTTAGACTATTTGTCTAGTGTTAGTGAGACACTGTCTCTTTCTCTTTATCTTCCTCTCGACAGAAATTAGCGTGTCATGTGAGTGTGACCATCCTATCAATATGAGTACTATTCTCGTCGTTATAAAACATAGTACTAGTATGATTTTATTAGAACAACTAACGAAAAATATAACATTTAAAATGCTACTTACTGTACAACTAAAAACAACCTAAATAAAAAGAGAAAAGCTACATAGTTCCTTTTCTTATATCATATATAAATTAAACGTTCAAGTAACTTTATTTATTTATATATTTTTTTAGACGAACTCCCCCACTTTATTAAGTATTGTTCAAATATAGGAGTTACAAACAAACACCTTCTGGAGGTGCGAAAAAACCAAACATGCCTTACTTCCCTCCCGAATGTTTTTTACTGCCGAAAGGCAGTCCCTTACCAGCCTAAATCTTTGCACATTCAGATCAGACACTAGAGCGATCCCCTCACGACAAGCTAGAGCTTATGCCGTTTCGGTTATCCCTTGTTGAACCACCACTGACCCTCCCATGAACAAGCCTCTGGAATCTCTGGCCACTGCCGCAACAGCCGCCAAGACTGAATTATTTCAAATAGCTACATCGACGTTGATCTTCATGAGACCAGTCGGTGGTGCATCATCATCTGAGACTGAGACTCTTGCGGTAGCGTTACTGGGCCGCATTGTTGCTTCTGCTTCTTGTGGAAGGAAATGAAGTTTCTTTGTGGGCCAAACCTATCCTATCTTCCAAAGCAATGTTGGGCCTTGTTCATCATTCGTTCCCTTGCTGCTAACTGCTTACTGCCTTCTCTGGGAAGAAGGCAATATTCTTTTATAAAAAAAAAGGGAAAAAAAATAAGAAGAAGGCACTGGAGGAAAGCAGACAGACAGCAGAGAGAGTGAGATGCGGAACTCGAACTCGCCGGCGGTGGACTGGGGCGACGACTCCCCGGGAGAGATGGACTCGGAGGACACCGTTGCTTCCGCCTCCATGGGTATCCCCATCGCCAGCATGATGGAGGTCGACGCCGACGACCGTCTCCTCGCCGCTTCCGCCTCCCTCCCCATCGACGCCGATTTCTTCAACGCCTTCCCCGACGACTTCGATGACCAGGACCTCGAATGAATCCTCACTCATCCTCTAGGTACTCGATCGATCCCTCTCCTTCACTGCCCCTGCACCTTGTTTAGTTCGATTTTGTATTTATTCGTTCGATCTGGATGGGTCTCCTCCGTAATAATCCCATCAACGCAAAGTGGCTGATGAAATGGAAACAGTCAAATCTTAGCTTCTTCACCTCGTTTAACTTAATTTGGGTTAAAAGTCGTTAACTGATTGAGACGACACCTGAGGTAGAGGCGTAGAGCATGGCTGAGTACCCTCCTTCACTGCCTAACACCGACAGGTTACTCTCGTATTCGTGGAATTGCACTAGCTGATCATTCAGGTTTATGTTTACTTTGTGCATACTCTTTATTGTTTACATTTCGTCACCCAATACGACCTAGTGGTACTTCTACTGTACATTTGCAAGCAACGTTCCTCGCCCCTATTGGGGATTTGTGAGCAGTCTCCCTTCACTCTGCAGTGCCGCCGAGCAACCATTTAGTGATACTATCTGCGATCGTCAAATGATTAAAACTTCATTTCCTTCCGAGAATGAAGCCAGTAGACAGAGTGTTTCCATCTCATGCGCCTCTGCACAAGCAGGGAGCTTCTTTACATTGACATTGAGAAGATAATATCCCTTTGTTGTGTTGTTATGATGAAAACTAGAATGAAAATTGTAAAGTTCTCGCATATGTGCCTACTTGCTTTCAGTTAACTATTGTTGTTTCCCATGTTTTCACAATATAATCACTATGCAGTTCCTGAGACACATTCATTTTTTTTTCTCCCTTCTTTCACAGTGGTGGATGTATATGAGAACCAAATGGACACCGTCTGCTTGTCCTAGCCATGGCCCTTCCTCTACTACTCTCGTTTTGTTGTATGTATTGTCACAGCTTTGTCTTTGTAACACAAGCTGTATGTGTTGGGTGCTAGTAAAAGTTCATATCCATGTATCCTATTTGTTCTTGGTTGAATCTGCAACAGATTTGTACAAGTGACTAATAATGTTGTATAATTTGTGAGTCGCGCCTCTGCCCGTTCACGAATAAATGGCTGTGTTAGTACAGTATAGTCTACTTTACTTTTTTTTTTATTTAGGGCAAGTACAGTCTACTACTATATATGTGATTGATGGTACTTGTTGGTGAGCGCAAATCTGAAGGGGAATGAATGGCTGAGTGCTGAAGATAAGTTACTTTGCTGTTGCTTATACCAGCATGCAGATTCATTTTCGTTTTTCTTTCCGTTCTGCCTTGAGATGAGACTTTTCTTTTTAGAAAGCCTTGAGATGAGACTTGGGGATCTGCACAGGGCCGGCTTTGGGCCAGGGCGATAAGGGCACTTGCCTAGGGCCCGGCCCAGGAAGGGGCCCAGGAATTTGCATACCTCTATATGTATTATGTATCTATTAGAATGTGGCCCAGCAAAGCATCTATCTTGTTCAGCCCGAGCAGTTTGGCCCATGAACTCAGCTGAAGCAGCTCGGTCTAAGAAACTTAGCTCATGCAAGGTAAAACATAAGTTCATGTATAATATACCTAGTCCAAATCGAAGTGGTTTTGTTTCTCTTTTTCTCATGAATAAACAAACATTGACGCTCATAAATTTATTCATATATAATTTCTATTTACTATTCTTCCACTAATCTAAGCTACCGGTTTGTCACTAATCTCGTGGTTTTTATCTTTGTTAGGTTGTTGTGTGTCAGTCACAAGATCAGGCAAACATGATTGTCGTCAAATTGCTCACATATTTCTAAGTTCCTATTTAGCAATTTTTTTCTGAAACATTTATACTGTTTTTATTAGTTGTTGAAAATCGAGAACATTTTGTTAGAAATGAATAGTGTTTTTTCAATTATATATAATTTATAGGTGAAATCCAAGTTCATTAGATAAAATGGAGATAAGTTATTAGTACATGAATTACCGTAATTAGCTGGCAGAGATATTCACACAGCGACATGGCTATGCAATAATGCTCTTGTTTAAAACCCCCAAAAACATGATCTTAAGTGCCTCACATTAACTTTGCCCTAGGGCCTCCTAAACAATAGAGCCGGCACTGGACCTGCACCTGGAGGGGAATGCACTCGGTAAAAAAAAAGTTGGGTAATGGTCTGGCATCGCATGAAATTGCAAATTTGGGCCTCCATGTTTTGCTAGAATTTAGCCCAACGGGCCGAACTGAACGAATAAAAGTCTTCTTTGGGTTGGCTTGGCCCGTCCTTTGTCTAGAAATCTATAATCAATCATCTTCTTCCTTAGCGGCTGGACTGGACGAGCCGTCATCAGTTGTTTTGGTTCCCTTCGCAGCCAGACGAAACCCTAGCCGCCGCCGCCAACGCCAACGCCGAGATGGGAGGTAAGTGCCCGCACCGCAAGGTCAAGAAGCGCCGCCTCTCGCACAAGACCGCGCGCCGCGGCAAGTTCCTCCTCAAGGCCGACGATGCCGTCTACGACGAGTTGGTGAAGCTTGCCGACGAGGGCAAGGACGCCCAAGGCAAGGAACTCCCCGTCGACGAAGACCTCCCAGGCATGGGACAGTTCTACTGCCTCCACTGCGAGTATGAACCCTCTATCCACCGATCTGGATTCACTCCTCTGGTCTCGTTACATTCCAACCAGTTACGATTGATTTCTGTGATGAGAATTAGTATATGCTGCTGCTAAATTTTTAATCGCACAAGTATAGTCCCTTTCCTTTGTTCTATTCATGAATCGAGCGAGTTTGATTCGAGGTGAACTTTTCGGTGGTTCCTAGCCTTCAATTTAACTAACAGTACATAGATAGGTTCAGTAGATTCAAATAGATTAAATACTGTCGCCATGGTTAAGGTGCGATCATTGTTGTCTCTGGGACTGTGAGCAGCAGCAACGGGTGTGCTAGTGCAACACTAGTATTTCTGATCATCGTGTTTTATTTAATTTAACATGGTTTTTCGCTGCAGTCGGTATTTTGCAAACGAGAACGTGAAGGACGACCACTACCGCTCAAAGCGCCACAAGAAAAGGTGATTCCCTCCCTTGTACCAAGTCTACTTGTGTAACTAACAATAGGCAGTATATTTGGAAATAATGAGAAAGACTACTTAAAGTTAAAGAAACTATGGTAGCAATACTGGTGCATCCTCTATGATTGGCGAGCTTGTGATATAACATACCTTTTTGTGTGATGCTCAATCTGAACTGACAGACTACTCCCAATTGGAGAGAGAACATGTATCATATATTAGATGTGAAAAGGGTAATTTTCGGTATGACCAGATTGTGACTCATTATACCAACTAGAACCAGTTGAAAGACCACTGATTATCTAGTAGGATATTGTAGCTGAATAGATCTTATAGTTATAAATTGAGCTTGAAGTAAGCATACCAGATTGCCAGAAACTTGCAAATTATATGATGTAGAAAAGATTTAGGACTTCCCGTGCATGTGACTGGCCTAATTATTGCGTTGTTTGCTGTATCTGATAACAACCTTTGAATAACTTGTAGGGTGAAGCTAATGTCTGGATCAGCCCCTCACACACAGCTTGATGCGGACCTTGCTGCAGGAATGGGAATGCCTGACAACGGACTGAAGCTCATGTCCATGTGAACCTCTCAGTCCTTGTTCTATGTTTCCCTTCCTGCATAAATCTAAACTCGGTTTGCTTAATGAAGTAGGTGGATCTTTTTTGTGCAAGACTTCCTTTTAGGAGGCCTTTTAGGTTGAGTAGAGAGAGAGAGAGAGAAAAGAAGAAGAAAGTTGTTTTAATGTCTGTATGAAATCAGTTACGAATCAGCATTCTGGATTATAATGCATGTATCCTATATGCTTTCTGCTAGTTCCATGAAAAAAGTGAAATTTACAGCCCTTGTGTTGGCTTGAAACAAAGCTTCCAAGGTGCTCAATCTGTGGTTATCATAGCTGTGCTTGTGCTTTTTCTGGTGAAGCCAATGAGAGGTTTCTCTTGTATCCATAGATTTGGTATTTTGTATCATTCTGCTTAGAGGTGTCTTTTAGGTTAAGAGAAATGTATCCGGATCTACCATTCTGTACTGTGCCTGTTCCATTTTTCGTTGCTTCAGATTTGAAGGCGCTTGGTACATAGATGGTTGATTTGTGCTGTAAAAAGGGGGACCATACATAGATGGCACGGCACATGCTGCGATAGCACGAGTGGCCAGACATCCATTATCATGTTTGGTTGGAACTTGGAGGGCAAGCGACCACACATGCACGAGCGCACGCCCGCCCCACACATGATCTCTAATCTTGCCGGAGCCAAATGAAGTAGTAAATGATAGATTGTGCTGTGTACTTGATTTTCCTTGAGCCAAATAGACCAAATTGATAGTGGCTAAGTGTGAGTAAGTGAAACCCTTCCAGAAACTGTGGCTAAATAAATATCAAGGAAAAGCTTGGCTGGAATGGAGTGATGTGATGGGAATCCCGTAATAGTTTTGCGTCTGGTGGTCTTATCTTATTGCACACAGAACGGACATGAACACATGCTTGTCCAGCTAGGTCTTGGAAAAATATCATTGTCCTTGCCGACCGATGGATGGAAAGCGCCAATCTTTGGTTGATTTCACTCAAGCAATGGCCAGTGGCGTGGAGTGACTGCTTGATCCGTTCTCTGCTGTTTTCATGATATGGGAACGGAGTCCCGAGAGAAGGTCCCTCCACTCCAACCTACTAGTAATCGAATGGTAACCTAGGGTCGCCTAGAGTGGACATGGTACAACGGCACAAGACTCTAGCGGTGAGAAGAGGCACAAGACTTTTGTGTGAGTTTCCTTCTCTGTTTTTGAGTGTTTGAGGAACCATGGTTCCATTCCGTTTTGTTCATTTGTTGCTGTTGGGGCACACAAACAGCATAAATAAAACACAATGATGTGAATCATGTGGAGGCGGAGGAGGAAGCACGTGAGGTGAAGATAAGATTAGGAGCAGTAACTGGCAAGAGCACGCATGTGATGGTGCTAATGGAAGGTCAAACTTTTGGGACCCGATTTGCTGGAACGCTGTCGACCTGTCGCCATTTTGTTCTAGTACTGAAATCACGGGTCATACTATGCAGACGCAGTGCGGTGGTACAGGTAGTTGCTGTGTGAGTGGAGTGATGAGAGTTGAAAAAGGAATTCAGAGTTGTTCTGTTTCCTCCTTGATATTATTACAAAAATGCTACGTGTACGTACATGAGAGAGTTTTCCCTAGTTACAAATTGCAATGATCGGTCTCAGTAGTTGGAATTGCAAAATGAAGAAGAGAAATGAAGAGATTCTAAAGCTCCTCCAGAGCAATAGCAATAGTACTGGAGGAGGTTCATCTGGCGGCTGCGCCCCTGATAATCTGATATTATGAATATGATATAGAGATGAATGGAAAAAGAATACGACAATAGTAGTACTAGGAAGAAGTTGTGGAGGATGACGATGGTCCCGCCGGAGGGAGTGTTGTGAGTCGTTGCAGGTGCAGCATTCGGGCGTAGCATCCTTCGGGGTGGTGCGTGAGCAGGTGTGAGTGCGATCCCTGCTCCACGACCTTCCCTTCGTCGATGACGGCGATGCTGTGCGCGTTCCGCACGGTGGCCAGCCTGTGCGCGACGACGATGGTGGTGGTGGAGAGCGTCTTGCTTCGCTCCATGAGCGCCTCCTGCACGCATCGCTCCGACTCGGCGTCCAGCGCGCTGGTGGCCTCGTCCAGCAGCATCACGGCGGCTCTTCTTACTAGAGCGCGCGCCACCGCGATCCGCTGCCTCTGGCCGCCGGAGAGCTGCACGCCGCGCTCTCCGACGAGCGTCCTGTACCCGTCGGGCAGCGCGGAGATGAACTTGTGGGCGTTGGCCAGCGTGGCCGCCTCCACCACCTCCGCCTCTGTTGCGATTGTGATATTATCAGCAGCACTCCCGTAGGCGATGTTGTCGTGGATGGTTGCTGCGAAGAGCATGGGCTCCTGCGGCACCAGCGCCATGATTCTCCTGAGCGCCCGGAGGTTGTACTTGCGGAGGTCCTTGCCGTCGAGGAGTACTCTCCCGGAGGTGGGCTCGTAGAACCGCTGGACGAGGGCCAGCACGGAGCTCTTGCCGCACCCGCTGGGCCCCACGAGCGCCAGCGTCTTCCCCGCGCGCGCGCGCAGGCTCAAACCCTGGAGCACCTGCACGTCCGGGCGCGTCGGGTAGGAGAAGTCGACGTGGCGGAGCTCGACCTCGCCGCGCGGCCGGTCCGGCACGGGCGCGGCGTCGACGTCGTCGGGCTCCACCTCCGTCTTGCGGTCGATGGTCTCGAAGACGGACCGCATGGCGCGGCCGCCTTTCACGAAGTCCGGCGCGAGGGTGAGCGTCTCGGCGGCGCCGTTGGCGGAGACCATGAGCACCATGAACACGCGGATGGTCTTGGAGAAGTCGGAGACGCCGTGCTTGACGAGCCAGGCGGCGTACCAGAGCCCCAGCGCGTAGGACGCGTACAGTAAAAACTGCGCCACGCCGTACCCGGTCCCGGCGATCTGGCCCTTCCAGAAGCACCGCCGCAGCGGGGCACGGAGGTTGGCCTCGAACAGCCCCGTGATCTTGGCCTCCGCGTTGAACGCCGCCACCGTGCGCACGTTCGCCACGGCCTCGCCGGCGATCTGCGTCGCCCTGGCGTGGGCGCCCTCCAGGTCGCCCGAGAACCCCTTCATGAACATCTTCTGCAGCACCGTCGCCGCCACCACGAGAGGGAAAACCGCGAGGAGCACCATGGCTAGACGCCACTGCAGGACGAACCCGGCCGTGCACGCCACCATGAGCAGCGCGCAGTTCTGCACGATCACGGAGATGCGGTCCCCGATGGCGCTCCGCACGTTCTGCGCGTCCAGGGCCAGCCGAGCGGCCACACGCGCGCTGGCGTTCTCCTCGGCGTCGAACCAGGCCATCTCGTTGCGGAGCACGGCGCCGAACATCTTCTCCCGGACACGCTTGGTGAGGTTCTCGCCGACCGTGTCCCAGAACACGTGCTGCACCGTGTTGAACAGCAGCGCCGCCGAAGACATGCCCACCAGCACGTAGCAGTACTTGGCGATCTCCCGCTCCATGCTCCTCGCATCACTTGCATAATACACGCTGAGCACCGCGCTCAAAATGTAGGCGAAGATGGCGCTGAAGGAGCCGCAGACCATGGAGCCCAGGGAACCCAGAAGCGCGTACCCCCACTCGGGCGAGTTCATCTTGGCCAGACGCCAGAACGAGCTGGCGCCAGCACGGAACGCCACCTTCTTCTTCTGATTATTCATCATCATCATCATCTCGCCGCGCTCGCGCTGTGCAACCGCGTCGTGGAAGTCGAAGTCCGAGAGCCGCCTTGAGTAGGGCGACCGGCCGTAGGAGGAGTTGCGGGTCATGATCGGCGAGCTCACGGAGTTCCGGGCGCTCGACGGCCGCGCGCTGCTCCGCCTCGCGGCGGCGACCACGTGCGCCTGCTCCTGCATCCGGATGAGACGCGCGTACGCGCCGTCCTCGCCTTTGGCCATCAGCTCGTCGTGGGTGCCCATCTCCGACACCGCGCCGCCGTGGAGCACCGCAACGAGGTCGGCCTTCCGGACCGTCGAAAGCCGGTGGGCGATCACCAGCGTCGTGCGACCGATCATGAACCGGTCCAGCGCCTCCTGCACCAGCTTCTCCGACTCCGAGTCCAGCGCGCTCGTCGCTTCATCTAGCAACAGAATCGCAGGGTTCTTGAGCATCGCGCGGCCGATGGCGATCCGCTGCTTCTGACCGCCAGAAAGCTGCAACCCGCGCTCACCGACCTGCAACCATTTTTTTTTTTAATTTGGTTTTCTCAGTGTGCATGCTAAGCTAGCTCAGTAATTCATTGGAACTGTGTATAAATAAAAATCAATCATCTCCTTCCTGCTACTATGTCTCTCTTTGACCACTTAGAGGGAGGGGATGCGATTGTTTGACTGATTCAGAAGAAAATGTCATGTGAGTGCTTCGGTACAGACTTGCTCTTAACATTTGTTAATCCATTGTTGGCTGTATTTAGTGCTCAGAAAGAGATTCTTGGGATGGGATGGCTCCACTTGACATTCCTGACAAAAGTGCCAACTTGGGACTTGTTCTGTTAAATTTAAATTTATTTCTAGTAGATAGATTCCTCGGAATTCTACTTCCTTTTCTACCCCCCCCCCCCACCCCCCTATCGGGATTACTCTTTTGTTTAGGGGAAAAAAAAACGCTATCAGGGTTACTTGAGAGGTGCCATTTGTGACTTGTGATGAGTGAGAATGAGAATGCATCATTCGCAGTAGTAGTACACAAGCAAGGTGAGGTGATGGGCTAGTGTTGGCAGTGAGGAAGGGAGGGAAAGCGACGTGTGTTTTGGAAAGAATCTTTGGCATGTTACCTGTTGTTAAACTCGCAACAACCTCAGTCATCACTAACTAGTAGTAGGATGATTGATGGATCTGATGAGCACGAGAATGACTGAAAGAACGAAAGAGACCTGTGTGTCGTATGCGTCTGGCAGCTTGATGATGAACGAGTGTGCGTTTGCGACCCTTGCTGCCTCCTCCATCTCTGCGGTGGTGGCGTTGTTGGTGTCCCTTCCGAGCAGCAGGTTCTCCTTGATTGTTGTGGCGAAGAGCGTGGGCTCCTGGCTCACCAGCCCAATCTGCTGCCTGAGCCATCGCAGGTTGAGCGTCCTGAGGTCATGGCCGTCCAGCAGGATCTGCCCGGCGTTGGGGTCGTAGAACCTCTCGATGAGCGAGACGACGGTGCTCTTGCCGGAACCCGAGCTTCCGACGAGCGCGACGGTCTTCCCGGCGGGGACGGCGAGCGTGAATCCGCGCAGGATGGGCACGTCGGGACGCGACGGGTACGAGAAGTCAACGGTCCGCATCTCCACGCGCCCACTCACACTTTGCAACTTCTCCTCCTCCACAGATTCTGAAGATTGAGAATAATGTGAGGATTGGTGATCGATGATCCTGAAGATGTTGGCCGCGGCGACGCGGGCCTTTGCGAAGGCTGCCATGCTGGGGGCGGACTGTCCCAGCGCGATGCCACCAATCATGACGGAGAACATGGTGGCGATGGCGAGTCCGCCGTTGGTGTGGTGACGACGCACCAGGTGCCCCCCGTACCAGAGCAGCAGCGCGTAGCAGCAGAAGACGGTGAAGTAGGTCCCACCGAGGCCGAGCCCCTTGGCGAACCCGCTGCGGTACCCGATCCTCTGCGCCACGGACAGCGCGGCGGAGTAGGCCCGCACTGCGCGGTCCTCGCCGACGAAGGCCTGCACGACGCGAATCTGCGCCAGGGACTGCTCCGCGATGTTGCTGGCCTCGGAAAGCGCGTCCTGGCTCCGGGAGGAGAGCTTGGCCAGCGCCGCCGCGCTCAGCCCGCCGATCACCGCGATGAGCGGGACCACGGCCAGCGTCACCAGCGCCAGCTTCCAGGCGGCGGTGAACCCGACCACGAAGCCGGCCACGAAGGTGGACATGTAGTGGATCAGGTTGCCGAGCTTCTCGCTGATGGCGTCCTGGACCACCACGGCGTCCGCGTTGATGGCGTAGATCACGTCCGAGGTGCGAACGTCGGTGTCGAAGAAGAAAACGTCCTGACGCAGGGCGGCTTCGAGGTAACGGATCCGCATGCGAGTCGACTGACGCTCACCCGTCCACATCCAGCAAGAGATCTCTGCGTTTTTTTTTTTGAATCGATTCATTCAATTCAATTACTATTGAATTGAATTGAGGATGCTCCCAAGTCCCAACCCAAGAATTTCAATCCATCATCTAGCTAGAGCTAACACCAGGCAAAAAGAAAGTACAAGGAGATGAGAGATTACCTGCCCATGAGGACGCCCAGATTGCCGCTCCCACCACCAGAAAGTAGAAGGCGTACTTGACCACCAGCCGGACCATCGTCTCCGGCTCGTCGGCGTGGGAACCGAACGAGTCAACCAGGTCAGCGAAGAACCGGAGGAACACGGGCAGCGAGCAACCGTGGACCAGAGCGCCAAGGGTGCCGATGCACATCAGCACGCAGTCCAGACCGTCCGCGAAACGGAACAGGTCGCGCAGAGCAGCAGGAGGGGGACCATTCTTCTTCGTCTTCTCATTGCTATTGCTGTTGTTGTTGCTATTTGAGGAGGAGGAGGAGGATTGTTCTTGGCTACTGCCATTCCGCTCGGTCTCCAATGGAGCCGCGACCGCGACAGGAGGACTAGTAGCAATTGAAGGAGGAGGACGAATGGGAGTGGGAACTTTGGGTTGGGGTTGGGGAGGAGGAGGGAACTGAGGAGATGCCGATGGGAGGTGGAAGGCCTCTAGCTCCGGCCGGGCCCACTCGTCGGCATCGGCGCCGACCACGACGACCCGGCCCCTGATCTCCTCCGCCGGGTCGCCGCTAGACATCCTGCTCTGCTCTGCTCCACCTCCTCCTTCTTCCTCTTCCTCTTCCTCTTCCTCTTCTTCCTCCTGCTCTGTTACAGCAGCAACTACTTCTTTTTTTTTTTTTTTTTTTTTTTTTTAGACAACAGCAGCAACTACTAGGAGATAGGAGAGGAGTGGAGAGTGAGGAGGAGAGGCAGAGTCCAAACAAACAAACAAAGCAGAGTGGTGCGAATGGAATGGGAAATGCCTCCCTTCCAGTTGCCGCTTTGTCCTTCCAGTTGCCTCTTCTCCTCTTTATAATGCAGAGAGAGAGAGAGAAATCCTAATCCCACCAATCTCAGGCCATTCTACACACAAAAAAAAAAGCAGTACACCACTGTACAGTACGGTCCTAACAAATGCGTTCAAACTTTCCCTTGCCCCTTGCTTGCGTCTGTTACAATGAACTTTAAAAACAAAAAAAACTTGTTACAACGAACTTGGAGAGACGTTGCAAGAACAGTAGTGTGGTCAAAGAGGAAAAACAATGAAACCGTGCTCCCAGTGTCTACTACATTTAGTACATGGTTAATCAAATATTCAGATGCTCTTTTTTATTTTATTTTTTGCTTCCTTGTCCTATGGTACAAGCAAAAGCCCTCTTGTTCAAGAAGGATTACTGAGCCACTGGCCCACTGCTTGTGTAGGACGTTCTAATGACAACAGCTTTCAAGAAAAAGGGGGTTTTCTTCCTGGCACCACTAATCTTTAACGTCTTATATCAGTGGAACACTGGACCGAATTACCCAGCCCGAACAGTCCATCGATCCTTTGGTTACAGGTACCCTTCAAGTCCAAGCAAGAATAGGGGGGCCGTCGTGTGCAACAACTTAATATAAGAGAATGATGATTAAAAAGAAAATACTATTCAAATGGCGTGTAATATTAAAGGATAAATAAAAGCTGTGAATCCAAAGTCAGCAGTTGAGTCGGTGCCTGCTGCTGGATGTGCTAGTGTTAACTTAATTATTGCATCGTGGAATAGTATGGTATTACTGCTGTGGACCTTGGACGGCAACGCATGTCGATCAGCACTAGCCACCACCTTGAGATTTTCTTCTTCCTTGAGTCGTTTGGGTGTGGATCGAGGTCGACAAGTAGATTATCACCAGACAGAGCTGCGTGCATGCTGTGCCATCACATGCACATCTTCTTCAGTTGCTTGGTCTTGGTCAATGTGGACGCGAGCTGCTACGACTGATGATAGTAGAGTATTGTCGCTATCGGTCTCTGACTCATTGAACAGTGAGCCAATGGAAGGAGGCTTGGAGGGCAAGACATGCCGAGGGGATCTGTCATGGTAAAAAATGGTGGTGTGAAACGTAGACCTGACAGGCACCAGCAGACAAGTAAATTTGTTTGGATTTCACAATGGCTTGTTCTCCGTCCCAAAATAGTAGTATCGAGTTAACTCTATCATCTCACCAGTTGACACGCACGAGCAGACAAGTATGGCCGGCCGGCCGGCAGACACGTCCTCACCTCACCACAAGTATTTGCAATCGGTCAACTCGCGGCGCAGCCAGTACTGTACTGTGCAAGGTTGGACTACTGTTGCTCGAGCGATGAGGATTCCTATATTTACAACACGTTTGTTCATTCACACGCGACGCAACTCGGATGGGAAGCCAAAAACATGTCCCACGATTAATACGTTTGGATTGGACCTCAATGTTTCCTGACAGAAAAGCTATAATGGTGTGCTGTTTTGTTTGCTGAGATCCCAAGCAAGATTACTTGATAATTCAGAGAGATGGAACCTGTATGCAGCAAAATTATTCAGAGGGCATTGCATTACACTTATTCTGAACGAATTAAAAAGCAGGCTTCAATCAAAGTTGAAGATTATTCTCTTCTCTTATCAATCAATCAATTTTAAGGGGCTTTCCTTTCCTTTCCTTTTTGTGTGGTGTAAAGCTAGCTATCTCACATGGAAGTGATATCTCGTACGTCGTCAGATCATGTCGATCCCCGTGCTTGCTCACTCGCTTTATTAGGTTGCGTTCTCGCATTGCTTGTACGATCAGATCAGATCAAATTATGTAATGCATAATCAAATCTCAGTGACTTCATCATCAGTACATAATTAACTCAGCGCCGTTTGTCATTTACTGCTGCACTGTCCTGTATGCACCTGGTTGGAGCTGGCCTTGGCTTAAAAAGTCATCTTCTCTGCTCTTTCATGTGTAATAGGAGTGGTAAAGAGGCTCGATCGCATATCCAACAGCACGAAAAGCAAATCGCTCCACTCTCTTTTTTTTTCTTCTTCCTGAAACTGAATCAGAAGAGAACCATCCGTCCGTCCTCGTTAGCTTTCTTCGTCCTCGTCTTCTTCTTTTTCCTGGTAATTAATTAACGAGGATGATAAAAATAGAAATATGTACCCGTCCGTCCGTGTGATGCTGACACAGCATCCAAACACACTGTTCAGCTTGCAATAGGTGCCGGCAGTAATAAATATCGTTATCTGCAGCTAACTATCCATCTCCAAACGTCATCAGGATGCCTTGACTCCTTTATTTGAGTCTTGTTACGTGGCCGGCTTTGACTGAACGGGAATTTTTTTTTGAAGGAAACATCTTCCTGAGCAGGAGAAGGAGCAGGTCCATGAATCATGCGGCAGTTATCATTTATAGTGCGACGAAGAGGAGAATCCCGGCTGTTTGATGCTTCTGATCAAATTCCGACAACAGGTTTGGAGCAAGCAGTAAGCGCTAATTGAAACTTGAATAATGTTAATTGATGACCAACATTAGACACCTCCATTATCCTTTAATTTTCAGGTAGATGTTACGTGTTGTTTACTGGTACTAGTACAAATCAAGGTCTGATGCGTCGATCGCCACTATGAGCCCACTTACTATTTATTATATTCGCCACTGATCACTTGCAATGCAGGATTCTATAATAATCTGACCTTTAATTTTGCCCTTGGTCTTGGTGTGCATGTGAGCCTCACTTGCTCTTTTTCGCCATCCCTTATTATTTTCTTTTAGTTGTACGCTAGTAGCTGCCTTTCTGTCTTTATCGTGCGCATCAAGCAGTGAAGTACAGTACTGTAGTGCGCTGCACTTTTCGGTCCTCCACTTGTTTCGTTTCAGGTTACTTTACTGTATATATTTACCCTTGTTTCTCCAGTTGGACGTATTTGCAGTTGCACCTTCCTTGTCGTGAAAACCAAAGCTGCTAACTTACGTGCTGGTTCGTGTCTGAATGTATATCAAATTTTCAGAGTCCATCAGTTAAAATATGCGTGGTAGTTCAAGTCTGTTGACTGACCTCTCTGTATCAGTATCAGTTTCAGTCAATCTGAGGAGTATATGAAACTGCTACGGCATTTTGGTTTGTGATGCAAAACATGCTTCAGAAGCCAGCAGGGCAGAAAAAAAAATCGCTCGCGTTTGCACTGAAAGAATCTGAAAGAGACGTCGCAACCACTCTGAAATTAATTGAAATGATCAAAGGGAGGGACACAGATGGACCGATCGAAAGATCATATGCGTGTGTGTTTGTTCATCCCCATCCATAGATCCTCATGAATGAATGAATGAGGATGAGGCTGGCCTATTGTTCATGAGATTCAGATTTGAAAGAGATGGTGAGCACAATCATGGTTGGATGGACACGGTTGGGTGTCCGTAGTACCTAACCCAACCCAACCCATCCCATCGGCAGTACTGTCGCCAGATAGACAGCTAATCTAATCAATCTCTCTCATTGACATGTGACCATTCTTGTGTTCATCACAGTCATGAGATTGAGAGGATGGACGCATCGAGCACGGCCCGTTCTGGTCTGAACTGGCCCATATGATATGAGGAGATGAGAATGGCCCAGCTACGCGTACGAGTGGCAGACGACCCGTTCTGGTCTGGACTGGCCCATAGGAGGAGGAGAGAAAGCCCAGAAAGGCCACCGCCATTGACCAAAGAAGGGCCCAGCTACGCGTACAAGTGGCAGAAGGAGAGCAGTTGCGTAGCGGACCAGCAGAGCACAGGCTTCCTTTCCTCTTCTCTGCTTTCCTCTTCTCTGGGAAGTGGGAACACAACACAACAGAACACTTTGCTCTCGATCCTTCTTCCTCTGCTTCTGCTCCGCCCCACAGGAGGACCAAAGCACCACTTCCCCTGTCATCATGGTCTCCGACGCCAGCAAGAAGAAGGCCGCGCAGAAGAAGGCCGCCGCCGCCGCCAAGAGGGGAGCCAAGGTCCCCACAACCTCCTCTTCATCCTCGGCAGCCGCCGCTGCCGAGAAGAAAGCTGCGGCCGATGGCATCGCCGCGCTCAATCTCTCCGATCGTACCTGCACCGGAGTGCTGGCCTCCCACCCGCTCTCCCGAGATATCCATGTGAGCCTCCCTTCTCCTCTCATCCCCTTCTCGTCGGATCCATTCCAATCCGATTCCCACCACGCCTTACGGACTCCTTCCGCCCCTACATATCTGGAACTAATAGTAAAATTCGTTTTCGAATAATTTCAAGCTCACTAGACACTACTACCACATGAGAGATCTCCTCTGAAACTAGAGTCATTTATGATCGAAAAATGTGTTGGCGGTAGATTTTCTTTTTTAAAATATGGATACAATAATTTCTAAATTCAGTTGTCTTAGGTGAACAGATAATCCAGTGAGCTGCCAAGCGTGGAGCTGCTTCAATAGCTCTACCTAGCTACCCCAACGTTTCAACCAAAAGGGGAAAAAAGTGGTAGGTCTAGGCCAAAGGATGTGTGGCGCCTAGCGCTAGCAGGCATGCCTTTTAATCCAAATCTATCTGTATATGTAGGATGTGTGGCGTCTGGCACTAATAGTTTCGATCAGTGACTTGTACTAATCTACCAACTACATAAATAATGGTTTCTGCCATATTATGAACCCCACTCAATTGTTTTTTTTTCTTTTTTCTTTTTTTGGGTACCCATTAACGTTATGGTACAAGAAATTTAATGCTTCGGTTATTCATTCACTAATGACCTAATGAAGATCTCTAATGTTGCAGATAGAGTCTCTTTCGTTAACATTTCATGGCCATGACCTTATTGTTGATTCTGAGTTGGAACTCAACTATGGGAGGTACAAATAGTGTCACCACTTATATCCATTCAGTTACCACCAAGTTTTTCTGCTAGTGCTATGACACATCATTGACGGTTTTAATTGGTCTCAGGCGATACGGTTTGCTTGGCCTAAATGGCTGTGGAAAATCTACTCTTCTCACAGCAATAGGCTGCAGAGAACTCCCTATCCCTGAACACATGGACATATACCATCTCACCCATGAGATTGAGGCTTCAGACATGTCTGCACTACAAGCTGTTGTTAGTTGTGATGAAGAAAGAGTCAAGTTAGAAAAAGAAGCTGAAATTTTGGCCGCACAGGTCAGCTTTTGAAGTTTGAGCCCATTTGATCTTCATCCCCTCTACTTTTCTGTATTGCTTTTGTTGCGAATCCTCACTTCATGCTTCAAAAACCTTTGAATTTTCAGGATGACGGTGGTGGTGATGCTTTGGATCGTGTATATGAGCGTCTTGAGGCGATTGATGCATCAACAGCTGAAAAGCGTGCTGCGGAGATATTATTTGGTTTAGGTTTTAACAAACAAATGCAGGCCAAAAAAACTCGAGATTTCTCTGGTGGTTGGCGTATGAGGATTGCTTTGGCTAGAGCTCTGTTCATGAATCCAACTATCCTTTTGCTTGATGAGCCCACAAACCATCTCGGTAAGCCTCTTATTTTCTAAAAATAAACAATTGTCAAATTAGAAAACTAGTTTTTTTTTCATAGATACAAATGGTTAACTGTGAATAACGAAATCCCTACCAAGTAGTTTCCATTCTTAAATGTATGATGTTTAGGGCAACAAATCTTGTACAATTTGAACTTATTAACTGTTCTAAACTTCATATATTTAAAAAAAGAGGTGGTAGTCCAAATTTCATTTATACAGCAACCTGTAGCTTCTACGTGCATCATATTCGTATGTGTATGTCGGGGGCCCATTATATCCACTGATACTGATACAACTTGATTTCTAGCACAGATAGATTATTTATCCAGAGGTTATGTTCTTGTTTGTTGCCTTTGCTTATACCTTACCTTGTGTAATGTATCATCCATCATGACAACTGATGTAGCTATTATGCATCATCTTATTTAACTGGTTTTATGTCTCAATTTTGTTTCCTTGCGGCCTTTATATCTTTATGGTGATGAAACAAGTTATTGAAGTCCCAAGGACCTAAGACAGGTTTTTGAGGCCACTGTTTTATACTATCTGTCAGGCCTATATATCTGTATTTGCACTATAATTTTTCTTTAATTTGCAGATCTTGAGGCATGTGTCTGGTTGGAAGAGACTCTAAAGAAGTTTGATCGAATACTTGTTGTCATATCACACTCCCAGGACTTCCTAAATGGAGTGTGCACTAACATCATCCATATGCAGAACAAGAAGCTCAAGTTCTATACTGGCAATTATGACCAATACGTTCAAACCCGCTCTGAGCTTGAAGAGAATCAAATGAAGCAGTACAGATGGGAGCAGGAGCAGATAGCTTCAATGAAGGAGTACATCGCGCGGTTTGGTCATGGGTCTGCAAAGCTTGCACGTCAGGCTCAGAGCAAGGAGAAAACTCTTGCAAAGATGGAGCGTGGTGGTCTGACAGAGAAGGTAGTGAGGGACAAAATACTGGTTTTCCGGTTTACAAATGTCGGAAAGCTTCCTCCGCCAGTGCTGCAGTTTGTTGAAGTCACGTTTGGGTACACCCCAGAAAATATCCTATACAGGAACCTTGACTTTGGTGTTGATCTCGACTCTAGAATTGCACTGGTTGGTCCGAACGGTGCAGGGAAGAGCACCCTTTTGAAGCTGATGACAGGTGACCTGGTTCCATTAGATGGCATGGTGAGGCGCCACAATCACCTGCGCATTGTGCAGTTCCATCAGCATCTGGCCGAGAAGCTGGACCTGGACATGTCGGCCCTGCAGTACATGATGAAGGAATACCCTGGAAATGAAGAAGAGAGGATGAGAGCTGCTGTTGGTAAGTTTGGCCTGTCAGGGAAGGCTCAGGTGATGCCAATGAGGAATCTCTCCGATGGGCAGAGGAGCCGGGTCATCTTTGCATGGCTGGCATATAGGCAACCACAGCTGCTGTTGCTGGACGAGCCAACAAACCATCTTGATATTGAGACCATCGACTCGCTGGCTGAAGCACTGAATGAATGGGATGGTGGATTGGTGCTGGTGAGCCATGACTTCAGGCTGATCAACCAGGTTGCTCATGAGATCTGGGTGTGTGAGAACCAGGCAGTAACTAGGTGGGAAGGTGATATCATGGCTTTCAAGGAGCACTTGAGGAGCAAGGCTGGTCTGTCAGATTAGAAGGTAGGCGTAGGCCTTGTTTTTGCCTTGCCCTGCTGGAGGTAGAAGGAAGGCCTTGTTTTCACCTGTTTGTATGTAAAAGGAAGGCCTTGTTTTTCCTTTCCTCCCGTTTAGAGCTTACAGCCTAGCCATGTTTTTTCTCTACATGGCAGAGAGCACCGAGTTATCTATCTAGTACTAGCTGATGGCCGGAATCACTTATTATTGTATTCAAAAGTTACGTCTTGTCGTGATGTCTCGTAAAAAAACAGATAATTTGTACTGCTATGGAAGTTTGTCTATATTTTCTCTTGAAATGCTTGTTCTGTTATTTGATGAGTTATTACAAGTTCCAGTAGCTTGGGAACTACTAGTGTGGACGGCGGTGATAGCTAGCACAGGCCGGTCCCAAGTAAGTTTCTGTGGTCTGTTCCACACCCACACGGGCTTGAGGAATCTTGGGTTTTGTTGACACAGCCGCCGCCTCAGTGAGGTGTATTGATGAAATGGGCCTATCCACAGGGAACAACGGTAGAGTTATGCTCTAATCCTGTTCATACCAAGTCAACGAGACAATCTGGTTCAGAGAAAAGATGTTCAAATCATCATTGTTCTTATGCTAAGAGCTGTTTGATATGCTTCTCCTTTTGCTTTGAAAACTGATACGAATATTATTCATAACGTCTTATCTTTCATTCAAGGCTCAAAAGAGAACAATCTTTTCTGTTATATTATTTGGTTTTTAGGGAAATCCAGAAATGTTCAAAGATTTCAAAGGAAGGAAACTTGTACTATCTCTTATCATTTTTCAGGCTAAAGCAGTACAAGAGGCTCAGTACAAAGCCCTTGAAGTTGGACATATTTGAAACAATCACATTTTACAATTTTCTAATTCAAATCATCAAGATTTGCCTATCATTTCAGAATAAAAAAATCTCTTATAGATCAAATGCTTCTTTTGTTGCAGGACAAGAATCTGGGGTTGGAGTATCCATATCTTACCAAGATGAAAAATGCCCATGCTCAGTTCATATACAAGCAACAACAACTCAAGCAGACTCCCCAATTCATGCGGAAGCCTTTAGTCTATCTCTTGGTTTGTGGGCTATTGAAAAGCTACAGATGAAAGAATGACACTTCTTGATGGACAAACAGATCCTTGTTTCCAGTCTGTTGAATATGCAAAACTTCATTCATGACTGGCGAATTAGACCTATGGTCAGAGAAACTGCACCTGCTGTGGGGAAGCAACGGCCATACTGCTGTGCTAAGGGCCTGGCTCTTCAACAATTTTCTTCATCCGTAAGCATGTGTTTCACTCGCTCCAGCATTGTCAGCCGAAGCTATTGTCTGTTTTTCTTTTAAGGCTATCAAATAGTGATAATTACTTGATGGATGTTAGTACAGTACTATATTGTAGGCTGTACCTATTTTCGGCTGTCCTTGGAAGCAGTTGCCGCCTACAGAAGTAGTGAAACGAACATGTAGAAAATGCACTTTGTGTCTGCATATGGTTTATTCATGCGCAAAGCAGAAATAGAACCTTTGTGCAGGTAAAAGAGGATGATAGGTGAGCGGCATATTCCGGAGGAGCAAGCATGATCCCTCGCAAAGGGGCAGCCAGCATCTTTGATTTTCCTCTGCCTTTTCACCTTTTGTATTAAGCAAGTTAGGTTTTTTTTTTCTTGTTGAGGATTGTTCTAAGTAGGCATGACACGCAGAGGGACAAGAGGAGAAGAGGCGTGTGTTTGGATGTAAAAGGAAGGTTAAGATTGTTCCAGGTGGCGAGAAAAGGTTGCAGAGCCCAGTTGACATCTCAATAGCTTACAGAGGAAGAGGCAATCGACTCTAATATGAACAAAAGCAATCCACTGACAATTAGTCGTTCTATTAGGAATATAGGTGGACTATCCAATAGGTAGTAGTGGGTCAAGTCTCTAATTTATTTGCTCTATTTGATTGAATAGGATGGAAGTGATGTTTAATTCATTAAGAGTGTCTAATTTTCAGCCGATTGAAAATAGAGGTTTCTTTCAATCAACACTTTTAACCCTTAGATCTAGATCTAATGGTTACGTAAAGACAAAATTTTTCCATGGTCTATATATAATACTAATTAATATAAATAATCCTACAAATAAATAAATAACAAAAAAAAATTTAACAAACACATGCCACACACGGTCGACTGAAATCCCCCTGGATTTTTAGTCGACTGAACAGGAGTATTCCTGTAGTTTATTTGAGAAAGTTTTGGATCAATCTACCGACAAAAAAAAAGTGTAAACTTGCATCCCTAATTGCGCTGAAGATATGCCGGTGCAGGAACTGCTTAGCCATTATATGCCGAAGCCCTACAATGACGTTCTTGTTTGCGTACTCCGACATGATCGTCGTTGACAAGGTGCCGAAGCCGAGGCAGAAGCGGAAGAAGCACGCAGCGTGGCCATCACACTCATACACTGCTTGCATTGACTTGTCCGATCGAGAACGACAAACCCTGACCAGTCCCCACAGAGCAGAGGACCATGAGTCCTTACGAGCTTGTCACCCAGCCAGCCAAAGAAGAGGAGCTGCCGCCCTGACAGCGTGCCCACGAACGCCACGCCATTCACCGCCGCCGACACGTGAAGTGAAGAACCCCATCCTGCTGCTGGCCACCACGATCGCACTAAAATGCTACCATTATTATTGCGTCTTGGCCGCGTTCAGAGCGCTAACAAATGGATCTATTTTGAAGTATTTTTCTAGAAATTAATACTTTAGAAAGCAAATTAATATGGCTGCGGGCGAGGTGCTTATATTATTGGAAAATGCTTTTAGAATAGATCTATTTGTTAGACTTTTATACGACTAAGTATTTTAAACCCTTTAATTGATAGATGAACCTCTATCTAAGTGATTTTAATCATTAGATTTCCTGGTCGTATAAAAGTCTAATAAAATGAGTCTACTCTATAACAATGCTGTAATTTCTACTAGCTAGATGATCCAAATAAAACTGCTTGCTTTCTTCCTTGCTGCCTCATCGATCAATGCTGCATCAATCAAACCTGCTGCAAGCAAGGAAACAGCTAGCCCACGAAGATTGTCAAACAAACATCGCTTGGCCTTCGAAGTTGAATATGGCCTCGAATTGAAACCCACTTACTGGGTCAAGATGAGCCTGGCAAACATTGGCAACACTGTAGATACTTACACTAGCAGAGTGAAATGTTAAGCACATGCACATCTCACTGAATGGCAGGCTTGGGCCCGGCCAAATTAAGGTCGTTTGGCCTTAATTTCCCTGTCCCCTATATATAGGCTCTTAGACTACTCGCACCGAGGAACTATAAACTCACCTGCAGTACCACTTTAGCGGAAAAACAGCCATATCGATGTGCGCAAAAGGCTCCGCTACCAAGCCGGATGACCCTGCGTCTGCTACTCCTGGCATGTTTGTCGTCCGCTTGCTATTGCGCCACATTGGACGGGGCCCACCAGCAGGGCGCCTGCCGCCCAACCACCCCCGACCCTCCCGCCAGCATTGTCGTGGATCCAGTTCGCCGCCGCCTCCAGATCCGTCGGAGAGAGAGGAGAGGCGGGCTCCGGCGGCACGTGGGGGAGGAGGACGAGGCGGGCTTGGCGGTGACGCGGGGGAGGAGGGCTCTGGCAGCGCGCGAGGGAGGAGGGCTTCGGCGGCGCGCGGGGGAGGAGGAGGTGGGCCCGGCGGTGGTGCAGGGGAGGAGGAGGAGGTGGGACCGGTAGCGACGCGGGGAGGAGGTAGGCCCGGCGGCGCGCGGGGCATTAGGGAGCTCGTGGGCGGGCGTTCGGGGGGGGGGGGGGAGCGCAAGCTCGCGGAGGAGAGGGCGGCGGCGAGCTCAGGCCGGATCTAGAGGAGGAGGGTGCCGCCGGGGAGAGATGCAGGCGAGAGTGAGAGGGGAGTCTTGGAGCTTGTGTCAGGGAGAGAAGCAGAGGAAGAAAAGAGAGATTGGGGAGAGAGAAAAGTGATAGGGAAGAAGCTGACATGTGGGTCCCACACCAAGGTAGTTGATATAAAGGATGAGTTGTAGAGTATAACAGGTGCGGAGAAAAAAGGTATAGAGGAAAGAATCTCGATGACCAGGATAAATAGAGTATGAATTTAGAGTACGACGAGTGCGGTCAGTCTTATGATAGAGTCTGGCATAACATCGTCTACTCCTCTTTGAAGCTTTGATTATCAATCAATAGTTTGAAATTATATAGATTCATAAATTTTATGCTAACCAAATATTTTGTTTAATCATCGACGGAACTTTGCCACACGAAATATTACGTATGCCACAGTTTTCTAACTAATCATTTGGTTCTCTACCACAACACACTGTGGCTTGCCAATGTTATCGTACTTGTCTTGACACATCTTGTCCAACTTTTGTCAAAAGTATAGTGAACAAATTGCTTGCCACACTTTGGACAAAGTTTGATAAAGATTTGTGGTAACAAACCAAACACGCACCATTAACACTTAATTTCCATTTGAAATATGATGTTTTTATATATAGATATGTTGTACTCAAAGTATTGTCATGGGTTGAAGACCTACTATAATTAATGCCCTAATAATGGATTTACGTTAGGGATCAACCACAAACACCTATGACTATGAGACCTAATGGAAAATTTTATTTTTTTTACAGGTCATAGTCAGGTAGGTTAAAAGCTTGCAAGGAAATGTTAGTTGCTGTCTAGCATTTGGCTCCGTTGCCTCTCATTCTCAGGTACAGACTGGAACATGTATTTGATGTAATGTTTTCTTTTGATGGAAAAATGAAACCTGTCCAAACAAAGTTGAGTTTATGCAGCATCTTAAACATTACATCAAAGATTGAGCATGTTACAGAAATTACCACCGGCCTGAAATGAAAGGTAAATAATGCACGCATCTTTTTCTTTTTATCAGAGTGAAGGGGCAAAGCATCTTTATGCACGCTCGCCAACCACCGCGTACGCAGCACCTTCAAAGATTTAACTTTACTTTGTGGGCGTGCCTATCCTGTGTAGATGTGTCGAACTTAATTAGCAGAGAGCAGCGTGAGCTGTCAAGCTAATTAATTTACCATTAAATTTGCTTGGCTAGAAAATAGTTAAATAAGACAAGGATACAGCTTGATCGGTGTTGCTGCACCTAGACCTAGTGGTCGATCGATGTATACACACTTGAAACATCTGTGTACGTATATAATCCAGGGCCTCCACTCCAGCAGGGACTGTATGTGCGGTACTAATGATATTTAGTAGGATCCTCGGAGTACTGATAACTATTAATGACAGCGATCTATAACATACAGATTTAAATATCAAGCAGGTCGTTGTTTTACAAGCCAGGTGTCCGGTCCTTTATTTACCCTCTTTTGATCCAACCAGAATATATGAATATTGTATACTGTCATCTGCTGCCTGCCTACGATAATAACCTGCTGCTGGTGGATGCGGAAAGACGATGAATGAGATATTCTTCAGTGAACATACATGCATATGCGCTCTTATCTGGTCCATTAACTAATTGAATAAATCCCATACACGCGCGTCCCACATCGATTGGCTGGGCCTGCCTATAAATGTCCTTCCTCTTGGTTACCATTTCCTCACACACAACACCAACTTCGATTCTTCGTTGAGCAGCAGGGTGATCGATCAGGTTCAACAAAATAATATAGTGATAATGGCGAGACGTGGTGGCCATCTGATGATGTCGCTGCGGGTGGCCCTGCTGCTGATGCTTGTCATCGTTGTGGCCGCCGCAGCCGACGAGGGGGCGGTCGACCCGGCAGGTGCCGGCATGCCGGAGCCGAAGCCAGCTGTTTCTCCCAAGCCAAAGCCGGACCATCCAAAACCGAACCCTGACAAGCCCTACCAACCCAAACCACAGCCAGAACACCCAAAGCCCAAGCCACACCCTGACCCAAGGGAGCCCAACCCACCGGTATACACGCCCCGCAACTGATCCTTCCTTCCTCGGCGCAAGCTTATATATAGCAAAAAAATAAAGAGGCATATATACGCATGCAGGAAATTAATCAACCACGCATCTACCTACACATGGTACGGTGTGGTGATCTTGCTTTGCTTCTTCCATGTATATGCCACCTTGGTGTGTTTGTATGTTGTTATGCGTGCATTGTGCGTTCCCTTTCCCTCCGGCCGCATGGATATGTACTGTCGTCGTCCCTCACTATGTGTAAAAAGGGTACGGCCATCTTGTAGCACCTACGCGTACCTTTACTTGTATAAAATAATGTATGTAATGTACTATGTTTTCTCTGGTGCACCTTGATGCTCCCGTATCGTGCGTATGTATACCGTGTGCAAGGGATGCAAATGAAATGGACAATAATTTCCATCCATCTCCACCAACTCTAATCGATCGACCAGGAAGTATATAGAGGATTGGGCCCAACTCAACACAAGGACATGTTCTTGTTCTTTAATTAAAGTGATGAGGCCCAAGCCCCTATATATGACTGTTGAATCGACGTTGCTCTGATCCCCCTCCATCTCCTGCTCACTCATGGAGTATTCACCTCATAGATATGAGAAGAAAATACACAATTAGAAAATATCTTCAAGCACTAATTCAATTGATCGACCTCTTGCAATAGTAGGGAGCTAGGGGGCTCCTCTACTATATTATTTTTTCTCTAAAAAGTTGGGTTGATGAACCTCTTTTGGGCACATTTTGTTTTGTGCATGACGCTTTTGTCAGGAAATTAAATGCCATATCTTCGTAAGAACAACTAAGCTAGAACAACGTTTGCTCATTCAATATTTATAAGTCACTTAAATATATCTTTGAACCTAACTCAACACACTGAGTATTATACTTCAACCTTTTTCATATAAAATATTAAACTAGGTTTCTAATGCATTAAACCTAGTTATTCAAAGTATTGAATATTTTAAAAATAAGTATATATGAATTTATACTTACCACCAACATGGTCGGATTCTAAAGCACAGGTCTATACTTTAAGAGAAAACTTAGCTTCAAAATTTATACTTGTGTTGAAAGTTTGAAACATTTTATGGTGTTATTGTACTTCAAATTTGTGTGGACCCTTTTTTTTAAAAAAAATTGGCCCATACTATAAGTTTGAATCCTAACTACTCCATCACTGGCAAGATATCACGGTATGCTTAATTATATCACCACTATAATAGAAGTCTTCAGTGTTGGGCTATAAAGCATGCATTGTCGGATTTCTGGACCAATACTACGTCAACGACACTATTATGGGCCAAGCCCAGGTGTTGGTCGAGGCGCTTAACAATGGTAGTACCGCTCAATATAGTATCGGTGAAGATGACGTCAGCTGATCGACACTAACGACACATTGAAGCATCTAGGACTTAATTTAGAGTTTTAGTAATTAATGAAGACTCATATTTTTTGAATAAGATTACACAATTATTCATGATCAATTTATTGATATAAAAGGAAGTGAAGAAGATGGCTCAAGGCAATGGTATAAAATAGGTTTTTCTATTTTAGGGTCATCTTATAGAGAAAAATAACTAGATTGTTATTATAGATGCCGTACTATTAAGAGGGATTGTTGTTCATTTGCTTGATGCATCTATAACTGTCACTTTGTGAGAATTCCATATTAAAATTCCCTTCAATTATTCCTTGAAAACTCCCATGTTCAAACACTCCAAATGCTTACTGAAATTATAGGAAGAAAAGCTTCAAATATTTCTTGAAATATTCTTTGATAAAAAACCTCCAACATTTAAAAATAATTCTTTGTTGGAAACCACTAAAAAAATTCCTTGCTATTCTGGTCGAATCAGGGGTTGACGGTCTGCCCAAGCCTGTCTGGCGATTTGACCACCAACGTCCAGAGATTCTAAGGCCCTGCATCTTGGGCGGTCTAACCGCCCGGGACTCGTGGTCTGATTGCCGTGCCTGGCCGGTCTGGCAATGTGTGTCCAGTAAGTCTCTTTTTCTGCAACCTTGTGGCGGTCTGACCGCTCGATGCTCTCGGTCTAACTTCCAGCAAAATTTTCAAACCTTGGTCAAAGTAGCGATTGGGTTGCCGGCGGTCTGAGCATCAGAGGGTCACGGTCTGACCATCAGTTATGCAGAGTTCAGTAACGGGTAGTTTTTGAAGGTGTGCCTATATATATTTCACCCACTCGTGCAAGAAAGCTCTTTGGACCCTTGACATTGTATACTGAGATATTTTATCCCTCTTTTCTCATACAAAAGCTTCCATTGATTTATTATGAGTGTGTGAGAATCTAATGCTTGTTCTTGAGTGATTTGAATATTATGACACTAGTGTTTCATCAAGTAAACGTCATCGACTTGTTACTCTTAGAGGTTGCTGCCTCCTAGTGAGTGAAAATCGTGAGCTCTTTAAAAAGATTGTGAAAGAGGTCCGATACTCTTATAAGAGATCTTACATTCACCCCACCAGAGCGGTAAATGATAACTATGGTGAAATTAATATTTGGAGAGGTTAAAAAGATTGATTTGACTTAAGATCAAGTTGCTCTTGTGTGAGCTTATTTTTGTTATAGAAGTGTACAATTGATAGACAAGCAAGTCAACGGCAAGTCATCAAGACTACAAGATAAAATTTTGAAATCCATTTATTTACTCCCCTCTAGTTGGTATTGAAGATCCTACGCACGTACTGACATTTGAAAACTACACAACAATCAACAAGGGAGGAAAATGGACAAGAGGTCACGAGTTATATGCCTATCAATTAAGAGGGAACAGGAGGTTTGTACAGCATGCATCTTTTGTAGGCAACTCTTTTCACCAAGCAGAAAATGCAAACATTTCTCAACTCTCACGTACCAAGAAAGGCGACTGTCTCTTTTGTTTTTTAGGGAGAAGAAACCTTTCTCTTTTGTCAGACGATGCTCTGCAATCACAAGCCCTACTGCGTTCATTCACTACTATTGATTGGCTTCAACTTGTCAAGAATAGCCTTTGCATACATTGCACAATCCACATGCATGTTCTCGCTCATGCCAGTGCCTTTTCAGATAACTAAAAATTTATGCCCTCTAACAACGAGCTTCTTTTTGTGCTTATGTCCTCATCAATATATATATAGTTGATGTCAGGATCTCCCAAATAAAGTTCCTTCTAGAAGCTTGCTCACTCGCAGCTCCCTGACAAGAAAAGAAGATCGATTCGCAAATCTAACAAAGGTAGAAAAAATCTATCCTTTTCGCGGACCATGGGTTCAACGCCAAAAAAGATGCATCTGATTCCAGAGTACTGCATACTCATAGTTTTGTCTCACAAATAATCAATCGGAAACCATGCCTACTGCTTAGCTATTCGTAGGAATAAAAGTCTTCAGCAGCTATAATTATGACTTATTGTTCCTGGTAGTGGTAGGCCATGAATAGTCATTGTTTCGATTTTTCGTTTCTGAATCAAAACCGTCCTTTATTTGCCTCCAATCTACATATACTCTTGTTTAAATGCCTACGCCTCAGCTTACGTCATTTTGATTACGTATACATGCGTCTCCTTTATAGCATCAGCAAAAGGCAATAATTTTCGAACTCAGTAGATGCACCCACTTGCTAATTATTAGCTGTTACCTCCAGCAGTCCATTCAGTCAGCACCCGTTGAACTCAAATAACAGCTCTTTTCATAACTGTCCCTACGTCGCCGTAAGATTTAAAGATATCATTATTGAACATTATTTTAGAAAATGCGGATGTGTTGGTTTATTAGGGTCTAAATTTTAATGTTATCATGTTAATCCTTTAAACGTTAAATATATAGATTAAATATAAACTAATTACATAGTTGGATGCTGATTTGTGAGACAAATCTATTAAATTAAAGTAAGTCATCATTAGAAGATGTTTACTGTAGCATCACGTTATCTAATCATGACCTAATTAATCTTAATAGATTTGTCTCGTCATTTAGAGGGTGGGTTATGAACTGAGTTTTGTCAGTTATCTATATTTATATTTCTAATTAGTATCTCAATATTTGATGGAACAAATCTAAAAATTAGTGGGTAGGAAACGAACACATAGTTTAGTCCTCTTTTCAAGCGTAAATCAAAGGATAGCTGCACTCTAGTTCAGTAAAATTGATACTATTTGCAGCTAATTAATTAACTCAAGTTGGGTAACCTTGAATGATACTTTAGTGACCAATTACGCATGTGATGGATGTGCCTCACCTTTAAAAAGTTTTATGCTAAGTTCCCAAACAAATAAAGTATGTAGGGTAGAATTACTTCTCAATTATCCAAATGATTAGCGAAGCAATACGTTTTGTGGTCTATTATAAATTTATTGAATTGTCTCAACCAGTGCTAGCTGGACATATATATCATTGGAATAGGTATTTACTTAACCAGTAAATGCAGATGGCTGAAAAACAGTGTTAGTATTTTGGCAAAAGACATTTAATTGCAGAAGGGGAGTTCTTAACTTATTTATATAGACATGTGCCTTTTGAAAAAGCCAGATTAATTTTCTTCTTAGGTCATTCATGAGCGCAAATCACATTTTTATCTCCTGCCAGTTGGTGAGTGCACCTTCGCGCAGGAGCGATTGCCGCTGATGGAATGGTGGCTTCACCTTATGTCGTTGCAAGCCCTGAAGAGGAAGGGATTCAACACGTTGTTCGTGATCACTGTCTGGAAATCCGGAAGTAGCGGAACGCACGGGTGTTCCAACGCGAGCAAAACTCAACGCTGCAGTAGTGAACAAGATAGAGCAGGAGGCACGACTTTGATGTGTGGCCGGTTCTGGTCGTCTGTGTTTCCATTTGCCTAGCCGGTATGCTTTGCTGATCGAAATACGGGCGTTGTAAAATATTTGCTTTCTACTTAATATAAAGATACACATCTGGCGTGCGTATTCCGAAAAAAAAATCTTCTTAGATTGTTATGCTCTAATGAATGGCAGCCATATTATTGACTATATCTACTATAAGAGTAACTGGCTACGTTTTTTCTTTTAAAAAATAATCACTAAACCTGATATTTCATATACTATTTGGGTTGGTATGCATGACCAACAAGAGTTCATTTGCCTTCATATTTATGTTTCGTAAACCCCTTTGCTCTTCATGTGTCCAGGTTCACCACTTTTTTAAAATTACTAATATAATATGAGATAAAAACATAATTTAATGTTGCTTTATGGATGTTTTTTAATTATCACTTCAGTAATTTTTAAAACTAAATACATTAGGATTTAATCGGTTCATGAAGAAGAACCAAATGCTATTGTGTGGTTCAAATAAGGTTGACAAAATTGCTATATGATGACCTCGAATTTAACACTGGTTGTATTTGTTGTACTTTCATCTTACCAAAAATTTTGCGGATCATGCATAAAGGTATATATAGAGTTCTATTGCATGAGAAGATATCTCCATTTGGTAAGTAACCTAAAAGTTTTTGCAACTCCATGCGTATGTAGTATATTACAACTTATATTTGAAAAGAGTAATCATAACCAATTCTCCTTGCTGATGTCAAATTTGTGCAGTTACTATAGCTTCGCCATCAACAATTGGGTGTAATATACAGATAGTGATGTATTATGAGATTTGTGACATGGAGAATTTATATATGTGCCATCAATACATCCAATCATAAGTAACACATTACTTAATCCTCCAATCTGTTGGAAACAAAATAACAGATATTGGTATCTGAGTTGGATACTAGGTTTTTAGCTATTGAGTACAGACGCACTGACTGAATTTAGTCTTCACATATTCAGTTGTTGAGTGTAGTAGAGAAAGGGATCACGATTTGTAGCTCTTAAATTTCCTGCTGCATGAACTAGCGGAAGAATACACGCGTTTATGGATTGGTTATATATATGTATTAAGCAACACAAATCAACATATGCACGTATATGATTGATGCATTTCAAACCAACACGCATAGCTTAGTGATTCGATATGATCGTACGTGTAACTTCAATAGAGAGTAGCACCAGGAAATATTACTCCAGATTAGACGTACTTAATCCATATATAAGTGTGTGATCAGCACGCTGCAGGGATCCAGTGCTTCAAGGACTGGAACACAGATCGATGGATCTCCTAGCAGCAGATCAAGATGCATGTGAGAATACAGATATCATGGGATGAGAGATGTTATTAGTTGTTGCTTCCGTCGTCGTGGCCCTTGAGCATGTCTTGCAGCACCTGGTCATCCAGGTACTCGAGCTCGATCACCTGCTTCTGCTGCTGGCCGCGGGAGGAAGAAGAAGAAGAAGAAGAAGAAGAAGAAGAAAAAGAAGACCCACGCGTAGGCGCGTATTTGTGCGCCTCACCGGGGAAGTTGAGCATGGCGAGGTGGCCGCGCATGGCGTATGCCGCACGGTCATATGCCCGAGCGGCCTCCTCGGCGGTGTCGAAGGTGCCGAGCCAGACTCTCACGCTCTGCCGGCTCGAGTCCCGGATCTCCGCCGCGAACTTGCCCGACGGACGGCGCCGCACGCCGCGGTACTTGGTGCTGCTGCCGTCGTCCTTCCCCAGCTGATCATCCCATCCGCCTCCCTCCATGAATAATTCTCAACACTCTCAGCTAAGCTATATATAGTAGGTTAATCCACAGGCAGTATGTATTGATCAACAGCACAGCTTGCCTTAATTGCAGCAATAAGAATCGAACAAGCTCACTATTTGCTTGTGTTGTCTTATGATTATGGCGATACAAGGGAGGCGCCGTTCGTATTTATATAGGGCTTGTAGCCAGCTACGTGCTTGCTAGTGACCGAGAGAATGAAGCCCTAGATAATGGATGGACAAACTAAAAAGGAAGCAGATGCCATTCTTCCGGGAGATGGAGGAACGAGAGATGATTGTGGAAGACGGGGCCCTCTCTGCCCCGGCCCTCTATTTGGTGACGTATATATAGCATGTAATTAAGATGATGTTACTTCTTTTTTTTTTTACGGGGGAAGATGATGGTATACTTGTGAGTACGTTTTTTTTTATGTTAATTTTTTCGTAGGCTTGTGTATATGTTTGTAGAGACGATGATTGTAAGTCTTATGTTCGGCTTAATTTGTATCTCAGCTTGGTTTAATTCCTTGCCTTCCACCACATCCATATATATATATATACGTCTCATTTTAGTTTAGAGAAATTGTCTAGAACACACTAACAAACTACGGCTTCGTCCTGAACACACTAACAAAATCGAATTTGGCTGTAACATACTACAATTATAAAAAAATTCGTCTGTGACACACTATGTCCATTTAACCATTATTTTTAATTTTTCTATATCAGTATATAAAATAGGTTAGAATTTAAAACTTGGCACAAATATACATTGCTGTATTCTTTATCACAAAAAATAGAGCTATATTTTTTTCCGATTGTTTGTATCGTTTCCTCCATAAATTAAATATTAAAATAATTAGGAAACAACATAAAGAATTAAAAAAATCTAGCTCTATTTTTTGATGATAGAGAATGCAACAATGTATATTTATGTCAAGTTTAAAATTCTAATATATTTTATATATTAAGATAGAAAAGTTAAAACTAATTGTTAAATAGTTATAATGTGTCACAGATAAATTTTTTCATAATCGAAGTGTGTTACAGCTAAATTTGATTTTGTTAGTATGTTCGAGAGAAAGCCACAGTTTGTTAGTGTGTTTCAGACAATTTCTCCTTTTAATTTTCGTCGTCTCATCACAGAATTTGAATAATTTCAGTCTACTTATACTGGTAGTTATCGCATAACGATCGAATAATGCTTTTGATGGTTGCGTTAGTGGATGGAAACTAAATTAAGCTGGCGATGGACAGAATCCACCACGCATACCATATAATATAATATTGCTACTTAAGCCTGCACTCGTGCTTGAATTGCATTGCTAGATGATAATAGTTTAATTAGTACAAACTGTGGGAGTAGCTAGTAACCTTATTATTAAATTAAATGTACGTTTGATACGATACGTCCCTCCCGCTAGTCTCTCTACATTGACTAGTAATATGTACTACGTCCTAGATATTCTTAGGTGTGCAACGTGCATATGTTAGGTGTGCATCGGCATCAATTTCGGTATGACGATGACTGTTTGTTTCTAGATCATGTCTTTTTTTTTTTATTCTTTGTCTTACTATGCTTAATAGGCTAGTGGGCTTGATTGCTTGAACTATTAATGGGCCCAAAACTTGTTCGATTGGGCTCCAGTTCTGAGCGATCCATACGAATGGACCGAATTACGTGACGGGATTTCAGTTTCAGGGAAGAGATGAGTTTGGTTTGATTGTTTTTCCTGGTTCTGGGAGCAAGTTTAGACTATCTTGATGATTTAGGAGTGGCAAAGTCGCAGCAGGTCCATGTGCTTTTGGATTGATGACGGAGGTGCGTGCAGAGCGATTAGTTAGAGCGCGGCGACCGTCAAGTCATACTCGTTATCATTCATCCTGGTCTGATAATATATACAGTACTTGTACCGCAAGGATAGAACAAAGATGACAACCACAAGCAAAAGAGTGGGTATGCATGGTCGAAATGATGAGTAAGTACTACTAGTGCTTGTAGCGCAACAAGCAGGCGTGTTGTGTTTTCACACCTGTGTGCTTGACTGACAGCCGTTTGAAACTGAAGCAACGCAAGCATATGCAGCACTGGATTCCCTTCCTTGTTCTGTTTCCCTTTGCCAAAGTCTTCCCGCGTGGACTGCTCATGGTGCAGGGAACGACGGTCGTCAAAGCAAGCAGCAGATCCATCCATGTGCACGCGCTGACCGACACTACACTGGCTGGACTGCTCTTCTCTTCTCTCCTGCGGCCTGCCCATTCATTCACACGCTCCTTCAACGACCATATGCATAATACGACATTAGTACTCAGCAAGTAATAAATTATTATCCTTACTTAGTCTTGTAGTACCGGCCGTCGTCTCGTCTCCGGAGCACAACCAATCTCCCTCGCCAATTCGCCACTTCTTCGTCCTCGTCCATGACCGGCGGCACGAGCTTCGTCATCCTCTCCGTGTCCATCGTGGGGATCCTTGCCACCGCTCTGCTCCTGCTCTCTTACTACCTCTTCATCACCCGCTGCGGCCTCCTCTTCTTCTGGCGCTCCGACGATGATCACCACCTGCACATTGTCACGCGACAAGAGCAAGAGCCAGAACCATGCCGTGGCCTCCAGCCGGCGGCCATTCGCCGGATACCAACCTTCCGCTACAAAATCAGCAACAACATCAAGAAGAGCGACTGCGCCGTGTGCCTTGCCGAGTTCCGCGACGGCGAGAGGCTCCTCCTGCTGCCGTCCTGCCGCCACGCATTCCACATCGACTGCATCGACGCATGGCTTCAGGCCACTGCCAACTGCCCGCTCTGCAGGGCCACCGTCTCTGACCCAGCTCACAATGATGAGATTCTTCCCTCCTCCTCCTCTGAATCACCACTGGCGGCGGCGGATGTGCCTCCGGAGCAGCCCAATAATGCTGTGAGGAGCAGGCGGTCCCTGTCCATGGACTCCAGCACCGACAAGCGCTTCTACCTCGCTCTGCAGAGGATGCTCCAGCACCAACAAGACGACGCCAACAATAAATCCCCCGCTGCCAGCACCAGATCCAGAAGCCTCCTGCGCCGCTCCTTCTTCTCCTTCAGCCACAGCCGGAGTGCCTCCATCCTGCCACTCTGAATCATTACAGTAGTATACTTTCTAGTTGTAGCAACATAGTACTCATTTTAAGAGTGTAGTATATGTATATCAATTAATTTTGAACATTATATCTGCAAATGTAAACTGAGTTCTTGAACAAGGACATTCAGTAAATGCAATTCTCTCCGGTCCAACTGGGGGGGAAAAAAAAAAGGAGATTTGCAAACTAGGCCGTCAAGGAAAAAAATAAATAAGAAAAGACGCGCTCATCACAAAATAATTGCAACGCGGAAACACATGCCAATTGTGCCACTACAAGTCTACAACCACCAGTGGTTCCGCTGTTTTGGGCTTCAAAGCAAAACGAGCCCAATCCAGGACAAGTTCTTCATGGGACAAGGCTTAATTTGCCACAGAATTCTGGGCCACATTGATCCCACGGCACATACAGATATTTGGAGTTGGCTTTTATCATTCTTTTCTGTGGTATATGTAGGTGGTTGCAGTCGCAGCTACAACTGTAAATACAGACTTGCACATGGTGTACACTCCCCCTCTCACAATTCTGGCATGTTATGTTAGTCCTTATTAGGGTCCGTTTGGCATAGTTTATAGTGTTTTGGCTTATGTCCTATAGTGTTTTTACTGTATCTACAATACCATAAGCTACAAAAACATAAAAAAAACGTAATTTATCATGGCTTATTCCTTTATAGAATAGTATTTTTACTATAGTTGTTACAGTATCAAAAAGTACATAAGCCAATGAGACATAAGCCACAATAAATCATGCCAAACGAACCCTTATTCATTATAATGACCAATATACTGGTCGACCACTGCGGTAGAATTGGGGAGGGGCTTAGCACATGGTTTCCAGAATTCTAGTACATAATCTAATATTTTTCAAGGAACAGGTAACCCCCACTTAGTACAGATTACCTCCATGCGAAGTTGCGAACCCAACTCATTTGTCCAAAAATGTCCGAAACCAACTCTGGACCATGCATACATGCACCTCTTCACTGGAGCTTTCAGGTACAGCACCACCACCGCCGGCTGGTTGGTTATTCATGCACCGGCCTTTCATTTCTCCAGCGCCACGCGTCCACTGTCCAATAAATCGAGATGATGAGAGACCATTCAACCATCACAACAAAGTCGCAAACAGCAAGAATGGACAGTTCTTACAACGGCCTTTGTTTGCCGCCCGCAAGATGCCAGACCTCACTGAAATTTCAGTATGATTGCAGTGAGCAGTCAGTCAAAGAGACCTGCACTTCCGGCACAGGTTAAGACAAGCTTTCTTGCTTCACCTGCTTGCGTGCCGCATGTGCTGTGATGGCATACTTGCAGAAAGCTACCTCCTTCTTTGGTCTTCTTCTGCAATCCTAGCTAGCCTGCCGAAAAATCGCCATCATCAACATTGCCCAAGATTTTAGTTTTGGTTACAGCGCAGTAGTAGAAGATTTGCCTCCAAATAAGCCAAGCAATGCTGTCGCCATCCTACACTCACCTATTACTTACTATTATTCTGCTAATAATGGTTGGCACAAGCAACCACTAATTAACCGGCCACACAAGGAGAAGGATAACAACCGTGGCCTACCGTGGCTTTCCTCAAAAAAGAAGGAGAAGGATAACGACCTGACCTTGCATACCTCCGGCAATGGGAGTCGTGGGGGGACCCTGGGATGTCCCCTGCACCATGCACAGTCAGTATTGTAACGACGTAATCGGACGGTCGGGAAGGGAGCAGCTGGAGAACTGCTTCCAGGATTTCAGCAAAACGGGACACAGAAACTTATTTTCTGCAAGACATGCACGTATGTCCAGCATAATCTCTACTTTTACTAAGCACCAAAATGATCACAGTCGCTTGTTTGCCCGTGAAGCTTAATAAAGACTGAATAGTACTACTACTTATACATAAGCAACACTAAGTAGCCAAGTGGACGTTTAATCTCGATTAATATTTGGTTAATGAAATGAAGGGCATTCATGTCCTAGTTTAACTAACAATCATGCATACACGTGCACCGTGGGGCTGTAATCTCCGTCATCATATTGACTCCTGAGAGAGTCTTGACCAGTCTCCCCGTAGGTACAGATAATCTGCTACCTTCCAGCTAACTAATTTGGTGCATGCGTGCAGTTAACTCTAGCTTAAATTTTTTATATCTAGTGGTGCATCCTGATAGGCTAATGCTGACAAATTTGACCACCCAATCAAAACCCCGTGCAATCAGCTGCATCTGATGTTCACATTTCAATTCAGGTAACAGTATTAATTTTTTTAAGATGTCATAATAATAATGCTAATTTCTTGATATATTAGTGCCGTTCACTGCTGATATAGCTCTTTCTTCTGTACTCTATCTTGTCAGTTCCACTTGATGTTGGTGTTCACTGCTTTGTAAGTTGTGTTCACTGAACGGCATATGATGCACTAGCAAAGTAATCACAGATGGTACAAAACAAATGAAATCCAACCATAAAGCTCTGAAAACAATATTGGTTTAGGATGGTTCCGTCCTTTGAGCCCCAAGTCACTAACCACTTCAACTGGTTCTCTCGCAGGATGGGCCTCCACACACCAAAGAATAGATGGTAATGCTTGTATTACCAACTTACAATCCAAGGAAAACATTGCACGTGGCTCTGCATTTAAAGATTTGATTTCTAAGATGAATTAGAGAATGGAAATGTTGCAGAGAACAGGGCCTATACTGATAATTGATTCTCAACCTATCCCCTATGTGGTTTGATTGCCCATAGTAGATAACAATGGCCTTAGTGATGCCATGGCATACCAGGTTATTCGAGTAGAATGGACATAACAGATAGATCTCCAACTGTGACGATTTAAGCTATAGCTTGAGATGTCAAACTTGTGGAATAATAACAAATTCCTGTTGCCTAGTTTTGAATGACCTGTATAACTTAATTCTTTGTTTACTTTCCATATTATTATTAATTATTGAATCTTGCAGTGGCTATTGAGGGTATAGGATAAAGAGCACAAAACTACAAGTACCTAGGAAGTAAAAGAACGTACTTTAGTTAAACCAAACCAAAAGAAAGACGTGCTTATGGATCATGCAGGCCAATCCACAAACAAGTAGGTGTCAGATCAACCGTTAATAAAGGTTGCTGATTTATGAGCTGTACATTAAGCTTTTAGATGATGCAGAAAAGTATTAAATAGTAAAGTCATTTTTCATGATTATTGATCAAGAAAGAAAAGAAGAATGTTTACAAGAAATTGCTAGACAGTCTAAGAGAAAACTCAAACGAGTAGATCACTACAATTACCAGCAATTTAATAACAACAATAGGAGTCAGGTTGTTCTTTCAAAACGAAATTAATTGGAACCACCTAAGAGAAAAGATTGCCATTTGGAAAGGAAAGTGTCGTTAATTATACTTTGCTATGTTTACAGCACAAATTAGTTGGAACAACAGAATGATAGCAAAAGCTAAATGTATGCCACTTGTGGGGCAGGTAATGACTACTACTGATTATTTCCTTTCCTTTATATACTTTTGTTAGTGTCTGGAAAGTGGCCTACTACGTGTTGTCAAGCTCTGTATTATTGTTTCAGTTTGCTTAATTAAAGTATTAACAAATTCAGGTAGAAGAATTGCACCAACATCAAACGCACAGAATAACATAAGCACTAAATAAAGTAACTCCAGTTAGTACTAGGATAGTTCCAAGAAAAAAAGAAAACAACAGTGTCAGGGTCAAGAAACTAACATTTTGTGGTAATGGTGTGGGAGTAGGTGCCTCGTAAAGGTCAAGAAGTCTAGTAGAGCAGAACGAACATCATCAGAGTCCACCTGTTTAGCCATTTAGGTGGCTCATAAAGTTGATGGAAATTAACTTGTAATCTTTTTTTTTTTGAAACTAATTAACTTGTAATCTAATCACGTAATATATCTCAAAAAGTAAATGGAAGTTCTCAATTTGTGCTTAGAGATGATGACAAATACATAACAAACAAATTTGTTATTCACATTCTTTTTAACATAATAGCTGGCATATTATGCCTTTTAGTTTATGTCGTTCTCACTGAATCAGAGAAAGGGGAGAAGTTCAACACACAAGTTGCATAAGAGTAATATTTATAACAGGTACATATGCGTTTAACAATCAATAACAAACATTCAGTTCAGTGTGATGTTTTGTCATTTAAACCACTTTGGAAGGAATCTGAAGGAGCATATAAAGTTGGAAATGAACAAGAACGGAGTGGAAAAGCCATGCTTAAAATAGTGAAATATTGTACTCCACTCAGGAGACCAAAATGAATTAAATATTCAAAAGACTAAACTAATCACAGTGTCTGCTACTCTATAAATAGGGGAGAATGATGACCTGATGATTCATAGCATAACCATCAAGAAGTAAGAATAAGACCGACAATAGCATCTACAAGAACACCAACGATGACAGGGTTTGGCTCACCATGTGGTGCGTGCAAGTTCCTACGCAGAAAATGTGTGAAGGGGTGTGTCTTTTCCCCATACTTCTGCCACGAGCAAGGAGCTGCACATTTTGCCGCAATCCATAAGGTCTTTGGGGCAAGCAATGCATCAAAGCTCCTAATGCATCTCCCAATAAGTGACCGGTGTGAGGCTGCAGTCACCATGTCATATGAGGCACAAGCCAGGCTTCAGGATCCAATATATGGCTGTGTTGCACATATCTTTTCTCTGCAACAGCAGGTAAGCAGGTTTTACATTATTATTCATTTGAATACAAATAATTTTTTTGCATGAAGGGCAGCATGGTTCACATTCATTGAATAAAGGGTGGAAACTAATTCTGGTTGCATCCTCATAAATAGTTATATCCATCAAATTAGGTCACTGCATACACTGAAGGAGATCAAGACTGATAATGTGTACTACTCACATTTCATAGGTTGTCCGTCTGCAAGCACAACTAGAGTTTCTCAAAGCTCAAGCAACACAAGAGTATGGAGATGGATCTTTAACCTCAAACCCTCAAAAAGAAAACTGTGAAAGAGTAACACTGCAAGATGGGCAAATCTTTTTCCACCCCACAGTCCCAAGCAATTCTTCAGTAGAAGAAGAGAATCAGTTATATTTTGGAAATGATTGCTTCACTTCTGGGTCAACTCAATATTCCGGAGGTTATGAAGCAGATTTGTGCATGCCTGACCACCACAGCAGCAATCCTTCTTGCACCGTGCAAGGAAGTGGGTATCATGACATGGGCGACCTTCAGTCAGTAGCTTTTGCTTATCTCAACCAGGCATGACAAGATCTGCATGTGGTTGTTGCTGTACAAGTTCAGACAGTTTTGGTTGCAATGACTTAAAGATGTGGGATCATGTTTCCTAGCAAGGGAGATGAGTTATTAGAACAAGCCTAATTCATGTTTAGAAATTCTTCTAGTATAAGATACCTAAAAATTTTAAGCTGCATTGTCATAGTTTAGAACTCCTAATTTCCGCAATGATTAAGCATCAGGTCTGAGTTGGTATTTTCTTTTAAAATTACTCATTTACTGCACTCCATACACAACGTGCAAGGAAATAAACAGTTTTCTTACTTTTCTTTTTCCAAGGGTAAGCATGTCCCTTTGTTATATAGAAATCAAATAGTGGTCACGTTGAATGAAGAAACATAATTTGGTGCTCGTAAAACCTAAACGGGATGCTGCTGGACACTGAATCAAGCATCTGCAGAAACTTTTTATGTTTCTTTCAACAGGATAATAATGGGAAGTGATAAATTACGCGGAGTAAAATTCCAGAAACACTGTATCAAACAAATAATGGGAGAACTAAATCAAGTTTTTTTTTCATCCGAACAATTGAAGATATGACTCGTGTTAATTAAGATCAGAGGGATTCGACGTTACGTGTTGATATTGTTCATCGATTATCCTGCAGCACAGTTATGTCCCACCTTTCCACCTATGTTTAGAGCCTTAGTGCTAAGTGGCCTTGCAGTCATATACGTTAACCAAGTTAGTCACTGAATTGCATGTTGGAAATGATATTTAGATCTTCTGAGTCGTCTTCAGAGGTTGAGAAAAAAAATGGCATGTAGTAGCGACTTAGCACAAATTACTTTGGCTCTCATTTATCTATTCCACCCCCCCCCCCCCCCCCCCCCCCGAAAGCACATTCTTCTCCCCTTTGAGAAGAGTGAATTTACAGCTACGAATCAGCATTGTTCTCTGTTACTCGAGATACAGCAGAAGACAGCGAAAAATCCCCAATGCAGCGGACAATGCATATCATCAAGCAGTTGGCGAGCATCCCCGTGCACTACGGAAAATGACATGCTGCACCATCAGATAGCGATGAGGTGGATTTGCGCGTCGGTACTGCCTGGCCTCCAATCCAACAAAGGCGCCGTCGATCACCGGACCTCCGGCGGAGGGCGGTGTCGACGGGGTCGATTAGGCCGTTGAGAATTCTCCTCCTCCTTTCTCCTTCTTGGCAGTAGAAGAAATGAGCCATTCGTAAATAGCATGGCCCAGTCCAATATCGGTTACTAATGGGCCCACTCATCACCCTTCGTCTTGCTCTTGTGAAGAGAAAAAGGCAGCGAAAAAAAAAAGGATTTCATCAATCAGATCTCGCCTCCGCTCCGGCGAGAAAGCCACGGCTTCTTCTCCATTCCTAAAATGAACTCCAGGAGGTGAGTGCGGATCTCTAACCCTAGTTGCTATCTAAGTCCCCTGGCCATCTATCTACCGCGTGAGTCTGCGTGTTTGGTATGTGGCGTTGCAGCCAAATAATTCTTCCATGCTAATCTGTGTATGACTGCGTGCATCAAATAATTTCCCCATACGTTCTGTCGTAATTAGCAGTGTCTTTTAGGCACCTTCTGTAGGTCCAAATGCCAGCACTTGATTTATGTGTAAGCGAGTTGTGTTACTGAATTTCCATATCCTGTCTTCTTTGTTCATCACGTGTGCTTGCCCCCGGTGATTATTTTGGCTGCAAAACTAATTTTTGTTTTCCTTCTCCTATCAGAGCATAGGCAGTTATATTGTTTATGATAATCATCTGATTCATCACCTTCCTTGATTTAGCTTGCGTATTTCTGCTGTTTCGTTGTATTATAAAAGAATGCATATATTTAGGATTTTGGATGAGTGGTATAATTGCATTTTTATCACTTTTATTACTCAAGTTTCCTAACATAAGTCGGCTAATTGCACAGGCGTATTCAGACTGGTTGTCACTGGTCTAGTTTACTGATAGTGTAACTTCCCTACTGAAACCTGTTGTATGTGTTCCTTCAGCTTCAGTAACTGACAATCAAAATCTATTGCAAGAAGATTGACAGAGTACCAACTAGCAATTAGCCAAGAGCATACGGCATGCCAGTTCTATTGTAGAGTAACTCGTGTCATTGTTCTTCTTTCTCAATTGACAATATGGCTCCTGGCTTCCCCTCTTTTAGTTTCGTTAGCTGTCTTTGTGATAATTTCTTTGCTAACCACCCCCATCCCACCCCACCCAATGCCACTAAAAGTCATCTAACAAGTTTTGCAAGATACGAGGGCTGGTAGCCTTTAAATATTTTTTGTACAAAAGGGAGAAGAGAAGAGATACAGATAAAAAGGAAAGTACTCCATTTTTCTATATCACTCGGAAAGAATTTCTAATCTAACCTAAATAGTTGTTATTTCCACTGCTTTGGCTGTTTACAAACTGGTATAATCCTATTTGTCCGTTTTATTCTTTGCAGGGACTTTCGTGGCCACAGAGCTGCTTTATTCAATAGCATTGAAGAAGGTGGGATAAGAGCTCCAGCTTACTCTTCCCGTGAAATCCATGAGCATGAGAATGACCAAGCAATGGATAGTTTGCATGATAGGGTCAACATTCTCAAAAGGGTATGTATGATGTAGCTCACACGTTTTGGCAGCCAATGCAACATAAGCTGCTGGGTCCCCAATAGATCTTGCATAGAACCTTAATGTATTAACTAGAAACTGAAAGGAAAGGGCTAGATTGTTAAGTATGATTCATGGATTGCTTCTACAGTTCTACATATGATAAATATTGGATATTGTTGAAGGTTTTACGGTGAGGTTGATAATTTGATAATAAATCATTTTATGCTATACCCACATGTAAAATTTGAAATTTTCTCAAGCAGTTATGTTGAACTGAATTAGCAATCGACTAGGAATTACATCTTTTGCAATAAATATTTACACTGAGTTTCTCAGTCCTGTAGCTTGACTGAAGCAATATTTGGCAATAGTACTTTCCTACAGACATACTAGAACAGATTTCTGGACTACCCCACCCAGCTAGTTTATGACTTGTTCACAGTGTTATTATTGCCATAAAGATTGGCATGGAATTGGAATTGCATCACTTGCCTTCATTCTTTCACTCGGGATTTCATGCAATGGAATCAGTATACTGCAGTGCTTGATTCAGTTTCCAGTATGCTGTGGATGTGCTAAGTTACTTACTGCAATTTTCTGAATTTGTTGTATCTTCAGTTGACTGGCGATATACATGAAGAAGTGGAGAATCACAACCGAATGCTGGACCGGATGGTACTTTTACCCTCATATGGTACGCATATTTGTTGTCAATTGAATTCTGATGCCTTAATCTGTGGTTCAGGGTAATGATATGGATACTTCTAGAGGATTTCTTTCTGGTACAGTGGACAAGTTCAAGATGGTAAGGATTCCCATAGTTGAACACCAACTACTACTACTACTTCCGTTGTCCTGTCATTCTTACAGCAGCATTACATGCAATTGATAGGTTTTCGAAACCAAATCAAGCCGCAGGATGGCTAGCATGGTCGCATCGTTTATTGCCATCTTCTTGCTCATATATTATCTTACAAAGTAGGAGCATATTTGTTCTGGCTTCACCTTGCAGCAGCTCTGCTTTGCTGTATGGGATGATGTATATTGCCTAGTTGTGTGACGCGGTTTTCGGCACTTAATGACCTTTGAATTGGTAGACGTTTCACAAAAGGAAGGAAACGCATTGTATTGGTTGATGTTGATAGAATGACTCAGGATGGGGATTGCATCTCATTTTTCTTTTTATCCCCCGGATACATGGGTGAAATTGAGGAAACCTTTGTTGTTGTTATAAGGCTGTTGGTAAATGCTCCTCAACTTTGTGACCGCAAAAGATAGCAGTGACTTGAGTAATTTGTGGTGCTGCATCTGTACCAAATACTTATGGCACTGGATAAATTTGTTAGTGATGTGCTGTTTCTGATGAAATGACCTCCGGTGCTCTCTGATGGTGCATTTGGGACTACAGGTGTCAAAACTTCGTGGTGACTGGATTAAACCTGGTTCTTTATCTGACGCATACGGCACGATGATAGGACATACGTTGTTTGTTTCTTTGCGTTTACTGTGATTGCAACTCATGTTCACTGTTACGGTACGGTGGCCTAACCTTGATGACTCCAAATTGAAGTTTTATACTGTGTGTAGGCCCCAAACCGCCCCGGCCGGAGGATGTTTGGCAGGCACAGTCGCATGCCACGACCATTAACCTCAAATTGGTTCACAAGGATACCCGTACGTGCACTGGTGATAGCACTGAAAGCTGGGAGATAATCGTCAAATGAAATTATTTATCCATCTACGTCATTGCACACTCGATGCCACTAGTTTATCTTCCTCTCCATGCTTCCTAGAGTACTTTTGCAATTTCGCATGCGCAAGAAGGTCATTCTTACTTATCCTAATCATCCAAAAGCTTAGCCTTAAAGCGATGCGGCAAAAGAAGCACAACCTCCAAAATGTAGTGATGCAAAGGGAGAAGAACAAGCCACAAATAATAATAATAATAATAATAATAATAATAATAATAATAATAATAATAATAATAATAATCACGTGCTGCCACTGCCATACAGTTATTGTTCCCTCCTAAAAACAAATGTATGAAAAATATTGATCGTGGGATACAGATCGATTTGTTTAGATAATAACTATTCAGATTGATGGTCAAAACTAAATAACCAGATGATAAATGGATTTATATTAGGGGTAGCGGAAGTACACACACAAACACAATTGCGTGTGGTGGCTCTAGATTGCGCTTCTTTTGACGTGTCGAGCTACCGAGCTTACTTATTGTAATTTATTTAATCCGAGGTGATTAAAGAGAGGAAGCATGAGAGGAGGATCATTTAATTATCTCTAGTTGAAGATGGAGCTCAGCTTGTACTGGTTGTGCAACTTGTGTTTGCCCCGGACAGGACCACCATTAGCTAAGCTAGCACAAGAATCTGTGCCTTTTATATGTACCTAGATAAATTATTAGCACGCAGTAGCTGTCATTAAAGATAACTAAGATATCTTTGATCTCCTTTCACGCATCATTAGGAGCTTTATATGGGCCGTCGCCACTAAACTAATAGTTCCTGATTTCGGCCTTCGCTCTTTGTTACCTGTTGCCTGTTGGTGTGGTACCGTGCTCCGTCCATGTACGACAAAGTTAGCTACATACTACAGTGACTTGACTGGCTGTTTATTCATTTAGCTATATATATTTGCAACCTTCTTGGTTTAATTGCAGATACAACCCATCATACATCATGCATTTCGAGTTAATCTGAGATGATCAATTTTGTCTTTCTCTTTTCTGAAAAAACATTCAGTTTAGCCGCCTTAGATTGATTAAAAAAAGGCCTTATTAGTTAAAGAACTTAAGATTCTTGGAAGTGATTGGATGGTAATGGATTCTTGGATGTATACGTATGGAAGTGCATATTATATATGATCGATCCGACCGGGAGCAAAAAAAAAAATACAGTATATGTTTTTCTATCCATTATGTAGGGTTTGACATCTGAACAGTACGGTTGACTAGACGATTTAAATTTTCGTTGGACCTATTCATTAATTATGCCTTCGTTTTCTAACAGAAAAAAAGAGTCTCAGTAAGGCAAAGGGCCCTTCATTATTGACATGCATCTTCATGCTCCTTGACAATTGACAAGTCGATGAGTAAATAAATTGTTGGCAAATTCTGTAGTTGAATAAGTCAAAAAAATCCCTTCTGCTCTTAAGAAAGTTGAGCTCAGTTTTATACATTGTTTTTTTAGAAGACTGTGCGAGGTTTGAAGAACAACGGTGAACATGCAGGCTCTGCATTTGAACTCTTATTGTTTATATATATGTCACATATGATGTACTTTAATTTTATCCTATTTGACTGTTGGCAACAAAAAAGATCGTTTGAACCAACGAATTTACAAGCGAAATAAACTTTCCAAGATTAAAATGATACACGGGGGAATGTAAACTGCAAGAGGAAAAAATCACACACGATGCATTTGACTATGCCGGTGTAGTAGATGCCCGTAGTTGTTATATAGGTTTTTTGTGTATCTTTTGATACTTTTGATCTGAATTGTAGACAAATCGAAGGTAGTAGAAGTACACCTGCCCGCCCGATCGACCCCATGCGGCACATATGCAGCTTGCAAAGGAACCCTGGTGTCCAACATACTACTAACTTCCCAAGTCCAACCTAAAGCAGGTAAAGGTATGCCTACCAACATCACACCAAAACATAAGCCTTGTTTTCTAATATTCAGAAGCGGAGATCCAGGACTCCTACAACAAGTACATTGCCCATGCATATGTTGGTCACCCTGCAGTTCCTGTGCCGCACTCATGATTCACCAGACGTAAATTTAGTTAGGTTGCTCCAGTTTTTCACCAAGACACCCTTCATATACGAACCTGATTTCTGTGAATATTTTTTTTATCACTGGCTATACATATAGAATAAAAGGTCTCTGTTTATGATTTAGTGGATGGTCTTTTTCTTTCTTGAATAAGCATGCCATGCATAGGAATGAAAGTATATTCATTTTAGGTTAGATGATACGTAACTATATATGTGTATATACAAAATCGTAATACTCGTCAAATTAGAGTCTGAGATATATGTTTATACAATAGTATGTAGACGTGTGTATGAAATCATGACATATCAAATTAAAATCTGATGTACTATGTATATACGATATCATATATAGTTGGACAGGTAAAAAGTCTTCCATCTGTAGTGATATATATATGTTGCGTACTGAATGTTATGTGTGGAACTCAGAAAACAATTGGTAGAACTATATTTGTGGTCCATGTGTGCATTTCTCAAAGGTTAACCAATCATATGTCACTTAGTGTGTAGCAAAATTGTGTGTAGTGCCAAGGGTGGCCATAGTTTGTCGCCCTGCACCTTCTCTTTTTATAATGTCTCATATTTGGACATACTCACACATATTCCATCTCTACCAACTTGGAATAGAACAAGTGAGTATATATTTATCCGCTCCTACATCAGCGTAGCTAGTTCCCAGCAGCAAGTCTTCTTCTTGGACCCCACCTCGCTTATATAGCACACAGGAAACAGCACCAGACCAGAAGAAAAACTAAAGGAGGAACAAAAGTTACAAGAGAGAAGCAAGGGGAGGTTGGCGAGACTCTCGTTTGATTTCTTCCCTCTCTCTCAAGGTCAGCTCTAGCTTGCTGGATCGATTGAACAAATAAAGCACATGGTACGTATGAGTCTCTCTCTCTCTCTCTCGACAAGATCTACTCTTTATTTGTTGCTTGATTATTATTCACATCGAGATTGAAGGATACACTTGATTTGTTTTTTTATTTGTTCGAATCAATTCATGTATATGGTTGTTGGATCATATGTAAATTAAACGTGCTTAATTTGATGATCTTATTGACATGGAGGAGATGTGGGCTAATAAGTTTCTCTTACAACTGTGTCAAAGGCATAGAACGGGCAGCAAGAGAGAGTAAGCAGCTGGTGGGTGTAGAGTATGGATCAATAATTACACACCTTGATGAAGAATTAATCAAGATTCAAGCAGAGCGAGCTGGAGGAAAGGAATGGATCGTCGAGTCCTCCACCGGTGAAAGTGAAACCCCTACTACTATAGCTAGCTTATTAGGTGGTGGAGGAAATTAAGAGCGAGCTAGAAGGAGGAAGCTGGCGAACAGGTGGTGGGACGAGGAGGGGCCATCCCTCGCCGGCAAAAAGCAACAGCAGGAGGAGGAGGAGGAGGAAGAACACCACCACCACCACCACCGGCAGATGATGGCGCCTTCGTCTGGTGAGAATAAGGAGGAAGAGGAGGAGCGTGAGAATTCGAGCGAGCCCAAGGAAGGCGCTGTGGTGACTGGCAACCGTCGGCCCAGGGGCCGCCCGCCGGGGTCCAAGAACAAGCCCAAGCCGCCCATCTTCGTGACGCGCGACAGCCCCAACGCCCTGCGCAGCCACGTCATGGAGGTGGCCGCCGGCACCGACGTCGCCGACTCCATCGCCCACTTCGCCCGCCGCAGGCAGCGCGGCGTCTGCGTCCTCAGCGGCGCCGGCACCATCACCGATGTCGCGCTCCGGCAGCCCGCCGCGCCGGGGGCCGTCGTCGCCCTCCGCGGCCGATTCGAGATCCTCTCCCTCACCGGCACGTTCCTGCCGGGACCCGCGCCGCCCGGGTCCACAGGGCTCACCGTGTACCTCGCCGGCGGCCAGGGGCAGGTCGTCGGCGGCAGCGTCGTCGGCACGCTCACCGCGGCGGGGCCCGTCATGGTGATCGCCTCCACATTCGCCAACGCCACATACGAGAGGCTGCCGCTTTTGGACGACGACGAACAAGCCGACGAGCCGCAGACCATGATGCCTCCGGTGGGTCCCGGCGGCGGACTCATCATGGCCGCCGATCCATCAATGTTCGCCGCCGGCGTGCCACCATCGACGACCCAGCTCATGCCTGACTCCGGCTTGCACGAGGGCCTTGCATCATGGGCTCATCATGCACGCCCGCCGCCCTACTAGCTAGTATCAGAGAGAGAGAGAGAGAGACTAATAACAACCATGAAAGATGGACGACCCACCAATGCAAGGATGATACAAACAATGATCATACATGTCAACCTTATTACCACTACTATATATAGGAAACTGATAATTAATGAAGCCTCTCTCTTGAGCATGCATGCCAGCAGGAGAGCTTGCATTGCTAATAAAATTATTCATTAAGCCAGCCACGCATATGGCATGCTCTTCTACTACTCTAATCTAATACTACGAAGGTAAAAGTATAAGTATGTACTGCATCTAGCTATGCGACTCTGCCAAATGTCACTTGCATATCAAACTAGCTACTTATTTGTGTCGTTTTGCTTGATTTAACTTGATGAAAGCGTGTCAACTAATAAGTTGATTGATCCTTCCTTCAAAAAATTTAGTTGATTAATCCGCGCTATACTATGTCGCATTGATATCATGGCTGCTCCGGTAATACTCTTTTTTAGGAAACATTTCATCTCTTGCTCACATTAAATTCTGGGATCTAGCTACTAGAAATTTCTCTTAATTATTTTAAACTGTTAACTTCACTAGTTGTGGCCATTTTGATGGCAAGGCTACCTTTATCTTGGTGATGATGAAGTGAAGCCCCTTTGAGTTTCATCTAGCCAACAATAATACATAAAACAAGTTTTTTTTTTTTTTTTTTGCTTATGGGCGTGCATGATTTAGCATTAGCAACATATATATATATTGGCTTCATCGACTAAATGCATGTTTGTCTCTATGCACTCGTGCGCTTGTTGTTTTTGCACTATAATCCTCTTTTCATGCATTTGAAGCTCATTCAGATGTATTACTTGAAGTGTCATAGTCATGTATAATAATTCAATTGTTTGCTTGATTTTATGTATATATTTGGCAATGAGTATATGTTTTGATTTTTCAAGTATGATGATTAATTACTAGTCTGATTTGAAGATTAAGTAACCAACAGCTTCATCGATCAACCTACTAGTAGTTTTTTCCCCCAAGAAGAAAGAATATAATTGAAATCAAAACATGGTTTAAGAAAAATGAATAAATATATCTAGGAGTAGAGGACATAGTATTTATTGTAAAACATGGAAACATAATCCATATGTAGATGCATGTATAGAAGGTTTACAAACACTGCAAGTGATATGTGGATTTGTAGAGTATCAACACCCAGCAGATAGACGCGTTGTGTGATCTTTTAATTTGGAAGTGATATTGTAATGGAACAGTGTCATGCGTGAATAATTTTGAGATATATAAAACAAGGAGTAACCATATAAAGCTTAATGATTAAATATACGGTCATCACATGGACAAACTTAAGCTAACTCTTTTTTTATGGGGTACTTATAGCTGCACGTATATATAAAGGTATAAGCTTTTTGAGTTGTACTACATACACTAGTTCTGAACTAGTACTTAGCACCGTTTCCGTGCTTCGAGGATCAACAGGTTGGTTGGCATAACAACCTGATCTCCATATGTACGGCAATTATAATAAAAGTGGTATCAGCGATCTCAAATTCTTCGTACAAGTAGTAATAAAGTAAGAGCATTATTAGAATTTTTTAAAAGAAGTACTTAGAGTCAAAGATCCATAAAAACTAATGAGCATTTTCCCAGTCAGCAGACAGGATCACAGTATAAGAGTACTACTTATTAATTTGTTCATCATCGCCTTTGCTCAGTTAGGACCCTTTCCTGATTCACAGCAGATCCTGCTAGTGCAGGACTTACCAATCGTCCATTCTCCAAAATAAAAAATAAAAAGATTGGAACAATCGTAACGGGTGGAAGTGGAAGAAAAGAAGGCCGAAAACAGCACCTGATGTGTAATTGAAGGATCGAGGCCCAATCATCTCCTGTTTTGCAGACTGAAGAAAGCAGCCCAGAGTCAGCTCAATTCTGAAAAAGTAGATGGCCCGTTTAGATATTATTATGATTGGTAACACGGTAACACCTAAAACAATGCTTACATTGGATACATTCTCCTCGATACTCACGTGAATATACTTTCTTCGTTCTTAAATTATTGTTGTCGTTGATTTTTTAGTTAATTTTAACCATTCATCTTATTCAAAATATTATTTCAAATATATAAAATTTTATGTTATGCTTTATTTTTATTTGATAATAAAATAAACCATATTAATATGTATGATATTATTTAAAATTTTTTGAATAAAATAAATAATAAAAGTTAACTAAAAAATTCAATAACGATAACAATTTAAGAAAGAAAAGAGTAATTTGTGCAACACGACTCTCATCGATAGATATGGCCTCCATCATATCATTGTATACCTCCAACGTTGTCATGCGACCATAAGAACATGTCACCATGCATTTGGGGATTAGCTAGCTCCTGTATATGTTTGTCCACCTTTATTCTTCTCTTTATCATGAGATGAAAAATGACCTAAGAATGATTTTTGCTACTCCCTCTGTTTTAGAATATAGTAAAAAATTTAAAAATATTAATAATATAAGAGTTATATATTATGATAATTTGATTCATGATCCAGATCCATGTAAGGCTCATATTTGTACTCGTTGAATCGAAAGAAAGAAGAAAAAAAGGATGAAATGTTTGGTTAAAGCAGAGTCGTCCATGCTACCAACCACCAAAGATGGACGGCCCGGATGGAGTAAGGATCGACGGTATGAAAGCTCCATGTGACGGGGATGCAAACATGGGCAGTGATGAATGCCCTCGGATTTCTCGGCTCGACAGTGACGGTTTGATATTATAAGGGAAAGCTGCTACTGCTAAAAGATAATTAGATCGCCGATTGGTTGGCCGCCATTGTCAACCCTCCATGTATGGTCCCTCATGCTTGGTACGCACGGCACTTGAACTGTGTTTGCTTCTTAATTGGCCCTCAAGGTCCATCTCCTTCCTCCTCCTCCAGTCTCTGTAGTCTAAGTACGGAAGCCATCATCACTAATTAAAGCGGTCGACTTGCAAAATCAAGCGAGCAGGGGAACCATCGCTACCAGGTCCGGAGCTTCGAGTCTGACACTCTTGAGTGATCGATCGAGAGAGAGTTCTTCGTTGTTTTCCTCGAGACATTATTGAGGGAGGCTGGCTCACTGTACCAATGATGATTCCTCGCAAAATGGAAACAAAGAAAAAATGACACGTAGGTGGCCAGTGACTCAACACCTAGCCGTGCATGCCATGACATGCGTCAACACCTCTGCTTGCTTCCTGTTGGTTTCTTCTTGATCGAGGTGATCTTTGCGACAGCGAAGCTCTGCATAACAGTACACTCTGGGTTGGTTGAAGCTCGCAAGAGAATCTTTTTGTTTGGAAATCGCTTCTATGATGAGTAGTACACCATGGAAATGATGCAAACAAAAAGTAATGAAGATGACGTCACATGACAAAAAAAGTTGTCAAAATGAATTGGCTGGACGCCAGTGAATTTGATGCAAATCTGCATACAGTAGAACCTTGTTTCATTCACAATCACATTACATGACAGATGGCACAAGGATCAAATTAAATGACGCGTAGTTGATGCATGTAATATTTTTCCACACATATTAAATTTGAATATCGAGTGATCTTGTAATGTTATATTTTTGTTGTATCTTAAATTCCACTAAGTACTGCAATAGTTTGCGCTGTCATGGTAGTCCACGCCCATTGCTCGTTGTTCCTGAAATATATATATATCCATGTCCAAAAGGACAGTCGTTTGCGACCCAACTGCTTCACTCATGGATCCCCCTGTTCTCTCATCCACTCTCAATGAATGAAGTCATGAATGGCCCTTGATTGAAGCCTGAAAGGGATCTCGGCGGATAGGCTACCGCTTTCAGCTTTCTTCCTCCTCTCCTCCCATCCAGTCCGGAGGCGCAGTTCAAAGCCCAGTAAGTACACATGATGAGCGACACTACTGCTCTGCCACTGCTGGGGTATTATTTATGACAAGAAAGAAGCTAAGCTAGAGTGGTTAATTAAGTCGACGGAAGTGTAATTGGCCTCTCGGTGATGACTTTTTTTTTTAGGCCCCTCTCGGTGATGACTGATGAGGGATGAAAGAAACACAAGATAAGACGCCTAGTAGTCGGTCATGCATGCGGCAACAAGCAATGCAAAACCAGGAAATTAAGGCACTCTCAGAGAGCTGGTCTGCAAAATTAAGCAGACAGGCACCCTATACCTGTCTATGCTGTGGACCGATCATCATTGCCTGCTTAATTTGGTCGTATGATGATGTGCAAACCAAAAGAAAATTAAGATGACGAGGAACAAATTAAAAGGTTAATTGCATGCATGCATGCCCCGGTCCTCTGGAGATTGCATTGGGTGCGGGCTCGATATGTGGATCTCCATCTCCTCGGTGACATTGTTTAGCTCTTTCATGCATTCATCATGGTCACAACATCACATGGACAGATGGGAGACAAGTATAAAAATTGTTGAAGTCGTCACCGCCTTTGTGTTAGTAAATTTGGTTTGGATTACTAAGAAGAGTAATAGTCGATGCATGGAAGACAGAACCATAAGCAAGTATGAATGTGGATGATCATGACCATGCATGATATTTTGTCCTCGTTTCTCCACGTTGAAGAAAAGAAAAAGAGAGATGAGACCGAAAAAAAGATCCGAGGAGAGGGTAGTTGGTACCTAACCAGTAAGCAGGAACCAAGCAACTAGCAACAACCGAAAGGAAGCTAATAAAGGGAAGCCGTGCAGGGTGTCGCAGGCAGCCACGAAAAAGAGAATTACTATAATGGAGAAGAAGGAGGAGGATGCGGCGGCGGTGAGGTCCGCCGGCGACGCTGTCCGAATGGTGTGGGAGGAGTCGAAGCGTCTATGGGGAATCGGCACGCCGATCGCGGTGGGGACGCTGAGCATGTACGCGGTGAGCTCGATCAGCACCATGTTCATCGGTCACCTCGGCAACCTTCCCCTCGCCGCCGCGTCCGTGGGCCTCTCCGTCTTCGCCACCTTTGCCCTGGGCTTCCTCCTCGGCATGGGCAGCGCGCTCGAGACGCTCTGCGGCCAGGCCTTCGGCGCCGGACACGTGGCCATGCTCGGCGTCTACCTGCAGCGCTCATGGATCATCCTCCTCGCATCCACGCTGCTCATGTCCCCGCTCTTCGTCTTCGCCGAACCGCTGCTCCTGCTCATCGGCCAGGACCCCGCCGTCGCACGCGCCGCCGCCAGATTCGCGCTCTACATCCTCCCCTCGGCCTTCGCCATGGCAGTCAACTTCCCCACGGCCAAGTTCCTACAGGCCCAGAGCAAGGTCGCCGTGCTCGCATGGATCGGCATCGCCGCCGTCGCCGTCAACGTCGTCCTCAACTACCTGCTCGTCGTCGTGCTCGGATGGGGGCTCCCCGGCGCCGCCGCGGCCTACGACGTCGCGCACTGGGTCATCGCGCTGGGACAGGCAGGGTACATCATCGGATGGTGCCGAGACGATGGATGGAGGGGATGGTCCATGGACGCGTTCCATGACATCTGGGCGTTCGTCAAGCTCTCCCTCGAATCAGCGGTCATGCTCTGCCTCGAGATATGGTACATGAGCACCATCACCGTACTCACTGGAAACCTCGACGATGCACAAATCGCAGTCGACTCACTCGGAATCTGGTACGATTACTACTAATATTCTTTTTTCCCCATCTACTCCGTACTACTAATAATATCTTTGATTTCGTAATAATTAAGTTGCCAGCAACTGATTCTCTCTCTTATATTATCAGCATGAACATCAACGGATGGGAGTCCATGATCTTCATCGGCCTCAACGCCGCTATCAGGTTCCAATTATTTTCTTGCTTCTTACTCTCTGTTCACTGACGACTGCTCTATATCTCTTCTGTTCTATTCTGCTCTGCAACAGATCATCAAGTACTAGTACACTATAACAATGACCTTGTTGCTTTCAGCGTCCGGGTCTCCAATGAGCTTGGTTCTGGCCGTCCCAGAGCAGCCATGTACGCCGTCTTCGTCGTCGTCGCCGAGGCGTTGCTCATCGGCCTTGTCTGCATGGCTCTCATACTCATCTTCAGGAACGACTTCTCCATCATTTTCACTAACGACGTCAACCTGCGTCACGCCGTCTCCAAGATCGCTGGCTTGCTTGGCTTAACCATGGTGATCAACAGCGTGCAGCCTGTGCTCTCAGGTACCAGCCAGTGTGGTCATCTTTCATCACAACCATCGTTTTTTTCTGCTCCCTAACCGCTGGTGCATTAACAGTCACTGACATGTCCCACATGTCATTGAGAAAACACTACTGCACAGGATGTGGACTCCTCCCGTCCATGTCCATACAAATGCTTTATTTTATTTATATGTCAATAAATAAACCCTCAATTCATTATGTATTCAGGCGTTGCTATTGGGGGTGGATGGCAAGGCCTTGTGGCATACATCAACCTAGGCTGCTACTACGCCTTCGGACTGCCCTTGGGATATCTTCTTGGCTACAAGTTCAACTTTGGAGTCGGGGTAATTCATCACACCACTTCCAACAAATGCATAATGTATTGCTACTAACTGCTGTAGCAATACAGTTTCTGATGACCACTATATATATATATCCGATAATTGCAGGGGATTTGGTCTGGCATGCTTTGCGGCATTTTGCTTCAGACACTGATTTTGCTTGTCGTGGTCTGGAGAACAGATTGGAAAGCAGAGGTACTTACTTTTTTTTTTGCTGTTGTTTATTGCAGATAATGATTTTTCGAGAATTTCTTCAAACTTGATGAAAACATCAGAACAGCTGTTAAGTAGTAGTAGTACGTAGGCAGCAAACATTACACCATTTAATCATGGAAATTTGTCATTCAATTATTTACAATCTCAAGCAAGCATTAGAAAGTTCGATTCAGAACATAAACCCTTTTTTTTAAAAAAACAAACTTACGGTTAAGTGCAACATTTGTGTTAGAAAAAAGAAAAGAGAAACATAATAAAAGCTGATTCTTTGAGGAAAGTATTGTGGTTGTGGACCTTGCTCATCTTAGATTTCATCGCAGGCTGCACAAGCTTCAAGTCGTGTGCAAAAGTGGGGTGGCAGAGGAGCAGATGAGATCAAGCCTCTCCTGGAATAGAATCAGTGGAACGTGATTTGAAGCCTCTCCTGGAATAGAATCAGTGGAACATGATTTGAATAAATATGAGCTGAGTACCCATTGTAACTGAAATTGTTTCCTTAGTTTGAACTTTGAAGGCAAATATGACAATTGTATCTGATCTCGCAAGGCAGAGAAGAGAGTAATATTTTTCGGGGGTATTTCATTTACCGATGGTTTCAAATGGACTGAAGTTTCGATGTTCTTTTACACTTTTTATTATTATGTGGTGCACGCTGTTTTTTTGGGGGGCAAATAGGAGGTTTCTATTAGAGGAGTTTTCTGAGAGCATCTCCAGCAGAGCATGTATTAAGACCTCTATTTCTATATTTGCAAGTCAAGTAAAAAAATTTATTCTAGCAGAACTCCTATTTGAACATACATTTTACATGGACATGTAAATTTTTTCCCTTTCAGCCCTAAGTTTTAGATCCTCCCATCCTCCCACCAAAATATGAGCCCCACCAATTTTCATTATTTCTATTTTTTTTCTTTCTCTTTCTCTTTTTCCTCCTGTCTCCTTGCTCTCTCTTGCACCGGATGCCGCACCGCCGTCGTTGATGCGCCGCCTCTCCTCTCACCGTCTACCTGCCGCCTTCCTCCCTCCTCCGACGATGAGGTCTGCTACCTGGACCGCCGGCCCGCCGCCTCCCTCCCTCCCTCGACGACCAGCCTCGCCGCCTCTATTCCCGGCCTCCCTACCCCTCGCCTCTTCTCTCCCGCGCAGCCACGCCTCCGCTCCCCCTTGCCGCCTCCTCTCCTCTGCGCCGCCCCGCCACCTCCTCTCCATCGCACCGTCCCGCCATCTCCTCTCCGCCGCCTCCCTCACGGATCTTCTCCCCGGCACCGCCTCGTCTCCGCTGCGTCGTGCCCCACCTCTGCTTTTTCTCCACGCAGCGCCCCAACGTGGGTGGCAGGGCGGTGTGCCCCTGTTCTTGGATCAGGCGACGCGCAGGGGCGGGCGGAGCCGGCCGCAGGCACGACGTCGTCAGGGGCTGGTGCAGCGCCATGGCCGCCGCCCTGAGGTCGCCCTCCTCTCCGACATGGCCAGGTCCGGGCGATGGGGGCCCACAAGACGGGGACGGGCGGGACACGGCGGCGCCGGATCCAGCTCAGCGCGGGCGGGCGGGCGGGCGGGTGGCATAGCGGCGCCGTAGCAGGCTGCACGGCACGGCGGCGTCGGAGACGGGAGCAGGAGGAGCAGAGGTGTTGAAGAATTGAAAATGGAATGAGTCTTTGACAGGTTGCCAACACCTGTCGGAAAGAAAAATAGGGGCTTGGACTCTATTTGCCACTGGAGTTGGGATCATATTTTGGGGTCCAAATTTTTACAGGCCGGCCTATAAATGGAGTTTGCAGGATCCAAATTTGCAGGCTCGGCTGGAGATGCTTTGATACATATTACAACAAGTAATAATATACTTATGGTAATTGGCATAATTTTTATGTTGAGGATACAACCTTAGTTCCCATCACATCAAAATTATCCCAGTCGAATCTCATCGCCTCCTAGTGTCAACGTGCTGCCCACATCATCCTTTGCATCGAAATGATCGATCCATATGACCTGGGCCAGAGGCCTTGGAGTGCGTGGTGTCGCCAAATGACCCTAGACGAGCTCAGATTCAGGGTTGTAAAAGCATCTTTAGTGGGAACTAGTGAATTAAACACCCAACTCTTGCATTTGAAATTTTCTTTTCAATTCTAGCAAAACTAGTCAAGATATGGCTCCTATACTCATTCTGACACAGAGTCTATTGTGGGTCCCACGCATCAACGACTGGATAGACAAGACAGAGGTGTACTTGCCATGGGCAGGGGAGGTTGCCACAGAGGTGCAGTAGTGGAGGACATTGTTGCCGGACCTGGACGTGGATCTCAGTCCATGAGCAGAGGAGAGCGAAGGGCGAGGTCCTTGGAGCCAGATACTGTGTGTTGTTGCTCCCCCGCCTGCCTTGCTTCATTATTGGTGCTACATCGCCGGGACCGCCGCCCCCATTGGCCACCGTACCTATTGCCCATGGCTCTTGGCAAGCCCGCATCCCAACGCTACCCATTGCTTGCGCTTTAATTTAGCCCAACATCGCTTGCCTTGTCGCGCCACACCATGCCAAGCTCCCACCCTTCGCCCCGTCACCCTTCTACCGTCATCGGATCTTGGAGCCCGTCCATATATAGTCGATTGGAGTCACAAGGAGCACGCGCATCGGCAATTGGATCCGATCCTACTGCATGAAGCGACGGAGACCACTTGATCAACCCCTGTGGGTCAAAATGCACACAGTAAATAAATCTTATACAACGATCTTCCGCAACAGGGATCTATTTACATATGGTTGTTAGGCATAAATTAGATTCTACGGGAGAGAGCCAGCCCAGGCGGAAGAGGCGGGCTAGGAACCAGAGAGAGAGAGAGTGTGTGTTCTATGTTTTCTATTGCATGGAAGATGACGTTGGTTGGTTGATCTGAAGACTATACTTCCATAATTCGTCAACTAATTAAAGACAATCATAATTTTCAATTGTATCATTTCAATTATATAAATTTACTATAGCTTTTCTTTCTAACATTACCCTTAAATTCATTAGTGGTGGATCGATGATAATAAACTGATTAGTATTTTTGACAGTAAAACTCGTCGAATGTAAATGTTGTGTGCGGAGATGTAGAGGTTTTTATTATTTTCTAAAAAAATGATATTTTGGATAGAATAATGGCTTTTTCGCACAAAATATGCAGATAAAATCGGAAAAGGAGGAATCTTATAATTACTACCACAAAGAAAAGAACAATCCTGATCCCCTTACCTGCTACTTACTCTGTTCCAAAATATAATCATTTAAAAAGTAAGCTTAGATTCATAGTAAATCTGAATGTTATGAATCTGGATACCCTTTTTCATAACATCAAATACTTATATTTTGATGAGATGAAGGGAGTATACCTCAACTATTATAGCAGATGGCGAAGATCCGGAACCAGGCCGACACACCACGGCGGCAAAGTGCAGGCCGTTTCACGCGTATCGTGTATATCCGTCAATCTGTTGATTGGTTTCTCTCCACAGCTAACTGCAAGATGTTTACCCTTCAAACTAAAAAAAAAACTGCAAGATGTTTAGGTAGATTACGATTCACTATACAAATCTCCTTTTGATTTTTCTTGCAGCCCGCAAGCCAGCAGCTCACTCGTAATATGTTGTTTTCATTCCTAAATCTGAATAGGACTACAATTTAGTTTTTTTCTATACTCAATACTTACAAATGTACTATATTCAATATTTTTAAAAAATTTTACTTTCTCTACTCTTTTCGAAACTTATATACTCTTTTAATAATAAGCTAAGAGAGGCGAGAGTGTCTTTTCATCTGATTAATTCTGCCTGATCATGTCCCTTCCTATGTAATTCTGTCAATTGGGTCGCGTAATCTAATCTACTCCCTTCGTCCTAAACATTTTAGTCAACTTCATTTGTTCTAAAATACTTGTTATTCTCATTTTTTTGATACAATTTTCTCTCTTTCTAATACATCTTTATCTATATCTCTCTCTTCTTTATTTTTTATGTACCTACCTTTTATACTTCTCCTTCATTTCTGTGTTCAAAGCTAAAACCTAAGTATTTTGGGATGGAGAGAGTATCTATCTAATCTCTATCACTACTCCTTAATATTTTAGATAAGTTCTCCTATATACCATGTATAAATCAATAATGTTTTGGCGTCGGCTTTTATTTAGTGTTGTATTTCTGACGACAACGTACATACAAAGTCCCGAAGCCATATGCTTCCATCACCAACTCCTTTCATCTGTACAACGTACATACAAAGTCCTGAAACAATACGCTTCCATCACAAACTCATCCTGTGTGTCCAACATACTATGTACGCTTCTTGTCACCGACACCAGTACCGACTATACAACGTCGTGCATTCCGGCAAGTTCATCCATCGGCACCCAGTGCTGCAAGCCCCAAGGCCACAACGACGTCACTTGGCTATCGTGCATGCATGCTGCTGGTTCAACCATGTTCGACCGGAGGCAACGTGCAATGAAACGTTAGCGCCTGCGTGCAATCAGGTGTTCAATCGAGGCAGCGTGCAACAGTCACACCTGAGTAATTGTCTTTTCTATTTGAAAAAAAATGCATAATGCAACCAAAATTTCATCTTCTTTTGTCCACCAGCGCTTGGATTTTGCACATCCTATACGAATAGCAACTGTCGTCTCGTAGCAACACAGTTTCTCATGACCACAAAATATATATCCGATGATTGCAGGGGATTTGGTCTGGCATGCTTTGTGGCATTACGCTTCAGACGCTGATTTTGCTTGTTGTGGTCTGGAGAACAGATTGGAAAGCAGAGGTATTTACTATTATTTTTTGCTGTTATTTATTGCAGACAATGATTTTTGGAGAATTTCTTCAAACTTGATGGAAACATCAGAGCAGTTGTTAAGTATAGTACGTAGGCAGCAAACGTCACACGATTTAATCATGGAAATTTATCATTCAGTATTTACAATCTCAAGCAACAAGGTTAACATAACCGAACCGACCGGTGTAACCGGTTCAATAGTTAACCAGAAAACCGGCATAACTGGTCGGTTAACTGAAAAAAATTCGATTCGGAGAGCAAACGACACATGATTGGTTACCTGGTAGATTTCATCAGTTTTTTGATTTATTTTTGAATATATTTTTTAAATTCAAATATACTGGTTTTGGTGCAGTTAGACCGGTTAACCAGTCGGTTTCATCGGTGCACTGGATATAAAGTTTTTCAAATTTTCAAAATTTTTAAATGAAAACCGGGGTTAACCGCTGATCGGTGTAACCGGTTCGGACCGGTTTGTCGGTTAACTGCTGGTTAAGCCTGCAAGCAAGCAAGTAGTTCAAAGGGACTTTTAAGACATTTATATTTAATCTGAATCCTTTTTTGTTACTCGTAAAAATAAAGTTCGATCCAGAACATAAACCCTTTTAGGGTAAAGTGCAACATTTGTGTTAGAAATAAGAAAAGAGAAAAAAAGAATAAAAGCTGATTCTTTGAGGAAAGTATTTTGGTCGTGGGCCTTTGCTGTCATCTTCGATTTCATCGCAGGCTGCACAAGCTTCTAAGTCGTGTGCAAAAGTGGGGTGGAAGAGGCACAGATGAAATCAAGCCTCTCCTGGAATAGAATCAGCGAAACATGATTTGAATAAATATGAGCTGAGTACCCTTTGTAAACATGCTGAAATTGTTTAGACTTAGCTAGTTTCGATTCCTTATTTCCAAGGCAAAGAAGTGAATTGTATCTGCTCTGGCCTGGGAAAGAAGAGAATTGTATCAGTAATATTGTTCGGGGGTTATTTCGTTTACCGATGGATTCAAATGGACTGTTGATCAGGTCGAATTACTTGCTGTGTGTGCGAGCATGGCTATGCTTGAACTGTCTTTTTTTGTCATATAAACTCTGGACTATTGTTAGATGCATCGAGTTCATATAAACTCTGGACTATTGTTAGATGCATCGAGTATACTTGCTATGCACAGGCGTGTCAGGGACGTCGTCTATAAAAAATAAACAAATTAGCTCATAGGTAAATTTTCAGACTGTCAGAAAGAGAAAATTCAGTTGATGTTGGATGGTAGAATTTCTCATGAAACTCTTCGTTTTCTCAAACCAAAGTATCAAAACTCCCATACACTCCTCGAAGCGCTCTCACATCATCATCATCGTCGCATAGTAATGAGTAATGACGAACACATAAAAGGTTTATTTATGAGATATCTCTTTTTCTTTCTTTGAGAAAAAAAATAGTTGATGCTATCTTCTTCTTTTCCTTGGAGTCCGGAAAGAAAAAGAAAAGGAAGATATTATAAAGTAAGATATTTCCTGGAGGTGCCTCGCCGACGGGTGGGTCCAGAACTCATCTCATCACAAACTCGCCGTGAAATAGAATAGAAAAACGCCCCCTGCGTCTTGCTTGCCTTGTCATCCGCAACCACTTCTTTCGCCGCGCCGCCGTCTGCCTCCGCCCTCTCCGCTCCACTGCTCCCTATTGGGCGGGGGCGCAGATCCATCCGCTGACTTGGTAAGGAACTCGCTGCTCACTCAGGACGGATGGAATTTTCGCTTGTTCTAAGACTCAAATCTCCATCTTCATTCCAATCCACGTGCTCCCTTCTTTGATTTGTTTTGTTTGCTGCGTGCCATAGGAGTACTAACTGATACCTACCAGTATAGGATTCGACGTGTGGGATCGAGTCGGGATGGTTCGTCGTCTCATTAGCCCCGCAGCGGCATGCCGAGGCTGCGGTTTCGTTAAGGCCGGGTTTCTGGGCGCCTTCTCATCCTTCCATGTGATTCCACTGCTCCCTCTCTAGTCCCTACCTTCCTCCTCCTCCCCAACCTTCTCCTTCCAATCTCCAGTTTTGTTTCTTTTTGGATTCTGAAAAGTATCACTAGTTTAGTTGTCACGCGAAATCTCACCATCGGAATTAACTTTTCTTTGCATTACCCACCGGAATTAGCTCTTCTTTGCATCATTACTTATTTCAAGTTAGATAAAATTGCCTGTTTTCTCTGTTCCCTGGTGGACTCTTCTTGCATTGCATGTATACTATTTCGAGTAGTCTTAAATACTGTCTCCATGTACATGCCTCTGACCAGAAAAAAAAAAAAAGATAAAACTCTTGTATAGTAGGCTTCACACACAATTAGTTAAGTATTGTTATACTTGTTGCAAGACACTTCTCGTAGTCAGTGATTACTTAGTAATTCCCTTCCCTTTTTGTCAGTATCAAAGCTTGCCATCGTGTTCATCAAAGAGGCTTTCATCATCAGTGAAGAATTCCTCTAGCTGCCGTGCCAGTTTAAGGAAGGTGGTAAAAATCCCTTGCTCCCTGTTGTTTTCAGAATATTATTACTATAATTGCATGGCATTGCCTGTGTTCCACCATTTCTCTGGCATTACCAGTATTTTCTTATAGATCTTATTTTCCACTTGCTGCAGGGTTCACAGTGGATAAGATCAGAGCCTTCATTGTCGGCAAATGTTAGTATTGTTTTCATCCCCAAATATGTATACTTTTCCGCATGCAGATTTTGACATCAATGTTGCAATGAAACATAGCTTCCGCCAATTAAAAAAAAATCAAGCATGAAGCTGTATCTTTTGACTAGTAAATGTGATTTAGTAAACTGTAAACAAATGCATATTTCTTTAATTTTGTATAAATCTTGGCATACAATGCACCTTTATGGCTGTTCCAATTTATTCTCCTCACTGTTTTTCTTATCCATAACTCAGAGTGCAAAGTTAGTCGGCAAGAGGACATCTTGTTCTGTTGCAACCGAGCCACCTCCTGCTGCAACAGAACAACCGGAGATGGATGCTCCAAAGGAGATCTTTTTGAAAAATTACAAGAAACCTGACTATTTGTTTGACACTGTAAGTTATTGTATGACTTTCTTAATTGCTTCACTGAAATATCTAAATCATTTTGTTGAAAATTATCCAACTGCAATGCATGTAATTAGCAGTTTCAAATCTATTCTTAAAATCTTTTAAATTTGAGAGCAGTTTGGGTCAACCCGTTTGGTCCGTCAACCCCCTCCTAGATTTTGGCAATGAATTGGTGCAGTGCGAACCCAAACGAAGCTGGTTCGATTGGGGTTAGGAACCCGATCTGGCAACGCCACTCACATGCTCCAAGCACTGCTGCCCACCTATCCAAAGCGACACTTCTGGGAGCTGCGTCCGCACCAAACTGGAGCAGCGTCGCCCCGAGCGTGTTGTCACCAATATTCTTTTGATATGACTCATCTACCTAGTCTTTGGACTCTTGCATCCCGGAACAACATATTTGAAACAGCTTTAGTCGCTAGATTGATATGTGCATGTCTAGTTACCATGTCACCAATTGGTTTTTAAGTTCCTTTTGTCTTGCTGGATATGATATTATCTACTCTGGGTTCTCAACATAGTTGTCATCTGATTCAACTACAGGTAGATCTGCAATTTCAACTCGGTGAAGAAAAGACCATAGTTACATCTAGAATAGTTGTATCTCCTGGTGCTGAAGGTGAAATCTAACCTTGCAACTTAACTCTCTTAAAGACTTTAGATCACTTATTCTGAATTTATTTTTATTTTATTTTTTAGCAGGGATCTCATCTCCACTTGTTCTTCATGGGAGTGACCTAAAGCTGTTATCAATCAAAGTCAATGGCAATGAGTTAAAGGTGATAATTAGTTCACATAACCCTAGTTTTCTTGTATATTAAGAAGTTGCAAAATTGCAAAATAATCACTGAGCATCATAATTTATTTATCTCACCTATTATGTTACCATTAACTTCAATAATTTCAGTCTTAGTTTCTTTGAACCTTGAAGTTTGATAACCATTTCTAGTCCTTTGAAATTTATGGAAGCTTCAATAATATACTTTCCTGTTGCTCAAGGATTGTTATTAATTGAATAGTTTATCGGTCTGGGCCTTCAACCCATAAATGATTACAGTGAGTCGCTGAGGTAGCATCTCTTTTATTGCTGATACCTGCTTTGAAATTACTTTTAGTTTGAGGGAGAATGGATTCCAATGCCCATCACAGTGACTTGTAACCTTGCTGAGTTGATAAAGAGTTCAACGTTTTTGAATTTTATTATATAATTTTTCACCTATTATTATATACTGAATGCAGAATGAAGATTATACAGTGAATTCACGCCATCTGACGCTTTCAACACCACCTGCTGGCGTATTCAATTTGGAAATTGTTACTGAAATATATCCTCATCTAAACACATCTTTGGAGGTACTGACTGCATTTGGATAAGGCTACTAATTGTGGCATAATAGTTTCTTCATGGACTAAAGGATGTCTTTTTTTTTCATTCTGATTTTCTGTATTTGCAGGGCCTGTACAAGTCAACTGGTAATTTCTGCACACAGTGTGAAGCAGAAGGATTCCGGAAAATTACCTACTTTCAGGTAATTTATCTTCAGATTCTCAATAAAATTACTTTAGAGTGAGTTTTCCTATTGTTCATGTATCTAAGCTTTTTTATATGTGTATGTTTGTGTTCTGATATGGCATATGCACCAGATATCACATTTTCCCTCCATTAAAGACTACCATTTACCGTCACTGTTTAGTCATTGGTAAATGGCATTTATTTGGGTTTGCTGAATGTCATCACAGGATCGCCCAGATGTTATGGCAAAATATACTTGCCGTATTGAGGCTGATAAAACTCTATATCCAGTATTGTTGTCTAACGGGAATCTTATTGAGCAAGGAGATCTTGCGGTATGCGCTTCATAACACAATCATCAGGTTAAAAATGGATTGTTACTATATACCATTTTTAATTATTATTTTGTGAATTGTAGGATGGAAAGCATTACACATCGTGGGAGGATCCATTTAAGAAACCATGCTACTTGTTTGCTCTGGTTGCTGGTCAGTTGGAATGCAGGGAGGACTCATTTGTTACATGCTCTGGCCGAAAAGTAACCCTCCGAATTTGGACTCCTGCCCAAGATTTACCAAAAACAGCACATGCTATGTATTCTCTCAAAGCAGCTATGAAGTGGGATGAGGAGGTTAATCCACATTCATTTGTTTCTTTTTCTTGTCGACTGTTTCCTTGGTAAATTTGATAGCTGATGCATTTTGCCAACTGTCAGGTCTTTGGTCTTGAGTACGATCTTGATTTATTCAACATTGTCGTCGTTCCTGATTTCAATATGTAAGTTATTTTTCCTTTTCTGCATCAGCATGTTGCACCTTTCTTTTTGGCATTACCTTTTGGACTGGCGTTCCCTTTATTCTGTAGGAGCTTAGGCTGATCTTGTTGACCCCCTATTTTCCTTAACATTAGCATGCCAATCACTTCCCCATTTTAATCTTCCATGACTCTTGAATAGTATGTACTGATGTAAATAACTCTTGTCAATTGCAGGGGAGCAATGGAGAACAAGAGCTTGAATGTAATATTACCTTTCCTTTCCTTTGAATGTATCTGGATGCTGATAAAGTTCCTGACACTCTGAATTTTCAATTATAAACAGATATTTCAATCTAGGCTTGTGTTAGCATCACCAGAAACAGCCACTGATGGTGACTATGCTGCAATTTTGGGAGTGGTTGGACATGAGGTATATACTTTCTTAAATATCCTTGATATTTCTTGTGTGATCATCCAAAATTTGGGGAGTCAGTTGTACTTACTACCTGTTACTTTTGCAGTATTTTCACAACTGGACAGGGAACAGGTAACTGTTTACATAATATCACCATTGTAGATGTATCTTACATTCTAATCTCTCCGCAAAATTTATTTGAATTTCTTCATACCTGATTGAACATTTTTCATTATTTTTGCTTCTTTATTAATATTTTTTTGGAATACATTAATCTCATTGTCTCAACAATATTGCAGAGTGACTTGTCGTGATTGGTTCCAGCTAACCCTGAAAGAAGGGTTGACTGTCTTTAGGGATCAGGTACTCTTGCTGTCTTGCATATCTGCTACGAGTTTGATTTTTCATCATACTCACTTAATGAAATATGTTGTGCAGGAGTTCTCATCAGACCTCGGTAGTCGTCCAGTAAAACGCATTGCTGATGTCTCCAAACTCAGAATCTATCAATTCCCTCAGGTTCTCTCCATCTTTACTCTGTCACTGTATCCAATTTTGTTTCTTCCAGAAACTGAAATAAGCTGCAGCAGCACGATTAATTTTGCTCATCCTGTCACTTTTTCTGCTATATCCAGGATGCTGGGCCTATGGCACACCCTATTCGCCCCCATTCATATATTAAGGTGCGAATTCTTGACTCAAACATTTGAGTATATTCATTGAGTTTCAACTACCATTCTTATTTATTTTATAATCGTTTTCTTTAATTTGATTGGCAGATGGACAACTTCTATACTGGTGAGTTTCTTTATATTTAAATTTCTCTTTATATCGTTGCATGCACTAACCGATCAATTGACCCATATTCAACTGATGAAATTGATGAATCGTCTCCGTGACTCTGACTGTGAACAACTTGGCAGTGACGGTGCGTATTTTGTAATCTGTTTTACTACTAATCAAACAATGATATTGTAATTATTTGGATACTCTGACATTTTTCTTGCTTTTTTCCTTGTCCATTCAATTCGAATGTGATTTCATCTCAGGTTTATGAGAAGGTTCGTTTATTTAACATCTTTCCTTTCAAGTTTAGCCTTTTATAGAAAAAAAAATCACAATGAGATATTGCTTGCGACTTGTTATAGGGCGCTGAAGTTGTTAGGATGTACAAGACCATGTTTGGAGCATCCGGGTTCCGAAAGGTAAAACTCAAAGTTTAGAAATGATGCTTATGATCTTATTGCAGTATATATATATACTAGTCATTTTTTTGGCCAATGTCTTCCAATACACACTTTCGACCATTGTTTTCTAATCAATATTAGTAAAAATCACGAATTAGATGGAATCACTTTTTATGGCAGCTCTAGAAATATATTTGTATGTGAAAAGTAAAATACTTTGTGTATTTTCATCCATGATAATTTAACATTTCTACTCCACATATTTGGAATCTTCATATCATACTTCAACAATTAATAGGTTCCAACACTTGCAAATACAGTTTTACTTTTTTGTTGAGAGGTTACTTGTATTGTGGATTTCCTGCTGTCCTGCATTTCTGGTTTTCCATGGGACACGTATCTTTTCTTCAGTTGTTGATGTGAGTTACACTGTTGCATATTATTTTTCGTTGATCAGTTCGTCTTTTGTTGCAGGGCATGGACCTTTATTTCCAAAGGCACGATGGCCAAGCTGTCACTTGTGAAGACTTCTATGCAGCAATGTGTGATGCAAATAATGCCCAACTTCCAAACTTCTTACAATGGTAGTATCTATCATTCTATCTTTCAGTCATGTTACAAGTTACAAACAAAAAATCTCACTGTCAAGAGCCATCCAATAGGTACTCCCAAGCAGGTACGCCTACAGTCAAGGTAGCATCTTCATATGATGCAAATTCTCAGACATTTTCTTTAAAATTTAGGTGAGCCCCCAATTTCTCCAGTTTTGAAGTTTTGATTCACCTTGTACTTCTACGTGGAAGTTGATCTTCCATTTTCCCAATTTTATTCATTTTTGTTCGGACTCATTTTCCCAATTTTATTCATTTTTGTTCGGACTTGTGACATTTGTACTTTGTTTTCTCCCTTGTCTTGATTTCTGAAATGGCAATTTTCCTAACTAAATTTGTCTGTTCTTCTTTCAAATAAAGTCAAGAAGTGCCACCCACTCCTGGGCAACCGGTGAAAGAACCAATGTTCATTCCTGTTGCTGTTGGGCTTGTTGATTCCAGCGGAAAAGATATGCCCCTGACTTCTGTTTACAGTGATGGAACAACCCACACAATCTCTAGTGATGGCCAGCCAGTCTTTACAACTGTGCTTCAGTTTAAAAAGGTAAAAGGATTTGTGATTCTCTTTCTTCTAGATTTGCGTTCAATAATGAATACTACATATAGCATATTCCACAGTTATGTTAGCTGTAAGTTCTTTTACTTGACACTATGTTATACACTGCAACTGCCACGTTTAACGTCTAGTCAGGCATTCTAAATTCATTTTGTAGGGGTTAAGATTTGAATCCTAGTCAAGTTATTGAGGATTGGTTGACACATGGACACCTACAGTAGTGTAATTTCTATTGTTTGTTAATACCTTTTTCTGATATTTGAACTTGCTTTTGTTATCCAGAAGGAGGAAGAGTTCATATTTAACAATGTCCCTGAAAAGCCGGTTCCTTCCTTGTTGAGGGGATACAGTGCTCCTGTCCGTCTTGATTCGGATCTGAGTGAGAGTGACTTATTTTTCTTGCTTGCCAATGATTCAGATGAATTTAATAGGTTTGTTCTGGATTACCCTTCTAAAAACACATTTGTTATTTTTATTAGAGTTTAATCTTACATTTATCTCCTTTCATAGGTGGGAAGCTGGCCAAATTTTGGCACGTAATTTGATGCTCAGTCTTGTAGCTGACTTTCAGCAGCAGAAAACTCTCGCCTTAAATAAAAAATTTGTTGATGGACTTAGATCAATTCTGCGCAACACAAGCTTGGATAAAGTGAGTATTCTTTTTGGGCCTATTGTGATTTACGGAGCCTATTTCAGCTATAAAACTGCTATTGTTATTTCATACAGGAATTCATTGCAAAAGCTATAACGTTGCCTGGTCAAGGGGAGATTATGGATATGATGGCAGTTGCAGATCCTGATGCAGTTCATACTGTCCGTACCTTTATCAAGAAGGAGCTAGCCTTGCAACTCAAAGATGATCTTCTTGCAGCTGTAAGTGGCACCAGCCAACCACTATCATCTCTTTGAGAATGTCACCATTTTTAACTTTTGCTCATTTTGCATTTTTTTAAACTCTTGTTGGCTACAATCCTTTTCCTGTAACATCCTGTTTTTTCACTTGTTCGCAGGTGACAAGTAACAGAAGTTCTGAGGCTTACACATTTAATCATGACAGTATGGCACGGCGTACATTGAAAAACACATGTCTTGGTATATATTTCCTCTGTTGTGATGCAACTTGTGAATTATATTTATGGACAATGCGGCCTTATTTAAATTTATATTTATGGTGTACCTTGTAGCCTACCTTGCATCTCTAAATGAGCCTGATGTCACTGAATTGGCGCTGCATGAATACAACTCTGCGACTAACATGACGGAGCAGTTTGCTGCCCTAGGAGCATTATCTCAAAATCCTGGCCAAGTTCGCGATGATGCCCTTTTGGATTTCTATAACAAGTGGCAGAATGATTATTTGGTAAGATCGATACTGTACATATATACTTGTTGTAAGCTTACTGATACCATTTTATTACACTAAGTTTTATAATTAAGTGGTTAATTTTATTTGTTTCTCCTTCAATAGGTTGTGAGCAAGTGGTTTGCTCTTCAAGCTACCTCTGACATTCCTGGGAATGTTGTTAATGTTAAGAAGTTGCTAGATCACCCTGCTTTTGACATGCGGAATCCCAACAAGGTACTGCATGCAAGCTATAGAAACTTCTGCCTCACTTGATATTTTGAATATGAATGTTGGGCCTGACTGATGGATTTCTCAGGTATACTCGTTGATTGGAGGATTCTGTGGGTCACCTGTGAATTTCCACGCAAAAGATGGTTCTGGGTACCAGTTCTTGGGCGAAGTAGTTTTGCAGCTTGACAAGATAAACCCTCAGGTTAGCTGTGGTTCATACGTGCCTTCCTTGTAGTATCCATTTTGTGCCTGGGCGCTTGTGGTTTTAATAGGTGGCAATAAAATAAGCTTTACTTTGTTGGATCTGAAAATAGGTGGCCTCCCGCATGGTTTCCGCGTTTTCTCGGTGGAGGCGATATGACGAGACCAGACAAGCTCTTGCCAAGGTCTGTTTATTCTCCCCTGCCCTAACCTACTGGGTGTGTAAACCAATAGGATGCATGGATGGTTGTTCTAATAGCTTTTAGCACCTTTGTGATTGTGATGCAGGCCCAGCTGGAGATGATCATCTCAGCCAACGGACTCTCTGAGAATGTGTACGAGATAGCATCGAAGAGTTTGGCAGATTAGTTAGTTTGGCTTGTCAATAGACATGTTCTGAGAAGATGTTGATATATAGCCTTGAATTGTGCGGCCACTGTACTTAACTGAATGTTTATGTGGCGTAATAATAATCTGGCAAGAATGGGTTAAACTAGATATGAAACAGTGTACCAGAGGCTCAAAAAAACGTACAGCTGAGACGTGTGTTGTTTCTCTCGATTCTTGTTGGTGTAAGCTTTTTGTGGTGCTAATCACGTCGTCGAAAGGGCCGTGCAGTGTTAGACCGACTGACCGGCCAGGTTAAATGGATGGGTCCCCTGTCATCGTTGCTTGCAAGTTGCAAGTTGTGGTATGTCATGGAGCGTTCCAGCCTTGGCAGGTTCCAGTATTCTGTGGACTTTTGCACCGTTGTCTGATTGGTTACACGAGGTCTCGAAATGTTTAGCAGTAGTACCAGAATTCATCAAATACACATTGAATTCTGAGGCGCATTGGCAACGGAATGTACTATTAGCAATGGAAATTTGGTCAGAAGCTGTAACCAAGGAAACCGTGCAAGTTTGTGGTCCAAACAGAAGCCTGTTGGAATGGAATCCTATCCGTTTTGGCTGTTGCATCGACGCGTCCTATCCGTGTTTGTGTGGTGTGGTAACACAAAAAGGTGGCAGTTTTTGTGGTTTCGTTGTTGAGGGAGGGAAAGAGGAGCTTTTCTCTTTGCAGCAGCACTGAAGAAAAGAAGTCGCGTCGAAACCGTGTAATGTGTTGTTCACGCACGGCTCCACTGAGTAGGAAGGAGGATGTCATGAGAAAGGTATATGGAGGAATTGACAGCTTGTCATCCCAAGAGAGGCTGGGTGCCTCCGGGATCCATGTAATGAGCTCAGCTTCTATTAGCTTTATTGAAGATTGGATAAAGACTGCTTGGTATGCGAAGGATGAGCATGTTGTCGTAAACGATAGCGTAAACCTGTCATTTGAATCACGCACTCCATATCGGTCACTCCAATTGCTTGACAGCGAAGAGATTTTTCAAGATTACTTACTACCTCCATCCTAAAATATAAGTATTTGTTGACTTTAAAAATTATATTTGATCTTTTGTCTTATTTAAAAAAAAATTCAAAAAAATATTTATTTTGTTATAATATATTTCATTATATTTCAAATATGATTTATTTATTTTTGTATTTGTTATAAAAATTTTGAATAAGACAAAAAGTCAAACATGTTTTTTAAAATTCAAAAATACTTATATATTGGGATGAAGATAGTACAGTACATTGCCCGAGCCTTAGTCCCTAAGTAAAAAATTGATATCGTGCTAGATGAAGGCAGGAGAAACTGTGACTCAGGCACGACCAAAGAAAGAAAAGACAAAGGAAGGAACGGCGGGCGGAAGACGCCACCATCCAATCCCAGTGAACAGTGGTCTGCTTCTCCTAGTATATATAGAGTTAGCATCAGCATCCATCGTCACGAGAAGCGAAGCATATATAGAGCCATACTAGAGAGCAGAGAGGAGGAAACGCGAGAGCAAAACCAAGTTAAGATGCATCGTTACGAGGTGGAGGTGACGGTGGGGTCGGCCCGTGAGCTGAAGAACGTCAACTGGCGTCACGGCGAGCTGAAGCCGTACGTCGTGCTGTGGGTCAATATCAATGAGCAGGATGGGCTCAAGTGCTCAACCCGCGTCGACCACGGCGAGAACCCCGACTGGGAAGACGAGAAAGTTCTCGTGCCGATTATCCCTCCTTCCTCCATTGATGACGCCGCCGTGCTTTGCATCGACGTGGTCCACGCCGACGCCGGCAATAAGGAAGAGGACGTGAAGCCGCTGGTGGGGTCCGCGCGCCTCCCTCTCCGCGACGTCAAGGTCTCCCGCACGCTCCGCCTCAAGCGGCCCTCTGGACGGCCCCAGGGCCGCCTCGACGTCCGGGTCGTCGTCCGTGATAACCCAAGCCCATACCCGAGCCCGTACGCCCAGCCTTCTGCCATCGGAACACGCGACGCGTACTACGGCCAGCCGGCTGCTGCTCCCGGCGCCGGCGGCTATGGATACGGCGCTCCGCCGCAGCCAGCATCATACGGAGCTCCTCCGCCTCCGGTGACGGCAGCAGGATACGGCGAGGCGACGGTTGATCCTAATAACAAGAGCAGCGGGGGGAAGATGGGGATGGGCACGGGCCTGGCCGTCGGCGCCGCGGCGGGCGTGCTCGGCGGGCTGGCGCTGGCAGGTGGGGCCAGCTACCTGGGGGACAAGGCCGCCGATAATGACTACGACGACGACGACTACTAGACCAATTAATCAACTTCCCCCCATCAATTCCCATTCCATTGGGATCCAAACTATCGACTCCACCAAAGTTTAAAAGTTTCAATAAATAAATATACATCATAATGATGTGGTCGTGCTGCTCATGAATTATTACCTTGTGTAATTCTAAAAATGAAAGATACTATAATAATGTGCCTTTTTTTTTTCCCTTTCATCACTTATATATGTTCACATGTTTTGTGCGCGTATTCTGGTTCTTCTTTCGAGAGCCACGTCCAGATAAAATGAGGAATCATTCCTTTGGAGTATATCATCATCCCTAATACTATTACACAACATACCACAGGTAACACTCAGAGACCACCATTATCAGACTCTTGCACCTCTCGTCCACATGACAGATTTGAAAAAAAGAAAAAAAAAAAAAAAAAAAAAAAAACTCTTCGAGTCCCCCAATCCAAGTCCAAGCCGAGTGGAGGACCCTAAAAATCGAGTCTGTTGGATTGGATATCGCCCTACGATACCATCGATCGACCCACCTCGCGCGCCCCTGTTTCTCGTCCGGCTCCGGCGCCGTGCCGCCGACTGCTCCCGTTCGCGTGGCAATCGATGAAGGAAAAGGTCAGGAGTGGTGGTGGCCTTGGTGATCCGTTGTGGAGGCCGTCCGCCAAGATGAAGACGATCGAGCAGTCCTCACATCGGCGGCTCTGGAACGGTAGCAAATGGCTTGGCTGGAACTGCTAATGACACTTCATGCTTGCTTGATTTGTGGACCGGAGCTGCCGCCGCTGGTGATTGGTGAAGCTCAAACCCCAAAGACAAGGAACCAGGATACGAACGTGATTGCCCAATATTGCATCGAACCATACTCGATTCTTGGGAAAACCTGCATGCATGCATAATACTATAGATGATGAAAGTTGAAGTATGTGGATCAGAAAAGTGTCATTAGCAGGAAAAAGAGCCACTTTCTTGATCTTTGCTTCGTTTTAAAGTCCAAACTTACAACTGTAACAAGAAAATGCCATACATGATGTGAAAACAGAGTCTACTTACAAATCTCAGTGATATAATTACAGTCAACGCGCATAATCCTCCGAGAAGCATATGAAGGCCAATGATAGCAGTTTTCTGCATGGAGATTCAACCATCAGTACTTGATCCACAGGAATACTAAGCTGCACATTCTTAGGCTTCCTTTAGAATGGAGGATGGGAAAAACATAGGAATAGGAAAAACATCGGAATTAAGATGATATACTTCTCTAATCCTCTAGGATTTTGAAACACAGGAATAGGAAGTGAAAGCCCTTTGGTAGTACTAGAGGAAATCAAAGGAATTTGGTCACCACTAGTCTCTTCTCATTTTGAATTTGAACATTTTACGTTTGACATTGATGTTGTTTGCTTTGATGTCCTGAATCCTTTTGGATTGAAGGTGCCGCTGCTCCTTGGAATTGAAAGGACAGGGATCGCTTCTATTTCTGCTTAGCTCTTAGCAAAGCAATGCGTCTTAACCGCCAGGCGCCAAACGGAACCAGCGGCTAGCTGCGCGCGCGAGCGATTTTGTTCGCACAGGAAAGTTTCCAAGAGCTCGGAGCTCTTGTTTTTTTTCCCATGAAATCGACCATAGGAAAGCAATCCTCTGGAATTATTCCTTCCGATTTCCTGCGAACCAAAGGATGCACATAGGAAAAAATCATAGGAATCAAATCCTCTAAAAATCCTTTGTGATTGCTCCATTCCAAAGGCACCCTTAAGGGAAAAAGAATGTAGGGCACAGTGTCACATGTACAAGTATGTTCTCCCGCACATATCGGTGCCCCTCGACCAATAACCTTCAAAGGATTGAAACAAGTGCTTTATGCATAGATGTAATTTCTACGGTATTTCATGTTGATGCCTTATTATTTTTAAATTTCTTTACTCCAGTACAAAATAAATAACTTGCATTCAATGAGACAAGCTAATTTGACTGTATTGTAGCTGCAAGTTTCATCTTCAAATTATAATGAAACCCTTATCCTGGTGTTCCAATCACAAATCACAGAGACACCTAGCTCTTGTGTGACTGGGTGATTGGATCAAATTATATATATCATGTAATCTATCTATTTATTAATAAAAGTATATGAACTTTCTTCCATCACACAGTGGCTAGAAAAATAGAGAAATAGGTTAGAAATTCTTACAAAAAGCAAAACATCCAGTCCTTAATCTTGTCCTCTAATCTAATCTAGAGAACACATCCAGCCATTGATCTATCATTGAAATCAGATACCCCTCTGGATCTATTAGGTTCTCCTCCCCAATGCACGTATCCCCCTCTCTAGGTAGCAGCCATATCATCTCCGTGACAGAAGCGGAGGACACGCCACAGCAAGCCAATAGGGAGGTCAGAAATCAAAACAATTGGCCCAACCACCATTCCCACGACGTGGAAAATTTGTTGATAGTATCAGGCAGTACTCTCCGATGAGAAGTTTTCGATGGTTGTTAATTTGCAACAGGTTCGGAGTTTGTATTGGCCGCAGTTCCAACAGTTCATAGTCGTATAAGGACATATAGATCAAAGGTGCCATGCGTTGGTAGGACATGATGCAGGCTTAGGAAGTCAAAAAAAAAAAAACAATTCCGATTATCAAGAACGATGCATGGATGCAGTTGTTGGAAGTGAAGAGTGGAGCAGGAACGACCACACCCTGATCATGATAAATTAAATCAATCTGTCTTGGATATCTAGCTGTGTAACCACGACCGATCCCCTACAAGGAACACTTGATAAGCAACGAGGTAATAGACGTGCAGTACCATTACAGTTTTATTATTTTAACTGAATCATACATAATAATGTCAAGTTCAGGATATATGACATGTTGATGTAGTGTCTACATACAGACGTGTACTGGAAGGGATTGAACGGATGGCATTGTAAGAATATAAGTGCATCTCTCTCTCTCTCTCTCTCTCTACGTGTGTGTGTGTGTACAAAGTACATATATACATAAATATGTGATGCACGTGCAATCAGTTGAAATACTTTCAACAATAGTAATATAGATTATTACAAGATACCTAGCAGTATGGCATGATGAAACCTCTAGCTTGGACAAATAAATGGTTGTTACAATATATAGTAAAACAGTTGCACTTAAATTAATTGAATAGCGCAAAAACTCTGACACCATAGAAAGGAAAAATTAAAATTTTCACATTAACAGCATGTATATACATATAGCTAGTAATATGGCATGATACAACCTCTAGCTTGGACATTAAAATTGAATGGCACATGATCTTTGGCACTATGCAAAAGAAAAGTTAAAAATTTCGACATCAAGAGCATACTGTTGAATAACTACTGTTTTGGATTTTTTATTTACAGTGATTCTTTTCAGAATCACATGATACAAATAGAAAACAAATAAATAGAGACAAAGGAAAATGGATAAGATAAATAATACACATAAGAAGATTTGTTAAATACAAGTAATACTACTAATTTTATAGATATTAAAATATATACCCTAGTTTAGAGCTATCTATTTGTCTGTCCACTTGGCAAGAATTTAATATCTAATGGATGATATTTTAAATCAAGAGGTAGAGTTCATATTTGAAGAATTAGATATTTTTGATGTGCTAGCCCGCGGAAACTACGCGGGCCATTTGGTCCAGTTATATAACAGAACAAAAGAGAACATGCAAACATAAGAGAAAAAATCAATGATTATGAGAACGGGCATGTAGCAGAACTCAAGAGTTTAAGGGTGCGTTTCGCAGGGCTTATGCTTATGTTAAAAATGGCTTATGTTTTGGCTTATCTATGACAAGTGCTTATTTGACTTATTTGGCTTATTGTAGCATAAGCTCTCAAACCGTTTGGCAAAATAGCTTATTTATGACTTATTCCAGTGAGGGATGTTTCATAAGCCCAAAAAACTAGTGTTTGTTGGCTTTGCTATTCTAGTAAAAAAAGACAAATAGTTTATGAAAGCTTATTACAATAAGTGCTTATACAAAATAGCTGTTTGGCAGGGCTTATGCCTTATCACACTATAAACCACTGTATAAGCCATTTATAAGTCCTGTCAAACACACCCTAAATTTCGGATGCCACAATAGTGTAGGTACACATAGAAACAAGAGAGTTGCATGCCTTGCCAACATGTGGAGCAACGAACCATGCAAGAACAATAAGAGCTAGGCCCAGAGCAACAAAAACTCCACTCCTCTCCAAACTACGAGTTATACGGATTGCCGTTGCTGTCATAACACTATGCTCTACAACAGAATTGTTACTTGGACTTAGTGCCGGTTGTTCAAGGTGGCCTTGAGAAACACCCACATGGGAGTTACGAGGGCTAAACCATGAAAATATCTCGCTAAGTCGTTGCCTTCTTATTGCCGTGATAGAATCTGGTTCAACACTCGCATCAGGCCCATGCTGCAAGTGTGGGAGTTCCCCTGTGTGTGTCCTCTCCCTGAGAGCTTCATAATCCTTCAAGGACACGAAAACCTTATTGAAATCAGTAGACTTTACATTAATAGCAGCGTGCCCGCATATCTCGCAGACAGTGGAGCCATGGCTGATGAACTACTTGAGCGCATAGGCGTCATTTTTTGCAAGAACAGCCAAGATCCATAAGATGATCTTGCTGGTGCAACGGGCCTGATTCAACATCAGTGGCGCATACGAATATCTCCCCCTCGGGGCTGATAAACTCGACGAACCTGGGAGCATTCTCTTACTCAGTGGTGACATCTTTGGTGGTGGTGGCATCAGTCCTCAGCTCTCGAGAAGGTGGTACAATGCCCAGAAACCCAGGGCGGAGTTGCCTCTCTGTTAGAATACAGTGGGTCACTAGGTGTAGATCAGTGGGATTCTTACTTATTTTTGTGAGTGATTTTTGGCTCTTCGAGATTATTGGAGAGAGAGAGAGATGCGTACGAGGGCTTTTGTCGTTGCCGATCATGGTGCCAGGGACGTCGTGGACAAGATGGTGGTGCTTCCCATCCTTCAACATCGCCTTCTAGATCAGCTAGGATTTAAAAGCAGAGATTACTGTAGTAACGACGAACCTCGTATCTCACGAACGTGGTTCTTCACCTCTCTTTTATAAACATTGCGTGGCTGAGGCCCACGAACCCTCTTTAGGCTAAACGCCCCGATCAAGACGTGATTAAAGGGCTCAATGGACCGTTGGGCCTATTGTGCAGATCAACCTAACACTCTCAATCTCAAGTCGGGTTCGACGCAATGGCAGACTCAGCAAAATGGAAGGCCGGATTCATTATCGGTGCTGCAGCTCGACACTCTGGGGACGCCCGGTTTGTGATGGTCGTCCGAGGTAGGTGATTTGATGGCATGGTTTTCATGATCCAGCCGCATTTTATGTGGGCCCATGCTGGATCAGCAGATCATCCTGCAATGCTGGAACGGAGCAAAGAAGAGGAGGTCAGTAATAAGCGTGTGCTTATTTTTTTCTCCTTTGGTCAGGAGTTTTGCCCACGATGTACTTAGCCTCCACGTAATCGGTGAATTTTTTCACCGTTGGATTAGGATCAGAACCGAGTGCGTTAGGGTGGGCTTATCTTGATCGAGTGAAAGAAACTCCCCCGTACGGCGCCCCTCCTGCTTCTGCATTCTCATTGGCTCTCTGTGGGTGGACCCATGTACGTGGTTGTGTGTGGTTTGTGCGTCGTGCGCTGCAATGCATTCAATCTGGTGGGTGCGACTCAATGCCGGTCATTTTGTTCCTCACCTCAGCCGCCGGCGTCTCCTGGGCTCCCCAGTTTCTTGCCTCTTCTGCAGTTCTGTTTACTGCGACCCGCCGACGGACAGCCAGTTCTTTCCCTCACCCTTCCCTCATGCTTTTTTCTTTGTCTATGTCTGGTTGTTCTTTTCATTACGCTACGTCAAAGACCCAATTTGATTATCAAACATTTGCCACCGGATTCCGTTCTTGATCTTTGTTCGATCTATTTACAAGGTTTGGTGTTTCGCGTCTCGGTTTACCGTCAGTTCTTTGGCTACTGTTCATCTGTTTCAGTTTGCCTCCCCTGCTGCTTTCACAATTGAGTGAATTGCATAAAACACTAGGAATTGCGACCATATTCTCACTTTACATCAGGTTTTGGACACCTTTGAATGAAACACTAGGTTTTAGCTTCAGTTTTCTCACTCTGCACCATCTTTTAGCCTTTCCTAAGGTCAGGCTCATAAATATATGGGATGAGCAAAGACATTATATTTGTGTTAAAATACAACTACAGACATAACTGTTTTAGCTTAGCTAACTAAAAATAATAATTGTTTACGTTTCGGAAAAAAAGGAGACACGATTTGTCGATCTGAAGCATATTTGGTCTCTATTAACTGAACATAGAATATCAAAAGCAAAAAATAAAAAGGTGAAATTTCATTAATTGATTATGCTATATATAGTAAAGATACTTGCTTGTATAGATAGATTAAAGTTGACTTGAGGAGATTACACAGTCTAATGAAATGAAAATGCTATCATGTGTCCATAGTAGGAATTGTTAGATATTATTGGTATTTCATATGGCTCATTCAAAGCATATGTGGGTCTGACAAATGGGACTAAGGCTAAGGAAAGTTAGAAGGTGGTGCAAAGTGATATAAATTAAGCTAGAACCTGGTGTTTCATGTAAAGAGGTCTAAAACCTGGTGCAAAGTGAGAATTTGGCCTCAAAATCTAGTGCATTATGCAATTCGCTCTTTCATCTATATCTATTAAGCCTTGTTCATCTTTTTCTCTTTCACATAGATAATTTACTTTCTTCCTTCCTTTCGCACTCTTGATATCTTACAGGAAGAATCTATTGATCCAGCTTTGCAAGATGAGGACGATGATGATGTTGATAGCGACACCATTTTTGTTACCCTCATGTATTAGAAAAACAAACTTTCTCATGCCATGCACTACAAATTTAGGTATGGGTACCTCAGTGACTCCGATAAACATCGTGGCGTGGGAGATTAAAAAAAGCACCAGCGACTAAGCTAAGAGAAGTTAAGATGTGAATGATAGCTCTGATTAATTTATAAAGTAGCTTCACTTTCATAAGTACATTTCAGCTCCCAATCATCATGATCCTTACTCTTTTGCTGTACATATAACTGAAGATGCTTGGTGTGCCTCTGAGTAGCTAGGTCTCATTAAATGCATGAATTTTTTATCATCTAAAAAAATGCATGGTTTTTTTACAAGAAGCTTAAGGCATGTTTGGTGTAGATAAGTCAGCCGATTTATAAGTCACCTGACTGAAAAATTCTAACTTATAAATTAGGGATGTTTGAGGTCAGTCAATTTATAAGTTAAGAAATGAGTGAAGGAGGAGGAATCCAGTTATGCACATGCGAGTGAGGCCCATAAAAAATTGATAGGATTCATTGACTTATAAGTTTTAAGTTGGGTTGAGGTTGCTTAGAACTTTAAGTCACTTATGACTTATAAGTCATGGATGTTTATTAAAATAAACTACTTATTTCACTTTTCAATTTATAAGTTAGACTTATAAGTTACACCAAACATGCCCTTAAGGACATGTTTAGTATATATATATATATATATATATATATATATATATATATATATATATATATATATATATATAAAAGATACAGCTATGAAATAGCCGGCAAATCGAAATGCAGACATCTCGTAGACGTTGGAATGCAGGAGTACCGTGAATACGATGGTGCCACGTCTGGCCGCACTGTGCTAACGCTCGTCACATGCACGCCCCGTGAATCCTGCTGGCTGCCATTGCCAGCCGGCCAAGATTAATTTGCTACAGTCTCGTGTACTTTGCTCTAGCCACAACCGCTTACGTACTTTGCTCCTCCCAAGCATCAATCCATCCGCCATTGCTAGTACAGTACATTTCTTCTCTTCCTCCGGTCCAGTCCAGCTCACACCGCCACCCGGGCAATACAATTCATTTACTACTGCTTCCTTGGATCTCATCCTGCTTTATTATATAATATAAAAAAGGTGACAAAAGACCGGCTACGCAATAAAATGTTGCATGTGCATTTGCTCTCTTCTCATGTTTTCATCCGCCTACAGTAGCAACTATACCTGCATCGAATTTTCGATTACTGGAGAACGAAATTACTCTAAGCTAGACGACAGTTTAGTCCTGGGCTTGACGTCCAGTAAATGCATGTCATCTCCGTCCACCGCTTCTCCTTCACCAACAAAACCTCTCTTTCACCGTGTCAATCGGCCACCAATGGCTACTATAACACCATTCCGTAAATGACATCAAGTGCCAACTAACTAAAAATTAGTAAGACCCATAATTTCCATTAGCCTAGGCGGTTTGTGTTGCAGGGTTTAAGGACTTGTTTTCTTTTAACATAAAGAGATACAGTTGTACACATACATCTAGTGACAAAAAAAAAGTACTCCTAAATGAAAAGGCGTACTGAAGCAGAGTTCATGGACATGCAAATGCAACTGACTTGGCCGGGGGATGTATGTACGGAAGCAGTACGCGTGACGTTGCTCATCAATTCGGAGCTGCATCTATCTGTACGAGCTCGTCCATGGATCGATCGCCATTCATCTTCTACTAGCATCTGTCATTGAGTATACATAAATTATTAGCCGCGGCGAGCTAATGGAGTACTAACACGTAGGAGTAGTATAGTATATTGTACGAGATAATTAAGAAGGAAAACGGTACGCAAGCGCCACCGTATTGTTATCTCATCAGGGCCTCCACAATGGTCTGAATAACGCTAGTGTTTGGAGAAAACAAGAAATGGAAAGAAATAGGAGAGAAAGGGAAGTTATCTAGTAGTATGACGGTAACAATCATCTGTAGACAAGTCCAAGTCTATGAGACTTACATATCCTTTCTCTCTCTATTCCTACCTGCCTGAGGCCTAACTGCTAACCGATTTATAGGAAATAAAGACAATCTAGTGATGATCAATCTTTTGGCTGTATCGTTTGTAAATTATAGATAGCAAACCACCGGAGCTGCCCTCATTTACCTAACATTATCATCAAGATGGTTTATAATGAATATTTTGTATCCCTCGCAAAAAAAAAAGAAGAGAATATTTTGTATGATATATACGTGCTCATCATCAATAGATATACAAATGATAGGTGAAATATTTTAATTTACTAGTACTAGTAGTACTATATGGAAGATAGATTTTCACTCGATCGAAATTAAGCCACCTTGAGACATCTGCTGGTTTCGGAGATCTGGAGATCGACCGAAGGACGGGGTAAGTACTTGTGCATCAACCTCGATCTACATACTGTGGCGTTGGATCGTACTAATACAGGCTGACCTGACCCCACACCACACTATACGCGTAGTAACTCTCTCTGCAGCACAGGCAGGACCTTGCATGCTGATCCAACCAAATGCCGCGTTCAACTTGAGCTGCAGGCATTAAGCATTCATTCATTTGCGATCCACCAGGCAACCGACACCGCGCTCAGTTGATGTTTCACTCGCCATTTGGGATAAGTACTAGCTAATTTCTCGTCAAATATATAGTTTCGGATCTTATTTATTTTCTCGTCAACTAGGCTTACACCTGCACTCTCAATTGCAGATGCAGATCGATATTTCAGAATGTTGTTGTTCAATGCAACATGCATTTGTCAAGCAGATCGACATTCAGATCGAAATGATAAAAGCTTTCGTCATTGTTTATAAGACAATTTTGTTAATTAGATAGTACTAATAAATATATATGACGATGACTGAGCTTGAGCAGCTAGCACCTGCATCGATCATGCATATCCCTCATACTTAATTAGCTGCCACTAGTACACAAGTAGAGTAAATGCATGCAGAATGGTTGGTTGATCATGTTGTATCAGCAGTTACGCACCACACATTAGCAATGTTTTCTGTATTAGATTCGATTGGACCATTATCTGTTTGGGCCAACATTAATAAGTTGTCGTCCTTGACTTTAAGGAAACGTCGTTGCATATTGTAAGTGTGTAATACAACTAGATGGATCACAGTCGTCCAAGTAATGTGATGTGTAACATGGGAAGAAGGCTCACGAGTTTCTTTTTTGGTGCCATACTTTTTCACGGATGGGGGTTGGGATCTTAGGTCTTTCTGTTGTGCAGATGTACTTTGCCGGGGCAGTACTACTGTCTGTCCGTCGTTCGTTACAGGACTTTAGTAGGATGAACGGGTACCAAGTACTACAACGTCGTAGCTAGCAGTACTCAAGTTGCATTGCTTTTTTGCCCCCCTAGTTCGATTATGATGTAATATAACCGTAATCAATTTTTTCCCAAAGTTTCTGCAATCAAATTAAAAACACGGAGTGACAGAAGCACGCACATCAGCGTCAATATTTTTAGTACAGTAGTCGTGAGTGGTGAGGTACTAGCAAGCTAGGTCCAGGGTGGAGCGTAATGACCCGATGTTGCATGGAGTATATGCGAGCAAACATCAGTACAGTACGTACGAGGACATAATAAGGCCCGGCAGCAGGGAGTAGAACAACATCATCATGGACATACGACTGATGGTGATGGGATGGGATGGGATGCAGAAGCAATGGCAAAGCAAACATCATCCTAGAGCGAGTTGTGATTTACCACTATCTTAGTACTCTCTCTGTTTCAAATTACATAAAAAAGAAAAAGATAAAGTATTAAGATATGAAGATGACTTATAATTTGAAAAAACTGGAGCTAAAGTGTCATATACTTCTTCCCAACCGAAGAACGGAGAACGGAGGGAGTACCAGTAGTCAGAAGAGCTTAACACAGTACTAGAAGTACGCTTTGGCCACTAATAAAGGAGGGAGAAGAGTGAAGAGCTGTGGCTGCCACCTACCTACTCCTACGTCTACATGCGCGCGTTAGGATGGAAAGATGATGAAGAGAAGGCGCCATGAATGTGCACCTCTTCTTCCCAACCGAACCATCTACCATCTCACCACCTCCTCCTTCAATTCAATTTCCTCCATTGTTTGTTTGTTCTCTCTCTCACTCTCTCTCTCTTGTCTGTCCAATTAAATGCTGCGACCCACCAGCGGCTCCACCTCCCTGCTGCTGCTGTTATATCACTCACCTGCTGCTTCTTGAGATGAGCTGTGCTTCACTTGACACTCTCTCCCAGTCTCAGGAAGTCAGGAGGAGCTGGCTTGACTTTGGTAGCTCGATCTTCATCCATCTCGCACTCTCACTCTCACTCTCTTCAGTTAGTAGTAGCAGCAGCAAGAAAACAAAACCAAAAAAAAAAAAAAAATGGCGGTAGTGGAGGAGAACGGCAGCAGGGGGAGGGAGTCGGTGGTGACGGTGACGGGTAGCCGGACGGTGGCGCCGGCGAAGAACCGGTGCACCCTTGCCACATTCGACTTGCCCTACATCACCTTCTACTACAACCAGAAGCTGCTCCTGTACCGTTCCTCCTCCGCCGACAGCTTCCCCGACGCCGTCGCACGCATGACCGCCTCCCTCGCCGACGCGCTCCGCGTCTTCTTCCCGCTCGCCGGCCGGATCCGCCAGGACGCCGACGGCGCGCTCTCCGTGGAAGGGGACGAGGGCGCCGAGGTATTCGAGGCCGAGGCACTCGGCGTCTCCGTCGACGACCTCGCCGGAGGGGACTGCGGCGAGAACATCATGCAGGACCTCGTGCCGTACACCGGCGTCATGAACCTCGAGGGCCTCCGCCGCCCGCTGCTCGCCGTCCAGGTCACTCCTTAATTTGCTGCATTTCCTTCCATTTCTCATCTATCGATCCCCATTAATTATATTGCTATTCTTTTTTTCTTTCTTCGAGATATCCCCATTGTAGATCTGCATTAGTGTTTCTGGAGAGAGTTTATACATACGTACATTATTTAGCTTGCGTGTACAAAATATGGACGAATCCCCACTCCCCTGCATAAATGCATCTTAAAGCCGCTGCCTTGCATTGCATTGCATTGTACTACAGCATAATCAATCACAGCAGCCAACTACCATCCAATGCATCCACCAATTAGTCAGCAGTAGTACATAAATAATTCTTTTACCTAATAAACCTTATATATCAGGTACTAGCAAAAATAATCCAGCAGAGCTTTATTTGTTTGTTTCAATGAACTGATGTGCTTCTCGCATAAAAAAATTAAATTGAAAAAAAATAATCAAATACTGTATGCAGTTCACCAAGCTTGCGGACGGCCTGGCGGTTGGGTGCGCCTTCAACCACGCGGTGCTGGACGGCACCTCCACGTGGCACTTCATGACTTCCTGGGCCGAGCTGTGCCGCGGCGCCGGCCATCCGTCGCTCCCGCCGGTCCACGACCGGTCCTTGGCCCGGTCCGTGCGCGTGCGCCTTGACCTGCCGGCGTCCGCGGAGGCCCACGAGAAGACGGACCCTAACGGGCCGAAGAAGGCGCTTGTGGCCCGCGTGTTCTCGTTCCCGGAGGCCACCGTGGGCCGCATCAAGGCCGCCGCCAACGCGGCGCTGCCGCCGGGCGCCAAGCCCTTCTCGACCTTCCAGTCCCTGGCGGCCCACATCTGGCGGGCCGTCTCGCGTGCCCGCGGGCTGGGCCCGGCCGACATCACGGCCTTCGCCGTGTTCGCCGACTGCCGAGGCCGCCTGGACCCGCCGCTCCCGCCGGCCTACTTCGGCAACCTCATCCAGGCCGTCTTCACCGGCGTTCCCGCCGGGATGCTCCTCGGCGGGCCCCCCGAGCTCGCCGCGGGCCTGCTGCAGAAGGCCATCGACGAGCACGACGCCGCCGCGGTCACGAGGAGGCTGGAGGAGTACGAGGCGGCGCCCAAGCTGTTCCACTACAGCGACGCCGGGCCCAACTGCGTCGCCGTCGGAAGCTCCCCGAGGTTCAAGGTCTACGACGTCGACTTCGGGTTCGGCCGGCCGGAGCGCGTGCGCAGCGGCGGCAACAACAGGTTCGACGGCATGGTCTACCTCTACCCGGGACGCGGCGGCGACGGAGCCATCGACGTCGAGCTCGCGCTGCAGCCGGACCCAATGGAAAACCTACACAAGGATGCAGACTTCCTCCTAATTTAAGTCTTCCTTTCAGAATTTATGATGAAGAAGCATCCATCTGCATCATCCCCGTATTGTATTATGAATTCATTCATGGAATTCCCTAGTACTACTGGTATGCATGTGTTGCTTGCCTTATACTGTATCCATTTATTGTGAGCTAGCCTCAGTAGATTTGGTGGTGCTAAATAAGGATGCATGAATTATGAGTAGTTTCTCCTGTGTCTGTGTAAGCAACGATGATTAGAGATCTTCCCCTCAAATCAAATGAATTATTCGTCATGTACTCCCGAGTATTGGAATCTATTATATCGTATAATATGCTTGCACCTGATGATATATGCTGAATGACAGGGAATTGGCTTGTTTCTTCATACACTGAAAATTAAAAAAGAGAGTATCAGCCTATTCTATTCTTCTGAATCTCGCAATCCGAGTAAAGATAACGAGCTTCTTCTCCATTCTAATAAGTGTTCTGATGATTGGCGCAGCCAATTAGTAGGATTGCGAACACGTCACTTTTCTGCACATGATGAACAAGGTGATTCTGACGGAGTCTATTAAGAATGAAATGGCTTTGCGTAGCTTTATTCTACTCTAGAAAAGTGAAAAAAATTGAGAAATAAAAAAGCCTTCATTCCTGTAATCTTACGGTGTTAGAGAACAATTTCTTGACCAAGTAAATCAAAAGTCCAACAAATGATGACACACATTATATCGTATAATATGCTTGCACCTGATGATATATGCCGAATGACAGGGAGTTTGCTTGTTTTTTCATACACTGAAAATTAAAAAAGAGAGTATCAGCCTATTCTGTTCTTCTGAATCTCTCGCAATCTGAGTAAAGATTTTTCAATTCTAATAAGTGTTCTGACGAACTATCAACTTAAATTTTTGTTAGGATTAAGTACTAGTCAAAGTTTTTAATTTGTTTCAATTCAATGAACCGAACAGCAGCCCAACCCACGTATTAAGCGAACAGCAGCCCAACTCACGTTGAGAAAGGCCCATACTATCAACCAGTCGAGTCGCCTCTCGCCTGGACCTGGACGCCGCCGCACCAACAAACGCCGACGAATCGAGCACGCCGAGGCGACAGGACAGCTGCTCTGCTCGTGCTCAGGACGATTAGTAGGCTGGCAGATCAAGTTTCGGCCTTTGGCCCAAGAGTTAAGCCGGCCTGGCCCAAATCACCTATCGCTAGCTAAATCGTTCTGTATCCAGTTCAGTCGTCTTCTTCCTCGTCGGACCGGACTCCTGGGTGCTTGCTACCGTTCCCCTTCACCTCTCTCTGCCCCTTGCTTTCCTGGCGGCTGGCGGCGAGACTCGGCGAGTCCCTTAGTCTGCGACGAGCACTCACCAGGTATGCTATCCCCTTCTCTCCACTTTCTGCTGTGGGAAAGGGTGTACCCCCAAACCCTAACGTAAGCTTTTGTATCCAAGCTCTTCGTGTTCGGATCTGACCTATTCACCATGTACTACAATGCTCTCCGCTCCGCACCTCCCTTAGATTTAGCTTGCCTTAGTGCCTGTCTGCTAATGAAGCTAATTTCTTTTTTGTTCTTTTTGGATAATAAGTGTACTTAATTTCTATTGTGCATAATCCTCTCTGGTCTGCACTTTCCGTTTGCAGATTTGAAGAGAAAAATTTCAGCATGTCTTGGTTCCCAATCGAGAATGATCCTGGTACAACTGATTTCTGTCCTGCTCACTGTTTTTTTGTTGTTGTTGTTGTTGTCATCTGTGATGTAAAATCAGCGCTGAGACCTACACTACTATGCATCATTCTGTTGACTGATAACCACCAAATTATGCTTTATTTTAGTTGTATGCTGATACTGAAGCATTTGTACAATGGCCTGCTGATTTAGCTATCACTGTTTCGTATCCAATAGTAAACTTTTCATATAACTACGTTACTGTGAGTGGATGAGGCATGGATAATAACTACGTGAATCGCTAAACAACTGTTCCTTAAAAATGTTTTTTTTTTCTGTTCTTGCACTGATTACACCTCAGTGAGTGCCTAGGTGTTTTATGACATTGTATTGGATCAACAGATTCGTCATTCTCAATTTAGAATCCCATGTATATCTGCTTGGCTTGTAACAAGAACGTCCTCATGCTAATTCTTATCTTCAGCACTGTAACTGGATTGGGAGAAGAAAAAAGAAAGAACCTTAGACTCACGTCCTCCAAATGATGATACATGTTAACTTGTCCAGCACTCCGCATTTAATTTCTTGTCTCCCTTACTAGTTGTAACTGTTGGCCCTTTCTTTCCTCTGACAAAAGAGGAATAACTCTTGTTCTTTACATATTGTACAGGTGTTTTCACTGAACTTTTGCAACAGATGCATGTGAGGGGTCTTCAAGTAAGTAATCAACTTCTCTCATTCTGTGAGGTCGCCAGTTTGAAACAGTTCACCCCAACTTTTGGCACTATAGTTCTACACCTTTCAACTGGAATGCTGATGAACATTATACATGTCTGTACCGTACCCATGTGGGCACAGAAGACGTCTTCCCTGTTCATAGAATGAGATTGTTAGCTATTATACACACTGACATTAGAATTATAGGTGAGAGTATTTGACATAGTTTCACTTGCTAAGCACTTTAGGACAGATGTTCAGTGCTACTATCTATTATGAATAACTTGTATGATAAAACTGCACTAGAAGGTGGTTGTGGCCTTTTATTTTGGCCTAATTATCAAACTTTCTTTAGTATAATAGTTAGGTTTTCCTGTGCCATGTAAGGAAGGCTTCTACTAGTCCATAACGAACTTCATTTGGAATAGATCTGTCACCTAAGCATACTCCGAGAGTAAAATTGGGTTTCTCTATCTATTGATCACTGTAATTTTTTATATACTTTCTGGGCTCCTAGTTTTAGCTGAAATGCTGAATACGAACATACCTATATCAACAACAGTATGTCACACTATAGAATCATAATCTGATTTTCGAGATACAACAGTGAGGCCTGCTTTTGCCTCATTTTCTCTGATAATTGAGATCCTTTTGCTGCAGTTCAAAAATCAGCACATAATGATATGCTATGCCATTTATTTTATTTAACAGGTTGATGAACTCTACTCACTTGATCTGGATGCTCTCAACAATCTTCAGTATGTTATCTCTATTGCATCCATCATTACCATGAATGCCATTTTATTAATCTGTATATCTGTTGCCAGGCCGATTTATGGGCTCATTGTGCTGTACAAATGGCGGCCTCCAGGAAAGGATGAGCGTCCTGTTATCAAGGAGCCAATCCCAAACCTTTTCTTTGCTAACCAGGTCAGGAGCATTGATTTCTTGAATGAAGTCTTGTTGCCTTTGCCCAGCTGCATCCTTTTATAACCAAGCCCTTCTTCATCTGCAGATAATCAACAACGCTTGTGCAACCCAAGCTATCATTTCGGTCCTCTTGAACTCTTCTGGCATCACTCTTAGTGATGACCTAAAAAAGCTTAAGGAGTTTGCAAAGGATTTGCCACCTGAGCTGAAAGGATTGGCTGTAGTCAACTGTGAAAGCATTCGCATATGCAGTAACTCATTTGCAAGGTCAGAAGTCTCTGAGGAGCATAAGTCGTCTAGAAAAGACGATGATGTCTACCATTTCATAAGCTATGTTCCAGTGGACGGCGTCCTGTATGAGCTTGATGGGCTAAAGGAAGGACCGATAAGCCTGGGCAAATGCCAGGGTGGTGTAGGTGAGATGGGGTGGCTAAGGATGGCACAGCCTGTCATCCAAGAACACATTGATCGGTTCTCTCAGAATGAGATAAGGTTCAGTGTGATGGCTATCATGAAGAACCGGAAAGAGACATACACTGCAGAGCTGAAAGAACTTCAGAGGAAGAGGGAGACCCTTTTGACACAGATGGCTGATCCTTCTGCCAGTAGGATGGTGCCTTCCGTTGAGCAGTCACTAGCAGAGGTTGCTGCTCAGATTGAGGCTGTTACGGAGAAGATCATCATGGAGGAAGAGAAGTCAAAGAAGTGGAAGACAGAGAACATCAGGAGGAAGCACAATTATGTGCCATTCTTGTTCAATTTCCTCAAGATTCTTGAGGAGAAGAAGCAGTTGAATCCCCTGATAGAGAAGGCAAAGGTGAAGCAGAAGTCTCAAAGCCCCAATTCTAGGTGAAAGCTGCAATACCTTACTTGTTGCTTGTAGAGATGGCTGAGTGGCCTCTGTTTCCCTTGGCTGGTGTTTGAACCGATGCCTACTCCTAGTGTTAGATAGGGCACAGGTTTCTACCAAGGTTTTACATTGAGGTGAATCTTGAAGATTGCAGGCGTGTGCCCCATGAAGTGTATTGAATCACTGTATATGAGAATTACTGTGTACATCTCTTCAAGAGTCTTGTATCTTTCTGAAACTCTGTCGGTGCGAATTGACATTTAAGAATAGGTCTACTGTTTGAATTACATGCGTAGTCCATGCCTGACACATGATATCGTCTAGAGATTGTTTCATTGCTCCAAAAAAGAAAGGTCCGTCAATACACTGTAGCCGTTTCAGTTACAAGCAGGGAAATGCATGGCCGGCAGGCATATTAATTTTGTCTTGTTTGTTTACCAATTCTTTGTCAGTTAGACTAGTATACCAACCTTTGCAGCCAGTAAAAGGTAAAGGTTGATAATGCCAAATACTATAATCTGAAGAAGGTAAAGAAGCGACACCCTAGCTAGGTAAAAAAAGAGGGTCTTGCATATGCGCATATAGTACTTCAGCTACTCTCGAAGTCCATAATTTCTATTCCACTGGCCAGTCCAGCACATAACAAAGGTGCAGTTATCTATCGGTCGATCTGGAAGCAAATTGGCCCACATGTCAGGGACCCTCCATTGACAAACCAAGCCTCGTTTAGGCATATGCTTGCTTGCTGAGCTGCTGCCTCGAAGAAACAATCAAATGGGTTCAATTTAACAACTCCCAACAGGAGCCAGTAAAGCAACCATTTATATTTCCTCCAAAGGACCAAACCAAGTAAAGAAGCATTTGATCTGGGCCATGATTGCACTAAAATAGACCAACAATTCCCCGTCTTGCATTGGCCACAGAGAGAGATTGAGGAGGTGGGTATGAACGGAACACTAAACTAAAGTGTGAATATGGTACTAGTAGTTTTATAGGATTTCTGACAAGAAGTCATGCATGCATAACAGTGTGTGTCACCTTTCGGGCTGGGTATCATTTGAGGGAGGCTCCAAGTAGGGATGTTGTCAAGTGCCCACTGCTGCGCGGTTGACCTGCCTTATTATTGGCTCGCTTCATCTATCCCCTCTCTCTCGCGGACTTAATAACCTTATCAAATATAATGGACTGGCGATGCCCATCTATCCCCTCTTCCGAGCAAATTCGATTTGGTCGTCCTCCTCCTCTCCTCTCTTCTATAGCTAGCTGCTGGCTAGGTCTACTCCCATATCGTATGCTGCGCGCGTGTGTTCAATCGCAAGCCAAGAATTAGTCAATAATTAAAGAGGTAGATCGAGTGTATAGAGAGAGAGAGATCGTGGATGATGGGGAGCAGCATGATCCCAGCGGGAGGAGGTGGGGGAAATCCTCCTCCTTACTTTCTGCATCATCAGCAGCAGGAGCAGCTTTTCCATGGTGGTGGTGGTGGTGGTGGTGGTGCCCTGGATGGGGATGGCATCTGCTTCATGGAGCAGCCGGCCGCGTCATCGGAATCATCGGACGCGCTGCTGTACAACCTGTCGGTGCTCAAGGAGAAGGTGCAGCAGCTGCAGCCGCTGGTCGCCTTCGCGGTGGCGGGTCCGGTGGCCGCCGCGTCCTCCGGGGCCACCGCCGTCATCCAGGAGATCATCAGCGCCGCCTCCTCCATGATGTACGCCTTCCAGCAGCTCTGCAACACAACGCACCAGTCATCATCAGTCGTCGTTGCTGGTGGCCATCACTTCAGTAATAAGAACAACAATAATCAGCAGCAGCAGCCGGCCATCGTCGACCATCATCATGCTGCCGTGACGACGACGATGCAGCAGCAGCAGCAGCAGTGGCAGCACCAAGACCAACACCAACACCAAGACCAACACGGCATGAGCGCTGCTTCGTCATCGACGGCGGCGGCGGCGGCCGAGGAGATCATCGAGCTGGACGCGACGGAGCTGCTGGCTAAGTACACGCACTACTGCCAGGTGTGCGGCAAAGGGTTCAAGCGCGACGCCAACCTGCGGATGCACATGCGCGCCCACGGCGACGAGTACAAGAGCAGCGCCGCCCTGGCCAACCCGGCCAAGGCAGCAGCAATTGCAAGCGGCGGCGCCGGCGCCGGAGGAGACGCATCATCAGGAACTCTGACGATTCTTCGTCGGAGCTACTACTCGTGCCCGCAGGAGGGGTGCCGATGGAACAGGAAGCATGCCAAGTTCCAGCCGCTCAAATCCGTCATCTGCGCCAAGAACCACTACAAGCGCAGCCACTGCCCCAAAATGTACGTCTGCAACCGGTGCAATCTCAAGCACTTCTCCGTCCTCTCCGACCTCCGCACCCACGAGAAGCACTGCGGCGATCACCGATGGCTCTGCTCATGTGGCACATCCTTCTCACGCAAGGACAAGCTCATCGGTCACCTCGCCCTCTTCGCCGGACACCACCCCGCCGTGCCGCTCGACAACAGGCACGGCAATAAGAGGTCGTCATCCTCAACCACGACGTCGTTGCCGCAACAACACCACGGAGGTACCTAAACAAATTCAAGCTAGCTACTAGCTAGGCATGATTGATCATCATCGTCAATATAATTTAAGCAGCTACTAGGCTTGCTGCAATGTACACCACAGGTACGAGATGCACATTATATGCATGTCTGATCGAGCGTATAAAGTCAATTGCAGCGTATATATGGATTTTGGTTCAATTATGCTGCTATATACATACGCATAGATATACACACTTATATATAGGAATGAAACAATTGTGAATCAAGTGTGTTTCTGTTTGGGATTGCGTGGTCATATATATTAAGCCTCTATACGTACTCCTGTGTATCAGTATGTAACTAACCTCTTGCAAGAAGCCTTTAGGGCCCAAAAGGAAATTCTATATCCCAAATAAATTTATACTTGTATGTAGATTTATTTCATGTGTGTCTGAGTAACTTGCTTTGTAAGCCTTACCGATCGAGTGCCCAGCCCAGAGTGAGGAATATAATGGATAGCAAGCGGCTCTCTCGTAGCTACAGAGTTCTATCTTAATTACCGAATACGATTAGCTGTTTTAAGATATCTAACTGTCGGAAGTCATTCCTCATCTACAAGTGTACTACTACATACTATTTCAGTTCTGTTTCAATGATTCCCACTTCCCAATTGATTATGCCCCAAAATACGTACCCAACAGCGCTGGCCATTATCAGTCTGTCTTAGTTTTATTTGTACCAGCAGAAACTTGCCCTTTCACTTTCTTAGTGTATTATTAGAGGAGAAACTACTCACCAGTAGTTTGATCTAACGGTATAGATTTTATAATCTAAAATCATAACTACAGGCGAGTAGTTCCTCAATTTGAGAGCAATATTGGAAAAAATAATAGTTGTAGATTTATAGTAGTTAGTTTTTATTATTATAAATAAAGTTACATTAACAATCTGATTAATAACTAATATTTTATATTTTTTTAAAGATAAACTAACATTTTAATGATTTGATAGACTTAATAGTCTATCATGAAAATAAACATAAATTTATTAATTAATAGCACAATTATGAAATTACCCTCAAACTACTGCCCAGTAGTTTTTTAAAACTACCCAGTATTTTGGACAGTAAAACTCCTCTATTATTATGGGATTTTACCCTAATGTTTTTCCACTTTCAAGAAAATCTACATGTTAAAATGAAATATTATATAACATGTATTGCCTATATTATTGGGATTGTTTTCAAATTTAGCAAATAAATTCTCCACTTCTATGAAACAACACTATGCTAAAACATTATATATGAAACAATAATATTGTATCTTGTTTCATGTAGTTTTTTGGGCCAATTTCTTATTGTCGTTGCAATTTTCTCTGGACATGTATTTTCCATTCCAAAAGTGTTAATTCCTTATATGCAATTGAGTTACAATACACCTATAAGGGTAAGAAATTAGTGTAACTCTCGACAGCATATATATACAGAGTCTAAACACTTTTGTTGTATCAAATGAGGGATTCAGATAATTGTAATGTCACTGAAGAAATTATTTCTTGTTTCAAAGCCTATCGATCATATATACATGGTATCACATGACTTTATTTATGGTCTTCTATTGGAAGCTATTTATATGTTTGCTAGAGAAGGAGGCCAGTGGGGGGGGGGGGGGGGGTGGCATTGGTGAAACTATCTTATTTTCAAAATAAGTTCATCAATATAATTTATTATTATCCCATCTACACAATGATATAAACATTTTTATGTGCCTTGTATTTTTGTGATAGCATAGCCAAACTAAAGAACTTATTAGTTTATGAAATAATTTGCTCTACTTATTGGAAAATTAGACCAATAGAGCCTTCAAATAGTGTATATCATAGCATGTAAATTACATCCTCTAGGTAAAATTTTCTATTTATCCGCACACCATTTTTATTTGGAGATATTTTTTTGGATGCAACTGGAGGGCCAATTACCGAAGGTTGTCTAGCCATTCTCTGATGGCAGGAAAATACCTTTTGCTAGCCGTATGCAATAATGGGGAGAATTCTCTGATAAATTTGGCTTCACATTTGTCCACCATTGGGTCATCATTGTTAAAAATCCCATCATTGCGAGTAGTTCAAACACACCAATTCATTATTATGATAGCTTCCATTGCAAACGTAACTTTAATAATCTTTCTTTTAAATCAGGCAAAAGAGCTTCCCTTGATTGAAGAGTATCTAGATATGTGATCCCTGGAATGGCCCAGCATCTCTTCGCAAAACTGTACTTGAAAACAAGTGTTGTAGAGTTTCTTCCCTTTGTCTTATGCACATTTCACACACATAGGAATCTAGATACATGTTCCTCCTTCTAAGTAGTCCTCTTGTATTTACTCGATCATTCAGTCGTACTAGCCAGAAAAACACTCGATCATTCAGTCGTACTAGCCAGAAAAACACGTTGTCCTTGAACTGGCATGATGAGTCCCATAACTAATGAAAAGCTGGCACTATCGAAATGGCAACATTTGTCGAGTGCTCTACCGAGAGCACTCGACAAAGCCAACAATACACTTAGCAACATCTTTGCCGAGTATAACACTCGGCAAAATGATCTCAGTAAAAAAAAATACTCGACAAAGCGAGGTTTGCCGAGGGTATTCCATCGCATACTCGGTAAATATTTTGTCGGGTGTCCGAGCGACTTTCGGCAAAAAAAAGGCAACTGAACGGCGAGGTTATGGCATGTCAAAGAAACATGTGGTGGGCACATGCTTTATTTTGCCATGTGTGCCTTTTTTACCGAGTGTCGAGTGTCCAGTGGTTGTTTACCGAGTGTTTCCACTTGGGCACTCGGTAAACATTGTTTGTTGCCAAGTGTCACCTTTTAGACACTCGACAAAGAGGATATTTGCCGAGTATCCAAAAGAAAGCACTCGGCAAACCATTAGACACTCGGCACTATTTTTCAGTTTTTTGATAGTGTGGATGAATATGTATATGACCCATTAGGTGTTTGTAGTCTTTTGGTGTACTCGACAAAGCATTGCCCCAGAGATAAGATCAAGTATCAGCAGTATATTTATTACTATCATACCAACAAGCATTTACTGAAGTTCTTGAAATTGTTCATTAGCAATTTCTGACATAGGTCAATGAAAGAGATTATGTTGATTTTGTGCATGTTATATTTTGTTTATAGTATAAAAGAATGTAGTTTAGGATACATAGCAGCTAGACGATTTGTCCATTCCTCAGATCATTTCAAAATTGTATTGTTTTCCCATTCTGCAAATGTGCTTGAGCAATAAATTCTATGCTGCACATACTAACATGATTCTATGCTGCCATGGCTTTGTCCTTATTATGGTTCCTGGCCACCGGTCGTGCTCCATAAAGTAGGCACTGATAGGATGCCGCCTTAGCTTTGTGCGTAGCTGGTGAAGGATGAATTACTAAAACCGTCTTATGTGAAATTTGAAAACTAAAGAATATTAGTAATAATAAAACAAGGTCAGTGTAAGAACCAGTACAAAAATCATTGCCACTATAAGCAAATTAAAAGAGTGCATTTCATAAATGAAATGCAGAACAACGCAAATTCAGTGTAAGATGCGCTACGCATATCTCTTCAGCAAGACACCGTGATTTTCATAGAACTCGTGTTGTTTGGACCTTCTCAGGTGGGTTGTCTATAATTCTTGGTCCACGGAGAATCATCATCCAGGTGGGTGGCACACAACATTCGCATTAGCGAGCAAAAATAGTGTGCAACTACTAACGTGAGCACAAGAGATATGACTGTTAGACAAGCAGATTTTGGATGATTATTACCAGCAACTACTGCATGCTCACCAACTAGCTGAGCATATATAATAGTTCCATGCGTTGGATTCAATCAATATCAACTCTATAGAATTAATTAAGGGGTCCATATATATATAATCCGACGAGCTTTTGAAGTATTGGAGGAAACCAAAACATGCACCTTTTTCAAGTGAATAGCCGGATCACCTACAGTCTCTTCGTTTTTCTCTCCAATAAGTCTAAGGTTAATTCTATGCTCAGGAGGGTCTTTAATGTTTTTCCACTGTGGTTGGAGGACCATGTGTTCCTTGACGTCAAATTTTGGTTCGTGGTCGGAGAGTGTAGCATTAAGAGCGCGATAAAGGACCTGCCACTCTTGTGTTACTACATTGAATTCGATATTGGTTTCTCTCGTTGGGGCTGCTACGGTGACAGTGGAGGCGATGGATACTACTACTATTACAAGGAGGACAATGAGAAACAAACTTGCTGCACCCCATTTGTGCTAGAGTATTTGCATGTCTGCATTAGTGAATATATGTATACAAAGAATTCCTTCCAATGTTGGAGACCACTGCATTGGAGATTTTTGCTTTACATGGTTGGAAGTTTAATGTTCCCTAGTAATGTTAGCATAAGCCAAATTTATAATAAATTGTACGTTGTGTGCAAACTCGTAGAGGCGGAAATTCTATAAGGTTGTTTTATATGTGCTCATAAATTCATATAGTAGTCATGAGTCACGCAAGATTGGTGCTCTTGTTACATGCCATTTGGCAGCATGTTGTAATACACACTCTTTCCTTGGTTTCCAATTGCAGTGTGCTGGAAAGGATCGTCCCGGTAAATCTCTACTAAAACTAATTATGCGTTGTAATGGGACTCAAAATTTAATAACCTACCGAAAGAAAATTTCATCAATACTCCTACTTTACTATAGAATAGCAAGTTCAAGTTGTGACATCTCAAAGACTCCGTTGACAACTAGTTGACATATATTTGCACTTTAGGAAGCAGTGTCCATCTTCTTCATCAAGACGCCGACAAAGAGGACATAAAGTACATGCCTCCTGATATTTGTGCGGAGAGGAAGACTATTATGTATCAATTAATCTCCATAGAAACTGCTTGAATTTTGGCGGGCAAGTTAACCTCTAGATCTTGTCCCACTTAAAATCATCAGGCACATTTGCACATTTACCATCGCCATCGAGGAGATATAGGGAAAACACAGGCTCTCTCCTCTCACCTATTTTTCACCCTAATTCTCACTTAATAATCTCATGCATGTCTCGTTTTAGCAAGATTCAAGAAATGCCACAGCTTTGAGTGCTTTCCCCTAAGACAACAGAGAATGTCAGTCACATCATCAAAAGAGTAGATAATACAACTAAAAAGATGACAGGATCCAAACGAGGAAGAACATTCAGAACCTGATCAGGAAAGATTATTTTGCCGTTGATGTCTAGCATGGCAGTTGGCAGGTCGCTCCATTCCCGGGCCTCGGGTCTTAGCTCCAATCAAAATCAAAATTGCCCACTCTGCTTCTTGGAAGACAACGTAAGGATCGGTGCCGATGCTGACTTCCCTAAGCAGTGACCATCAGTGGGTACAACGAATCCTCCTGCTTTGCTCACCATGTCGCGCCACTGGGCTATGTGCTTCCTTACAATGTCTTAATTTAGCGAGGGAGCGAGTGACGGAGGAAGGAAGCTAATGAGAAACAGGGTTGAGACTTGAGAGTTCTGCTGTGGCCTGTGGGGGCGAATCCTCTCAGAGAGACGACGGGCGGAACCCTAGCTCTCAACGCCGCCACCCAGCGCCCCCTCCTATCCATCTCTCCCCGCCTCGCTGCTGGTCGCCGGCAAAGCCATGCGGCCGGCGAAAAAGGCGGCAGCGAGGCCTTCTTCCTCGCCCACAGCTCGTAGAACTGCCACCGAGCTCCACCATCCGCCACCACCATCGCTGGATCCAAATGTCGGGATCTTGGCGGAGGCGGCCTGTTGGGGGACTGCGGCGACGGGCACGGCGCGAGGCGCGCTCCCGAATGGCGGCGGCTCCGGCGTAGCGAGATCCGTCGTCCCCGTCGCCGGATTCGGCACCTTCGTGCCTGGATCTTCACGGAGGCGATCAGTTAGGGGTCTATGGTGAGAGGCTCGTATTAGAATTATATGCGCTTGGCCCATTAATATTCACAATAATTTCTAGAAAATCTCAAAGACCCATTCATGAATGGTAGGAGTGCAAAGGTTTAGTCTCATATTGCTAGTGAAGGTGTAGGGAGTCCAACTTATAAGGTTGCTCTAGCATCTCTTGCAAGTGTATGCATGGGAGGAAGGAAGAACACACGCGCGCGCTCGCTTGCCTCGCCGGGCGGGGCGTGGGCATGGACGCGCATCACCTGCGTGAATGGCCCGCCAAAATTCAGTCCCTTGCGGGGACGCGGCTTCCTTTTGCACTTTCTTTTTGCTACGTATTCCATATATTTAATTATGAAAACCAACGTATTAATATAGTAACCGACTCGGTTGCGTAACGCCCAACCCTAGCAGTTCCTCCCTATAAATACGTACGGGTACCGTCGCAAATCATATCACGCAATCACCTAGGATTTTGCCTCTCGCTACTGTTGCGCCGTCAAGTCTTCTCCATCCCGATTGTCGGCGTGCACCGACGAACGGGAGAGCAGGTCTCCGGAATCGTCGTCCTCTGCGATCCTGCACCGGGAGAGGGCGAATAAGGTTTTTGGAAAGCGCTCTGCTCGACTGCTCGATCACTTCCTCGTCTTCATCAAGTTCATCACCATGGCTCGTCCTCCTCGTCGTCAAGTCGGTCTCAGCCGCCGTCGCCAATAACGTGACGGTGTTGCACGTTGTCGCCGCCTTCTCTACCCAGTCCAGAAGAAAACGTATGTACTCTCATCCCAAACTATGTCTTCCATACTAGATTTCGTAGTCTGCTTGTCTATGATGGATGTTGCTAGTATGGTAGATGCTGTGCTTTTGTCTGGCTTTATAGACCTGTCTAGATCTTGCATAGACTTGTCTAGTTCATTATGCTATCTGTTAATCATACTTATGATTTATGTCTGGATTAATATAAAACTAAAAGTGTTAATTTATCCAACAATCCAAAAACCTTATTATAGGCACTTTAGTTTTATGGATGGATTTGTCGATGCACTGAGGCTAGAGAAATTCACTGGCGTGTACTTCAAAAGATGGCAAGTGAAAGTCACTCTGTGGTTTACTGCCATGAATGTGTTCTGGGTGTCCACTGGAAAACTTGAAGGCGATCTCACTGCAGATTAGGAAAAGGGCTACAGTGAAGCCAACACAATATTCTTGGGCGCTGTTATTGGAGTTTTGGTAGATCGTCTTCAGGACGTCTACATCCATCATACAGTCGCTAAGGATATGTGGGACGCTCTGATCGCTGACTATGATGGTTTAGATGCTGGCGCTGAACTGTATGTCATTGAGCAGTATCATGATTTCAAGATAGTAGATGGCAAATCTGTCGTCACGCAGGCTCATGAGATACAGTGCATAGTGAAGGAACTCGAATTGCTTAAGATCGTCGTACCTGAGAAATTTGTGGCTGGAGGCATTATTGCCAAATTGCCTTCAACTTGGAAGAATTTTGCCACTACTCTTAAACACAAGAGGACGAACATATCTGTCTCAGATTTGATCGCGTCTCTTAATATTGAGGAGAAAGCTTGTGAGAAGGATGGACGTTCTAAAGTTAACGAGGGAAACACTATAGCCAATATGGTGCATCAATCACAACAGTCTCACGGCAGTGGTGGTAAGGGCAAGGGCAAGAACAATAAGCCTAAGCATACCACTACCTTCAAGAAGAAAAACAAGGAGAAGGGAGCATACTTTGTTTGCGGTTCTAATGAGCATTGGGCAAAAAAGTGTCCAGAACGCAAAGGAAGGAAGCCTCCACAGCAGAAGTCTGCGAACATGGTGACCAGTGCTGGAGAAAATAGTAGGTATGGTAATTTACCATATGTTTTTTCTGTATTTCAATCTACTTGTTGGTGGCTTGATACTGGTGCTAATGTTCATATTTGTGCTGATGCCTCTTTGTTTACTTCTTACCAGGTCGCCCGGGATTCCTCCGTCCTAATGGGGAATGGATCACATGCTTCTGTTCATGGTGTTGGCACGATCGAGCTGAAGTTCACTTCGGGAAAGATTGTCCAATTGGAGAACGTACAACATGTCCCTTCTATCAAGAAGAATCTCGTTAGTGGCTCCCTTTTGTGTAGGGATGGTTTTAAGGTAGTGCTAGAGTCGAATAAAGTTATCGTGTCTAAGAGTGGACAATTTATTGGTAAAGACTATGAGTGTGAAGGCTTGTTCCGCTTTTCCCTTTTAGATTATTGCAATAAGTCTGTGAACTATATTTGTGATGGTGTTAATGAGAGTGATGTTAGTGTTTGGCATTCATGTTTATGTCATCTAAATTTTGGTTCTATGTCTCGACTTTCCAGCTTGAATTTAATTCCAAATTTTTCCATTGTCAAAGGTTCTAAGTGCTCAAGTTGTGTGCAATCTAAGCAACCTCGAAAATTTCACAAGGCTGCAGAGAAGAGACACTTAGCACCACTAGAACTTATACATTTCGATCTCTGTGAAATGAATGGTATATTGACTGAGGGTAGAAAAAGATATTTCATGACTTTGATTGATGATGCGACTAGATTTTGCTATGTTTATTTGTTAAAAACTAAAGATGAGGCTCTAAACTACTTTAAAATTTATAAGGCTGAAGTTGAAACTCAACTAGAGAAAAAGATCAAAAGAATTAGGTCCGATCGTGGTGGCGAGTATTTCTCAAATGAGTTTGACTTATTTTGTGCGGAACATGGTTTGATACATGAGAGGGCGCCTCCCTATTCGCCCCAATCAAACGGGGTTGCCGAAAGAAAGAATCGCACCTTGACTGACTTGGTTAATTCCATATTAGACACGGCTGGATTATCTAAGGCATGGTGGGGGGAGGCTTTATTGATATTATGCCATGTCCTAAATAGAGTTCCCATAAAGAATAAGGAGAAGACTCCATATGAGGAATGGATTGGTAGAAAGCCATCGCTCTCTTACTTACGCACATGGAGTTGTTTGGCCAAAGTTAACGTGCCAATTAACAAGAAGCGTAAGTTGAGACCTAAAACTGTAGATTGTATCTTTCTTAGATATGCTCATCATAGCATTGCTTATAGATTTTTAGTGTTTAAATCAGAGGTGCTTGATGTTCATGTTAATTCATTAATGGAGTCTCGTGATGTTACTTTCTTTGAGAACATATTTCCTATAAAAGATTTATATAACATGTCTAGATTATCTTCTGATGTGATTGCTGAAACTACTCCTGAACCTAGTGCATTTTCTGATCATGCTGAACAAATACTTGAACCAATCCATGAGAAGATTGATAGTGAAGCTCCTAGGAGGAGCAAGAGACAAAGGACTGCAAAGTCTTTTGATAATGATTTCACTGTTTATCTTGTGGATGACACTCCTAAAACTATTTCAGAAGCATATGCATCTCCTGATGCAGATGATTGGAAAGAAACTGTTCATAATGAGATGGACTCTATTCTTTCTAATGGAACTTGGGAAGTTGTCGACAGGCCATATGGTTGCAAACCTGTGGGTTGTAAATGGGTGTTTAAGAAAAAGCTTAACCCTGATGGTACTATTGACAAGTATAAGGCTCGGCTTGTGGCTAAGGGTTATACTTAGAAAAAAGGCAAAGACTTCTTTGACACTTATTCACCTGTTGCTAGATTGACCACTATTCGTGTATTACTTGCTCTGGCTGCCTCACAGCCTTATCGTTCATCAGATGGACGTTAAGACAACTTTCCTTAATGGAGAGTTGGATGAGGAAATCTATATGGATCAGCTAGATGGATTTGTAATAAAGGGTCAAGAAGACAAGGTGTGTAAGTTGTTGAAGTCTTTGTATGGTCTAAAACAAGCTCCTAAGCAGTGGTATGAGAAATTTGATTCAACACTTCTATCAGCAGGCTTTTCAGTCAATAAGGCTGATAAATGTGTGTACTACCGCCATGGTGGGGGTCAGGGAGTTATACTATGCTTGTATGTTGATGACATACTCATCTTTGGAACAAATCTTAACGTGATCAATGAGATCAAGACTTTTCTGTGCCAAAGTTTTGATATGAAGGATCTGGGTGAGGCTGATGTTATCTTGAACATCAAGCTAATCAAAGGAGAGAATGGGATTACTCTTACGCAATCTCATTATATTGAGAAGCTCTTGAACCGTTTTAGTTACAAGGATAGCAAATCTTCTCCAACACCTTATGATCCTAGCTTGATTCTTCGAAAGAATAAGAGAATTGGCAGAGACCAATTAAGATATTCTCAGATAATTGGATCACTTATGTACTTAGCTAGTGCTACTAGGCCTGACATCTCGTTTGCTGTGAGCAAACTAAGCCGGTTTACTTCTGGTCCGGGAGATGATCATTGGCGTACGCTTGAGTGGATAATGCACTATTTAGTTGGTACTATGGATTATGAAATTCATTATTCTGGATATCTAGCAGTACTAGAGGGCTATAGTGATTCCAATTGGATATCTGATACTGATGAGCTATATGCCATGAGTGGATATGCATTTACTCTTAGTGGTGCTGCTGTTTCATAGAAATCATGCAAACAGACTATCTTAACGAGGTCTACCATGGAAGCAGAGCTTACCGCACTAGATACAGCTACAGTTGAGGCCGATTGGCTATGTGAGCTCTTGATGAACTTACCTATTGTCGAGAAACCTGTGCGGGCAATCCTTATGAATTGTGATAATCAAACTATGATAGTCAAAGTGAACAATTCTAAGGATAATATGAAGTCATCAAGACATATTAAGAGACATCTGAAGTCTGTCAGAAAAATGAGAAACTCCGGAGTCATATCAGTAGAATATATTTCAACTGGTGAGAACCTGGCAGATCAATTCACCAAGGGGTTGTCACGTAATATGATAGACAGTGCATCGAAGGAGATGGGTATGAGACCCATATGTGCTATTCTAGAGTGGTAATCCAACCTATGTGATCGGAGATCCCGAAAAATAGGACCTGGGAAGAACAAGCTATTGGTTAGCATGAGAGTAACCTTTTATGACCCACTCGAGAAGCGATGCATTACTCTCGATATCTGTATGGTAGGATGGTTGTTGCCTTAATGTATTCAGTTGGCTTTAAATAGCAAAGATGTTGTCCTACAGAACATTTTTGAATGAATACACCTATATGAGTCCGATTGTTGTAAGGTCACAATCTGTGAGATTTGAGTGATCTCTATTAAGCTCATGAAAGACCAAGGGAGTATGACATATATGCTCCACCCATGGAGAAGCCTACTGAAGGTCTAGTATCAGTTATGACAGTAAGTGAAACTTGTTTGCACAAAACTTACAATTTAAGGCATAGTTTATTGTTCAAGTTGTGAATGAGTGTAACTTATTGTTCTAGGTGGAAGTTCAACTTAACAGTCTCCACTAAAAACACTGGTATATTAAACAACAGTGGGGTGAGATAAAGTCTAGTTGGGACTTTGAGATCTGGTGGGGGATTGTTAGAATTATATGGGCTTGGCCCATTAATATTCATAATAATTCCTAGAAAATCTCAAAGGCCCATTCGTGAGTGGTGGAAGTGCAAAGGTTTAATCCCATATTGCTAGTGGAGGTGGAGGGAGTCCAACTTATAAGGTTGGTTGCTCTAGCATCTCTTGCAAGTGTGTGAATGGGAGGAAAGAAGAACACACGCGCGCGCTCGCTCGCCTCGCCTCGTCTCGCCGGGCGGGACGGGGCGGGGCGTGGGCGATGGGCGATGGACGCGGCCGCGCATCACCTGCGTGAATGGTCCGCCGAAATTTGGTCCCTTGCCTTGCGGGGACGCGGCTTCCTTTTGCATTCCATATATTTTATTATGGAAATCAACGTATTAATATGATAACCGACTCGGTTGCGGGACGCCCAACCCTAGCAGTTCCTCCCTATAAATACGTACGAGTACCACCGTAAATCATATCACACAATCACCTAGGGTTTTGCCTCTCGCTACTGTTGCGCCGCCAAGTCTTCTCCATCTCGATTGTTGGCGTGCACCAGCGAACGGGAGAGCAGGTCTCCGGAACCGTCGTCTTCTGCGATCCTGCACCGAGAGAGGGTGAATAAGGTTTTTGGGAAGCGCTCTGTGCGACTGCTCGATCGCTTCCTCGACTTCATCAAGTTCGTCACCATGGCTCGTCTTTCTCGTCGTCAAGTCGGTCTCAGCCGCCGTCGCCAACAACATGACGGTGTTGCACATCATCGCCGCCTTCTCTACCCAGTCCAGAAGGAAACGTACGTACTCTCATTCCAAACTATGTCTTTCATACTAGCTTTCGTAGTCTGCTTGTGTATGATGGATGTTGCTAATATGATAGATGTTGTGCTTTTGTCTAGCTTTATAGATCTGTCTAGATCTTGCATAGACTTGTCTAGTTCATTATGCTATCTGCTAATCATACTTATAATTTATATCTAGATTAATATAAAACTAAAAGTGCTAATGTATCCAATAGCTCGATCAGGTGACAGTGGAGGCTGGGGTGGATTCGGTCATGGTGTGGTGGATGAAGCGCGACCGGCAGTGCTAGTATGGGCACACTTGTGCGTAATGCTACACTTGTAGTAGGCCGCGGAAGGCAGCGTCAGCGTGTGAGCATAGCACGTGGCTTTTTTTTTTTTTAGGTATATAGCACGTGGCTTGGTTGGGCCAGAAAAGCCTAAACTCCGTCGAGTTGTCAAGTTAGAATTATGGGTTGTGGCAGTTTAGTTGTGTTTGAGACAGTTCAGTTGAGGTTACGTCTAATCCGACGATATAGGTTGACAATGCTTTGATTGTTGTTTCGTTTTTCTTCTAGATACTTGTAAAAATTAGGATATAATTCTCTTTTTTTCTTAATTAACGGTAATGTTCCTACTAATTTTTTTTTAAAAAAATACTGAACACCGCCGTTGCTGTCTCGATCACCTACAATAAGCAAATGATAGATCATACAGAGGAGTTGCGCATACATTGTTCATGCCGTTTTTGCCATAAGACGTCAAATATCTTAGCCTCTTCTCGCTCGCTTAACTTCCTCTATACATCGGATATACGTCTACTCTACAGGTATTTACATAAGAAAAAGGATCATTTGCCACCAGACTCGAAAAGAGTTATCAGCCACGGAAAGTTCCTTGGGACAGACACTTTTATGGACTGCAAGTATATTTGGGTCGGATCCGCTCAGGGCCCAGGGCAGCGAGTGAGCTTAATTAATTCTCCTCTCCAAGTAGTTTATGTAGCACCTCGTCTGCAGCCAGTCTCTACTCCTGTACTACGTCACATGAGTTGAGCATAATCATAAGCTATTAGGCACTGGTAGGATGCCTGCTTAGCCTTGTGCGTAGCTGGTGAGGATGAACTACTAAAACTATTTTATAGCTACGAAATTTGAAAAACTAAAGGATATTAGTAGTAATGAAACGAGGTCAGTGTAAGAACCAGTATATAAAAATCATTGCCACTATAAGCAAATTAAAAGAGCATTTCATAAATAAAATGCAGAACAACATAAACTCAAAGTAAGATGCCCTACGCATATCTCTTCAGCAAGACACCGTGATTTTCATAGAACTCAAGTTGTTTGGACCTTCTCATGGACCTTAATCTCTCTCGTCTTTTGACCTTCTCATGTGCAGTGGGGCTCTGTCTATGATTCTTGGTCCACGGAAGAATCATCTTCCAGGTGGGTGACACACGACATTTGAATCAGCGAGCGAAAATAGTGTGCAACCATTAATGTGAACTCAAGATATATGACCGTTACACAAGCAGATTTTGGATGATAACCAGCAACTACTGCATGCTCACCAATTACCCGAGCCTATATAACAGTTCCATGTGACGGGTTGAATCGATGTCAACTCTATTAAATTAATTAAGGGGTCCATATGTTTATAATCCGATGAGCTTTTGAAGTATTGGAGGAAACCAAAACATCTTTTCAAGTGAATAGCCGGATCCCCAAGACTCGGATCCATTGCCACCAGTCCCCCACCCCCACTGTAACCATAACAGCCCCAACGAGAGAAACCAATATATCGAATTCAATGTAGTAACACAGGAGTGGCAGGTCCTATATCGCTCTCTTAATGCTTCACTCTCTGACCACGTACCAAAATTGGACGTCGAGAGGGACATCTGGTCCTCCAACCACAGCGGCAAAACATTAAAGACCTCCTGAGCATAGGATTAACCTTAGACTTATTGGAGAGAAAAATGAAGAAACTATATTGACATATTGTATATAGCATGGATAATTTATATATGTGGTTTTACGAATAAAAATGGAGACTGGTGTATGCTTGAAGGGTCCGGTTTTGTGAAGCTAAGCCATGTACTAAAAGATGGGTTTCGTCTTGTACCACTTGGACGTCGGTACATGCTCCACGGAGTCCATACTTTCTATGGGTACGCAAAATAAAATAGCACCAACGAACTGATCAAAGAGTTTGATTACAGATCAAATAAAAACTAGTTGACAACCGTGTTGCAAACTTGGGATCAAATATATATGTAAACAAAAGATTTTGGGCCTCTCCTCGACCTTAGCCCTAGGCCGTCGCACTCAGGGCCCAATACCAGTCCTATGGCGAAATCAGGTTACAATTTCTTTATTTAATTAATAAAAATAACATATAGAAATACTTTTTCTGAAACAGTGGTGCCACGTAGCCAACAATGGGTGCTCCGGTGCTCCCATCCTTCAACCTTCATTACACTAGCTACAGTATATAAAAAAATTCAAACAAAAATGTAAATGGATACATAATGCAATCCTCTAGTGTCATACAAAATTTAAGATACAATGGATACTTATTTATAGAGAAACAAAAAAGAGAAATTTTACACTAAAGAATTACAATATATATTGTTCATGTCAAACCCAATTCATTATTGTTGATGTACTCCCTCCATTCAATATTATATGATGTTTTGGTTCTGAGCACGGGAATTAAGGAGAGGTGAAAAGTATGGATGTACATATGACTTTACATGATGATAAATGATGACATTACCTATCCATTTATATTTTTTATTACAATTTTTGTATGCATACTTTTTATGTTATATAGAATGGGAGCACGAGAGGAATAAGTCATCCGTTGGCTGGACCATAGGTACTGTAGAAAATTTTACATTTTAACACTAACACGTCCCTAAATCTTGATTAATAATATTGTTAGCCTGTAATTTTTATTGTTAAGTTTTTTATATTATAAAATAAACATTAGGTACTGGTATTAATTACTCCAAAATATGTTAGTAATTTAAAAATCCAAATCCAAATATTTTGATGTAATTAAGGCTAAAATGGGTGTTCTTATGTTTATTGTATGACATGAAAAATTGATATAAATTTAGAAGTTTAAAGTATTTTTAATTAAGATTTAAAGAGGTGTAAGTATTAAGATGTAAAATTCTGAAAAATGAAAAATTCTATGATAGGCGATAGCTATCACCCAGCCAATGGGCGACTTAATGGCCAACACGGCTCACTGTTGCCTATGTGGCACCCTTATTGCCCAGTGCTAGGGTTATATCTGGGCATTTGGGCCACCCGGCCCAGAAGTATATCGGGCCAGCATGGTACGGTGGGCCGACTGGGCCATTCCAAAGCAGTCCACGGGCTAGGGGGTCAGCCCACGGCATGGCACGACAGCCACTTGGTCGTGTCGTGCCGGCCCGTTTGGCCTGCAAGACCGACGACATGTTTGGCCCGCGAGCCCGCCTATGAGCAGCGCCGACGAGGAGGATGCGGGAGGCCGTAGGTGAGCGCGGAGAAGAGCGGCGGGTGGAATCAAATCCAGCAGTGCCCGACGCCGATGGCAAGGGCTGGCATGGCTCACTCGGCGCACGAGAAAGGAGGGAGAGCGGCGGTAGCAGCGGCGCGTAAGGAGAGGCTAGCGGTGCCTCCGTGCGAGGAGAGAGAGGGTGGTGCTGGGCTGCCTGCACGTGAGGAGGGAGGGAGAACGGCGACGACATCGACGTGTATGGAGAGAGGCGAGATGGTGCCGACAATAATTCTGATTCTAGGGTTTTGGTACGGTGGTGTGGAGATGGTGCTGGGCTGCTAGGCCGTTCGCAGCTGGGCCACGAAGTCGGGGGAGGCCGAAATGGCTATGTCGCGCTGGGCCGAGAAATAAGGAGAGGTGAAAACGTTGATGGGCTAAAAGTCTGCTTCATGTTTTCGGGCCACTATCGGGCCGCCACCTTTCAGGCCGTGCCCTGGGCTAGGAGGTCGGCCCAAGCACGACCCGGACTGCCAGGTCGTGCCGGCACGGGCCCATCTTTATCTGTGCCGTGTCGGGCTCATGCCGGGCCATATTGGTCGGGCCCCATGTCGGCCCATGTGGCACGGCCCAGATGCCCACATATAGCTAGGGTTACAAGTATATGTTAGTTTTGATTTTTTTTTTGTATGTTTTTTATTAATTATATCAAAAACTTGGTTATTAATAAATAAATTCAACAGGTTTCCTTGCCGCAGGAGGCCGGACTTAACTCTCCATGATTTGAAGACCCTAAACATTTTTTTTTTGTGAAGTCAGGCTAGACATTCATGCAAAGAAAAGCGACATGGACCACGGTAGAAGAGCCCTTAAAGAAATGATCTGCTAATTAAGAAAGAGAGATGTGAATCGTGCTTTGTTCACCATGTCGTCACTGGGCTATGTACTTCCCTTACAGTGTCTTAATTTAACGAGCGAGCAACAGAGGAGGAAGGAAGCTAATGAGATACCGAAGACCGTTGCAGCCTCACCGGCAATTGGGGCAATCGTATCATTAACGCTGTTTTCGCATTCAATTGCACGATTGACTCTGTTTTTTTTTTCAAATTGAAGAAGTTGATTTGTTAAACTCATGGTAAAAATACCGTATTATCCTTATTTTGATATTGCATTGTTGAGTTATTGATTTTCTACCCAAGTTTCATTAATGACTCGGTACTAATTGTTTTGTTATCTATTTAATAATAAATAGGCTAGAAATTCTTAAAAAAAAGCAAAACATCCGTCTTATCCCATAGCAAAAGATAGGCATCCAATGCTTTGCCGTCAGATCGACCCTCACGTGAAAATTAGTCGATTCCCCTCAGCCCCCGTAACAACTATGGATCGTCTGGATCTTATATCGTTTCAACCCTCAGTTACCCGCGAGCGCTGCCGCCTTGCTTGAACCCTAGTAGCTCCAATATGCATACCGATGTATGATGATGTCGCAATAAATCAACTGGTGCCTGAAGTCTTCAATCATTATCAGGAGACGCAAGATCGGCAAATTGTGCTTAGCACTGACGCCACTCGTGGCTGGGCTTAGCCGCAATACGTTGAGAAGTGGCTAGTTGGGAACAGAACAAGAGATCCAGAAGCAATTATCAGAGGTCAACCATCGTAAGGATTTGGCAGCTTGTAGAAACGAAGAGATGAACGCTGGGAGAATTTCAAGACATAAACATCAGGTTCGTGCCAACACGACAATGAGCCGGCTGTGCTCACTGTCAGATGCCGGCATGCTTGGTTCGTCCGTTTATGGGGTGGATATAGGCGGATGGCAAGTGGAAGCATGCGACCGTCCGATTCATGTATAGAGTGGTGTGAGCATTTAGGTTTGATCATGCTTGGATTTTGGAGATGAACGAAAGCATGCAGTTCTTAAATGTCGAGGTGCTGCCTCAGCTCGAGTTGCAGACTAATATTATCAATCACTGCAGGGTCAGCTGCCGGCCTGGCCTGGTCGAGCCAACAGACAAGGACGCCAAGATTATTCATTGTGATGCTTTTTCGGTTTCACAACGTCCAGCAGAGACGAAGCTGCTCTACACCACAAAGCTTCCGCCTGATCTCTTTTCTCTGAATCTGCATTCAGCAACAGCAAGCCAGATTGACAATCGCAAAGAGGATCCAATCTGGCACCTAGCTCCCTGTACTGCCGCAACGAAGGTCATTGATTCTCTTACGTCATTGAAGCCAATTGTCTGCCACCTGCACTAACCAACTTCAATCAAGGAACACAGAAAACAGCATTAAATTGACCAGGTAGGGTCTTTATCAGAGATAAGTGGAAAATTTGTTATTTCCATTCACCTGAAGAGATTACACACACAAAACACGTTTAGGATCTTTTCATTGTTGGTTCGATTTTAATTTACAATCTGACCGTGGCATCATTACATGAACAAACACTAACATGGATGGTGGTGTACTGGAAGAGATTTTATTCTGTAATAAGGATGACCAGAGAGACAATACTCAGAATGATCTGAAATCTCTTTAGGTATATTTTCTGCTTTTATCCTCTATGTTAAATATCTTACCTCTATTTTCTTGAGAGAGAAATTCCAAAGTTTCAGTACCCATAAAGCTGCTATTCAACATTATATGATATATATATATATATATATATATATATATATATATATATATATAGAGGCTGTTCTGCTATTCAACGTTACATGGTATGCTATACAACAAAGAAACATATTTTTATTTTGTTAATAACATGGTCGTATTTTTGTTTTCAATATTAAAAGTTTTCTCTTTCTTTTGATATCTTATTATAATAAAATAATATACTAAAAAATGTTCATAGTAAACACAATAAACCAAATTAGAGTAGGCAAACAAAGTATTAAAATATGTTTTACATGCTAGCACGGACAAAATAATCTAGTTTAACAATTATAATAAGCTAAGATGTTGACTTCCCCGGCGCGCCTGCGAGGTGCTCCGACTTCCCCCAGCCACCGACGAGCTCTCTGACGTACCACGCGCGCTGTCCTCGTGCCAGAGCGCCCTCCCGCTTCTCCTGCCTCGATCTCCTCTTGCCGGCAAGCCCTCCCATTTCCCCGCTTTTCCTCTTGTACTCTGTCGGAAGGAAGTCCCCCGAGTCGAGGAAGAGACGTTTTGCGACGGATTTGATTTCCATGGCCACTTACCGCCCTTGCGGATTATTAGTGACCAGAACCTACACCTACTTGAAGGAGGATTAGGCGGCAGCGATAGCTGTGATCCTCGATTTGTTGCCTCAGATGAAATCCTGTATTGCCTTGCCTTCATTTGGGCTCGAAATCCAAGCCAGAATCGAGGACCGGTGGCCAAGATCGGCGGAATTGAAATCTTGCCGTAGGGGACGCTCTGCCAGCGAGCCACGCCAGACCATCGACGTTGGCAAGGAAACAGCAAATAATTAACCCGGTGGCTTGCACCGGTTAAACTTCCGACAGCTCGCTTGTGAATAATGAGAATGAAAGCTACACCGTACCTATACACATACGAGTACGGGAGTAACTAACGAACATAGTACACACGGAATTGGAAAATGCATCAAACTAGTGAAGACCATTGCCGTCGCACCTGCAATAAAGCAAATGATAGATCATACGTACAGAGGAGGTGCGCATGCATTATTATGTTAGAACTAATTAATACTTAATTAATAGGATTATTTTGTTAATTAAGATCATATCTAGTAAACTAAGCTAATGCGGAATAGTAGGTTCGGATCTGTTATCGGCGCTGGTGGAGGAGTTTATTGGCGTCGGTGCAGAGGTGGCAGACTCGATGACGAGCGCGTCATCGGGGTTATAGCGTAGGCGCTCCTTGAGGGTCTTTTTATGAGGGCGAAGACCTTCGGGGTGGTAGCGGCGATGCCCCTCAGCTAGACGTCGGTCTTCCGTGACTTCCAGTGCCCTCAACGATCGGTTGGATGGACTAAGGTTGGATGATTTTGCCCTAGAGCGATGCCTCATTTATATAGCACTGTAGCCACGGGACCGGATCCGTTTCTATCTCTAACTTGCCTCCCGATCAAGGCACAAAAACAGAAACAAATCTGTTGGCCAAATCCGAAATCCACAGGAGATAAAACTTCCTATTTTTGGATCTGTTGTTGACTTGCCGGTCAACAAAAAAACTAAACCAACATTCTCCCCCTCACCAAAAGGTCAACAACTTAAACTTATTCTTAACTTAAGCTCTTTCTCAGAAAATCAGCAAGTATCAGACCAATGCGTCATCAACAGCATCACGGCATACTAGGACAATATTACCCATAGTCTTACTGAAAAACCTTGTCAGAACTCTTACTCTTATTTGGGGAAATTAAAATATCCCTAAAATCAGGACTGATCAAAAGGTATTTACCAGGCCCATGCCTAGGACATGTTTCTGAAATAGGGTTGGTGGTAAACCTTTTATGAGCGGATCCGCTATATTATCCTTAGTACTTATATGCTTAATCTTTAGCGTATTGTCCTAATTTCTTTCTTTCACGATATGATATTTAAGATCAATGTGCTTGAAAGGACCACTTAATTTATCATTTGCGCAAAAGAAAATTGCGGATTGATTATCGCAGTATATTGTGATAGTCTCGAGATACTATCAACAACTCTTAATTCCGGAATAAAACTCTTAAGCCATACTACCTGTCCCGTAGTATGATAATATGGCACAAATTCTGCTTGCATCATAGATACAACAGTTACACTTTGCTTGCAACTTCTCCATGAAATTGCTTCCCCTGCTAGCATGAAGACATATCCAGAAGTTAACTTCCTTTCGTCTTCATCACCAGCAAAGTCAACATCAGTGTAGCACTCAATCTTAAGATTATCTGATCTCTTATATGTGAGCATGTAATCCTTGGTGTCTTGGTAATATCTTAATGTCTTCTTGACACCTAACCAGTGAGCCCATCCTGGATTAGACTGATATCTGCTAAGTACTCCGGTCACAAATGCCAGGTCTCGACGCGTACAGACTTGTGCATACATCAAGCTTCCAATAGTTGATGCATAGGGAACGTTCTCCATTTTCTTTCTTTCTAAATCATTCTTAGGGCACTAACTTTCATTTAACTTATCGCCCTTTTAAATCGGAACAGGTGATGTGTTGCACTTATCTAACTTATATCTCTTAAGCATTTTCTCAATGTAAGCTTTCTGAGATAATACTATTATTCCTTGGCCTCTATCTCGGTGTATCTCAATGCCAAGTACATATGAGGCTTCACCAAAATCCTTCATATCAAAATGAGATGATAGAAAATTCTTAGTCTCATACAACATGTTCTTATTGTTGCATGCTAACAGTATGTCATCCACATACAGTACCAGAATTATTAATTTTCCATCCTTTTTCTTAATGTAGATGCATTTATGTGCATTATTCTCCCTAAATCCGAATCTCTTAATGACTTCATCGAATTTAAGGTTCCACTGTCTGGATGCTTGTTTAAGTCCATAAATAGATTTCCTTAATCTGCATCCTATATGTTCCTTACCCTTAATGGCAAAACCTTCTGATTGAACCATATAAATGGTCTCATCCAAATTTCCATTAAGAAATATAGTCTTAACATCTATCTGATGTAACTCCATATCAAAATGAGCTATAAGTGTCATCACTATTCTTAACAAATCTTTAGTAGACATAGGAGAAAAAGTCTCATTGTAATCAACCCCCTCTCATTGTGTAAACCCTTTAGCTATGAGTCTTGCTTTGAATCTTTTGACCTTCCCTTTGGAATCATGTTTAGTCTTGTAAACCCATTTACAGCCTACTGTTTTAACTCCATTAGGAATTTTTACTAAATCCCAAACCTGATTAGAACTCATAGACTTAAGCTCTTCTTCCATGGTTTCAATCTATTTAGTGGAATTCTCACTTTCAACCGCCTCTCTAAAATTTACAGGGTCATTTATTTTCCCGACATCATACTGATCCTCACTTAAATATGTCTCATAAATATCAGGAATTGCCCGTCTCCTTTCCCGATGTGAACGTCTTAATGGTCCGTTCACAGCCGGTTCAGAATCAGGCTGAGGCTGTTCTTCTGCTCAGGTTCCTCCTGAGTTGGATCTTGTGCATCAATGTCTGGTGCATGATTCCCAGTAGGCGGTACCTGTACCTGAGCGGCTGCCACGGTGCTGCTAGGTTGAGGAATAATTGGCGATACAAACTGATATACCTCCGTAGGCTCTAAGAAATTCGGAGTTAGAAGATCAATCCATAATTCTTCGAGACTTATATCTCTCGTAGCAGAACTTCCACTAAATCATGAGTCCTCTAGAAACACAACCTGTCTTGTCCCAACGAACTTACTAGAGCGACCAAGACAGTACAATCGGTATCCCTTTAACTTATCTCGGTATCCGATAAAATGACGGCTCACTGTCTTAGAATCCAGTTTCTTATGTTATGGATCAAATAGCTTAGCCTCAGCGGGACAACCCCACACTTTCAAATAACTTAGTGATGGTTTCCTCCCATTTCACAACTCAAAAGGTGTTTTGGGAACTGACTTAGATGGAATCCGATAAAGAATATGAGCAGTTGTTTTTAATGCTTCCATCCACAACTTAACAGATAAATTAGAATGAGCATGCTACGCACCATATCTAATAACGTGTGATTACGTCGCTCAACAACTCTATTTTACTGTGGTTCTCCTGGCATGGAGTATTGTACTCTTATGCCATTTTCTTCTAAATACTTAGCAAACGGTCCCTTAATTTAATCATATGTTGCATGTTTCCCATAATATTCTCCCCCATGATCTGATCTTACTATTTTAATGGAAGCGTTATGTTGTTTCTCAATCTCCAACTTATAAATCTTAAATATTTCTAGCGCATCTGAACGCTTCTTAATGGAGTAAATATGTCCATAACAAGAATAATCATCGATAAATGTTATAAACGAATCATAGCCATCTACAAATATTACTGAGAGCGGGCCACAAATATTTGAATGTATTATTTCTAATACACCCGTACTTCTAGTAGTTCCTTTCTTAATTGTCTTAGTGTGTTTTCCCTTAATACAGTCGATGCACTACTCTGAATCGGAGAAGTCTAATTGATATAGTATTTCATCTTTAATGAGACATTCTATTCTCCCTTTCGAAATATGGCCAAGGCGACAATGCCACAATTTCAAAGAAGTCTCATCATCATGTTTACGCTTATGTGAAATACTAGCAACATTCATCACAGAATCATCAAGAGAGAGCATATAAATCTTGTCTTGCCTAACTGTAAGACCGATATTTATTGAATTAAACTTAATAACACACTTATTGTTGCCAAACTCACAAACATATCCCGAATCATCTAAGGCTGATACAGAAATTAAATTTTTCTTTAAACTAGGAACATAAAGAACATCCTCTAAATTAAGCTGGAAGCCACTCGACAACTCTAAGTGGAAGCTCCCAACGCCTTCAACTTGGACGACGTTCCCATCAGCCACTCTTAGGCTTCGCTCCCCCCTTCTTATAGTTCGGATCGAACGGAATACCTGTAATGAATTAGAAATGTGTACAGTGGCACCTGAGTCAATCCACCAAGTATTAGGGAAAAAATTCGCTAAGAATAACTCATCAATAAAAGAAACAACATCAAACTTATCATTACCTTGCTCCTTCAACCACTCCTGAAAGCCTGGATAAGCCTTCTGAAGGTGTTTGGGTGAGCCACAGAAAGAGCACGACTTACCACCCTTAGGCTGATGGTTCTTGAAGTTATTGTTGTTCTTGGGACCATTCTTGTTCCCATTCTTCTTTTTCTTCCTTTGACCTTGCTTGCTGCTGCTTGCCTCATGCTGATTCTTAGGAGTATTGTTGAGACTAAGGTTGCCAACCATGTTCACAACATTCTCCTTTATCTTCTCAGTTTTCAGTTTTTTCTCTTCTTCAACACAATAACTTATAAGGTCAGTGATAGATCATATGTTCTTGTTGATGTTGTAGCTGATTTTGAATGGAGCATACTGAGGCGGGAGTGAGATCATGATGAAATGAACAAGGAAACTATCAGAGATCTCCATCTTCATATCTTTAAGCTTATTAGCCATGTCATATATATGAAGAATATGCTCCCTTATGCCAGTCTGACCATTATACTGATAACCCACAAACTTCATGATGAGTGTACTAGCATAAGTCTTAGAGGAGCTCTTAAAGTTCTCCTCAATCATGGCCAGCAGCTCCCATGCAGTCAGATCAACTCCATCTGCATTCTTAGTTGGGATGGCACCCTTAATACTAGGACTTATGGTCTGAAGAATAACCATGGTAGCCATCCGATCAGATCTCTTCCACTTCTCAAAAGCAGGAAAAGCTGCAGATCTATTAGCAGGGGCAGCAAGCTTATCCACCCTTAGTACAACATCGAGATCATTCCATGCCAAGCATGTGATGACCTTACCCCTCCAGTCCGGATAGTTGGCTTCGTTGAGTGGTTCAATGTTGTTAAGGTAGGAAGCAACAACATTAACATTACTCACTGAAAAACAAAGCAAAATAAACTCAACTTAGTAATCATATACAATAAAATACAAATAAGTGCATAAAAATAACCCTATGGTGGTCTGATTATAATCATATAATTGAATTTCAATTTGCATCACCGGTGGGAAAAACAAACAAAATTCATCTTAATACTCATGATTAAACAACGGTGATAAAAAATAATCACAAGTTTACTCTAAATAAACTTCTCGGTGGTTCCATTTATTTAGAGGTATTTCAAAGTATATTGGTGGATTAATACTTAAAATTAAAATATAATAGCTTAAAACACCAACACTTAAATAATTAAGCTTAAATTAAATTTCTTAGCTAAGATAAGAAAGGTAATTAAATCATTAACTGAAAGAAATAGTTAAAACTTAATGAATAAAATTGAATTAAAATTCAGCCTAAAACTTAAGCTAATTTGGCCCAAAACAAAGCGCGTGCGCGAGGCCCAGCTAATGCGCGAGCACGGCCCAGTAGCGCAGTGCGGCGGCTCGGCTCGGCTAAAGCGGCAGCGGCTCGGGCCAGCGGCGGCTCGAACTCGGCGGCTCGGCTCGCAGCTCGCGCTCAGCACACGGCTGCGGCTACGTGGGCCAATGGGCCAAGGCAACCAATGGCTGGGCCGCCAAAGTGGCCTAGCGTCACGCCCGCGCCCCGCCCCGCCTGGATCTGAGCCGTCCGTCCAGACGAGCGCGGTGGGCAGCTGAACAAAAGCAGTGGTGGGGAGTGGAACCCTAGCCACTTTCTCCCCACTCTCTCCCTCAGCCGCGCCTCTCTCCTCTCCCCTTTCTGCTTCTCACAACGAAGCTTCGACGGTGGCCGGTGAGCCGCCCGCGCATACCACGCGCTGCCGGCGCCATGGCGGCTCCTCTCGCTGGCGCACGCGTGCAACCAGGTCACGCACGGCTCCATCGAGGGGTGCCTCCGTGGTGCCCTGTTGGTCGGCTGAGGCGCGCGGGGTGAGCAACAACGACACGGTGGCGGCGATGTCCCGGCACAACGCGGTGGTCGATGGCGGGTGCGCGCGTGCGGCAACTTACGCCGCACGGCCGATCCGGTCCTGACGAGACGCGCGCGCAAGATCTGATGCGCGTGGCTCCTTGTCGGCGACCGGTGGGGAGAGGTGGCGATGACTGGCCGACGAGATCTGAAGGTGTGCCTCGAAAGGCACACGCACATCGCCAGTAGGTCTTCTGAACTTAGGGTTAGGGTTAGGGTTAGGGTTGCATGTGTGCTAAATTTGATTCGGGTTTTTCACAAATCCCTCCCCTTTTCTGATCTATCTGTGACATGGCCTAATTCCTCTTAACCGAAACCCTAACAGGTTAAATCTAAACTAAAACATGAACATGAGCTAATAAAAATAACTGATCTGGTAGTTCTAGCATGTAATTTTACTAATGTAATTGATGCTAACCATGAACATGACTAGAAAAATTTTGATCACCTCTGATCTAATCTAACCGAACCATGCTAACTTAAACTAGTGGATCTAATTAACTAGCCTTAGGCTAACTGATACCAATTGTTAGAACTAATTAATACTTAATTAACAGGATCATCTAGTTAATTAAGATCACATCTAGTAAACTAAGCTAATGCGAAATAGTCGGTTCGGATTTGTTACCGGCGCTGGTGGAGAAGTCCATTGGCGTCGGTGCAGAGGTGATAGACTCGGTGATGAGGGCGTCGTCGGGGTTGTAGCGTAGGCGCTCTTTGAGGGTCTTCTTGTGAGGGCGAAGACCTTCGGGGCGGTAGCAGCGATGCCCCTCAGCTGTACGTCGGTATTCCGTGATTTCCAGTGCCCTCAACGATTGGTTGGGTGGACTAAGATTGGATGATTTCGCCCTGGGGTGATGCCTCCTTTATATAGCATTGTAGCCACGGGGCCGGGTCCGTTTCTATCTCTAACTTGCCTCTCGATCAAGACATAAAAACGAAAACAAATCTGTTGGCCAGATCCGAAATCCACAGAAGATAAAACTTCCTATTTTCGGATCTGTTGTTGACTTGCCGGTCAAAAGAAAACTAAACCAACATATTATTCATGCCGCGTTTGCCATAAGACGCGCAAGATCTTTCTTTCCTCTTCTTGCTCGCTTAACTTCCCCTATATATACAGCTACTCTACACGTATTTGCATTACAAAAATCATTTAGTTTCTTCAGTTGCCTCCCTGAATGTGGAAGAAAATTCTCTGGGTATGTATCGCACGCTCAAGGCTATGCGACACCATCCCGATTGCTGCCACATACCCGGCCGGCTTTATGAATCGTTAGCACGCCTGATAATTTCCTGGAAGGTAAAGAATGAAACGAGCCGGAGCATGAGTGGCGATGACCGATTTGCCTATAAGCTAAATCGAGTGAGTCGATGATGAGTGGCGATGACCCTGGATCTTTCCTCCCGGTCCCGGACTCCCATCTCCATCATCTCCAGCACGCGGCTCCGATAGCTAGCGTAGCACCGCCGCGGGGGGTTGACGATGCTCTTGTTGTATAGGCGCAGGATAGACATGACGCAGAAGATGGATCTTCCTGCCCGTGACTAGGCAAATAAAATGACTATGCACCCCAAATAAACGTGATCATAGGCAAGCACAAAACGGTACGGTGGCGTGCGATTTGTGAAAGAATAGGAACAGCGGGCGGCGATTTGCATCATAATAGGCAAGCAGACGTCACAGCGACTCCTTATTTCCACCGGCTCACGGTTCGTCGTTCGGCTTGATCTAGTTTACGAACGAATCGACTTGATCTGTTTCGTTTCTTGCCTTCCAGGAAATCAGGTGTGGCATCAATTGGGATGGCGTGCGATACTATATATCTAGAGAATTTTTGAATGTTGCCGGCAGACTCGAAATGAATTCTCACCCACGGAATGTTGCTTGGGCCCGTATATATCTACAAGACCACAGCAGACACTTCAATGGGCTGCAAGTATCTCAGGGCCCGGGGCGGCGACTGGACTTAAGTATCCTCTTCTCCGAGCAAGTAATCTATGTATCATCTCGTCTGTCTGCAGCCAGTCTCTATACTCCTGTACTGCGTCACTTCATCTGAGCATAATCAACAAGCTATTAGGCACTGGTAGAATGCCGCCTTAGCCTTGTGCGTGGATGGTGAAGGATGACCTACTAAAACCATCTTATAGGAATTTTTGAAAACTAAGAATATATCCCAAAGTTGTCTAGTGTCGTCCTGTTTGTCGAGTGCTTTCCATCGGACACTTGAGACACTCGGCAAAACGTCCAGCGACACTCGGCAACATTGAGACACTCTGACACAGGTTGCACGTGCCAATCACATGCTAACGGCGACCAACGTTGGCGTGTTGGACGTTAGGGTTTACCGAGTGATCGTAACGGACACTCGATAAACCTGAATATTTATCGAGTGCTTTGTGGAGCCACTCGGGAAAAATACATCTTTGTCGAGTGTCTGATGGAAAACACTCGACAAAGTCCTCTTGTCCAAGTAAAATTTTAAATTTTTGCGGAGTGCAATACTCGCCAAAAAATTTGCCGGATGTTTCTCGGACTTTGCCGAGTGTTCGGGGCACTCGACAACATTGTTGATTCTGGTAGTGATATAAGTAATAATGAAACAAGGTCAGTGTAAGAATTCCTCAAAAAAAAAAAGTTAGTGTAAGAACCAGTATAAAAATCATTTCAACTATATATAAGGAAGTTAAAAGAGCATTTCATAAATGAAATGCAGAACAACAACGCAAACTCAGAGTAATATAAGATGCGCTACACATCTCTTCAGCAAGACACCGTGATTTTCATACAACTCGAGTTGTTTGGACCTCCCTCATGGACCCTAAGCTCTCTCGTCTTTGGACCTTCTCATGTGGCCTGTCTATGATTCTTGGTCCACAGAAAATCATCTTCCAGGTGGGTGACGCACGACATTTGCATTAGCTAGTGAAAATAGCGTGAATACAAGATATGACCGTTACACAAACAAATTTTGGATGATTACTAGCAACTACTGCATGCTCAACCAATTAGCTGAGCATATATAATAGTTCCATGCATTGGATTGAATCGATGTCAAGTCTATCAAATTAGTTAAGGGGTCTATACATTTATAATCCAATGAGCTTTTGAAGTATTGGAGGAAACCAAAACATCTTTTCAAGCGAATAGCAGGATCCCCAACATTCGGATCGTGCCTATAGAAAGTACTCCATATGGTCCATATGGAATTTGTGGAGATCGACGTCCCAGCGGTACAAAGCGAAACCCATCTGTTAGTACATGGCTTGGCTTCACAAAATCAGAGCCGTCAAGCATACACCAGTCTCCTATGCGCAGGAGGGTCTTTAATGTTTTATCACTGTGGTTGGAGGATCAGATGTCCCTCGACGTCCAATTTTGGTACGTGGTCGGAGAGTGGAGCATTAAGAATTTAAGAGCGCGTTAAAGGACCTCCTGCCACTCTTGTGTTGCTAAATTGAATTCTATGTTCGTTTCTCTCGTTGGGACTGCTCGGTGACAGTGGGGCAATGGATGAGGACAATGCTCGGGCTAGACATTCATGCAAAAAATTTCAAAAGTTTGAGATTCATTTGTTATGCTAGAGACTACGGTACAAGAGCCCTTAAAGAGATGATGATCTGCTTAATTAACAAAGAGAGATGTGAATCGTGCTTTGTTCACCATGTCGCCACTGGGCTATGTGCTTCCTTACGGTGTCTTAATTTAGCGAGCGATCGAGTGACGGAGGAACGAAGCTAATGAGATACTTAAGACCATTGCTGCCTCGATCACCTGCAATAAGCAAATGATAGATCATACAGAGGAGTTGTGCATGCATTATTCATGCTGCGTTTACCATAAGACGCCCAAGATCTTGCCTCTTCTCGCTCGCTTAACTTCCCCTATACATCTACTCTACACGTATTTACACACACACAAAAGGATCATTTAGTTTCTTCAGCTGCCTCACTGAATGTTGCCATCAGGCGTCAGACTCGAAAGGAATTCTTAGCCGCGGAATGTTGCTTGGGCCCGTTATATCCACAGCAGACACGTTAATGGGCTGCAAGTATCTTTGGGTCGGATCCGCTCAGAGCCCGGGGCAGTGAGTGAGTTTAATTCTTCTCTCCGAGTAAGTAATCTACTATGTATCATCTCGGCTGCAACCAGTCCCTACTCCTACACTACGTCACTTGAACTGAGCATAATCAATAAGCTATTAGGTGGCAGGTCAAAATTGACGAACAAAGTTTTTCCAAGCGCCTGATCTCATGCACACGTTCACTGAAGGAAGGATTGACTGAATCAATCGGAACCACTAGCTTTTTATCTAAAAAAACAAAAAACCGAAACCACTAGCTATACATGATCTCCCATGCCCCTGTAAACTATGTATGGTCACCAGCACCAGCTAACTTTGGTTTTGGAGGCTTCAATTTTTTTCATCCCGTGGCGCGTGGACAAACATTAAAGATCATATGATTAACCCACCACAGGCCTCCGTGCATGTCAAATCTTTGCCAAAACTGCCGTTCACACGGCGTTCCAAATGCACATTTGAATTTTTTTTTCAGAAATGGAAATGCAGATTACTCCGTGTGTTGGAAACCTGGTGGTAAAGTAATCGGGAGAGTCACCGTATAGCACCGGTCAATGAGCAAAGCTAAGAATTGCTCTCCCCGATGGACATGGACTCTCCTTTCTCGCCCGTACGTTTTGTTTTCTTCCATTCCTCGTGCACATATCAACATCATTACTTAATTTATACTACTTTGTATTATGAAATTGTTATCTTGAAGACGAAACTAAAATTGTTGTTCTATAACTATACTAATTTCAAAACAGAGGGAGTGGTAGGCAATATTTGTCGTTTTCTTATTTTTGTTTTCTATTATTATGTATTATGTGAGCAATGAAAAAAAATTGGTACAAACAAAAATCAGTGCATATATAATACTATTGCTAATTCACAGTGAAAACTTACACCTTGATCCTCCTATTACAATATCGGTAAACAAAAAAATGGTAAGGGTTGGTTATGTGTGAGATTTTAGAGAAAAATAATGCGTTGCTCCTTATCACACCTTTTTGGCTAATTTGCAGTCAAAACGTTTCGATATCAGCGTAACTGTTAGGATGATATGCAGAGGGCGCGCATCGATCGACCGACCAGGTTCAATATAATGTCGCATCCAAGGAAGCTAGGTAGCCTTTTGACTATTGGCATTTGACCCGCAATAAACTTATCGAGGACATTGTGAGGCACTTGCCAACAACTGTTAATTAGTCTTCAGCGTGATTGAATTGGTAAGCGCTCCGATTATAACGAATAAAGCAAAAAGGGGAAGGTGCATGTACTGCCCTACATCACTTACAGATGAAGCTTAAAATAAACATTAGCACATCATTATGTTCCAACTCGCTTGCTTACCAACTCGGCCCATTACGTACGATGAAGGAAGATTATGCAGATCAATGGATGCTTAGCTCTGAATCCTGCGTTAGCTGCAAGCTGAATACGTTGGCAAGGAAACAGCAAATAATTAACCCGGTGGCTTGCACCGGTTAAACTTGTGACAGCTCGCTTGTGGATAATGAGAATGAAAGCTATACCTATACACATATATAGGAGTACGGGAGTAAAGTAACGAACATAGTACACGGAACTGGAAAATGCATCAAACTACTGAACACACTCGTATAGTCGTATATATAGGGCAAGTACAGGTGGAAACAGAAGAGTTACTGAAGAAAGTGACGCTACTCGTATCGTACATGTTTTCAGACTGAGATTGAAAGGGTGAATTCATTCAGTCCAACGAGACGCCACCAACAGAGGAACTCTGATAATTCTAAATGTGCTGCTTCAGTAACTTGGTAGCAGTACAATATACAGTATAGTAGCATGACAAATGCTAATTGGATTCGGACAGAATATAAAGTGTACACACTGGTGGGTTTTTTTTTCTGAAAAAAAAAATACTTTGACTTGTGCAGCAGGTAGACCATTCAGGTGAGGTCAAGGAGCAAATACAGCACGCGGGTGAACCGGGCCACTGCCAACTGGGGCCACCCAGGATGTATGTGGAGCCGCGAGGCTTGCAGTCCATCAATTCGTCACGCTCTCGTGGCGGTGGGGCGTAGTACAATAATAATAAGTCAACGGTCAACGAAACCATGCAGCTGGGAAACTTCGCCACGGTGGACGACAGCTGCTTTGCTGTCCTTCGCTCGCTGCTCTGCTCGCACCGCCCGCGTTTTACAGACTGCACCCCTCACTTGTTAATTATATATATACAGTTGGATTAATGATTCTGGTATTGCACACGTGACACGTGCTAAGTTTAGTTCCTGGAGGCCGGGAATGCCACTTCAGGAATTATTTTCTTACTCTTACCCAGTGCACGTATATAATTTCCTTCATCCACACATGGTTATCCTTTCTAATTAAGCCATTTTTTTTTTTGTTGTCTTGTGTCTCAGCTCACTTGTTTTTCTTACTTCTCTTGGAGACTCGTAAGACATTCCCTCTTTTGAGCACCTCTTCCTCTTATAGGAACACAGTTGGTGTGGTTCTCTTGCAAAGCTAGCAATGGCAAGCCCAGCGCAATGGTTCCAAGGTAGTACCTACTTCTCCTCAGTCCCACATTTGGATTAAAACAAATACTAGCTCATTGCCTCTATGTGGTACTGTACTCCAAAGGACATGGTACTCGACAGAGACAAGGAGTTTTTTTTTGTCCCTCTAAGAAAATAAAATAGCATGGAAAAAGTATTTTGGGGTCCTTAATCGGTATAGGAAAACACAGTATTTTGTCAGGGCTAAATCTGTAACAGGGCAAACTAATGGGTTCCTTGAAGACAGAAAAGGCCAGGGGGGCCTTGGAAAACAATGCCGGATATAATAATCCTGGGATTTTGGCCTGTGCTGGCGTGTCGTTCCGAAAAGGCCCCTGGCCTTTCTTATAGCCCAAGCCACCCCTCTTCTTCCCCAAACCTTTCCCCCAATCCACAATCCTCTCTCCCTCCCTCCTCCAATCTCCGTCCAACCCTAGCCGCCGCCAGCTCCGGTGGGTGGTGGCTCATGACCCTCCCTTCCTCTTCCTCCTCCTCCGCGCCACCACCGCCGCCGGCGGCGGCGGCGGCCACCTCACTCGCCCCGGGGTTCCGCTTCCACCCTACGGATGAGGAGCTCGTCTCCTACTACCTCAAGCGCAAGGTCCTCGGCCGTCCACTGAAGGTCGACGCCATCGCCGAGATCGACCTCTACAAGATCGAGCCATGGGACCTCCCCGCCCGCTCCCGCCTCCGCTCCCGGGACTCCCAGTGGTACTTCTTCAGCCGCCTCGACCGCAAGCACGCCAACCGCGCCCGCACCAATCGAGCCACCAACGGCGGCTACTGGAAGACTACCGGCAAGGACAGGGAGGTGCGCCACGGCCCCAGGATCGTCGGGATGAAGAAGACGCTCGTCTTCCACGCCGGCCGCGCGCCCAAGGGCGAGCGCACCAACTGGGTCATGCACGAGTACCGCCTCGAGGGAGACGAAGTCCCCCAGGTATTCGACTGAACATTCTCGTTGCTGTGCATTCATCTCACACACAATTTTTTGTTGGGCGCTTAAAATTCCTGAAAAAATGTTAACTGGTCGATCTGTCGTTTAGACCGGGAATTGCTTCGCCCAGTCTATTTGTGGTGCTAAAAGATTTAGATTCGTGTAACTGCTAGTCACAGCCTCATTTCAGTCAAAATGGACATGTAGTTAGTGCGGATTGTCATACCATTTCATTGTTTTTGCCACTATTGTTTTTTAGTAATAATAACTAGTACGAAATAGCAAAAAATGAAGCATTTTTGTCGCTGTGCGTTATACTGAAACTGGTTTGTCGTTGCAGGACTCATTTGTGGTGTGTCGGATCTTCCAGAAAGCCGGCCCAGGTCCACAAAATGGCGCACAGTATGGAGCTCCCTTCGTTGAGGAGGAGTGGGAGGAGGATGATGAAGATGTTGGTCTGCTTCCAGTGGGGGGAGATGCCGTTGCAGATGCTGTTGCTGAACGTGAGGCTCCTGGTGCTATGGAGAAAGGCTATCTTCAAATGAGTGATCTCATTCAGGTATAACTGCAATCGGTGAACCTGCATGTTTCTTTTATTTCTATGTGTTTTGGTACAGAGTCTCTGTAGTTTTGATCATTAAACTATAACGCGTAGACTCAGCTACATGCTTAGAGCTTAAAGTAATAAAAAAAATCAAAAGTTATCATGTGTTTTCGTTGATCCAGTTAAATTGAATGACACCTAAAGAAGTTTAGATATTTTTATGCGTGCTTTTGTGTTAGACTAGTGCTCCTATCTATATGAGTCATTCTGATAGATCTTCTATGGAAGCTGATAAAGCTGTTTGTTCGTACGCAGCTGTGTGAGTGACATGGCTATGTTCTGTATTTCTGGTACCTATTGTTTGTTAATCCTGTTTGAGTGGAATATGTTAGCATCCTGATACCTTTTCTGGAGATAATTAGACAACTTGCACTCACTATGGATATGTCAGATTTCACTTGCTTAACACTTTCTTTAGTTTTTGTGTCATTGACCATTCTTTTAAGCAATTATGTGCATGTGTACCACTACTGCTCCTTCTGTTAGGATTTTGCAAAGTTTACCTAGACTAACTAGCACTGGAATTTGCATTGCATGTTGCCTTAGTATGCTCAATTAAGACTACAGAGAAAAAAAATATTCAAAATCATTTCTCTTTGCACTCCTACTACCCTAGGATGTCAGTTGATGGCACATGGTTCATTGTAATATCCTTATTATGCTTGCCAACAGCTGTAGAAAGCATCTTCTCTACCGAACATGCCTCTTGCCACACATCTCTTTTATGAATTGCTTGTATATATTGCTAGTGACATATTTTGTTGTTTACAGGGTTGCTGGATTTTCTTCGACTTTAGCAAAAATTCTTTGATGAAAGCCCATAAAATTCTTTGATGAAATTCAATCCCCATGTTGCCTAGCAAAAATGCTGACTTGTTTTGGTTTTTTGACATATTATTTTTCTCAGGATTATGTAGCAAGTTATATGAGATCACGACCACAAGAGTCATGATGTCATAGTAATCATGTGTAAGAGCATTTAAAAGGTTGGAATTTGGCGTTGTCTTCATATTTTTAACTGTATGATGTGAATTTCACATCATGCAGATGATCAACAAAATTGCTGACTATAGTTCTTGAGTGTAAAGGTGTTTTTGCAAAGAAACGTCTGTTCAAATCTAAAATTGAATTTATAATCGATAGATACAGGGCTATCCAAACTTTTTGGCATAAGAGATTTTGAATATGTTATATTTCGTTTTACCCTGTTCATATTTTGATGCTATTATAATACATACATATGTCCATTCTTCTGATTTTTTTTTTGTTATATCATTTTTCAGGGTTTGGGTGATCAGAATGGAAATGGTACAATTGGTTTGCCAGTTTCTGATACTTCAGATAGCAGCAACCATTCTGAAGGCATTGATGGAAGTTCTGGGGACATTTTGAATGACCCAAACCTTGGATCCAATTTTCTTCAGTATGTTGAGCCTGGAGAGAACAATGTGATGCTTAATGGAAATATGTTATCTAATGCCAATGCTGGAAACATTTTTAATAGTTCCAGTCCTAGTGATGGGTTTCTAGAGCTGAAGGATTTTGCAGATGCCACAAATCTAGAGTACACTTTAAATGGTGATTCCACACTTTGGCCCTCGGATGGTTGGGACTGGAAAACATCTGACTCTTTTGATGCTACAAATGGGGCTAACAGTGAGATTCCTCCACTCCCTGATGACCAGTCTTTCCAGTCAGATGAGCTGGAACAATTGTTGCAGTCAATTCAAGAAGATTCCCGTTTGGGCTCAAGTGTTATTGATCCACCACATTCTTCTATAACAAATTCAGTTATGGCAGAAGATGATCCTGTGATGTTCTATGATGCACCCTTTGACTCCACCATATGTGATGAAGGTTTTAGACAGCTGAATGGAATTCACGCCTCCCCAACAACGAATTTTTCTGGCATTGACATGGTGGATGATGGTATCCCATACTACGATGCAATGGATGACAACTTATTTAACGATATTTTTGGTTCCATTCACCAGCCAGCTGGGAGCAGTTCCCATGCTTTTAACGGTCCTGTCCTTACACAAGAGGTATGCCATTTCTGAATCAAGTGATGAACTTGCTGCATATTGCAGACGATCGATGTAATACTTGTGATCACCCACAATTTTGTACTTTTACAGGTCAACAATACTACCTATACATATAGTCCAGCTCAAAAGGTTTTAGAACCTAATTTTGTAGTTGGTGCCCCATCTGCTAGGTTATCTGAAGCTGGTAGTCAGTTAAATTGTGTTGTCTTACCAGGTAATCTTACTATGGAAAAGTACAATAGGTCAACACTTATTTGTTTATTGGAGTTTATCCATTGGGGGTTAAGCCCTTTTGTACTTGGACCAGGAATTCTTATCTTAGTTGTATTTACTCGCCCTCATTTAGCAAGATTGAAATATCAGACCATGTTGTGTCCTTGTCGAGAAAATTTGGTTCAGTCTTGCTTAATCAGGGCAGGTTTATACACAGCTGGCATACAAATTCCTGGTCATCAGCTTGTATCTGTAGTTGAATACTGCTGACAAATTTGTCTTTTCCACAGATGGCAAGGCAAAGAGCAGTACTGTGGGACAGAAATTTGTAAGGATTTTGGATTCGATCTCTTCTCCCCCAGCTTTTGCTGCGGAGACCCCGTCTAACCTCCACAAGACCTTTGCTCCTATTTCTGGAGCAGGCCCCAACACCTACCATGTCTCTGCCGAAGTGATTAGTATAGGAAGTTTAGCTGTTGCTTCTCGCCCAGACAAGTGGGTTGCGCAGAAGGATCAAGGCATGGAGCTGCTCCTGACAGGTTTTGAACCTGAAAGCCGCATGCACTGCGGCTGCAATACGATAACAGCAGTACTGCGTGGTGGCTTCTGCCTGTTCTTCTTTTCGGCAATAATGCTTTTAGTGAGCTATGAGGTGGGCTTGTGTATCTATGGCAAGTAGCCTGGTACGGGAATAATATTAGTTATGGTGTTAGGTTAATCCTCTGTATTTTGAGGCAGACCAAACTGGGGGCCTCTTGCTTGCTTAAGTTAAGTGTATTGCATTGCATGACATGACCTCTGTGCGTTACAGCTGAGGTTATTACAGTAGCACTAGCAGTACCGTTTTGCAGCTCGAGAGCTAATGTATGTATGAATTCCTCCAGTGCTATTAGTAATAGTCATCGAATTGCTCATCAGCAGCATATGGTGACACTGTCACTTTTCTGGTTGCAATAGACAATGCTAGTTCAGAATCTTGTAAATATTTCCAAAATCTGCAATGGATTAAAGGATATCGTTGCAGTATAGGTTGCTGGTGTTTCTAGTTTTGAAAATGAATCGTTCATGACTGGTAAACCACAGCAAATGTGTTTGGCTCGAAGGTATCTTGCAGTGATTTTAAACCTTTGGCTGTTACGGCACAATTGTTTCTGCTTTTATCTGCCATTAAATATTTAAGGAGATATTTCTGCTAGTGAGCTGCAAAGCTACGCATCATATTTGGTTACTTTATTTATGTGCATAATAATTATTTAGTAGTCAAATTTACGAGGCATATTGAATATACATATAGATGATTGCTGCAACCTGCAAACAGCTGTTCCTCTCCACTATCAGCGTTTTCGCGGGATACTGTACTATAACAACACAAGACAGCGTGCGTCATTACTAAACTACATCTCCCCTGGAATCCAGGTGTCTTCCCGAACTAGTTCACAGAACGCAACACCCTGCATTGCACGAGCGAACGCAAAATCAGTGTAATTTTTGGCAGAAATTCTTTTACCGCGTTAAACTGTGCTTAGCAACTAACCTCTCCTGTAAGATGGGCAACACATTTCTTCTCTGCGACCAATTCAGCTTCAGTCTGAAAGAATAACAGCGTCATTCAGTTCAATCAAACCTTTATGTTGCTAGCGCTCTATATCATAACTGAAAGCGATTCATTTGTCCTTACCTTCTTAATCCGTTCCCAGAGGAAATCGTCCATTACAACATCAGCAGCTAGTTCGTAGTCGCCATCCCCCTGTAAGTAGAATTTAATGATCATTGCAGTGGTCCCTGATCTTAGGAATAGAATAGTTTTGGAGATTTAGATCCGAGATCATACCTTGGACCTACATGGCATACTGAACACGATGTCCTCTGCAATGCCGTAAGGATTTCCGTTCGTATAAACCTATGTTTTATATCATCCTTTTGCTTCAGTGCCACACTAAAAACAAAACAATGAGCAATCCAAAATGTCTGAGAACTTACCCCTGAAGAGAACCAATCGCCTTCTGGGGTAGGGATTATAAGGGACTTAATAGCATCAACTATCGAAACAGCAGTTGATGCAGCTGAAGATCTGCCCCATTTTTGGATGAGCACACCTCCACGCTGTTTAAATATAGGAAAGAGTCGACATATGATACTTGTTATTTTCTTGAAAGAGATAACAGCAAACACAGTGAGACATACCTTTTGAACTGTTATGGTGAATTGTTCTTCTAACCACTTTGAGTCCTTAATAACTTCTTTTACTGGTCTTCCGCTGATTTTGGCATTCAAAAAATCAGGAACCTACTCAGGGATCAATATCAACAATCAGCAACAATGAATATCTGTAAGGTATAGTCCAGTAGTCTCCAATCATATCTTTACCTGAGTTGTTGAATGGTTCCCCCAAATTGTCATGTTTGATACTTTGTCATAAAAAACACCTGCTTTCAGTGCTAGCTACAGAACGAGATGTATGGGTTAATTTGTTTTTTCCTCTTCATAACAAAGTAACAAAAGAACAAGAAATTAGAAGATTCCACATCAAGCACCTGGCACTTGGCTCTATTTTCATCCAACCTCGTTAATGCATGAAAATTTTTAGCTGGCAGGTCTGGTGCATTCTTTATGCAAATCAGTGCACTGCATCCAGGACAGACCTTAAGTCAGACAGACAATAAATTTGTAATATTACCTAGCAAATAAGAAAGTATTCGTACTTAGTGTTACAGGGATTCCCAACAACTATGACTTTCACATTCCGAGATGCCACAGCGTTAAGTGCTTTACCCTGACACAATTGAATTTTTGAGACCATAAGAAGAAAATCATCCATAATCATTTGTTAGCAGTCAAATTCATTTTAGGTTGCTGAGGGACAATGTTTCTCATAGCTTCATGGCTCAATACTTGATAAAAAAGATGATGAACAGAGTGTGAAAGAAACCTGTTCAGTAAATATTTGACCGTTTATATCTAGTAAAGCAGCTCGCTCCATTCCAGGGCCTCGGGGCTTAGCACCAATAAGAAGGGCCCAATCCACATCCTCAAAGACCTCATAAGGATCTATACCGATGCTGACTTCTCTTAGCAATGGATACAGTGAATCCTCAAGTTCCATAGCTACGCCTGCGGTTGTAATTTTAGAAGCACATTAGAATAAGGGAGACATATTCACGGTCAAGTAACCAATCAATATTTGAGCGTACAGCATGGTAAGCGCAATGGTAGTTGAGCATTTAGCAAGGACATCTTTTTTGCAACAGAGGTAGTAGCAAGGAAGAGTAAAACAGGGCTACCTTCTAGTGCTTCAAACGATCTTTCGGAGCCAAGTAACCTGAGTGCTATTGGTTGGTCTGGTCCAAAAACCTCACCAGAGGCAAGCTGAAATTATTTTTGTCAAACGATTGGTCAGCAGTAATATATTTTTTCCCTAGATAGATGCGGCAGTCACAGGTGTGCAACCACAATAAAAGACACTTTTACAGTAATGCCAGTATGGAAATATAAAAGGCACAGTAGAAACTCTGTTTCCTTAAACTATAGTAATAAACAGCAGCTAGTTTTTAGGATGACATGTGAAATACCTATCACGCAACACCAGTAGAATCGAATTTATTTGAGACTAGTGCAAATGAATATCTTCATATCATTACTGATTACTCACTGCATCTTTAGAAACATTATGTTCTGTATTAAGAAGGATAGGATTGGTGACAAGATTCAATACCCTATGGCTCTAGACACACAATGCAACACACGACCTTATGAAGAGATTAGTTATTACCTTGAAAAGCAGATGATTGGATATCATCCCAGCCGCACCTGAGACAGCAATGCTGACCATCTTCTTCCATGACTTTGGCTTTTCATCCTGGGTTCCATACACCGTGAGGGACAGACAGTAGATTAGTTATAATTGACGATTTGTTTAGTACGGTGAAAGCTGTCTTTGACGACAAATTTACAGAGCAATAGTTGGTGAAGTGCACTGCTCATGACACTGTCACCTCACCACACGGTCATGTTTGTACGAAGCAGATGAGAGAAATGCAGTATATTTGTGTGTGTAGTACGTACTGTAAGTTTTACGACAACAAACAGACCGATGAAAAAAAATTCTATCTTCTCACTGTACAGTAAAGTAGTGTATGCAATACGTTCACCAAGAAACAAACGGAACAAGGAGGCACAAGATCGCAGTCGTCTGCCGGGTGCACCAACCCACATAGCAGAGACAGCGGAACGAAGAAAGAAAGTAACCGGCAGAGCATTTCAACAAACACGTGGAATGGAAGGATTTGATGGAGGTGAGGTGACTCACCGCCTGCAGATCGTAGGTGGTGCGGAACACACCGAAGCACTCCCTTCGCCCCGCCGCCGCCTCCGCCTCCGCCGCGACCGCTGATGGCGGCGTCCCAAACGGCTGCCTGCGATGAACACATGACAGCACATGCTTTATTACGTTTGTTTACATGAGAACATATAGCTCTGTTTATTCTGGGAATACTGTTGTGTTGCTTGTTCCCATTCGTTGATAGATGCTCACTTTGTGGCGTCGACGGAGCATCGGACGGTGGCGAGGCCGGATCGGCGTGGCCGGAGAAGGGAGCGTCGACGTGCGGCGTGGACCGCCGGCGAGATTCGCGACCCGGCCGGAGCGCGAGCAAGAGAGATATCCATGAGGACGTTGGTTGCTGGGTGGAGCTGCAAGAAGAGAACAGAGTGGGCAGAGGAGTGACGAGAGCAAAGGGATGGATAGAACACAACACAAGGGGAGTGAGTGAGTGGCCTAGATTGTCGCTACTGTTTGGGGAGATTAGCCCCTGTCGCTGTTTATATCCTGTGCCTCGATACCACACACACGCCGCTTCCCGCGATATCTGCCCGCCGTTTTTTAGTTTCACTACTACTACTAGGCACTAGCTAGCTGCTGGACACAAGAGACATTAAAACCAAGAGTTTGGTTGCAATTTCGCCAAGAAAGAACAGGAACGCTAGACAGGTGAGTCATTTTCGGTGCGGAAATGTGGAGGAATCTCTAAATCTCAGTTCCCGGCTGCATTGGAAACTGCCGTTTATTGCCTTTTTCAGCTTATTATATCTTGTTCCCACTTTGTTGTTGTTGGACGCATTCTTAATTTTCTTCTTGTATTATTGATAAAAATGTTGCTCATTGTAGAAATGAAGACATGTATCATTCGTTTGTAATTTGGTTAAGCGTTGATTGATCTTCTTTGTACATATATACAGTGTGAGTCCAGCAGCACGTCGAAATTGTTGATTGATCTTCTTGTACATATCACGTACAGGAGGAGGAGGCATAGGCAAACTGAGGGAGAATAATGCGTCATAATAACCAGACCCGCCCCCAGTAATAAGTAATAACCAAGCGCGAATTAGTTAGAAGTTTTTGGATGCCTGGTATGTGACTCCGAATTGCCAGTCCTTTGGTAGGACATGCCACGACGTCGCCTTGCGGTGGTCGCTGGTGACGATCCTGAATGTGAGTGACTCTCCGGTGAGGTCCTCTCCCGTCTGCCACACCTGCCCCCAGTTGCGCTTGAGCGGCGTCCACTTGACGCGCTTATCCCCCTTCACCGCCGCCGCCGACGTTGGTGACGGCGACCATGTTGAAGTACTTGTTGCCGGTGATGGTGTACCGGATGCCGCCCTGCCTCACGCACGGGACGCGCCGGTACGACACCGGCACGATCCCGGCCTTCTCCTCCGCGATCTGCAGGAACGCCGGCATGCTCAGGTCGAAATGCTCACGCGGCGGGTTGCACCACCCGCCATTGTCGCCGGGCTGCTGCTCGTTCGGCGGGCACAGGTTCGTCGCCGTCACTATGAGCACAGAAGGCTCCTGCTTCTTCTTGCACCCGCCATTGTCGACGCATCTGAGCTCGTAGCAGCCGCCGCACGCCGCGCCGTCGCCGTAGAGCGCCGAGCTCACCGCCGCCGTCTGGAGGCCGTAGCCCTCCGCCGCCGTGTCCTTGTAGCCGCACGCGCCCGCCGTCGTGCCGGACCCGTCGCGACCGCCGTAGAAGGTGGCGTGGGCGGGCTTCCATGGCCCCGCCGTGAACTTGCCGTGGTTGTGGTGAATCATTTTTTTACTTTCACCACTGCCCGGCGTCAAATCCTTCATCACGCTAACTGCCGCTACATCATCGGACGGCAGCACCAGCAGCAGCACCACCACCAACGCCGTCCACCGGCCAGACATGACTGATTTTTTCTTTTTTTGATCAATTAACAACGGGTAATAATTACTACAGTATTTTTTTTATTACTATTAATACTAATCTATCTCCAAGAAATCAGGTTGCTTAAGTACGTGCGGTCGCTGCCATTTTTAGATTCATTGCTACTTCTGCACTCAACTCTCAGGTGCTAATTTTAGAGCGAAACCCGCACCAACTGATGCACGACCCATCAATCATGCATGAGTCATACCAAAACAGCTTCCAGCAAATGACATCTTTTATGATCAGCAAACAAAACCAGCAGATAAAACAGACTTCCAACCAAACAGGTAAAGAAACAGCATTGCAGTCAATGGTTGGTTCGTGTTCATACTTCTTAGACCCACAAGGATATGTGACAACAACGCTTTATTTCCTCAACTAAACATCGTTATTTTTCGGATACAACCGACCCACAAAGTCTGTTAAGCATCCAGACCACGGTGCAAAATCAAAAAGGGCGCTGTCCCAAAGAAGGACTCAAGACGATGCGACAGCCTGCATCTGACGGTAACAGCGAGCGACTTACAATGGCGTCAGCCCAACAACACCTGTACAACAAAACAAAATGATGATTAGTCAAACGTGCCTGAAACATCGCACTTCAATGTGCATATGACCGCTTCATGTAAAATTGTTGCACTGGCTTATCTTTTATAACCATATAAAGCAACTCAATGGGCAGTGATTACAAATTTCCACTTCTTTAGGTATCTACAGACATAGAATCAGAATATGTCACTGACAACATACCACATGCCAGTCTTCCACCAGCATTTCCAGTAGAGAGACTAAGCTCATGCCCACCTGAAAAGAATCAATACATAAAATCAGCCTCGTTTCTTAACTAGTACAGAAGATTGCAACACAAGCAGAGGACAAAGGCAACATACCCTTTCCCAGATCATCTTCAAGCTCATGCACAACAAATGCTCTCCCAACAACTGAATTTGGGCCAGTCAAAGGGATCTGTGTAGAAGAAACCATCAAATATTAGCTTTCAATGATGGAATGTACAACTGCTATGCTGAATTTATGCATGTAAAAATATAATCAACTATAGTTACCTGGCTATCGACAATCGTTGCCTCAGCCACACCTATACCAGCAATATGCCACAAGTAAAACAAACAAATAAAGGAAGTTAACATCCAGGTAGACGAAATTCTGAAATGAATATTGCAACCACCATGAAAAAAAAAAGAACAGGAAAACACGTGTATCACTAATTGTTACAGGATATACCTTCAGCATTGGCAACAATGTTTCCCAGGTCACCCGCATGGCGCACTTCATCCTCGGGTGCACCGTGTGTCATGTTGTTTGGGTTAAAATGTGGGCCTACAACATAAATTTTATTTTGTAATTAAGGCCATCAGAGGACACTGGCATTTCAACGACTATATGGCTGAAATATCCTTTTTGTTGCTCCCGAAAGTCTAGTCTCAGAGGATGCAGCGCAAGTTGATATATGCATTCAGATGGGAACTTCATAGTGTTTATATAAGGTTCACAAACACAAACTATGAGATCTTTAAATTTTCAGACATAAATAAAGTCAATGGACAAACCAGTTGATATGCACCCATTTGTGGTGTCACCAAACTCATGCTGATAAAACAAAACAGCAGTGTGTCACTCTTAAAGTCAAAAACTGAAATCTGCCAATTCAGAGGTGCTGAAAGAGAACACTCACAAGGTGGAAACCATGAAGGCCAGGAGTAAGACCAGCGATACGGACGTTCACCGTTGTTGGACCTATCAAACAAGAGCAATCAGAAGAGTAAGATACGACAAACTAGTTACTCGTTAAAAAATTGTATTATGTCATTATCTAGATGCATTAATGAATATGCAATAAGCTTAGTTTAGTCTCTTCTTGGTACGCATCCTGTATAGTTGAGTCAGTAAAAGCAAAGCATCATGTATACTGTAATTAAGCTAGTAGAACATGAGCTGCTGAATCTATAGATGTGCTAGAATTGAATTATCCAAGGTTTTGCCAATGGTTAAGTTTGAATCATTAAGGTGCGTTCTATTGATGGTGGCTGCTAGAGGGCTGCTGACTCTCCAATTCAGTAGTGGCAGAAACAAATTCAACATTTTAGCGAAGTCATCAGATGAATTTGCTGCGACTCCTGATGAGGGAAATGCGCTAATTCAGAAGGAGGTGGGGAAAGGTCCCTCTTTTTGCCGCCAATCCAATCCAATCCAATCCAATCCGCAAAGCTTCTGGAAGGCAACAGGAGGAACGGAGATAGTAGGTAAGGATGAATTGGAACGCACCGTCGTCCTCCTGGGTGAGCGTGACGACGCCCTCGACCTCGGACGTGCCCTTGAGAACGGCGACGGCCTTCTTGGTGGCATCGGCGACGACGAGCGCCCTTGCGGCGGCGGCGCGCCCGGAGCCCGCGACGAGGCGGAGCGAGTGGAAAGGGCGGGCAGAGGACGACGGAGTGGCGAAGAGGGCGGCGGGTGGAGCAGCAGCGGCGAGGAGGAAGGTCTGCGCGGCCATGGCGGCGGCAGCGGCAGCGGCGGCGACCACGGCGGGGGAGGGTGGGTTGTTGGCTGGCTGGCTCGAGTGACGACTGACTCAGACTGGCTGCCGATGATAAGGTGGGCTCGCCCAGCTTTATCATTCACAATCACAGCCCATCCAAATCCGACCAACCAAGCGGCCCGACGCATTCCGATGTGCCGCGTGTGGCTCACCTCGCGTCACACACCACCATGTTAGTTCAAGCTGTCCCTCTCTCTTTTCTTTTTTCTTTTCTTTTTTTTTGTCTGGCTCCTCACCTGCTCCAGAAGGCTCTCCCTCCCTGGTAGTAAATTCAGACATTACCAAGCTTCCAAAACGATTTTGCTTGCAATTTGGGAACGCAGATACTAAATACGGTTCTTCATTTTCTTCTGTTGCGGTGGTGACATGTGTGTCATGCTCAGCGGGTCATACAGGTGTCACAGTATTAGACTCCTTCACTGTGACATCTGAAAAAGTGCAGAGAAAGTGACAACTCGACCTTTTATTTTCCTATTTCAGAATCTTGCTATACACTAATTTAGCTTGTTTTCGCATTATCTAAAAAATGTTACATTATAATTTCGTTGCTGAAAAAAATAAAAGGGCTGGTCTGATTTTGGAGCGAGCAGAGTGATTAGATCGGCCCACTGAAACTTACTACTGGGCTGACATCTCATTAGTCTCGGACCTCCTGCCCAATTGACAGATGCAGTTTTTGGGGTCTGCTGTTCAAATTGAGATTTTTGGTATTTTGACCATGAAATTGGTAGGCTTATACAGAATGACTATTAAATTTTGGGTTTCATTAAAATAATAATTATGAAATTATTATTTCTCCAGTAAAATGCTCATGATCTTTTTTTAGACAAAAATGCCCCGCATTCTTTCTTCTTCCTCTCTTCCTCTCTCTTCTCTTACTCTCTCCCAAACGAGCCGACGCTTGCCAACCCTGTCATTGCCGCCACCTGTCGGCCACGTCGCGTCGCTGCTCCTCACCCGCCGGCCCTGCTACTCGCACCGCCTTTAATGCCGCCCTCTGCCCCCGCAGCACCGGCCCTCGCGCAACGCAGCTCCGCCCGCTGCTTCACAGCCGCCCCCCCCCCCTTTGTGGGGCCTGTTCTCGAGGCTAGGAGAGATAAGAGAGAGAAAGAAGAAAGAACTAGGTATTTTGGTGAAAAAAATAGCACATGATCATTCTACCAAAGAGACTACGGTTTTGTGATTATTTTAACAAAATTCAAAATTTTATGGTCATTCTGTAGAAGCCCATCGATTTCGTGGTCAAAATAACAAAAATCTCGTTCAAATCCTCGGTAAAAGTATTCGATATTAGGCACCTATTTTTTTCAAAAATAAATCCTTCCACTATCTAATCATTTAGAAAGGATCAATAGACATCTTAACTCTCCTGCAAAAATGCATATCTCCCGTCGGATCTCTACTTTATTACATTCTGAATTGTGAATTGGTGTTGTAAAAAATTGTGAGTCATCGGTGTTGATGACTTCATGTTATTAGTATGTTGTATACAACGTTTTGTGGTGACCGTATGCATCGAAGCTGGTACTATATCGATACAGAGCTTCACTTGTTCTTTTCGTGTTTTCTTTATTATTATATTTACCAAGGACAACCAAAGTTGACTTATTACGCTCAAACCTCCATGCAACGTCTTAGTTTCAAGCTGGACTCAATGACTGAATCAACAAACAATGTTTTTTTTAGAGAGAGAGAAAAACGATAGTGTCAAATGTAATGGGCGATGATGATTATAGGCTGGCTCGTTCTTCAGTCCCATGTGAGCTGTGGTTGGTATTCGGTAGCTCCATGGAGTGATCTGAGTCATCTCCAATTATAAATTTCCACAGGATTCTTCAAACAAGACCAACCACCAAAAAACAATACGCACAATCATCAGCTGATAATTAAGTTTGCAATAATTAGGCCGAGTAAAATGTGCGTTCTGAGACAAACAAAGAGAATAAGGAAACATGTGAGCATCCCTTGTTGTTACCTTGCCTCCATTTCTGTTGGTACAAGAACCAACATAGCATATTAGCATAGCAATCCAACCGAGCCCGAGGCGTGCATGATTGTCTTGTTCTTTGTTTCCTTGCTCCGCGGTTGGCGTCGGTGTGTCGCAAGTCCTTGTCGAAATATAAATGCTCCTCGATTTGTTAGATCACAACACGAGTAATCAGCAGCAGCTGGGGACGACGATAATGATGTTGTTCGTCCATTGTTGCAGAACCCAACAGAAGAGCGTACATGAGCATGAATTAGGTGCAGGGGTGCTTTCTTGGTTCACGACGTTTTCATCAGATCTGTCTCTTTATTGTTTCTTCGTCACCCAGTTTAATTTGTCCGCGGATGGCTCCCTCCTCTCCACATGGACATGGACCAGGTTGGCTTCCTACTTAACTAGTACTACTAAGTACTAACTCGCTTCCAAACTTGAGGGATAATGGCGCAGGAGTGTCCAAATTAATGAGCTTCCGTCAGAGTTTAAAATAAAGCTAAGGGAGCTTCTAAGCACATGTTAGAAAAAGCGTGTTTCTTCGAATGCAAAGCTGAGGATGTCAGGTGATGCAGTCTCCATTCGTCCCCGACTCCAACTTAAAGCGAGTGACTGTATTAGGCACAAACAAAGCAAAGGTGAGGTCGTCTTTCACATGACATGAGAGATGATAACTCCTGGAAATATACTATTCCACTGCTTTGCTTTGCCCCCATCTGGTAGCGGCATCAAGGACAGATTTGTGGTTGTTCAATTTAACTTCCACATTCCTTGCAAAAAAAAAAAAAACTTTCACATTGAAGAAGAAGCTATTAGACACTGGATGCTCGAGAAATACACAGGCAGTGCAACGGTCCTATGGTCGAGATATACAATCTTGTTACAGGTAGTTGGTTCAGGTTAACCTGCACATGAGCACATGAAGAAACAGGAGCCAAAAACTGGACAGGGCGGTGCCCACGGGTAGGAGTCCGTGACCACATTGTAGTGCTGCTCAGCCCCTATCATTCTCGTGTCGTGTGGAGAATGGAGATCATGGAAAGGCAAGGGGAGCACATACATACAGCAAAAGGGAAATGATTTCCAGGAACCTTGAGAAAGCTGAGCTGAGAGCTGCTGAAGAAGAGAAAGAGATAGCAGACAGAAAGCAGAAACGACCCAAGCATTAGCATCCAAAAAGCTGAGAAACTCCTTATAACATGTATATATTCAGCATATATTATCTATACCATCTATATTATGTTTAAGATTCATGTCATATGTATTATATGATAAAAATCATATGATCAAGTACATATAAGAATAAAATTTTATCAATTTTAATATAAAATATATGATCTAGATAGTATATATTTAATATATACATATCAAAATTTCGTTTTGCAAAAAGCCTCGCTTTGGTGGTGTGGAGATCTCTCACTCCACATCATCGTCTTCTTCATCCTCACACTCCCTTCCGTCGCACACACACGAGTTTGTCTCCTTGTTCCGCTCTCTTCCGTTCTCTCACTAGATACTAGAGTCTAGTACTAGAGGAGAGGTAGTTGGTGGTGGCAGCAAGCAAGGCCACACGACACGAAGAGGAGGAGGAGGGAGGCAGCCCCATACCATACCTCGTCAGCCAGCAACAGTGGCGGCTCATGTTCAGTCCCAGTCGTGCACCTTACGTGCTGCTGCTAGCCTAGCCTAGCTCCATTATTGTTGCTCATCTCTCTCGCTCCCCTGGTCCAAATCAATCACTCACCACCTCCCTCCTGCTCGATTTCATTCGATTCCATTGTGTTTCCTAAGATTCTGTGATCTGATCCGCATCCGCCGCTCACCATTGCTCCTCCAGTCGGGGCAGGGAGCAGAGGAGGAGGGATGGAGGCGAGGCCGACGCGGCGCCGCGGCACCGGCACCGGCACCGGCACCAGCCCCGGCCGCAACAAAGTCTGGGTCGAGCCGCCGGGCAAGAGCAACCACCGCCACCATCAGACCCCTTCTCCGACGCCGGCGAACAGGGTGGCGGTGGTGTACTACCTCTGCCGCAACCGCCATCTGGAGCATCCCCACTTCATCGAGGTGCCGCTCGCCTCACCGGAGGAAGGCCTCTACCTGCGAGGTCAGTCAATCCATTTCCTTCCTGATTCCTCATTCCTCGCGGTCCAATTCAACTCCGACCGCTGTGTTAATGGCGCTGCTGCAGATGTCATTAACCGTCTCAACGTGCTGCGAGGGAAGGGCATGGCGGCCATGTACTCCTGGTCCTGCAAGAGGTACTCACTGCTCACTGCACTTGAAACTTGGTCGGGTCGTCGGGATCAATTTTTCAGTACCTGTTTGGTTTCATCCGTGCTGTATCGGCAGGAGCTACAAGAACGGATTCGTGTGGCACGACTTGTCCGACGACGATCTGGTGCTCCCCGCGCAGGGCAATGAGTACATCCTCAAGGGCTCTGAGCTTCTTGACCGCTCGCCGCCACCAGGTATTCTACGAATTGTCTCATATACGTAGGAGTTTCAGGGGATGTTCGTGGGATCTTGTTTCCTCAATTCGTCTGTATTCTTTCTTGTCTTAGATCGGCAGCCCAATGGCGTTGGCAGTCCAAAGGTTGAGGAGACTCTCAAGCAACCGAAACAAGAGTCTCCTCAATCACGTGGTTCACAAGAAGGGTGCTCATCGTCGTCATCCCCATCTGCCGTTGTCAAAGAGGTCTCATGTCTGCCTCCTACTCCACGCCCGCAACAACAGGCACAACCGGCAATGCTTCAGTCATCATCTGCTTCCACCAGCCTAGAGGATGGGCAATGTCGGACTCCACGTTCGGGCTCATCTGGAAACCAGTCCCCTGAACCTGCTGGGAGAAATGCTCCGTTATCAGAGGCAAGCTCCCCTGCACCTCTAGAGTACAGAGTTTGCAAGCCCATCAGAGCTCAGGATGCGGCCACACAGACAGATGATACTGAGAGAGATGTTCCTGATAAGCAGACTCACATGGTTTCCATACAGGATGGTACAGCTGATGCTGAGATTCAGGAATGCCATCAACAGAGCTCGCTAGTATCACCGAATGGGGGACCTGAAATCATTCAAGAATCTCCAGCTATGTGTTCATCTGATGCTTCTCCAGGTGTTAGAGTTGAGACCTTGGAGTCCCTGATAAGAGCAGAAGCCAGTAGAAGAAGTAGCTTTAGGGCATTGGAAGAGGAACATATGTTTGGCCCAGCGGGTGCAAAGTTCAAACCAGCCAATTTGTTAATGCAGCTGATCACTTGTGGTTCTATTTCTGTGAAAGAACATCGGGGCTTTGGGTTCATCCCAACATACAGACCTCGGTTTACTCAAGTTGAGTTTCCTTCTCCAGTGTTTTCCACTCCTATGGCACTGCGACACCTTGACAAAATACCCTGTAATTCAAGAATGGTTGGAACAAGATCCTCAGAGTCTGAATATTTCAGTGGGAGCTTGATCGAGACCCAGAAGCAGGATGTGCCTGGGAGAGGAGCTGGCACTCTCAAACGCTCGTCGTCTTATGACGAGGATAGGTATATAATACTACCACAGATTATTCTGAATTCCTAATGTTGGACCGTGGTGCGAGTACGAATGGTGAATGATTATATCATGACTTAAGGATAGTGTGTCACCTTTTGTGCTGTTAACTTCCAGAAGTGGTTAATATAGTTTTTCCTATTTTTGTAAGATCATTTTTGGTTAGTCGCTATAGATGTTGGGTGCTTATTTGCCACACTAATTGTTGGGTGCTTACTGTCATAAGGCTATGTCAAATACATCTGCATTTTTTTCCTTCTATGTTATGTACTACAGTATATCTAAAATGGAGACAGGGAAGTGGATAACAGACCCCCAACAATAATATGTTCCATACATGATAATACTTTGTTTGTGCATTTATCTTTAGGTGTCAAACTCAACTCTGTAGTTGTAACTGCATCAAGTAACTGAATCGTGCCACCTTGTTATTTTTTTTTTGTTATTTTTCTCAAACATTTCCATATTAACAGGTACCTCATTTATTTATTTTTTCTTTTGCAGAGTTTATAGAGCATCACAGTGCAAAAGTGATACAGAAAGCTCAGTAGAGTCAAGCAGTTTCAGATGTCTCCCGCAGTCTATCAAAATAATATCATGTAAGCAATCGAGAAATGGAACTATACTGTCACCAGCCTCTGATGTCAGGAACAACTCTAGTAGACAAGAATATAGCACGAGATCCTCACCGTTGGGTTCATCAAAAAGTGCAAGCAATAGGATGATTGATCCATCGGTCGGTAAATTCTCTTCCTCGAGAATGGAGTCATTCCATGAGGAAAAGGATGTGATCAAGATCGAAGAAAGTTGAGTTGCCTCCCACTGTTACCATTTGTTTGTCTATCAGTTTGGTTTCTAATATTGACAAAAGAGAATCTTTAAAAATTGCAGACTTCCTTCTGGAGCCCGGGTTATAATCCAATCTGCACCTTTGTGTGAAGAAAGTGATGACAGCGCTGGATCAATGTAAGGGGCTGTGCTACATATGTTTTCCTTCTTTTCCCCTTTCATTTTGCTGTGAACAATCTTCGTTGGAATTTGGTGTGTGTATGCCATAGTTTTTGGAGTAGCTTCAAAGTTATTCATTTTGTGATCTGTGTGATTGTGATAGTCAACATTGTCAACATTGTCCTCTCTGTTGTTTTTATCTCAGTGCAGTCTATTTACTGGGTAGGTAAATAAGCATGGAATAGTATACCTATTGATGAATGTGCTTTTTTTTTTAATAAAACAAATGCAACTTTTACCCACTTCTTTCAGTGGATACTAAGCTCAGCACGCACTGTGATAAGCGTGTCACGCAAAATCTTGATTGATTCCCATGTATCTGAGGAACATGCCCTGATGTGGTTTTGCTAGCTTGGCAGAATCTTATATAAACATAACTGGACCACTTATAAGGTTTTAGTTCATGATAAAAAAAAAATGAGGTTGCATCAGCACAGATCTCGGTGTTTTCTTCTCTTTTGTTCTTAATGTGGAAGACTTATCCTATTCTGATGTTAAGCGCTGCATTAAACCAAACAGCAGCCGGTAAGATCAAGCCCTGATGAAGGTAAAGTATGCTAGTTACTCATTGCTCCTCCATGTGTACTGTACCGTAGGCAAATGAACTTTTCATTGATAGTCTGTTACTTTTGTTTGTTGGGGGTCCGTACTTTGGGTTGTATCCTGTACTGATTTGTAACGGGTGGGTGGGCAGAGGTTCTTCCATGAGAGGAACGGTTCAGGTTGTGGGGTGGAGTGGATGTGTGGCCAATTCATCCCACGTTGTATCTGCATTTTGTGAAGCAGATATTCTGATCCATTGTATGAAACAGACAGTCTCTGAACTAAATGTTGGTCATTACTGGTGTATATACCTTTGAATTACAGCGAAAGCTTGCTTCCATTTATAGTATTACAGAAACATGATCCTGTGTTTTTCTCACTTTAGGCATCTTTCAGTGTTAGCTGTGAGTCTGTGACTGCTTTCAGATGAGAATCACTACTACTTACAAGATGATGCTGTTTTTTTTTAGTGACTCTACAAGTTAATACCCCCTTATATATTCTTGTCATATGGATATGCCAGTTAGTGAAACTGCATGGTGGTCCTAATTATATAGACCTATAATGTGAGATCGTGATTCACCGGAGAGAATCCTCCAGCTCAGCGTAATTTGGACGTGATTCAGATGCCTGCTAGACAGGATGCCACTTGCAAGTGGACCCATGAGGAGAACCCACTCGTCTCTTTCTTCTTCCTAGCGGGATGATAAGACGAAGAATGTCTCTCTTTTCTTTCATTTCATTGGTGAACTTCTAGAGAAAGGAAAACAAACTTACTATAATAGCAACTGCCAAAAGGCACTCCAAAAATCATGAGGTTATAAAAGCTAAGACATTTGATTATTACCTGCAAAAGAAAAAACATTTGATTGTTCTTAGTAAACTGTAGGTTTGCCATTACAGGCTCGAAATTCGGAGGTCAGCAAAGCCTCTGCGATTTCGGATACGGTGACAAGTGAACCAGGCCGACTTTGATTAGGTTGCTGAAAATCTGTTGTTACTGGCCGACTCCGACTAGGTTTTTGGTCTACCTCTCGAGCGAGCCTTTTTTTTTGCCATATATAATCCCCTCCAGTTCAACCAGCAGGGTACCAAATATTTTGTGATCACACAATCAACAAGTTGAGAGTTCCCTTTGCGATCGCTCGATTGAGAATTGAGATGGGCGGCCGCTTGTTGCTACAGAGACTCAACCTGATCTTCTCCCGGACAGGACGACTCCGAGTCTCGGCTGCAAAGCGAAGCTTTTCGTCCACCACGACTGAGGTTCCTTCCAATGCCAATCGGGCGGCTGAGGTTCCTTCCAATTCCAATCGGGCGGCTGAGGTTGCTTCCAATTCCAATTGGGTGGCTGGATGGACAGCTCAAAGGGCAGTTGCAGAAGCTCAGATGGCAGTTACGGAAGCCGAATGTGAAGCTGAGATGGCAGTTATGGAAGCCGAATGCGAAGCTTATATGAAAGTTACGGAAGCTGAATTGGAAGCTGAATGCATAGCCCAGCGAGAAGGGCTCTCGGAACCCTTCGTCAGCTGATGACACAAGAAATTTTACTATAGTATATAGTTTGGAGTTTCCAGATTTCTATATATTATTAGTATAGCTTTTCTTTAATTTGCCTCTGTAAGTCGATGCCCCTACGTTCCCAATTGCTGAAATGTATCGTATGTTCTCTTAGCACAAAGGAGACCAAAGAAATAAACAAACACTACGCAGACACAAATGCAGTTTATTTCCAGATGCATTTCACAATTCATCATCAGAGGAAAAAATGATCTTTGCTTGTACCTCAACTTATTTTTATCAATGAAAATTTAGGTAGGGGCCTCCCCTCCCGATTTCCTCAAAAAAAAAAATAAAAAAATGACATGAGTGTTTTCAGCAGCCTGTTTCATTCAGTAGTCTGTTCAGCAGACACGCCAATTTCAGATACATATACAATACTATCTGTGAACATACAAAGGTTGTGTAAATCAGATTGCTAAGAGGCCCGCACACCACATCCCGGCCACTAGCACAATCAACAAGCCGCACATTAAACAAATTTAATAACAACTCACACCACCTCCAACTATAGGATGCAAATGATCGATTGCATCACCAAATGGGAAGGTGTAGCTTCCCTATTCAAAGACATCATTCCAACAACACTGTCAGTTATGCATCCGTGTTTGCCGTCGAGGGATGCCAATCTCACAAGAGTTCACCCGAGCAGCAAACCTAAGCGAGCATAGAGACTCGCCTGCGGAAGATGGTTCCGGGCACAAGTTCACAAACATTTGCGTCTTTGAATCCCCTCCGAGGCATGGCTGTGTGGAAAAATAGAAAACATGTTTAACTTTGACAACAACACAGTGGGTCATAACAAGAGTGCGGTGATATAACTAAGGCATTACCTGTAGAAGATAAGTTAATTTGGAGTTCCTAAATGGGACATGCTTTGTTTGCGATTGAGGAGATAACATCGCTGAGGGGTGACAAGCTTTTATTGATCGCCTGTAGTCATTTACAAGTTGAAACAAAGGAACAATTAGCCAATTTTTTTTTTTCAAAAACGCATGAGAGCTGCGCTTCTTTGAATTATAGAGAAATAGAATGGTCTCTCACATCACCTTGCTCTCATATGGGGATCAAATATGAGAGGTGTTTACATGTTTAAAACTAAAACTGAAAAACAACAAACAAGGATCTGACTCTTGACCACCTAAGACAGCAACTAAAACTAGTTGCCCTCACCCAGCCCTAAGGCCAGCAGCTTCTTAGCGCCGGTCATGCACCAGAGACTATATTCATCCCTGATCTTTCCCAAGATAGCAGCAATAGATGGAGCAGCCCCATCGAAGACACAAGCGTTTCGATATTTCCAAATAATCCAGGTTCAAACAGTTAGCCATTTACAGCTAAACTAGACCTTATTACAAGCAGATAAAACGAAGATTGTAGAGCAAAAAATTAATTACCTGAGTTTCTTTTAGCCTATCACCTGTCGCTCCACTTTTGTTTAGACGCTGACTACCTGCAAGGTCAATTAGATTGAGCACTCCTTGCACTTGTTGGTCCGTTCCCTAAAGAGAAGAGGAATCATAATAATGGAAAATACATTGCACCAGTCAACAATAGGAGTGAACTCCCTTATACCCCATTTACGCCCGAAATTCGAAGAGTGAAAACACAATGGCTTATAGATGATTCCTCATTCATTTGAGTTCTCCCAATGGACCTGCAAATGAACAAAAAATGAATAAAGCATTTCTTTTGAAGCAAAACGAATTTATCATCCGCTTGAAAAAAAAAACAAATTTATCAAGTCATCTCCATTCTACATAACACAGTATAGAGAAATTTCACAGTGCACTAGTGGAGAGAGATGACAATGAAATTTCATATGTGATCAAACAAGAGTTTTAATAACTTGCAAGCAAAAGCATGGTAAAATTAGCAAATATTCAACAGTGGGTGCCCTAGTGACAGTTTATATTACATTAGCTACCAGACTAAATATAAACAATGAATGAAAGTATAAAAAGAAATAAGTGTAACCTGCTCTGAGCAGCTCGCCCAAGGACAGAAGACACTTCATTTATGCTTGTTACGTCAACAATAGTGAGCTCAGATACATGAGTATTTTCATTGGCATCATGCCTAATATTATACTTGGAAGAACCTCCATCTTGAGTGGCCATGCGATTTGTAGAGAGCAAATCACGTATTGTTTCATTGTAAATCTTCAGCATTGAAGCCTGCAAGTACAACACTCAATGTGACATTAAATCCATCAAATCTGGTCTACTATTTTAGGACTTAAAATTGATTTTTTTTCTAGGTTGTTTAATCCAGAAAAATACGTTAGTCAAAACACACCTGCATCTTGTATTTCCAACCCTGTGAATTAAGAGTCTGGCTAGCTTGGAAAATCTGTTCTAACAATCTCGGTATCATCCCTGTCTGATCTTCTTCTTCTGGGTTACCCATCATGGTGTAAGTACTAAAATCAGCCAGTCAAAAATGACAGATTACTGACATGGAAACAATATTTAAAAAAGCGGATAAACTAAGCGAGCAGTCAGGCACCTCCGAATGCTTAAGCGGCGCTTAAGCGATCCTAAGTGATTCTAGGCGAAACTAAGCGTTTGTACTTTTTATCAAATAAATATAAAAAGATGTCAATAATAATGAAAATATAGCATATGACCATATAATTATTAGAGAAATACGACAAAATGCTTTTTTAACAGCTTAGTTGAAAGCGAAGCCGTGGAGTTCCGCCTAGCGCTTAAGCAGTCTAGGCGGTCGCTTTTTTAAACAGAGCGTGGAAATAAAAGTAAATTTCAAAATAGCAGACCACTCATCTCCCATTGATTCATGTACATTCTGGACCAATTATTGACATATGCTAATACTGTATAGAGCAAAATGCAGTCTATTATAGTTCCTAGAGCCAAGGCTACTGATCCTACTTACACAAACCATGCATCGAACATGGGAATGGTGAGCTCACCAGATAGCCTCGATGGGTTTCTGAGGAAGGAGGTGGAGAGTTCTCCGACGAATCCCGCGAGAGGCGGTGGCGAGGTGGAATGGTGGAATCGAGTTGAGGGGGGGGGGGGGGGGGGGGGGGAGGGGGTGTAGCCGGAGATGGCGGCGGCGCTCGATGACGTGCGGCCATCACCCATGTCTCTTATTAAGTACAAAAAATGTACATTGTCGATGGTCCAAAAAGGTCAAAAAAGTATACTACATGTTTGTAACTAACAATAGCACTGACAAACACGTTTCAGCACTCACTCACAATATTTTGCTAAAATTAAGGAACTAGCCATGTGCTTTTACTAAAAAAAAAATCACACATCATTTTTGGCTAAGGGAAGAAGGCAAAAATGATGCGCTTCTATGACATTATATTACCTTAATAACTTAATTATATGTATAGAGCTCAATCATATTTTTTAGGTATTTTATTGTATTTCAAGATGTACAAACAAGAAATAATTCATATACAAGATTTAGAAGAAAAAAAATATTTCATTATACTTAGTTTCACCCACCGCATGAGACTACAAACCATGAATTGTTCTAATAATGATTTAAACCAATGATCAAGCACGGCCTATAGAAAAGACTATATATTATAAAGTGGACATACAAAAAGATAATATCATAAGTGATTGAAAGTAAATTGTGTGTGATAACAAAACGTGTCACATTGAAGACCATGAAAGTTATTTTTTTAATAATGTCAAATTTAAAAGATATAATTTATCAAATAAAATACAACATTTTTACCTTTCGAGTACATATATCACTAAACCACATGTCCATTGACACACTAATTAACATCAAATAAAATTGACACACTAATTAACATCAAATAAATCTGTTTCAGTGTTCAACAATGTCTCACTCTTAATTTGTATTGTTGGCAAATACAAACGCTAGAAATCTTGTGCTTGGTGTAGAGTGACTATCAGCCAAGTATATGCCTACAAGGCATAGATTCCCTCAAACTTTTTTTTTATTCAACACGATCTCACATGTAGTTAAAATGTGTCTTTGGCTAAATACAAACACTAAGGATCTTGTGCACATTATTTTCATACACTGATTTTTTAGGGCAAGTCATAAGAGGCTATATTAAATTCAGCAGGGTTACAGTCACTGATGAGCACACGCACCAGGAAATCTGGAGGCTTGCCCGTCTAGCTACAAAGATTATTTACCATATCGCAAATTTTGCACAACAGTGTGCTGCCATATTCGCTTCCCGGTTTACATAGCAAATTGAAAGAGAAAAGAAACCCCTGCTTATGTCTTTGACATCATACCAGATACTCGCCAACATAGATTGGAAGCCTTCGTCTGTGTTCAATAATTTCACCACAGACACACAATCAGATCCTACCAGTATCTTGGTTGCACCTGCCTCTCTTGCCATCACGACTGTTAATGCCTTAGCCTGTAATGCATCTTCCAGGTGATCATACCAACGCGATTGAGATCGAAGCATTGTACCACTCGAATCTCTAATGATCGCCCAGTTCCTCCACTGAATTCGGTGCAGTAAAATGCACCATCAGTAATAAGCTTCCAAACATTTGCTTCAGGTGGCTTCCGCGGAGTCCACACCTTGATTTGGCTCTCTTCTTTCTGATGATTTGAAGGAGATCGTCCACCATTGTTATTACAAATCTGCCAGCTGTGCTAGGACTCCACGCAGTATTACCATGGCGCCAACTATTTCTACCTGTCCATAGAGACCAATAACAGCAGGCTATTAGGCCCATTTTGTAGGACTTCTTTTAAAAACGAATTCTCTAAAAAACAGATTCTATTGAAAATATTAAAAGAAATTTCACAACTCTTCATTAATTTTGTACCGAATGCTTTATTATGGTACATAGATCTCCTTATAACTTTTCCTACTGTCCACGGCTTTATGAATGTTAAACACATGATAAAAGTCTTTTTTTCTATCATTTGAACCGTACTACAAATTAATAAAACTTACTTTATTTTGCACAAAAATAGTGGGACCACAGGTACAACCAAATAATTGGTATCACAACCGTTATAGTTTCTATCTCACATGCTAAAACTCAAAAGACCGGAAAAAGGTCATATGAAGATCTTTACTGATTTATTTATTTTCTATTTTGCATATTGAGCATCCGAGTGGAGTGATATGCGAGTTTTAAATGTTACTGTCCTTTTGTTAGTAAAAACTTTGCGCTAACCAATGACAATCAAAAAATGAAGATTGGAGGTAGAAGATAAGTCCGGCCAAGATTCATAGTCTAGCAAATATACGAACTACAACATGAACTCTTTCTCCTTCTATCCATTCAACCAACATGAATATATATAGTTTGTTTAGTAAAACGATGAGATCTACATGCTAAAAAACTACTGTATCAAAATATTGCAATGAAATACTTGGTTCACTAAAAGGTGTAAATATCTATACCTGAATTTGAATCATGCAGCAGCTTGTGGACCAACCCAACATCGTTTTATTTATTAGAAGGATCCCATTGCTGCAGGGTCCTGCTGTTTGAAATATAGTAGGTAGTTAGGCGCACTCCGTAAGTATGTACACGGCTGTGTTCTCAGATTTTAGACCAAGAAAATAGTTTGTTTATTTTGTAATCTTATTTGGGATTATGATCTGCTTCACTAAATACAATTGTAGCAAGTCATTTATCTTATTGAAGTGGCGCATCTTCTCAAGCCAATATGGTTATTTAAATGATGAAAAAAAAGGTACCGTTAACCTGCAGCAGGTTCTGGGGTATCATTCAGAATAGTAAAAGGGTTGTTCGACATTTTGTTACGTGATTCCAGATTCTTTTTCTTAACACGCGTAGATGCCTTGTCAAAAATGGGAACCCCATCATGCTGGATCCTAGAGCTTCTTCTTGTGAGCTTCTTCTCATCCTCTCTCTCTCTCTCACTGCATGCGCATAGGCCACGCCACGCGGCCGTCTTGTTGCTCCACGTCGATTGTAGTCTTGCGCATTGTGCCCGCTTTCGCTTCGGCTGGCAGTCTTGCAGCGTGGCAGGCGCAGCCCTATCCCTTTGCTGTATATGTGCCTCCTTATCTCTTCCCTGGACTTCTTCAGTTCTTCGTTCTTCATCAATCTTCCAGGGAAAAACAGAGTCTCCTCTCTTCTCTCTCACCTGCTCACACCGAAATGCTTCAGAAGACTGCAGACAAAGATCGTGCTCCCTATGCCATGTAGGCATGTACTGCTCCTCCATAACCTCCTCAAAATTGCAGGGCCGAATCCCATCTATGATTTATAGTATTTCTCTTCTGAAGTTTGCTCCTTTGCTATCATGGATTTCGGACCCTGCTCCAACAATCGAGCTCCGCCAACAACTCGTGACTGTGAGATCTATTCGCCTGTCATAAGACACCACCTGATTTCCCTGTCAAGTTGATGGCGGAGAAATCTCCTAGCTGCATTCCAGCTCTGTAATTTTCGTTTTGGAACTCTCAACTTTTTCAGATTTATGATCCATTTGTTGCTTTTGTTCAGTTGTGTGAGACCAGCCCATGCAGTAGGAGGCTGATGCCGGCTTCGAAGCCGAGCAAGGGAGCGGTGATCAGCCGAGCGCCATGAAGAGGAGGGGCTAAGGCAACGGCGGCGCGGTCGCAACTGGCCAACTGCAATCCTCAAACCATCCACGGTTGGGGCTAGAGGTGTCCAAAAAAGCTGAGCCGAATGGGTTGGCATGAATCACTTAAAAAAAAGCACAACATGAATTTGGCATGGTCCACTAAATTTAGAGTCCATGCCAGCATGGCCCGGTGGTAAGGGTCGTGCCTGGCCGAGGAGCAGGCTTTAAGGCCGGCACGGCACGGCCCGTTTAGAAATATATTAATAGAATTATAACTTTTATTATATACAACAAGTCATTCTAATTTAGTGGTAAGGTTATCTCTTCTCTTCCATGAGATCTCTAGTTCAATTCCCATCTCTAGCATCTTATTTTCCTCATTTTAACACCCTCAATTTTAATTGAGCCATCATTCTTAGTTGATCCATGGTGCTTAGTGGGCCGGTCCGGTACATTTAGATAATTTCGTGCCGTGCCATGGACCGGAGGTCAAGCCCTAGGACTGTCTCGACATGGCCCAAAAAGGCCCGTGGGCTGTGCCAGCCCTATATTAAACGTGCCCCGGGGCCGGGCCGCCCGTTTGGACACCTCTAGTTGGGCCCACGATGTTGCTCGGGAATCGCGGCAGAGCAGAACAAAACAAAGCCGACTCCGATGCAAAAGAATGAGAGGGTCGAGAAACGCTGACCGCACACGAGCCGGGCCACGTCTCACACAGACAACGATCCATGTCGGGCCGAATTAACGTGGCAGGCTGGCAGCCCAAGAAGAGGTCTACATGAGCCAAATTTCCCAGAAAGCTGCAATTCTCACACAAGTCTACTTTAGACTACTACTCCAGTAAATATAGATGGTCAAATGGGTCGTACCTACTAGGTCGGCCCGAAGCATGATATTTTTGGCCCGATCCAGGCATGACACAATCCGATATAATTCGTACCCAGGCCGACATGATCCGATGAACCAGGCCGTGTTTGGGCCGACACCCCGTTTATAATTTGTTATATAGAAATTTATTTTTATACCTATTCAAGAAAGATTCAATGCTCTGATGGTAAGACTACTCATTCATTTTCTGTAAGTCTCAAGTTTCAAACCCCATTGCACTCACATTTCCTTCACTTTTTCACCATTTTTAGTAGTAGCATGCCACAAATGGCTAATGGGCCAATGTTCTAACGGGCTGATTGGGCCGGGCCGGCACGTTTAAAAAAATTTATGCTAGGTGGAGGTCAGAGCCCGTGGGCTGCCTTGGCACGGCTGATAAACACAACGTGCCGGGCCGGACCGCCCATTTGAACACCTAGTAAAGCATGCTTGTTCAATCCATGCATATGATGTGAATCCATCATAAAAAAAAGTTCATGCATGTGAATTGTTTTATAATTTGCTGATGTAGATTGTTGAAATTATATATGGTCTTGACTCATTAATAATAACAATAATTCTTAAAAATCTCAAAGGCTCATTCATGAGTGATGGGAGTGCAAAGGTTTAGTCCTACATTGCTAGTGGAGGTGGATGGAGTCCAACTTATAAGGTTGGTTGCTCTAGCATCTCTTGCAAGTGTGTGGATGGGAGAAAGGAAGAACACACGCGCTCGCTCGCTCACCTCGCCGGGCTGGGCCGGGCCGGGCCAGGCCGGACGGGGCGGGGCGGGGCGTGGGTGATGGGCGCGGCCGCGCATCACCTGCGTGAATGGTTCGAAGAAATTCAGTCCCTTGCCTTGCGGGGGCGCGACTTCCTTTTGCACTTTTTTTTGCTGCGTATTCTATATATTTAATTATGGAAACCGACGTATTAATATGGTAACCGACTCGGTTGCAGGACGTCCAACCCTAGCGGTTCCCCCTTATAAATACGTATGGGTACCGCCGTAAATTAAGTCACGCAATCGCTTAGGGTTTTGCCTCTCACTACTATTGCACCGCCAAGTCTTCTCCATCCCAATTGTTGGCGTGCACCGGTGAATGGGAGAGCCGGTCTCTGGAACCGTCGTCCTCTGTGATCCTGCACCAAAAGAGGGCGAATAAGGTTTTTGGGAAGCGCTCTACGCAACTGCTCGATCGCTTCCTCGTCTTTGTCAAGCTTGTCACCACGGCTCGTCTTCCTCGTCGTCGAGTCGGTTTCACCCGCCGTCGTCAACAACGTGACGGTGCTGCACGTCGTCATCGCCTCCTCTACCCAGTCCAGAAGGAAACGTACATACTCTCATCTCACACCATGTCTTTCATACTAGCTTTCGTAGTCTATTTGTCTATGATGGATGTTGCTAGTATGGTAGATGCTATGCTTTTATCTGGCCTAATAGACCTATCTAGATTTTGTGTAGACTTGTCTAGTTCATTATGCAATCTGTTAATCATATTTACGATTTATTTTTGGATTAATATAAAACTAAAAGTGCTAATTTATCCAACAATCCAAAAATCTTATTGTAGGTACTTTAGTTTTATGGCTGGATTTATCGATGCACTGAGGCCAGAGAAATTCACTGGCGTGCACTTCAAAAGATGGCAAGTGAAAGTCACTCTGTGGCTTACTGTCATGAATGTGTTCTGGGTGTCCACTGGCAAACCTGAAGACGATCTCACTACAGATCAGGAAAAGGCCTACAGTGAAGCCAACACAATATTCTTAGGCGCTGTTATTAGAGTTTTGGTAGATCGTCTTCAGGACGTCTACATCCATCATACAGTCGCAAAGGATATGTGGGATGCTCTGATCGCTGACTATGGTGGTTCAGATGCTGGTGCTGAACTGTATGTCATTGAGCAGTACCATAATTTTAAGATGGTAGATAGCAAATCTGTTATCGCGTAGGCTCATGAGATACAATGCATAGTGAAAGAACTCGAATTGTTTAAAATCGTCGTACCTGAGAAGTTTGTGGCTGGGAGCATTATTGTCAAATTGCCTCCAACTTAGAGAGATTTTGCCACTACTCTTAAACACAAGAGGACGAATATATCTGTCTCAGATTTGATCGCGTCTCTTGATGTTGAGGAGAAAGCTCGTGAGAAGGATGGATGTTCTAAAGTTAACGAGGGAAACACTATTGCCAATATGGTGCATCAACCACAACAGTCTTATGGCAGTGGTGGTAAGGGCAAGGGCAAGAACAATAAGCCTAAGCAGACCACTACCTTCAAGAAGAAGAACAAGGAGAAGGGAGCATGCTTTGTTTGCGGTTCTAATGAGCATTGGGCAAAGTAGTGTCCAGAACGTAAAGGAAGGAAGCCTCCACAGTAGAAGTCTGTGAACATGGTGACCAGTACTGGAGAAAATAATGGGTATGGTAATTTACCATATGTTTTTTCTGTATTTCAATCTACTTGTTGGTGGCTTGATACTGGTGCTAATGTTCATGTTTGTGCTAATGCTTCTTTGTTTACTTCTTACTAGGTCGTCCGAGATTCCTCCGTCCTAATGGGGAATGGATCACATACTTCTGTTTATGGTGTTGGCACGGTTGAGCTGAAGTTCACTTCGGAGAAGATTGTCCAATTGAAGAACGTACAGTATGTCCCTTCTATCAAGAAGAATCTCGTTAGTGGCTCCCTTTTATGTAGGGATGGTTTTAAGGTAGTGCTAGAGTTAAATAAAGTTGTCGTGTCTAAGAGTGGACAATTTAGTGGTAAAGACTATGAGTGCGGAGGCTTGTTCCGCTTTTTCCTTTCAGATTATTACAATAAGTCCGTGAACTATATTTGTGATGGTGTTAATGAGAGTGATGCTAGTGTTTGACATTCACGTTTATGTCATCTAAATTTTGGTTCTATGTCTCGACTTTCCAGCTTGAATTTAATTCTAAATTTTTTCATTGTCAAAGGTTCTAAGTGCTCAAGTTGTGTGCAATCTAAGCAACCTCGAAAACCTCACAAGGCTGCAGAGGAGAGACACTTAGCACCACTAGAACTTATACATTCAGATCTCTGTGAAATGAATGGTATATTAACTGAGGGTGGAAAAAGATATTTCATGACTTTGATTGATGATGCGACTAGATTTTGCTATGTTTATTTGGTAAAAACTAAAGATGAGGCTCTAAACTACTTTAAAATTTATAAGGCTGAAGTTGAAACTCAACTAGAGAAAAAGATCAAAAGAATTAGGTCCAATCGTGATAGCGAGTATTTCTCAAATGAGTTTGATTTATTCTGTACGGAACATGGTTTGATACATGAGAGGACGCCTCCCTATTCGCCCCAATCAAATGGGGTTGCCAAAAAAAAAATTGCACCTTAACTGACTTGGTTAATTCCATGTTAGATACGGCTGGATTATCTAAGGCATGGTGGGGGGAGGCTTTATTGACATCATGTCATGTCCTAAATAGAGTTCCCATGAAAAATAAGGAGAAAACTTCATATGAGGAATGGATTGGTAGAAAGTCATCACTCTCTTACTTACGCACATGGGGTTGTTTGACCAAAGTTAACATGCCAATTAACAAGAAGCGTAAGTTGGGACCTAAAACTGTGGATTGTATCTTTCTTGGATATGCTCATCATAGCATTACCTATAGATTTTTAGTGGTTAAATCAGAGGTGATTGATGTTCATGTTAATTCATTAATGGAGTCTCGTGATGTTACTTTCTTTGAAAACATATTTTTTATGAAAGATTTACATAGCATGTCTAGATTATATTCTGATGTGATTGTTGAAACTACTCCTGAACCTAGTGCATTTTTTATCATGCTGAACAAACACTTGAATCAATCCATGAGGAGATTGATAGTGAAGCTCCTAGGAGGAGCAAGAGACAAAGGATTGCAAAGTCTTTTGGTGATGATTTCACTGTTTATATTGTGGATGACACTCCTAGAACCATTTCAGAGTCATATGCATCTCTTGATGCAGATGACTGGAAAGAAGCTGTCCATAGTAAGATGGACTTAATTCTTTCTAATGGAACTTGGGAAGTTGTTGATAGACCATATAGTTGCAAACCTGTGGGTTGCAAATGGGTGTTCAAGAAAAAGTTTAAATCTGATGGTACTATTGACAAGTATAAGGCTCGACTTGTGGCCAAGGGTTATACCCAGAAAGAAGGCGAAGACTTCTTTGACACTTATTCACCTGTTGCTAGATTGACCACAATTCGTATATTACTTGCTCTGGATGCCTCACATGGTCTTATCGTTCATGAGATGGACATTAAAACAGGTTTTCTTAATGGAGAGTTGGATGAGGAAATCTACATGGATCAGCCTGATAGGTTTGTAATAAAGGGTCAAGAAGATAAGGTGTGTAAGTTGTTGAAGTCTTTGTATGGTCTGAAACAAGCTCCTAAGTAGTGTCATGAGAAATTTGATTCAACACTTTTAGCAGCGGGCTTTTTAGTCAATGAGGCTGATAAATGTGTATACTACCGCCATGGTGGGGGTCAGGAAGTTATACTGTGCTTGTATGTTGATGACATACTCATCTTTGGAACAAATCTTCACGTGATCAATGAGGTCAAGACTTTTCTGTGCCAAAGTTTTGATATGAAGGATCTGGGTGAGGCTGATGTTATCTTGAACATCAAGCTAATCAAAGGAGAGAATGGGATTACTCTTACGCAATCTCATTATGTTGAGAAGCTCTTGAACCGTTTTAGTTACAAGGATAGCAAGCCTTCTCCAACACCTTATGATCCTAGCTTGATCCTTCAAAAAAATAAGAGAATTGGTCAAGACCAATTAAGATATTCTCAGATTAGTGGATCACTTATGTATTTAGTGAGTGCTACTAGGCCTGACATCTCATTTGCTGTGAGCAAACTGAGCCGGTTTACTTCTTGTCCGAGAGATGATCATTGGCGTGCGCTTGAGCGGGTATGCACTACCTAGTTGGTACTATGGATTATAGAATTCATTATTCTGGATATCCAGCAGTACTAGAGGGCTATATTGATTCCAATTAGATATCTGATGCTGACGAGATGTATGCCACGAGTGGATATGCATTTATTCTTGGTGATGCTACTGTTTCATGAAGATCATGTAAACAGACTATCTTAACGAGGTCTACCATGGAAGCAGAGCTTATCGCACTGGATACAGCTACAGTTGAGGCCGATTGGCTACGTGAGCTCTTGATTGACTTGCCTATTGTCGAGAAATCTGTGCCGACAATCCTCATGAATTGTGACAATCAAACTGTGATAGTCAAAGTGAACAATTCTAAGGATAATATAAAGTCATCAAGACATATTAAGAGACGTTTGAAGTCTGTCAGGAAAATGAGAAACTCCGGAGTCATATCAGTAGAATATATTTCAACTGGTGAGAACCTGGCAGATCAATTCACCAAAGGACTGTCACGTAATGTGACAGACAGTACATCGAAGGAGATGGGTATGAGACCCATATGTGCTATTCCATAGTGGTAACCCAATCTATGTGATCGAAGATCCCGTGAAGTAGGACCTGGGAAGAACAAGCTATTGGTTAGCAAGAGAGTAACTTTTTATGACCCACTCGAGAAGCGATGCATTACTCTCGATATCTGCATGGCAGGTTGGTTGTTGCCTTAATGTATTCAGTTGGCTATAAATAGCGAAGATGTTGTCCTACAGAACATTCTTGAACGAATACACCTATATGAGCCCGATTGTTGTAAGGTCGCAATCTGTGAGATTTGGGCGATCTCTATTAAACTCATGAAAGACCAAGCAAGTATGACCTATATGCTCCACCCGCGGAGAAATCTACTGGAGGTCTAGTATCAGTTATGACAGTAAGTGAAACTTATTTGCATAAAACTTGCAATTCAAGGCGTAGTCCATTGTTCAAGTTGTGAATGAGTGTAGCTTATTGTTCTAGGTGGAAGTTCAACTTAACAGTCTCCACTGAAAATACTGGTATATTAAACAATAGTAGGGTGAGGCAAAGTCTAGCTCAGACTTTGAGATCTGGTGGGGGATTGTTAGAATTATATATGGTCTTGGCCCATTAATAATAACAATAATTCCTGAAAATCTCAAAGGCCCATTCATGAGTGGTGGGAGTGCAAAGGTTTAATCCCACATTGCTAATGAAGGTGGATGGAGTCCAACTTATAAGGTTGGTTGCTCTAGCATCTCTTGCAAGTGTGTGGATGGGAGGAAGGAAGAACACACGCGCGCGCTCGCTCGCCTCGCCTCGCCGGGCCGGGCCGGGCGGGGCGGGGCGTGGGCGATGGGCGCGGCCGCGCATCACCTGCGTGAATGGTCCGCCGAAATTCAATCCCTTGCATTGCGGGGGCGCGGCTTCCTTTTGCACTTTCTTTTTGCTGCGTATTCCATATATTTAATTTTGAAAACCGACGTATTAATATGGTAACCGACTCGGTTACGGGATGCCCAACCCTAGCGGTTTCCCCTTATAAATACGTATGGGTACCGCCGTAAATCAAATCACATAATCGCTTAGGGTTTTGTCTCTCACTACTATTGCGCCGTCAAGTCTTCTCCATCCCAATTGTTGGCGTGCACCGACGAACGGGAGTGCAAGTCTCCGGAACCGTCGTCCTCTGTGATCCTGCACCGGGAGAGGGCGAATAAGGTTTTTGGGAAGCGCTCTACGCGACTGCTCGATCGCTTCCTCGTCTTCGTCAAGCTCGTCTTCCTCGTCGTTGAGTCGGTTTCACCCGCCGTTGTCAACAACGTGACGGTGCTGCACGTCGTCGCCGCCTCCTATATCCTGTCCAGAAGGAAACGTGCATACTCTTATCTCACACCATGTCTTCTATACTAGCTTTCGTAGTCTATTTGTCTATGATAGATGTTGCTAGTATAGTAGATGCTATGCTTTTGTCTGGTCTAATAGACCTGTCTAGATTTTGCGTAGACTTGTCTAATTTATTATGCAATCTATTAATCATACTTATGATTTATTTCTGGATTAATATAAAACTAAAAATGTAATTTATCCAACAAAGATGAAATTATTCATCATATATTTTCTACTAATGTACTTTAACTTTTTATGGCTGGCCCATATGAGGGTAAAAAAAATTGAAAGAAAATTTTAATTGGCTCTAATACACGTGGAAGGTAGCTCACTACATATTATTATTGAAACAGCTATTGAAATAAGGGAATGAGGTAACACGGGCTATTGGAACAGCTAGCTACAGATAGCTCGTTGGCGGCCACCTTCTTACATAGTAACTAGGAAAATAGATAGTCTTCATCCTCCTCTCCTCGAAAATATCTTTTTTCCTCCTAGAATCCTTCTTTTTTACCGGAACAAGTTCCCACCAGCGACCCGGACGGTGACCCACGTCGTTCCCGTTTCATGTTTTGGAACGAAGTTCCCGGGACGAGGAACGTGGTCAAGTTCCACGTTCCCGGTGACTTAGGGAAGGACGAAGCAGGCAGATGAAGGAGACTTCCACGATTTCTACTTCACCATCATCGCAGGCCTCTCGGGCCACCATATATTCATTTTTAAACCATTTTGTAATCCTTTGTTAAATTGGACTCTAATTTCAATTCGATATTTCATACTAATAACAATTAATTATCTATATTTCTTTAACATCATATTTTGGATAAAAACTAATAATAATACACTCTAAAATTATTATTGTCGAAGCTTGAGATCGGCAGTAAATATATAGGGCTACGTTGAGACTAAGAATTATGATGGTTACATAAGACGCCGAGTTATACAAGTTCGAGTCCTCTCGATGAGAGTAAAAACCCTACATCATGTGTTCTGTGTATTGATTGTAATTTGGTGTGTCGTGTCCCTCGATGGGGGGTATCCTGCCGCCTTATATATCCGGTCGGCAGGGGGTACATGAAGTACCGAGTCGGCTACCGACTTAGTCTTATCTAAGAATGGATACCCATAGAGCAAGTACCCCACAATTATAATGAATATTCTTTTTAAAACTCAAAAAAGTAAAGTAAAACTATGAGAATGTATCCTAGTAGTTAAATATTGGACATATATATGGAAATATATCCTGTGATGTTGGTTGTAGTTCTCATAATTCTCATGAGATATGTTCCCTATATATAGCATCTAAAGTGACTTGCCGTTGTCCTAGCCTAAATTCGAACATAGAGTTTTCTGGATCAGTAATACGCAACATTAAGCGGAACAAATTCAACCCCTCCGTTGTCATACCTCATGCCTTGGAATCGAACAAGGCTGAGTCTTTCCTGTCCGGCACGCTGTCGCGGCCACCTTCTTTGTTGAGTTCCCGAAACGTTTTGGTACATGGGTTGTAGACAGCCAGCTCCTGGTGCGATGTCGCGAGGAGCAGCTCCCTCTTCTCACTGGAGGACGATGGCCACAGCTGGTGCCGGAGAGATAATCGAGAAAGTCGGTGGTGATCTTCTGGGAATCGTTGGCAGATCAACGCGGTAGTTGAGCGACCACAACCCGGAGAGAGTCGGCCATCAAAGTGAACAAAGCTCTCCTGGTACAGCACCAACGTAAGAGAGTCGGCCCTCTCCGGCAAGCTGTCGCTGGCACCTCACTAGCAGCAGGTCCCTCTTCTCCCCGGAGAACAACGAGCCGCCGCAACCGCAGCAGGCTGGAAGGTAAGCAGGGGGTACGACGCGCAACGGCCACATCAGATTGTCAGGTTGGAGGCGTCGTAGTCGTCCATACTCCAAATCTAAAACTAGTCACGCTAATTGGTATCGACGTGGACCAGGCAGAGGTCCCACCAAAAGCTGCGCAAGCAGGTCGTCGGCCATGGAGGATCGATCGGGGACCGTGAAGGAGAGGATTCCATAGGTCACTTAGAGCATTTTCAGTGGAACCTACCAAATGGCTCTACTCTACTTCCTCTATTTCAAAATTATTGTCGTCATTTATTTTTTTTACTATTCGTCTTATTCACATAATTTCAAAAACTATCATGTATTTTCTCATTAGATAAAATTTAAATATAACTTATAACTTTTATGTTTAAATAAATATTTTGAATACAACGAATGATTAAAGGTAGCAAAAAAACGTCAACGACGACAATAATTTTGAAATGAAGAAAGTAAATTTTTGGAGGAAAGAATTCCTAAACTAGCTTCCATTTTACGTGACTTCCTAAATTTTGATCTCAACCTCCCAGCAATAGAAGTCTCCCATTTCCCTCTCAAGTGTGGGATCTACCTACTTTTTTCTATTTCCTTCATTTTTCTTTTCTTTCTCCATTGTGGCTTTGTTGTCTCTTGGCATCTTCATCTCACATCGAGCCGATGCATGGCGGCGGGCTCGATGGCTCCGGGGGCAGGTGCGCTGGCACAATTGCGCGACTCCTCTCCCTCCCAGACTCTCCTTCCCCCGGTGGCCCAGCTGCCAGATGCCAGAGGCGGGCTCCAGCACTCTGCCTCCTTCATCTTTTCTCCATGGATGCCACCCCGATCTTGCCCTCATGTGCCCCTTCTTGCTTGCTGGCCATCGTTGCCAGGAAGGCTTCTTGCTGGAGAGGAGGGAGCTGGAGAGGGAGCGGGTGGCGGCGTCGGATGTAGGGCAGAGCCGGGAACGGTCAGGGCCAGGGCGGCGCATTGGAAGCAAGGCCGGAGCTAGGGTGGCGCAGCCGGGAGCAGGGCCGAGATAGCAAGCGTTGGAGGCGAGATGCGACGTGAGCAGGGCGCCAACGTGCGGTGCAGATTAGAGAAGAGATTGTATTTTTTTTCCTGACACACGGGCCCCACAGAGATTAGAAGCTCACATGTAGGATTTCACTGGAGTTTGTTGTAAATTTGAGCTCTCAAATTTTGTAAATGGGCTTATAAAATAGAATTTAGGAGCCCAATTTTACATGCACTACTAGAGATACTCTTATGGTTGTTGTTTTTGGAACGCCACTGCTGCATGCACCGGATCAATGTATCCACCGTGCAGGGCCGAGTCTTCGTCATGGTCGCTGTACCTCCATCTCCGATTACATCCTAATAAGGTGAGGCGGCTCGAAACTCCGAATGATGGCTTGTACGTTCATGCGGGTGCACCACCACCTTGTATGGAAGCCGATGCCGGCAATGTTGACCTCGACGAAGATGGGCATCGTGCCGCCAGTGGATGGGCGGCGTACAGAGAACAAAGCCCCCTCACCACATCTTCGCTCGAGGATGACGAGACCGTGGCAAGCCCGTATTACCACAAAACGGGCCTTTAGTGGTGCAGTAAAAAATATTGTAGTGGTGATTTTATTACGAACCGCTGTTATAAATAGAAATATACTAGCAATATATCAGTGCTTTGCTATGGATCTTAAAATAAAAAAACTATAGATAATCATGAATTTGTCATATTCACTTTGTTGTCTACATCATATATCCTGACGCGTTATTTTGTAATATACGTAACTTATGCGAAACTTAACAAAATACAGACGACCAATGAAGAAAAACAATAAACTGATCCTCAAAATCAGAGCAAAGACAGTGCGAAACTTAACAAAATACAGACAACCAATGAAGAAAAACAATAAACTGATCCTCAAAATCAGAGCAAAGACAGTGCAACGGCGGCAGTTGTACTTGATCCGTCATTGATTCTTTTTGACATATATGTCACATCTCAATTGTTGGTATAATTGCCTATAGTGGTTTCCTTAAACTAGGACGTGGCATGCACTTGAAGGTCATCTGTGACACGAGTAATGCACGATTCGACTACGCGCACTGGTTGCCGCATGCTGCTCCTCGACGAGATCAGAGCTCGTGCCAGGTTCGTGATGTGACTCCTCAACAATGTGGTAAGTCTCATAGTATATCAGGTTCGTGATATGGCTCCTCGACGATGAGCTTGTGTCAGGTGTCGTATCTCCACGATGCGCTCATGTCAGACGAAATCTTATCACGACGGTGAAGCTCTGTGCAACACCTAGAGCCTGTTTGGTGCAGCTCAGATGCAGATTATCATACTGTTCACCAAAGCTGATTTCTCCCAAATCGCCCAAGCTAGTTTTTTGCCGCTTATCCCCGCTCATCATTCTATAGCTACAGTGTCATCTGCATGCTACAGTGTCATGAGCTGTTTTTGGTTGGGCTGTGCCAAAAGAGACCCCTAATGGTTTTATAGACATAAAAACTTCCAAGTTTATGAGATGACAAGTGCGATGCAGCTTGATAGCATGTATGGAAAAAGTAGAAACCGATACGGATACGGAACTCCCAACACCAAAGTCAACACCATACTAAACTAACACTAATGACGACCTCACCTAGATTTAAGTCTATGAGATGACAACCGTGATGCAGGTTGATAGCACGTGTAGAAAAAGTTGTAGAAAGCGACACGGATACAGAACTCCCAATATCAAAGCCAACATTAAACTAAACCAACACCAATGACGATCTCATCTAAATTAATAAGGAGTAGAGGTTTTTAGCGATAGTCAAATAAGTTAACCGCCATTAAAAATCACTTTTTAGCGATGGTCAAAGAAGTCAACCGGCGTTAAAAAATTTAACGATGGACATAAACATAAGTTGTTGCTAAAAATTAGTTTTTAGCGACAAATAACATCTTGAACCATCGCTAAAAATAGAATGCCACATCATCGATCCATGGCTCTCTCTCCCTCATCCAATCAGAGCGTTAGACACGGATTCGTTTCTCTCTCTCTCTCTCTCTCCTTCAACCCTCTCTCTCTCTCTCTCTCTCTCTCTCTCTCTCTTTCTCTCTCTACTATCCGATGCCCCCTCCTTCGCGCGACCTCCTCACCAATGCTGCCTCCGACGCCCCTTCTCCGTGCGGCCTCTTTGTCGGCGCCGCCTCCGATGCCCCCTCCTCCGCGCAGCCTCCTCATTGGCGCTAACTCTGATGCTCCTCCTCCGCGCGGCCTCCTCACTGGTGCCTCCTTTGATGCCCCCTCCTCCTCCGGCGCCGCCTCCCTCCTCCGACGCTGCTCCCCTCTAGCGCCCCCCTCCTCTGACGCTACCTCCCTCCTTCGACACCACCCCCTCCTCCGGCCCCGCCTCCCTCCGGCGCCACCCCTCTCCTCCGACGGATCTACGTAGGTGGTGGTGAAAGTTGCCTAGGGGGGGAGGGTGAATAGGCAAATAGTCCTGAAAACTACTAATTAAAATAGTTAGTTCTGACAGAGGCCGGACCTAGCTGTTAGTGTTGGCGCCTTAGTCCGGGCTGGCGTCTTAGTCCGCTAGGGTTAGAGTTTAAGTCCGGGCTCTGCACATGACAAATTGTAGAACAAGCTCTAGATCGATATTTATGGAACAACAAATAAACCAGGAGCTAGAGACAAGTAATATCAAGTACTAGGAAGCTTAAAACACTATAAGAAATCTAGTGAACAAGCTATAGAAGTAATTAAAGCAAGGCACAATAATATGGTATAAATAGAGAATATGAACAACAAGAACAAGAATAAGCACACAAGGACTGGGTTGCTCTCAACCCTAGAACCTCTTCCAAGTAACCACAAAGGTCAAGCTCGGTTTTTCACTATCAATCCTTTGCAGGGATGGCAATACAAACTTCCCGGGTGTTCAACCACAGGCTTGGGAGCCCGGGACGACACCTAACCATCTAGGAGATGAATCCCCAAGAGTAACAAACACAAGCAATACCAATGGTGAAGAGAAACCGAAGTGCTCCAATGTAATATGAGGTTGCTCACTCAAATCCTCACAAATCTCCTCTCAATCCCTCAAGAATCGGAGTAGCAAGCTTGGGGAAGAGTTGGAGAAGCTCTTGAGTGCTCAGATGTGTTTTTCAGCTCTATAGAGTGGTCTGCCAAAGTTTGAGGATGAATGGGTATATTTATAGTCGGGAGAGGGAAAAGAGCCGCTGGGGTGTCAAGGACCCGGCTTAGTCCGGTATCGGGGGCCGAACTAGTCCGGCCCTGGAGTTTAAGCTTAACCCAGATGCTCACAGCACCCCCAAAAACGGCTAAGTATTAGTGACTCGGACTAGTTCGGAAATACCCAGCTTTGTCCGGATCAAGCAGCTCCCCAAAGAAATACTTTTTGGAAAGGTTAATTCGCGTCTTAGTCCGGCCGCAGTCGGCTTAGTCCGGCTTGGTCTTTTGCCCGTCCTAGTCCGAAACTAGCCGGCCTAGTCCGGATGAGCCCAAGACCAGAAACAACACTCCCGGGTTTGACCCTGAGACGTCTTAGTTTGGCTTATGTCGTCTTAGTCCAGCCTACCCTGATTCCAATCTTAGTCCGGAAGTTGGCTGAGTCGACTCCAGAACCAAAACTAGTTCTGTTTTGGCCCATGCCGGCCTAGTCCGGCCAAATCCGGCCTAGTTCGGGTTCTAGAGTGAGGGGAAGAGATTTTAGGCTTTGGAAATGCAATATGATGTTAAGAGTTAATAGCACTTAGTTAAATTCACCACTTTCTTTCTTGTGTCCCTCTTGATAGTACGTCACAACTATGACTCAAAAAGGATAAACTAAAACTAAGAGTCGTCGGTTGCCTTCTTTCTTTTTCCTTTTCATTTTGAGGGGTCATCTTTGATGTATGAAGTATTCGTCCTGCTCATTCACTTAGAAAATATAATTAGTCCTTCAATTATTCGTCATTAATCAACCAAAACCCACATGGGGGCCTACATACACTTTCAATTTCCTCCTTTTAGGTGATTGATGACAACCAATTAAAGCTTACATATGAGATAAAAAGAATTTTGTTCCAATAAATATATGTAGAGCTCCCCCTAAATTTATGCATCAATAATTCATACAACAACAATCCATATGCATACTAAGACATCAATTTTGAGAGCTCATTCATATATTCATTTCAACTGTGGGGTGCCTAAAAAAAATATGATCAAATGTAATACAAGAGTGAATAAATGACAAGTACAAACACATAGCCAACAATCATCATTCATCAATGCATAAACCAAAGAACATAGTCATTACACAAGAATCATAAATAAGTCTTACAAGATCTTACAAAGCCTCCGTGACGAGCTCGTCCGGCAGCATCGTGCCTTGTTCTTGCTTTTCATTTTGCTCAACGTATTCCTACTTCGCCAACTCTGCATGGGACGATGGTCGACCGTGGCTTGTCACGCGACCTCTGGAGGGCGTGGTGGCGAGGCCAGCTCAACTGTGGTCTATGGTGGGTGTCATGGCAGCGGCAGCGGAAACGCAGTGCTAGGAGTGGATGTGTGTGACGGTTGTGTTATTCAACGAGGGCATTTTGGTCTCTTTACCTTCTGCTTATTTTGGCTTCGACATTGATTCTAGGAATCCTTATACCTTATCAGTCACCCCAAAATACAGGTCCAATTTAATCACGCCATCTTTTAACTTCCAAGCGACAGAAGGTTAGCTAGGATTTACACGATGACACCATCGAGACTTTACATCTGTACAAGTGGTGTTTTAGTAGTAATCACTAGCCATTTACATATATAGGTTACTTTTTAATATTGTAGTAGTTCTTTATATATTTTTTTATATAATGCCCCATATGTACTGCATTGTAGTAGCTGTTCTCATTTGTTGCAACAACCACTGCATATTGCAGCAAATTTTTTTTAGTCACTAGTTATTATTTTACATATATTTGCCATTACATCTTGTGCTGCAATAGGTATTACTGTAACATTGCACTAGTCATTTTTTCTATATTGCAACTGATGGTTGTACACGTTGCAGACCTTTCATCTCTCGCATTTGCACTAGACAAACTGATAAGTTGTAGTAAATATTTTATGTCTTGCAAAAATAGTTACTTGTAGTAGACACACCCAAGTCAGTAAGGACACCTAACCTTTCTGATTCGAAAATTGTCCTACTCGGAAAACTAACCTTTCTACGGGGGATCAATTCAACCTTCAGTATACATATTTTCCTACTTCAGGTTTTTAGAGTCTTGTGAAATATCCATGTCGTATTATACTATGCTGAGAAATCTCAGAGTCAGTCAACATGGATGGGGGGCAAACTGAAGTGTGATGACCCAGACTTAGAAATTGAAGAATTTGTGCCCAGATGGAAACCCTTCGAAGTAAATCCATAGTGGAGGAAGATGAAAAAAGTCGAAACCTAAAACACTAACATTATTCCCAAGGCTGTTTCACTCTGTTTTACTGTTAAACAAATTGAACGAATACAATGCTTCCCACCCATCATATCAGTTTCAGAAACATACATCTTTGTGTTATACCTACAACACCTACCCATGGAAATACAACTAAGCACAGTTGGCACCAGGATAAAAAACAAAGAAAAGATGAATTGAACTTGATTTCAATCAAATGATGAGAAAATTTGGAACACTAACTAGAACCTGCCTACCAACAGATACACAAAAGAAAAACTGACTCCAACAATATCAAACCAAACATATAAACTGAATGCTAGTTTGATTGTTGTGTGAATTTCTCTAACCATGTCAAGATTGCCTCGGCACCTTTCTCCCATGAGCAATCTAACATCATATCGTGTGCTACCCCTTCTACGCAGACTGGTTGCACCCCGTAAAATCTTGCGGTTTCAGAAAGCCCTTCAGAATCCTAATTCAGGTTAACAAAGGATTAAGAAAACAAGGCAATGCAAAAAAAAAAAAAGCAAATACAGTAAGGGAAGCCCCTACTGTGGTAGGCAAGTTTATGAAATACATATACTGACTGGTGCATTATAAGCTGCAGCCAAGTCAGTAGAAGGGTTAGTTATATGGTAAAGGTATTATTACAGCAGTGTAAATGTATATTGAATTTCAACATCCATCGGCATAAAATTTGCAGCATGATTAGTCTTAGTTAGCACCACAAACATTAAATGTTACTCTCTCTATATAGTGTTACTCATTTCCATATCAAGCAGAATTGTGAAAAAATGTGATTATAATGTGTGAGAAAGGGAAGGTCACTCACAACAATGAAATCATGCAGGGATGGCGGCAACATGAATGATATAATGGTGTTCAATTCCATCATCAGTAATTTGGGACTCCAGGAGATACCTCTTAAAGGACGCAACTACACCTGGAATAACATGCAGGAGGACCCATTACTAGAACAACTTGATTGGTGCTTTACTTCCATGAACTGGATCCTAGACTTCCCCAACACCCTAATGCTACCTTTTTCAAAGCCGACATCTGATCACACACCATGCATGGCACATATTGGAACCACCATCCCAAAAGCTCATGTTTTTCGGTTTGAAAATTACTGGGTTGAACAACCAGGCTTCATGGAACTAGTGCAACAAGTCCGGAACACGGAAGTAACAGCAAACAACTCGGCTACAAGACTAGCAGCAAAATTCAAACTCCTAAGAAGAGTGCTAAAACGCTGGGGAAGAAGCTTACTCAGCCTCAACAACTTGCTAAAAGAGTGCAACACCGTCCTAGCCACGATGGACGCGCTAGAAGAAAATCGCACCTTGTCTGTTCAAGAAAGCAACTTCAGAACCATCCTCAAGAAGCACATCCTGCATCTAATGCAATGCAAGAAGGAATACTGAAGGAAACAGTATACTATGCGGTGGACTAAGTTTGGGGATGAAAGCACACGCTTCTTTCACGCAGCAGCAACTGAACGCTATAGGATCAACACTATCACAAGCCTCATGACAGAAGATGGAAGAAGTGTCTCAGAACACCAGGAGAAAGCAGTCTTACTCTGGGAAGAATACAGAAATAGAATAGGTCAAACAGTGAACCCAAGCATGTGTTACGAACTCAGTGATCTCCTTAACAGACAAAACCTGAATCACCTATCCCAACCATTTACAAAAGACAAAATTAATGAGGTGGTAAACCATTTGCCTAGTGACAAAGCCCCAGGGCCTGATGGATTCAGTGGACTCTTTATAAAGAAATGTTGGCAAGTGATAAAGGAAGATATCTATGCACTCTGCTTTAACTTCTTTGAGGGAAGGGTGGACCTCATAGCTCTAAACACAACATTCATCACCTTAGTGCCTAAAGTCAACAACCTAGTCACAATCAATGATTTCAGACCCATCTCACTTATTAACTGCATTGTCAAGATCATCACAAAACTCATGGGCAATCAACTTTAATCTGCAATTATTCCACTTATGCATAAAAACCAGTATGGATTTATTAAGACAAGAACTATCCATGATTGTCTAGCATGAGCTTTCAAGTACATTCACCAATGCCAACAGACCAGGAGAGAATTAATCATTCTCAAGCTAGATTTTACAAAGGCATTTGACATGGTTGAGCACAATACAATAATGCTAATGCTACAAGAACTAGGCTTCACTAATGATTGGTTGAGGTGGACAAGTGGAATTCTGAGCACAGCCTCCACCTCCATTCTACTCAATGGTACGCCAGGTAAACAGCTTCAACAACGAAGGGGGGTGCGGCAGGGTGACCCCCTATCTCCTCTGCTCTTCGTACTCGCTGCAGAACTCCTACAATACATCATCAACAAAGCACATGATCAGGGAATTATTCAAATGCCAATCCCTTCAAGAGATGAGGCGAGTTTCCCAATCATATAATACGCGGATGACACCTTACTAGTTATGCAAGCCTCACAAAGACAACTTTGGTGCTTAAAAGCTCTACTAGAAAGCTTCTCACAGTCCACGAGCCTCCGAGTTAAATATGCCAAATCTTGTATGATTCCCCTTAATGTCGATGAAGAGAAGGTTGCTCATCTAGCAGGGGTGTTTGGTTGTGCCATTGGCACGATGCCATTCACCTATCTGGGCCTCCCAATGGGATCAACAAAGCCAAGGGTTGAGCACTATGGCCCAATAATGAATAAAACAGAAAGGAAACTCACATCCATTTCCTCAATGCCGACATATGCAATATGCACGGTCCAAGTACCTCTCACAGTGTTAGACAACATTGACCGAGCAAGAAGACACTGCTTTTGGAGAAAATCAGATAGCAATGCAAAAAGCCAGCCACTGATCGCATGGAAAAAATGCACACGACCCAAGAAAAATGGAGGCTTGGGGATCATCAATCTCAAGAGTCAAAACGCTGCCCTACAGCTCAAACACTTGGACAAATTCTACAATAAAAAAAAACATCCCTTGGGTAAAGCTGATTTGGAATACACACTACACAAATGATACAGTGCCCCATGCTTCTAAAGCCAAAGGCTCCTTTTGGTGGCAGGATGTAATCAAATTATGTGACCTCTTCAAGGGAGTGACCTCATGTACCATTGGAGATGGCTCCACGGTGCTATTCTGGAGTGATGTTTGGAATGGAATGCTACTACAGAACAGATTCCCTAGACTCTTCACCTTTGCAAGAGACAAAAATATCACAGTGCGAAAATTTCTCCTAATGCAAGATAGAGCCCAACACTTTCATCTCCCAATGTCTGCCTTAGCTCACCAAGAATTTCAAACACTGCAAGAGCTCCTTCAGTAGCTCCAAGTGCAAGAACAAAATGCAAAGGATACCTAGCACTATCAGTGGGGAAGCAAGGTCTACTCCTCTAAGTTCTACCATTTTGCCTTTAGAAACATGCTCAGAAGAAGAAACTACAAGGTAGAGGGGAATAACAACAATTGCATCCTCTGTACACAGCAAAGAGAAGAAACAGCCTTTCACCTTTTCTTTGGTTGCCCTTTCAGTAAAACCTGTTGGCAACACCTTGGAATTAACTGGAACCTATCAACAGACTTTTACACAATGCTAGACTTGGCTAAAAATGAAATGGAACACTCATACTTCATGGAGATCTTTATTATAGCAGCCTGGCAAATCTGGAAGGAAAGAAATAACTTTATCTTCAAAAGGAGCAGGTCCTGTTTTACCAACTGGAAAACCCAATTCGTAAAAGAAGCAGACATGCAGGCCCATAGACTGCAGCCTGACAAAAGGCTCTCTTTCACTAATTTGATAGATGTGTATAGATAGTCTCTCTGTTGTTTGCTCTGCTTGGAGCTCTCTTCTCTCTTTTTCATGGGTCTGATCCATGCTGTAAAGTGGTTTCTGTGTTACTTTTGTTTGTCTTTCATATATCTATATATTTACCTACCACAGCAGGGGTTTCCCCTGCTGTACAGTTTCAAAAAAAAAAACAATGAAATCATTGCTTGCACCCATTACAAGAATTTCTCTTGTCTTGTCTGCTACAGAAGATACAGGCAGTGATGCATTTAGCTTCCTTAAGTCAAAAAGTGGCAATTTTGAGCTTTCCTTCATTAGTCCTTGGTACCTTGAAGATAGATGCAAAAGTTATGTTGTGACTAAAATGAAAAACTAATAATAAGAATGTAATAAATATCATATGAAAATTTTTATTTGGAGAACCTTAGGTGAAAGAGGACAATTGAAGGTGAAGCACCACATGAAAATTTCAATCAAAATGAAGAGGAAAAAAAAGGATCACCATGAATACTACAACAGCTAAAAGAACAACTATCATCACCATTACTACCATAATTCAGAAAGCATGAATCAACGTCAACAAAAATATAAGCACAAAATGTGGCTCAGTCAAATATTGGCTCAAACATGCAGCTAAGACACCATTGATGCCAAGTTCAAGATGTTGAATGCTATTGGCAACTTATTTCAACAGATTATATTTGAATGCAAAGGAAAACTTTCACAGATCTTATTACCTTGACACAAGTTCATCATCCATTTGTGGCGAGAAAAAGGTCTCCTTGCAGATTGACAATGAATTTGCGTATGCTTTTGCAGCCAAGCTGAGTGTCACCTGATAGAAAGAATATCAAACTATTGCAGATGGGTCATCAAAACAGATAAAGATAACCCTAAAATGGAAAAATGTACTACAGAAGGGACGGGTAATGGCATCATTTCTAGTTATATATGTCCACTGAAATCATATCATGTATACTCTTAAGTTTGATGGATAACCTTAATGATGTCTAGCAAACAATAGTTCATACACAGTAAAAAAAATATATAAATGAACTCAGAATGTTTACATACTAAGTCAAGATGGAACTGGATTTTTTGTAAGGAATACGATGTTTGCTGCAAGGTAAGTAAATAGGAATTTCACAGTTGTAGAGAGTCCAGAGGCTGAATCAATAGGTTTATTTTAGGTCTAGAACATGAGTAAAAGTTCAAACAATTTGTTGATACGGGATGAATAATTACAGAACAAGGCTATCTCAAGAAAATGCCAAGTTGCCAACAAATCCAAGAGATGGGTAACAAACATAATAAAATAGCAGTGCAGATTCAAACCTTGACCGCGGCAACTGGTTTAGTCAAAAGGTAGCGCCATACCAACCCACTGCAGATTAATGATACAGAGTTGCATGATAACGAAAATAAGATAAAGAGGGTAAATTGCAGTAGATGATGTGAGAAATACCTGTTTCCAGAGGGAGGCACAGAACATATAAGGACAGCACCAGCAAGCTTCGGACACAGAAGTTCTGAACCTAGAACAAAGAAATTTAATTTTGCTACACTGGGGGTTCGTCATTACACATTTTGGTAAAACAATATGAAACAGAACACTCGATCAATACAATTTAGGTACCTAAGACTACAAAGCATATCAAGACAAGTAAAATTGAGATACTACAGAAGATGTCTCGAGGATTTGAATTTTAAAAATGCTCACTAAGCATCAGATTTGATGCTGTTCAATGTCCTTGTTACAAAGGGACGATTGACAGATGCAGTTTATGTACATGCATTAAATTTGGCTTTAGGATAATTATTAAATTCTATCTGGTTTGTATCTTGAGTGTATGTATCAGCCAATATATAACATTTCTGAGTACCTGCCAACAAAAACAACAAGAACAAAACCTTTTAGTCCCAAGCAAGTTGGGCTGGGATAGAGATAATTAGATGAAACCCACAAGAACGAACAAAAAAGTCAAAAGAAAGTAAATAAGACTGCTAAGGAAAGGAGAAAAAGAAGGGACGGAAAAAAAAGTGATAGAGCAAAAGGTTGTGATAGAAAAGGTGCCGATAGTACCTGCCAACAAACATGATCGATATTTATCTTGGCAAGAGTGCAATATAAAAAGATGGGTATTTAGACAAAAAAATTCAGAATCATGAACAAAACTGGTGAAAATATGCAAATAAGAAAATAAAGATACTCTGGGTCTGGGAAATAACACCATATTAAGACAAAATTTCTAAGTACATTAGTGTGTCTCGGATTATATTCTTGTTTTCCCCCAAATGTCAATAAATCTATTTAGAAAATATTTTGGTAGCAGCATATCAATGTAAGTATGTAACTGCAACTGCGATGATGCAAAATCAGTTCAGAGGAAGCACAACCATGTTAAACATGCAAAGGAAACTGAGATAGCAACTAGTAAATTGAATGAGTGTTTGTTATCTCGGAGTGGAGAGAGCATACCTTGTGAACATGATATATATTGCTGCACAATCAAGCCTCCAAATGAGTGTCCAATAAGTATGGGTGGAGAGGTGACCTCCTTGATAAAATCAGCAATGTCACCAGTATACGTCTACTGCAAGTAAATCACATATTGGGTTTACTCTATTGGGAAGCAAAATGAACCGACTCTATTTAGATCAGAGAAGCAAAATATTAATATTTTAGTCTTTGCATTAAAGTGTATTAGTTTGGGTGTGACAATACATGTTACTGCACATGTTTGATATTTCTTTTCCTTTTTGTGAATTACGTTTGTGTTTCCCAGTGTATTTTTTTATGTGATAGATTTACAGTGTTTATAATAGATATAAATATATGCGGACAGAACAATGCAAACAACTCTGAATTACACTTCATGTACGGTTTTTAATAAGTTTCATATACGGCCAGAAGGTGTAAATCTGTTGAACATCAAGCCACATAGCAGCAATAGTTGAGAATATTTAGTGCAGTCGAACTCTGCTTATCCTAATTACCTCGAGTGTGCCCGCCACTGCCTCCGACGGAACGCTACTTTCACCCTGCAACAGATCAGAACGGAGTTAGCGAAGCTGTAACTCTGGAGTGTGCAACAGGCAGATGTTGCCATTTCTGAAGAATGCCAGCTGACGTGCCGCGTCAAGGTACTAGCACCCACGCTTTGAGGCAATCCAACGAACACCCTGAGCGAGTGAGTGCGCAACTACCTGGGCACGGAGGCTGAGGGCGTAGCAGGGGAACCCGGCGCGGGAGAAGAAGGGCAGCCAGTGCTCCGCTCAGCACCAGGCCGCGTGGAAGCTCCCGTGCACGAACACCAGTGGCGGCCGCTCCACGGGGGCAGGGACGGGCGGGCGCTGGGCTATGACCTCGAGGTCATGGCCACAGGGCAGGCGGTGGAACCGGCGAGACTGGCCCTCCTGGAGCGCGTAGGCGCAGGCAACGCGGAGGAAGGGCCTCGTCCTTCTCCACCTCGTCCGCGCTGTCGCGGCATGCGCTGGCGCCGGCAGCGAAGCAGGGAGAAATGGAGCGGCGGCGAGGGTGGCGGACATAGGTGGCCGGCGTGTGTGATGACTGGTGAGAGATGGGGATGGATGTGAGGAGATTTTTGCAATTTCGACCATAAAAAATGTTGGGCTTCACTGCAATGACCATGAATTCGTGTGTTTTTCTAAAATGACCGCAAAACCGATCTTTCACCGCTAAAATGACCATGGCTGGTTTTTTAATGTTTTTACTCGTTTCTTAATCTTTTTAGGACAGAAAAAGACCATTCTATCTCTGCCTCTCCCTGGACCAAATCCACTCGTCTGCTCAGTCTCAACGTCTTTCTCTCTGTGTCGGCCGCCCCCGTATAAGGACTGAAGGCGTACTGCTGAATGAGTCGACCATAAATCTGAATACTACTAATTTATATTATTTAAATCTAGCAATCGTTGTAACCTGACAATTCTAGAAGGCCAGGATCCTACACATACTAGTGTTCATGATAAAAATAAGCGTGAAAGGTAAACACATTAGTCTATATAAGTCACAAGTCATCCTATCACGCGTTTTTGATATAGTGGCCGGATCGTCCGCTCCTTACACCGTACCATTCGGTCAGTTCAAGATTCCTGAAAATTAAGGTTCTGGATGAACAGAACTTAGTGTAGATTGGACTGTCCAATCTTCAGAAATAATTGTGTCTGGTCTCCATTTTCAATCACTTGAAGCACTATACATAAGACACGGATCGGATTGTACAGTCTATTGACCAGACCGTACGGTTACTACTAGCATTTTCGCACAACAAGGAATTTCTCCAATTTTGATGTGCCCTCACTTAACACCCTATAAACATCACACTTGGAGAACGAAGAGAACTCTCAAATACTCATTTTTAAATAACGCACTCTATGGTCTTATAATTTTCATAAATATTAAATTAAGAATGAATTAAATAAGAACCAAAGAAATTAAGAACTAAATGAGTATGTATGAGCCTTAGTCCATAAACCTCGCAAGTAGGTTTAACCTCGGAGTTCATAAGAGCTTGCTTAATGAGCATGAAGCATAATCTTTTTCTTTAGTCACACTTATGAAGATATAATCTTATATAGATTATGAGGCATAAATATCTCTAAATGTGACAAGCCTCCTTTATGTTTTCTATATGGTGCATGCAACAAGCATTTTACATATGCAATAAAAGTAAACATATCATGTGAATGTAAGAAATATTAAACAAAACACAACAAAAATCTAACAATGTCAAGTTTGAACCCCTCTCAAGCTTACTCACTATAAGTCATACTCTTGCCTTGAGAGAAGCTAAATTAACATCTCAAGTACTCTTCCTTACTTATAATTATCTTGGATGGGTTAGATATTGACAAACTTTTATGTATTTTCCTTTAGTCATTTACACATGCATAAATGCAAAGCATACTAGTCACAAAGAAGTCCTAGTTACTAGACAATGTAAGAGAAGGAAAAACACACTATAAATATCAAGAACAAATATGGTTACCTCCCTCATGAGTAGATATATCGTTAAGATCCATGTCACTTATGGTGGACTTCACTTGATCTTCAAGTAAACACACGGTCCACCACCATCACCATCTTCTAGGTCTTGTTTTTGGGCACCCACTTGTACTTTGTTGACCTCTCAAGATCAACAACGCACTTAGACACCCATATGCTATTGATCTTTCTCTTCTTGTTTGGTGGTCCCAAAGCCTTAGCATTCACCTTGTCATCCGAAGCTGAGCTTAGGGCGCGCCTCCTGTGGTCGTTTCAGTGACTCAATTGGCTGGCTTCCCTCAGCTTAGACTGGTTCCTAAAAAATTTAAAATGTGTGTTCTCATGAAATAAGTTAGCGTTAGGTAAAACAATGGAACTTCTCACCATAGAATAATTCTTGATGGTGTGATCTTCCTTGCAACACCTCTCGCAATAGTAGTCGTCGACGAAAAGGGATTTGATCCATGCGGGGATGGAATCACTCGTCCCAATAATGTTGATGGCGATGGGATATGAGCCAAATCCCCGGTGGGAGACATTGTTCATAAGATTTCTCCCAAGAATCTCTTTATGGATGGCTCTATCACGTGTGAGCCTCTCGAAGCCATCCATTACCATCTTCTTCTCTTTCTTGAGCTTGTGATATTCCTCCAAAATAAATGGCTCAAGAAAAGAAACCTCGACCGAGGTGGTTAGTTCATCACACATAATGGAAGCATCACTTTTAGATGAACTAGAGGAGGGAGAGGCAAGTTTATCAATATTGACGGGCTCAAAAGTAAGTTCAAGGGCCTCATACTTCTCACGTAGCTCTATATGATCACCCTTGAGTTTGTCATAACTCTTTTTTAGAGCCTCATGAGATGTGACAAGGTCCTTGAGGTCACTCTCAAACTCACCAACACGGTCCTTAGCCAACTTATACTCTTTTCTTACCACATTCAACATTTTGATTTCTTGACAGTGATGTCACGGGCTTGCTCAAGCATACTCTAAAGCTCGGCACATGTGAGCTCCTCATCATTGTTGTCGTTGCTGCTCTCATCCTCACTCTCTCCAAATTGGCTTATGGCCATAAGGCACGTGGGGGGGGGGGGGGGAGGAAGAGCTCGTGGAAGTGTGATCAATCATGGCTAGGTCGGCCAGTTCTTCATCATCGCTTGAGGAAGAGGATATGTCACTTAAGTTGTCACTTGTCCACTCTCCAACAAGGGTCTTGCATGAGAACTTTTTCTTGTGGTCTTGAACTTTGCCTTTGCTTTTGCCTTTGTTCTTGTTGAAGTACTTCTTCTTCTTTTGCTTGGCTTTGGTGTCTTCTTCTTCATCATCATCACTTGAGTCTTAAGACTTGAAAGCTTCTTTCTTTGGCTTGGAGCATTCTCGAACAAAGTGATTCTTGGACCCACAGTTGAAGCACTTGCCCCTGGACTTGGTAGCAAACTTATTTTTGAAAGTCTTCATCCTCTTCATAAGAAGAGCCAAGTTCTCACTCAAGTCATCTTCATCATCATCATCTTCTTCTTTTTCTTCAACCTCTGCTTTCTTCTTGCTCTTCTTGCTCTTGATAGACTCTTGCTTCTCGGCTTGAAGAGTAAGGTTGGATGGTTATGGATCATCCAAACCCAGCTGGTGGCTCTCGAAGGTTGTGATCTTGCAAAGTACATCCTTCATGGTTTTGGTCTTGAGGTCACCTTGCAAGGAGAAGATGATGATGGACTCATATTTAGGGTCTTTGAATAGCCTCAAGAATCTTCTTATCTTCTCAACAGGCTTTAGCTTGAAGTCATTCTCAAGAGCATTGATCTCCTACACTAGTACATGAAAACGAGAATAATCAGTGTTAGCTCTCTCATGTGACAATCTAGTGAAGTTATCATACTTGTTCTTCAGCATATAGTATCTTTCCTCTTTAACATCACTAGTACCCTCATGGAGACTCTAAATCTCAGTCCAGAAACCATGTGTTGGAGAAATTGCATCTAATCTAACAAATACATCCTTCGATATGCATGCAAACAAAGCATTCTTGGCCTTAGCGTTGTTCTTAATGAAATCAAACTCAAGCAAGTTTACATTCGCATCGGACTCATGAGTGACCATCCATATCTCTGGATGAAGAGACTCTAGGTAGGCTTGCGTATGAGCTTTCCAATACCTGTAGTCCTCTCCATTGAAGGCGTACCGAGAGGGAGGGGGTTGAATCAGTAAGCTGCTCATGAATCCAAATACTTCAATTCATACTACTTGAGTCTAACAAGTGTTGCAACCTAATAATTCTTAGCTTGAAGAGCTAGGTTGGATGGTTGGGGATCATCCATACGCAACTGATAGCTCTCAAAAGCAGTGACTTGCCAAGCACATCTTTTATGGTCTTGGCCTTGAGGTCACCTTGCAAGGTAAAGGTGATGATGGACTCATACTTGGAGTAATTGAATAGCCTCAAGAATCTTCTTATCACCTCAATAAGCTTGAGTTTGAAGTCATTCCCAAGAGCATTGATCTCCACCACTAGTACATGAAAGCGAGAATAAACAATGTTAGCTCTATCATGTGACAATCTAGTTAAGTTGTCATACTTGTTCTTCAGCACATAGTATCTTTCCTCTTAGACATCACTAGTACCCTCATGGATACTCTGAATCTCAGTCTAGATACCATGTGCTATCGAACTAGCATCCAATCTAGCAAAAGACATCATTAGATATTCATGCAAACAAAGAATTCTTGGCCTTAGCGTTGTTCTTAATGAAATCAGGTTCAAGCAAGTTCACATTCGCATCCGACTCGTGGGTCACCATCCATATCTCTGGATCAATAGATTCAAGGTAGGCTTGTATACGAGCCTTCCAATACCCATAGTCCTCCCCATCGAATATGAGAACACTCCCCACCTGTCCTGACATCCTTACTCAAGGTAGTGAAACTTTAAATATGAACACTTGGTTCTAATACCACTTGTAAGAACCGAAGACGTACAGAGGGGGGGGGAGGGTGAATCTGTATGCCGACCAAAAATCTGAATACTACTAATTCACACTACTTGAACCTAGCAATCGTTGCAACCTAACAATTCTAGAAGGCCAACACCCTACATATGCTAGTGTTCATGATAAAAATAAGCGCGAAAGCAAAACACACTAGCCTATGCAAGCCACAAGTCACACTATCAATTATAACACACAAATATGGAAGTAAAGACAAGTCAAGTAATGGTCATGATTTTTTTTCTTGAGGTCTTGGAAGGATGACGCCTTCCCCTAATCCTCGTTGGACCACTCCTACCAGAGTCCCGGTCCCTCCCGCCAACAATGTGGAGTTCTCGCCCACGAGCCCGTAATCACTCCCGGAGTGAAGACATGGTGTGCGTCACTGCTGCCACCAAGGCATAAGCTCACCTCCCTCGAGAATTTGCCGGACTCCCCGAGCCGACACGAGGCATTCACTAGCGATGCCCCTTTCACAGTGGTCTCAAACCGTGTACAAACGTGTGACAGCCTTCATAACCGATCACGATACGCTCGATCATCAACACCTAACCGGTCTAGATCTCACCATAGATCAAGAGTAACAACCTAGATCACACTCTCAAGATATGCAATATCTCCTCCTAGTGTTCTCCTTCTTTCCTCTTGGCTCTCACCAAATGCTCCAAGCAGTTCCACGGGCCAAGAGAGGTCTCCAAGACCCTAGCAATGAAGTTATAAAGGCTTCCAACCTCAAGCTAGTCGTTGCTCCACAAAATTAGATTTCTAGGCCAACTGACCGGATTGTCCGATCACTGCCTGACCGGATCGTCCAGTCACTGCAGAAATAGCTCCAACGACTCTGCCCCCTGCTGATCTTCGTACTGTACCGGTCCGTCTGGACAATTTCTCTCTCCACTACAGGAACATTTCCAAAGCGCTACTTGCTCTCTGTACTGCGGAAGTCCCAAGATCGGACTGTCCGGTCCGTAGACCGGACCATCCGGTCTCTTCAGACTTCAACACATATAGATTCCTAGCTGAGTCTCTTTCTCTAGATTTTTTGTTCTCCTAATGACCGTACAGTTCGGTCTCCACTGACCCCTTTATCCGGTCACTATGTCCAAAAGCTCAAACTCTTCGTCCTTGCTTGACTTTGTTTCCCGGCTTCTCCGAACAGCTCCTTGGCTTCTCCACTGTCACCTAGTGACTGTGATTTCACTATGCATCTATGCACATCACCGACTAGACATGACCTAAGAGAAATGACCTAGATCCCCTTGATAGTCTGGTTTTTCCTATGGGCTCAAAGCCCTAACAACTAGACAAGTGTTTCCAACACTTGCTCCATAGCTTCTCCTTAGTTTTGATCCATCTCTATCAACCCTTGGACTCTATCAAGCTCATCAAGCCTCTATGCTTGTGGTCATTGTCATCAATCGCCAATGCAACCATCATCAATATGACTTGTAGTAGAGTTTAGAGATGATTTCTGCATAGACAACACTAGTGTAATTTTAACCCATAATTTTATAGTTGTCATCTATCATCAAAACATTAATACCTTAGGGATCCAATCATCAATGGTCATGAACCTTACACATCGCCCTACTCTCGCTGCCCTTAGGATCCGGCTAGATGAACCCAGTGGCGGGCATCTCATCCTTACCTCGACGGCATCCGCGAGGCGGCCGTGATCGACGACGAGGCACTCTATGACGACACTGTACGCCATCGGGGAGGGTGGCACGGGAGATCCCGAGCGGGCAAGGAGGCGCAGGTGGTGGACCGCGGCGTCAGGGAGGCGGCATGTGGCGAGCGCAGAGAGGTAGAGCACGTTGGTGGTGGAGTTGGGCTAGACGGCAGCCTGGAGCATGAAGCGATGCAGCGTGAAGAAGTCGTCGAGGCGGTGCATGCGGAGGAGCGCAGCGAGGACGATGGCGCGGGTGAAGGAGGATGGGCGGCAGTTGAAGTGGAGCACGTGGCGGGTGAGCAGCACCGCCTCGCCGAGGTCGAGGTTGGGGATCGAGAGGAGAGTGAGAATCCAGTTATGGAAGGTCACGCGGAACGGGCCAGCGCCAACAGCGGCTCGGCAAGACAGACGGTGCGCACCGATGGCTTGGGAATTGGTGGGGTCACGACAGGAGGCTGCCGCCGAGGTGGTGTCGACGTGCGCAAGCAGGAAGAGCGCCGGCATGAGGCGGGGCGCCAAGAGCGGCTTGGATAGCAACATCTTCCGCGGAGGCAAGGGGTAGAATGGTCTCTTGCATCCCTAAAAAGATTCAGTAACGAGTAAAAACATGAAAAAACCAGGCATGGTTATTTTAGTGGTAAGAGGTCGGTTTCGCGGTCATTTTATAGAAGCCCATGTTTTCGTGGTCATTCCGGCAAAGTCCAACATTTTCATGGTCAAAATAGAAAAAATATCAGATGTGAGCGTGAGCATGAGACTTGCTCATCCCAAGCGTAACGTGGTTGTTGCGGGTTTAAGCTATCTCCAACAGGTGACCTATATGGTCACCCAAACCCAAAATGGGTGTTAAAGTGTACAAAAACAATCTCTAATGGACTACCTAAATCCATAACTCATTCTAGGTTCCTTCTCCTCCGCGATCTAGAAATAGGGCACTCTCGTCCATGACCCATCGGCCGGACGACGCCTCCTCCCGCTCCACGCCTCCCTGCCACCCATCCGCGCAACGCGAGCTCCTCCTCCTTCACCATCGACCGTGCATGAGCTCCGCATCCATCACCACCATCGGTCGTGCGTGAGCTGCTGCTCCTCCTCCTCCTCTGCCCGTCGTTGGAGCTCCTCCTCCGCCGCCCGTGAGCTCCTACTCCTCTCCACCGTGAGCGAGCTCCACTCGGTGCTCGAGCTCCAGCGCTCGCCGTCCAAGATCCGGGGCCTCCCGCCGCCACCAGCCAAGATCTCGCGCCTCCGCATCGACCGACGCGGCGCTAAGATCCATGTTTGGGTAGCTCCTCCTTTGTTGATTTTGCACTATTGGACACCTATTTTATGTTTTAGGTCTCCTCCACCGTTGGAGATAGCCTTAGCATCTCCAGTCGAGCATGTAAAATTAGGTTTCTAAATTCTATTTTGTAAGCCCATTTGCCAAATTTAGGAGTCTAATTTTACACCAAACTCCAGTAAAAGTCTCTATATGGCTCCTATCACTTATTAGTAAAACAAAAATTCAATTCTCTTCTCCCTAATACAATCGCGCAACTACAGTGCCGCCCTGCTCCCTGCTGCCCGCCACCGCCGCCTTGCTCCCCGTCGGCGACCTCCTCTGCTTGGGTGGGTGCCCTCCCCTCCTCGGTTGTCGTCGATAGCATCGTGCTCCGCCTCGAGCTGCTCCAGCTCCCCCACAGCCCCCCCCCCCCCCCCGCCTTCCTCGCCAGTCGTGTCCATCACAGGCGTCTCGAGCTACTCCAGCTCCCTCGTAGCTCCGTCGACGATCGGCGCCCCCACCCGTAGACCCACCTGCTTCAGCGCCGCCACCCCACCTGTGCTCGCACCCGGTGCCGCCCTCCGCCTTGAGCTGCGTCTTGTTGACCACGGGCACGGTCACCAAGAGCGACGAGACACCCGGCCCCGACCCCGCTGCTCACTCCGGCTCCGCCCCGCCCGGAGGCCCGCATTTGGTGCCACCGCCCTACACTACCACAAAAACCACCTGTAGCGGCGGTTCAAAAAGAGCTACAACGGCGGGAAGGCCGACCCGCCGCAATAAAAACGCAGCTAAAAAAAGAACTTTGTTACGGCGGGTAGTACATGGATCAAACACACCGCCGCTAAAAACATCATTGTAGCGGCGGGTGAGAATGTGACCCGCCGCTATGAATAAATCTTGAAAAATAAAAAAAATAAAACCCTAGTGGCGGCCGCCAATGCGCCTTCCAGATCCGGCCGTCGAGGACTAACCCGCCGCCGCGCCTTCTAGATCCGGCCGTCGAGGACTCACCCGCCGCCGCGCCTTCCGGATCCGGCCGCCTCACGGAGCCATGACCACTGCCGCTTGAAGAAGGTCGGGGGAGGACGGATCTACACGACCACCTCGCTGGATCCGCCGCCACCGCCCGAGCACCTGCCGTGGAGGCCAGATCCACCGCCGTTGAGACCGGATCCGCCGCTGTGGAGGCCGCACGCCATCGAATCCCCCCCCCCCTTCGTCGTCTGATGCCTTCCGAGGAGGGGAGGCGCCGGATCTGGCCCCCCTTCGCCGTGCGATGCCTTCCGAGGAGGGGAGGCACTGGATCCGGCACCCCCTTTGCCGTGGGCCGCCGTCTGACGAGGAGAGGGGAGGGAGAGGGGGTCACCGGATGGGAGGGAGGAAGGGCGGTGACACTTGTGAGAAGGGAGATGGAGGGGAGGGTGCCGCCGACAAGGACAGGTTGGGGGGCGGCGCCGGCTTGCTGTTAGAGAGAGGGGGAGGAGTGGGGGGTCGTTGGATGGGAGGGAGGGCGGCGGTGGGTGGAGTCCGAGAGAGAGGGAGAATGAGAAGGGACACTAGAGTTTGCTTATTATATATTGTCGGTGGTGATAGTGTGGGCTGATGGGCCACTGGATAAAAAGTAGCTGCGGTTAGCTTCTTGGGCCGCCGCTACAAAATACAGTAGCGGCGGTTAGCTTCTTGGGCCGCCACTAAAAATGATTCTGATTTATAGCGGCGGCCCATTTTTAGCCACGTCGTTATTGTTTTTTCCCTACCGCCGCTATAGTATCTTTTTGTTGTAGTGCTATGACCGTCGTCGCTTGCTCCCTCTCCGGTGCTCGTGTCGTTTCCCTCTCAGATCCCTCTTCTCGAGCAAGAAGGGAGCTCCCTCCTGGCGCCGATGGCCGATGATGGTAGGTGGCTCAAATCCATTATCGTTTGGTGAAGATCTGGCTCCAGCGCCGGTGACGGGGATGGAGCATCCGACGGCGGCCATGGGCGTCCGGCGGCGGGGACCGGGCGGCAGATGAGCCTGGGGGAAGAGGGACACGGGGAGGAGAAAGAAAATGGAAAGAGAAAAAAATTAAAAAGAAAAAGAAAATGATAAAAAGAGGTGGGACTCATGTTTAGTAGGGGATGAGAGGCTCCTATATCGGGAGACTTGGATCAATTTTTTTTGGGGGGCATAGAAAATAGGAGCCCCATTGAAGTGAGTTTTTTTGGCTGGATTCCTAAATTTTAGAGTACAAGTCCATTTAGAAGCCTCCACTTAAGATGATCTTACTCTTTTTTTTTCACGGATGAACAACTTTCTAAAATGGGTTAATTAGATATATATCATTATAATTTTGTCAGTTTTGAAATATGTCATCATAATTCATAAAATTAGATCAGTACCATTATAATTTTCATCTGATTTGAAATATGCCACTATATAAATATTTGAACAATTTTAGCTTTGTCTTCCTCCCAGCTCACTCCCGTCCTCACATCCGCCATGACCATAGTCTCCATCTCCACCAAAGGCAGCTTCCAATAGAAGGACTGGAGATTGCTTGCTACCATTTTCTACTTTAGTCAATCAACTTTCTTACTCTTTGCTCAAGATCTCTATTTGGGAAAGGGGAGCTAGTCCCTATCCCTAATGCGCTACTGCTTCACAGCTCCTTCTTGCATCTTTTCTCCAAACTAGAACGCTCTAACGAGTTCATGGGTCGGCAACTCGGCATGGTGTAGCTTTGGAGCAGCCCTTAACGAACTTGTGTATAGGCGTGGTGGTAATGTCGAATGTGCAAGCATGCGTGGGTGAAGCATCAGGTCAATGAGTAGACGCTCGTGATAGTGGCATGCGGTGCGATGACTGCATGGGCAAACATGGGTGTAACATCAAAGAACACGCACCATGACAACGAACTCTGGCAAGCCCTGGCTGGCTCGCGTCAATCCGCCATAACAAGGATTCAATGGAGATGAAGGAAACAAATAGAAGAGGGGCCGCATTTTGTCTGATACATGCAAAATACACACCCAATATGTACATCCAGGGCATATTTCAAACCAAATGAAAATAGATAAAATTGCACTCTTCTTCAATGACCCGATTTCATGAATTCTAATGGTATATTTCAAAACAGACAAAATTATAATGACATGTATCTAATTAACCCTTCAAAAATTATACTAATGTCACATAGGAACCACACTTCAGCTCTTAGTTGACACTTTTCACCATTTTGCGCCACCACCTGGCTTTTTTTTTTCTTGACCTGTCTGACATGGAAATCGATAGCAAATGCACCAATATGTATTTTTGACAAATAAAAATATTGTTTCTACTAAAAAAACATATTCATGTTTCCTTCATTTTAATAAATTATATTAATTAAATTATGTGATTAATAAAGATCATTGCACCATAATGTTATTGGGAGCAAAAGTGATTTTTCTTCTTCGACTTTAATACTGGGATGGTTACTAGAGCAAAAAATTTGAATCCAATGGTTATTAGGGAAGTTCAAAATCTTTTATGACCAATAAGAAAACAAAACTTTTAGGAGGTAAGTAAAGGTTTTTAACAGTTGAGTAAATACTAGTGAATGTGAATCCAATCAAACATAAGATACACACTAATGTTTTGAGTTACCCCCTCCGTATTTTTATTATTAACGTTTGGTATTTGAACTATCGAATGTCAACAATAAAAATAAAATATGGAGGGAGTAGTTTATTAATGTTCTCTTCCTTCCATCTCCATCCGACCATCACTCTCATCCTCATCTATAATAACGACCATCATCACGTTCGCATCACACTTTGTCTAGCTGTAGTCCCCAACTGTGCCTACTCATCGTGCTACCCCGTGAGATGTCATCACATCCACGAGCAGGACCTCTGTGTTCAGGTTGTTGGCCATGCAACCAAAAAGAGTCTTGGCATAAAGGGTAAGCGCGTCGACAACTGACATTAGACAGGGCGCACGATGGTAGTGACTCTACAGGGTTAGCTGCTGTCGTAATCTTTGTCTCTCTTCCCGACTCCGGCATAGTTCGTCTATGTCGAGCAATCAAATTCTATATGTCTATTAGTTGATGTCCAAATCATATTAGCGTCCATACATATCGAGTTAGAATAAAAATCAGACATTGATATATATATATATATATATAGCATTTTTCCTACTTACAGGAGTAATTACTTCCACATGTATATTTTACAATCTAGACAATATCATTACATACTTGAGGTTTCTAAATATAGTATATAGTCATACTAGAGGGTATATGGATATACTCACTTTTTTTTTATGATACATGAAATATGAAAACATACTTACTTTTATATAGCAGTAAATACGATATATGTTCATATGTTTATAACTTAAAGATCCTTAAAAATAAATTATGGTTATAACTCTCATAAATTATGTTTTAAATATGTGTATATACTCAAAATGGGTATGAACACATACCCAAGATGGTTTTTAAACGTGGGATTAACTACACTTGAGAGTAGAATGGAATTACCCTATATATATATATATATATATATATATATATATATATATATACACACACACACACACGTCAGCGCTAAATGGCGCGCCGGTCGTTTGACCACCAGGCGGGTCATGGTCTGCTGCATGTATGCTGTTGAAGTAGTAGAGCAAGCGATGGCATCCAAGTCGTGTTCTTGGTCTCCTACTTTTGTGTCAGGAGCTGCATGTAAGGAATCTTTTATGTTCTCTACTTTTTGTGTCAGCAGCTGCATGAGTACTTTGTCCACCATCAACTGGTCAAACCAGCCTCCGCAATCGTATATATACTAGTCTCTACGATGATATAACGTGATAGTATATGTACAATAGTGGTCATATATTTTCAGGTCACCAGTCGTATATTTTCTACCGATGTTGTATATTTTCAGGTCGATATTTTTTTGATTATCAAGTGGTCAAACCAATATCTGCGATCGTATATCGCGGTAGTATATATATAATCATGATAGTATATATTTTTAGATCAATAGTCGTATATTTTTTTGACCACCAGCTAGTCAAACCAAATAGTATATTTTCAACCGCGGTCGTATAATTTCAAATAAACAGTGATATATTTTCTATCATGGTTGTATATTTTCAGGTCCACATTATTTTAACCACCAATTAATCAAACCAACCTTCACGATTGTATACTGCGGTAGTATATTTTGAGATATACTATCAGCCTGACAAGATATACTATCACATGAGTAGAGATATTCTATCACGATGTCTATAACACCATTAGTAGAGATATACTATCACCAAGACAAGATATACTCATAAAATGTTATCGTATACACTTTAAAAAATATAGTCATAAGTATATAAATACATATACATATTCATAAGTATATAGATTTACACTCATTGAGATGTATATTTATAATAAAATACTATCTTAAAATCTCATGGAGTATATATACTACCTCACAATGCACACTGTAGTATGTACCCTAAAATACTATGAGAGCTTCAACTGAACAAGATCTGTGAGCTGCACGCAGATAAAAAGGTATCGCACTTGGGCATCAATATCTGGTAGAAAAGAGAAACAAAATTGATTAGTATATATACTCCTCTATTTCGTATATTGTTAATCTTAAAGTAGATTATAAGAGGTAATATATATACTACATCATGAGGTAAGTACATATACTACTTGAGATTATAAGAAAATGGATTCTTTATAAAATATATCAACATCAACAGAATTCATATACTATCATGAATATACTATAACATTAAAAACAATATTATTCTGTAACAAGTGCAATAGTATATATACACTTATCTGGTTTATTTATAGGAGCTATAAAATACTAATCTCAGATAATAGTATACTGATTCAGTAATATATGATGTAAATCTGAAAACAAAATTGAAATAAATCTATAACAAAACAAATACAAATCAAATAGTTGTCAGAGGCAACATCCAACATCTCAATATACACAGGTGAAGCAAACAATCAAGAAAAATATACGACTGTCCATATCAACGTTTAGCAAACACAATTAAAAAATGATTATTTGTGTATTGTAGGATAGTATATATATAATATGAGATTGCAGAACAACTAGCAAGAAATATTATATAATCATAGACATACTATCATAAAATATAAGAAAATAGATTACAAGAGGTAGTATATATACTATTTAAGGTTATTATAAAATAGAATATTTATAAAATACAATAACATCAGCAGAGATATACTATTGCATTGAAAAAAAATACTATTCTACTATAAATTCAATAGTATATATATACTACAGAAAATATATATATATTATGCTTGCTTCATTTCTTGTTCACGCTTCTGAAAATTGTATATGTACTAGAAAATAGTATATATACTACAGAAAGTAATATACTATCAATAATTATATACTATCATCAAAGTAGTATACTATCAAGGCTGCTTGCTCTATCAAGAACATAGAGCACGATACGCTAATTCCTCCACTGAAAAATCATAAGACCCATCAGAATAGCTCTAAAAATCACATAATTTTAACAGCATGTTCACTCCATCATGAGGAATCCATTCCAACTAAAAGCCCCAAGAAAGATTGAGCATTTAACACCAATTTTAGAACAATCACATGACTCTAAAGAATGAGAAAAAGATAAGAAACCTGAAATTAAACTGTGCTATTGAGAAAACTGATTCATTCCATAACACACAAATGTTCTCACATGTCCTAGCACCTGAATCCCCAAGAAAATCTGAGCCCAAACGCTGTCAAAATAGAGATTAAAAATTCATCCAAAAATAGCTTCAAAAATAAGATAAATAAGAAATTCGTGATAGAGCTTTAGCACATAGATCTGGACCATACGCAGGTGGCTGGAGCCTGTGCAAGGTGTTGTAGACGGCTAGCTAGAGGATAAAATGAGAACCGTCACCTGTACAAGGTGATGTGGACGGAGTTCATCAGGAACATAGCAGTGGCCTTCAAGTAGTGACGTACATCAGTCTGTGTCTAACCGGCCATCATGAATGTACCGATCTTATCTGCATGTAGCAGCGTCTCTAACATGGCGGCGCCATCATCCCCATCGGAAACAGTGCCGAGGATGAGTGCCCCCAAGCTTCCCTGATGTGCTTCTCTGTCCAGATCTGCTACTGCCTATAGAGATCCTGGAGCTCGAGCGGACGATACAGGTTAGAGCTCAAGCAGACAAGAGGAGAGGAGAGGAGAGGAGGAAGAGGAGAGGAGTAAGAGGATAGATAAGACGAGATTCAAAATGAGGATGGAGAGAGAGAAAGACACAGGATTACTCGAATATATATTGTGCTGATATACTACTTCAGAGCGAGATATACTACCGTGGAATAAAATATACTATCACGGGCTGAGTTGGTTGGGTTGCACCAACCGACCAGCGCTCTAAATATTATTCAGCGCGCTGCGCTCAAAAATACATGTTAATTTTTATGGAGTTATGATAAAATTATCCACCATGCCACCGGTTACACGCATACCCCTTAATGAAAAAAAGTCAACCCCCGTATCGAGGCATGGTACTGTAGCACATGCGGTTACTATAGCGGGTACGGGTACTATAGTAGTTGCGGAAAAAAAAATCATTCTACCTAAGGGCTACCAACGGCATAGAGTACAATACACATCAATTACTATATTTTTGGAAGATGGAGTCATGCTATTTGCCAAACATGTTCACCAAATCTAAATTTTTCTGGAGTTGATGGAGTGGAGTTGTAAAATGATAGAGTTGATGGAGTGGAGCTTTTTTTTCCGGAGTGGAGCTCTCCCAAACACGATAATCAATTAAGTAGTTCAATCTAATAATCGAAGAAGAATTAACTATGAATCTATCTATCTCTACAACTTATTAATTGAGGTACGGTCATCCACTTCGTGTCCATAAAGTTAGATATTGTATTAAGTCGGTTTTATACCTTCTATATTAAGCATTGATTTTCAAAAATTATACTCTAGCGTCCGGAGTCCAAATGAAACAAAATCATACTCTATCTTGTAGCTCTCAAAAAGTTTTACAACTTTGGTATTCAATGGATTCACAGATTCAGAAGTCTTTGTATCCAAATATACAATACAAAAATATTTGTTCCGATTCAGACTCCTCTACGCATGTCTCCTTACGGGGCCTATATCTCATAGATCCGGATTCCAAATAATATGATGCATATATGTTTTAGAAAACTCTCGACGAGATCTACAACTTTTGTAGTCACACTTTTTCCATTGGAGCATGTCTTAAAGTCCGAAACCATAACGCAATATAGTGTTGTTTCTTAACTGCATAAATTGTTTTTTCCTATAAACTTTCTAAAAATTCTTAGTCATTGAGTCACAATTTTAGGCTTGCATGTTGGGTTTTATGTATGTACAGAGGTATCTTATTGGTGTCATGGACTTGTGAAAACCCAGAGTCGGGCTTCATATCGCTACTTCTCATTTTTGAATCTTTTTAGTATTATTTCACCTAATTCTACAATATCTCAAACAACACTACATATCGAAATCATTAATATTAGAGATAAAAAAATATTTATAATGAGAATATGGTAAAAAATGATGAGAAAATGATTACTTCTATATATAAAATGATACACTAAGAAGTATCAACAGTAATATAAATATGATCTTTCATATAAAAATATTAATAATATTATATATGTTTAACAAATATATTGTGTAAATATTTTTTTTTATTTAAACTATACTGAATGTTTTATTTTCTTAAAACCTATTGCAACGCACAGAAACTTTGCTAGTCTATCTATCTATCTATATAAAAGGGTGCGGTCGTCTAAACAGTTTTTTTCCTGTCCGTGAAGTCAGTATATAGAGTATCCTCCGTAATTTTTTTTCTCTCCCGCTTAACCTGGTCAGCCAATATGATCATATATTTTGGGCCTACCCAGGCGAGGATCCTTTGTTTTGGGGGGGGGGGGGGGGGGGGGGGGGGGAGGAGGAGGAAGAAAACAGGTGTGGAAAAAGATTGGGGGGAGGAAGAAAACAGGTGTGGAAGAAGATTAGGGAGAGCATTTCAATGATTACTCATATGCTTTTTTCTGTTCAGAATTGTAAAAGTTATGGTTGTTTGAACATCACTGTTGTTCCGGCTCAGTGTTCAAAAGTTTCTGAAAATATATGGTTTCAATGTGACAAGTTTCTGAAAATGATACACTAAGAAGTATCAACAGTAATATAAATATGATCTTTCATATAAAAATATTAATAATATTATATATGTTTAACAAAAGGGGGGGAGAGGAAGAAAACAGGTGTGGAAGAAGATTAGGGAGAGCATTTCAATGGTTACTCATATGCTTTTTTCTGTTCAGAATTGTAAAAGTTATGGTTGTTTGAACATCACTGTTGTTCCGGCTCAGTGCTCAAAAGTTTCTGAAAATATATGGTTTCAATGTGACAAGTTTCAGTTTTGCGGAATATTTTGAAACGCCTTGGAGGCCTGACTACTCAAGGACACTATAGAGTTTTTTTAGTACTTTGTGTGTTCTTTCCAAAGTGTTTAACCTCTTATTTTGGTTCAGTACACTGTGATATATGAAATTCTAAATTCGGCTACTTTCAGTCAGTTTCTATCAGACATATAGTTTCAAAAGTTATGATTGTTTGAACATCGCTGTTGTTCCAGCTCAGTGCTTTTGCTCAAAAGTTTTTGAAAATATATGGTTTCAGTGTGACAAGTTTCAGTTCTACGGAATATTTTGAAACTCCTTGAAGGCCTGACTACTCAAGGATACTATAGAGTTTTTTTAGTACTTTGTGTGTTCTTTCCAAAGTATTTAACCTCTTATTTTGGTTCAGTACACTGTGATATATGAAATTCTAAATTCGGCTACTTTCAGTCAGTTTCTATCAGACATATAGTTTCAGTTATCATATTAGATTTTGTGTGATGTTTTAAGGGATAAAAGGAGACCAATGCATATAGAAAAATATGGATATTAGGTGGTACGTCTTATGATATTCAAGTTGTGTATCTGGCTGTTGAAAACATGCTCATTATAATAAACAATCTTCTAAATTTAATTAAGTGCTGCATGCCGAAGCTGTAGATTGTTCATTATATATTCTCTTTGAGAATTTACTCGTGTCTTACATGTTGTGGCTTTTAAGTTATGAAAAAAGAAGTAGCACATGTTGTGTTGTTTTTGCCGTTCGACAGTTTTGGGAGTACGAATGCATTGTTCTTTGCTCCATGTTCTAATATTTCTGTACGGCTATAGAAGTTGTTGTAGTAGCTTGTGTCATCTAACTTCCAGCAAAATTTGAAAAATATGGGCTGAGTAATTTGTTTGTTTTAGACTGTAGAAGTTGACTGCACAAAATTTTCCAACGTGCAGATTTCGAAGGCATCTGTAGTTCTTGTCCTAATGGTGAACAATTTCATTTTTGTTGAACATGCAGATTTCAAAGGCATCTGTAGTTCAACGTGCAGATTTCAAAGGCTTCATGCGACAACCACCACAGGTGTGGAAAACACGGGTGTCCTGCATGGATGATTCGTGAGCAAACAAAGCATTGCTCTAAATTACTAACTACCAAGAAAACAGTTGACTTAAAAATATAATATTATTGCAAATTATTTGTTGATTAGCCGTTGTAATTTTGTATAGGGAAGATAATTATCTATACTACTTAAAGAAATGTATGTAACACCATGTTTTTTTAGGCAGTTCCTAGCATCATGTTTTAAAGCCAGGTTACATAAAGTTCATGTTCCAAGACTATTGCTAATCTGATAACATGAAAAAGCAATGTACACCAAGGAGTAAAAATATCAAAGACCTTCTACGGAATAATTGGTTCTATAGCATGTAATATCACATAATTATAAGAATAATATATTTATTGACATTTACTATGTAATGAAAATGTCAATCATATATCTAATCTGTAAGAAAACTTGATGTTTATGATTTGTTGTATTTTTTTAAAGCCCATGGCAACCATGGGCATATTGCTAGTAGATCGTTTATAGATGCACTTAAGAATAGTGATAGAATTGCAGAATATATCTGGTTTAAATTTTGAAATTGGGAGCTTCTGTTGCAAATTCCCAGGTGCCTCACGGCACACACGCTTCCCAAAACCATCCAATTGAAAAAAAAAAGAAAGAAAAAAAAAACAGGAAGAAACCCGGCGCCGCCCAAATCTCCAAAACCCTACTCTGTCGGCGGCGATGGCGAAGTCCGCGGAGGCGGCGCTGGCGGCGCAAACGGTGGGTCAGGCGGTGATTCCGCTGGTCAACAGTCTGCAGGACATCATCGCGCGCCTGGACGGCGAGGACGCCGCCGGCCTGGAGCTGCCGCAGGTTGCGGCGATCGGCGGGCAAAGCAGCGGCAAGTCCAGCGTTCTGGAGGCGCTCGTCGGCCGGGACTTCCTTCCACGGGGGCCCGACATCTGCACGCGCCGCCCGCTTGTGCTCCAGCTGGTGCGCCACTCGGCGGCCGAGGAATGGGGGGAGTTCCTCCACGCCCCTGGCCGCCGATTCCACGACTTTGAGCAGATCAAGCGCGAAATCCAGGTCCGTTTCATGCGATGTGGGTTCCGCCAACTCGTTTTTCTTTCCTGCATTTTAGTGATGTGTTTGAAGTATTGCTTGAGGCTCGGGAGATCTGTTTAGCTACAGAATGATTCTTTGGGTACAATTACTGTTATTCTGAACTATTAGTTCTTTTATGTGCTGCTGGAACAAACGGTGTGCTGATTTGGTGCGTAACAGCTAACTGTAAAAATGACTAAAAGGTAGTTTTTGCTCGATTTTGGTGGTTTATGTTTCTTTTACTAAATCTTTGGTGGCATTGTTCCTTAAACTTCATCACAAGACTAAACTAGTTGTGATCAACTTTGGCGCATTTGCGTTAGCCTATGGGCTGTGGCTAAGTGGTGGAAAAGATGTTTATCATGTCAAAACCTGACAGTAACTTTGTTCTATGTTTAGCAGTTACTGTAATCATGAGGATTTTTATGGCCAATATCCTGGCTGTATGCTTAGTTTCTAGTTAGTCAGCTGAACTTTTTTCCTTTATCTGCTCGAAGACAATCTAACTTGACTGAATCTGTAAAACCCTGGTTCTTGTGTTTCTTGTCTCACAAAATCCTAGGTATTTTGGTTCATGTCACTCAACCCTGGGTTTTATTGTCATATTGTTTCTTAAAATCCCACCCCCGTCAGAAAAATAGCCACAGATTTGATATGTGAATTCTACCTTTGTGCTAGCTTGATGTTTGTGTTTGTTTGATTCAATTAGAGGAACCATTGAGTCAGATGTACTGCCACATTTTTTGCAGAACCGAGGGTTGCCCCCCACCCCATCAGAAAAATTAGCCATGAATATGATATGTGAACTCTGCCTTTGTGCTAGCTTGATGCTCGTGTTTGATTGATTCGATTAATGGAACCATTGAGTCAAATGTACTGCCACATTTTCTTTTGCAGAACAGAGGGTTGCCCCAACCCACCCCAGAACAGAATTACAATGAGTCTTACTTGAAAGTAAATGCTACTAACTACAAGTACTGAGTTTAGCACTGAAAATAAAATGACAAACCACCTGGTAGTTCCTAGGACAATCCCAACTGCATTGCAATAGAATAGCCATGGTATCTGCATAGTTGTAGGATGGTTGTATCCTGCCAGAAGTTCTTCATTTGCCTTGTTCTTCTCTTGTCTTCTTTGCTCTTCATGTCAATCAGCTTCTGGTGTTGGTGACCATACTTTAGCAGCCACCTCGGCTTGCTTTGGTGCAAAGCCACCGCCGCTTGTTGAAGCGTTCCTGCTCCATCTTCAAGCGCCTGTTTGTCATCTCTCTTGCACCAATATCTAAGAAACGAGCATGCATAGCAGATATTCTCACTTCCTCAGTAGGAGATCGCACTGTTTTTTATTTTAATCAAAACACACTCTATTTCTTAACTTTCAGATGACCCAGCATGTGGCTGCTAGCCTAGATGTATGGCCAAATCAACTACCAACATGAAAGTCATGTCTACACATAACTGTTTGGATAGCAGTGGGGTTCTGTGAAACAATGTCTAAAAAACCTGGGGTCGGGTAACACAAGCAAAACTACTGGGGTTTTGTGAGACAAGGACCACAGAAACAGGAGCATTATTAACTTTTACTCCTAAATGTTATTGTGTGAGAGGGTCATATAAAATAAGAATACATCACCAGGCAACATTATATGGGGCGATATAGTGCTTCTCATATACTTCCTTGCTTGTAATATCAAGTTTGCTCACTTGTCATTGTTTACCAATGTGACATGTAATAGACATTCAAATCCTTAACATTTAACTTTCTTCCTGCTGTTCTGTTTATTCTACTCATATGGTCATAGGAACTATCATTCAACTCTTATTGAACTACTTCTGTTTGTTTGTTTATCTGATTCTACTCTTTCAATTAGTGCCACCTGTGATACAACTCTTTGATGAGTTTTTTCTGATATGCCTTCCTATGTTCTTACAAATGAAAGAAATTTACTGTTTTCAGTTAGAAACAGACAAAGAAGCTGGAGATAACAAAGGTGTTTCAGAGAAACAAATTCATCTAAAAATCTTTTCACCAAATGTGCTTGATATCACCTTGGTTGATCTCCCCGGAATAACAAGAGTGCCAGTTGGAGACCAGCCTAGTGATATTGAGTCAAGAATAAGAACAATGATCATGCAATACATCAAGCATCCAAGTTGTATTATCTTAGCGGTCTCTCCAGCTAATGCAGATTTAGCTAACTCTGATGCACTCCAACTGGCAAGGCTTGCTGATCCTGATGGTAATCATGCTCAAATAATGCATTTGATTTCTAGTTCCTTTTTAATGGACATCTAGTTAAGTGTAAACCTGTGACTATTTTGCTGTCTTATTGGCAGGCTCTCGTACAATTGGTGTTATCACCAAGGTATTAATATACCATACACAATTCATATGTTATAGTCCTTCCATTACTTTATGTTCACGTTTGAGTTTGATATCCTTGTTTCAATGTCTTTAGTTAGATATCATGGACAGGGGCACTGATGCTCGTAATTTTTTACTGGGAAATGTGATCCCGCTCAAGCTTGGCTATGTCGGTGTCGTAAATCGTAGTCAAGAGGTATTACAACAACAAAACTTGTGCAGCTTCTATTAAATAAATCCAGTTCCAAAGTATCTTGATTTTGTATTTATCAGAAGCCATGCTATTGTCCTGCGCTACTGAAAAAAATAAATTTTTGATTCTGTTTATTGGAGAAAATGGGTTACCCACAACTCTTAATGCATTCTTTTTATGATATCTTGCAACTGCTTTGCTATTTTTATGTTCTAAATAGCTGTTTGCTTCAGGATATCAACTTCAACCGAAGCGTTAAAGATGCACTTGCTTTTGAGGAGAAGTTCTTCTCAACTCTACCTGTAAGCCAATAACTTGTAAATTTTGTCCTTGCACTATTTTCTATTGTTGATTGGACATAATTTCTACATAATTGGTGATCTTTTTTGGTGTTAACAGGCTTATCAGGGCCTTTCACATTGTTGTGGTGTCCCTCAGTTGGCCAAGAAGCTAAATATGGTATACTCACCTGTTGGACTTCCCTTTATATCCCTTTTATTAGCTTCCCTAGATTTATCTTTAAACACCCAGAGCAAATAAACATAAACACACTCAGGTTTGTAGGAGAAATTTTCATAACTATACTTTGACGTAGGAAAAAAATAGTATCAATTAGTGTATCATAATGACTTCAATGAAGATTACGTTAAGTTACTATGCGGCCGCAGCGGAATATGCGGTCTCCAGGACTTGAACTCAAGACCTCTGGCTCTAATACCATGTTAGGCTACTATGCACCGACCAGTTGCACCCAAAAGCCTAAGCTGATGGGGAACGGTGGACAATTCACTTATGGTTCAACAGATTTTTGTGCTCCAATTGGAGCTTCCGGGGCTGCATCAGTCAGGTTATCAAACACCGCAGAACATGAAACTCGTGATGTCTGGATTGGATTAGTGATAATCTTATAAAAAATTTTAATTTGTTTTTCTTAAACTAAATTTCAGAATTTGTTTTGACGCCTGGTAATTTACATCTAGATTTTAAGTTATTGAGACTGGCAACCATTTTGCTTTTATCTGTCGATGCAATTTATGCTGACACCTATGCCTTTTTTTTTCTTTTAGATACTGCTTTGTCATGTACTCATGTTTCCACAAGGAATTTTAGTTACTTCTTAATGGTATTGTATCTGTGCAACTTAGTACAACAGATTATTGTCCCTTTTTGCAGATTCTTCTAAAGCACATTACAAAGATGCTTCCAGGCTTGAAAGCCCGCATAAATACTCAATTGGTAGCAGTCGCGAAAGAACATGCTGCCTATGGTGATACTGTAGAATCAACGGTAATTATGTTGTCATCTTCCTTTTGTTTTGAACCAAGATGCATCAGGGGATTCCCACCTTCACAGTTGTAAATCTGTAATACTTGCCTTATGGTGGATAGCCATGGAGAACCAGATATGTAACAACCTTTATAGTCTTTTAGATGCCCTGCACCAATTACAAAATATCATATGCCTTATGTCAAAGCACGTATGTATGGCTCCTCATGCGCGTTTTCTTTCATTGCGATAGTCTCATGATCTTTCTTGGTCTTCTGTCTCATTTCATGGACATGTTTGTGTTTCACCATGTCACAAGGGTAATTTTGTAGAAGTACACAAATATTCTGGAAACAGCCACAGAATACAACCTTGTTTTGTGACATTTAGTGGGATTCAGCAGTCAGATGACATCACATGTAACAAAAAAAACATTTATCTTGAAAATGAATTATAATGTTTTGATTTTTTAAATATTATGATTTATGATAGCGTAAAAATCAGTATATTTCCTTAAAATGTTTCATTATCATTTTTGGCACCTGTTTTGTGAATATACTCTAGTTACATCATTACCCTTTTAACTATGGATAACCTGTTCTGCCTGAAAACCTTGATTGTGTGTTTTCTTATAACCTAGAAATACAGGTTCCTATTATGATGCTTCGATGTTCTAATGGTTGAAAATAACATTGTACTCCCATCCAGTAATTGCGTTAACTGTTCTTAAAAGGGAACTAGATGCTATTTATTTTTTTTCTGTTGTATCAGGAATCTTTTGCTTTTGTTTCTTGCCATCAACCGCTTAGATTAAATAACATCAAAATAGGTACTTGCTTATTTTGTATCGCAAAGCTCATGCAATATGATGTCTTCTATTTATCTGGCTGTTCAAATTTTAGCAAAGTATATTACAACAACAACAACAACAACAACAAAGCCTTTTTATCCCAAGCAAGTTGGGGTAGGCTACAGATGAAACACATGGGAACCCAAAAAAGAGGAGACAAATGAACAAAAGCCAAAAGGAAGAGAAGAAAAAGGAGAAAAAAAAAAGAAAAGAGACAAAAACAAAAGGAACAAAAGCCAAAGGAAAGAAGAAACGAGTAAGCAAGAAGGAGGAAAAAAAAAAGATCACGGTTCCGGCACATCTATTGCTAGTCTCCAAGCGCTCCTATCCATAGCTAGCTCCTTAGGGATATCCCACGCCTTCAGGTCTCTTTTAACCGATTCATCCCAAGTCAAGTTAGGTTGGCCTCTACCTCTCTTAACATTAGCATCTCTCTTTAGAACCCCACTAGCAAAGCTATATTATTCTTATATTTTTTTTCCCTGTTCCTAGCCTTTTCGTCTATGGTGGAGGGAAAAAATAGAGTGTCAACAGATAAACTTTCTGGTGGAGCGAGGATTCACTACATCTTTCAGTCAATTTTTGTCAAGAGTTTGGAGGTTAGCAACAACCTTAAATATTTAGCTAGCTTACATGTGCCGAGTGTGATAATACCTTACTAAATCACTATGTAAGAGCATGAGGATGACAATTCCTAAAAGTTGGGTGAAAAATAGAACTGAAGCATTGTACTTTCACATACAAAATCACAGTGGATAACTTTTGTCTTTTCTTTATTTTTGTTTTTTCATTTTTTTTGTTTTTAGAGCAAGCTGGAGCTTAAAATTATATGATCATAAAATAGTTATAATAAGATATGCCCCTTTAGACATCAGGCATAGTTAAAGATTTTGTGCCACCCTTCGACAAAATACTTATCTTGATAAGTTGCCTAAAGTATCAATTACGCTGAAGGCAAATAGCAGCCACGATTTGGTCATAGTACTTGTACCTCCCTTGTATCAACATGATCAGTATAAAAGTGCTCCATGTCACAGAATATTACCTCTCTGCTGCTATGCTTATTTCTATGTTCACAATGTACTTCTTTTCAGCTTTGATATGACATTATTATGTATATGATGCTGCCTGGCATCTCAATCAACATGACACTTTGTATGGATAGCTGGGTATATCCCTTTGGATGGGAAGGAAAAATGATTTTCACAATGGATTCTACCTGATCTCCATCCATCCTTGAACTTTACCCTACCACCACCATTTGCCTTTTTTCGTGTTAAAAAAAAAGAATGTCTTTTTGCATGTGTGCGGTACAAAGAGGGGGGGGGGGGGGGGGGGGGACTGGAAGAATATACTTTCCGGTTTTCGATTGCCTTGTAACTCTTGTTTACTTATTGAAACCACAGGAAATTGACCCTTGCAAAAGTATAACTGATGAAGATATCTGCACAGCCATCCAGAACTCTGGTGGGCCGAAGGGTGCTATGTTTCTGCCAGAGGTTTGTTGTTGTTTGTAATCCTTTCTTTCTGATCATATGATACTTCTACTTTGTCTTCCTTTTACCAAATTCCTTGGCATGGTCAAGATTGATTGTTTTTCTTGAGTTTTAGGTGCCATTTGAAATTCTTGTGCGAAAGCAGATTGTTCGTCTGCTCGATCCAAGTCTTCAGTGTGCACAATTTATCTATGATGAGTTGATCAAAGTATGTGCTTCTGACATTGTTATATAGTTATCTATTCCAATGATCCTTTCATTAAACTGTTGACAATATTCTGACTGATGCAGATTAGCCATGGTTGCTTGACCAGTGAGCTCCAGAAATTTCCAACTCTTAAAAGGCGGATGACTGAAGTAGTTAGCAACTTCTTAAGAGAGATGGTCTTCGACCAGCGGAGACAATGATAAACCATGTTATTGAAATGGAGGCAAGTGTTTACTTTCTTTAGTTCTGATCTTCCAATAGTAGGTAGACACATGATTGCTCCCACAACTAATTATTGTCTCAATGTTTATTTTCCTCAGTATATTCTTCCAGGTGAAGGTAATCATTCGTGATCAGATGATTTCACTTAAAATTTATCAGACGAAAAATAAAAAATTATTATGTACTATAGGATATCCTTATCCTTCCTAAAGTAGATTGGTGTCGATTATTTTTTACCAGTTTTGCTCTAAGCATGTTTAGTTGTGGTCTCACTGACTTCTCACATATATAGTTTCTTGGAAGGAGATCCTTGTTTTACACTTCAAAAAGAACAATGAACTTTTATGATCTCATAATTTGCCTGGAAAAAAAGGCGTTGTTAGGCGCTCGCCTGGGCGCGATTAAGCACGGGGCGGAGGCCTTCCGCCTCGCCTAGGGGGGTAGGTGGACCCTAGGTGTTGGGGTGTCAGCCATCCCCGAGCTCCGCCCCGGTGCTCCGTGCTGCTGGAGATTCGCCCTGCCAAAGCTCCGCCAAGGATGCGCCGGAGTTCCACTGAGGATTCGCCCCGCCAGCCCGCCACAGCTCTGCCGTCGAGCTCACGAGGTCGCGCTGCCGGAGATCTGCCAGGCCAGAGCTCCGCCGCCGCAATTGGGAGAAAGGGGAAAGAGAAGGAGCGACGGGGTTGGGGGCTGCGTTGAGTTGAGTAGGTTTGGTTTATATGAGTGATGGGCTGAATGGGCCACTATATTGAGGCCCATATGATCCTTTTCTCTTTTGTTTTTTCCTTTTTTTTCTTCTTTGATTGGCATATTTAAAGTAGATGCTGCTACAGTTGACAACGCATAGGAACGCCTAGGCATCACCTAGGCATGCCTAAGCGCTAGGCGGAGGGTCACCGCCCGCCTAGTGCCTAGCACCTAAATTTTCCTGGATAATTTGTCATGTGCATCATCTCCCAATCATAATGCTGTTTCTTTTGCCATGCACTGTGCTGTTACAAATTGTGGTAGGCGTGGTTTCTTAGCCATCTCTTAGATACAACAAGACACTCTAGGAAATAGGCATTGCTGACACCTACATTAAGGGAGGAGGGAGAGCAGAGGGGTAGCCACTTTCTCCATCCTTCTCTGCTCCCCAGTTGGGAGGCAAGGAGGGATACGTAGTACCTGAAAGGGTGGTATTGGCTGGGGCTTAGCGGCTTGCTCCACGAGCGCATAGGTGCTGGGAAGGATAGTTGGGGCACATCATCTTGCCACCTTAAGAACACTTTTGATAGTTAGATGTTCAATTAGCTTCCTATTCCAGTATAGACATATACTTAATCTTCTTCTTAGTCAATGATTTTTTTCTTTTTTGAATTTGGAGAATTCCTCTTACTGTACATGCTAATCTGGAACCATTGGTTCAGTTCTACTTGTACTTCTGCATGTATTTGCATTATATCTGTATTTTTGTTTAGTAAGCAGTAATAACTCTTGTATATCTGGTACAGATGGATTATATTAATACTTCACATCCAAATTTTGTTGGAGGAAGCAAGGTTATTGAGCTTGCTAAGCATGAAGCTCTACCTTCCAAAGCATCAACTTCAGTATCGGGTCATAAGGTACTCCTTTTGCCTCAAATTTTGTAATGATGCATCTACTCATTGAATGACATGTAAGACACTTTAACATGTTGATATAGCTTGTCCTTTGCAAGCAAAATCTTGCACTTTGCCTTGTTCATTTGTTATATATTTGTATGCTGCTTTCTACTTTCTATTGCTCTGGTTAACAATTGCACGATTGTTATAGTCCTTAAGTATTTCTGCATGAAGAAAAATCTTGAGAAAAAGAATGCATGATTTCACATTACTAATTACTACCCTCAAAATATGTGGGAGTGTCACTCCTGTTTCTGTGCAATACATTTGGTGCCCTTACAGAAACAAACGTACTGCAGTTCCACACACATATTTATATATCTATATTTCCAAATTATACATTAAGATATTAGTTGGTGTCATTTGCATTGTTTCTAGTCTGGAGACAGCAAAAGTGCTGCTTACCCCTTTTGGCTTTTGCCACTGTAGGATGGTGTTCTTGTTGGTTCTGATACACAGTTAACAGCTGAAAGAAGCCAAAAGTCACGTGCTATTTTTCCAAGAGATAGTACCAGAGGGGCACCTCCTGAGCAGGTTTGCAGACTTTACATGTTGCTTTAATTTTTTTTGGTACGAAAATATAACATGTTTTTTGCTGTCTGTCTGCTGTTTCTGCTGTACTGGGACTTGCAGCCTGATATGACCACAGGTAATCAGCCTATCTGTAGTTATGGTAACTGCATGCTTCACCTGCATTTTTTTTTCCATTGAACATTTATGTAAGTTGCTATTTTATCTTAAGTAGCATTGTTGCTCTAGAATCTCCTAATAATTTTGGTTTCATCATTTAATCATGTTAGAGGTCAATCAGATATATATTGTCTGAGTAACGAAGCACTATGTTTAGCGTTCTGTGCTAGAGGGTTTGAGTTCTTGGTAACAAGGCCATTTAATTCTGCCATGCTGACACTGAGTTATCTTGCTGCTGAAAACGCTCTAAGTTCAATAGAACTAATCTTGGAGTAGATGGCAATTGCAAAGTCAAGACTGGCTGACTGGCACATTGCTGAAAACAGTGTATAGTGCTTGTTAAACCTTTTTCATGTGTCCAGAAGTGGTAATTTTCCAAAGTCTCGTATAGATTTAACATTCAAGTTAATAGTGATACTTAACACTTGACAGCAGTAATTGTTAAGTACGATCATTCATGGGCGCCCTTGCAACTGTTTAGTACAAATTATTAATAATTAAAATGTCCATTGGGTGCTCTCTCTGACTTTCCTAGAGCCCACCATAGTGGCACAGGTTCACAGTGGTCTATTGATTGATTGTTATTCCTTTTGGTGGATCACAGTGGTCTATTGATTGATTGTTATTCCTTTTGGTGGAGATTGACTTTTTGGTTGTCATCTGACTTTAAAAATATAGGAACTGGTGGAAGTCAGATAGGTAATTCCCATGGTGGGAATTCATCTGGCAACACAACGCCACAAGTTCGCCGGCTAGATAAGATATCGTCAATGATCCAGCTTAATGAGGTGATATTACTATCAGATGTGAATCCTTTTTTTGTGTGTGTGCAGGATATGAACATGAGTCTTTTTTGGGGGAGCAAGTCTAGGAAGTTGGGATTCATATTTTTCTTAATATAATCAGATTTTCTCCATGTCTGTACCCAGCCACCTATTACACTGAAGCCCTACCAACCAGAGCAGGATGCGACAGAGATAGCTATCGTGAAACTATTGATCAAATCCTACTATGATATTGTTAGAAAAAATGTTGAAGATGTGGTCCCGAAGGCTGTAATGCACTTTCTGGTAGGTTTACCTCCCACAATGTTGTAATCTGTAAAATCTATTTTGGCAACAATTTATTTGTTATGAACATATAACTCTACTGCATGTGTGGCATCCTGATGTAGTTCTTTGCTTCAGTAAATGCTTAAATGTTCATAGGTTTATATAAAATGTTGATTATCAAAGGCATATGGAAGTCAGTAATTAGGTGCTATAAAATTTATAGCCTGTCCTCAAAAGTAGTATATCGCTGTTTTCACACTATCGTGGCACCACTACATTGCCTCATGGAATCAAATACATGTGAAATGGCCAGCTTTACTAACATCTAATTCTAGAGAACTTTCTTTTCGGTTTTGTATTCCTGCGCCGTAGGTATATAAAGGTTCATTGCTTGTTGATTCTTGTTGAACAGGACTCTTTATAAGGTTGCTGTGTATTGTGTTTTTGCTTTCTAATGGACCCTTTTATCTCAGGTAAACCATACAAAGCGGGAACTGCACAACTTTCAAATTCGGAAACTATATAGGTGCTTGCACTGTCTTTTGGTTTTATAGATGCTTCTGATTACAGTTTTCTTACATCAGAATCATTTTGAAATTTGATCTGCTGTGTAGGGACAACCTGCTCAATGAATTAATGAAGGAAACAGATGAAGTACTTATCAGACGGAAACGTATTCAAGAAACACTTGAAGTTCTTGAACAGGCACATAGGGTAATTTCAGTTTCTTAAATGTTCTCATTTTTATCTGTCGTGCGATCTTTTGACCTATGTATTTTTCAGACCCTTGAGGAGTTTCCCCTTGAAGCTGAGAGGATTGAGAAGGGCTACAACCTTGCTGAACATGCCACCGGCCTGCCAAAACTTCATGGACTCAGCAATGGCGACCCTTGTGGCATCTTCACATCCTCACCTAACCGATATGACCCACATCAAGCATCTCATGTGGGCATATAGTCATCTTGTTCTTTACCATAATGCCATTATACATTAGAGCAGCTTTGCGCATGCTCTTCATCTGAAAGGTTTTGAGCGATGATCTTGACTTTTGACCCATAAATCCACAATAGTTTTACTAGCAAGCTATTTGCTTTCTAGGCGGAAGCTATTGTATGCCGAGCACATGCGTTACACCATACTGAAATTGCCACCAGAGCACAGTCCACATGTATGCGTAGCGAATAGGGCAACCGGGGTAAATGTACAGAGATATACTCAACTAGCCCGATATCAATTTTGTTTTGCCTCTGAGAACGGGAATGTAACATTGTAACTATGAGCCGTATGACTTGCACTATTGAAATCGTACAATTGTATTTAAAATAAACCTATGAACATGGCTATTTAGAATGCAGGAGGGATTACAGTTTTTCTAATTACTAATTATTGAGTCCTTTTTCTATTGGAAGTTGTACAACATATATATTGAAGCTGTTATACAATACAGGGCTTATTAGTAATATATGGGATATAAAGCTTACATCTCCCACCAGTGGCAAGTGACCTCTCCCGGCGGCGCTAAGGCTTCAATGCTGTCATCGCAGCCCTCGTCCAGTTATAGTTGTTGCCATCGTGTTCTTCCAGTAGTCATCGTGTAGGTCACCTGTCACCATCACGATCTGCCTTCGCCTGCCGTAGACTCGCAGCAATCATAGTCCGTTCTTCCTCTACCACCACATCGCTGCGTCTGATTAACGTCGCTCGCCATCACGTTGCTCGTCGTGGTCGTTGAAGGCAGCTGCATATCATAGCAACGTCCGCACCCGGTGCACATCGTGCGGTGGTGATATTCTTCCGCTCATTAGAACTGCCTGTTGCTGCCAGCAGCGCGTCATATCAAGCATGATCCTGCGCTAAAGGTGTAGTCGGTCCTCTTTTTCCTCTCCTCCAGGTGTGTTTGTTTTCAGAACAAGGTTACATGGGATATAGTCATTCATGTTTTATTGACTAAATTGTATGTTTGATTGGATGAATAGAATGATTCAGTTTTATGTTTGGTTGGACGGATAAGAATGGACATGACAATGTCAAATAATAAAATTATATATCTTATTATTGATTAATATTAATTAACTATACACTAATTAATATAATCTAACACTTATTGATCTTAATTTTATCATAATATTTTTTTATCAATAGTAAAAATACTAATTATCATTAATCTTGGTATGATTGAGCTTCCATAATACATTAATCAACACCTTTATGCTTATCAATTATAGTATCATAATAATGAATATTATTTAATATTAAATTGTGCTAATAATGTCTAATTATTCTAGTAAATAATCACCATTACGCAATGTGGATAGGCACATCCGGTTATTTTTACCGGACGAGCTCATTTAGAATCTTAAGAGAATATTCTCTTTTTAGTCTAGTCCTATCCATCCTAAACATGAATCAAACATCGGATGATCATATCTAAGTCTATCTAATACTCCTTCATCCTAATTTACTTGTCATTCTAGAGCTGTTTTTTGCTGTCCATTTTAATTGAGCATTCTCTGAACTTGGACATACATGTTGTCTAGATTCAAAGAATGTTTAATAAATCTGATAAAAAGACAGAATGACAAGTAATTTGGGACAGAGGGAGTAAAACTCTAGTAAAACAAACACACCCTAGAGGCTTATAGCATCTAAAAAAAACACATAGAAGTGATCCTAATTAAAAACCTGTTCATTTTGCTTACCGCACCAGACCAGATATATTGTTGGGATAATTACATAAACCATCCTTTAAGTTACTTCGAGTTTGAGATTCTCACTCATAAACGTTTTTGTTGCAAATTCCCACCTATCTAATAAGTTTAGTTGCAAAAAATATCTAAGTTGACACATGTTTAATTGATTTTATATGTTTTTACTGATAAATCTAAAAATAAACTAAGAGTTTAACGTTGTTAAAGATTTTTGTGTATAATTCCTCATATTTACACGTAAATGTATTCAAATTTTCAACTTTATGAAACATTGTGCGAACTTTAATTGACATTTTTGTTATATATTCTCTATAAAAAAATATAAAGATTATATTTTTAAAATTTTGTATGTTTGATAAGAACATCATTGGGTTAGCGTGCATGTTCGACATTTGCTACATGTTCGAACTTTGATAAGAATCTTCCAAATAAACAAAAATATATTGGATAAATTAAACATATATATATTAAGGTGATTTTTGCAACAAAACTCACTAGATGGGTGGGGATCTGCAACAAAACAACTTATAGGTGGGAATCTCAAACTCCAAGTAAATTATGAGGTGGTTTTTGCAATTAACCCTATATTATTTGTCCCTGGCTCAATTGACACGAATGAATTATGTTGTTTAAGGTTGGTTAGAAACAAGATTTGCACTACTTAATCCAACAAGCAGTCTGTCTCTTACCAGACAGCAAGCATGATCGTTTTTCAGTAAAAAGTTCGAGTTATGTACTCGTGGAAGATTTGCGATTATTTATTTAGGCACTTCCCGATATGATAAACTAAAAATTAAAGAAAATAAAAGGTATCAGTATCACACGTAAATATGCAACACTACATGCTCATTAACATACACGTATGCTCAGTATGCATACACCATCATGCGGACAACGTACATACACTAACGCACATTAGTGCAGTTTTGAACAACCATTTACATAAATATCACACATCACATGTCGCTCTTCAACCATACTTTAACCGAATTTATCGGCAATTATTCATCGCACTATTTAATTGGATCACTCTCATGGTCTACCCTTATTCGCCATCACATCCGAGCAGCAAGACATGGCTCATGATGACATCCTTTGCATGCATGTGGGGATGAAGAGACTTGGCACTTGGGAACAGGATCAAATCTTGAAGTACTTGATGGCCTGCTTGACATCTCCTCCAGATTCTTCTAGAGCCTTGTTGTAGAGGCGCATGAAGTCGCGGAACATGGTGTTGCGGTAGCGTGCTGGGTTATCCTCGCTGAGCAACTCTTCCGCGGGGCCAATGACGTAATCATCGTTCGCCATCAGGGATGTCACCACCGATGTTTGTGGTAACGCTGCATTGGTTAGCACACGATGCTCCGCGCTCTTTATAATCCCATTGGTTACAACCTGCGACCAAATCAAAGAACCAATCAACATGTGGTGATTAATTGGCAATGTCGACCTACTGGAATTATTGATTAAGATTTTTTTTTTTTTTTGAGGAACTACTCCCTTGGGACTTAATTTGTTGAGCCAACGTCAACAAAAAAACCCCGGAGAAAGTAGTATACAATATTTGTGGTTACCTCGAGCTGGATACCGAAGTTGATGACGAAAGCATTTCGCACAGGCTCGACCTTGAGCCAATCGCCATTGTAGAAGACTTCAAGGCCAGGGACAGTGCCCGAGAGGACATGGTGATCAGGTTCCTCGCGCAGTGAGGCGGTAGGCCAAGTGTTGTGCTTGCATTCGGGCACGGAGGATGGTACTGACAAACACATTGCCATCGGTTTGTTCCCCTTCAAAGTAGCCAGTCGGGAGCCCAAGCCCTCGCACAACAGCTGTAGTATCTCCAACCCCATGTCTCTGGCTTGCGTGACGAACTTCTGGAAAACTTCACTGTACCACGAGATTCAGACAACACATTAGACCCAAAAAAATAATTTAAATCACCTCTTCCAGGTCGCTTAATTTGACACAGTTATGGCACATGATGCTTCAAATTGATTATTACTGTTGACTATTTCCATACCGGAACCTCTTGGGTTTCTCGGGCCACTCGTTCCCACTGTCTGCGAGGCCAAGGAAGGTGCACGCGAGGCGGAGGCAGTCCATCCAGAAACTGCCGGTTTTGAAAGTGGAGCCAGAGAAGAGCCTGTTGAGCTTCTTGTTGTCGTCCGAGTACAAGTGCGCCTTATCCTCAGCTGGCAACTGCAAGAACTCTTCGCACACCACCTCCATGTCCCGCAACACTTGCTCCGAGACTCCATGGTTGACAACCTGCATGCAGTACACATATGCCACCTACTTAGTTCTCGTTGTAGTACAATTCAAGACTACTGATATCATATCATTTTGATAGGGAATATAATGTTCAGAGCTTCTAATGCTAACCTGGAAGAAGCCAAACTCCTTGCCTGCATCGAACATAGCTTGGCGAATCTCCCATGTCGATAACAGGCAGGGTGATAACAGGGGTGGTGGTGATGGCCGGTAGTAACATTTCCGGCCCGAGAGTGCAACAGTTGGGGAGCGTCGTGTGGGCTGAGACCGGGGTCAAGTGGAGCATGTTCTCCATGGATGATGAACTCGGGTAGGGAACAGCGCTACTGGATTCGATGATATCAGAGAAGTTTGAAGCAAGAAACTTTGCAGCTGATGAATTTTTAACGGTGTCCCGTCCCGGGGCGCCACTTTATAGGTGTGTGGAGAGGGGAGCTAAGGCAGCAATAACTTTGCCGCCATACCACAGATTTGTATTCAAAAGAGCTTGTGTACCTACTATTTTAGTTAAATAATATGCTCTGTATAATGTTCTATTGTCTAGTGGCTTGTTTACTGAAGTTGAATACTATCCATAAAATTAAGATAATCGATATTATCTAATCTCTCTCTCTCTGTATCGTCGTTTGTCAAAGCAAACACGGAAGTAAACCCTCAACCAATCAGTAGCTGATTGTGTCATCAGACGAAAACAAAAATGTACTTGTCTAATTTGTTGGAGCCGTATGAAAAGATTGCCGCCCTTAAGAAATTGACAAAGACCAGCAAGAAACATGCTGCCGTTATTGCTGCCATGAATCGTACTCCCTCCATTCAATATTATATGACGTTTTGACTCTAGCCACGGGAATTAAGGAGAGATCAAAAACATATATGTACAGAAAACGAGAAGGAGAGAGATAGAGATAGAGGTGTATTGGGAAGTAAGAAAAGTACATTGAGAAATGAGGGTATCTTATAATTTGAAAAAACTTGAAAAGTTTAAAGTGTCATATAATATTGAACGGAGAAAGTACTATATACTAGTACTAGGTAGTAGAGATCGGCGCGCCCGTGAAGAAACATGGGTTGCTTGCTGTGCGGCTTAATCTGAAAAATAAAGAAAAGTAATATTAGTTAATTTGTTCTCTCCCAAGAATTAGTAGCGTAGCATCCATATGATATATTGTTGGGTTCACGAAGCTGAGAGTTTTATTGCTTACTTTTACGAGCGTTTACTTCCTTAAAAAAAAGTTCAGTGCAGAATAAAGTGGAATATTGTAGAGTGGCTGACATGAGTATTTTTTCAGAGCATAGTAATGAGTTTTTTTTTTTGACAATTATATGAGTAATGAGTTGAAGTCATGAGTACAAAAGGCAGTGCTCCTGCCTTTTTAAAAAGCTTCTCTCTCAGCTATTTTTAATTTTATTGGCATATCAACTAATCTGTTTTGATATTTTCTGGAAAAATATGTGTTCCTGTTTCGTACAAAACTTCTAACTTTATACTCCCTTCATACTGAAAAAGAAAGTCGTTTTAGACATGATTTACAATATCAAAAAGTGATTAATTATGGTGTATTTTCTCTCTCTTTCTTTATTAAAGACGTTTTGGAACTAACCCAATCAATAGCATGTGCTCACCTAAGTGGTTGTTGCTTGTAAGGAAAAAATAATCAACCTATGAGATTTCTGATTTAATTCCCCATAACAATAATATTTTTTGTTTTTTGAAAAAATAACTTACTTTTATAAAATTAGCTATGTACCTAGAATAACTTTTTTTTAAAGTATGAAAGAAGTATATGTTATTACTAAAAGTGTTTGGCTTCCAAAATCGCATGATTCCAAGGCGCGCGTGTACAAACACCTCGTGTCTTCGCTTTGCTTCCTCAATCTCTCACGATGGCATTCAGCAAGGAATGCATCAGACCAAATTCCATTGCAACAAAAGCAAAGCTAATGTTCTGTGCACTTACCCTCGTCATCAAAATTCTTCAGACTTTCCGTGGAAGCTGAATAGCTACTCCTGAATATTATTTTACTGTATTTATGCTGAAGCCGTTTTCTTTGCGTTTGCTAACTCACAGTTATACATTTGATTTTTTTTTTCCTTAGTGATTCAGCTCATTACTCATTACAGTTGGTTGTAAAAAATAAGGGCTTGTCTAGATTTTAAGTGACTGACATTTGCTAATGTTTCAATCACTTTTCTCAGTCACTGGATATCGATCCAACCACTCAAAATTTCAATCATTTATGACAAAAAAATAGTTCTTTGAAAAAACCAAAATGTTCCACCTAAGAACTAATTGTTCCAGCAATACAGATTCATTGTTTCAGTGGTACATTTTCAATGTTTCAAAAATCAGACAAAATCAAATGCAAAAATTCAGTTAACTGAAAACTAGCAAATTTGAAACATAATGCCTTCGGACAGCTGCCACCCTTTTTCACAATGCTGTTTTTTTTACAATGATTTCTACATGAGCACAATATGTTTCGTATTCATCATTGCTTATTTATGTTTCTTTTAGGAAAAACCTAATGATTTATCCCTTATCGCACATAGTTTTACCGACCCAGTTCAGTTCATACATAGTACTCCATCCGTTCCAAAATTGTTATCGTCATTGACTTTTTTTATTATCTTTGACCGTTCGTCTTATTTAAAATATTTTAAAAATTTTCATAAATTTTTTCATGATTAGTTTTATTACTAGATAAACTTATAATATAATCAATAATTTTGTATATTTGAGATAATTTTTTAAATAAGATAAATGATCATAGTTTATAAAAAAAGTCAATAACGACAATAATTTTAAAACGGAGTACACTCTATAGTACAGATACCTCAACAGACTGCATGACTTTAGCCTTGAGGACACTTCAGTACAGATACCTCAGCAGACTGCATGACTTTAGCCTTGAGGACAGAAGTGACGGAATCTTGGGAACATGATTTTTCTTATGTTTTAGATTTTTTTTTTTTTGTGTGTGTTCCGTGGTAACGTCAAAAAGCGTGTGCACGCTGCACAAACGCATACAGACAAATTTGTTATGCACGTGCACCCTCTCGGTATGGATTTTGTTCTGTAAAATACATAACTGAACTTATCGCATTATGTACCACGAGGTAACAAATAATCTACGAATTCTCCTGGTTTCTAGTTATGCATTATCTTTTTTTTTCTACACGTTCATGTTGACTTCAATTCTCTAACACAGCCCTGAATCTCCAGAACATTGGAATCCAAACCATAAAAATTGTGGGTGCCTTAATTCTAAGAAACTGATTATGAAGCGTTTTAATCAAACTAAATGAGGATCACATGCATCCATTCTACTCATTTTTTGCAAGGCACTACAATGATCATCAGAAGTTGAAAGATTGTAAGAACACCGATACAAATTGCATTCCATCCTGCACAACACGTTGAGTTTAATACAACACAAGTTTCCACATCAGAGTGAAAGCAACAATCAACTCCCTCATTTGGGGATAACCCTTTCTTGTTTACAATTTTGTTCAGTTAACAGGGCCATCAATCCCTTCGGCTTTTGTGACGGTGGTGGTGATGGCGATGCTTGGATTTCTTCTTGTCCTTTTTCCTTTTATCCTTTTTCTCTTCCTTTCTTTTCTTTTCTTTCTTGCTATGTGGATCAGAGCTGGATGGCTTCTCATCCGATGCTTCCCTATGCCAATGATCGTTAGGAGACTTTGATCTCAAAAACAGAGGCTTCTTCGGACCTTGTACTTGGCGCTCCCATTTTTCTTCCACTCGTATATCAGGACTTGGTTCATTGCCTTGATGACACGAGGCATCAAGGAATGGACCAGGCTCATCCATCCTAGAACCAATGGCCCCCCTTCCGCGTTTCACCCTGCCAACATAGCACATAACAGAATATTTGAATTCTCAATAGACAGTAATGAGAAGGCTGATCAATTGCATGCTTTCACACAAGATTGCCACCAGGTTCAGTGTCGGTTCATTTGTTTCACTATAAGATAAGGTGTATTGAACTGACCTTGAATGAAGGAATTTTTCAATTTCATCATCCCCAAGAGCATCCTCCTGTTCAGAGTAAGAACTATTGTCATTAATCCTTTCTTGGTCAAGCCTTGAGCTGGAGCCTTGGTTTCTCAAGTCATTTTTGCGTTTCTCGCCTCTAGAGTCATCATGATCTCTAACTCTCCCTTTCATCTTAGACTCCAACTCCAATTCTTTTTCCCTGGCACGCCACATTTCATTGACCTCCACAACACGGTTTGCTGCAAGCAAACAGAATATGTTTCCATTCAGAATAGTGCCCCAGAGAGCCAACCAATTGATTTTGTTAGAACAAATGTGAGATATGAAGTCCATATAATTTGTTTTTATTTTTATAATTAATATGAGATCAACATTATATAGTCTTTAATGTTTATGGCAGATGGCACAACTGCCAAATTAATAGGGCATACATATGTAGTAATTGGTTCTCATTTTTATTAATTATTCTCCTGCATGAAAGTAAAAAATATAGAAAAATACTAGCAATGATTAAAGAAATTTATACTACAACAGCAGAAATCAAACAATCATCCTGCAATCAAATGAAAGCACAACGCTAACCTTGTTGAACTCCACGTACTGTGGCCGTGAGGAACCTTGAATTTGGACGGTGTCTTACATTGGGTTTTCGCAGGTATGCGTGGACTCCTTCTCTGTCAGCCTCTAACTGTAATCTTCGTGCTTCCTCAAGCAGTAGAGAAGCTAGGCGATTCTCCGTCTCCAGATCCATTGCCAAACTTCAACTGATATGGGGATCAGATATGGAATTGTTAGTAACTAAAAATTAAAGGAAACACCACGAATATAAATAAAACAAGTTACTATCATTGGATTCCATAATAAGTACTTATATAAACATAAAGGTTCTTCACAAAAGGACACCACCTTCCTACAACTGCATTACATATTTCCATGTGTGTGTGTGTGTGGGGGGGGGGGGGGGGGGGGGGGGGTAACCGAGTACGCTGATGATGCTATAATTTTCTTAAGAGTTGGAGGATCATCTTTGGAACATGCAAAATTTCTACTTTATTGCTTTCAAAATATGTCGGGTTTGAAGATAAATTATGAAAATGTGAACTGTTTGTATTGGGTGCTAACAAAAGCGAGAATGATAAGAGTTACAAGACTGTTCAACTGCAATACAAATGAAGGCTCCATGTCAGCAATGTGCAACTTCATATCGACAACTTTATGTATGTACTCAAGTTCAAAAGAGGCTTCCTACCTGGCAGAGTCAATTGCTTTCCTAAGGAGGAAAGGCCATCTAACTGGAATCTATCCTTAGCTCGGTCCCGAACTATACAACAGGAGTCTATAATTTACATGAAGGGATCCATCACCAAATGGACACAGAGACAGTAAATTTCTTCTGGCATGACCCGAACAATAAAAAAATACTATATGGTCAATTGGAGGACTTTGACTTTACCGAAAGAGCATGGTGGGCTTGGTTTCATAGAAACAAGGACAAGGAATGCTTGTCTGCTCAACAAATGGATCTACAAGTTGGAAAACGGGAACCAGGACATGTGTCTACAAGTTGGAAAACGGGAACCAGGACATGTGTCGCGAATCGCGATCTACTCAAAAGAAAGTATCTTGGTGAAGGAAGCATTTTTGACAGCAAAACGGCCAATACCTCTCAATTCTGGAGAAGCCTGCATGCTGTGAAGCATCATTTCAAAAAACAAGAAGGCGTTGTGTACATAGCGGGGAATGGCAAGAAAAACAAGTTTTGGCTTCATTGCTGGCTAGGTACTCAAGCTTTTTTTCCCCAACTTGTTCAATAAGACTCACAAGCCTGTCCAACTTGTGTCTGAGATGTTGCGAGCTGCATCGCTAAATATAGAGTTCAGAAGAAATATTTTGGCCAAAGAAATGATTTGAGCTAAATCTACTCAGTAATATCACCAGCGAGGTAGAGTTAACAGATAGACCAGACACAGTCAGAGTCAGATGGGCTCTAGAGAAATCTGGAAAATTGACAACATCTTCGCCTACAATCTGTTAAACTGGTAACTTAAGCAAACAAACTTTGCCCTTCTATAGACAAAGAGCCCCCTGTTTCACCAAAAGACCTCTGTGTTGAAGTGTCATTGCCATCAAGATAGAGTGTAATTTTCTTCCATTTCACTGGAAGCAAGCCTCACTCCCACTAGTGCAATTAGAAATAGTAACACCTCTGATAACTCCCATAAGGGCATTTCCATGGAAAAAATAAAATCTAGATTCTTCTTCCCGACGACGCATCTCGTCTTGCGCGACTCGGCGAGCCGCCTCGTTCGTCGCGCCCTAACCCTATTTCACCCCTTTCTCTTCACAGCCCGCTGCCGCCGGGCAGACCCAGACGGTGCCCGCCGGTCGTCTTGGCCCTGACCCCTGGCGGCCTCCAGAAGCCGTTCTCTCAGCGTCACCGAGCGGCCGGCCGTCGTCGTGGCCGCCTGCCGGTGGTGTTCCTCGGTTGCCCCTCCGACGCGTGTCTCTTCCTGGAGAACCAAGTCAAACACCCAGGTAATGTTGTGCGCTCCTCTCCCTCTCGTTCCCTTTATTCTAAAGCTTCCCAATTAAATTCTTCTAGCTGATGCACGGCCTCCCCATCTATCTATCAATCTATCATGCCTATGTGAAATTTATGATTCGTAGGTAGTTGTGTGGAGCGATCGAATCCAAATTTTAGTGGGTTTGTTTGCTTTGTGGAGGGGCAGTACTAAAGCAAGCTCATTTGCCTGGAGTTAGGGGGCATGGTAAACTGAGATTAAAGCTTCACGCCCCATCCTGGAGATTGAAGCAAGCTCATTTGCCCCATCTATCAATCTATTGTACAACTCTGCATCCCAAAAGTGGGGCGTGAAGCTTTAATCTCAGTTTACCACGCCCCCTAACTCCAGGCAAATGAGCTTGCTTTAGTACTGCCCCTCCACAAAGCAAACAAACCCACTAAAATTTGGATTCGATCGCTCCACACAACTACCTACGAATCATAAATTTCACATAGGCATGATAGATTGATAGATAGAAGGGGAGGTCGTGCATCAGCCAGAAGAATTTAATTGAGAAGCTTTAGAATAAAGGGAACGAGAGGGAGAGGAGCACACAACATTACCTGGGTGTTTGACTTGTTCTCCGAGACGAGACAGGCGTCGGAGGGGCAACTGAGGAACACCACCGACAGGCTGCCGCGGCGACGGCCGGCCGCTCGGTGACGCTGAGAGAACGGCTTCTGGAGGCCACCAGGGGTCAGGGCCAAGATGACCGGCGGGCACCGTCTAGGTCTGCCCGGCGGCAGTGGGCTATGAAGGGAAAGGGGTGAAATAGGGTTAGGGCGCGGCGGACGAACGAGGCGGCTCGCTGTGTCGCGCGAGATGAGATGCGTCGTCGGGAAGAAGAATCTAGATTTTATTTTTTTCCTTGGAAATGCCCTTATGGGAGTTATCAGAGGTGTTACTATTTCTAATTGCACTAGTGGGAGTGAGGCCTGCTTCCAGGGAAATGGAAGAAAATTACACTCTATCTTGATGGCAATGGCACTTCAACACAGAGGTCTTTTGGTGAAACAGGGGGCTCTTCAACACAGAGGTCTTTTGGTGAAACAGGGGGCTCTTTGTCTATAGAAGGGCAAAGTTTATTTGCTTAAGTTACCAGTTTAACAGACAGTAGGCGAAGATGTTGTCAATTTCCCAGATTTCTCTAGAGCCCATCTGACTGTGTATGGTCTATCTGTTAACTCTACCTCGCTGGTGATATTACTGAGTAGATTTAGCTCAAATCATTTCTTTGGCCAAAATATTTCTTCTGAACTCTATATTTAGCGATGCAGCTCGCAACACCTAAGATTCAAGTTGGGCAGGCTTGTGAGTCTTATTGAACAAGTTGGGGAAAAGAAGCTTGAGTACCCAGCCAGCAATGATGCCAAAACTTGTTTTTCTTGCCATTCCCCGCTGTGTACACAACGCCTTCTTGTTTTTTGAAATGATGCTTCACAACATGCAGGCTTCTCCAGAATTGAGAGGTATTGGCCGTTTTGCTGTCAAAAATGCTTCCTTCACCAAGATACTTTATTTTGAGTAGATCGTGATTCGCAACACATACCTGGTTCCCGTTTTCCAACTTGTAGATCCATTTGTTGAGCAGACAAGCATTCCTTGTCCTTGTTTCTATGAAACCAAGCCCACCATGTTCTTTCGGTAAAGTCAAAGTCCTCCCAATTGACCATATAGTATTTTTTTTATTGTTCGGGTCATGCCAGAAGAAATTTACTGTGTCTATGTCAATTTGGTGATGGATCCCTTCATGTAAATTATAGACTCCCGTTGTATAGTTCGGGACCGAGCTAAGCATAGATTCCAGTTAGATGGCCTTTCCTCCTTAGGAAAGCAATTGACTCTGCCAGGTAGGAAGCCTCTTCTAAACTTGAGTATACATACATAAAGTTGTCAATATGAAGTTGCACATTGCTGACATGGAGCCCGTGATATTAGACGGGGAGTTCACTTGTATTGCAGTTGAACAGTCTTGTAACTCTTATCATTCTCGCTTTTGTTAGCACCCAATACAAACAGTTCACATTTTCATAATTTATCACAATATCAGATTGAGTATACATACATAAAGTTGTCGATATGAAGTTGCACATTGCATATCAGGTGCACAAACACCTAACACATTTGTCACAATATCTGCTTTTCTTGACCTATATCTTCCATTTAGATTTGTTGGTACTATTACCTTTACAGGGGTTCCATCCAAAGCACCCAAACAATTCTATAGATGCAAGTCATAAAAGAGGAGAAATATCACACACCTAACATATATTGATGATCAGGAAAATAAATCCTAAAGAACCAATTTACCTTAAAATACTTCCACTTATCATCTGTGCTATCCTCTGGTATTGGCTCTGGGGTCTTAAGTAGCAAATGTTGCAGTTTTAGAACAGCTAGTAGACATAAATTAAACTGTCTACTAATTGTCTCACCACTTTGGAAGAAATATTTTTTAATTGTTCGATTCTTCAAATGATGAGACAATGTGTACAAGAATTGAGTCACTATCTCCTCTAGGGTCATATTTCGTGTGCCCTTGAGTCCACCAATATCTCTAAGCATCTCACACAAAATATAAAAGGTTCTTCTATCCATGCGAAGCTCACTAATACATGTTGTATCGCTGTCTCGAATCAGATCATTCAAATTCTCAGTTCTACGCTCTGCATTTCTCAACCTTCTTTCTATTTTCAAGCACTTTCTTCTATATGCCAGTGCCATGAGTGGCCATACATAATAATACATCAGAAGTATTGAAGTCAAGATATTCCTAAAGGCCATATTCCTTCTTCAAATTCTTGCAGCTAAGGGAAGGCGAGCCATAATAATCTACAAACTATATTGTGTACATTTACAAAATAAATATAAGAAGGTTTATGAACTCATTAAATATGATAAAATCAGCAAGTTAAGTAATTCGCATTAGCATAATATATGAAGACCTTGTATGGCTACGAGCAACACTAGTTAACAAAGAAAGAAGTCCCTTCAAACACACATGCAGCCATATTGCATAATTTACTAAGCACGACCATGCCATTTGATTGGCTACTAATTAAACTGCTCAAAGGTGACAAACTAAATTTAGTTACTTAATTTCAATAGACAAGCCAAATAAATTATTATTGTTCAAAAGTTCATAAACAGGGCCGTGTTCTACAATTGGTTCCATAATTTTCAGTTTGCAAGACAGTACTTAAAAGCATCACTAGTCAACAATTATTATTGTTTCAAAATTCACAAAGAACAAATCCCTTCAGACGCATACAATGCATGATCCATCGTTCATAAATTCACTCACGAGCTGCATGCAAAGATTCTAAAGTGGATCAAACACAACATACGAAAGACACTTCCTAATTCACACCTGACACCTTCGAAATAGGGTTCAAAGTCATGACAAGATTTTTAGATCCGCAGCAGCGATTTGAACAAATCAAATAATAGAGAACGGATTTAAGAGAGAGGGAGAGAGAGGATGGAGAGGGACAGTGCCAGGATTCACGAGCATACCAGCAATGATGTGGCGGCGGCGTCGTTAAAGTGAGGCGCTGGACAGGCGGAGGCAAGACCTAGCTAACCCTCCCTGCTCCTCACATCCTTCATTTGCTCTCTTCCCTTTTCCAGATCCTGCACAAGATGGTGAACAAATCTGATTAAGAAAGAAGGGGATTAGAGAGAGAGAGAGAGAGAGAGAGAGAGAGAGAGGGAGGGAGGAAGGGAGAGGACGATGACCCAGCAGCGATTTGACAACGGCACTCCCTCAGGCATCAACGAAGCGAGGCGCTGGACAGGAGAGACAAGATCTGCTCGTCTTCCTTGTTCATGAGGGGGGGGGGGGGGGGGGGGGGGAGGAAGGACGAGAGAGGACGAGGGGACTCACCAGAGATACTCGACGATGAGGTAGCAGCGCTCGCTCAGGGGCTGCGGAAGCGGAGGCGGCGGCGTCGCTCGCTTGGGGGAGACGATGAGATCGGGGGGAGACGACGAGATGATTGCGGCCGTAAGGCTATCTCCAATGGTGAATACCCAAATCAGACACCCAAACCACCAAATAGGTCACCATGAGCTTGAAAATAGGTGAGTTAAAAACTTGTGTCTCCAACATACGTTTGAGATTGGGTCTCCGTCCACCGTCAGTCGCCGGAGAAGAGCGAGGAAGACGAGGCCGGCGGGGTGGGCCAAATCCGTAGATGCGGCCTGGGGGAGGGGGCCCGGAGCCACAGACACGGCGGCGCGTCGTGCGTGAGGGGCCTGTCAGCTGCAGCTCCTGCCGCGCTGGCGGGGGAGATGCGTGGCAGCGGTGGGAGCTCGGCTGTCCTGATGCGGGCGGGGGAAGGTGAGGATGTGGGCGACTCGAGCGGAGGCCGGCAAGCGGAGCGGATGTGACGGCCGGGGGGAGCAAGGATGCGGGCGTCTCGAGCGGAGGTCTGCGAGGAGCGGATGCGGCGGCTGGCGCAGGCGGAGTGGAGCTCAGCGTAGGCAGGAGCTTGGCCGGTCGACGCGAGGGAGACGAAGACGATGCGGTAGACGCGGATGGGTCGCGAGAGGAGGTGATGTATTTGTGGGTCGCGGGTGAAAGGTGGTGCAAAATGGATTTTATCTTTGGTTCATCCGTTGGAGGGTTGTTTTTTATATTTTGCAACTCAAAATAGGTATGGGTTATCATATGGGTGACTCGTTGAAAATAGTTTAAATGATTTGATTATGGTGTAGGAGAAGGTGTTTTGGGGCTCAATAAATCTGAACCTGATTACTAGGTATCTGATTATAGAGTGAATCCAACCAAACATGTTTTAACGTATTCGATTTACACTACAATCAAAATGCGTCATAAATGGTCGAACTAAACACCTTCCTAATACGTCGTCGGTCTTGCACACCCTAGCTTGTCGAAGCCGAGTCAGGCCTTTCCCAAGTCCGGATGAGGCCCGAACATTATCTCTATATAGGATGTTTTCTTGTAAAAGAGTCCTGCCACGTAATCTGAAGATTTTCAGCCGTTGGATTAGCCTATAGGAAAATATGCAACGTCAGATTGCTCCTAATGTGTTTACATCCACACTCTTCTAGAAAACATCAATTAATATCTTTTGCTATCTAGTCCTTCTACCTTGGCATTATAAATTTACATCCAGATCATTCTAGAAAATTCCAATCTTACAATGAAGTCCTCCCATTCAGCACAGTCTCCTTCCTCATCGATTCCAATCCGGGAAGAAAAAAAACACGACCGGAACGTGAGCGCTCATGTTCTTGTAGCCATGTTGCCACCGCCGGCCATAAGTTGCAACCCATGTACGCGCTCACGGCGTATTCCCTCCCTTCCCATCTCTCTTCATCCGCAAGCGTAGACGCGCGGCCGATTCCCACAATGGTGCGTGCACCACCATCCTCCTGTGTTTGCTCCTCCACAATGAAGCCCATACAGTGATACTAATGATGCACGGGTGTTCCTTTGCTGCCATCAACAAAACAATCCATAAAAGGCACAAGTGAGAGGACGGCAAAACCGGATATACAAATTGATCTAGAAATCATGTCCAAGACCACCCGCAACCTGTTCGACAAAATGCCAAGCACACACTGTATTGTGTCATATTAAGAAAGAAAATTTCATTCAATAAAATCAGCAAATAAATGCCTCAATATCAATTATTATGCGCCTACATACTGTAGCTCAATCTCATTTGTTTTCACATGATTGTGTATTATCTCCTTCTAAGAAATTCAGTTGATATATCATACTATTGAGATTTTATTATGTCACGCCCTAAAATTTTAAATTGTGGTTTGACTAAAATTTCACTAAATTTTAAAACTTTTAAAAATAGATTAAAAATTGATTTAAATTGATTAGAGCATTAACATTTATTTTAGCCAAAAGAACTATTTTTTAAAAGTAATTAAATTAATTTAGGTTAATTTATCATTATTACCATTATTATTATTATTATTATTATTATTATTATTATTATTATTATTATTATGTTTGTTGCATTCATGCCGCCATAGTTGCATTAGGTTTTATTTGGTTGAAAAAGTATTTGAAAATCGATTAGACGTTGAATTTTTGCTTTAGTAAGAAAATAGGAAATAGATTTTAGTAAAGGAAAAAGAAAATCTCCCTCACCCTTTTTAGACCGAATTTCCTCTCCCGTCCCACTTCTCCTCCCTTTCTCCCTCCCCCTCAGCCTAGGCCGAATTCCCTCCTGCAGCCCATTTTCTTTCCCTGCCCTCTCTCTTTCCCGACCGTGGGCCTGGTCACTCCCGCACGGCCCACTTCCTTCCCACTTCCTTCCCTCTTCTCTCTCTTTTCCCTCCCCCTCTCCAGACCTGGGTCGACTTCCCGTGGCCCACTCCTCCTTCCTTCTTCCCCCTCCTAGCCTGCCCCGACCAGGGCCAAAACCCCGCCGTGTGGCCCAGCTTGCTCTCTCCTCCTCTCCCACACGCGCCCACGCAACCCACCGCGGCCCACCAGCCCACGCGCGCACCCGAGCCTCGCAGCCACCGCGCCCTCGCCCCTAAAACCCTAGCCGCCGCTGTCGGGCTCAGCTGCCCTCGGCGTGCGCGGCAAGCCGCCCCGGGGCCCGTGCCCATGCTCCCCTTTCCCCACCACCTCTCGTGCCTCTTCCCCCGCCGCCTCGCCCACTGCCGCTCGCGCCGCCGCCACCGCAGCAGCGCCGCCGTCGCCCAGCCGTTCTTGCCCCCCCCCCCTCAGCTGTCACACGACCCCGGTGAGTCGCCTCCCTCCGCCGCACTTCCTCGCCGGCCACCGCGCGCCGGAGCGCCTTCTCGGCGAGCTCCGGTGCGGCAGCAATGGCCGTCGGCGCCTTCGGTCCATGGTGGACCCATGGACCAGGGGTCAACGCCGGTCCATAAACCCACGGACTCGGTCCATGGGATTTTCAAGGTTTATTTTTATTAATTAAATCCTGGGTAATTACGAGTTTTACGCATAGACCCCTCTATTTTTATAAAATTATATTTTGAACCTCAGTTTTATGCAAAATCCTACCATTTTATATTTAGGCACCTGATGTTGTTTAAAATTATTTTCTGGCACAGTAATTTTTACAACAAAGCCCCTAGCCTTTACCTAAATAATATTTTAGCCCTAAATTTTGTAAAAACACCCCTGTAGATATTTTAATTATATTTTGATCTTGTAATTTTATAAAAACAACCATGTACCTTCTAGTAATTTTATTTTAGCCCTAAATTTTTGTAAGTAATAATTAAGCTGGGCATTTTACACCTAGACCCTTGAACTTATAAATAATTATATTTTGGTCCTATAAATTTTACAGTTAAGCCTCTGAACTTTTCCAAAATTACTTTTTAGTCCCTAAATTATATACAAAATATATTTTTACCCTAATATTTTACAATCTAGTCCCTATACTTTTATAATTACATTCTGGTCACTAAAATTTCCATAAATTATATTTTATATGTATATTTTACAGTTTAGTCGTTTTATTATTCTAAAATTACTTTTAGGCCCTATAACTTGTCTGTTTTTATATTTTTAATCCTAGACCATTAAACCTTCGTAACTTTTTACTCGTAGCTCCGATTGAGGCGATTCTTGCACTCACGCGATCGTAGCAACGTGTACTTTTTCATAGTACTGTTTTATTTGTTGTATGTTTACTGTATGGTGTGTTGTTTCTTAGTGTGTTTATATGCTTGTGTTTCCGATGTGACATTGAGTAGACGAACCGCTGTTAGAGAACTTTCGGGATCTCTATCTTGAAGACTTTGAGCAATAGCAAAGGGAACCACGCAAGTGTCCTTCAGGCATATTGAATCTATGTTTTACATTCTCTCTACCTCTATGCATGCTTGTTAATATTGAATCCTATGTGTCATTATCCTATTCCATATTATTCCTTGTCACCTGGGTTTTGGTGTAGTATAATAGTATGGGTACGTCATGCTTAGTTTGCTATGTCGGGAATGGAAATGTCTAATATTAATCTTGACTAATGGTTCACTTTGACATAACGATCATGAGGAATAGGTAATCCTTTTTAGCAACATGGAACCTAGGATGATCCAAGCAGGAGGATGATGATGATGGTGTGGGTATGCACGTGTACTCGATATAGTACTGTGGGATTGTGGTGGTACCTGCTTAGGATCACAAGGGTAGGTTCGTGGAACGTGTAACCATGAAAATAGCGCAAAGCACAGGTCTGATATGGGTAGGCTTGGTTGAGTATCAAGATGTCTTTCCAGTTTTGCTGGCAGTCGAGGAATGAGGATAGGACATTTACTCTCGGACTCAGGCGATGGATGGTTTACTCCTAACCACGGCGCTAGAGGGGGCTTCTATAGGAACGGTTTAATTCCACAGTGGTGAAACCTTAGCGTGGATTATTTGCAAGCTAGAAAGCTCTTTAAAAGACCTTGTGGTGATCTCTTGGCCTCACACCTATGGTAGTGTGATTTGGGTAACATGGAGACTTTAGTCACTGATGGGTGATGGAATCATCAACCTGTGGGTAAAGTTGTACAACTTTTACAGAGTGTAAAACTGTTATAACAGTCATGCTCACGGTCATGAGCGACATGGACCTTTCACACGATTAGCATGATGTTTACGGGTGAACTTGGTTTGGTTGGGATTGATCGGCTTCTTAGAAGGGTGTTCTATGTGAACGGTTCAGCTCTGTGTGAGTTGGTGGCTCGGGATTTTATGTGAATTGTAGTCCTCTATAGGCTATAATTAATGGTTGGCTACAGGCGGTGTAACCTGTAGTGTGGTTTTCTATGGACGGTTTAACCCATGGTTGGTTACAGGCGGTGTAACCTGTAGTGTTGGATAGATGGGATAACTTGGGAGAACTTTTCACTTAGTAAGTAAGAGTGCTATTCAAAAGGTTTTAGGTGTAGCGCTTATTTATGCAAATGAACCATTGTATTGGTCTTTCTTCTATTAAGCTTGCATGTCATTTTCCTCCCACTTGCTAAGTACTGCATGTGCTCACCCTTACTATTTTTCTTTGTTGTTGTACTATAAACTGCTGCTCAGAAGATGGAGAGATGGACTATATCGATGAAGACTACTACTAGGCGAGCGTGCCCCCGATCGATTGTCTGTGGTGTTATGGTGTCTTCCGCTATTCCTTATCGAGAGAGTCATTATAGTCTTTAAAGACAATTATTTATGTAATAATAGTACATTTTAATAATGATATTGATTATACTATTATTCACTTTACTGTCGATATGTGTGAAACTTGTTCCTGGGCACACATATGATAAGCACACATACTGCTGACAAATGAAATATTTTACATATGTAAACCTTATTATTGCATTTTGAGGGAAGGAGCAATAACCAAATAACACACCTAGCCATTTTTTTTAAAAATAGTAATTGATGGTGAAATTGTGCATTAAACAATGTGTGATGTACTTTTCATATTAGCTCCATAGTAGTAGGGAATGAGTTAAAGTATACTTGGAATCTCTATAAGCATCTACTAATAGGAAAGTTGCAAACGATATGAAAGCATCTCAACGCTATTTATTTCCTTTATAGGTTAAATTTAGAATTATATAATATGTCAGGTTGTGAAAATGTTTTATGATTTGAGCAACCAATGGTTAATAGAAAAATAGAGACCTGTATACACACAATTGTGGTTAGTTCTTTTAAGAGATTCCTTTTCGGTTTGTGCATTATTGTTGAACAAAATATTAATTGATCAATGCATATGCATTACTGTAGCAAACATATATGACCTTTAAGGTGCAAAACAGATTTGACAAAAGGATGTAGATGACTGGATTTGTCAGTCCTCTGTATCAAAATATTTTATTATTTGCTCTGCTATTCTTTAATCTATTTTCAGTTTTGATTTTCATTTTTGCCTGGCATATGTCTCACATTGCACTTTGACTTTCAGTTCCATATTGTATTCATGATATTGAGCAATATAGATTTGAGACTTTGTTCTTCACTGAATGTTACTGAAAGAACTATCAAGAGATAGACTCCATAGTGATATTGATGACCTACTGATTTGCATACTATTATATTTTGTTAGTCGCTTTGCATCACTATTACATTTTGACACCAATCATTATCCACCTCAGATCTTATGTGTTTGTACGCAAGCATGAGTGTAGAGATGTAGGTCTAATGACGTTTTCTTGCATCAACATTGTTTTGTAATAGCCACTTTGCATTCAAATGTTAGTTGAATTGGTTAACCATACTTGGTTCAGTAAAAATGTAGTTGAATCTGTGACTATACTGTGATGAATAGATTTTCGTCGCATGAACATCGTAAGTACTATACTGTGACGTATTTTTAATATTTTATAACGAAACTAAAATATTGCAGAAGGTCAAATTTCTTGTAGTGTTAATTACAACATTATTCGATTCTTCGTGTATCTCACTGGTCATGTTAAGATTTGTTGTAAGGACAACTACCATTCATTTATCTTATTATTCATTATTTTTGTTGCTTGAAATCAGTGCATCTTTCTATGGGAGCAGGTAATTTCCATAGAGTGTTAGACTTTGCGGATTACAACTTGGAGTTTTTACTGCTGAAGTTTGAAGGTTGTTAGACAGCAGATCGTTTGGCATGTTGTGTCTGCCACAACTAGAGAGATCAAGAGGACGAAGCGGTGCTACTAATACATGATAGGCTTTTAACATGTGTTTTCATTTAATACATGATAATTGTGTTGAACAATGGCAACGTGTGTGTCACACGTGCAAAAAACTAGTATAAAATAAAGTGATAAATGTAATTACCATATCCAGTATTTTGTTATAGGAGTAAATGAGATGAGGCAAGTTTCATTCATCCAAATTGATCTTTCCAGAATTCTCAACAATTGCAGTGTAGCATAATAAAACATACAATTGTCAAATACAAGTTTCAAGGACAAATTAGCACTCCTCCCTTATTTTCTGAATTCAAAAATATCCTTCAATTTTCAGGTCATCGGTGTTTGCTCCTGTCAGTAGTTTAGTCATAGAATTATTTGATGACCATATATTGTTCGGACTCCTTCCCTGTATCCTATTGCTACCTTCTTCCTGTGCCTTTTGTACCTTGCAAGGTAAGAAAATCAAAAGGTTCAAGCAACAAGAACGAAATTCAAAAGGTTCAAAGATATAACAAACCGGGCCTCAATGTCGGCGATCAAGGAGATCTCGTGCTTGTCCGCCTGTGGAAGGCAGAGAGCTTGGCGAGCTCCGCCTATCGTCATCCGTGCCCAAAATGGACCCTCTGACTCTGTCGAGCGTAGATCTGGCCGCGATGTATATGCCGGTGGCAAGGGCAGAGGCGGCTGGCCATAGGCCTTGGCGTTCGGTTGTACCCGAACTTTTGGTGCGGTTAGTTCAATTTTTAAGAACTTCGGTTCTCTAAAATCAATACCCAAATTGATGAATGTTATATGGGTATTTCAAAAAAATTAGGTACCAACATTTTGGTTTGGGTTTCGGTTCTACCCAAAGTACCCAATTTTGTGTAACATGTCAGCAAGTTTCAACTTATTTAATTTAAGTGGCATTAGGAATTTTACACTAAAATAATTCATATTTATTGTCAAATATATACATGTTACAGTTTGTATATTTAACATTTTCTTGTTGCATGTACGCATTATTTGGTTCGATCCCACACACATGCATCTGTGTAGGATGAATGTGTAGAGAAGGTAGAATTTTTTGCTTGTTAGGTTATATGGGTAATTCGGTTACCTGAAAATGCTATCCAAACCTAAAAGAAATATTTCGGTTGTCCAAGTTCACTACGCAAAAAAATTATCCATGACCCAAAATCTCGGTTCTTTCGATCTTGGTTCTAGTTCGTTCGGTTCGGGTCTTTGAATCTCCGTTTTTGTGCCCAGCCCTAGGTGGTCGACGGTGTGTGTGTGTGTGTGTGTGAGAGAGAGAGAGAGAGAGAGACATGGGATTCTGGAAAGCTTTTCTTAATAGTGGTGCTTGATCCATTGGTACGAAATCTTATAATCTAAAATCATAACTATTGGCCAGTATTTTATCAGTTTATGGATAATATCGGGAAAAAATAAAAAGGTGCATCTACAATACTTAATTTTGATTGTTATAAATAAAGTTAAATTAAAAATCTAATTAATAACTGAGAAACCATATGAATATGTGTTATGGTTTACGATATATGTGATGAGTAATTGACTTGAGCAGATTTGGTGTTTGAGTTAAAATGCGGGAATCTAGGGATTGCATGAGTTTGTGCTTGGTTATCTTTGTGACTAACCAGAGTTGATGAAGGTGTTAGAGATGTTGCAGGAGTTCGAAAATGTGTTTGCTTGTCTCATGATGTATAGGTCACTGGAGTCAACTTGACGGTCAACGGCGAGAGGATCGGGTACAAGTAGGAGACTTGGGGCCAGACGATCAGGAGGCCGAGTGGAGTCAAGGGTGATCCATACTGTACACATGGAGAAGCAAGGAGCACGGACGGTTTAGCGGTTGAGCTTCAAAACCGTGGGTGATGATCAAGACGGCGGGGTTGACCAAGTCAAAGGTGATCGAGTGTCGGTGCAAGTAGAGGCTTCCAATAGACCGGAGGCAGGAGAGACTTGCCGGTAAGGAGGATCATGGGACGAGGTGACACGCGTCAAGATCATAAGTCTTGCTTCGGTGGAAGTGAGCATGAAGTCGCGCTTTGAGAAGCGTGCAAGGTGGTTTCCTGGTTTGGGCCTCAAAACCAATGGCGTGGTTGGTGGTGCATGTGGCACCATCACGGAGCTTGCTTCGAGGCGAAGCAAAATCATGAAGAGCGCGAGGGCGTTCGGGCGACGAGAAGAAAGATGGACGGATTTGCCCCTGGTGATAGGTGGCGGTGTTAAGTAGGTCAAGAGTAGAGTGGTCATGTGGACAACCCTTGGACCTATATAAGGAGAGGTAGGGCTAGTGGGAGGGGTGAGCCTCTTGCACTAACTTTGTGGGTTTCATTCCTTTTGTGCTAGGAGAGTGCTTCATATTTTAGTGGAGAGGAGAGGGTGTGTGAGAGACATCTCTAACTCTTCCAAATAGTGGGAGGAAGAGGGTGGCTTCCTAGCCTTGTACCTATGAATCTTGTAAGCATGTTTCCATGATATGAGAAGTATTTTCGTGCTCAAGATTTCTCTCTTTACTTGAATCCCAAAATTCCCCTTTTCCTATTTTTGGAGGTATTTTCGTGGTGATTTTCGATCTCATTTTTGGACGAGATTTTGGCCCGAATTTCTTGAGAAACTTATTGCTAGGATAAGCTAGAACAATCCTCTATGGATCTTTGATCGAATCAATAGCTCTAGCACCTTTGATTTGAAGGATTTCTCAAGTTTTCTCTTTTTGGTGTTCTTGGCACAAGATCTGAAATTTGTGATGATTTCTTGAGCAAATTGAGATGATCTCTTAGAATTAGCGTCGTGATGTGATGAGGATTCATTGGTCCAACAATCGCATCATTTGGAGTTCGTTTGATTGAGTTTTGGAGAAGTTTTGACAAGATCCCAAGAGTTTTTCTGTCCTGTCGGGGGTTGACCGGCACTGCTGATGACCAGGATCGGCCCTGCCGATTGGTCTGGTCTGTTGATTCCAGTGAGTCTGCACCCCGCACCGGCACTGCCGATAGGGGGACCGGCACTGCCGATGATGCGCACCGGCACTGCCGATAGGCGAGACCGGTACTGCCGATGCCGACCGGCACTGCCGATGGCAGGGATCGGTACTGCCGATGAGTGTTCAGTTCTGAACTGTTGAGCCTTTCGTCTTCTTTTTTTATTTCCGCTGTGTTTCCTTACTGTGGTTGATCACTCTTAGGGCTAGTACACCACGAGTTGGTATGTGTAGTCTTGGTGATCGGTTCGGAGGTTGGCTCGGGTTGTTTTTAGGATATAGGCCAAGTTCTCTTGGAGAATTTTAATTGGCTCCCATTCACACCCCCCCCCCCTTTTGATCGCCTTCTCGGTCCTTCAATAACTAATATTTAATATTTTTAGTGATATTTTAATGATTTGATACAGTTAATGTTTGATCGTAAAAAAATCATAAATTTATTAATTAAGAGTGAAATTACAAAAATATAAACTATTTTAGACAGTAAAACTCCTCTTATTTATTATTTGCATTTTTATGTGAAATTAATACATTAAGAGATGGTTATTAGTAAGCAAGGCTCCAGGAACATGTACACACATACCAGTATTGATTAATAATAATGTCAAATAAAGCTGCAGTAGTAATTAAAGACACCAGGCATGCATGCATCCATATATATAGAACTATATAGATGATTCATGATTTCAATCCAAACAATATATATAAATCCTACTACTAAAAGTCTGCGCGCTAGCTCGCTCACCACACACCAGGGCATGCATACATATCATCATATAGAATAATGTTACATGCGTCGTGAAAATCAAACAAGAAAGAAATCTAATTAAATAACAACATAATAACAATACAGAATCGCTAGCTATAGTAGCACTCTCGCTCTCTCTCAGATGACCGGATCAAACGTTTTCCGTTGATGAGGAGGTGGAGGAGGGCAGGAGGAGAGGCTGCGTGACGGCGGACGACGCCTGCTGCTTGTTGGAGGAGGAGGAGCTGGTGGTGGTGCTCCTGACGACGATGTCGGCGGCGGCGGCGGCGTCCTTGGCGAGTCGTGCCCTTTCTTGGCTCTTGCCCCAGAGGACGAGGTAGAGGCCCGCGATGATGAGCACGGCGCCGATGATCCCTCCCAGGTAGAACTTCTCGCCCAGGGTCAGGGACGCCATGATGGCCACCACCAAGGTCTGCACCGGCTGATACACAGCCACGAACACTGGGCCCCCACGGTCGATGCACCAGATCTGCACCGCGAACGCCACGCCGGAAGCGATGAAACCCTGCGCGCGTGCACACACGATACGAGCGAGTATTATATTAGTTCGTAATCACAGAATGTATGTAGCTAGTAAATCACCATAATCATCTTGTTTTTATATTAGTAGGCTTCTCTCACATCATATATGCCCTTACACTCCACTACAGTACTTATGATGTGTCATCGATCGACAACGAACTTTAAGAAGATAAAACAGTAGCCAGGATGGACATATGCACTTATTAATTGCATTGTCTCCAGAAACAAAAAAAAAAAAATTAGTACTCACGGCGTATAGGATTGTGAAGAGCTCTGAGCCGGAGTGGAACTGCCATGCGTCTGCGTCCCTCTCCATGAAGGCGGCGATGATGAGGAACTGGATGACGCCGAAGAAGCAGGTGTAGGAGGTGACGGAGAGGCGAGCCGGGTACTTTTTGAGCACGGGTGCCTGCAGCACCAGCCAACCCGACCATGACAGGCAGTGCCCGATCAGGTACACGCAACCCAGCGTCCAGTTCTTCATCACCATCTCGCCGTCGCCGACCACCACCTGATGATGATCGCTGCCGGTGGGGCCGAAGATGGTGGGGCCCTTGTACAGCGTGATCACCGAGGCCCCCGCCACGCAGGCCAGCGTGCCCACCACCTTGGCCACGCCGTCGCGCCGGTCAAGACGGACCTTCTCGATCCTCAGCGCGGCGGCCATGGCGAAGGTGATGGCAGGGACGGAGTTCTGGATGGCAGACGCGAATGTGGGCGACGTGTTGTCAAGCCCCAGAAGGTAAAAACCTTGGTTCGCAGTGATCCTATATATTATTCATATTCATGTGTATAGATCAATAATCAGTATAGCAATAAGTTGTTATAATTAATTAGCTACTACTGCCTTCGATCATCATCTTAATTAGTATTATTATTATTACCCGCAGAGGGCGAGGAGGAAGAACTGAACCACGAAGTTGAGGGTCAGCTTAGGCCTGTCCTTCCTGATGATGCAGTACATGCAAAATAAAGTGTCGTCAATAATAATACTAATCAATTAATTAAGGAATGGCGGATCGGATGAACTTATTGTTAACATCTAGTACTAGTACTAGTACTAGTAGAGAATAATGCAGCATGACAAAAAAGTGTATATAGTGTAGTACTTCTCTAGGAAGTATGCGAATGGCACGAGGAGGCAGAGCGCGATGATGTTGCGATAGACGGGGAAGACGAGCTTGCTGATGCCCATGTTGAGCGCCAACCGCGACACCACATGGAAACCGGCATAGCCGAACTGCAGCGTCAGCATCGCCACATGAAGCTGAGCCTTCTCCGGCATGCCGCACACACGCCGACCCTCCATCCCGTCCGCCATTACTATTCTTCTTTTTCTCAGTGTCCTCGCTCAGAGTTATCTGCTGGCCGGGGAGCTAGCTAGCTGCAATGAAAGAAGCAAAGGATCACTGAGCTGAGTGAGGTAGGAGGCTCAGCCAGGGGTGGTCTCTATATAGTAGTGTGTGAGAGAAGAGAGCTCAAGCTCATGAGCTGTTAGTAGTTTGAGATCGAGGAGAGCGAGTGGTCCCCACCTGTCGGCCGGGCGACAAAGAGAGGATAGACGTGGCACTCCAACTGTCACTGTTTCCCCCCTTGTCGTACGTCCACACTGCTTCCTTCTTTTCTCGGACATTTACTAGTATTATTATTACTGCCTACTACTGGAGGGCACCACCTCCAGTAACTTTGGCACTGACTATATACTCCACTTGTAAAAATGTTAGAGCGTGGCTTATGGTTTCGCCTTGTGCCGGCTACAAAACAATTGCCATGTCACTTTGTACCTTATTTATGGGATAATTGCAAAACAAGTCATGTTCTAGAACCTATTTCTAAAAATGATTCTCTTTTTTCCAAGTTTGCAAAACCGGTCCACTTTTGTTGCAAAACCGGTCCACTTTTTTGAAAAAACAGGACCTAGGTGCGGCTTCATATTAAAAAAAAAAGTGGCCGGTTTGCAAACTTGGAAAAAGTGAACCATTTTCATAATTAAGATCCACAATAGGACCTGTTTTGCAATTGCCCTGTTATTTATATACAAAAGTTGCTTATTAATTAACGTAAAATATACCAATCCAACAGTTCATATAAGGCCCACCTCCATCCTCTCACTCTATCACTAGTCATTTCAGAGTCTGTACGTGCACTTATTTTCTATGTTTTTGGTGTGACTTTTTTTTTTTAAAAAAAAGAATCTCTCAAAACTTTAGGAAATGGTGTATAGTCACTTTGAGGTCTAACATGCAACATGCTAGTTACCAAATGAATATAAACGACGGGTGCAAGGAGACATTCGCTAGTGTTGCATTTGGGCGCGCTAGCCTATCAAATAGTCACTGTGAAGCGACATAGTACAGTGTTAGCTAATAGTGTACTGTTGATTGCATTTGGCGGAACGAGCGATTGCATTAGCGGGTTCAGCGGTGTGGTGTCGCTTTTGATTGCTAGCTAGCTATAGCGGCGATTTTACGAAGAGACGGCAGCTATAGAGCTTTCCCTGTGCTATGTGCTCAGTGGTGGACTGGTTTGTTTGATGGCTTCTCCATCGATGGACCCGACTCTTTTGGCGCCACTCCACTAACACCGGCCGGTCGTCGTGTGCACAACTGCAGATTGATAGACAGAAAGCGATTGACAATGGAAAAGCAGTCGCCGAACCGAAAGTAATTGCACGCATTACTTATTTCTCTGCTTTGCTTTGCTCTAACTATATATCTTCAGAATACTCGCATAACTGAGACGTCATCACGCTGTGGAATTGCTATTAGTCTGGTTGCATTCGTTGTTGAGAGAATTATTATACACGTTCTGATAGAGATCATTCTTTGGTGTCTGCATATACATGCATGATTTTATATCTCCTGTTGGGAAATTAGTGTTTTGGGAGGATCAGGACAGAGCTGTTGTTGGAATCCATGAACATGCCCAACAAAAAATCATGCATGCACACCTTTTCTACTTATTTAATTTAACATATATCTGCTGAAAACAAGGGAGAAAAATATAGTAAATAAAGCTAATCCAAATGTCCAACCTCCACTACAACCACATGGATCTGTTAGCTGCTTAAGAAAAGCAGGGGGGAAAAAGCCAACAGGTGCTTAAACAAATAGATGAATAGAATGAAATTTCAAGGGGGAAGGTTGCAAACTATTTAAAGAGGCTGGAATATTAATGAAATATCCCTTTTTCTAAAAAAAATATTTGAAAAGGGTGGAGGGGAAGAGAAATGCTTGGGTGGACTGGACCGCAGAATAGATTAGAGAGAGCATGCATGTCAAAGCAGCCTGGACACAGTGTCTTTTCAGAACATCTCCAAATCATGTCTTTTGTTTATCATCGCCCAAGCATGCAACTGCAATTCCACATCTAATAATGATAACGCTTGAGTGCGTGAGTGCATCTTGCAGGGCCGTATATTCCATCGATGGGTTGGACCTGCTGGCTGCCCAGGTGCTTCGTGAGAACGATGGTTAGCTAGCTTTTCCTTCTTTTCTGGGACATGCTGCTTGCCACAGCCGCGACACTTACACACAGCATGCACCTTTTTTTTTCTTTCTTTCTTTTAAAGTATATTCGTTTCCTTGATCCGGTCGATGGAATGAATGAATAGAAAGCCCAGCAGCTGCTAGCTGCACAATATAATGCACCCACACGGTTGCAGGCTCTGGGGGTAGGTCAGACCATTCATAAACCATTATATATGGCTACTAGTATTGTAGTGCACTAAGTAGCTAGTTGTTGCAATCTTACAACAGTGCTGAGCCAAAACCGCGACTTTAATTTGGATGTCTGCATCTCAACATTATTACTAGCTTGTTACTGCTGGACAGAGTCCTTTTTCTTCGATAAATCGCATAATAACTGTACTCTCAGTATGTAGCTGATCGAAACAAGTAGCATGTACTTGTCTGGATTGAAACGCAAGCTAAGATTTAATTAACCTGATAGTGAAATGGTCCCCTCATAGGTCGGTACCTTGTTAAATCGGTAGGCTTGGCCATAGCTTTGCCTTTAACCGGTCTATCGAGTTGGAAAAGCTTATAAATTACTAGTAAAAATACTGCTCGATCGATCGATCGATCCACCCATGGATGCTTAATCGTTACTTATGCCAGCAAATTGAGTGCATCACTCGGTCGAACTGGTTTGATCACTCAGCTCAGTCCACGAGTGGTCCTAAACCAACACCTGGAACGTACTGCCCTTTTTCCTACTTTGCCGCGCGTGATATATAGATCTGTCTTGCATATGCATGTGACCGATCTCTTCTGCATGTTCGACACTCTGCTAGCTACAAGACGGCCTAAATTGCTGTAGTGTTCACCTTTATGAGAGAAATGAGAATTATAAAATTACTATATGTGCTTCTACTTTTTATGGCCCATAGCTAGAGTTCAAGACTAGTAACACGTAATACACTGACGCTCAAGTGTATATATATGATGGAATAATGTGGAAAGGGAGATGGAGCTGATGATGCACTGGTGAGAGACTAACCAACAGCAAAAGGATGTAATCTATTTTCGATTCTTGATGAGCAGGTTGAGGCCGACAAGGCATGGATGGATGTGGCAGCTTGCACTAGCAAGGGCAGCATGTCGAGACATGGATGGATGGACAACGCAACGCATGCACACCAACGACATTGCAATGCTCACTGGCAGCGTCACATCCATCGTCGTCGATCGTGGCTTTTTATTTTTCTTTCCTTCTGGCGTGTGTGCCCATTGCATTTTCTAACCGCCGTTTATTGCTTGGTGAACCACTGCGTTTCTTGTAAGTCATTTGTTCGCTGATTAATCAGCTGGTGTGTCATAATTATGAGCACTTGATTTGTTCTGATTATTGTATGTAGCTTCCTGGAGGATGGATGATCCATCTTGTTTTTTGAAGATATATATTCAGGAGATCACGCAATGCAAAAAAGAAAAAGAAAAGGCCCGGCAGGCGGGGGTCGTTAACTGTACTCTTTTTTCATTAAGTAGGTATATATATTTGAACTTTGCATCTGCAATGATGTAAAGATACATGTCTGCCATTACACCATTCACCCACAGCTTTATGTAGTGATTATTTTAGACATCACCTGTCCCCGTGTGATCCATTTGATTTGTGTCATTTATTAACTTTTTTTTTGTTTTGTACATCCTAAATAACCTTAGCCATTAGCTAAGCAGACAACTTTTGATTTGGCTGATGCACGCCCTGCTGACTCAAAAGTCAATAAGCTAGATATCTGAAGAATGGATCTCTCCGTGATGCTAGTTTTCAACAAACAGATTGCTGAAAGGTCGATCGAGCAGTTCGCTGAGGGAGACTAAAAGCCTTGAGCAGCTGAGCAACGTTGCTGCTGGAAGTATGCAGGGAACAGAGTTTTTGACTGTGCGACATGCCATGATGCAGCAGAGTCCAAGTGAGAGAGAACGAGTGCAAGGCGTCCCCTCAAACTCAGACAGCTTGGAATGTTTGGCCTGCAACACTGCAGGGCAACAGAAATGGCGTAGGATCTATAGCAGTACTCCTAGATCGAGAGCTGGGTTCCTTGGAAAGACCAGTAATGTCCACGAATCCGGCAGCAGGTGCAGGATGCTAAAGGCAATCGGCCGAGAATGAAGGGGCAGCAAGTACTACTGAGTAAGCGACATGCAGGTGCATTCCTCCAACAAACTGTACCTTATTGTCATCAGTAGCCGGCAAACACGAAAGCAAGAGAGAGAGAGAGAGAGAGCACAATGCAGGGGCAGAGGCCATTCTTTTGAGTCTCGCTTTGCTTAAGATGCTGCTGCTCAATGCAACAGTGTGGTCAACTATGCTTGCAGACTGTAGCTAATTTATGTACTAGTTCCTTTTTTAGAAAATGAAAGAGATTTTCGGCCTATATATGCATGTCTAAACATAACATTCATGTGTATGCGCTCGTCTGTCGTCAGTATAAATAAGCTGCTGCTGCTTGAGCAAAGGATTCATGCACAAATAAATGAACGAACGCGCCAAACATCTAGTACAGCTGAACTGTGTGTCGGTCAACTTTAATTTGCATGCCTTGATAAGGACGTACGATAATAAAGAGTGCTACTGATCGATTACCTGCATGCACGCCCAAGCAGCTGTTCGTCATTGCTTCCTCTGCTTGGGCAGCATCATCTTCGTCATTGATCGAGCTCCCGGCCATGGATCCCCAGTATATATTCTTGGCGAGGCATCATGGCACTCGCCGGTGCCTTAGCTTGCCGACATGCCTATACTTACCTAGAGTAGAGTACTTGATACACTTATTACGACCTACTCGCTCCTTTAGTTTCTTTTGACGCCAGCGCTGGTTAGATCATGAGCGTCAGCAAAAGAAGGAACGAGGGAGATCATTCGATTATCTTTTGTCAAGACAATAATGCTGCAGTAGCAGTATTTGACCGCACCAGACATATTATTCTGGTCCAACATATATTCGGCGCCTCAAAAACAAGTCATGATAGTGTGAATGTACATACTACTATCATGATGGTTAAGATGGCATACGACGCCAATGGTTTTTAGACTTGCAAAGCAGGCACCATATCTCGATCTTTAGTATATAGTTGTGCGTATATATATCGACATGGACCCGCAACCACAACACGACAGAAAACTAACACGCTACACGACAGCAGGCATGTATCCACGTCACCAAAACTCGTCATGCTCTCAAAATGAAACAAAAAAACTAGTTACTTTATTCTAAAATATAAGCATTTCAGGCTAATAGAGACAATATTCAGATTTACAACATCTCTCATGTATTTAAACACACAGTTTTTCAAGTACATGTGACATGCTATGAATATAGATCAATGCTTTAAATATTTATATTTTTTAGATACATATAATATGATATGAATCTACTGTATATAGTATCTACGAGTAATAAGTGTCATGAACATGATCATAGAAGCATTTGTAGATACTAGGGATCGTCCGGGATTGTCGGTGACAGGACAAGGCATCAGCAGTGTATTCGCACTTCAAAATTAAAGGAGGGTGCTATACAGATACAGGGAATATTCTCGATCATTCTGGTGGGAATTGAAGCCTCATTTCTTTTTTCAAAAGGTAGCAATGGCATAGTAATGTGTGTGGGTGGGTGCAAATCCCGTGTCATGTGGCTCATCATCATCGAGGTTGGCTAGGAATTGTAGATCGCATCTGAATCTCTGCTCACAGACAATGCGGTGATACTAAGTCAACAGCTACACGTGGCCTCTCTCTCGTTGTGTACACTGAATCACTGATCATATATACTGTAGTATATCGATAGTACTGTAGGTTAAGCAGAATGAGCATATATATCCTCTGCATATATGCATCGATCATATATATATATATATATATATATATGGGGCCAAGAAAGTGTGAAGTACTGGTTATCTTTGTACACTCTGGTGAGAAGAATAAAAGCACGAAAAAAGAACGATAGAGATGTGGTTGTTGCTGAGAACATGATGTAGCTGGCTCAGCAGTTTAGAGAAGATCCGGGCAAGCTCTCTGTGTCAAAACAATATGCTATCGAGCGTAGGAACCCCAGCTTTATTTGGAGAATGAAGATTCCTCGTCCCTCGATCGGTCCTTTCCGAAAGAGAGACGACCCTCGCTCTCTGTTAAACTGGAATCATAATGATGGCGCAACAAGTGGATCCGATCCATGGAATATATGGAAAGTAAGGTTTCCCGTCAAAAAAAAAAATTATGGAAAGGAAGCGCAGCGCATGGTTAATAACTTTGCTTTGCTTGACATGTGCTGTGCAGGGTTGCATTGTATGGTATCGAATCAACCGTCCATAGCGAGAAAGAACAAAAAAAGATTAGATTCAAAGGTGGGAATGATGCGGACTCCCGGGTGGGAGGCATGCAGCACAAGATCACCCACACTAGTCGTCGATCATTCGATGGTCACCACTCACGTACGTACACTCTCAGTCCACCGATTCCGCTGATCGTCCGTTCATTCTTGAGCTGATGCAAATTTCCTCATGATTTTAGTGTACCACATCGTTGTACCGGCGGCTGCTTTTTGGTGCAGCAACAAATTTTTGCCTCTGAGGCATCTACTCTCTATGTATGCGTTAATATTCCCTTATTAATACTTAACAGTGTATTAACACATATATGAAACCATCTAGCACATTCACTTCTTAAGATTCTTAATAAAAAAAACGAAAGACGCATGCACCACCATGCATGTCACTTTCGCACACTCGTTTCCTAGAGGCTACACCTTTTAAAAAAAAATTAGTATTTTGGCCATCACAGGCTGTTGATAATTAAATACAATTGGGCCGGGTGAACGGTCATACTTGTGGTCCAATGTTCACCAGTCCATGAGGCTGCTGTTAGACCTTGCGTTGTCGGACCAACGAGAAAAAAAGTTAATTTCCCTCCACTCAAAAGAACAAAAAGAAAGAAAAAAAGTACACTATAAAGTATTCCCACAAACAAGAATTTGTTTATTTTGTTCTGAAATGCATTCAGATGATATTGTACCTTATTAATAAGTGGTGGTACATGAAAATTGACATGGAGATGGACTGGAGTACTGATCTTCAAATGAATTATAGATTACATTACATGAAATTTAATTAGACACTGAATTACATTAGAGAGAATAAACAACAAGGAAGAACCAAATTAAGGCCGGCCATCAGCCAATAACAATGCCTTAACAATGAATCGTGGATAGAATTATGCTGAAGAATATATATTATATGAATCGGGATGCGACGTGAGCGTTGTAGAGACATATATAGATGATCAGAAGACCTTTGCGACGTCCTTCATGAGCCCCGGGTTGGCATTGCAGAAGGAGATGAACTCATCAAAGTCGATGAATCCATCGCCGTCGGTGTCGATCTCGGCCATCATGCGCTGGACCTCGTCGGCGGAGGTGGAGCCCAGCGTCCGCAACGCGTCGGTGAGCTCGGCAAGCGAGATCTTGCCGTCGCCGTTGGTGTCGAACCGCTTGAAGATGCGCTCCATGTCACCGGTGTTGGCCATGCTGCTTAGCTTCTTCTTCGATTGCTCTCTATCTGTAAATTTAATTTCACGAGCCCTCGTAGCTCCGGCCGACCGATATATGTGTCTGCTGCTGTCAACTGTGATAATAGATGACCTGATTAATTTGATGATATCTCCCTACCTGCAGGGATCGGAGCAACTGAGATATAGATGGACAATTTGATCCTGTGTTGTGCTATATAGCTAGAAACAATCAATTGTCCGTTTAAGTAAGAAGATGGCTGTATTTGTAGTGCTATTGTTAAGGTTTGTGGCCGGGAGAAAATGGCGGGTCACCTTACCTTCCATTCCGTGCCACCGGAATCGTTCAAACATGCAGTGCAGTGCGGCTATGGATACAAATCAGCTACAGCCCATGCACGGCCCACTATCTGCCTCCAAGAGAAAAGATAAAGCAGCCCGGCCCAACGCGTGTCGTCATGGCGACAAGCAACTGATGACGTGTAAACTGCGCGGCCTCTCAGGCTCAGGCGGGCCCGCAGCAGCCGGTCCCTCTCCCTCTCCCTCCTCCTCCTCGATCGCCGCCAAGCTCCAGCTCCGATGGCGGTGGCCTTCGCCGCGGGCCGCCGCCTAATCACGCCAGCCCGCCGCGGCCGTGCGTTCTGGTCGGCCTCGTGGACCGCCGACCCGGCGCCCGCTGCCTCGGGCCCCTCGTCGCCGTCGCCGGACAAGAAGAAGGCGCCGACCGGGCAGCATCGCCTGGCCGCGGTCATGGACGCCGTCAACGAGCGCAAGCTCCCTACGGAACTACGCGGACGCGGCAACGCGGTCAGGTACCATCTCCCGTCCCTGATCCACTGATCCCTCCTTCTTACCCAACCAGCCGAGAGCCGAGTACCCAGTAGTAAGCTCCAATCCAAGGACAAAAACAATTTAAGTTGTTCCTTGTGCGGTTGTGCTGTGCCAAATGATTTGTGCTTCATTTATCATAAGGGTCCACGCAAGGTCTGCAATTTCACACATCAGGGTGTGCTCCTTCTGCATAAGAGCTAATAAATAAGAGCAGTTTTACTATGCATATTAGCTTTACTGGAGGTAATATTTAGGGGTAATAATGTAATTTACTCATATATTCATTTAATTATCCATATTGTCATTAGGGGTATAGGGGTAATTTCTTAGCATCTTCACTCCATCCGTGTAGTGCCCACTGGCGCCGCCGCCACTACCACATGTAGGCCTGATTGAAGTCGCCGACATTTTTTATCTTTTCAGTAATACTCCAGTAAAATCATTACTACTTTAATTACTGGCAGTAATAGTAATGGGATGAAAAGTAATCTTAACCATCGGATTACAATTACTGTCAGTAATTACTGCATTACCTCCAGTAATTACTGGAGGTAATATGTATAGAAAAACTGCTCAATAAATTAAGCCCAAAAGGTAGGAAAATTCACCATGCACACACATCATCCTCGCTGTATATATTGTCTTCGGAGATCATATACATGCTGGTGAAGCACTAATATAGGATGCAAAATAATTTTCTCTTGCACTATCATGCCAGACACGTTTACTTTTCGGAAGGGAACCAGGCACGTTAGCTGACAGCGGTATCTCAGTTGCCTGATTAATGCTTAGGATGTTTTGTTTCCCTTTACTCGATCATACAATTGTAAATTCTACAACTGTTGATTCTTGTGAAAATTTTCTCACCTCACACCTCACAATATTGTCATGTGCGCTAAGTTAGTACACACGCAATTCTAACCCCAGAATCGGCGACATGTCTGATTATAGACATCCAAATTTTCAGGCAGAAGCAGAACCTCTTGTTTTTTTACTCATAGCAACCTATATGCAGTAGTCTGTAGACTTCAGTGCGCTGTTATCCCTTTGCTGCAATAACTTGAGTTATCCATGGTGTAAGCCAACAAGATGTAAGTGCTTCATACCTTATCCTGCAGTAGTGATTTCATACCCTTTTTTAGCGCCTTATTTGTGATCTGCTGAAAGCAGTCAGAACTGCTCATCAATATGTGTTTGTCCTCATCATTTTCTGTGTTCCCTTAATGTATACTTTTGATTTGTAAGCAAGCGATGGGTTTAGTTTGGTGGATGCACATGCACCAGCAACTTGCTAGTACCAACTTCTTGTTCGTTCTGTTTGGTTGCCCTTGTGGTAGATAACACAATGCAGATTTTAGAGTCAACCTAGTTCAGTAACTTTGTGGACTATCAACTGTGGATCATTTTGGCTCTGCTTCAGTGTTCGCCGGATATGCTTATACTAGCTTTTATAATTGTGGGGTTGAAAAGTGTCTAGGCTTGTATCTCATCGATATATTCCACAATCATGTAGCGGTACTATATGTATCAAATGGTTTAGTTTGTCCCTAATTGATCAGTGGTTTGCCATTTTACAGGTCTGAAACTGACATAGTAAATGTTGTGGAACAAAGAATATGGCATTCTATGGAAGAAGGGCACTTTGAAAATCTACCGGGGAAGGGCAAACCTTTAAACCTTATATCAAATCCTCATGCCGATCCGGCCGAAGACACCCTTTACAGGATACTTTCAAGGAATGGTTGTGCGCCTGAATGGGTTGAACTGAACAAAGAAATCCGTGGCATGATTGCTGGATGGAGATCGGCATTAAGAAAGGCTTGGGCGAACCGCTCAGAAGATGATGGTTCTCGCTGGAATGATGACTGCAGGGTTCTTCAGGAACAAATTCGGCAAATAAATGACAAGGTGCTACTCCACATCAGCAACCGTGTGCATTGTCATTCTTGAAAATATCACTAGTCTAATGTGAAGTTCTCTTCTGCTGCAAAATTGCAGGTTTTCCGATACAATCTGATAGTACCGATTGGGCGCCAGATGTTTGGTTTGAACTGGGACAAGGAGCTGGATAAATTAAAACTGAAGTAGGAGTAAGAAGCAGTAGGAATCACTATGAAACGAGAACACAGGATTAGTTGATTTTGTTGTATTGTTCTGTAACTGCACGTGATGTATTAGATGCTCAGAATAGAAATTATATATGTATACATTACATAGGTATTATGCGGTATGTTTTTTCGGAACCAAGTTTTGAGGGGCCGAGCCCACAAATAAAGACGAACAAGGAATCTCGATTCTACATGAACAACAGTTCGAGTATTTTAGTTGTTCGAACTAAAATATTCCACAGAGTATCTTAGTTCCAATTTTTAAAACAAGGACAATATTTAAAGTTGTATCAACTATAGGATCAAGCTAATGAGTCATATAATGAAGCTATGGAAGCGAGTCATTGAGCATCGCTTGAGAGGATTGACGATGACGAGCGTCACCTGAAACTAATTTGATTTCATGCCAGTGAAATCAACGATAAAGATGATTTTCTTGATCAGACAACTTATGTAGAGATATAGTGTACAGAAGAAAGAACTGCATATGGTCTTCATTGACCTAGAAAAGAATTAGATAAGATGCCAAGGAATATCATGTGGTGGGTCTTAGAAAGGTACAAAGTCGGTCACAAACAAAAAAGGTACAAAATACATCAACCTTATTAAGAACTCTAAAAAAAGCTCATTAAGAATATGTATAATCATGTTATGACAAGTGTACGAAACGAGTGATAGAGACACCAATGTTTTCCTAATTAATATAAGAAGACTACACTAAGGATAGGCTAGGTTCCTTCGTAGATTGATACACTGCGACAATTGGGTAGGGAGGGCGGAACTGGATTGGTTTGAGACCGACGGATGGACAAATGGCACAAATCTGGTAGGTGCTGCACAAGGAAAAATATACAACAGCGTATGCATAAAATTTTCTTCCATCACCATGGTCTTTTCATCTATTCATAAATATGCCATGTTTTCAGAAAGTACCCTTGCATTCTGTGCGTTCTCATCCATAGCCTTGGTATCCTAATGGCTCCGATGAAGGTAAATTAATAAAGGTATATACTTAAAAATAGTTGACCATCAAACTTTACAACCATGCAGAAATTATGACTATTAGCTCATTGGAGAAAGAAACAGGGGACTTTCACGTAATTCACCAAACACAGAACCACACCAATGCTCCAGGCAGTAACGCAGAAGTACAGAGAATATTTAGCAGCAGGTACACAGCATATTTTAACTTGATCCAAGTACCCTAAACCCTAAACTACTACCATATATCCTGATCCATAGGATACATCCAAGGGCAACATAGAGCAGCCAAGACGCATATTACAGACGGAACGAGGCTACAACTAAGGCAACAGTGGTTACGTAACCCAGAATTCTCAAAAATGTACCGCATCTGTCCATTATCTCCACTTGACGCCTAGCATCAAGAGACAGAAAATAGTGATAAGAGTTAGTAAAGAGCAATTGAAAGTTTAAATACATTTTATTCTCATGTGTTGAATAGGTATAAAAGTCATGGAATATATATACCTAACATCCTCCATCTTAGCCTGCACCGCCTCTACCTCAATATGCATCTTCATGGCCTGCTCGTTGTTTGCCTTAATTATGGCAAAACGTTCTCTCGACCTTTTTAGTTGCTGTAGAATGTCCTCTGGGAGGTATTTTTCTTCCTATATAATACATTATTATATATAAAGATTTAAAGAAATACACAACCATTATGTTCCAATACATACAGCAAAAAAACAATATAGCATAGATTTAACACAGTTACATTGGTTTAAATGGCATAAGGATTAGTAAAAACTAGATTGCTTTCAAGATTTAAAAAGGCGGTTTCAATTTGTCTTATATATACTTGGCATAGTTGGAACAATTATAATTACAGAGTGCCAATTCGAAATCACACATTTATCTTATAAATTAAGAAAAGAATCTAGGTTAGACCAAATCGATCAACTCCAGAACTAGACTAAATACAAAGGGATTTCGCTAGTCCAGCCGGAGCCACCGTCGCAAATCTAAAGCCCCTACTCTAACCCGAAGTGGAGAGCAACTTCACCCACCAAATCCAAAATCCGGTAATCCCTAACCCTAGTTTAAGAAAAGGTGACTGATGGAATTGCAGCTGACAAGCGAAACTGAAATAAAACCTGGCAGCCTGATAGCAGAATCGTATACTCGAATGATATATGAAGAGGAAATCGGTACCTCAGTTGTTAAAAATCGACGAGCGCCGCCACCAGTCGCCGGCGAAACACCGCGCACAGGCCCCATAAGGGGGCCCGACGGCGACCGGACCGGAAATCGCCGGAGCAGACACCGCAGTGCCATACTAGATCGGATCTTACCTTCCGCCTTGCTTACTGTAATGCAAGAGGTAAAGGTGTCCAAGCGGCGGCTGGCTCCAGGGAAAGGGGGAGGGTTGTTCCTTGCTCAGGTCATCTGTGCTCGGTTTCCCTTCCCTGTCGTGCTCGGAGCCCGACGACGAGAAGAAGCTGCAGGAGGTGGCCCAGAACAAAATACCGTAGAATTAGATTTTTATTTTCCTTCTGGGAAGCCGAACTGATTTAGGCAATAGCAGTCTTACAATAGACCAAATAAAAACACACATCATTAAATTTTTTTGATCCGATGATTAAGATATAATCGGTGTCTAAATCATAATATATTTTAATCTATCAGTATCATAAATATCATGAAGATGAATTATATATATCATATGAATAATATAGTAATTTTACTTAAATTTTTAAATAATAGTAATTTCACGTGATGGCAACGGCGACGGTGACCTACTCCGGCGATCTGGTTGAGGCACCCGACTCAAACAACAATTTGATTACGACAGCGGCGACGACGACCGACTTCGACAAGGACTCGTGGCAGCGGCGGTCAAGGGCCCAAAGAGTCTGTCGACAAGGAGCTGCTGGATAAATTAAAACTGAAGTTGATTTTGTTGCATTGTCCTGTAACTGCACGTGATGTATTAGATTTTTTTCAGAACCATGTTTTCTGGGCCGAGTCCACAAATAAAAACGAGCAAGGAATCTCTATTCTGCATGAACACAGTTCAAGTATCACATCATGTATAAGATCATCGATATAGAAATTTAGGTTTTTACACTACACGTTGGTTTTGTACGCACCATATGTTTCTTATCTTATAAAACTAAGCTTTCATGATTGCCTTTTTATGTGCTTGGATAACGTTTTTTAGTGGTTATGAGAAATTATTACAGGTGATAGCAGGTTGCTCACGGTACAAGTGAAATACTACAACATAGTAGCTTATAACAATCTATAACCGAGTATAACTGACGTTAGTGTGCCCCCTATATTAGCTTTAATCATAGTCCATGGAATCTAGTATATAACAGTACGAAAATGAAATACAAGTGCTGAATGATGAATAATTGTGGACGTAATCTAGTCAAAGAGTTTGGATCAGTAGTTAAAAACAGTAGCGAGGAAAATTATAAATGAGATGAGAAAATCATTGACTATATTGCACCAGCATTACAAGATACTTCCTCCGTCCCTCCGGCAACAACAAAAATGGAACAGAGGAGTAATCTACATATTCATATTACAAGAGTATGTGTAGCAGAACAGTTTAATAAAGTATCTATGTTGCTACCTCACTAGAGTATTGTAAGTACATGAGCAGCTGCAACAACAATCTAATATCTGCATCTGATCTGGGAAAAGGAGCTGGACACAAATTGAAACTGAACAGGAAGCAGGAATCTCAGGAATTATACTATGATACAAGATAATTTGTTGCATTCTCGTGTAACTGCACATGATTTATGAGATGCTCGATGCTGAAACTAGTCTTAAGCAGTTTTTTTTTTTTTTTTTTTTTGTGAAAACCAAGTTTCAGGTGCTCTTGACCATAAACAAACGAAAATATGCAAGAGCGAAGCAGAGATCCCTGTTCTACAAGAACACAGTTTGGGAAAATTCTAAAAATTCAATAAGATGAGAAAATCATTGAAAATATTGCATCAACATTTCAAGGGCATCCAGAGACGAATACAGGAGTATGCGCATGTGTAGGAGGAAGTTATCAAAGGACAGTTCAACAAAACTTCTTTGGTCTTGCCTCACTAGAGTATTTTCAAATACATTAGCAGCAACAACAACCGTGATTGGTTTCTTTGCAAACAAGCACAGGTATTATCAGTGCGATGCGCGTAAGAAAGGCCTAGAACTAGCAGGACAATACCAGTCTCCTGTGATCATCTCGCAATGATTTCATACCAGCAGGTAAAAGATGATCATGCAGCACCAAACGGGCAATACCAAATTCACAGGGCTGCTCTAATATTGAATTAAATTTCTTTCCTTGCACAACTACAAAGAAAGATCACCATTGGTTTGCCAAATGCACCAATATCAACACACATGACTAAGAAGAAAACGAAATTGAGCAACAGCATAAATAGACAAGCAGCAAACAATACGACAAGCAAAAATGGTATAGGAAGGTAGATGGATTCAAGAGCTGGCAGGTCTAATAATTATATTGATACAGGTAATAGGGTAGCAAACATAGAGTGAGATGAACTACTACTCTTATGAAACCATCTAAGAGGAATCAAAACGAGTTCTTCCTCTTCTTGTTCGACTAAACAGGTGACGATGATGATGATAAAAGACAGACACCTCTCGACCAAACAGGAGGGTGAGAGATCTCCTCATTTTGCCGGCGCGGCGCCGAGGAGGGTCTGCTGCTGTAGCTCGAGGTCGTTGAGCTGCTGCTCCCGGTCCATCTCGATGATGAGCGGCACCACCAGCACCAGGAAGGTGGTCCCGGCGATCCAGGCCGCCTTGCCCGTGCTCTTCAGCAGCTTCTTCGCCATGGCCGCCGCATCACGCCCGTGCGCCGCCACCTGCGACCGGGAGATGGCCGCGAGGATGCCGTCTCCCTCGGAGCCGCGCCTGACCATCCCACCCGACGGCATCTTTCTTCTTCCTTCTGGTGATTGATCAGCGGCGGCGCAGGAAGAGATTCGGTGGATGGATGGATCTAGTCTAGGGTTTATCCAGTCTTCTCTCTCCTCTCTTCTTATTTGCCAGCCACGACGTCGACGATGGGTGTTGGTTGGGCCGTTTATTTGGGCAACCAGCCACGACGGGCCGTTATTTGCGATGGCTTGGGCCGCATTGTAGTCCATAAGGCCTTCTTCGGCTCCACAGACCCACCACCCGCCACCAGCTGCATTTCATTCGTGGAAATACCAGAATGGACTAATAGGGAAGTTATATTGATCCAAAAAGATATAGGGAAGTTATATAATTCTCGTGAAAATTGAAAGAAGTACATGATAAGATTTTTTAGCTCAAATTATATAATAAAAACTAGATAAACCCTATTCAAGTGTCCAATTAGTTTACTTCAATTTTACTCATCTAACAATTCACTTTATTTGCTTAATCCTCAACAACTTCACAACCATGGTTCAGGAAAACTGTAGCAAAGCCACCCGTGAATTAATCTTTATTACTACCTAAAACTATTCAAATTGGCTGGTTTCTGGCTCTAGCAGTGTTTATTTGCCACTATATTGAGAAAATGATTAGAAGGGTGGTAAGTTACACAAAGTATATTTCTCTAAAAGTATTTTAGTTTTCTACGACATATCCAAAACCTTTTTCTTATCAACTTTTGTATTTCCATTTTATATTTTGTACCTATATTCTTGTGATGTACTCTTTTTTTTCTATCTGTACGTTCCAAACGAGGCTTTGTTTCATAGTTCTCTCTCTCTCTCTCTCTTTTTTCTTGCGAACGTAAGTTTGGAAAAAGTAATTGTTTTGTATAGCTCGAATATATGCTATGCAATAAATGAGAAAAAAGGTGTATATTGACAATACCTCTTTCAAAAAGAATATCATTCGCAAATTTGCCTGAATAATAGCACACATTTTTGCTCTTTCTATGCCTATATAATTCTCTCTTTTTACTGTCTTTCTTGTCTCATAAATAGTAGAATGCTATCATCAGCACTAGTATTTCTGTGTGTGTGAATATGTAAACTAAAGAGAAAAGAATCTTTGATTGGTGTCAGCCTGTAGCGTCATCATCTTCTACTGGGCAGGAGATTGTGTAATGTCAGCCAGCATCTTCAGTGCAGGGCAAGGGTTGTCTATGGGTACCTGTTGTCAGCAACAAGAAAAGCTGAGCATTAGATTTTTGTTACTAGTAGTTTTTTGCAGGAAAAATAATACTCCTACTCCAGTAGAGATTTTTGCAGGACAAACAACACATCCCACGAACATTGAAGTCGGTTCACCTGCCTGTCCTGACTCCCTACATCACTGTTTGTGCATGTGTGCCTGCCTCTCGGTCAGGCAGCATTTCGTGCGCATGTGGTGGTGCCGATGCATGAAAAAACAATCTCACCAACTACATGAATGCACACTCTTTCCAGCTCAGGCAGAATGGCTAGCCTAGTGTGGTGGACAACAAATTTGTTTCTCAAGTTGGATGAAGCGTCACCGTCCTCCTCGACTCTTGCTTAACACACATACAGCTCACAGCAATTTAATTTGCAGCAAGAATGAATGAAGCTTACCATGTGGCCAGCTCCCAGAATCCAGTAGAATTTGAGGTTCTTGTACGACTTGACGAAGGCCTGGGTGCCCGTTTGCCCCTCCTTGCTGCAGTAGATGGGCGTTCTAGGTGAGTTCGTGAAGTTCTGCAGGCCGTCCCACCTGACATCGACAAGCAGCAGCACCAGCAGATCAGATCAAGCCGCACATTTTTGGATAATGATACAAACAGAGACAAATGAAAACGCTTACTTGAGTTTCTGAACCCAGTCCATTGTGCCCTTGGTCGCGCAGATCAGGTCAAGCTGCACATTTTTGGACGTTGTCAGGTTAAACCAGGAGCAGACTCTTTATATATGAGGAGATGGAATTTGGCTTGGCACTAACTAATCAGCAACACATGCAGCAGAGCAATGTTCAGAACTAACGACAAACCGGACAGTCACATGTGAGGTTTATGATTCTGCGGGCACATTTAATATTATGAGAAGAAGAGAAGGATAGAACGGACGTTGAGACAACGATGGAACTCCAAGATGCCCGTGATAAGAGCAGCCTATAAGGATATGACACCAGGTATATTGTGGAGTAGAATTCATCATCAGATCAGAGACAGGGCGCGGTGAGTGAATGATTTCAGCATCACAAAGGTCACGGACCGGATCATGTGGTCTGATTGATCCACACCCGTGCTACATGCACGTCCTGTTGTATTGTATGTATTCCACAATATACTGAAAGTCTGTCTCCTGTCGTAGCGAAGGGGGCAAGCTTTGTATTATGTGTCTCGTGTGCAAGAAAATTCCTTGCACTCTATTTGGCACCTTTGTGTATGTGACTGTATGGTACTACTACGAGGCACTAGGTCGGACAAAGAAAAAAGTCCCCGACAGGTAAGCAAATAACTTGGGTAGAACAGTTCGTCTGTCAGATGGGTTTTTGGATGCAAGCGGGAGCTTAGGGGTTTTTTTTTTTGTTTTTTTTTTTTTGAGGTAGCGGGAGCTTAGTTTAGATGGTGGAGCATGCAGTCATGGATCGAGCAAATTGGTGCTAAGACATTACAGTAGGTCGGACAAAGAAAAGGCAATAATTGGTCATCCCGACAGATAAGCAAAAAACTTGAGAGCAGAACAGTTGGTCTGTCAGATGGGTCTTTGGATGTAGTAAGCGAGAGCTTAATTAGCTGGATGATGGAGCATGCAGACATGGACCGAGCAAACTAGTACTAATAAGACATCTCGAGAAAAGAAGACTAGATACCTGTCCGTTGTAGATGGTAACGTTGACACCGAGTTCCAGGAGCTGGTCGACCTGCATCATGGGGGAATTGAAGTTGAGCAAAACTGTCGAGGTGATTTCTTCAGTTGAAGGAAGGAATTCGATTAACCTCGTGTATCCTGGGCTTCATGAAGTCTCCTTGCATAACGTTAAACACATCGCCGGACTGGTCGCCCCAGCTGATAATAGACAGCAGAGCAGACATCAGAGTATGTGATGATGGTCTGAAACATACTAGTAGTACTGATGAAGAAGGAAGGAAGCTGCTCTTGTTTAGTACTTCCTCCGTTTCTTTTTACTTATCGTTCTGGAGGTATTTTTTTATATCTAGATTTATTGAACATTCTCTAAATTTGGACATACATGTTATCTAGATTCAGAGAATGTTTAATGAATCTGATAAAGAGTCAGAACGACAAGTAATTTGATACGGAGGGGATATTACTAGTACTACTAGTATTCTACGTACGAGACGTTTTTGGGGATGATGCCGAGCTTGTCCTTGATGACGGTGTTCATGAGGCCGGAGAAGCCGCCCTGTGGACCTGGAGTGGCCATGGAGCTCAGGTAGCCCGAGTAGCCGTTCTTGCTCCTGAAAGAGAAGGACGCCACCATCGATCTCCCGCGCTTAGCCGCCGCTGTTAATGGCGCTCTGTCCTTGAGGAAGTTGTAAAAGTCCTGCAAAATTTTTTTCCCCCTTTTGTAAATGGAAATTGCAGCGCGTGGTGTGATGGCTTTGCATAGGGAAGAAGAAGCATGATGGAAGGAAGACGCGTACGACGGAGTTGGAGTTGGACATGACGACTTCCTCGAGCTTGGACCATGACGTCTCGGCCTCCTCGTACTGGTGGTTCTGTAGCTGCTCCTTGATCTTGGCAGACACGCTGCTCAATCATCCATTCAGAATCTCTCTCTACATTACATTAGTTAACAGATACTCCTAGGATGCTCTCTCTAGAAGATAGTAAGAAGGATTGTCTTACGCGTTGCATTTGCGCAGACCTTCCTCGTCGATCCGGGACACTTGGTACAGCAATGGCCCCCACGACACCTGCATATGCTGATATCATCAATCACCAGTGGTATGGTAGTACTAGTAAAATAAAGCTGCCACAGTAATGAGTAATCCAATCCAAATCCAATGGAACAACAATGCAGGAGATGTAGGAAGCAAGAAGAAGAAGAAGAAGAAGAAGAAGAAGAAGAAGAAGAGAGGAGTGACCACGAAGTCGATGGGTGAGATCCAGCTATCGCCGAGAGCCACCCCTGCGATGTTGGCGTCAAGTCTCTTGTCTTGGATGGCCTTGAGAGCCTTGAGAGCGGTGGTCACGGCGAACTTGCCGCCGTAGGATTCGGCGACGATGTAGAGCGGGCTGCCCCGGAGGCGTGCGTTGTTGTCGCGGTACAGATTGCACAGCAGCGTCGTCAGGTCGTCGGCTGCCTCGGCGTCCGTGCGCACCATCAGGTTCTGGTCGCCGCCCTCCACGAAGCTGAACCCCGTGCCTACAGGGTTATCCTGCCATTGCCCCATTCATTCTTCAGCTACTACAAAGTAGTTCCAGTGCTGCTCGGATTTCACTGGATTTCACTGAATAAATTGAGATTATTATTCGATTAGAATTGAGTACCACGAATAGGAGGTCTGCCTTTGCGAGCCATGTCGTTGGCCGTGGCTTGAGGTCGCTGTCCAGCGGCCCGATCTCCATGAAGTTGCCGTAGCCGACGCCCGACGCGCCGGGCCCACCCTGCAGCCACAGCACGGTCGGCCATGGCGTGCTCCCGTTCTCCTTCTCCACGCGCTGCGGGCTGCGGTAAAGCCACCAGAACATGTGCGACTCTGCAACCAAATTGTTCATCTATCTGTTTCAAAAATCAAAACAAACATGGAAGATCGTCGAACCAACAAGCAAATTATGAATGAAATTATATATTACTTGGCCGGACTTGCACGTAGCCCCACTCCTCCGACCCGTCCGGCGTGCCGGCGCCGCCATGGGAGGGCGACAACAGGGCGAGGAAGACGACGCACACAACCAGCAACGACCTCGCCGCCATTGATTGCTCAACTCCTCTCCTTTGCTCTCTGCTTTAATTTTCTGGTGTCGATGGAACAAACAAAGGACGAAAGAGAGAGAGAGACGGAAGGGAGGCTCTTATAATCGATCGCCCCGGCTGTTATGGTTATTACGGGTTTTGACAACAAAAACCAGCTAGTAGTAATAACAAACACCGACGACGGGTATATATATATATATATAAATAACCAATGATGAAAAGCTGGATGCTCCACTAGAGATAGAGATATTTTTTGTCATATACAGATAGAGAGACGGAATGTGGGTACTCCCTAATAATGGCACGAGGAGCTGGCTTTTTACTACTACGAGAGTATTTCCAATCCATTCTTGCCGTTTCCATGCTGGTTCTGTTTGGATCTTCCACCTTCAGGTAATCAGGTGTGTCCATCGTGATAAACACGGACAGTCTCTTCCAGTTAGGAATACCTGACGCGAATGCAAATTTGCCTCTTTTTCCTTGTTTATCTCCACAAACAACAAGTCCGATTTGTATGTGTTCCCTCCCTGTCTAACTCAAAAGGAGCTCAGTCCTCACCAATTATCTCTTTCTCTCTCTCTATCCGTGGACGTCGTCTACTATTTTCTTTCTGCTCTGCTGCACGTGTGCGCCTTTATTTGTTTTCTAAAATTAAATACTACAGTATATACGTAGTATACAGCCAAGGTCATAGCGTATTAATTACTACTCTAGACAGCTTGTTCCAGCAAGCATGTTTTTTCACCACTTGAGCTCGAGCTCATCTCACGAGTACTAGTACTATTAGAGCTCGTTGCATCCATAAATAGGCATGGCCGGACTGCACTACCATCATCAATATATTCAGTCAATTCAGAGAATGACAGATGGTGGAGGCCGTGCACGCTCGCCTCGCCCGCATCTTTGTTGGAAAACTCAAGGAAGAATATATCATTTTCCCCAATCCCCGATGGGATCAATGGGATGGCAGCTCTCCATCTCTTCTTTGGTATTGTGGAATTAGGACGGCGACGGGAGGGGTTGAAATGCGTGCCCCGCTTCTCTTTCTACTCCATGCATCTCCAAGCACTTGTAGGCAGGACAAAACTCACATATCAACAGCATCACATAGTGACCATCGCTGTTTCGTAAAGCTTCATTCGTGTGGTTATACAAACAATAATTTTGATGTTCCTGCTTTATTTATCTGCCCAACTTATAACTATAAATACTAGTATCTCGCATGACATATATCGTGTAGTATATATTAATCACACAAAGAATTTCGATGGTCACATTTTGATTAACACATATACGCACGCACGTATCTAAAACTTTCGGAAGGAACGCCATACTCGATGATTCTGATACGTCGCACCAAAAAAGAAAAGAAAAAAAAAATACTGTAGATGATTCTGAAAAGGGTCGGCTACCTGCTCATGGTGTGCAAGTAATGAAGGACCTGTCATGCTCAGCGATGGCGACCGGCCTAGCGTGCGCGCTTGGACTTCAACGCCGGCTGGCTATACTTTCTTGGATCTTACACGATCCGAGAAAGACCATACGCTACTGATTCCAAAAAATCAGAACAATGCGTGGTCGTTGGTCGATGAGGAGTAAAACAACAAGCTGCAGCTGCACTCCGAACGACACTGTTCATATACTACTTCTAGACTAGAGGATGTGATGTGACTGCTCTCAGTGATGTAAACGTGGAGCATGTCATGCACGGCCTTCACTTAATGCTCTGCGTGTTCGTGTGGAGACTCGTCCTACACTTTTCGCATGCTCACTCTCCTAGTCTCCTTGGATCACAGCACAGGTTCTTCTTGCTTGCACTTCATTATTTCCGTGTACTATATATATTGCAAAAGCATTTAATTTTTATTTTAGGTTTGCAGCAAATGGAACACTACACGTAAACTTTTCAGTTTTGACAAGAAAGTGCATCACTCTGTCGCTGTGTGAGCTAAATTTCATACGACTGCTTCGCTTTTATTTTTATTTTTTATCTTTACCCACCCCATCTTCTTTGTACTACTCCTTTGGCTGAAATAAACCAAAATGTACCATTACCCCTCTTCGTTCCAATACCCATATATATCGCTCCAGCCTAAACTAATACTCGTACCATATGAAAACACATTTTTGCCCCTCTTTTCACAAGAATTGAGCCCTTCCCTTCAGTAGTTTGGGTGTTTGGTGCTATATCACAATATTGTGTCACATAATTTTGGGTTAAAATGAGGAAAATTCACACCAACCATTCAATACGTCACTTGAAGAATGAGATTCCCACCTATATATTTTTTTGGTTATAAATGGTAACCTCCTAGTACTAGATTTTGTTTGTATAAACCACCCACGCGCAATGTTTTATTTAATACGTTTTCATTAATTTGAAGTAACAGATATTTTGTTTATTGGAGCAGCAAACTTCCATGTGTATAACCTTCAGACCTTTTGGAGTTTCCGTTAAAACTAGTCTATGAAAGATTAAATATCGTTGCACCAAGTTTTACCATTTGGACAATTTTTCCATGGAAACATGATATATACTAACCGAGTTGATTTCATCCAATCAGATTTAAATATTAATCAATCTAGATTGACCTTTACTTAACTCCTATTTTGATTCAACAACGTGGCTGCAAAATGCCAAAATCCCTAAAAAATTGGCTGTAAAGTCCCACGCGCAAGGAAATAAAAAGGCCAGGTTGAGCTGGCCTAAGCTTCTATGGGTCATATTACCCACAAAGGCCATATTCTGATGGGCTCCAGAAAGCCCAACTGATCGGTCCATTGATTTTTTCGGGCCAGGCGTGGTTGGATTCTCTGTCGGTGAGAGCAACCATGCAACTTAATGATTTTGAAGGTAGTTCACAAAAAAAAAATGATTTTGAAGGTAGGTGCCCTGCCCACCCTTAACCACAATTTTTGTGCTTATTATACTCGAGCTAGTATTAACTATAGAATGAGACGTTAAAAAAGAAAATGAGAACATATCATCGGTATTAACTATCGCGACGAGGCACAGAGAGAAAGCTACATCGTCCTCATTTGCTCAATGAAATACAACTTTTTTTTTTCAACAAAAAGGCATGCAGCTACGGCTTGTCCGACCTACTTGCTTGTTTGAGCAATGCATGATTGCTGTGCAGTGGATCGAAATCCTCCTCTTCATCAACTCGACAGGTCCAAACTCAATTCGCTGCGTCGGCGGTGATGAAACTAATGACGATATGATGGGATGATCAATCGACGCGTCGCTACAATCAGGTGACACGTTGCATGCATTCAGTCAAGATAGTGTGCTGCTTGCTTGAGTAGTGCCTCGGTGGATGCTGGCAATCGCGTCAGCGAGGGAGACGTCCTAACCAACGAGACCAACCCAACTCATATTATTTTAACGTTGCAATGCAATGCCATTTGAGGACAGTATTAGTCAGTAATATATGCTACGGAGTATTATTAGGTAGTAGCAAGAGGGTAATCTATCGAGTATACATATGTTCGCATCCCAAACAAGTGAAACACCGACAAATGAAAAGCAGATAGAAATACTGAACTTAACACGTAAACATAAATTTTTCGTTTAAAAGAATGCAGTATAATAATACTAGAATGTTGTGGGAGAACGACGACGAAGAGCTAGGTCGCTGCTCTCACAGTTCCATCTGGCATGTTTTGGTCTCATTCTTCTCAATCATCAGCCGGGGAAAATTAAAGTCCAATCAGCAATGCCAGCAGAAACTGGATGACAGCAAGAGCGAAAGGCCTGGTGGCGCTTGGCGTTTTCCAAGACCGCGAGTAATCCGAAAATCTGTACCTTGTCTTAGCGGCCGGTCTGACCGCTATAGAAAAATGTTGTAATTTACGCTTCTGGCACATGTAAAACTCTATTCTCTTCTTATTAATGAAATGCCATACAATATCCGGGTCTTTCGAAAAAAGCAATGCCAGCAGACAAGAATCCAAACTAAGGGTTCCAAAAGGCCTCAGCATGCACAATATAAAAAATTATATGAATGGAGTACCTAGTTTATCAGCCTACCCGGACGTTTGTTCCATACAACAGTGTTACCCTCATAAGGCCAAGTTTTTTTTTTTGTTTTTTTCTAAACGACCCGAGGGTTCCCGGTGTATTATATTATTACTAAGGAGAAAACAGAGTTTTACACTGCCCTAGAAAGCGCGCAATAGTAACAGAGAGATTGTTATCAGACAGACAACCATCGCATGACGAAAAAAACTAGTTGACTACTCGCTATAAGGCAGAGATTTGTTTCACTTCAGTCCCACAACTAGGTCTGCCTCTCTTGCATTATCTAAAAAAAAGGTCTGCTTGTCTTCCCCACAAAACTGGAGTACCATGTGGAATTCCTAGCCTGCGACTAAACCTGCATGTATGTCCTTGCCATTTGGGTCCTCCTTTGCGATTAAAAAAATACGAAGTAATTCGGGTGCCAAATAAGGTTGTAGCTTTTGTGCGGTTGCACAAAGCCTTTACAACCATCAGTGCATATATGCTCTTCCCTTTTGTCTTTTCCATGCGTCTTGGACATGCTTTGGGGCAGCTACCATGCATGAAAAGTACAAATTAAGAGAGATGGAAACTTGGTGGACCGGAGATACCTAATTGAAGTTTTGTTAATTAGGATATGGACATGTGTTTAATTAGGAGAAATTCTCCAAGGATCGATCCGATCGGAGGCCAACAATAAATTTAGGCGATTGATATAACGGCCCATTCATTTGTTTATCTGCAAATTAATTCCAAATGTACGGGGTGCTTTTAATCCAGAGAGTACATACCGGTCGTCAATTTTCAGCATATGAATTTGCTGCAAGGATGCGTAATATCCAAACTTGGGCACTACAAAATCTTCAACTAATTATTATCAAATTTCATACAGCGTTGCATATCTGCCTATATTATATTATATATTGTGTCTTTAATTTTGATCTGCCATTCTGCCTATCTAAAACATTAGAGAGCGCTACTAATCAGCACGTGCTCAAATAATTCTTCAGGGTTCAGAGAATTTTCCTGCCGATACATACTACTAGCCCCCCAAAAAATATTCATTTTGCCGCAGCACAGTACGCAGCATCTCATCAAACAGGTAGCCAGAAGAATTTTCTTGCCCGTATATACTACTGGCCAAAAAAAAAAAGTATTCATTTTGCCACAGCACAGTACGCAGCATCTCAACAAACAGCTAGCCACCCGATCCATTTTTATGATGAAAGTTCCGAAAGAATGCAAGTTACCACCAACCATAGCTAGAAATTATTCTGACGAATGTAATGGCGATGGTCTTACAAGATTGGTTGGTGAATGTATGGAACTAGCTAATACGCAATGCTTACCTGCTGCCAGTGACCAGTTCGCAGCAGCAAGGTTAGCAGTAATATACATTTCTCTGCAGCTTAATTTTGCAGTATATTATTGGACACTTGTTGCCATGCTACCTTTTGAAGGGATAACATTATTCACTTTGTGGAAACAAAATAAAATAAACGTGTCTTTGCTAATTATCTCGATCGTGCGTTGTACTTTGTGATCAAGACACTTGTTTCGTTTGTTTGGTGCAGAGCAGAGCTGGATGTCACGTACAAGCTATTCTACTCTACTCATGGACTTGGAAGGACGGACGGACGCCAATGGCTGCCGCGTCATGCTCATACATCACTTTTCTTCATCATCGTCTACTATACGTACCACTGATATAATAAGAGAGGCTCTACCAGATACGATAGCAAGTTGCTTGGGCGTTTGTTTGGATCTATCGACGCGCGCGGTGGACCTGCTCGCAGATAATCTCTCTCTCTCTCTCTCTCTCTCTCTCGTATGTGTGTTTCGTCAATTTATTGGACAGATCAACTGGTTCATGGTCCGTCATCTGCCGGCTACAACTGAATTGACAACGTACCAAACCTTTTTTTTTAATCAGTAGCAGGCTATTAGCTCTACTTCCTTCCATTCTCGGCGGTTCAGAATCCTAAGCCGGTGGGTATAATAAGGACCGCTTTTCTTACAAACTGAGCGCTCAAATGCCCAATAGATGGTTCAATTCTTTTTGGTTGAACTCACACCTAAGTTTAAGTCCTAGACTCAACATAGTTATTGCGTGTTTCATAAGGATTAGTGAATCTTAAGTTAGTCGGTCTAGTTTTTTAAAGATACTCATAGGAGTAGGGTTGTGTGTGCATGTGTTTTATAAGGATTGTACTTGTTTTTTCAAAAAAGGACGCTGCTCTCTCCATTTGAAAATTATTTTTTTGGAAAAAAAATCATTTCAGCCTCTATAAAAGTACACAACTTTCACGTTATTATAATAATTTATCCTTAAAGCTTTGACATTTATAGGGGAACCAACAAAGGAACACTAATCTAGACTAATTGTATTATTGTGTTTTCATCCCTAATTAACGAATTTAGAAACCAACAAAGAAGCCTAGCTTTAACCAACAAATACTTAACAAATATGTCACTTTGTGACACAGAAGACAGAATTATGTATCACATCGAGAAATTGTTGTCAAAGACTGCATTCTGAACGAACCGAGGGAGTGGTGAAAAGCTTTTCTTGTTTTGTATTGTTTGCTTACTATATAAAATGTCAGCTCCTTGTAGAGTTCAGCTGTGTTCCGCACGCACGTGCCTTGCTCGCATGGATATGCTAAACCCAAGTTTGTTTATCGATTCATGAAATTGGGATATAATTATGCCTCGTGCACGCAGTACAAGTACAGAACAAAATTACCATAACTATATATGCATGTGCCAATCGCACAAGTGGCAGTATACTACTCCAGTTCTTAGCTTCTGTAACTACAGAATTGAAATGTCACCTGATCTGAAACTGGACTCCGTCGTCCTACTAAGCACTGTCAATGATTATTGGAGCATATATGTACGTACAGTACTAGTTTCAGACTTGTTTCAGGCTGGAGGAAGGAAATAAAGGATTCGGTGGACGGAAGAAATGAAAAAGGCTCCTGAAGCTTCCTGCCTCCCTTCCTTCCCCTCTAACTTTAATTTGGCAGCTGCACCAAGGAATGAAGGAAGGAACTGATGAAAAGATGCTGCAGTGTCATGACAGATCATACACATGAGGATGGCAATGGTATGGGCTTCATGACAGTTTCAATTCAAATGGGTGCAGTGGGTTCATTAGCAGCAAACAGATGGAGGTGATGCAGCGATACCGACTGATGACTGCGTGTGGTGTGGTCCTAGTACAAGTAGTGTAATGGAACTCTCGTCCCGGTGCAATCTGCATCAGTACTAGTACGTCATTTATACAGCGTGTCCTCCACACCCTGATGTGTGAACTGAACTCTAGTTGCAAACCTATTACTACCATATCTTTCTTGGTCCTAGCAAACAAGGTTTCCAAACTGGTGTTCAGTTATCAGTTTCCTTGTAACACGCTTTGGCAAAAAAGAAAAAAAAAAGTTTCCTTTGTAACGCTGGCGTTGGCACTTGTGCCGTCTGAGTGTGTATGTCCGTGTGCCGTGTACATTCAGGTGAACAAGTCGTGTGAGCGACAGAGAGGAAGCAAACAAGGCATGAAGTATAGTAGTAGACAGATTTGCTGGCTTGGCACTTTGGCCGCCATCACGGAATGACATGGAACGGAGTATTCCTTTCCATTTGGTTCAAAAATTACTACTACAGTAGTTTATCAGCAGAAACATCTGCGTGCTTTCGAAGCCGAAAGGCCTCTTCTGAGATGCGGTTAAGTTGTGTGGTTAAAACTGAAATGCGGCCATTTTATTTATTTATTTTTCTGAACAGAAGGAAAGCAACTTTGTGTTTTGTTTGGAAGTTTGGTCCTCTTCTTTCAGGAACCACTGCAGCTCCCCCCATTTACCGTGTCCAGTTGATGGACCCACGGAGCAAGAGTTGTTGCAAAAGCCTGAAGATGGATTCCTCCTACGTACTTGTCAGCTTACCTTGAGCTTGAGAAATGACAGAGTACTATTATAGTACTGTAGGAGTAGTGGTCTGCTGTGATGTGCAGGTGGATCCCATCCATCCATCAGTCTCAGTGGAGGAAAGAGGAATCGTAGATCCGACGGCCGTCAAGTCCCGAGCAGTGCAGAGTGTACTTTCTCTGCTGCTGCGAATCCGCATGGGGAGAAGGAGCAGCCCGGGCCCACAGGTCAGAGGAGAAAAAGAGAGAGAGAGAGAGAAACCGAAGCAGCAGCAGCGCAAGTGCACAAGAGAAGAGCACAAGAGAGAGAAGGGGCAGGCACAACCAAACACGAAAAGGAAGCCAAGAGAAAAGCCCACGCTACCTTCCAATCCATCCTCCTTCCTCATCACAACACATCTCTCTCTTTCTTCTTCTCTTCTTCTTCTTCTTCTTCTTCTTCTCGCCGGACCGGAGGCAGAGGGAGAGCGGCGGGCGGCATTGCCTGCCCTGCATTGCGCTTGCGCCGCCGGATTGCCGGATTGCCGGATTGCCGGACTGCCGGAGTCGTCGCAATAATGGGCGTGCCGGAGTGGCTGGAGACGCTGCTTTCGACGCGCTTCTTCCTGGCGTGCGGGGCCCACCCTGCCTCGCCGCGCAACGAATGCAACATGTTCTGCCTCGACTGCCGGGGAGCGCCGCCGCCGCCGGCCTTCTGCTACTACTGCAGGGGCCACCGACACGCCGCACACCGGGTCATCCAGGTCAGTTGTCCTTGCTCCTTCCTGGACTAAGAGAGCTGGAGGGGGAAAAAAATGGCTTCTTTCTGTCCTTGTACCTTCTTTCTTTGCAACAACAATGCCGAAGATTGATTGCCAAAGATTGCGTGCGCCTTTTATTTTGAGTAATCTCTCTGATTGATTAATCAAATCAATAATAATCTCTGTATCCACCAGATACGGCGTTCGTCTTACCACGACGTGGTCCGCGTGTCGGAGGTGGAGGACGTCCTCGACATCACCGGCGTCCAGACCTACGTCATCAACAGCGCCAGGGTCCTCTTCCTCAACGAGCGTCCCCAGCCGCGTGGAGCCGGCGCCGCCGCGGGAAAGGCCGCCGCGTCGCCGTACAACTGCGAGATCTGCGGCCGCGCGCTGCTCGACCCATTCCGATTCTGTTCCCTCGGATGCAAGGTTATTGCTTCTTCCTTCCATTCAATTCAATTTCGCCCCCAAAACAAACTTAAAGATTGCGCCTTTCCTTCCTTCCTTCCTTCCTTGGTTGCTACTAGGAGTAGTACCATACAAGTGTAGTACTCAATGAGGAGGGAGGGATGAGCAATTAATTAATTAAACAAGACAGGCCGATCGAAATGAAATGGCGTTGGTTGGGTCACGTTTAACTCGCCGCCTTGCAGTTGGTGGACACCAAGAGGAGCAACGGCCACGCAGCGGCGGCCACCGGCGACCAGGACACCACAAGTCATCATCAGGCGGCGGCGGCGGAGGCCGGCGGGAGCAGGAGCAGCAGAGGACGCCGGCGGAAGGGGATTCCACACCGCGCGCCCTTCTGGTCCTGACCACTCACTCACTCACTCACTGCCATTCCATTCATTGTGTTATTATGGATGGGTCGTGCCGGAGATACAACAATGTTTGTTGCACTAGTGGATCAATGGCCTCCAGATCCAAGAGGCTACTATTACCAGCATTGCAGTGGAGGAATCAAGGCAATGCCATGGCAACGACGAGATGATGCAGGGGATGAGCAACCAAGCAACAAGAACCGTCGGCTCCACCAGCAACAAGAGTCGGCTTCGGTTGTACTTACTACTCTGGCTTACTACCAAAAACAAAACAAGGAAAAAAAATATATAGAGAGAGAGAATACAAAAGCAAGTCGCAGATCGGTCGGGGGGCCAAGCACCCCCAACCACCGCTGCTGCTCTGGCTCTCTGTGCGTCCCCATCTCTCTCAAACCTTTTTTCTTCTTCTCTCTCACACTATACCATACCAGCAAGAACACCATTTATTCCGTAGATGATCGGTCAGAGCTCATCATGACATGGATGAGCAAACTCCTCTTAGTCATCATAGGTTAATTGCAATTAGCTACTACTCCATTCTTTACATTATTAATTGACTGCATTGCATTATACAGTATTGTTCAGTAGTTAGTGCATTGTTCATGGAATCCGTCAATTCATTTTGGGGTACGGTGGTGGAAATGCAAGTTGAAAACGATGAGTTGGAAAGCAGGGTCGTATGTCTCTAATAACTCATCTCAGGCAAGGCGTGTAGGAATACGAAAGGGAAGCGAATGATTGTCTTTTTGCTTGTCTGGTGCTGGCCCGGCTACTACTAGTACTAGGCATGCCGTTCCTTCTTGCAAACAAAAGCTCTGCTAATTACATTACATTGTTCAAAACAAAAAAAAAGCCTTGCAAATTAAACTACACATCAATTGTCATTGTCGACTGTTGTTGTACAATCTTTCTAATTTGTTTCTTCTTCTGTCTCTGCTCTCTGTTTCTATTTTCATAAAACGATGCACTCTGGATTACGACCGTTTCTGGCTGGAATATATGGCCGTGGAATTAGCTAGAGGGAATGTGGCAATTAATGCCTTACTGGGTTGGCACGGCCAAGGCAGTAGTACTATATCAAAGTTGGCTGCTTGTTTGTTGGTTGCTTTATGATGAAAGGGGATTTGAACTACAAGTGTTGTCCTAGCTAAGGTCATACTATATTCAAAACCGAAGAGAGTAATATTCAAGGGCGCATATACTTACTTCTTCACATGTATATATTTTTTGCTGCTGCTAAATGCTAATTATAGGTTATTGAGCGCACACAAAAATGCAATCAATGGATGATTAATTGGGTTGGAGGGTGCGATTGATGTTGATGCTACTCTCCCAGCCAATCAATAATAATGCGAAACGAACCGAATGGAAGAACTGAAGGCCAACGCATCACGTGCAAACATGGACTTGCTTGGTACTCTTTGCTTTGCATGACTTGCATGGGTCCATTCCATCCCCATTCCACTTGAAAATCGACCTGCAAAACATGAGACACGGATTGCCCCGGCCCTCTAACCACCGCATTTGATTTAACTTGTTGGAGCCTAGCTAGCTAGCTGTTCTTCGTACACTCCTGCATTTATAATGTGTATTTTTGTAACCAAGCTCCAAATCAAAATCGAAAAGAGAATTTGTCATTTGCTACTCCTTGGCTAAAGTTGATTGTTGTTGTTTCGGTCCCCAGGTGGAACAATGATGCTTCATCGATGAATTGACGATCATGATGTGACCCCACTACACAATGCAACTAGCCACCCATCCCCCTTTTTTCCTTCTTTTTTTCTTTGATGAGAGATAGAGAGAGCGAGGCATACACTTTATAGTGATGATACGATATGTGTTCGAACAGGCTCAGTCTTTTTTTTTTCTCTGTGGTGAATGCGTATTCAAAGTTTCAAACTCCTGGTTCAGGGGCGGCAGGTGGTCCAATTGCAGTTGTTAGGGTGACACATGGGATTAAAACTTGCTCATTCCATAGGGCCCGTTAGAAAGGACTGAGTAGCCCGATAAGGCCCGTGGACTAGTTTCCAAATACAGTAACCACTACACTAACCACCTTGTGCCAGAGAATTCAGCTTCTACTTATCATACGACAACGCATGCGACAACTTTTATTTCTTTGTTATAAAATCACGTGGCGTTGACAAAGCAAGCATCCGATTTTAGTGTCTCGTTTGGCTTATGACAAGTTGACAAGGCACAAAGAAATCTATTCGGAAATGATTGCAATTGACTCGCCTAATTGTCAACTTTGCTTATGCTGGTACATTGCATCCGATGGAGTGTTCGTGAACTTGTTATTTGTATGACGTATTCACAGGGATCACATACATCAGGTTGCTTCACGGTTCCTAGAAATAATTATTACTTTTTCCGATGAATCAAATTCATATTTCCTAATTTTCAATCAATTGAAAGTTTTCAATCACTAGTTTGTTCCTTTGTATTTTGATTTTTTAATAGGAATTTTTATATAATAATCATAAACCATTGGATCTAGATCTCATGACTTAAAGCGATGACTGAAAGTTACCTGAAAGTTACCCAAACTTTCAATCACCTGAAAATTAGCAAGTCCTAATCAAATTTGTCTAACAGGCCAGCCCCCTTGGAATGGATCGAGCGTCACATATATACAAACTGCACCGGAACGAACTACCCCTGCGACAAACGAACGGAGATATATAGTCAAATGATATGAAATCATCTCAAATCATTGACATCAACGGATAATAATGCACGGATCGTCTGTGTGGCGCCTTATTTGTTCATTCGTTTATTAATATATTTCGTTTTGGAGGTTGAAATCGTCTCATGTGGTTGACCTAGCGCGCATGCGTCCAGTCCTTGTTTGTTAATGATGCTAACATGTCAATTCATCCTTGGTTCTTGACTCTCCTCCCTATTTCTTTTTCATGCGAGGCAAAAGTCAATACTAGCAGCACCAGGATCCGTTGTGTGAAACACATATTAGTTCTATGTGATCATTGATCTGGTCGAAATCACCATTTATTTACTATCTTTGACTTATACAATTACCTATAGGAGTGGGTGCAGTTACCGGAAAAATCCAAAATCAAATCAACTGAACAGTTTTTTTACGAACTGAAGAAAATAGATCAAACACGCACGCGTCCTCACCTCTGTGGCTCTGTGAATACACAAAACCAATTTTTTTATCGATCCATCTCATTTGGCCCATATAAGCAAAGTCCAACAATTATCAATTCATCATCCCCACTCCTTTCAAAATAATGTATTCATAGTAAGGTTTTTTTCTTTCAATTTTCAACATATTAGTCGCAATCAAAATGTGCGGTTAACTACTTTTCGACAACAAACTTTGACTGCCATTTTCTGATAACTAGAATGTCCTTTCACTGAATTCATCAAATGCCAATGCCCGACTAGGGCTGTGAACGAGTCGAGCTCGAGCGAGCTTGTAGCCCCAAGCTCGAGCTTGACACAAAATCGAGCCGATCTCAAGTCAAGCCTGAAATCTGATCCAGCCTTCAGTTTGGCTCGAGTTCAATTCGATAGCTAGTTCTATGTGGTCATTGAACTGGTCGAAATCACCATTTGTTTACTACCTTTGACTTATACAATTACTATATATAGGAGTGGGCATAGTTAATGAAAAAAAAATCAATAACCAAATCAATCAAATAGATTTTTTGACGAATTGAACAGATGCGGACACTCACAAATATGCACGTGTCCTCACCTCTATGAATACACACAACCAAAATTTTAATCAATCCATCTCATTTGGCCCTTGTTTTGTATTAACTACACATTAGTCGCAACCAAAATGTGTAGTTAAATATTTTTCGGCAACAGCTTTGATTGCCATTTTTTGATAACTGGAATATCCTTTCACCGAATTAACCCGAATGCCATGCCTGAGCCTGACCAATACTCCATCCGGATTTAAATTGTTGTCACAGTTGATTTTTTAGCTACGTTTGATCATTCATCTTATTCGAAATATTTGTTCAAATATACAAAATTATATGGTAGGTTTCAACTTTCTTTAGCAATAAAACAAATTGTAATAAAATATCTAATAAATTTTCAAAAATTTTAAATAAAATGAATGGTCAAATATAACTAAAAAAATCAATTGTGTCATCAACAATTTAAATCCGAGGGAGTAGTTTGGAATGCCCATGTTCCATAGCTAATTGTGTGGGTGATGGCCTATTAGTTATAGACAAATAGGAGCTGCTTATTAAGTACCTTCAGCACTTGGTTGTTGTTGCCTTTTTTTTTTTTTGAGTCGATTGTTGTTGCCTATTTGAGTAGCTAATTGTGTAATCCATCTCGTCGCAAAAAAAAAAAAAAGGTTGTGTAATCCATTCAAAGATCGATGTTGGTCATATGCATGCATATGTCGTCGGCAAAGCATGCACGCATATTACATTATATTTTGACTGTATCGGTACTACTACCACGTGCATCATACAGTGCATATATATCCCTGTTAACAACACTACACTTGATAAATTGATTATGTTAACTCGTGTGCTCTTTGTATATATGGAGTATCGTTTTGCCACACGTAGGAAGAAAGTCAACACACCACCCCGATCAATGAAAGACTGGTCAAAGGTCAACGCATGTATGTTGTTGAGGCCAGCCGGGGAAAATAATCTAGCTATACAGATAGTATAGTACTTTATTTATCATGGACCGATCAGATGAATTAAGAAAAACAATATATATCGCGATTAATAATAATTAGCTGCTAGGTACTTGCAATTACAAGGTAGTAGCTAGCTAGGTACAGCAGCAGCAGCAGGAGCAGGCAGCTTCCTTGACTGGAGGAAAGTCTTGTGTTTTCCTTGGGCTGATGCGAGGTAGGCGAGGAAGGTGTCGAAGTCGGTGTCCATGTAGCGTCGCGGGTTGCGGAGGTCGTCGATCAGCTCCGGCGCCGGTCCGATGGTCTGCTCCGGCGGCACGGTGTGGAAGGAGGCGACGGAGATGCGCTGCTGCGACGAGTTGACGAGCACACGGTGAAGGACGCTCTTGTACCGCCCGTTGCTGAAGATCTGCAGCAACAATGCAAGTTTATTCATTCGATCAGTATTTGTTCCTGCATAATAAATATATATATATATATATATATATATATATATATATATATATATATATATATATATGTATAATTAACCTCGAGGTGGTCTCCGACGTTGACGACGAACGATCCGGGGACGGGTTCGACGGTGAGCCATCGGCCGTCGTGCATGACCTGGAGTCCTTCCACGTGGTCCTGCAGCACCAGCGTGAGCAGTCCGTAGTCCGAGTGCGGCGGCATCCCCAGCGTGAGCTCCGGCTCCGGGCACGCCGGGTAGCAGTTGAGCGTCATCATCTGAGACCACGACGAGGAGGAGGAAGAAGAAGAACCATCCTCTTCCTCCTCCTCCTCCCCAAGCAGCTGCCGAAATAATCGATCATGATTATTATTATTATTATTATTATTGATGCCGAATAATGCTTGGAGCAGTAAGTCCATGAGCTTCGTGAACAGCGCGTGGTTGGCCATGGCGTACCTGGCCACCACCTCCCTCAGGTCGGCCGGCTCCTGCGGCCATGAACATGAGGACGCATCATGGCCATGATAGTGGGAGACGCCGAGCTTGAGGAAGTCTCGCCAGCACAGCACGTCGTCGTTGGCCTGGTTGAAGCTGGTGCCGTACCTGACCTTGGCACGCACGTCGGCCGACATGTACCTTGCCCGGTCAGTGAACGGAAGCGCGAAGAAGCGGCGCGCCACGTCGAGGACGCCGGCCGTCGCGACGCCGTGGTTCACCACCTGGAAGAAGCCGTACTCCCGGCACGCCGCGTCCACCGTCTCCACCACGCCGCCGCGATCGAGGTCCACCACTGGGAGCCTGATCAGCAGCTTATTATTCGTCTTCGCGCCGCCGCCGCCGCCGCTGATGATATTGCTGCTGTTCATGCTCCGGCACAGGTAGAAGTTGGGGCGGTCCGAGGGCGGCAGGACGTAGCTGTCTGGTAGCCTTGTAATGCCGCTGTCGCTCAGGTGACGAACGCCATTGACGCAGTAGGCCTCGTGCTGCTCGCGCCGGCGCCGATGACGGCTCTCCTCCTCCTCCTCCTCATGATCATCCTCCTCATGATCATCACCCATCATCACTGCTCTACCACCAACAGGTTCCTTGTTGTCCTCAACCAAGTCAACGATCGCCATTGCCGCAGCAGCCAGCAAGCTCAACTCACCACCCTTATTAGCCTTCTTATTAGCTGGTACTACGCACTTTAATTTGCACCACTAATAACTACTAAGCTGTATACCAATATATAGTTAAATTACATACTCGACCAGCTACTTAAGGTAGCTGTACTCTATACTAATTTGCGTGCTGGTGCATCAGCAGCTGGCCAGGGGACGAGGTATTTATAGAGGTGAAGTGAAGAAGATGACGGAGAGCACAGCGCATGCAGAGGAAGGACGACTTGCTCTGCTCTGCTCTCAAACCGGACAACGCTCCGTTGTTTTGCTTTGCCTTGCTTCTTGCGTCCATAACATAATATACTTTCCGCTGACTAGTCAATGTCACCACGCGCATCCATCCAACGGCATCATGCCACGTCACGCCAACGGCTGTGGTGACACGTGTGTGCTTCACCATTCCTTCTTTTTCTGGACAAGTACAATGTACACACTACACGGCATACACGATTCGTGCCACAAAAATAAACAGTCTGCAGAGCTGGCCTTACAGGGACTACTAGTACTGTTTAACTAACTTGAACGAACTAGCACACATGATAATGATAAGAATTTCTTGTTTTTCTTATCGGCCTTTTTTTCTTATGTTTCCTGGACGTCACTTAGCACGAGTTGAAGAACTAATTATATGCAACGACTTGAGCTTCTTCAACAAAGTTTCGTTGGACATTTTAATTTGTAGCAAGGAGAGATATCGACCAGTCACTCCATCTCACACACGGCTACATAGAGCTAGAAACTACGAATTGAAGCAGCTTCGTCTGATGAGTAATAAAGAGAACCCTGGTTACCACCAATGACGATTGAACATATATTCCCCGCTTGCAATCTGGTCCCGGGAGCACACGACAAGTCTTGGTTGGCGCCGAAATGCCATGGTGCTTCCATATATACCATGCTGTTCTCCAAACATCTTTGGCCTTGATCTCACCTGATCCATTGCCTATTGCACTTATTGCGTGATGCGTGTGGGCACGGCCATATATGTCAGTACCAGACTGACTTATTATCTACTCCTACAAGATAAATTGTTTTCAGCTGCTAGTACTAAATTCGTTTATGCTTCTAGAACTGACAAATTAAATGCCACCATACGCACCGGCAATATAATGTGCAGTGTCGTTTTAATTTAGACACAGCACCTCCAAATTAAACACGTTGATCAGTAATCCACAAGAAAACTTCAACGTTGTGAAACAGTATGTAAAACATGCACGTATCACTGTATCAGTGGCCGCAAGAGATGGCGAGAGCAGCGTTTAGGCCATGCAACACTAGATATTACATCTTTATTTGGAAAAAGGGGAACTTTCTATCCCCGCCGCTCTTTGCCATGAACCATACATGATCTTGCTCGATTGTGTTGGCATCGATCTGTCTAGCTCTTTTCTATTACAAGGAAAAGAGATAAGATCATATAATCCATCAGCATATTTGACTGATCTTGGGTCCGAGCCTGGCCATGCGACACGTGCACCTAACCAAGATGCCAAAGCTACGTAGCTGGAGAAGCTTGATGCCGCCTACGACAAGCTGTTTGCAGTGGTTCTCTTCTTCGTGCGATGCCTGTTGCCAAGAGTTTGCATTGCCGGCCTACACGTGGATACATATCTGCTCTGCTTGCGCAACAAGGACTACTGGTGGCGAGACTTGTGCATATGATGCTTGTCCTTTAGACCCAAGAAAAAGGGGTTTCATGATAATCTATCTTCTGAATGAAAACTTTTGGGGACGATCGACCGAGTTTCATTTCTATATACGAGATAAAACATCAGGACAGAATAATTTCTACTATTAGTAGTGAAAAAAATATCAGTAGAGAATAACCATTGATCCTTTGGACTCCTTTTGATGTTACTATTATGACATTATGCTAATGGCGGCATCAAAAGAAATCCAATGGTAGTAGAGAGGCGTCGAATTAGCCAGACAGTTGATGAAGCCTGTACCACTGTGTACGGCCGGTCACTTGTTCTCTGACTAATATCTTCAGCTCTAATTTTGTTCAGTGCAATCTTTGTTCCTTGCAGTGCAACTATATTATCAGTAGACTGGAACTTGATCTATCCCTAATTGTTGCACTGATTGTGTTGACCACGACCTACAACTTCGCTTGGCTAAAAAATGTACAAAAACATATGCCTCCTCCTGCATTGTACCAATATCTCCTATCGGTTTCTTCCTGGAATCAAGAGGATTCAGCCATTCAGAGTTTAGGAAAGGGTGAGGAAGACCAGGGGAGCTGTGGATCAAGAGGATTCAGGGGTTTATTAGGAAAAGGGTGAGGAAGAGCATCTCTCTTCAAGCGGATGTGGATGGAAATTCACATGCAGATTGCCAAGAATTTCCTTTGGTGAGTGAGATAGATGAACCGCGGTTCGGGGCGCTAACAGTTGAAAATAAATATCCTTGCCGAGCAGAGTATCAATGCATACATTTTACATTGCTCTTGCTGCTCCATTTCTTCTCTTTTCAGAATCACCAGTCCTAGCTTTGTCCCGATCTGTCTTTGGCTCCAGATTCGCTGCATGCATCGCATCACATCACTAGGCTAGCGCCCTAACAGATGAGACAAATCACTTGCAAATTATAGAGTTTATGCTAACAGTACACTCAAGGCTCTGTTGTCAGGACAAGCCAGAGGTTATCATTCACCGTGTAATGCGGAAGAAAGTTTCATCTCGGATCCAGCGAAAGCAACTCGTCAGGTCTACAAAATTAGATCGCACTTTGCGCATTTGCTATACATGATTCTCTTGACAAGTTTTCCTCGCTCATGCAGTGTCCATGACATCTAGATAGTTCCATTGCAAGCCGGACATCTCTTTCCCACAAAAGCTTGTTCTTCCTCCCCTGTCGATGCTGCATCCGTCACGTCAGGGCAAGTTCATTCATGATGTGGCCGGCGAAAGCCTCGCGTTTGGGCCAAGTGAGATGCACAGCCGTTTCTTTCCAGCATCAGCGGCTTAGTCGGCGTCGATTACCATGGGCGGCACAGTATGAACAGCAACCAGTTTGGCTTGTTTGCTGATACCAGCAACACCAAGCCACAGTTTGCAAAGCGCAAGCAACGGCTCGCAGTATCACCCCCCCAACCTGCTTACCTGTAATTAAGCATCAGCTGAACCTCTGCACTCAACAGCCAGAGATCCAACATGACATTTGGACGCTACAAACAAGAATCCTTCCAGTCTTCATCCAGAACAAACCACAAATCTCAGGCAGCCAAATACTTTCTAGTCACCATATCCCTTACAAGAAATCTCAGGCAGCCAAATACTTTCTAGTCACCATATCCCTTACAAGATATGCCCTGATTAGCAGAATAAGACGGTACAATCAACAAGTTTCGAACTAAATTAAGCACTGTTACAACTTAAACTTTTCTTTCTTGTTTTGCATTTTCCTTTTACAACAGATAAAAAAGAATGGCACCAGGGACACAACAACAACCCAATTCCGACATCTACCTATTTTATGAACTGCCACCATCATCGCCAGAAACCTGGACCAATCCCATAAGGTGGTCTCTGAATAAACCTATTGTCGTAATGCTGCATCTGCTGAGCACTGTTGACACCATACGGGTGCAGCCTATCCATCACCGGATGGTGGGATGCTGATGGAGCAAAGATAGCTTGTCCTTGATGCTGCAGTTGAATCCCACGATTGAAGTGAATGAAATTACCCTGTGGTTGACATACCAATCCCTGATAAGGATGATAAGCTGGAGGCAACTGCGGTTGTGGCAATCCATGAGCAAGCTGTAAATGGTTAATCAGATGTTGAGGAATATGCGGAAACTGAGTACTTGGATGGGTGGGAACTGGTTGATGAGTTTGAGGAGGGTTAAAAACAGTAGGAGGCCGTGGACCAGAAGCAGTGTAGTTCTTTTGTTGAACATGTCTGTTTCCCAAGTCCGGTCTCAAGGTGCTGCTCTTAGCATCTTTCAGAATGGTAGGAGCGACTGCCTTGTCCAGACCAGGCTTCTTCTTCTTAGCATCTTTCTTGATGGGAGTGACTGGTTTATCCTGATGAACTTTCTTCTTCTTAGCATCCTTCTGAACGGGAGTGACCGGTTTATCCTGATGAAGTTTCTTCTTCTTAGCATCTTCCTGAACTGGAGGAGTGACTAGTTTATCCTGATGAAGTTTCTTCTTCTTAGCATCATTCTTGATGGGAGTGACTGGTTTATCCTGATGAAGTTTCTTCTTCTTAGCATCATTCTTGATGGGAGTGACTGGTTTATCCTGATGAAGTTTCTTCTTCTTAGCATCTTCCTGAACTGGAGGAATGATTGGTTTATCCTGATCAAGTTTCCTCTTCTTGGCATCTGTCTGAACAGGGGGAGTGAGTGGCTTATCCTGATCAAGCCTTTTCCTCTTACCATTTTTTTTATTGCTTGTCTGAATTGGATTGACACGCTTTCTTTTAGCATTCCTTTGACTTACATTAATGATTGGTTTATCCTGGTTAAGGGACCCAAACAAAAGGGCCTTTAGCCTAGGCGCATCAATTTTACCCATAAAGAAGTTGCTCAAACTAGAAACAGCAGCCCTTAGGCATTCACATATTGTTTGCATCTCCTCCTTCCCTACTGATCTCGCAAAATTCTGAGACCGGTCCATGAAATCCTCAACCTGAATGAATAGTGGGGCAGATAAATAATTTTCTTTTCTGCAGGCATCAAATGTAAAGGTAAATCCAAATTCATGGGAGACTTACACTCAAATTCCCAACACCTCTATCCCAGGTTTTTGAGATCCATGACCCTTCAAAGTTACTGGCACAGAGGCCTTGCTCCCATAAGCCTTCCACCGATACTAGCTGCATAAGAGAAGACTAATGAGCTACTGCAACTTAATATGGTGCACATGGAATCGGATTAAACTGTACACCAAGCAAAAAGTACATCTTGAAAAACAGTTTTATATGCAACCACAATACCATAAAGCAACAAGGAAGAATAGAAAAAAACATAAATATAAGTTTAACCAGCAGTACATTAAATGAAGGAATCAGATTATCAGTTGTGATAACTGATAACCCTGTCCTCTGAGAAAATAGGATCGCCCCTTTATTAGAACTAAATCATTTGATCAGCAGAACAATGTCATAGTTTCAGTGAAGAGAACATCGCATACCTGCAGGTCAGATTAACTTTGGAAGGTTTTAGAATGAGTTAAGGCATGTTCCAGGAAAAAAATCAGGCATTTTCTGGAGGACATGAAGCTTTTTTGTTTCTTTCCTTTTGATCAGACATTGTACAACATTCCAAACTATGTGCAGCAGTTATAACCAAAAACATAAACGGAAGATCATCAAAGTGCTTATGGGTATAAACATAAATAAAGAGCTTAACACAACTCACTTTACTCATTAATGATACAAATAGTTCAGCAACAGATTCTTTATTTCTGCTCCCAAAACCCTTGTACAGCAAGACATTCCTCTCAATATTTGCAAGATCTGAACCATCTGCAAGAGAATAGAAGCCAGATGATAGCAGGATGATCACAGAAAATGCAATAGCACGGAGAATGACATACGTGCAATTGAAGGAGTACCTTTCAGTATGCCAGAAAAAGCAGGTAATATTGGAGGATGCCGGGTCTGCAGTCCACATCATACAATTAATAAGTGCATGCATTTTTTCCCCTTACTTGAATATAAAGGAGTTCAACTACTACTAATCATCTTATAGTTCAGGCCACAAATATACAACAAAAACTCCATACAAGTACTGAAGCTTACAACTCAATCTATTCATGACTACACAAATTGAACAAAAACCAAACCAAACATAACAAAGTCCATTTACCTGTAAATGGAAAGCAACTAAAGCAATAATTGCCATTGAGCTAATAGTTCGATCTTTTGGGCTGTTAATGCCATGTGACTTAGCCCAGAACTTCATCTGTAAAATAAACATTTACAGTGAGGGGAGCTTTCAGTTAACATCTCTATAAAGACCAATATATCAAAAAACAAGAATCACAATACCAGGTAACACAGTATCCGAAATCTTTCATCTATTGATGAAATAAATTTATATATCATAGATCTTGACATGCCATCTTTGTTTTCTACTGAAATATCACATTCCACACCAGTTCCCTGATCGGTAACCTTTAGTACAGGAACTATAGCAGTAACAATCGGTAAAACCCCATAACAACGACCATTTCCTGAAATTGGCAGTATAAGAGGTATATATTAGACTAGGGAAAATACAGCACAACAACAACTAACAGTAGCATTGAAATGCTACTGCTAAGTGCCTTAATATGAACCATAATGTAAATTTTGCTGGTGTCTGACAAAATGTATTAGAAATTAAGAATGAAAATTTTGTTAGATACACTAGCCTCACTTTTTTGCTCCACTATGCCTCTCATGTATCTATCTTATTCTACAACCTTGACAAATTTTTTTAATGAAAGAAAGCAAAAACTATTATACATCGCTGCTGTCAAGTCCAGATCCTGATCACAACTTTATTGGCTCAGGTAATGCCACAACTTATAGCAACAACAACAATATTTCATGAAAAGACTAGTGCAAATCATCACCTATATGATGGCATGTTGTTTTTAATAATGTGTGAATCTTGGCTTTTGTAAGAGTAAATGTCGAACTCAATGCACACACTAATCTGAGGTGAATAAAGATATGAATTACACTTTGAACCTTTCCCCAAAATCAATATCAGTACATAGATGGTGGCACCACGATGAGAATTACAGAAAATCTTTCATGGTACTTTTTGGTGTATAAGATAGTACATCAAGATTGATTTGTACTTATATTCAGTTTGGTTGCAGGGTCAATCTGAATCCTTCGATCAAATCTATTAGTTCCAATCTCAAAATTGAGCAACTAATTGAAGTAACAAATTACGTACACATATTGAACAAAACATGATGTCGTTCAAAGGTGACTGGACAAATAAATGCTAGGAAAGATGTGAAACAAAATCTGCTTAAGAAAGTAATTACTTTGATGATCATGTAGAACTTTTGCAAGTCTCCTAATAGCAGAAATCTTGTCCTTGCGAGGAAATTCACCGACGACATCATTTCTAAAGTTGACAGAGAGGTCAAGGTCACTTTTAGCAGTAAATAGATCCATTGTGAATGATCCAAATGGTTCCACGATTGGAAGCCCATTCCTTTTGCCTGAAACGAACCACCAACTATTAAAGCAGACTTGAAATATTCAGATTGAAAGCAAAGGCTTTCGAGTAGAAGTTGTGGACATGCAATTTGTCAGAATGCATGAACAACTTGATGAAAAAAGGTTTACTTGGATGGAATTCAACATACTAAACTGGAACAAACACAAAATTCCCAAACTGTAACATGCCATTAGTTAAACCCAGTTCTGCTTTTGTTTCCTTTCTGAATATGCATTCCTTTTTTTCAATGCTCAATCAAGTAGAATGCAAAATTTGTTACCTACGTTTTCCAACCAGTCAAAGCATAAACATTTCTCAAATAAGCTAAGGTCATAAGATATATATAATTGAGGTGCATAGAGAAAGCGTTTTTTTCTGCCATGACAATGTATACGCTTAATTCATGACAGTTATAATTTCAAGTCATATAAATGTCTATGAATTTTAAAACTTTATAAAGAAGCATGTGCAAGCATTCACTGTGATCACAATTACAGTTATGAGAATACAAGATCTCTTACCAAATATTTGTTCGGCCATTTTGTTGAAGACGTCGATCATAACTTGTCGGTGCTCATAGTCGACTGGCTCTGGTCGCAATGACGTATACACTTCCTGCAGTAAGACCTCTAGAGTTGGAAGCAGAACAGGATCCATGAATGCCTTTGACTCCATCTCGCACCTTTCTGCATGTCTGTGTAGTGCTGCATATAATCCAAAATTTGGATCAGATACTACCATTTGACAGTATGTATATAAACAACAACAACAACAACAACAACAAAGCCTTTTTATCCCAAGCAAGTTGGGGTAGGCTAGAGATGAAACCCATGGGAACCCAAATCACGGTTCCGGCACGTCTATTGCTAGTCTCCAAGCACTCCTATCCATAGCTAGCTCCTTAGGGATATCCCACGCCTTCAGGTCTCTCTTAACCGACTCGTCCCAAGTCAAGTTAGGTCGGCCTCTACCTCTCTTAACATTAGCATCTCTCTTTAGAACCCCACTACATACCGGCGCCTCCGGAGGTCTCCGTTGGACATGTCCGAACCATCTCAACCGATGTTGAACCAATTTCTCCTCGATAGGTGCCACTCCTATCCTGTCCCGGATATCTTCATTCCGTATTCGGTCTCTTCTTGTATGCCCGCAAAACCAACGCAACATACGTCTATGTATATAAGTTTGAAATAATGGAAATACAGGTGCAAGCCCAATCGTAGGTGACACGTATGGCAATAAAATATCTTTCCAGTGTGTGCTCAGAGACGCGACAAATTTATTATCTTCCAGAGAAGGAACACCAAACACATGGCTGAGGAATGAACCGATTATCACTCCTAAGTCCTAACAATTTATACTTGAACAAAAAGGTATCCAGTTGAGTTTCTTGATCTAACTGACATTTCACGATAAGAAAGAAAAGGAGTGCTAAAAGGAAGGTACTTAGATGAGTAAGGTCTGTGAATTGCGAACGAGCAGCTGTCTCGGTGGCAGTGCCGGCTGTTGCCAGCCTACCAACCCGAGTTCGATCCCTAGGATTGACAGGTGCACGGGGGCTGAGTCCCTGAATAAATTTGAGATGCCTATCACGCGTGGTGCCACAACAGGAATCCAACACCCCCATTGCGCATCGGACTCTAGTAGATTCATTGCTGCGAGTAATTTTAGGGCAGGTCGTGTGCGCAAATGTGTGTAGGTGTGCCTTGCCTTTGTGGAGTGAGTGTGTGCACGAAAAGATACTAGGAGAGGCTTCAAGGTGCTTGTGAACTGCACACTACATAGCAGACAGTACAAGTCCAAGTCATAAATAGTAGATAAAAAGGTTGCAGATTCTACCTAGAATCTATTACAACGATATGTTCCATTACGGATATTCCATATACCGCAGTGAAGAAGATAGTACAGATGAAAGAAAAAGGGTACCTTGGGAATCCGACGAGATTGCCACGCTGGGCCTGCAGGATGGCACAGGAATGAAAACAGGTTCAAACACATGAAAAGCGCAAGAATTTCAACTTGACCACGAGACAGAAGGTTACGCCCTCACAGCGATTCATCAGAAGGGGAAACAACACACGCTTTGTTTTTTGGACAGGAAGCTAAAATCTCAGAAGGGTCAAGAATCTGTGCCCCAATTTCGCCAGAGGGTAGAGAAAGCAATCGAGAAGAGGAGATAATAATGGGGACTTGGGGAGAGAAAGAGAAGGGGACTATGCTCAAAAAAAAGAGAGAGAGAGAGAGAGAGAGAGAGAAGGGGACTAGGGGAGAGGAGAAAGAAGAAAGAACCTTGGGAGGAGGCCTTGGGAAGACGAAGGCTCAACTATCGGCGGGGCGGGAGGCGATGCGGCGGCGGCCATGGCGTGGGACGGCCGCGGTGGGAGAGAGAGGGGCGGACGGGTGAAAGTGAAACTGAAGGATGCCGACGACGAGAACCGCAAAGGTCTTCCTTCTCCGACACGCACACGGGCTCTCTTTTGTCCCATCCAATACGGCCCATGAAGAACTAACTGGCCCAACTGAAACGGCCTCCTGGTAGTAATTCATGAGGAAACTATTAGTCCCACCTCGGTGGGCGATGGTGGAGGAGACGCCGCGGCGTGCATAAGAATAGAGGCAGTGCCTCCTGTGAACGGCAAGCAGCCGCGCGGTGCGCACAGAGCGAACTATTCTTTCGCCTTTTAGTAAAGAATACCTTGTGCGCCGCAATTAGCAGCATACGCTAATTTTTGGAGGGTGCCTCTCCTTACAGGGAGGGCCCTAACAAATTTAATACTAGAAATTATTTAATCAGTTATAATTATATGTTTTTTGGTTTGTTTTGGAAATAAGAAAATGTTTGTTTCTGCTTTTGAATCTGGCAAATGTGACATTTTGTTTTGTAACCTGTTGCCATTCTTCGACTAGTTTCACAGATCGTTTACTTACTAAACTTTCAAACCAGAAGCTTCAAATCCGAATCCTTCTTGTCTGTCAGGCACAATCTGACCATCAGGCTTGGGGATTTATTACCTTACCAAGTTAATTGTAGTGAAGGAAAACAATGTAATTTATGCGCCATATAGACAGGGAAAACAAGACTTTCACAGAACGTCCTTGTACTAATGTACTTACTGAACTTTCAAACCAGAAAGCTTCAAATCCGAATCCTTGTCTGTCAGGCATCATCTGACCATCAGGCTTGAGGATTGATAGTTAATTGCAGTGAAGAAAAAACGATGTTATTTATGCGCCATATAAACATGGAAAACAAGACTAAAAAAGAAAGGCAGAAGCAACCGAATCGGTCACCCAACTACTCTTCAAGGTTTTTCCCTTGACTGTTAGCTATGCACTATATGCTCCCTTGAACAATATCCCTTCTCTTCCCTTGCGCCATATCTGCACGCACGGCACCGGGTCAGTCATGGATCAAACCAAGGTAGCCTTGCAACAGATTACTGGCTCGCTTCACGCAGTTCATGGGATCTTGGAGGATATCTTGCGCAGGATTTCTGATGACAGAGCTGTTAGAATTGATCAGCGGTATAGTATTGACACAACTGAAGGGCTGGAATTTCTGGCAGTTGAGGCTCATAACGTTCATGAGCTAGCCAAGGAGGTTGAATCCAAGCTCTCAGAGTGCATGGAGATTCAAAGGAAGGAGAAAAATAGGGTGGAGAGTAGAATATCAAGCTTAGAGAAGGAGAACCAGGATATCCACACCATGTTGAAGATTGCCATAACTGAGAAGGAGGCGGTCGAGAGCAGCCTCCGTGTACTGAAGGATGATAGCGAGCAGGGAAGAAGTGCAATCCTGCAGCTTGCTGAGAAAGGATTGCAGAAGGTTGGATTTGGCTTCATCATGGAGGTAATAAGTGGAGAACAAGAAACTGATGGGATGAGCACCTCCAGTGCTACTGCAACAACCAGTGGAAGTGACCAAGAGGTTGTCAGTTTGGTAAATACTTCCTACATCACTCACTCCTCTCTAGCTAATGTTTTCATTCCTTTCTTTCTTGTTATTTCTCTTTTAGTAATTCTTTTAACCTAATACAACATAATACAGTACCTGTGATTTTATCATCTAAGACTGACTGACTGTTCCCAAATACATCCCTCCAATTAGCAATTACTCAGACGGTCCCATCATCCCATTTTGCTACCTTTATGCAAATGCTTTTGTCTTGGAAAATTTTCTTATTCATGAATTGATGATCATATACAACTAAAAAGTTATCATGACTTCCAACTATATAAGTTCCCGATTAAAATCATTCTTCATTGGAGACTTTGTCAGCTAAACATCTCACTCAAACTATTCACTTCCAGGCTTCTATTGTTGAAAACACAATGAAAACCCTGCATCAAGAGATCAGTGATCTAAGGCAGACCTTAGACGAATCCAGGTAAACCAAGAAAGTCATCCACTATTCTCAAGGGCCTTAATGAGGTCTGTGCTAAATGGCAACATCAACTTGATTGAACAGGTCAGACTCTGATCATTTTCAACTTCTTGCTACTGAAAGGCATCAGAAGATAATGAAATATGAATCATACATAAAAGATTTGGAAACAAGAGAAAGCCTCTTAGTTAACAGTGTAAGCAGCAATCTAGTTATGCATCCTATTTGCAGCCAGCCATGTGAACGAGAAATAACTGAAGTGTATTTTTCCAACTCCTAAGGTGGAAGAACACATACTAACGATGAAAGCAGTACAACAGGAAGCTGCTCGATGGAGGAAGGCTTGTGAACTGGAGGTAGAAGCTGGAAAATCTGCCATCAAAGAGCTCAACCAGGAGGTAATCCAATAGAAGATTGTCCATTTGATGACATGAGGTGTACTTCTCATTCTTAAAGATATCAGGTTGTAATGAGGTACCTGTCAGGCTGTCAGGACTTATGAAATAGGAAATTCACAAATCTGATATCCTTGAGTTTGTATCCATACTAACAAAGCAAAGAAAAACACCCTTAGGGGATTGAGCAAAACACTAAATGATGCAACATGTCAAAGGCACGCTCTCATTCTTAATTATGACATGATTTGATGGGGCATCTTTCCAGATTACCTTGCTCCGAGAAGAACTGGGAAGAGCAAAAGCAGACTTGGAGGCTGCAAACAGTAAGCTAATGCTAAAAGAGAAATTAGCAGCCAGTGCAATGGCAGCACAAGCTGCTGCAGATGCATGCCTCAAGCTTGCTGACAGCAGATCTGCTGGGCTGCAACAGAGGATAGAAGAGTTGACACGACAAATCGAGGGCGAAGATCCAAATGGAAGAAAGGAGAAAGAGATTAGTCGTAGAAAAATAAGATATGTCTGTTGGCCTTGGCAGCAACTACGAGTTATATCAGCATCGTCTCGTGCTAGGACATGGTTTGTTGATCAGAATGGTAGATTGCTACCTAGGGCAGAAGCGCTATTGCAAGCAAGGATCTAACTTCTCTTCTGATACATTCCCCAGACTAGGTTCGGCATATCCTCTGCCACTACTTTTTATAGGATGTTGTTCTATGTACACAAGCTGAACATATCTATGGTATTCAAAACTAAGTTATATGTGACCTTGGCATCATATCTAACTTGTCTAGCTATTATATTCAGATAAATCATCTGACTTCTGCTCTTTTACATGAAAACGTTTCAGAAAATAACCAAATATGCATGAATAGTAAAAATAAATGAACATGTTAGGTCCTTATGAGTTATGAGATGGCCAAAAGACAAGAACATACCAGAATATTGAAGTACTCTGCTCTGAGAAATGCAGCAGCATGGGTTTCTCATTTTTACATCCGGTCACTGCTTAAGGCAGAAGCATAAGGAAACATATGCATTGATAGTCATAGACCTGTGTACTCCGGGCCCTCTTCCATCCTTTGAACACTCGATGTGATACTTCTGCATCAAGATGGTACAACTACTGCCTATAGGGGGAATTTATCTGAAGGAAAATAAGGAAATAGACACAGAACAGATACTTCCGTCTGGAGTAACAACAAAACATTGGTCACACTTTATCTAAATGTAGAAAAATTAGCGTCACATGATGTGTGCAATATTTTAAAAAGAACTATTCTTCAAATAACCGTAAACTATGTTTAATTCTACTGCACTTCTGTCGTTTGGGCAGCCATCAGAAGTGATTATACACATTTATACAATACGATAATGCAACATATGGACCATTTTAGTAGGTGAAAATATAAAACCTTTAAGTGGACAGAACATTTGAGTCAATTGGTTAGGACCTTCAAATAATCAAATCAGAATATCACTGGGTATTCAACTTTGAACAGATGGTTCGGAAATTTGTAAACTGCTAATAAGCATGAACAACATCCATGACAGCTATCTCTTTACATTCAGAACTCACACACTACAATAGGAGAATAAGACCATGAAACTGCATTGAGCTTGTAGAAACTCTGATGAAAGTACACAGAAATGAATATGAATACTGTCAGATGGTCCACGCATACAACTTGTCATTTTGCCTTCTTCCCTGATGGCATGGAAGTAACTGAAGGCAATGCCCTTTTCTTGTTAAAGGCACTGGTTCTGCTTTCCGGCTCACCGCTATCGTCATCACTGGCCTCATTCGCCTCCTTAGCAGTTTTATTCTCCTCTTCCATGGACCTTCTCTTCTGCGCATTCACCTTCCCGAGCAACCTCCTCTCAACTGGATCAGTGGGAGCCGCACGCTTCACACCAGGTGCTGCTTTGGCACCAAGACCAAGCCTAAAAAAAGTTTTGCAGTCACGTACCAGCTATGCAGGAATGTTAAAAAGAAGAAAGAGTGATTATACCGAGATGGCCGGCCCTCAAAATCCTTATCACTGGGTTCATCTGGGTCAGACGCACTCATTTTGTCCACCCATGTCTGAGCCTGACAGCGATACATGAAAAAGGTAAGCAGTGTACTAGGAATTAACAGAAGGAGAGTACAAAAGGATGCGGAATTCATGGACAAATGTATGCCAAACCATATTTCAAAGCATTAACAAAACGCACACAAGTATCAACAGCAAAAACATTTATATAGTCAACAGCCCTGCATGCTCCTTGATGCAGCATACAAGCTTCATAGATTTACTTTGTTTTTGTAAATTAAAACAGCATGGTTGCAATTCTGAAAGCCATCTTGATGCCACAGGATGCTGCGTGTAGCCATAAACCAGGCGCGCGGGGAATGCCAGAGTAACATAGTAACAATTGGGAACATATTCAGAAGGAGAAGGGCCTGCAGCATCACATGATACGTGGAAGCAGGGGAACTTGTCCAAACTCTAGGAATCAGTTCCAAGATACACATAAAATCAATGGTGTTCTAGTGTTCTCCAGCGTATACTGTCCTTGCTCCTGGCGCAATTCCAGTTTCCAGTACTGGCAATGTTATGAAAACCTAACGCTGGTGATGGAGGTGATGAGAGCAAGAGAAGCATCGGCTCATCGCATATAGCACTTAAGGAGGGGCACTACGTTTCAGAAAAAAAAAAAAAGGAATTGAGGACAGGGATCAGCGGGAAAGCTCACCAGCTTGAGGGCCTTATTGAGCGTGACAACCTTGGGGAGCGGTCCCTTCTTCTTCTCCGCCGGCGGCGGCTCGGTCGCCATCGCTAGCAGCCTGATCAGATGAAGCGGAGCGGCGCGACGAGCAGGGAGTCCAGACGGACGGCGGCGCGGTGGGCTGGCTGGTAAGGGCGGCGGCGGAGCGGGCTAGCAGTTGCGGAGGAGATGAACACCGGACCGCCGCGGAGTGTCGACCAGGCCGTGGGCTGCTCAGATGTACTACTTGATCAAGGAAGGAAGAGGCCCAAGTCTGGTAACTGAAATTTGGGCTGATCCAACAATCCAATGTGAACAATGCGAGCCCATATAACTCATTATATTTTGCTCTGTAATAAAAACACATTATATATTCTTTCAATGACAATTTGTTCAATCATCTTTATTATTATTCCCACAGGAAGAAGAGAACTTTAAGCATAACCAAGGAAGAAGAGAACTTTGTGGGAATATCGTACAGTAAATACGGACACAACACATGATCTGATAGTCAATAACGATAATATTCCCACAGGTAGCCCATCTACTATACTTCAAAAAGCAAGAAATACAGTGAAATTTTAGAGCTAAGGCGAGAGCTCAGCACACCAAAAAAAATCCTCAGGCTGGAAAGCAGTGAACCAAAGAACGATCCACATGATTGTCTCTTGAACAAAGTACTAGTACAAACAAGGGAGAAGAAACTTATTGTTTTATTATTCAGACAGATCAACAACACTCCATTATTTGGCAGTTTCTCGGACATTGTTAGGCCCCTCAAAACTGATATTTATTGCTAATAACTACCACCAACCAATCTCACAGAAAATTGTCTTGAGAAATCAGTTTTTGCTTGGCAACTCACATGATCTACAGAACTTAGACTCCTACAGTCCTACTCGTCTGTGACACATCCCCTCGACGCTGGAGCCACAAGCTTTATGTACTGCAAGAATATAATAGATGGAAAACAAATCATGTCACATATTCATATATTCATATAAGGTATAGAGCTGAAGAGTGGTCTTGTATGAAAAGGATTTATAATGTTAGCTACCATACCTTCCAAAGTGCTCCACGGTTGGCCTTGTATTCTGGTGGACTCCATTTCTTCCGCCTTTCATCCAGCTGCTCTTCAGTCAGATCAATATCAATTACTCGCTTAACAACATCAATGGTGATTTTATCACCATTCTGGACAAGACCGATTGGGCCACCCTCCTGGAAAATAGCTTCACTGTCAATACCATGAACGTTATGCATTTTTTTTTTATATCTTACACCGTGAGAAGAAAATAAACTTCAAATGCTATTGAAGAGAAACCAACAGCAAATTACACAGCTTCAGTTAAATTGTTGCAATTGGGTGCCACAACACAGTACCTGTGCCTCAGGACATATGTGGCCAACAACAAATCCATGCGATCCTCCAGAAAATCTACCATCTGTGAGCAGGGCGCACTCCTATAATTAAGATAGAGCAGCTGTTAAAAGGCGATAACATTCAACCATCACAAGAATAGTTCATCAGGTGAGAGCTAGATGGTTGCGTGTCATCATGCTGGCACACATCAAAGACAAACTACAGGAAGCACCAGAAAATTCAAATATAAAGCATGGGTCAGAAAACACGATTTAGACGAGCAAACGAAATTTTATTCCATTACCGTGTTCCTGAACTTTGAAATTTGAATGATTTTTGTTGCTTTGAATATTAAAAAATATCTGGATCTGTGCCGAAGTTTGGAATTTCACAGAACATAGCATGAGGAAGTTACTGGCATGTTACAACCCCCCCCCCCCCCCCCCCCCCCCCACACACACACACAATACTGTGTCTAATGTGATTTGTAGGCTTCTAGGAACGTCCCTGACCCTGAGCATATTGCCGTCTTAAGGTATCTGTCACATTACTGTACATCTAACACTGATGGATTTGTGGTGATAAAAAGGCGGGAGAAAAATATGACAGCAAAGAGAAAATGAAGCTAAAGTTTATAATGTCTGAAAAATGCCAAGCTCTGAGCAATGTGGTACCTTTCCAAGACCAGCACCCATTATTGCGCTTGTTGGGGTAAGCATTTCAGGCATCCCTGGCCCACCTTTTGGTCCCTCTCCTCGGATCACTACAACTTTTCCCTGTGATAGCAACCATGGCAAATTAAAATAATCCATCATAATGAAAAACATGCTTTGTATATTCATCATCACTGAGCAGAAAAAAGCAATTGTGGTCCTCAGAAATGAAAAGCAATAGTGGCAATCATTGTTCTGGGCAGCTAGCAAGCATTACCTTGAAGTTTGCTGGGTTTTCTGAAATTGCAGCAATCATGGATTCTTCGCCCTCAAAAACTAATGCAGGACCTGACAATTTGATCAAGTAACTGTTACATTCCGCACATCATACAGTTGCTTTCAAGGATTGAAGATGGAAGGAATTAAATTCACCTGAAAAAAATAGTCCCTCTTTGCCAGTTATTTTTGCTACAGAGCCTTCTGGTGCAAGGTTACCATAAAGTATTTGTATATGACCAGTTGATTTGATAGGGTTGTCCAGAGGGCGAATTATTTGCTGCACGTAAAAAGAGAGAAAAATAATTAAAATATAATACCATTAAAAGATTTCAATGGTAGCTGAAGAATTCAGGATTGATCTTTACCTGCCCCTCAGACAGAGGAGGGAATATTTTAGCATTTTCAGCTAGAGTTTTTCCGGTGACTGACAGGGGAAAAAGAAAGACCATGTTATTACCCAAAAATGAAAGACTTACAGTACATTACTTGATAAACAGTTATTGACTGTACCCACCAGTCATGCAATCCCCATCAAGAAGACCTTGTTCCAGAAGATAATGAATCACTGCAGGTGTCCCACCAATCTGTAACATGTTGCTTGTTCTTAGTCTCATTACATTGAATAATTTCAGTCTCACAAAAAACGAGTCTGGATTGAACATTTGCATAGAAACAAATAAATCTTTGTAGCATGAGGCATTTACCTTATGCAAATCCTCCATGACATATTTGCCACTGGGTTTGAGGTCTGCAAGGAATGGAACCTGGTCACTGACCTTCTGAAAATCATCAAGAGTCAAATGCAAACCTACAGACCTGAAAGTAGAAAACCAATGAGCCTTTGTTTACCTACTAATCAAGCATGTACAAGAAGGTAATAACCCACCGAGCAATAGCAATCAAGTGCAGTACAGCATTGGTTGATCCACCAAGTGCCATGACAATAACCATTGCGTTCCGCAATGACTTCTCAGTGATGATGTCCCTGGGCTTCAAATCCATCTTCAGTAATTCTAAGAGATATTTCCCAGCAAGACGGCATTCCTCTAATTTTAAAGGGTCTTCAGCAGGAGTCGAAGAACTTTGGTACACGGAAAAAGAAGAAAGAGAAAAAAAAAAAGAGTCATAATTCGTATTCCAAGCACATTGATGTAAAAGAAAACCACCTTTGTTTGTAATGATAAACAAGAAGAATTCAAGACATAATCTGCACCTGTATGGAAGGCTCATGCCCATAGTCTCAATAGCAGATGCCATGGTGTTTGCTGTGTACATACCACCACATGCACCTGCCCCTGGGCATGAATTCCTGACAACGTTCTTTCTTTGTTCCTCGGTGATTGATCCACTGACAAATTCTCCGTAGCACTGCATAAAACATCAAAAGCCAAGTAAGCATAAGCAATACAGTGTGCCTTGCCGAATGATCTTATAGTTGCTAACATATCAAAGTTAACAGACATGCCTGAAAAGCAGATACTATGTCATAAGAATTTCCCTGAAAATGACCAGGCTGCATAAAAAGAACACATCAAAAAACTGTCAGAACAGATCATCAAACCCGTGAACATTTAACAGATCTATAACAGGCTATGGACTTAAAACACACAGGATGCCCACAACATTAATCTGAATTTCCAGCAAAAGTAGTTCTACTATATAACTAATGGTTGTCCAGTCATTCATGTATTCAAACTTGAAACCTGCCAAACATTCTGTTGAAGAAGAGAACAGTTTTGAATTAGCACACTGACACAGAAAGAGGGCAGGGGAGCATTACCTTGATAGTTCCACCATAAATCATGATGCTAGGTCGATTAAGCCGCCCCATTGCCATTATTGTACCAGGCATCTGCAATCAAAGGACCGTTAAATCTGACTGCAACACTAACATCTCGATAGGCATGATTTTGTTTTACGATTCCATCAGAACAGAAGAAAAAAAAAACTACTAATTTGTAAGCCTGAAGTCACATGCCCAATCACCTCAGCACCCACTCAAACAACAAATAGTTCAGTATCTAGGAACCAAACTACTGTGATGGGTGTGCAGCAGAAAAGATAAGAAAGGTCAGGTAACTGCATCACCAACTTTCAACATTCATCAAGTTTGAATTGTAGAGCTCAAAGGTATGAGGCACACAAATAGTTCAGTATCTCTGAATGTGCATATGACATGAGAACTTGAAGTGTGAACAGGTTCATCAGAACATGAGAACTTGCTCATGTCCATCCAGGGGTGGGGGATGTAGCAGATTTGCACTCACATTCTTGTCGCATCCCGGGATGGAGATGTTGGCGTCGTAGTGCTGCGCGCCCATGACAGTCTCGATGCTGTCGGCGATGAGGTCGCGGGACTGGAGGCTGTAGCACATGCCCCGCGTGCCCATGGAGATGGCGTCGCTGACCCCGACGGTGTTGAAGCGGAATCCCACCATGCCGGCGTCGCGGACGCCGTCGCGCACGGCCTCGGCGAGGCGGAGCAGGTGCATGTTGCAGGTGTTGCCCTCGTACCACACGGAGGAGACGCCGACCTGCGGCTTGCGGAGGTCGGCATCGGTGAGGCCGACGCCGTAGAGCACGGCCTGCGACGCACCCTGCGACTTGGGCTCCGTGATGCGGGCGCTGTACTTGTTGAGCTTGGGCTCGTCGGAGACGGCGGTGGCGCGGACGCGCTGGAGGCGGCGGCGGCGGGTGGTGGTGGTGGGGCCGCCAACCGCCGGGACGGATGGGGAGGTGAGCGCCAGAGACTGCATCGCGGCGGCGGCGGCGAGGTTCCCTCGATGTGGGGTTTAGGGTTTAGGTGAGAGTGAGAAGTGAGGTGGATGGATAGAGACAAGTGGAAGTGGAGTGGAGGTGTGCGCGTGCGGCGGCTGGCGGCGGGAGGAGGAAGCCGACGAGCTGGTTTTTGCCTCGGGCGGATTATACTATGCTGCCCCCTGTCTTCTTGTTAAATCGCGGATGCAACCAACTTCTCTTCTTCCTCCCTTTGCACTTTTTTTTTATGAGCATCCCTTTGCACTTCATTCATTCATTCATGGGCACCGCACATGGTTTCATCGTTCCAACTTGAATTCCTCTCATGTTAGTCGTGGTTGAAGAATTCCTTCCTCTCACTGCATCCATGGGCACATGGTTTCATGGTCGCAACTTGAAATTTCTCTCATAATAATCATGGTTCAAGACTTGAGTTAGCGCTCTTGGCTTGTGGGATGAGTGAGTGAACTATGCACATATTATCTCAATTTTTTCTTTAACCATGCATGTCAAATTAAGTAAACCCAAATTACTAGGATCCGTTTTGGGATATCTTCTATAGACTCACAACTCCTCTCTCACATGTGTAATGTAACTTTGTTGTGGTGATACATTCTTAATCCTACTCAATATGAACCGTGATCTAGCTTCAACGTGTCGATAACACAATACCATTATAGTGGACCAGTTAGTGTTGAGTGGGAGCCTTCCTAAATGGGATCTAAAGATATGTTGGACTATCTTTTTCTTAAAAGAAGCAAAAAAGTGTAGGACCAAGATCTGCAATATATAGTTAAAGTTCCTTTTGACAAGTCTTTTAAATCAGCTTTGTCTTTATAGCATAATAACATAGAGATGTGTCGACTGGCATATGAAGAAATAGGTCATACATAGATGGGTTTTTATATTATGAGCCGTGACTATGTCATTTGAAGAGTCTCATAGAGAAAATTCATTAAATGAATCAAAGTTAAAGACATTGTAGTTTTTCAAACCTTTGGCTTTATAAAAAAAGATAGAATACTAGGATCCTCTAACTTCATGTATTTTACATTATTAGGTCACTCACGCGAGCGCCCCATTGATGCTACACGCACTCAAATACACAAAAGTCACCCCACCCCTAGACAAATGTAAAATAAATATAGCACACTAAAGAAAATATAGGTTTTTTTTTCTGAATCCTAATATCTCCTAATTTTCACTACTAAAGTAAATAATAAAAAAAGAGAGAAAAAAGGGGGATACGGGGGATGCTTTTCTCATTCTTGGGCGCTTGCGATTCCGGTTGTCCTCCAGCACCTCGCCGGCAGCCGGGTCGCCATACCGGCCTCGTCCCGGCAGCGGCACCCCGCCTCCTCGGCCCTCGCGTCCATAATCAACAATTCAACACTGTCCCCCTAAAGTCTTCTCTCCAGGCCTAACCTTCCTGTCCTATTCCACTGGTTCTGGTCTTCTGGGTGGACTGGAGTAGAGATCCATCGGGATTGATTTCTTGTTTCTTCGGTAAGGAACCCTGACCCGACTTGCTTCGATTGATCGATTAGTTTTGCTCCTGGGATTCTTACCTTTCCTTTCCTGTTGCTAGTAGCAATCAAATCCAAATCTTTGTCTCTCCGCTATGCTAGGCGCTAATTTCTTTGCCGTGTTATGGGCAATTACCTAATTCTAATCCGCTGCATCATGGTTCCGTTAGGTTCTTAACCTCAGCTGGCTCGAGATCCATTCCAGCTTAGCGCCCCCATCGGACTACCCAATTAGTTTGCTTATTTTTCAGAAATTCTTCAGTAATTTATCATCTCGTTGCAAAACCTATCATATCTGCCAAAAGAGTTTCTCTTATATAAAGCCTTTGTTAAGGGAACCTGCACAACTGAAACATGTTCACAGAAATAAAATAACACGATGAACAAATCCCTCCTTCGCCCTCACATGTTTTGGCTATCACTGATGCTGACTGCTGTTAACTGTTCGTGCATTGCAGGTGGATGGTACCTGGGTGAGTTACAGCAAACATTAAGTGTAGATTCCGGTTTTATTTATTTTGAAGGATGGAATCCCTGTGGAAGCTAGCATACTTACTCGAGCCGGCATCTCTTGCTCTAATAGCAACAGCCATTTCCGTGGCCTATGCATCAGCATCTCGTGCTCTGGACTATGGCAAGGAGATGGAGCGTAACCTAGATTTTTCAGAGGCTACCATCACATTGGATAGGTCACAAGCACTGATGATTCCTCTGGCCAGCTCATGCAGTCTGTTGCTGATGTTCTATCTATTCTCGTCTGTTTCACACCTGGTGATGGCCTTTACTACTGTGGCATCAGCAATGGCGCTCTTCTTCTGTCTGTCCCCGTACATCACATACCTCAAGTCACAATACAATTTAGTGGATCCTTTCGTGTCCAGGTGCTGCTCAAAGTCATTTACCCGGTTGCAAGGTTTGCTGATGTTGTTCTGCATAATCACGGTGTTAGCATGGCTGGTATCAGGGCATTGGCTACTAAATAATGTGCTGGGAATTTCCATATGCATAGCATTTGTCAGCCATGTCAGGCTTCCCAACATAAAGATTTGTGCTTTGCTTCTTGTGTGCTTGTTTGTTTATGATATTTTCTGGGTGTTCTTCTCGGAGAGGTTCTTTGGAGCAAATGTCATGGTCTCTGTTGCCACTCAGAAGGCTTCAAATCCTGTTCATACAGTAGCAAACAAGCTCAGCCTGCCTGGGTTGCAGTTGATTACAAAGAAACTGGAGCTTCCTGTCAAGCTTGTCTTCCCCAGGAATTTGTTGGGTGGGATCGTTCCAGGAAGCAGTCCTGGTGACTACATGATGCTTGGCCTTGGAGATATGGTATGTTACCTACATTGAATTTTCTTGTCAACACTACTTTGGTGTTGTGATTCTATGCGATTCTTAAGCCTGCTATGGAAAATTTAGTCTTAGTGACTCTATTTTAGACACCTGAAGACCTTTGCGGAACCACACAATATTTAGCTTGCTCATGTGTATGAGTCTTAAATTTTGTCTTTAATTGCTAAATGACATTTCAATTTATTATTAACTTTATTACCCACTGTTTAGGCTAGATGGAACAGACCTGTTGGCTGTAAATATGAAATGGTAACACGTCGTGGCTGTTAACACTGAACCTTATGGCATGCAGTAATTTGTTCCCTTGTGAACTTACACTGTACAAGTAATGTAGCAAATGGGCAAATCTCGCATCTACATGCTTTTCTTCTCTAAAGTCTAAAGTTCTCAGATCATAGATAGAAACAGACTAAGCAACAGGTGTGATGTTACAAACAGTGAAAATATGTCTGATGTTACAGGGTTTAGGTTTATCCTTATAGTACGACCATAATGACACCTATGCAAATAGTGTTGTGCTTGCTGCTATTTTTGTATTCACTTCAAGAGATCCTAAGCAACATGATTACTGATTCTGCTCTAAACTTGTTTGATGTGGCATGTAGGCAATCCCAGGGATGCTTCTAGCTCTTGTACTCTTTTTCGATAACCAGAAACACAAAGATGTGAATGTTCCATCGGATGTGCCTCCCACCAAAAGAAGGAATTATGTCCGGTATGCCATAATAGGGTATGGTGTTGGCTTGGTAGCTGCATTGGCCGCTGGGATCTTGTCTCAGAGTCCGCAACCTGCCTTACTCTACCTGGTAGGTGTTTCTGCTTGTATGGTTTAGATTTCATACATCATCACCAACTTTTTCTACTGAATTATGTTTTTATGACTTGCTCGCACACATTGACTAGTATTGGGTTGTTGTGCAGTAAGTTTTTCACACTATGGTGTCATCGCCTATGGTACACATAATTGTTTTCCTAACACTGCAAATGTGGCTTTCAGGTGCCGTCAACACTAGGTCCTGTTATGTACTTGGCGTGGTTAAGGAACGATTTGTGGGAGCTGTGGGAGGGCTCCGGGCCGATGTCAGTCGAGAAAGCCCGTTTGTTGGAGGTCTGAGATTCCGGGTGACCATAAAAATAGCAGCTGTCTATGATGTAATCTAATTTAAAATTACTTGAGCTCCTCCTTTGTTGTGAAGGAGAGCATTTATGTGGTAGGAATGTTCTAGTGATGTAAGCTTTTAACCTGCTATCCTCGCAAGAGGAAATGGCTGTATCATTTAACTGCTTGTAATGGAATGGTTAATTGCATTTCTTAAACCCGTACAAAATGGTGACCGTATAATTGCTACTTAGTATTCTGTGTGTTTTTATAATATCTTGTTACTACACCGCAACATGTGACAACGAGTTGAATGGAATTATAACTACAAAGAATTTGTTTGAACTGCAAAAGAGGAAGACAAAAAAAAAGTGTTGAATGGAATTATAACTACAAAGAATTTGTTTGAACTGCAAAAGAGGAAGACAAAAAAAAAGTGATAAAGAGGAAGACAAAAAAAAAAGAGTGATAAAAAAAAATATGGAAACAAAAAGAACAATCATGTCTGAGCCCAGGTTCGAACTGGGGACCTTTAGTGTGTGATAACCAACTACACCACCCAGACTTATTGTTTAATAAAACAAATAAAATATATATAACTGACATTCAATATCCTTGTTGATAATGATGGGTCCAATGTGCGGGCTATTCGATGGCCCAGCAAGTTAAAAGAAAAACAAATCGATGGCCCAGCCCAAGTATCTCGGACGCGTGTAGCTTCTAGTGACGTCTCGTCTCCACCGCGCCGGCGCCGCTCTTCTCCATCATCCACTATCTCTGATCTCCTCTAGATGTAGCTGAACACAAGTGAACATAGCGAACACCACCTGCTGAGGGCTGAGCACAACTGACAAAGCGAACAAGTTACTATAGTAGTAGATGGCACCCGTGGTGGTCTCGAGATCAGACCGGATAGTTCGCCGGACGGTTATGGTCGGCGCCGTCACTGCTGCCTACTTCCTCCTCACTGCCGATTACGGTCCCAACTACCCCAACCCGGTACGTGCTCGATCGTATTGCTTACTTACCTGCGACTTGTGAATAACCGATGAACCACCGATATATGCTGGAGCGATCTTATTAATTTACCTACTGCGGTTACTAGATAAGCATTGATCTAACTAAATGTGTGGTCGATACCGGGGATTGATTATTGTACCGAGTTAGCCGCATGCCGTTATACTTCTTGAGAAATAACAAGGTGTTGCTGCTTGTTTAGCAAGAGGGTGGAGGGATCTTCCAGTTCATCAATAATTTCCCCCCTACTGTTTTTCTTTCAGATTCGCTAGGTTATGCTGATATAAAGTGCCGAACGACTGTGTTTATGAGTTCAGTTGAAGTGGAAACCGAGTTCGAGTTTGATGTATGATTGCTAAAGCTTTTATCCTGTTTCTTAGTTTCTTGCTTTAATCCTAAACATAGGTTCAGTCTTGGCACAAAACGAGCCCTTTCAGGTTATGTGGCCATCCATTTAAGATGTTTCGCAAGCTTTATCTGACAAACAATCTTCATCACATTGCAGATAAGGAAGGCCATGGAGTCATCTGCTCTGTTCTCCCAAACAGGCAGGAATGCTCCTGCTGAGAACAAGCAAGGAGATTCGGAGCTTGACGGTAGCAAAAAGTAGCGACTGTTTCATACTCTGTACTCTCTAGTATTTCCATGGTTCCAAAATAAGCTGTACACAGTTGACAGCTTGCATTTTTTTTTTCACTGCACTGATGGTATCCAAATGCTATCACGAACGTGTATCAGTGATAATGGTTTCACTTGGTTCGTTGTATCTCAATACTGCCACAACCGAGGGTTCTGTTTCGAAATGCGCTTAAGATGCCACTGAAGGTCGTTGCCATAATGCCATTCATGGAGCAACCATGCATTTTGGTGATCATTCTATTACAGGTGTGCGGTAGAGGAGGTGTGAAAATTTCATATTAGTGCTTGCTTATTCAGGAAAAGATTGCACAGTAATCAACAACCATGCGTAACTGCTGAGCTGTTCTTCCCTGCAAGCAGCGAAGCTCAGATGATGTTGAAAGCCAGCAAATAGGTATTTTGAGATCCTCTTTCATGCTGCAGCGCATGCATGCCCCAGGAACGCCACCATGACTCCCCCTATGGCCATGGCCCATGGCCCCCCTAAGGCTCTGTTCGGTTGATGTGGGAATATGAAGTGGATTGAATAGGAATGAGGTATAATCAATCCATATATGACTTGTTGTGGATTTAATCTCACTCAAACCATGCCAATTCACTTGAGCATGTGGAACAACCGAACAGAGCCTAAATTGGAGTGTTGATTTGAGGTTCGTCATGCACATGCGCACGCAGCCAGCCCCAAATCTCAAACCAACCCAAACGAGCCCTTGGTTCTTTGTTTTTTTTTTCTTTCTATCAGATCTATTAAGATGATTATCGTGACCACCAATGAAGCAAGGACGAAGCTTCTCTGTACAAACTCCTTGGGTCCTTTGCATGAAGCCTTGCCTGCGGCATTCTCCCACTGCACGGCCAAGAATGTGCTATCATCTGTCTGGTACATTGACTCTACAACTGCAGCCACGTCTATCGGGGAGGAGCTTGCCACATTGACCTCGCAACGGAACAATTATCTTCTGTTCTTGAAGATAGGACGGATGTCCCATACATGAGAGGCCTACAACTAGGAGGCAATGAAGGCACACGAAAATACACAGAAGTTGCAGGCTGAGATGGTGAAGAATGTTAGGTATAAAATCCATGGCATTGTGTTTATTTAAAAACATTAGAAGAATGTGTTTTAATTTCTCCAATTGTTCTTTGCTAACACTGATACTGTTTCTCTTCTCTCTTGATGCTAGGCTTTATTTGGATAAAAGGACAGGTACACTAGATATTTCAGAATGGTAGGATACACATTACACAACTGCTGCTGCCTTACTTGCAAGCACAGTGCCTGCGATAATATGGGGCTCATGAGTAATATATTCCTATTCGTAGCTGCTGCTCTATGTTGCCCTTAGATGTATCCTGTGGATCAGGATATGGTAATATTTTAGTTATTTGTAAAGACTACTCCGATCAAGTTAAATATGCTGTGCACCTCCTCAAATGAACCCAACTGATACAAATATTCTCTGTTCTTTTGCGTTACTGCCTTGAGCATTGGCGTGGTTTTTTTTTTTTTTTTGTGACTGATGCAAGTATTCTATGGTCTTTTGCGTTACTGCCTAGATGGCGTGGTTCTTTTTTTGTGAGTTGCGTGGAGTTTCGAATGGAGTTGGCTCCTGTTTCATTCTCCATACACAGATTTCTGAAGAGAAGACCATGGATCAACCATACACTTTTGACGTTTTAGTGCTAAAGAAGAAAAGGCAGGCAGGCAAGCAGCCAATTGTTACACTAAACGCTATATAGATCAGCGATCCACAGGGTAGAAGCCTTACACGCATATTACAAGGCTCGCTCCGCAGAGTTCGTTGTAGTATCTTGGAACTACACACTAGATCAGCGATCCACCCAAGGTAGCCTCTCACAGTACTGGCTCGCTCCACACAGTTCATGGTACCTACCTTTGGGCAGATTAATCTGGTTAAACGGTCCAATCTGCCACAGATTCGGCTAAGAGCAGGGCTAATGATATCGCTGGATGCCGGCTCTGTAGGCACGCCACGTCACTCTCAGTCAGCATAAAAAAATAGTAGTATAGTGAGCTCTATCTGTTAGAGACTAATTAACCAAATATTTTATTATTTAATATTTACTTGAACGGTTGGAGATTGGCACTAAGCCGGAAGTCATCTCGGGCGGGCTGTTGCAGCCGGCAACGAGATGAAATATTCGTCGGCCATGTTCTCTCTTACTTTCTCACTCTGCCACATAGGATGTGCTGATGAGGCGGACGAAACGCCCATCACCCATCAGTATTCTTGCTCTAATGGAAGAAAAATAACAAAGATGACAATAAAAATTAGGAAAAATTTAGTATGACATTTTTTAAAATATTAATCATAATATTATACAGAAATACACAATATATGAAATTCATATGACATAGTATACATGTATTGTTCAAAATAAAACATCCAAATATAGTTGTCTAACATAGTAGTCTTCTATAAATAATTATACAATATCCAGCTTAAAGATATATAGAACATATAAAAGCATGACTTGCACTCACATTCATGGGTGTAATGGTACTTTTCAGTTGACATAGAGTAATTCTACGAGTACCCTACAATGCCGTCTTATAGTCATTTCAAGTTTATCTAGTTTACACTACAGTTGTTTGCTATTCAGTGAGCAATAAGTTATGGAAATCAGGGTTCTAACACATACCCATCGTGAAGATGGTTGGGTGTTCAGTGGCACAATGTATTGGTCGTAACCATACAACAGTAGAATGCACGATGCACTTGAGTTGAAATTGCTTGCAACAGTTGAATGCACGATGCACTTGAGAAGTTGCATGCAAATTGCTGCGCACGGGGGTAGGGAATAATCCACTCATGGTATAAATTTTGTCACGAGGAAGATTAGACCTGATTGTATTACTTGTTAAGAACAGTATATCAAATTGTATATTTCTTGGCAGTATAAGTATAGACAAAATTCTATTCCTGTGTGCTCCAGATAAAGTTATAATTCATGAGGGAAGCACCCCACCATATGAAGGGCTATGAAAAACAACGGTCAAGAAATGGATCTCAAGCCACACATTTCCTGAGTCAAAATATAGAAGAACTATGCATGAATGAAGTTTGAGGACATCTAACAGATGCAGCTCATGAAAATAATACTTCCATTAGCAAACGGCTAACAAAAAGAATCACTAAAATGTTAGAGAGGGGTACAAAATGCTACGGTACAAGGATATCAGTTGCAACGGCAGATATCCGGCATGTGTAACGAGCAGCTCTAGCTTCTAACTCAAGCGGGGGCACGACTTCAAGAACAAAACCCTTCTAGGACAAGAAGATGCATGCTACATTACAAACAGAAAATGGAGATGCTCCCTTAATTTCTCACTTTAAATGAAATACTTACCTCCTCCTGGTGACTTCATATGTTGTCTGAGTTTGTAAGAACAATGTAACTCGAAAAGATAAAGACAACATGCATTACACAAAGTGCTATTGATCTGACGTTCTTAAGCTATATACTATGGTGGACAAAGTAAAATGTCCAAAATCTTTCAAAATGTATATTTCAGTGCTCTGAATACATGTACTGAAAGAGATAAGAGCAGCATGCATTATACAGTATACACAGTGTTACTGCCCGTTTGTATATTCTAATGCCATTATTTTTGTTTTTATTTGTTTTGTTCTGGCCTTTTGTCTTCTAATAATTTTATCCCTTCCTCCTGTATTGCCACTTTAACTTCTTCAATGTAAAAACTACCAAAGCTTTCTATCAAATAAGAAGGATAATATTATGGAAAAAGTACCCTACAACAACAAACATTTTAGAACAGAGAAAACTTACAAGTGAAACAGGCACATATATGAGGATAAAGATCAACACTACCAACATAATGACACATTGACACCAACAAAATTCTTCCACCTGTTATCGTGATAAAAAGGATGTCAACAAAGATAACATGCAAACCAACAGTAAAAGTGGAAGCATAAAATTCACAACACATGAGAATTAAGATTTCAAAGAGAATAAAAGCCTTGTCAACATCTAAATGCAGAGATTCAATGTAGAGAGCAACAATCCAAATACATAGGATTGTTTCTTCCAATACATACCACCTGTGAAAGTACACATATACAGTGGTTAAGATAAAAGGCTCTACAACAGTGTCATAGAACAACACAAGGAACACCATTATGAACATTTCAAGGTGTAATGGCAATATTGTAGAAGTACATTAGGTCCATAGATCAGTAAATAACACAGCAAACTGCCCAAAGCAATCACAAAAACAATAAGAACTTGAAAATATTACAACTAGTGGTGTGCCAATTATGAATCAGTTGGGGGAACTTCTGATAATTCTTGTCTTGGAATTGACTACTCCCTCTGGATGAAAATTCTTGACGTAAAGAATTAGCTTCTTCATCCTAACATCAAGAATTACTTAATAGAAGTAGTCATAAACGTGTGACACACTAAGAAAAAGGTTACGTTATGAATCACCATAACTTTACTTTACCGAAATAAAAATACTACCTTCAGTCATGACATATTGTCATTGTTATAGTTCGATTTACTTCATGGAAGCAAGAATACTGCCTCACTTTATGGAAACAAGAATACTGCCATCAGTCATGACAGTCATTGTGTAAAATATGTAATAAAATTTGCTAGACTTGGCATAGAATATACTTCATTGCTTTTTATGATTTATGAAGAATAAAAAAAAATCAAAGTTGCATCTTGGAGACCATAAAATTCAAAAAAAAAACAAAGACATAATTGTGAGCAACGTAGTGTTATTAGTCTACTGGTATATTCCAGCACATTCGCTTGATTAACATCTACTTTCAAATTTCAACACAAAATTGAAGTTAGCAATATTATAGTGTAAAAGAGACACCTAAAATGTTCACCGGGGACCCAACTCCAAAACAAAACCGAGATTCCATAGAAACTATAAAATGGACACAACACATCAAACTGACGTGCAAGATCATGAAATTTAAGTAGAGCAACATCCCTAGGTGCAATAGGCTCCTCAAAATATTAACTAGTGCCACAAGCCCCCAATCAAACCAATACACGCGTAGACATTGCAATATGTGCCAGAAAACAAAAATCAGGTAGTGATACATATTGAAAACTCACCAAAATCAATAGTGATTCTTTTTTCCAATGCATGTTCCAAGCCACATGAAAGTGATGATCAAACTGAAGGACACATTTATCACAATCATGGAAGTGCCTAGTACGAGGTGGCTGTAAGGGACATTATTATCAAAGTTATAACTTCAAGTGTTAGCAGCAGGATAACATGGCAAACAAAATGAAGGCTGTAATAATTCAAATCAGCATGACATAATGACATTTGTGAAGAAAAGTTCTACACCAATAAGGTGGCAGAAGTTCACTTGGTAAATATCAAATCCATGAGTTCACCACATTGCCAATCAATAGAAATAGATAAAACTTCAATGAAGTGTTAACTTATAGAAGATTCTAAAAGGTACAATGATCTAAGGGATCATAAATGGATCTTTGAATGGCATGAGTGACAAAGAACATTACTCAAGCAAGGGTCTGCAGAGCAAAGCTCTACAAAGAAACAACTATTAAAACAAGGATATGAAAAGAAAAATAATATAGACAACTTCAACTCTATCAGCAAATATATCAAATCTCCACAGTTTCATTTTTTTGAATTATGGAAGAAATTTCAAAATAAACTTGGCAGATTTGGAAGCAAAGTACTAAGGAGCTTATATTATTCTTGTGAAGTGTATATGGTCTTCATGCAAACTATGAATACACTAATGACCATCTGAACAAAAACTGAAAAACATTTAACACATCAATATTTTTTGATAATGAATACCCGAGTAATCCTGCAGTAAGCGCAAGCCCAACCCTGAAGACAACAGAACAACATTTATTAGACTGAGATTATACTAGGAAGACAAAGATAAAGCTAACAGGAAAAATACCATAAATCTTCTCAGGGTATTGCTAAGGAAAAAAATCTCAATACTCAGTTGTACCTGCTGCTTGACCCTGGAGGATATAGATTCATAAGACCATAACCATCTGCGCCCACAAAGATGTAGCACTCATCATGTTAAGTTTCCGTAACTATGGCTCATCGGGAATTTGTACTTCTATTTCTTGGACTAGATTGCCTATTCTTAATCATCAAAAAGTATAAATATCAATGTAAACCAACAAGATTACTGGGTAATTTTGACATTATCTACAGGATGAAATTACCAAATGCAATGCTAAGCAACTAAAGACATTACTTTGAAATAGCAGCAGTATTGACAAAAGTTGCATGCACCGTGGAACCAGCTCTCATGACGTCAATAACATATCTAGTAACACAGTTGCCCCGAAAACAGAGTAACAACACTTCCCAGATTAAAAATGTGAGGCAACAGTGATCAACGAGAACAAATTCAAAAATGCAATTCCAATCACCCAGGAGATGAAACAGTTGTGTAGAAGTACTAAAATAATGTGAAAAGAACAAGCACTCAATACAACCCCATATACCTGGAATCAAAAGTGCAACATAAAAATAGATTATTGTCACCCCTAAAAGGAATATGAGAGATCCACTATACATCTTGTAGAAGTCAGGAGCCAGCACATGAGCTGCAAACTTGAAGAGGACCCAGTGTATACGAATATACTACACATTTCATAGGGATGGAAATTATGGTTTCCTGAACAATCCAGCAGAAAGAATACTACACTTACATGATATTATGTATGCTACACACTGCATAAAGATATTCAGTCGAAATACTCTAAGAAAAAGCATGATTCCCTTAATAATTCAGATTTAATTTCGTCAGATCAACAATAAGCTGCAGAACCACTTGGTTGCGCAAGTGCACAAAGAGCTTGGCCACGCAAACGAGACAAGATTATAATATACAGAGATGTACAAATGAGAACCAAAAGCCACATAACACCCTGAATTAGACAAGGCCAGAGAAAGCATGGAAAATTTCTACTAATTCCAGATTAGAATGGTACCACAGGATGTCATTTGAGCCCTGACTAAAGTAGCAGATCAGTCATACTTGGCTATGACAAAACTCCCACCATGTTAAAGTTTTCAGTAACTTCTGACCATCCAAAAAGGTAAGTTACATAAGAGGATGGGACTAATTTAGTCCAAGATCCTTCAGCTTGAGATCCATAAGCTCCTCCTTGCTCTTTACGTCCTGCTCTCTCTTGAGCATCATGTTCTCTTTGTTCTTCAGATCCTGCTCTCTCTTGAGCATCAGCTTCTCATGATGAAGCAAATCCAGCTCCATCTTTTGTAGCACCTCCTCCTTGTGCTTAACTTTCATCTCCTTCTGCTACACCTCTTTCTTGTTCTTCTCATCGTGAGGATCTGTTTTTGCAATTTCTAACATCTTGAAAAGAGCGATGCAGATGAATGCCCCCAACACAACCACAACACACGTAGCAACCACCCCAATATTCTTCCCAGACTCAGCAGCGTATGAACTACAATAATAAGATTGACAAGTAAGATTATAACTTGACTAAACATGAGTTAGCATAGAACAAGTGATAGATGAATTAGAATACAGGGTTTTTACTCAAGAGTTTTGGTGATGGTGTCGATCTCGCCCTGTGTTTGAGTATCCCTTTCCTTCAGACTTGTTATGGTAGCAGATCTCTTGCTACTCATCTCCATCTTTGCTATTGGGTTTGAGGCCAACGACATGTGGCTACTCAAGAATCAAAAGAGTCACACTCGTTAACCGCAACACATTTGTTTTATGAAAGATAAGATGATTCACCTTGAGCACGAGCTTGATCTTGCCGTTGCTACGCATAATTGAGCTTGATCACCCTAAACTTGATCTTAACAATTTATATTGACAATTCCATTAGCAATTACATACATACTCTCTTCATTCTAAATTAAATATCTAGTATTCAAATTGTGTTCTACAATATATGTCATTTTCACTTTCTAATAGACATTTCTATCTTCTCAATACATTCTATCTCTATCTCTCTCATCCTCATTTTTTCAATGATATATAAAAATGAACAGTTATCTTAGATTGATGAATGTAGTATGAAGCAATTTGTACTTGTAGTTTTCATATTACAGTAATAAATGAATCAGTGATCTTGAGTAGATTAGATATGACTCAAAGGTGATAGTGGAGTAAAGAGAAGAACTATGCAGTGCTAAATTAGTAATCCTAACTTAGGAATTTGTTTGAAAAGAGTTATGTGAGTAGTGCTACCACTTTTCATAACTTTAAACTTGTTTGATGGGAGGGTCTCATGGTTGTCTTCACACGTGTTTAAATGGCAAAGTCACATGTTTTTTCATGTTTTTATGCTTTTGCGTGCTTGCTTGATGGGAGGGCCTTATGGTTTACTTTATTCGGATTGAGGAATGTCTTAGACAAAGAGATCATTTCATTCTAGAGAATAATAAAGGATACACAAAATAATTTTTTACATCATTTAGAGTGTGTGAGACTTTTATTCATAATATTTTTTGTTACAAAAATCACCCAAGTTAATGGGTTCAACCTATTTTTGTTAATTTGAAGCAACTGATAGAGTCTTAATAAGAGTTACAAATTTATTACAAAAGCATAACTTTTTTTTTTGAAAAGTCAGCTAAGAGAATAAACGAGCAGAGCTTAATTGATATCCCATCAAGTGTTACTAATAAAATATTTGTTTTTGTAAAATTGTTATTAGAATAAGTCTCATCTGAGCACTAAAACAAAGGGATATTAAGCATGATGCAAATTAGAGCTTTTTTTTACCAAGGAAAAAAACACATGTTTTCATATTGCCCGACTTTCATAACTTTGCACCAAAGGCTTTCATAAAGGATATGGAGAAGGCACAACGTTGATTCTTATGGGCAGGAAATACCGAACTACATGGTGGAGAAGTGCAAAGTTAACTGGCCAAGGGTGCAACGACCAATCGACCGCGGTGGACTTGGCATAAAAAACCTAGAGCTCACAGGCCGGCCGCTACGGTTGCGGTGATTGTGGTTCCAATGGACTGAGCCATCCAAACCTTGGAATGGAATGGAACTGCCCGTGGATGATATTGACAGGAAGCTATTTGCAATCGGGACAAAGGTAACTGTACACAATGGATGCAAGGCTTCATTATGGATGTCCAGTTGGTTGAACGGTACATATCGGGTCTCTTCCCCAATCTTTACAAGCATAGCAAGCGAAAAAAAATCAAACGGTCGCTGATGCTCTCACCAATGACAATTGGGTACGTGACATCATTCAGAACATTACTGTGCACCTACTGCATGAGTTCTTTCAGTTATGGGATATAGTGGAGGACATAGGCTAAGACACCATGGATCAACAAGAGGATGAGATCATTTGGTGCATCACGCCCGATGGACAATACTTAGCTGCATCAGCCTACAAGATGCAATTCGAGGGAGGAACGTCATCCACATACCCAGCACAAGTTTGGAAAGTATGAGCGCCTGCGAAATGCAAAGTTTTCATTTGGCTACTCATTCAAAACAGGATATGGACTGCTGATTGGTTGCAACAGCGGCAGTGGCCAAATGAATATTTCTGCCCTTTTTGCTATCGCAATTTGGAAATATCCCTCCACCTGTTCGCTGAATGTGCCACCACTAGAAGCATATGGATGGCAATTGCATCATGGACAGACATAAACAGCTTCAGACCCACCATCTGGACACCATCACCCACTATCGGAGCCTGATTTGACAAGATGACACCGACGAGAAATTTCACACAGGCCAAGGCAATGAGGTCTATCATCATATTGGTAATATGGGCAATCTGGAAAGCGAGAAATGACCGAGTTTTTGAGCGCAGGGAAAAAATGATCACAAGAATAATTTCAGAGATTAAAGAAGAGATACAGTTGTGGCATGCGGCAGGGGCAAAACACCTTGCGCCTCTAGTAGTCCATCACATTAGTGAGTAATCATATCATATTTTGTCAGCCCCGGATAGTTCATGCTCCTATCTAGGCTTAGTTGTAAGTGCCATTGGCACAAAACTCTAATTCTCCTTATCAATATATAAGCCAACAATGTCGGATCTTTCAAAAAAAAAACATTTATAGGCCACCGTATTTGTAAACCATAGTTTTTGCCACCACAATCTTTCACAGTTTTGGGAACTATTTCGTGTTTGGATGTTTAAGTAATGCATACATATTTGAAGAGGTCAAACGAGAGATACTGAATTGTATTATATACACATATTATTATTAAAATTATAGTCTTCAAATACACGGTAACCCTAATGACAGGAAGTAAAAAAACAAGGTGATGTTCTTGCTAGTAGCTTTTAACTTGTGTACTTTTTTTTCTTTATTCAACAAGAAGTCATGAAGTTAAAATTCAATATTAACGTTCCGTAACCAAGTGCATCAGAAATATTGCGTGGAAGAGTGATATTGAAGTGACATGTACACTAGAAGGGTGACGTGCGCGTGCACAGCCGGATGCATCCTTGCATGTATACGCTAGCAGAAAATGTCGCATGTCATTTGTGAACATGATCTCCGATGATCCGTGTCGAACACCGTACCATGCTGGATGGTCTTTCAGTAGTTTTATTACTCGCGTGTGTAACGCGAACATGGTCCACCTGATCAGTGAGCACGCGGCCATCTGATCATATCGAGACACCGACGTATTGCTTGCCCTTCGCCATCGAACAAAGGAACCCAGCAGCTCCATCCCTCTTGTGTCTTTGTTCTTTGGTGTGTTAATGATCAGAATTTATGTTGTTTGTTGAGCACAGGAATGGCTTTTCCCCTGTCTCTGATTCCTACTGTGATTGAATGATTAGAAATTGCATCTCTTTATGCCCTCAGTGATGCTTCAGGCATGCTCTCTGAACCATGCTCAACTAGCGTTGTGCAGGTAAATATATATCTACATATATTTAGAAGAAGCAACCCACTAACATATCTTAATTGCTATTTCTCTCAATCCACAATCAGCAACATCACCTTTTTTATTTGCATCGTTCGATCTCAACAAAGCTTGAATCCTCACCGTTGCTCCTCTTGGTCTCCACAGACTGTTTTCCACGAGTGAAGGGCCATGGCTAGGCTGAGGCAACGCCACGAACCAATAATGGCTCTCAATTGCACGACTACAGCCACTACCCATCAATGTCGCCTCCCACTCACCCGCCTCCCCTCTTTTACTCATGCTCCTTCAGTTTCTACCTGTCAATGGTGCTCCACATCCAGCGATTTGTCCTCCTCTGTCCCCTTCTTTATTCATGCTTTACTACAAATAGCGTAAGGGATAGAGGATGGGATGTTTAATCAAGGAGCATCAATCACACATGATACCCTTCCTAAAAATTGAAGCTTCACTCACCCTCCATAGCGCACCTGATGTTGAGATGTTTTATTTGTTACTGTCGCATGCTTGCAGCTTGCAATTGTCATTCATTTGCTCCTTTTCTTTTCGTCCTCTGTTCATCCAGGCTCATCAGTTTCATCTTTATCAATTCGTTTGTGCACTAGCCCTGATGCCTGTTTCAACCATGCCTATGGTTTTATGCACTCAACCCGTTTGATGAATCGTCCCTGAGAAACTCCTGTGCATGTCTGTAGGTTCATCTAAATTGATTTTTAATTTTCTCTACATATTTGCATGTTCGAATTAATAGAGTTTCCTTCTGAATATTGCAGGTTCGAAGCAACACCGACAACAAGTCAGTAACTGATCTCGCCCTCTACTAGCACTGCAGTTCCCCATCCGGCCATCCGTCCCTGCCCTGAAGTCCTCCCACCGGTATGCATGTCATGTGTATTACAGTTACTCAACATTGTCATAATGTGCGTTTGTCTAATTTCCCTTCACATTTTACTATTTACAGGCACCAGCTATGCGAACTCTCATTGCTCATACCCATAAACCGAAGTTTTGTTATCTCAGATAACTTCATGTCAATTCCTTCCTAGGTACACTATTCTATCTAACCTATCTGATATGCTTGCCAATTTATCTAACTATAGTATGCCATTATTTCAACATGGCTTGACATGGTACACATCAAAATATTTCTAATCATGTACAGTAAGTTGCAAAATTTGACACTGCACATATATCATTAGCAGTTAATAAAGTTACGTCCTAGCTTGGTCTAAAACATCTCGACGAGATTTATCCATGTTCATGGCATCATGCAAGAATAAATTAGTCTATAACATCTTATTTTCAGTACAATTCCGATCTGTCAGGTACTCAGGTGTGATCTGTCATGTAGAGTTAAGATTTGGCTAAGGCATTCATATGGTATGTGGAAATTTATGTATCAGCTAGGTGAAATTTCCAATTGAACCCTGTATTGCCTTTTCCTCAATTAAATTATTCAATATTTGAATCTATTGATCCGGTAGTAAAGTTCATGAGTTAAACAAAATGTTAGACTGCTCTTTTCACTTCAATTTTCATCGATCCATTTTACTATTTATTTTCAATAGTTTCTTATGTGAACTTGATATTATAATTAAGGATAACTCATGTGGGCCATGATCCCACATCATGCAATATTGATCATTGGATTATGATGGAAGATTGTATATTTGTTATCTATAGCCTATCCATGTTGAAAGAACATTGTTCAAGGTGCGGAAAGGCTCATTAAATGCTTATTTCTTCTGCAATTGACTGATTTGTTTCTTATTTCTCTGCTAGCACAAAACAGATGTTCATCAGCAATTTCTTCTCAAATTTTTCGCATTCAAATTTCTGCAGCAACGCGCGGGGCATTCAACTAGTTCGTGTAGAAGCTATGACAGCCTTTTTTTTTTTTGGCAAATGATCCGGAACATTGTCTGTTATTTCATTTATAAGAAGAAGCAGAGTTTGTGTGCCAGGTGCATTACAACAAGCCGACTTTAGGAACATGGGCTAAACCGGCATATTACAAAGATTCGATTACTCACTAATTATTTGAGGCGTCGTCTTTAATTTCTGTGAAAATTCTTGACACCGGCTTTATCGCTGATTCGAAAATTCTTGCGTTAGTCCCGTCAGTTAGACTAGTGAACCAAGTGATCACGTTCAGGTCTTGACCACAATCGGAGGTTGAAATCTTGTCTCAGACACCTACCTAGTTGCTGATGGCATCCTAAATCTGCCGAGCTTCAAATTCAGTAATAAGGTGTTTTTTTTTCGATCAGAGAACACATGTTCCAGTGCCATGATCTGCCCGCCAGTCACTGAGCTGAGATGGCATGACCGCAACTGGTGGGTAAATTAACTTTGCTCCAAATCTTTCTTCTGGGTACTAAAGGAATGGTAACACCAAAACACGTTGTGTGTTTGTCAGCTGCCCCTCGATTCGACGTCTCCCCTTGTGCCGGAGGCTAGACAACCCCGTTCACTTCAGTGGACGGTGTCAGCCAGGCCTTGTGCTCCGTGTTTCCAACTGCTTGACATGGGCAAACTGAACAACTTAGGATATGTTTGTTAGAGTTTTTACTTATACTTCAATTGCTTATGCTTATATTTATATATTAAAAGTGCTTATTTAACTTATCTTATTTATTAAGGCATAAACAATCTAACTGTTCAATAAAAATGCTTATGCTTATGCTTATGTTTATACTATGAAAGTATGGGGATAGGTGCCCCATAAGTTAGAAAAGCAAGATTTTAGTTGCTTGCCTCCCTAGTACAAAATACTTATAGTTGCTTATGACAATAAGTGTTTATAGGTTTAGAGTATTTAGTACAACTTATTGCTTATTATACCATAAGTTGTTCAATAAACTGGATCATAAGCTATATCAAACACACCCTTACCGATAAGGACGAGTAATGACCATGAATGATCTCATATTGAGTGCAATACGATTCAACTGGGACAATTGATCGATCGTTTTGAGGCCTCAATATTACTGACGTCTCCGGGGCCAGATGCTACTGATGGTGATCATGCTTCAACTCCAGCTGCTTTAATTCCACTTTACTTGACCAGTGCACCTTAGTAAGGGCTCCTTTGGAACATAGGAATAAGAAAACATAGGAATAGAAAAAATATAGGAATATGATAGGAATGCATATGTAAAATAGAGGATTAAAAAATACAAAATTTTGTAGTCATATACGTTTGGCTAGGTCATAGGAAAAACATAGGAAAGTTTACCCAATTGTTAGGTTAATCAGACATATTATTTCTAATCAATGAGAGACACAACAGTTTTCTGTATTATTTTGCGTCATTTGCTACTGATCTACTGCAGCATAGCACTGATTTGTCTCGTTCCTACATGAAGGAAAGAAAAAAAGAGCTCTGAATGCGTTGTTCAGACCCTCTGTTATTCCTCCAAAACAAGCACCGAAGGAAGTTTTCCTCCGTTTTTTCTACGCTTCTTTCCTGCGTTCCAAAGACAACTACAGTACCAATTCCTATGGAAACTTGAATCCTACATTTTTCCTATGAAAATCCTTTGATCCAAAGGAGGCCTAAAGCTTAATGTCTTGCTTTGTGAGTGCGCTGATGAAGATGTTGAGACAGGAAACTCAGATGCGATTAATGCGCATGAACGAACGAGCTCTTCCTTTCGACCCGGCATGTCCTTGAACATGAGCCCTCTCGCTCGTCATTTGTCCGCACGAACCCCTCCTCGCCGAACGTGCCCATTACTCTTGATTAGTTAAAAAATAAAGAAGGTAACCACTGGATCTAGCGATCTCCATCACCTTGATTTCCTCAATCTGTGGCGCGATGGGATCAGCAACATGGAACGCAGGCAGCTTCTGTGGACTCACCTGGTGGCGTTTCCATGACCTTGTTCCACTGTAGAAACAAGGGGACCTCATGGTCATGGCCATCGACGCAATTGATTGTGATGCTGAATCCGTGAGCGTACTTGCGAGCCAAAATGTTGGCTACTGTCCGTCCTCGGTCCTCATGGACACACAATTGGATCCATACTCACAGACTCACCGTCACAGGAAGAAGAGAATTCCAAGGAGCAATGGTGATCGGTCCTCATGGTCAACGATTTCAATCCAAACTTTTCTCCTCTGTTTTACCACACACACAAAAAAAAAATCCTATTTCTGATGCTCAGTAATTTTTGCGGATTTTTGTTCAAATAAAAAAATCATAAGGGAAAACTTTTGTTATTTGCATATTTTTCAACTCTAAATAATCGTTTTTACATGTAAACTCCATATATTCAGTAGTTTTTGAAATTCATTTAAAGCTTTTAAACAATTTAGAAATTTGATAAAATCCTCAAACATTGCACAAAATTCTACTTTGTGATGGTACTAGGATAAATTGTTAGCTTTCTGCTTAATTGGATTTTTTTAGAAGAACTGTTTTGTGAATAATCTATATCTTCTCTATAACCTATTATTTACAGTAGCGTCATCCGCCGCTTAACCTGCCAATCCAGTTTTTTTTAGTGAAACCTACCAATCCAGTGGACAACGTGTAACCTACACCAACCATCGACAAAATCACCGTTCCGCCCCACAAAATCAGCTCCAGTGGACTGCCGGTTCAACCAATAATTATTTCATGGGCCGATCCACATCCGACCCAAGGTTCTATGAGGGTCGAACCAATCTCTCTTTGTCTTGCCCGTACACCATCGAACCATCGACAACAAGCAGCCACCATCATTCCTCTTTCAGGCTCCATCAAATCTGAGCATCAAAAAGTCATCTCCACTGCCATCATCGCCTCTGGTGCGTTTGAGGAAGGATGGGAGGTGGAGGAGCGGTTGTCGCATGCTTTGGCTCCCGACCACCGGGCGGAAGGGATTCTGGTGGTGGTTCTCAATGACGGCGGCGCCGCAGTTGTGGAAGAGAGACTCAAGGTTGGCGAGGTGCGCGGCGTTGCCGGACACGGCGGCAGAGAGTCTGCTGCTGCTGCTGCTGGTTATTGTTGTTTTGGTCGCCGCCGTCGATGACACGCGGTGGCGCAGCGTCATCAGTGGCGTCGGCACCCTGGCACCGGTGGACATGCAACTATGCAAGGCAGCAGCAACGGAGCGGCATACACGAGAGTCTTCGGGAAGGAAGCAAAGCGAGCAACGTCTCGTTGATGTCTATTGCCGCCAGATCAACAATTAGTTGATGTCTATTCCCATCGTCGATGTCTATTGCCACCATATCATATCGTAGTGTATGATTGAGGATTGATGCATTGACATGAGGCGATCCGTAAAATCCATTGGTCATGTGGACCAACCATTGGATCGATCCATATGACCCTACTCAGCTTCATGGTTCCGTGGAGCAGGTCTGGATTGACCCAGGGATGGTCCACGCCCACCTTGACAATCCACGTATCCTCTACGTAAGAGATTGTTTTAGAGTCGTATTGTACGTACGTCGTCAGCTCTCAAATCTTTGACTGTTACCGAGTCCCACTCAAGACTAAGGTGTAGCTTTCATTAATAAAAGCAGGGCTCGCTACGGAAACAGGAGGTTTGCCATGTTTCACAGGGTTTGTCGTGGACATTCTATCGGGTACATAGCAAATTTAACCGATGTTGTATGCCGACAACAAAACCCACTGACACGCCTTTGCCATGTGCCGTCATTGGGGCACACGGCAAACAACTCCTTTGTCGTGTGCCTCTATGAGTACACACGACAAAGGCAATTGTCTATCATGCACCTTTTGTCTAAAATACTCGAGACCAAAGTGAGCACAACGTCAATTCTCGATCCGCGCCTGACGTCACCTGAGCCACGCAGGAAGCCACAACCGAGCAAGGGTGTCGCAAGCACCACCCTGCCTGATGTTACGCCTCTTTGGCCTTGCACGTTGAGGTGGTTGCGGCATTTGATCCGCGCCCTCGTGTCACCTGAGTCGCGGAGGAAGTCACAACAAGCGCCACTCTGCGTGACATTTTGCCTTCTCGACCTTGGACGCTAAGGTGGTTGTGTCATATAGGTCGATATGGACAATGTGGTGCTGCTTGCGGATGAGTTAGAGCTAGCTCTCCCCCTCCCAGCTCATCTACGTACAAGGACAGGGCAGATTCAGAGGGTCAGCGTAACGGGGACGTGGCACATTGGAGAGGCCACCTTAACGGGGACGTGGATGGTATCAGTTGCTCTGTGGGAATGATCGTTGCTGTCGGGCGTGAGTTTTACGACACCAAGCATGCTCACTAAAATAACACCAGTATTGAACTATGGGATCTGACATCTTAAAATGCATCCTTACTCTGAAGCAATGCTTCTAGTCGTAATGTTTTTATATGTATTGTTGACTCGAATATATTTTTCACCTTTTCATTATTTTTTAGGATTTATCAAAATTTGATAATATGCTAACTCAAAATTCATGTGATGTGTGATGCAATTCAATTAGTGTATGTAGTGGTTAAATAATTTTATTATATTTCATATTATTATTTTTATTAATAAAAACATAAATGATCATCAATAAAGAAATTATACAAGACAACATCAAATAATTTGTTAGAATATATATCATCTTTTTTGTAACATATGGATTGTCTTTTATGACGTAACAAAATTGTTTATTAAATTAGATTAATTAAATATATATGTATCTATAGCTTGTCTTTTTTAAAAGCTCATAACAACGTGTGGACATATTGCTAGTACTTTCTTAATAATATGAGAACATATCCTATAAGAACTGACTTCATGTGAGAACTATGAAAACTCCAACCAAGATTCCAGGATTCTCATACGATGATAAGGACAAAGATGATTTATTTTAGTTGGGAATTATTTATAAAATAAGAGATTAGGTGAAATAAATGAAGGGTTTAAGTATAAAATAATTTGACCATCAGATGATTATCCTGTGATCTTGATTGGAGTTCTCATAATTCTCATAGGATATATTCCCTAATAAGATAGTTAAATACATCCTACATTAATACATGATACAGCGCGTTCAATTAGGTGAGAATATTCACTTTTTATCCTTCAGTCAATTTTGTCTGGTACAACCTGGCCCTCCTAATTAATTTTTGTACGTCATTCTTTCTAAGCACCATGGCCTTGCATATGACTTTGTATCACGTTCCAGTCCCTGTTGGTTTTGTTCATGATGATAAGTATGAAAAAAATAAAAATAGGTGGTTTTGTTCATGATGATAAGTATGAAAAATACAAAAATAGGTACTTTGGACCCGACTATACCTGGCCAACGGGCCGTGTCGGGCCGGCACGGCACGAGTCCATGACGGGCCGTACCATTTTTTAGACGCGCCGGCATGACCCTTCTAATTAACGGGCCGTGTCGTGTCGGCCCGACGGGTCTGCGTCAAAGCCCAAGCATGGCATGACTCATCTTACATGGGTCGTGCTGGCCCATTGACCCGGTGGGCTATTCGAGCCGGCTGATCCGGAATTCATTTAATTTTTATATATCTAATTTTTCTAAAAAATAATATTTTTAGTAGATAAAATATTTTTTATCAATAAATTTAAACATAAAAATATATTTTTTAATATAAATATTAAAATATTAATCATTTTATTTGACAGGCCGTGCCGGACCAGGCCGTGCTTCACGAGCCAAATGGACCACCTCACGGATTAAGTGGATCATGTTAAACAGGTCGTGCTCGGGCCACCGATACGGCGGACCTACGGCTAGACTCAGGCACGGGCCGTGACAGGCCACGGACCAGCACAACCCATCTAACTTCGAACCGTACCGTGTTCGGACCGAATCAAAATAGACGAGTCTCATGTCGGTCCATTTAACCCAGCCTACTTGGCCAGTATAGACCCGACCTTCTTCGGATGTCTTTGTGACAGCCAAAATCGATCCCTGGTCGGCGGCTCTTACCTTGGAGTCTTGGCGTCTGCTATACGAACAGTTCTCAACAACAGTGATTCATCTTGGAAACCTAAAAAATACTTTGTAGCCAAAACATGCATGTAGCTTGCAGGCTGCTTCTTCTTCTTCTTGAACAACAGAACGGTGTGCACGATCACGACACGGCCTCACAATATACTTTGCTGTGTCTGTGTGAGTACACACACCGACGAAGAAACTGTCAGATGCGGTTGATGTATAATACTGCCCAAATGTGAGGGTATTTACGCGATTGGCCTGGAATATCTCCAAAGCCCCCCTGTACTCTCTGTCCTCTTCCCGCACGGTCCCCCTCGCTCCTCCCCTCCCTCGCGCCGCCGCCTCCCACCTCGCCGTTCCCAGCATGTGGGCCAGCGCCGACGGCGGCACGCCGGAAGTCACCCTCGAGACCTCCATGGGCGCCTTCACCGTCGAGGTAACTAGCACACCGGCGCGCCCCTCCTCTCTCGTCTTCTCTCCGGCGGAGTTCTTGATGCTGATGCTTCTGTGTTTGCTCGTCGGCAGATGTACTACAAGCACGCGCCCAAGACCTGCCGGAACTTCGTCGAGCTCGCGCGCCGCGGCTACTACGAAAACGTCATCTTCCACCGCATCATCAAGGTCAGTTACTCTCCCTCTTTTTTCCTCCCCCCTCTCCTTTCGCTTTTTCAAGTTCTTCCTTCTTGTTTGTGCTGTCCGACCCAAATCCTGTGAGCTTATACTTAATGATGAGTGGATGTTGTTATTGTGCCTGCTTAGGATTTCATCGTCCAAGGTGGGGATCCTACTGGAACAGGCAGAGGTGGCGAGTCTATCTACGGGTGAGCAATCTGTCCACAGTGCTTGCATTACTCTCGATTAAGGCTCACATTGTCATGTCACTCGGGTTGGATAAATGGTACCTTATGGCAGAAATCGATATAACTCTGTATTTGCCTGATAATTAAGCATTTTTAATAGAATATTGAGCATCACATGTGCTGGGGAATTTTTTTTTTAAGTTACTCTATCTGTACAACATCTCGGTGACTATTTGCAATCTGTCCACAGCCCTTGTTCTTTTCTCGAATTAACGGTCACATTGCCACTCAAGTTGGATGAATGGTACCTTACGGCAGCAATAGACATATGCCCTGCATTTGTTGTATAATTAGGCATTTTTTCAATAAATATATTATGCATTGTATGTGCTAGGAAAGAAATAGAGAGGTGCTCTGCCAGTACGACATTAGGGTAGCTGTGTTACAACCGCTTTTAAACTTCTCTCTTTTATATGCTATTTGGCGAATAAGATAAGTGCTTATGAGAAGTAGGACTTGTTTTTTCATTGGCTGATTGTAACATGATTTTTAATTTTTTTTTGAGATCGCTGATTGTAACATGAATGTGTCTGCACCAATTTTACTCTTTAGCTTGGAGCCTTGGATCATGGCTAAGATTGCTGGTGTTGCTGTCTTTGCAGAGCAAAGTTTGAGGATGAGATACGTCCGGAGTTGAAGCACACTGGAGCTGGAATCCTGTCTATGGCAAACGCTGGTCCAAACACTAATGGAAGCCAATTTTTTATTACTTTTGCACCTTGTCAGTCACTTGATGGTAAGGCTATGTACCTTGGATCCCTTCTACCACCATTGTAGACCTTTTTGTTGGCCTGCTTTTCACTAGAAAAATGAAATTATTTCCACAGGTTAATTCATCAGTGTCTTTTTCTTTTATTGCCTCCAGAAAACATGTAAATCACCATTGGTTGTGTTTGCTCTTGTGGATTTTCAATGATTAAAAAGACTGACATTGAATTGATTCTGTATGCTTTTTTAGACAACTAGTTCATCAGTTGTTACATTTTCGAGTTGCGCCTAAGGCACACTGTCTGGGCATCATAGTGTCATTACACCTATAAAAACTAAAGATAAGAACATAGGAGATTTTGCCCCCACAGAATGTCAAAACGTGGTCACATCTGACTTGGACTCAATTTATGACATTAAAGTTGGACTTCACATTATCTCGTTGTGCTTGCAGCATACAATTAATATTGTTGTAATGTTCCAGGAAAGCATACAATTTTTGGAAGGATATGCAGAGGAATGGAAATTGTAAAGCGCCTTGGAAGTGTGCAGACTGACAAAAATGATAGGTAATACTTCAACCTATATCCCACCATGTATCAGTTCATGATTTCTTGCAACACTCAGTGGAGGCGTGATCATTCATATTAGAACTAGAAATATAAACAGAGTTCAGACACATATTTGCCTTAAGCTAGACCCAGGATGACAAACTAAAAGGTCTATGTGAACTTGTTGTGGAACGGCGGTGCCGGGGGCCTCCGCAAGAAGCGAGACCTAGTCTTCTTCTTCTTTGCCTGTCTTTCCTAGGCTTCATGGCTGCCTCTTATAGATGACATGCCCAACAAACTAGACCAACAACCAAACTAATCTGGTAACAACCTTAAACAGACTTACAAATCCTAATAAACTAGTTGATTAACTGCAGCTGTCACTGCACAAGGTGTTGTGGCCTCCATGCCACAACAGAACCAAGGAGTTGCACCTTCTTCTTTTTTTTTTTTTTTTTGTAAACGCAGGAGAACTATGCTTCATTGTAGAGAATAAAAGCGGGTCCCCAACAGGATCCTCACTCATACAGGGACCAAATACGAGTGAGGCTCTTGCACAAACCCTTGATCAGGACACATAACTAAAGAACACGAGTGGACCCAGACCTAGCCTACCTATGTTGCTATCACAAGGTCTAAACCTTGCAGTTTTTTGGCACCAGCCATGCGCCAGAGGCTGTGTTCATCCTTCAGTTCACTAAGAATTGTGTTAACCGAAAGAGGTGCCCCCTCAAACACACATGCATTTCTGTGCTTCCATATAATCAAGGCGCTGAGTATAATTAGAGAGTTCAGTCTTTTTTTGTGCTCCTTCTTAACTCTTCTCATGGTTCTGTGCTACCATCCTGCAAAGTTCCGTTTGTTTTGCTGAGGAACTGATCCTGCTAGCTCCAATGGATTGAGCAGGCTGAACCATACTTGTCTAGCCACGACACACGTTGCTAGAGATGTTGTACTCTCTCTTCTTCTTGATCGCATAGTGGGCATTTATCTGGATGAGCAAGACCCCTACTAGTATGCCTATCCGATGTCCAACATCTGTTTTTGCCAGCCACAAGAATATTTTACTTTTGGCTAGGGCTAGGTCTTCCATAATCAGCACCAAGGTTGAAAGGTCACAACACCAAAGAATAAACTTTAAGGTGTAAATGGATCTTGTCATGTACTCCTAGTTTTCTATCAGATTGCACGGATCACTTTTGTAGTGACCACAAATTGTTTATCTTACCAATCAACACAGTTATTGCCCACCACCTCCTTGACCATCTCCTTCAGTTCCAATCTGTTGACCATTGGTCTTGTTAAAGCAAAGCTTTCTTGCTGCAGAAGAGAATGAGACCAAAGCATGCGTCAACAGGTGCTTACACTTGTCACCCACAATCTGAAACAGAATCTCTGTTGAGGCAACAAATAAGGCCCTGTCAATCTGAGACAGAATCTCAGTTCTTTTTTTTAAGAAAAGGATAAATTTCTTGGCTTTTATTGAAAGCCCAATAAGGGTTTTGTTACAACAGAACAGAATCTCTGTTGAGGCAACAAATAAGGCCCTGCCAATCTTTCACATGGGATTGGCATACTTTGCCAAGCCAATCATCCTCAGACCATTGGGATCACAGCCAACACAGCTGCAAAGCTCTGCCAAACCTCAAGCCAACCACTGTGAGATCTGACCTGTGATTTTTGCCTAGTCACGTCATATTGCATTGGGATTACTATAGCACTAGGATCTTCTGTGCATGTACTTGCAATTTTTATTACTCTGTAGAATTGAAAGATCTCATAGTACACTTGATTTATTTCTAAAGATTTATACCTTTATATTCCCATCTGATTGGAGTTAAAAGTTACACATGGAACCTGTCATAATAATTGTTTCCTACTTGATTAGTAGGGCAGCTATCTATAAGTGAATGATCCAATTATTCATCATGTGAGGAATTAATGCATTCTCCTTTTGGATCTAGTACCAACGCTCTAGTCTATTTAACTTTGTTTATTTCATTAAACCTTACTTGATGTCACTACCTATGTTGGTCCAGGCCCATCCATGAAGTGAAAATCCTGCGAGCCATCGTCAAAGATTGAAGCGCGCTGCAGAGGCGTCAGGACTAGCTCGTGAGCTTTAGTTGGTAGTATAGTAGACTTGTAGCTGCAGATGTGGCTTAAGTTCTCTGAATAAATAGGCTCATCAAGATATTGTGTTTCATGTATTGCTCAGTTCAGTGACGCCTTAAGAACTTGTATTGAACCATTTAGAAAAAAGGATAGGAATCAAGCTATGAATCTGTGACCTGTCTCGTCTGACCTGGTGGAACCAACCTGATGATGAGAGAACTTTAATTTTTGCGATCTTGAGTCTTGTTGGGTGCTTAATGTTTGGAGTGTACATATAAGCTCAGAGTAGATAAGACAAAAACCAATTTTATTTCCTTTTGGCTTGTTACAAATTTAACTTTCCTTTTGACTAGAAAACAATCTTTCTAGAAACTATATTCTTTCCTCGTCATGCTGCTTTCCTTCCTCCGTTTCTCCTTTTTTTTTTTTGCTCCCAAATTAATAAGATCCCTTGAACGGATATTTGCTTTTCCACGTTCCAACAGTGAAGTGAAGCACTAGTGAAAGAAGCAGGAAACAACGCCGTCGCCATTGATGGGCAGCATTAATGCCTGAAACTGACAAAGCAGAAGTTAGTGGCTATAGATTGGGAAAGAATTAGAGCGTCGAAGACGGTGCACCAACGCCATCTATCCAAGTTAAGCACAAAACCATTCAATTGAGGTCGTTGGTGCACATGCCGCGTAGTGTCCGCAGGTACGTGAGGTACAATTCCAACAAGGACTAATCCGCCATCATGCTTATACTTTTTCTTGTTGTGTGTTGTTGTTGTATGTAGTGTAGCAAATGTGACGTTGTTGTTTTTTGGAGATAGGAGAGCTAATATTATCTTGTATATACATTGGGTCCACAATACTAGTCGCATACTAGTACTAAACATAAATTTTTGATAAATAGATTAATTATAAACATTTTTATTCATATTTCCTAACTTTCAATCAGCTGAAAGTTTTCAGTTAATGGTTTGTTACTTTGTGTTTTAATTTTTTTTAAGGATTATTTGTATAATAATTATAAACCATTGGATATAGATCTAATGGCTCAAGGAGGTGACTAAAAGTTTCCTCAACTTTCAACCAGCTGAAAATTAACAAGTCTCATTTTTGTTACAACCTGAAGCGAGTAGTGAACATCATAACTCTCAAGAAATCTCTATGGGTAGGTACTAACCTTTATATCCATAATAATAATAATAATTCTGAGAGATATAAGTACAATAATCTTTTATTGAAAAAACAAATAAAACAGCGTGATGACGAAAGAAGATGAAAAACATAAAGAAGTGGCACTTAACATATAGGCCCATTATTATTGTTGATCACGCCAACGCCATGCATGTTAGAGGAAGACCACGCCATTGGCTTCGATCGTCGAGACCTTAAGAGGGAGAAGATGGCCACCGGTCGACGCGCGTTGTTGTTGCCGGCGGGCTGAGGACCGTCGTCGTCCGGAGAAGGCACCTGCTCTTCCTCCTCTTCCTGACGAGGCATGTTGTCCATGACGGCAGGCAGCTGACGAGGCACCACGGCGTCTTCCTCTACGTTGACGGCGTCCTCCTCCTGGTGTTCTTCTCCGGCCAGCAGGTTTGGCACCACTACGTCGTCGTCCTCCTCCTCCTCGTGTTCTTCTCCGGATCCTGCAGGCAGGTGCGGTACCAGTACCACTGCGTCGTCGTCGTCCTCATGTTCTTCTCCAGCCGGCAGGTGCGGCACCACCGCGTCGTCACCTTCTTCGCCGCCTGGGCCTGCAGGTAGCAGCTGCTGCGGCGGCGGCACGACAACTTCAGCATCATTAGCCGTCACCGGAGGAGGTGTGGCAGGGACCACCTGGTCGTCGTCCTCGACGAGGTTCGGAATGAACCCGACGGGGGCTGCTGCAAGAGTGAGTGCAAGCCGGCCACCTCCTGCCTCTTCTATATCCGGTGGCGCCGGCGGCAGCAGCGGCGGCGAACAAAGTAATAACACAACAACAAGAACAAGATCACCGCAGCAGATATCTCCAACGGAACCCATGGTACCTGCTTGCGGGTTTTGCTGTCGTCAACAACAGCAAAACTGCCGGGAGTGGGGGGAGCGTCGTCAGCCAGCATGCACATGAACTCTTTTCTTTTTCTTTTTTACTTCTTCTTCTTCAATTTTTTTTTTTACATGCAACTTCTTCTTTATTTGTGGAAACGAACGACGACGATCCTGGAGTGAGAATTCGTTTTGCTGCTGATTGCCCATGGGGGTATATGAACGAGTAATTTGTAAAGACTCGGATCAAGTTTAGGTATGATGTGTACCGTGTAAAACCCAAATCTTTTTACTTTGTTTGCGCTTGTGTTATTTGTTTTGTGAATAGCGTGAAGTCATTCATTTAATAGGCTCAGGTTGATCTCGTCAAGCAATGAGCGATCACCACCTGGTCAAATCCTTTTAGCTCGTTTGCACTTAGTGTGGTTATGTGTTCTGTGACTAGCATGCACGAGCACATTTTTTTATTTAAAATGTTAAAAAGTTACATGATTATATCATCCATTCAAATACTTTTTGCATCACTCATGATCTGTTTAGTAACACATAAAAAAAAAGAGTATCAGATTGCAATATCAAATATTACCATCACAATGCTTTTTGCCTAGTGAACTGTTGCTCCAAACAGTGTATCTCGCTGGAGCTCTACGCTAGTACATAGTGTAACACATATTTTGCAGTGTTTCGGCAAAAATACATCAGATTTCAAGGTTGACATAAGCCAAGACCGATTTACTTCAGCACAGAAAAAGCCACACACACACAAAAAAAAAGCCAAACAGCAAAGGATGCAACAGTCTTGAACATATCCAAGGCATCGATAAGACATGAAAGTTGTTAATGTTTTACAGAATTTATTTATTTGTCCATGCCCAGATATGTGTAAACATTACATGGCTGTGCACTGGGTGCATCTAAAACGATGCTGCGAAGGTTGCCTTCAGCCGCACAAAGTCAATCCTAGTTGGAACCCTCTGGCTTCTGCAAAGATAATGGGATGCAAATTATTAGTACAGTGTAAATTGGTGTCATAAAGAATTAGGTGAAATGGACAGCAAATTGTCTGTAAAGATGGCAGCAACAGTTCTGCAGACAAGAATTTTAACATCAGTTTCCAAAATATATCTGGAACATAGGACCATGATTTAAGACTTTATAGTTTCATCAAATCGTCCAAATTAAAAAGATGCATTCATGGTCCTCAATTTAAGACATCATCTAATAAATAGTAGCTAAAGTCCTAGTATAGCAGTGCACCAGATGAGATAAGATGCCGAGGAATCACTTAGTCGAATCCTATTTGAGGACATTTCCCGAAACAAAACAGTTGGAAATAGTGAGATATACTTCTGTAAACATCAGGCACTTTTTTGGTTTCTTGTGTTTATGTAAGCTTATAACTTTCAAAAGACCAGTTGGTATTATGCTTTCTCATGTTGAATATGACATTCCTAAACCTAAGCTTTCAGCCTTGCCCACATCACAACAAGGTCAAAATATCACATAAGTGAGCCACTCTTTGTCCCTATTTACCTAATCTAAATGACTTCCTAAAGCATTTCCCTCTGCTCTTCTCAGTCCAATAATTTGTTGACCAAGAGCATTCAGTAAACAGAATGGTGAGGCTCAATGGAAAAGAACTTTTCATTAATAAAGTCAATACTCAATAATTATGCACCAGCAATATTAGTCATATCCATAAATAACAAGGGACCAGCACATTTCAAGGTAAATCACTGCTCCCCCAATGCTGAAAATGTCCTACCATCACAAGTCTACATTTCCCAGTCCCATAATCTGAACTGTTTCTACCGGATGACAGGCAACAGGTGGTCTGACAGTAGAGGTGTCGCACATTTGCAATTCATTGAAATGACCAGTAGCATTAACCATTTCGTCGTTTGAAAAGTATAGTGCAGAATGTACACACAGATATTCATACATAGTGCAGAATGTACATATAGATCATCAGATATAACTCAAAAAAAGTCTCCCAATGCTATGATGGATAAAAGAGAGCGATGTTACCTTGTCGGACTCGGCGGCTTTGTTCTTGTCGGCGTCGGCCTTCTCCTTGTCATAGCGCTCCCTCGCTATCCTCTGCTTCTCAATGCGCTCCCTCTCCATCTTCTGCTCCCCGCCCGTCCGCCCACCCAGATCAAATGGGAAACACCATCAATCCCAAAGGATCTGATCGGAAAAATGGTCAACGAAACGGGGGGTTAGGGTTTGGATGTGCTGCTGGGTGAACGGACCTGGATGTAGACGGTCTCCTTGGCACGCTCCTCCTCGTTAAGGACGCGGCCCTTGCCGTCGCTGAGGAGGCGCCGACCAGCCGCCGCCGCGGAGGCCGATGGGTCGCGGATGCGGGCGGGGAGGGAGGTCAACGCGGATCGCATCGCCATGGATCTGCGTGGGTTCGATCGGATTCAAGGGCTCCCAGTAGTGTGAGTGCTCTGCTTCCGTGATGGGTTGGATTGGGCTGCACTGGTCGCGCGACGCCGGCCGCTTATAAACGAGCAAGCAAAGGAGTTTTGCACTGCTGGAGACGAGACAGACTCGAGTGTTCGTTCGAAAGGTGGAAGACGAGACTCACAAAATAATTTTGTGGGAATTTCAGGAGTTTTGTGGAGAGCTCGATTTGTTTTCCACCCAACCTTCTTCCTTTTCTTTTTGAGAAAAAAACGTTTTTATAATACACTCCTTTCTCAAATATTGCCACGTTGACCCCCCCCAAAAAAATCAGTACATTCACCTTAAGCCCCAGGCACTTCTCTTCTCACAGCATTCGTATGAGTATTACCCCTATCTTTGTTTCGTATCTCTTCATTCAGGGTTCAGACTGCACAGATTATCAAGAGGTGGGGAGTCTGCAAGGTCACTAGTACTAGAGAAGCAGTGCACAGATCAATTTGTTGTTCAGTATCTCTGATTACCTTTTAACATACAACATCAGAATTGGTTTAGAATCTCGAATGAGTTTTATGAGCTTCTTGGTTTTGGGGGAAAAAGAAAGTGAGGATTCTGAACTTGATTCTGAAACCCTGCAAGCATCTGAACAACTTGATGTACTGAAACGTGGCGTATCACGTGCACACAGGCGCCTTCAGAGTTGGGACTGCATTGGTAACCTGAGTTTGTGCAAATACCAACTTGGCAAGCACAGTTGGACTCAGCTAACCAAGAACATCACAATTCGCTGCTGCTTGGATTCAGCTCAGCTGGACTGCTCTATGAGGATGTCGCCTTCTTCAGGACATGCATGCAGCAACAACAACACTGGATAAGGTGAGCGTGCAGGAACTGTTCCTTATTAATTTTATAATGTAAATAGATTTTTTGTCGAATTTCTTGTTCTGAACTTGGTTCTGACAACCCTGCAAGTATCTTGAATGCCTGAAACTGTACTCTGCGGGAGGTTATCGGACAGCAACTTGTTGGTGCACGGAGACATGGCGGATCACCCTCACCCCGCCGGTGTTCTACGAGGATGTCGCCTTCGATTTGACGCACCAAGACCATCGTCTTCTTCCAGGCCAGCAGGGTTCAGAGTTGAGACATTGACACTTGACAGCAGACCACACCTCTGAGTTCACCGTCATGACAGCAAGCTCACTTGGTTCTGCAAATATTATTAATTTTTCTTACAAGCCTGCTTCAGACGTAGACGTTCATGGCATCCCTGATTATGGCAGGTTGTTTCTTGGATTCAGCAGGTTCGCTGTAACAGCAGCAAGCAGAGGAAGACATATGATCTGAGCACCCTGAAGTTCTGACGAGCTGTGACTGATTGATACCCCTATCTATCCGGTTCTTCCGTTTGTTAATCACTCTGCCAAAGAGATGATCGGTTCATTTACTATTTGGACGGACGGTATCCAAAACCAGAAGATAGCCAACGTGTCAAACTCCAATTGATACGGGTGATGCAGACGATGAGACGACAAGCTAATACATTCTGAACTTGGAACAGGCTGCAGCCGGAGTAGACTGATCAGCGGCTTGATCGACGACACAAGCGACAGGGAAGCTGCTTGATCGAAACGTCCAATACTCTGCTCTGGCTGCTAGGTCGTCAGGGTGGTGCGACGTTGTCAAGAACGGCGCCGACAGCAGGACGCCGGCCGAGTAAAATAACGTCCCAAGTTGGACGCTGCCGTTCTTCCTAGTATTTCTAGTAGATTTCTAATTCCTAGAATCAGTTACTACTACTTTAAAATTACATATTTATTAATTACCAAAAATACAAACAATCGGTGGGAAAAAATTCCACTTCCCATATTTCCAATACATAACTAAAATGTTGTATGTTTTGCTCTATTTTCCACCCAACCTAGGAATGAAAACGGATCGGATAATGCCTTTCTCAAATCCTAATTCTAAATTATTTGTTGGATTTAAGACATAACAAATAATGCGCGAATGCAGATATAAATACGGATTTTTTCGGATGTCGAAGATGGTACGCATTTAGATTGGAGGCAGATCAAAAGCAGAATTTTGTCGAATAATGCGTCTTATGTATCTAACCATAAAAAAATACACGTTAATTGAAAGTTTATACAATAAACCTATATGCAACTATATAATATCAAAGGTTGATTGAAGCAACTAAGCAAATAGTAAAACATTTTATACAACTCAATTATTTTTAGTCAAAAAAATAAACATTACATGTTTTTCTATTATGATTAGCGAATAATACTATAATAAGTTTTGGATAATCTAATTATACTTATAGGATAATCTGTATCCGTCAGATTTTGTCAATATTATAATCTATCCTACATCCGCATGTCATCAGTTTTGGATTATTCATTCAGGTAAAACATCTCAAGCGGTACTCTACATCCTTAAAAATCAGATTTAGATCGAATTAGAGTAAAAAATTATCCACACCGCTTTCACCCCTGCACCCACCCTTGTCGTGATATAACAAAGACCTTTAAGTTGGCATTAGCCCATTTTATGTGTTAGTCAAGTAGAGATTACTTTTGGTTTTATTGGTTCAATATTTGCTAAAACTGTAAAGGAAAACAATTCTTTGCCGACTCGGTTAATATTGTACCTATTTGTAGATAAATAAGGGACTAAAATAGGTTGAATGATATTCTTTAATTGTAACGTAGTTTTTATTTTAACAAGTCTCATACCACACTTAGCTACTCATATCACCAAAATGTGCATAATGGGGGGGGGGGGTCCCTGATGCTATATTTACTTAAAAAATAATGTATCTAAAATGAACAACTGACACTTCTGTCTTCATCTAAAGAGCTAAACATTAGTATTTACATAATTCAGATTTTTATGAATGCATTGGTTGGGAGAATATCTTATGAACATTCACACTCCGGTCTTCATCTATACTCCCTCTGTTTTCGTTTTCTTGTCATCCGAACAAAAAAACTAGTTCATTTTTTAACTAAGTTTTCTGTCCTAACGACAGGAAAACAAAAATGGAGGGAGTATTATTATAACTTATTTTTTCTTTTAAGTTTATATAAACCTATTAGTTAAAAATAAATTTTATTGTTATATATATTTACAAGTGGAAGATTCAGAGGTTGCTTTCCTTCCTACAGATATATCATATTCTTAATTTTAACAAAAGTAGAATCTCACAACTCTTAAATTAAGTAAAGACAAAGTGTGTCTATGTGTGTTAATCTTATCATGTCATGAGTAGGAGTAGTATTCTTAAAAACAAGTTTAACACTTTTTCACCAAAGTTATATTAATTTATTAATTAAAATTGAATTTTATAGTTATGTAGCTTTACATACAGAAAAAAAGGTACATGCAAAACTTTTATGCCTCCTTTGGAATGGAGGAATAGCATAGGAATTTTGTAGGATTCAACTTCCTAAGGATTTTTTCCTACACAACCCTTTGGCGCGCAGGAAAACAATAGGAATTTTTCCATAGGATTTCATTCCTATGCTCAATTTTACAGGAAAGTTAGCACGAGGTTTGACCTCTTGGAAATTTTCCTGGCGCCAAGGAAAGCTCTCATGTGCTAGTGGTTCTCATTCGCGCCATTTTCAGTAATAAACAGAATCATTTTGGTAGCTCTGAACAAGGAAAGTTTAGAGAGTAAGATCAATGTAAAACCATCACGTAATTCTTGCCATGCTCTGGATGAAGCATACGTGCAAGTCCACCTTCTTTGCTCCCTGTCTTTCCAAGACCCAATTTCACTCATGCTCCTTGGTGACCAATGTAGAACCATCACGTAATTCTTGCTATGCCCATGCCTAGTGATGACAAAACAATTGAAGTTGCTGCATCTATTGACATGCATTTTATCATTCAAAATTCAATATGAGGTATAGTGTCTTCATGATTCCTTTGTTTTCTTATGTTGCTACTAAAGGGCTTCTCTTGTCAATTCCTCCATTTTTAATTCCTATATGATTTGAGAGACATGCCACTTTGATTCCTATATTTTTCCTATTCTTATATTTTTACTTTCCTGTGTTTCAAAGGAGGCCTTATCATGCTTGGAATAGTGTCCAACTCCATTGATAGTTATCAAAACTGTTACGAATCAGAAAAAGAAAAGCTAGTCATAACTGATATATGTATAAATTTATTTATTACTATTAAGATATACTACTTCATTGCCTTCAAAGTTTAAATAAATAACTATTTTCAAAAGGTGTCGGTTGTAAGATTTGAATTGAGTTGCAATATTACATAAGTAATGGAGTTTTATGCGTGGAGCATCTTCATTTAGTTGGCTTATTCTCATCAAGAAATGCGTTTAATCTACATCACATATATGTAGTAGAACTATAAGAAGACAATGTGTTATCAGTATCTCTAGTTTATAGGGCATAACAAGTGGATATAAATAGCATGACATTATTGTAAAAAAAATCTCAAAACACATTGGATGTTTCTTGATTCGAATATAAGCGTGAGTCTTGTTTTATAGAAAGGATATTACTTTACTTTGTGCTCCCACATGGCAGTTTGGCGACACGGCATTCATGAACGGTACACGCGTTCAGTACTTGTCGATTCGTAAACTGGTCTTGTTGCATTGGTTGAGCTCGGATGCTGACGGACAGTAGTAGTGTTTCATAATTTGGTGTGGGCACGTACGGCTATGTACTTTTCACTACCGGAATCCTTGTGGCACACGGCGGTAAGAAAACACACGGTGAATAGGTTCGCTGTCACTACCACAAAAATCACCTCTAGCGGCGGTTCAAAAAGAGCTATAGCGGCGGGTAGGCCGACCCGTCGTACTGAAAACGTAGCTAAAAAAAGAACTTTATTACAGCGGATAGTACATGGATCAAACACACCGCCGCTAAAAACATCATTATAGCGGCGGGTGACAATGTGATCCGCCGCTACGAATAAATTCTAAAAAAAAAAACCCTAGCGGCGGCCGCCGACGCGCCTTCCAGATCCGACCGTCGAGGACTAACCCGCCGCCGTGCCTTCTAGATCCGGCCATCGAGGACTCGCTCGCCGCCGTGCCTTCCGGATCCGGCCGCCTCACGGAGCCATGACCACTGCCGCTTGAAGAAGGTCGGGGGAGGACGGATCTACGCGATGCCCACCACCACCTCGCTGGATCCGCCGCCACCGCCCGAGCACCTGCCGTGGAGGCCGGATCCGCCGTCGTTAAGACCGGATCCGCCGCCGTAGAGGCCGCGCGCCACCGAATCCCGCCTCTCCTTCATCATGTGACGCCTTTCGAGGAGGGGAGGCGTCGGATCCGGCACCCCCGCCGCCGTGGAGGCCGGATCCGGCCCCCCATTCGCCGTGCGACGCCTTCCAATCGCCGGATCCGGCACCTACGCCGTCATGGAGGCCGGATCCCCCCCCCCTCGTCGTCTGATGCCTTCCGAGGAGGGGAGGCGCCGGATCTGGCCCCCCTTCGTCGTGCGATGCCTTCCGAGGAGGGGAGGCGCTGGATCCGGCACCCCCTTTGCTGTGGGCCACTGTCCGACGAGGAGAGGGAAGGGAGAGGGGGTCACCGGATGGGAGGGAGGAAGGGCGGTGACACTTGTGAGAAGGGAGATGGAGGGTAGGGTGCCGTCGGCAAGGACAGGTTGGGGGGCGGCGCCGGCTTGCTGTGAGAGAGAGGGGGAGGAGTGGGGGGTCGTTGGATGGGAGGGAGGGCGGCGGTGGGTGGAGTCCGGGAGAGAGGGAGAATGAGAAGGGACACTAGGGTTTGCTTATTATATATTGTCGGTGGTGATAGTGTGGGCTGATGGGCCACTGAATAAAAAGTAGCTACGGTTAGCTTCTTGGGCCGCCGCTACAAAATACAGTAGCGGCGGTTAGCTTCTTGGGCCGCCGCTAAAAATGATTCTAATGTATAGCGGCGGCCCATTTTTAGCCATGTCGCTGTTGTTTTTTCCCTACCGCCGCTATAGTACCTTTTTGTTGTAGTGTGTGTGCAGCCCACGACAAAATCGCGATGACAAACAGACCCGACGACGAAGGCATGTTTGTCATGTGCCAACCATCACGCACATGGCAAAGTCAAACTATCTACCACACGGCAAAGTATATATTAATTTACCGTTTGCCGAGGTCTAACATACGACAAAGTAATAAACCGTAGCACAATGGCTGCTGTTTGCCGTGTGCCTGAGATTGACACATGACAAAGTCAGTTTAATTATATTAAAAAAAACAAGTTGGAGCTTAAGTGAAAGCATGCATCATTCTCATTACATCAGCATGTCCTTAATGTCCTTTGAAATTAACATGCTTACAAAAAGATAGCTAAAAAGATCATGATATTCTAAATGACACTACATCAGCATGTGAGATTAGAGTTACTAAAACTAAAATTTTATCAATGCAGAAAATATCTGGTAAAGCAATGAGACAAATCAATAGATCGACTACTTAAAAGTTTCTATACTAAACTACCACAGGAAATACTTAGCCCATTCTACACTCAAATCATACAACTTGATGAGAACAATAAACAATGACATATCATGCAGGAAAACCTCTTTTTAACTCTCAGTAACTTGGATAGCTTGCTTCCAACCTTCCAGTTGATACTTCTATTGCCAGTACATTATATATGTAATATAAACAGTAACTCCTCTGCATTGTAAGAACCGGCTGAAAGAAAAAAGACAACATAAGAACAGAAAAGGCATACAAGTGAACATTATATATGTAAACAATTTAAACTAAAATTTTCGATTTACAGGTTCAATAAAAAAGCGAGAAACCATATTAGGCTGACTGAACTAGCAAATATGAAACTGACCCTTTTTTTTTTCCAAAAAGCAGTTGAGTATTAACATCTACTTTTTAGTTGCTAGTAATACTGTAATAGTACATAACAGCAGGATCAAAACTCGCTATTTTTTATCCTAGGATCAAAACTCAAATCATTAGAAAACGGAGACGTGGTCATCATAATTCGCACTTGTAGCAAAACTAGAACAATCAAACTTGAAAACTGGTTTGCAGAAGTTAATGGTTCAAGCCAAGTCTTCATCTAAGAATAAACAAAACATGCAGGTCATGCCTATGATCACAAATCAAACAGCATGACAACTCTTGTTTCTGTAGTTTTCACGTCAATGGAGACCCTAATTGCTGTTAAGCTACCTTCTATCATTGTTCAGTTACAATTAATCAGGTTAATCTGAGAAATTCAGTTACAATTAATGGTGTTTCAGAACAAAGGCGAGATAGAAGTTTACCTTACTACCTTCTTCATTTTGTGTATTATTGCAAATTGCAATGGTAGTTTTCACAAATTGCAAATATATTGAGAGAACAAAGAACTGCATTACCATGAACTAAAGAAATAGAACAAGGGTGAAGCAACAGTTCTGTTCTTACCTAAAATTGAACTTTCACGAAACATTCATTTTTAGTATTAATTAATCAAACATAAGACAGCTCAAACATCAATCACATTCAGCTCAAACATCAAAAAGAAAACTAGAAGTATCGTCTTTCAACTTACACATGCACGTCTATCAATTTTACATCAGACAAAGGTGACTAGATAGTAGATACTAATAGTTTTAATGAGAACTGAAAGCATATAGCAGCCATAAAGAAGTATCCCGAAATTTGCTATGAGATACTAAACTTATGCGTCATTTGCTGGAACACATCGAACTTTTCAAAATTTGCTGGAACACATTGCAAAATCGTGGCTATTTGTTAAAACACATTGACATTCATATAATAGTGTTTCCTATGAATTTGGTGAGAGAATTTTTTCTAAATGACATGGACTGCCCCTAGGCAGATGGTTGAGCCAGACCAGGTTAAAGCAGAGTCGCACCGCACCTGAGATGAACCAGGTCGCCTGTAGCGACAGAATACGCTCGGCCTCTTGAAGCCATCGCGCAGCCGCCGCAGATTGCACCTCGCCGCCGCTCCGCCAAGCTGCCGTAGCTTGCTTCACGCCACCGCTCCACCAAGTCGCTGTTGCTTCCTGCAGATTTGCAGAACTCACGTCATTTGCCGCAAGAACCCATGCTAGGTCCGTCCGCCATGATCTAGGGTTCTGGCCTTGCTGAATGCCATTGCAGCCTGTGGGCTGCCATTTTTTTTCTCTTCACTCCTGCACTCTGACGAAGCAACATGGAAGGCCTACCTCCATCTACTGCAGCGACAGGACAATCTGCAAATGCCTCATTGAAGCCAGTGAACATGTCCTGGGTGGCTAAACGGTAAAATTATTTTCTTTTCTTTTTTTGCACGAGATATATTGTTATTTTTCCATAATTTTTTAGATTCCAGCTGAATAGATAATAATTATTTTATTTCTGATTTCTAGGATGGACAGCAGTACTGCTTGTAGAATTGCAGTTTCTGTTGGACCTTATGTCCATGAAAGTCTGCAAGAATATCATGTTACAAACAAATTTCGGTTTGTGGTTGATAGAAAAAATATCACTCACTACAACAAAAATCTGACATTATATATATCATATATTGAATTCAGTGACAATTCGATGACGAAAGTGTATTTGTCACAGAATATGCGTAATAAAATATGTTTTGTGATGATTTAGTTTATTTTTGTTAGTTTATTTTTGTCATATTATATATGTGACGATCTTTCATTCATCACTACTCTATGACATTAGTTTTTTGTCATTATAAAGTCATAAACCTCACAAAATTTCAAGTTCAAATAAAACAGCCCCACTACCAGAAACCTAACATTCACAGGCACACGGCAAAAAAGTTTACCGTGCGTGGCCCACGGTGAAACCCTGACGGCGACTACGATAGACGGTAAAGGCAGCTTCGCCGTGTGAAAGTAGACACACGGCAAAGTTTGCGACTTTGCCATGTGCGTGTACCACACTATGACACACGGCAAATGATATATGAAAAAAAAAACCCTACCATATGCCGTTCCTTGCGGTCACAAAATCTCTAGGCTTGTGTAGGCTTCAGTGGTTGCTGGTGCATAAGTGGGGATTTAATCTTAACAACTTCCCATATACTTATTTTGAGTTCAACCTACCATATACCGTTCCTTGCGGTTACCGCAAATCGATCAATTCGTTACTTTTTATCGGAAGAAGTAGCACGCAACTCGGAAAGAAAAAATCTCTGATGCATTCTTTCATTTGTGCTTATTCAAGTGAAAAAAAAATACTGTTCTTGACTGATCTTTTTTTTATTAGTTGCAAATCGAGTTCTGACTTATTGTCATGACTACTGATGGCTACAAGGTACTTGAGCACGTTGCATTGCACTCGTGCTGAAGCATCCCTCCAAATATATCCCCCAGTTATCACTGGCGGCATGAAGCCGACACTTGTGCATTGTGCTAGAGTGAAATTAAAAATTTCATCCAGTTCATCAGCCAATGACAATATTTCTTGGAAACATAAACCATTATCCTGTGAAGTTTAAATACACTATCACAAAAGACTATTATAGTGGCGGAACAAAATTTTAATTAGCGGCGTAAAAATCTTCACCCATCGCTACAGTGCGTTATAGTAGCAAAAAACATAATTTTAAGACCCCCACCGCTACATATAATACATATAAATTAGTAGCAGCGGTTCACTAAATGAGCCGCTGTTATAAAAAAAATAGCAGCGGTCCATGTTATCACCTGTCGCTACTAATTTATATTTAGCGACGACCCATAATTTCAGCCTTCGTTACTTGTTGGCCCAACATACTACAATCCATCAGCCCACCAACAATACAAAAGAAACTACAAACCCTAACTCTCTCCCAACTCACAGACTCCTCCTCCCTCTACTCTTTCTCTCAACTGCCGCCGCCTCCCTGCTCCTCATCGATGACTGCCGCCTCCTGCCCCTCCCCTCCCACTCCGCTGCCAACGTCGCCTCCTGGCCCCTCCCTGACGGCCGCCGTCTCCCCGTCCCTCCCTCCCCGATGGCCGTCGTGTCCCTATCCCTCCCTCCCCGACGGTAGCTGCCTCCCGGCCCCTCCCCGATGGACGCCATTCCCCTACCCCTCCCTCCCCGACGGCAGCTGCCTTCCGGCCCCTCCCTCACTGAGGGTCGTTGCCTCCCGGCCCCTCCCCGAAGGCCACCGCATCTCGGCCCCTCCGCGAGGTCGTCGCCTCCCGGCCCCTCCTAGATCTAGTGAGGACCTCCTCGACCACGAGGCGGGCGGCAGATCCGGGGGAGCTCTGGTGCAGAGGCAGCCTCCATGGCGGATCCGACGACTCCTCGACCACGGGGACGGTGGCAGGCCGACCTCCTCTCCTCCACCAAGCGGCGCGGGATCCGACGATAGTTCGGCGTTGAGATCTAGAGGTGAACGGCGGGCGCGGCGGCGCGCGCGGACGGATGCAACGGGCCTAGATGGGCTCTGCCACAGGCTTTTTTTATTTTTTTGTCACCCGCCGCTACTATTTGTTAGGTAACGACGGTTTATTTTCTTCCAACGAAATCCACCGCTACAGTGTATCTGAAACCGCCGCAATAGAGTGTTTTTGTTGTAGTGATAGGAAGCTGCTTGGGCAGCTCACAAAGCAGACTTGGCAGCCTGGAATGCCAAAAATGAAGCGTAAATCTTTTGATTATTCATAGATGGTCATGTATTGTCACTTCATCAAATTTTTTAGTAAAGTTAGTTTAGGGATAAAAATCTTATGCAACTACGTTGGACGACACAGTAAAGTTCTAACTTTAGTAATAGGCACTAGCTTGATCAAATCGAACATAATATATAAAACATATTTCCAAGCTTCAGTCGATTGAAGCTTTCAATGGTGAGTTACTTTGCTTTTTGTTTTTTCTATAAAATTATTTATATAATAAATATTAACTATTGAATCTCTATATATCGAAAATGCGTACGTTTTCTTAAAAAATAGCCAGACCAAGTCACTTTTTGATTCTTCACCATCGGATCACAAAGAAAAGTCTTACACACTGCTAGATTTCGCATATCATGTTTACATCTAGACCCTTCTAGAACCATTGAATAAGATTGTTTGTTAAGTGGTCCTTCCACCTTGACATATACATATACATCACATTGTCGAACATCATATTCATGCAAAGAGGTCCTCACATCTCACGCTTCTTTCTCCTCACTGGCATCAATCCACTTCTGAATCGCCACCATCGATACGAGAGAAAAAAAGGATACGCATGCCCGATCTGTCTTTCCATGCCGCCTCCGGTCCTTTGCCACCTCTAACAGCGCCCCCGCTGCCGGCGCTAGCCCGACGGCTATGACTTTCCGGTCTCCTCGAGCGCTAGCCCGATGGCCGTGACTTTCCCGTCTCCCCGGGCGCATCAGTTCCTGGAAGTCGGAGAACCTCTGGGAAGCCCTCCACGAGAGAAGCGGAAGAAGACCAAAGCAGGTGCCGTGCATACAAGTCGCCGGTACGCCTCATACACGACGCCCACCTCGGTATGCTGATTCAAACTAATGCGGCACACTATCACCAAGGATCAAGTACGCCTACGGAAGTACCTGCTCCGGCTGCTCGCTGAAAAGATCGCTGCTACCATCAATTTGTCACGCACAATATTATGAGCATCATCATGTCCAACAAGGCCGGCAGCGACAGCATATGGCTTTCATGAGTATGTCACTCACTGCAATGCCTAAGAGTAAACAGTGGATAGGATCAATTTTATATTTTGATTGGATTGATTATTTCATTTTTATTTGATAAGTGGGAAAAAAAAATAAATTAGAATTGGATAGCTAACTGTAGGGAGAGAAACTGATAGGGCCATAGGGGCATTGTACAAGTAGGATATTTAAGCTTCCAATGATCTTGAAGCTGTTTAATGAGATGATCACCAATCAAGATATTGACTTGCTTATCCAGCACATTTGCCCTGAAATCTCTCAATAATAATGACCAACATTTCAGCCTATTTGATGACACATGGGTAGAGCATGTTTGTTTGGGAAATCTATTCTTCAATGGGAATCAATGATAACACTTCTAAATTGATAGATGTAAATATAATAAATGGGAATCAGGTGTTACCTTGACTTTTGATAAACCAGTAAGGGGACTTGTGGTACTAGACTCACTTTTTTTATTGTGCATGGAAGTTATTTTACATAAACTGAATCTTTGAACCAAAAAGAGGGGTTTAAAGTTTGTGAAGTTTTCCTGTCAACTGATATAAAAGATGCCAATTTCCTACTAAAAGAAAAGAAGACTGACAATTTATTTTCACACATTTATATATTTGTTTTCTTAGAAAAATATAGGAAAAAAGAAGTAGAAGGAAAATTAAAGAAAACAAATCTAGCCAAGCATGCACTGCAGTAAATGCCATCTTGAGTAAGAAAATTCCTTTCATTCAGTGCAATATTAAAATGGAATTAGAAAGGAAATGCATCAATCATTCTGTGCCTATGTATTGTATTTCAATCTCAATTGCTTTTCACATATAAGAATAAGGCAATAATCATGCCTATCCTTTTTCATATGGCACTATTCACGCTTAGATTGGTATTTCACAGAAAAAAATACAAGCCATACAAGTTTTCCTAACCCAGTTAATTAACCATATTTATATTGTTTATTGCTGATTTGCTTCCCGCTGATAATTGTGAAAGATATATATAATTCAGCATTTTCTGTGATTCAAACATTTATATTTATGCTTATTTGAACTTAAGACCTTGTGTTTTTACTAAGGGCCCTTTTACTAAAGACATAAAATTTGTTTGCTGATAGAAATACTAAAGATGTTTCAGATAGATGATTTTCTTCTTTAACTTATCTAATATTAATAGAGTATGCATGCAAAAATGTAATGCATAGGATCTGCAAATATCTTCTTCAATTTTCTTAATCACCAGCTCTGGGTCCTCCACTTTCTATACTGGATATCTTGATGCCCAATATCTGAATTTTGTTGATCATTTGCTTCTTCCAGGACAAGATAACTACAAGAGTGTATATATAATGTCTTAAATCAAGATTAGTTGTATTACAACAAAATCATGATATTAAGACATCTGCATGTCAATTGGTACCTTTGCTTATTTTTCAGTTTGTTTTTTATTTTTTTCATTTTCTAAAAAAGAAGGCCTGCTGATAAAATGCAGTGAGAGTCTCTCCTACTGTTTTTTAGTCTAGTAAAAAGGAGGCCTACTGATTTTAGCCTTAGCCATGCACTAAGCTGAAAGAGGTCATATTTTCTTTGAGCTTTCATTAATAGGGAAAACTCTTTGTCATATTCGTGTTCTGCTCATATTTGAGAATAACAACTCATCTAAACTGCATATAGTTACTACAAACATGAAAAGTCACTCCTACCCATACTTTGCACGCTAAATATTAGCTCCAGTACAATGCCCAGGAAATTCTTGCCACCTGATCCCTCAAGAACAGTGGTATATCAAAATCTGGCACAGAAAAAAATAGGTACGTTCTCCCCTGAACCTACCTTCTACCTTGTCATTGCCATTAGTTTTAAGCTCCCTGTGTGCCATCCAATGTTTACTTATAACTGATTATGTCGTACTGGTTTCATCTGTTTATCATTTGCTTCTGCATGCAGGACATCTGGTGCCATATACATTCCTTATTGCCAATGCGTGATGCTGCTCGTATTGCATGCCAGTCTCATTCCTTTCTAAGATCCTGGAGATGCCATCCCGTCCTCACCTTGAATAGGAATATCCTTGGCTCAAAAGGAAAAGCATATCCATGGGAATTCATCTACAAAATTGTTCGTATTCTGAGCAACCACTCAGGCATTGGTATTAAAATATTCAACCTTAAACTACTTTGTATCTTTGATGCCTGTCCTTATCTCGACATTTGGCTTCAGATTGCTGTTAAACCAGGGATTGAAGAACTCACACTTGAGCCCTGTGGTAGATGCAAAACAAAGTACAGTAACATTGCAAAGAAGTAGCTCCTCATTTTTACTGATTGTGCCATCGCCATTATTTTTGTCACCCTATAGCATAATTATTCTGAAAGTGTTGTATTTGATGTAAACACAGATTTCTTTAACCATTGGTGATACATACTTTTTTCCAAATTAAACGTTGATTCTTATCATATCTTAAACATTCATTGTATAAAACATTGTAACAAACTATTGTCACTCATCATACAAATTACAATGTGTACATTTACTATGTGGGCAAAAGAATATAATATCAATGGCAACTGGTAGCATCCAAACACAACTAACTAAAACATAAACAACCGACTATCAAACGTGTTGCAACAAGAGAAGCACGGCAACGCCGCGCGTATCATTTCTAGTTTAGATTCAATGACTCAGAAAGTTGATTGAAAAAACATCGACATTTAGTCAACTGAAATTAGCATGAACCTATATAAAAGGCATTAAATAACACTTTGGTAGAAGTATTATGTTTTGAAATATGAAACCATTGTATTATATGTTTTGAATCAGAAACTCAATCTTAATATATAGATTAAAGTTTTAGGTTTATTAGTTTCATTTTTTTTTTCTGATCGGCAGGGAGGCTGCTGCACTCTCTCTAGATTTATAGTGATAATTGGGATAATCTTGGTGTTTAATATTTCTTAAAATGGTCCCTTGAGAAATCAATTTAATCAAGTGCTTACATTACATTAAACAAAAAGATTGGTGCATTCAACTGAAAACATAGTCTTAACCCCAAAATGATTCCGTGACAATTCAATTTAATCAAGTTATTACATTGCATTAAAGAAAAAGATAATCAGCTCGAGGAGCTGGACTAATCCTAAACGGTTCCGACAAGACCAGAAACAATACTTGTTAGAACGACCATCGCCAAGAACTGGGATGTTAGCAAAGATCGCTTGAGGTTCTGCATCTTTTTTAAGCCTATTTGAGACGTTATACAGACACTGTTTTCTTCTTATCATCTCTAGTTGTCTCATACAAACAAACAATATCGCAATTGGCTGCTTCTTGGATTTCAGCTTCATCACTCAAACAACAAGCAAAGGACATCAGTACCATGAACTTAGTGCCAGTTGTGAATGGTGAACTGATTGAACGGTTCTCCGAAATCAGCACCTGTTAGAATGATGCTGTTGTTTTTTTCTGAATCAATTAAGCTTTATTTTTCCTTAAGGCCGCTTTATTTTTCCTAAATCTGAACTAAAACAGGGTTTATTAGTGGTGATGACAGGTGGGACCCACAGCCGTAGAGACCGCCGCACCACACTCGAGCTCACGCGGGCGATGCGACTAGCAGAATCTCCTGGATCCCCCACCCACAGGTACCTCGCCGCCAGTTTCAAAAAAAAGAAAAAAAGAAAAAAAAAGGTACCTCGCCGCCACCCCCACGCCGCCCACCCTCCGCCGCCACCCCCACCCCCACGCACGGATCTCCCACTTTCCTTAAATCCAAGTGATCAAGGTCTTGGTGGCCGGGCCAAGTCTGGAGGCGATCGGATCGATCACTCCGCCGCCGCAGCAGCTCCAACTCCAATCGCCCAATGTCCTCTCGTCACGCCGCCGCCACTCGCCCAATGTCGTCTCGGCCGGGGCACCGCCGCTTCGACCCCGAGCCGGAGCCGCCGCCGCGCGGGGATCGTCGCCGCCCCATCGGCACGAAGCCTCCACCGCCGCCGCGGGGGGATCGTCGCCGCCCCCTAGGCCCGGATTGTCGCCGCCCCCAGCCCCAGTGCGCCCCCCAGCAGCTCCAGCACCGCCCGGACGACGCTGGGGACGGAGCGGACCTCATCAGCGGCCTCCCCGACGACCTGCTCCGCGAGATCCTCGCCCGGCTCCGGTGCGCCCGCGCCGCCGCCCAGACCAGCACCCTCTCCCGCCGGTGGCTTCGCCTGTGGAGGCAGCTCCGGCATCTGTACCTCCGCTTCCGCGGCGTCACGCCCAGTGACCTCCTCGACGTCCTCGCCAAGGTCCCAAGCTCGGGTCTCGCTCTGCTCGATATCTCTGTCCCACTCTCAGGCGACAGGTACTGCAAGCAAGCGTGCGTCGCCTCGCTGCTCCGTACCGCCGCGAGTTTGGGGCCGCTGGAGTTCATCTTCAAGGCTCGAGCATCCTACATTTCGGTCCAGGTTCCCAACTTCCATCGAGCCGAGTCCATCACACTGGAGGTGCTAGAACGCAATCAGCTGGAGCTGGACACGGCCGGCGACTTCCCTATGTTGGAGAGGCTTTCTGTGTCTGGATGTTACTTCGACCTCACCGACCTCATCTCAAGGTGTCCTCGCCTTCGTGTACTGCGAGTGGATCACATCTCTGGCTACCCTGACTACTTCGAGGTTAGGGTGCATTCCAATACTCTTCGGGAGCTCCACGTGGATAGGCTTGAGATGCACATCAACATCAAGGCCCCTCTTCTTGAGAGGTTGTCCTTGTCCTTCTCAGGATCCTACATGTACTTCCATCCCTCAGATTTCCCGTGTCTGCGCTCACTATGCTTGCACGGTTGGACTCACCCACGGCCTAATGTGGATCTCCGGATACGCTCAACCATGATTGAGAAGATTGTTTTGCATGGCATGGAGATCATATCCAACATCTATGTCGATGCCCCTTCATTGAAGATTCTCACTTTGGAACATGTCGACGTCCGTAGTCCCATTTGCATTGTAGCTCCTATGCTTAAGATGTTCACCTTAAGACTCGAGAAGGGCTCCAATGCCAAGATGTCACTCTCAGCGCCTGCACTTGGGAATCTCTTGTGGGATTGCGTGCTTTTCGGGCCATGGATGTGGTTCTTCGAAGAACTCAGTTTATGGATGGAAGAGGGTGTCTACATGTTATCCTTGCACATCCGTTTAGAGGTTCGTCTCCGGTATTGCTTTTATCATGCCCTATGTATGTAAATTCTTTTACTATCACGAGTTTGCTGTCTTTACTTACTTTTTAATTTTTTACAGCACTCTGGACCAGCTCCAACAAACATCCAAGAGAACCTTCCCAACGTTTCTGTCCTGAAGCTCCTGCTATATACCAATAGACATGCTTATGGAACAACGGTGTCACGGATACTAGAGATTTTTTCTAAGATACAAAGGCTTCATTTGAACATCAAGAGAAAACTGGTGAGCAATTCTCAACACTAGCTGCATCTTTTATATCTTTCCTACCTATGTTCTTTTTTATTAGGAGAGGTTAGACATGGCTTTAAAGATTTGGGAAAATTGATCTCTCCACATCGAACGATCCCATTTTTAGAAATTTACCATCAAACTATTCGGGTTCACTTTAATAGCAGCAAAAGTTTCACTGTTTAGAAATCTACCACAATTTTTCCTAAAGATTTCTATTGCCAACAATGTAACACATTTATTTGGAGATTGAGTCCCTGCTATATGTGTATGTGCATTTGGAAACACTGACGCATAGAGTCATAAAAGCCACCAGCTATTACTAACAAATGCATTACAATGTTAGAAGTAGGAACTGATGCTGTCTTGAGTTTTTTTCTTTGTGAACTAATGCTGCTTATTATTGGGTGGTATCTAACATCTATACTATAAATTTAGCTCAATTGATGGTGGCCCTGCAATGCTTCATATACATGTTACCTTTTCTGTCATATATCTGATATATACCCTCATTCAGTGAAACAACTCCATTTCATCATTCACATTTCAATTGAAGATAAATACAATTTTATTTGTCTTCCTTGGTCTGTTAGCTTGAGGTGTTAGATTGCATAACTGATGCTTGGGGATTGGGGAAGTATCACTTGTCTTTATTTGAACTGATTTGTGAGATTATTCCTGTCGTTTAAATACATTGTTGGCATTGATGTGATTCTGATACAGAGAATCAACAATATTTCACTTTTTCAGTTTCAGAGATATGATGGAATATGTCAACCAAAGTGTAGTTGTGGTCAACTAAGCTGGAGAGATAAGAACATCTCCTTGATAGCTCTTGAAGCGGTAGAAATTGAGAATTTTGAAGGAAAATGCTTTGAAGTTGATTTGCTGAAGCTTCTATTCAGATGTGCTCCTTTGATGAAACAAGTGACCCTGAAAGCATGCCCAGACATGTTACCAAGTGTTAGGGCTTGCAAGGAGATCAGTGACTTGTTCAAGTCACATCCTTCTGTCAAATTCAATGTTTATGACAGTTGTGGTAAGAAGGTTGTGTATGAAAGATCTGTGTTTGCTTCTAGATGTAGATGATGATCCTCCTGCCATTGTATTGTGAGAACTTTGTAAACAACCTGCAATGTTTTGGACCTCTAGGTTAGTTATTCTAGTGTACAGCTGTGAAATGTCTATAATTTTAAGCTTTCTTGTTGAGTTCTGTGTTTATTTGACCCTGAGGTTCTGCTTTTCTTTTTTTGGAGAAACCTAATTGAGACGTTATACAAACACTCTTTTATTCTCATCATCTATGATTGTTTCTTTACAAACAACATCGCGATTGGCGGTTGCTTGGATTTCAGCTGCATCACTCGAGCAGCAAGCAGAGGACATGAACACCATGAAGCAGCGGCCTTAACTTGTGCCGTGGAGGCGTGAATGGTGAGCTGTGGCGGAACCGGACAAGGAATCAAGGGGGGCCATAGAAGCAGCAGCCATCGCAATTTGCAGCAATTAGTTTTGGTTGCCAAATTTTGATGTAAGATTGAGGATTTTGATGAACCATGTCATCTCTTTGTTTGTACTAACCTTTATCTTCTAGAAAGATTAGGACACGGTTTCATTTCGTGTATGAAATTATAGCAAAATAGAGGTGTCGGACGAGAAGTAGCCACGATCTCCCTCCATTATCTCGCTTGAAGCCAGCGTACCGATTTTGAAGAAGTTGAAGCGTTGCCATCACAAGTCAGAAAGTGGAGGCGTTTGATCTCCTGAGCACCTTCCGGAGAACATGACACGACATCCTTCTCCGGCCAATTGTCTTGACGCAGCAGTCATAGGGCGCCTATCTTTGTTTGGAGTGTATTCATTCAGAGTTTAGACTGCAGAAATTAGCAACAACCGGGGGCGTCAGCAAGGTCACTTGGTTGTGCAAATATTCTTCTTTCTAGAAACCTACTTGAAATGTTGTACATGGACCATTTAGACCAAAATGACTTGCCCCGGGCACAGAGTACAGAAACTGTTTTGTTCGTTATCATCGCATCTATGACTCTCTCAACATCACAACTGGCTGTTTCTTGGATTCAGCAGGATCGCTGTAACGACAGCAGCAAGCAGAGGAAGACAGATGGGCAGTAGCAGACGTATGAGCACCATGAAGTCGTGACGAGCTGATGACTGATTGATACCTCCCCCTACCTATTATTTACAAACAAGCTCATTTTCTTTTTGGGCTTTTTTTTGTTTTGGAGCTTGTATGCCATGAAGCAACAGCACACTGTATCCAAAGAAGACAGTGCGAACAAGGTTTTTTTCTTGCCTGCAGTTAACTGTTACCATCAGTTTCATTATCCGTATCGGCCTTTCCTTATCCTATCATTTGTGCACCGAATTTAATAAAGGTGTGATGATTATTATGTTCTGAACTCGGTTCTGATGACCCCGCAAGTCTGAAACTGCAGGAGCAGGAGGTGCCGGACAGCAACTCTATGTTCTGAATAGAGTAGTAGACCCGTGGATCACGCACGCAGGTGATCGACGGGGATGTCGCCTCCGATGCGGCGCTACCACGCAGATGATGAAGGATGAGCATTTATTTTCTACTGCTGAGCATCTATTATCTAGTTCTGTTGAGCATCTGCAGATGATGAAGGAGGAGCATATTCAGGTTCAGAGTGCCCAGTGTCTGAACAGTGCAGCGGGCCTCTCCTATCTCCTTGGAATTTGCGTCAAGAAAAAGAAGGATCGGTCGGTAACCAGCAGCACTGACCGAAGCAAGGCAAAAGAGGCAAGCTTATCAAATCTGTGGCTTGTGCGGTTCAGTGTATGAAAGAAGCAGGGAGTGCTTTTGTGAAGCAAATGCGAGCAGCTTTCGTCGAATCGATCCATGGTGCAGTGCTCGCTCTCTTCTTGGTGACGCGGCCGAGCATGATGACATGGGCCTCTTTTCTTCTGGGTCCAAAATTATAATGGGCTCTACTGACTACTTCGGGATCCAGCCCAGCCCACACGGCTCAACCGTCTTCGACCCCCACCCACCAGAACCAGAACCAGAACCAGAACGAGAAGGAAAGAAATCAATCTCCTTCCTCCTCCAGACGTCACGTCAGACCTCCCTCTCTCTTCCCCGAGCCCGAGTCCGTGGCGGTCGACGAACATGTACCACCCCACCAGAGGCGGCGTCCGTGGCGGCCGAGACCGTAAGCTTCTTCGCCCCTCATCCCATCCCATCCAATCCTTGTTCTGATTTATTTGATCCCCAGATCCGCTCCCCGTCGATCGATATGCGTCAGTTTTCTGCTAGGGTTTCGCTCGATGCATGCCCGAGGCAGCTGCGAATTCGCTAGGTGCTGTAGCTGATTCGTGGGTCAATAGCTAGGGACCTGGTTGCTGGCGCCGTGTTGTGGGGGAATCGGGTTAGACCCGCGCGCGAGTCTCGTGTAAGCCTGCTCAACAAATTTCCATGTTCTAACCGACCTTTTTTTGCTCCTCGTGCAAATTCTCTACTTTTAGTTGGACGAGGCTTATATAAGCTACCTCTGTTAAATTACCTGAATCAGCATTCCATCTGTGTAACTTGGGTCAATAAGTTAGCTGAGTGTATGATTGTTCCTGTTATCTGCATCATGACATTTCCCAACTTTGTGGTCAATAAGTTAGGTGTGAAGCGCTGCATTCTATGCAGAATGCCTTCCTGTTCCTATGTCTGTGTGAGGTTTCTCACTTGCATCCGTTTTCCGTTCTTTGTGTGTGTCAGTTGCATCGAAGAGGATAACTGGATTCCTCAAGTAACAATGACTAAACTGTAGTTACCTTTATGCATATGTGCTGCTCATCTCTCAGCTATGGCCATGTGGACAGAGCTGTTTTGTTTTATTATGATGAATCATGAGATTATTACCACCTACCAGCCATTGGTGGTTAGTTCTACCTTATGTTAATAATGCAGTAATTTCATTTTGAATGCCATGACTCACTTTTTGGCTACGAAGCACTGAGTTTGAACCTTCAGCAAGACTACAAGGTCCTGTGCTGCACTGTCGTTGCTTTATTATGCACTTTGTTTTGCTCTAAAATTTTGTTTGCACTGGTTGCATCATATGCCCAGAAGAATCATGCTTTGAATAATCATCACCTGCTACTCTGCACGGACATTCCTCTGCATCTCGTTATTAGAAACTCTGTTACACCTTCCACATACTACTGTCTCCTCTTGCTTGCTTTATTTTCATTTTTTATGTGCCCTGAAACATAAATTCTCAGCATTCTATACAATGTATTCGTGCAGAATTCAAATGGGATGATGTGAAGGTTGACAAGCATCGAGAGAATTACCTTGGTCACAGTGTTAAGGCTCCTGTTGGTAGATGGCAGAAAGGTAATTATAATCCGGCCCCTTGTTAACCTGCTGCTCCATTTTTTATACCTGTTGCACCTGACTAAGCCTTCTGGATGCAACATGGAATTTCCAATGTTGCTGCTCAGCTGTAAGATTGAAAACCATGCCCACCTTTCGCTCTATTTTCCGCCCACCCTTGTCATGATATACCAAAAATCTTTAAGTTGCCGTCTGACCTTTTGTTCATGTTTTTCAAGTATATGGGACTTCTTGTTTTATTTGGTTGAATACTTGTTAAAATCGTAAATGGAAACAATTCTCCTCCATCCTGGGTTGATGTTGTACCTGCTTATAGGTAAATAAGGGTGTTAAATTTTGGTAGCCTCTAACTGAAATTGGTTTGAATGGTAGCCTTTGAACCTTAACTTAGTTTTTATGTCAACAAGTCTCAAGTCCAATGTAGCTACTCATATCTGTAAAATGATTACAGTGATGGTCGTCCATACTGTATTTACTCATGCTGTGTGTATTTACTCATGCTGTGTGTTTTGACTTTTGTGTTACACAATTCAACTTTCTAGTAATCCGTTGGCTGGAGTAATATCAAACATTTTATAGTCTCCACTTGGTCTAGCAAAATCTCTGCTTGGATCTCAGGCTTTTGCTTGGTCTTGTCCAGTGTCTTGATGGTCATGTGCTTTTTTTTTTTGAACTGTACAGCAGGGGAAACCCCTGCTGTGGTATTTTATAAACTAAATAAAACATGAAGCCACTGTACATCTGTACAAGAAAGATCATATCCAAGTGGACAGAAAAGATAAGATAAGAGACTAACTAAGGGTAACATTAATGAAACTGCAGTAATAGGTCTTGAAATTGCTGCTTCTTTGCTTGTGGTATACGATGTGCTTGAAGGGCTGCTTCATTTAGGAATTGGGCCTTCCAGCTATTGAAAGTTGGTCTATTTCTATTGAAAATCAGGTCATGTGCTTTTGATGGCTTGTAATGATAACACAGCTTATATTGCGTTGTTGAGGCCTGTGACTTACTATTAATTAATAGCTATATATGTTTGCTGTGCCAATTGATATATTGAGGCTCTCTCTGCCAGGAAAGGACCTGTTCTGGTATACAAAGGACAAGAAATCCAATTCAGAAGACATTCTCAAGGAGGAAATCAGGAGAGTGAAGGAAGAGGAGGAGCAGGCTATGCGTGAGGCACTTGGCTTAGCTCCGAAGCGTAGCAATCGACCTCAGGGCAATCGTTTAGATAAGCATGAATACGCTGAGCTCATTAAGAGGGGATCGACTGCAGAAGACTTGGGAGCTGGACATGCTGAAGCAGCACAAGTGCAGGGTCTAGGTTTATACAAGTAAGTAACCAGTTTTAAGAATGGTCAAGTCTCTTCTATTGAAATTTGGTTTGGTGGATCTAATTAATTGGACAGCGTTATATATTGATAATAATTGATGAACATTTTGCTAATGTGATGTAAACCTTGCTCCATGACTACAGGGCCCCTCGTGATGAGGGAGAATCAAGTTCTTTGAAGCTTGATCCTCCTGAAATGATTCCTGAGGAGGCTCACCCCCCACCAGCAGCCAAGCAGGAAGATTCAGAGGATGATAGGAAAGGGAAAAGGCGGCGTGAGGAGAGGAGAGGGGAGAAAGAGCGGAAACGAGAAAGGCATGCTGATGGAAAGGAGCGGAGGCGGGACAAGCATGATAGGAGGCACGACTCAGAAGATAGGTCGAAGCGCCACCGCAAAGACAAACAGAAGAGGAGACATGATTCCGATTCTGATTGATAATTGTTATGTGCCTGTATGACTGTATCCTGGTGCCATATTTCATATACAAGGATCCTATTTTTTCTTGATGGTGTAGCGTAAACTCAATGGACAAAGGCTTATTATTACCTTGCTGTTTGTCTGTCTGTCCAAGTAGATGGGCTTGTTATTGGTCGGACTTGCAGCGCATGTACATCCTTTGTGCTGAGGAGGAAAGGAGAGAACAAAAGAAATCGAGTTACCACACTAACAAAAGAAATCGAGTTACCACACTAAGGAATGTAGTCCGTTATCAGTGCTAAAATGCTGTAAATGTGTTACAAGGATATATAATAGTCTTGTAATCTCAGTCTATGTCCGGCCTGACGTATGACGGTATGAGGCGGATGGCCTGTCACCGGGTCTCGAATCGCGACCAGATGTGGTGCTGCCGCAGGAGCTCGAGGTGGAACCTCACCAGTTCATAGGGGTGTGATTGGTTACCTGTTTATGGGCGAACCAGGCCCGCCAGATGCAGCCTGGCCATTGTTTGGTTACCTGGGCGCGTTATTGGGCCTGGCCCGAGCGATGCAAGTAACCCCCCGCAGCCTGGCTCCCGGGGTGCGGATATTTTCTCCGTTTCCCCAGAGCCTGGCTCGGGCGGTGCGAGCGCGAGCTCATGGCGGCTGGCGGGAGGTGCTGTGCGTGCAGGCGGGAATCGAGGCCTGCGCAGGCGGGAAGAGTAGGGTTACCGCTCCTCGTTTCGCGCCATCTGCTCCATTCTTCAGCACCCGCGCACGCGTGACCAAGGAGGAGGCGGGAAGAACTAGCGTCAGTGCTGCGCACCCGGGTCTCGACTCGCGCCTCCGATTCGATGCGGCGGCGGCAGCCGAGGGGATGGCTGCGGAGGCGAGCGCGGCGGCTGAGATCAAGCCCTTCGCCGTCCTCTTCGCTTGCCTCTGTGAGTACCCTCAATCCCAGCCTCTCCCTCTCGGCTTTGTCTCCGTCTCCGTGCCCGTGTGTGCGAACTACTGATTCTCCGATCATGCGCGCGGATCGAACTTGATGCCTGTACATGTTACCCTTTCGCCACGCGGCCTTTGGCTTTTCGTTTGAGCATCAGCGCTCTAATTTGTCGCCCGGGATGCCGCAGCTTGATTGCGCTTGTTAGTGTCCCCTCCCCCCCCCCCCCCCCCCCCTCCCCCCTACCCTAATCTTAGATCCACAGCTGCTGTTGGTGGAAGCACCTATTCGAAATTAACACATATTCTATGCTGTAAGATTTGGAGATTCATGTAGCTGGAATGAAATTTACTTAACCTATTGTCTGTACTACCTGCTGCATAATTAGGAATTTCTGACAATTTGGTCCAAGCATCCTGGCAATTATGGGCAGTGCTGATTCAACTATTTAGGTGCTTAGTGTATCAGTGTACCGGCTGCAGTACTTGCTTTCTCAATGTCTACAATCATGCTCCTGTTGTTTTTATGTATTTATTTGTCCAAGTGTGTATTGGAAATTGCTGCTTCGTTAGCTAGGCGATAATCACATCACGCTGTCTTATCTTGGCTTATGGCCAGTGTCGCTTCTCCAGCTTCACCATGACCAAGAAAAGAAAAAGGACCCTTCGTCCCCTGTGGCCTGGGATCGACTTCTACGGGAACAGGAACCATTGAAATCGTTGTGGGCTTGTAAGTCGTTTCCTAAGACTATGAAGAAGGAGATGGAACCAGTTTCATCTAGATGAAACTATGTCTACATTGTTTTCAATACACTTGTGTCTTGCATTGTATGATCTATTTTATCCATCAAATTTAGGATATATTACTTATGTGGCATACTTGAAAACAACAAAATAAAATAGTCCATTAGGACTAACTAAGCCCAAGTAGAAGGCCACATTCCATCGACTCGGCCCACCACTTTCCCCTCCGGATCCCAGATCACTGTGTGTCCGATTAGGGGTTTTCTACTTCTTTTAGCATGCAAAATCCTATATCAATCTGCTGAAAATTTGGTATTGTTTTCAAGTTCGTTCGAGATCAGAGATATGGCTGGGCGATTCTTGTACCAGAAGCTCTCCTCCCGGATGTCTGGGCTCCTCGGCGGCGCTCGTGCATCTGCTTTTTATGTCGCGCCGCTCACCCGCCACCGCCATGTCTTGGTACCTATAGATTCATCCATCACTCTATTTGATTCTATCTCACGCTATTGTTCGTTGCTGAAATTTCTCCTCTCTCTCTCTCTCTCTCACTCTCTCTCTCTCTCTCTCTCTGAACAAGAAAATAACGAAATTTCTCCTAGCATTGGAGCGCTCAATAGTTTTTCCTTTTTTATTTCGTGCACCGTGGTCAACATTATTATCCGTTGAATTCATTGCAACATAAGCGGTAGTAGCAACTAATAAAAGTTATTTGCCTTATGTATGCTGCAGGCTGTTACTGTGCCTTATACCTATCTCTGCAAATCTATGGGTTTTTCTCTTAATTAAATTTCTCTGTTTTCTGTAGTTCAGTACACTACTGACTGTGTTTCCTCGCTTTGTTAAATAGATAACTGCAAGCTCACGTTATGATTCTGACTTCTGTTCATGCTCGATGCAGGCTCCAAGTCCAAGGTGCTACAACACATTGTTTATTACTGGCGGTACAACTAGCAGGCCAACAACTGACACACTCTCAGTTACTACTGCCAAAGCGGCATTTTCTCATTCCAGTTGTCCCGCTTGGGAAGCTAACAGAGCTGCTTGCCTAGCCGAATTGGAAGCCAAGAAGGCAACTTTAAGTGAACCTGAATATGAAGCAGAAAAGGCAGCTATCATCGACAAATTTGCAGCTGTCAAAGCTAAAGTACAACCCCTAAAGGATGCTCTCGAGGCTGATCACAAGATTTGGAAGGCTAAGATGGACAAGTAAGTCTCTTGATTACTATTTGGCGCCATTGTGTTCATTCCGGTAAAATAATTGCTTAATGGATGTCGTCGCTTGCTACTTCATGTGTTTGGTATATTAGTTAAAATGCTCTAGATCTTGTTTCAATTAATCATCAAAGTTGCTCAGCTCCTCTTGCTTTGTTAGAATTATTTCGTTAACCTTATTCATCTACATTCCTGAATGCATTATCTAAGACTCATGAAAGATTCACATTAAGCATATAATTTGAAAGGAATGATCCAGCACATTGCTGAAAGCAAATTTTTTAGCCACTTCATCTTGCTGCTTATGTCGAAGATTTAATGGCTGATTCATATTAATCTTGTTGGAAAATACAAACAAGATTAGCTTCATAGCTCTGTCATTTTCAGCATATTCTCTCCTGGCTGTTTTGGATATCATTGGGACATCTGGACCGGATTAGCTTAATCCTTGATGTCTTATAGCAGCAGTGTCATACAGAAGCAATTGGTTGCCACTTTTGAACGTTATACAAAAGTAACTGGAGTCGATATTATTAGAAGGCATGAATCGCGTACCGTGAAGAAAAAGCAAAGTTTATTTGGCCTGGCAAGAAATTATTTGGAATAATATAACTGTTGCATGCTGTCAATTTTCTTTTGGCCTATATTACAAAAAATAAATTTTTGTATACCTTTTTATAAACCAGGCAATAATCAAGTTGGATAACATGCATCACGTCCTGTGAAGAAAGCAAATTAAAATTCGCTTGGCAAGAAATTATTTGGAATAATATGAGTGTTGTAATATGCTGTTGGTTGTTTTGGGTGTATATTACAAAGAAAGCCGTTTCACCTTTTAGAAACTAAGCCATGAAAAGCCGTTATGTTTATACCTTCTAAAAACTGGGAAATCGAGTCGGATAACATGAAGATTTAGTTAAAATTGAATTTGGTCCGCCTATTTGTTTCCTTTTGTATTTGTGAAACAGCCTAAGTTGAATTTTGTTTTCATTATATTTTTTTGTGTGTTTTGTAGGGACGACACTGAATTCAGGTTCTTTTTTAGAATTCTTTTGTTGGTTTTTTTTGTTTTTGCAACAATTGGGATGTATAATATTATCTACCAGTATAAGCGCAATGGCAAAGGTAAGACCAAAGTTACTGCTGCAAGTGACAACACGGCGGGTTCAGAGTCCTGCTGCTGCAAGTGCCATGGAAGCCCTCAAGTTGATGCAATTGGTGGTTCCAAAATTTGGTAAAGAAAGAAAAAGGAGAAGTGTTGATAGGTGGGTCCACCATGTCGAGTCAGTTAAAATCGCTCAAAATACCGTCAGAGGAAAATCGTAACGGACCTAATAGTTCAGGGACTCGGGTTACCCTGATTTTGTAATTCGAGATACAATTTACAACTCTCATTTGAGATGAGACATGTTACCTGTTTCGAGATGTTGTTACACAGTTAAAAGCTATATATTTTCAGGGGAAATAGAGAGTTAAAAGCAATACCGTTAAAAGTCAAAATTGCTGAATGCAACAATCCTTTGTCTTTTTATATAACCTATAGTTGTGGTAATAAAATAGAAAATAATGAAATTTTTTGCTTACTTGTTAAGTTTATTAGTTTATTACCTATTACGAAATGTATGGTGCATGGGAAAATTGATGATGACGCCGTATGTTTGGATCTGTCGAAGGTGCGATGTTTTAAAAAATGATTTTTTTTTTAGAAAACTACGATGAAAGGTTGAAATCCCCACTTGAATTTTCTAATTGAACAAGACAACAGTTTTAGAAGCTCAGCTCTCAGTGAGCGAATGAGTAGAAAGGACAATACATGCTGCATGTTTGAACCAATTTAAATTTGAATGAACACGGACGTTAAAATTATGTGACAAGACAAGAAAATTATATATATTATTGTGAGACGGGAGCAAGCGGGTTTCAGTGGAGAAGGGGAGTGAGTTCGTCGCTCACGATCAGAGGGCCCACCTGCAGGCCAAATTGAGAGAGAAAAAAAAAGGCTGCGACCGTATCCACGTAGCAAGGGGCAAATATGTAATTTTATTAAAGCGAGGTTAACTCGCAACGAAGGCAGCGCCGAGATTAATCTTAATCCGCACCCTTTTTTTCTTCACAAAACAAAACAGAGGGGGAAAAAAAGGCAGCGATTAATAATCCCCACGAACACAGCAAGCAGTTTCGATCAGCGTCTCCCGCGGGAAGGGAAGACGAAGCAAGCAAGCGAGCGCTTCACGAAGGTCCGGTTCGGCCTCTCCCTTCCTCCTCCCGTCTCCCGCCCGGTTTGACCTCTCTCCATCCCGAGATCGGATCGAACCCGCGCTCTCAATCCAATTCCTTTTTCTATCGGTGAATTCGCGCGATGATGATTCGTCGATTACTTGTAAACTAGGGTTTGAGGTAGCGGTGGTGATTAATCAATCCGGGCGCCATGAGCAGCAGCAAGCAGGCGCTGATATACAGCTTCGTGGCCAAGGGCTCCGTCGTGCTTGCGGAGCACACCGCCTTCACCGGCAACTTCAGCACCGTCGCCGTTCAGTGCCTCCAGAAGCTTCCTCCCAACAGCACCAGATCCACCTATTCCTGCGACGGCCACACCTTCAACTTCCTCGTCGACCGCGGCTTCGGTACCTCCGTCTTTTCCCCCCTAATCCTCTGTCTCTGCTGCTCTCTGTTCTATCATGTTGCATAACCGTGAGTTGACCATTGGAATTCGCATTCAGTGTTCCTGGTGGTCGCGGATGAGGCCGCAGGGAGGAGCGTGCCCTTCGTGTTCCTGGAGAGGGTCAAGGAGGATTTCATGCAGCGGTATGGGTCCAGCATCGACGAGGAGGGCCAGCACCCGCTTGCCGACGATGCTGATGAGGACGACTTTCTGTTCGAGGATCGGTTCAGCATCGCCTACAACCTCGATCGGGAGTTTGGGTATGAAAAATCATAATGCCAATTGGGACTGATATTTGTGTTCTGTTGTTACCATTTGGAAGAAGAGTGTGTGTGTGATGTGTGTTATGTTCCCTTAATCCCTTGTGCAGGCCGAGGTTGAAGGATCATATGCAGTATTGTGTTAATCATCCGGAAGAAATTAACAAGATTTCCAAGGTGAAAGCACACCTGTCAGAGGTCAAAGGGATTATGATGGACAACATCGAGAAGGTACACACAGTTTTCTTGTTACTATCTACAGTGCCACATACATTTTGTCAGTCAAACAAGTAGAGTTGCACATACTAGTGGTCGTGGAGCTTTGAAACTCTGTAATCTTATACACATACAATTTCCTTAAACACAATCTTTTAGAGCCGAAAGCATGTTTTTTACCTGAAAAGTTTTATTGGCAGTGTCATGAATACCATTTAGAAACTAGTTGCGTTAGCTTCCTGTTTTTGTGTTTGAGCAGCCTGTGTGGTGTAAACAATTTTCTTTCCAAAGATGTTTGGCTAGATTGCAGTGCAGTACTGTTGGAGTGCCGATTCATAACAAAACTAAATACATTCAGAAGCAGTTCACAATCATCTAGTCAATGACACATATCTGAATCGTGTCCTATATCAAACCAAGGTACTGTACAACATTGTCGTTGTGTTGACAAATCATTGGTGCGACCTATTCATTGTTTTATCTTGGCAATATGTCTTTTAATGGTACCTGCATTATACCTGATTAACCTTCAACCTGCCACTATTGCAATTTAACTGGGGTATAGCTGTATACCATAGTGATTTAGCAATTTGTCTCTGATGTTTCACACAATTAGCATTTGGAAGTAGATCAAAGCATCATGCACAGTAAGCACAGCTCTGTATCTTTTTTTACTTTACACATAGATTTCTGTTTATGAGCCTCTATTTAATAGTCTCTGGATATGGTCCGAAGCTAAAGGCTTTGGTGATGAGTAAACCATCTCTTGTGTCGAATGCACTTAGTGTTAGCAAGAGATCAAGGATTGTGCGAGTCAAAAAAAAAAAAAGATCAAGGATTGTGAATTATAGCCACATTTCCCTGTCTATCTATAAACTCTCCTTTATGCATTTTTATGGTCGTTCTTTATGTACTCTTGGCTCTTGCTTCACTATGCTTTTGGTCAGATATTGGATCGTGGTGAGAAGATTGAGCTTCTGGTGGGCAAGACAGAAACCTTGCAATCACAGGTATGTATGCATCTTTCAATGTTTTTTGGGAACTTGTGTGGAAAATTTGGGTTGTGTTTGTATGAAAACAAGAACAAGGTAACTTTCACTAACAAATGTGCTGTTATGTCTGCTTTAGGCTGACAGCTTTCACAGGCATGGCCGAGAGCTCAGGAGAAAGATGTGGCTTCAAAATTTGAGGTTTAAGTTGATGGTTGGCGGGGGTATCGCGGCACTGATTCTTATCCTTTGGTTGATGATCTGTGGGGGCTTCAAATGTTAGGGCATTTCAAGTTCAAGCTTTCACCATTTTATGCTTGTGTGATCCACCAGTTCAAGCTTTCAAGTCATTTCAACCTCAGATCTATCAATATATCTTGTACTTGGGCTTCTCATGTTTTATGCATGCGTGATAGTAGGGAGCTGTAGTAATGAAGAACTCTTATTTTTTATGGACTCAACAATCCTTGTAAATGTCAAAAGCTTTAAAAGCTCCAGCGTAACCAAACACGCCCTTAACTTGGGAGTTATTTTACATTCACTGAGTAAAGTTCAGTTCATCTGGACTACAAAAATGGTATGTTTGGCTTGTGATACTCTTTCTCACGACATATTGAGCTCAAAATTGAACAGAACATGTTATTTAGGGTGAGACGACGAAAATCTCATCTTTGACTTGAAATAATGAAGTTGAGAGCACGTGGCTTTGCTCCGTCGTCACCCTTCTGAGCACCTTTTATTTTAGATCCTTCTGTATTGCAGAATAAACACATCTGGTTTAAAAATAGAATAGCGCTGTCATGAGGAAGAATTTTTCATGTCTCACGCATGACAGCGTGCAGTGACTAAGCTCCTTGAACGGAGAAGGGGTTGGAGAGAATCAGAAGCCTTAGCAGCCAACAGAGAGCAGCACACACCTCTTGATCAGGCGTGTTTGTGCCAGATAAGACTCGGCAAAATCTTTCACAAACAAGACTCACACAAAGCAAGCGTAACTGCATCAGTTCCACGCCAAGACCGGCTGATCCGATCATCTCACATGGTGTGTTGGCGACACATCCGAGCCAGAAAGTTCAACATGGATCAACTAAGACTAGTTATGAGACATAAATTAAGCCTCTATAATCAATCCCGCCGGTAGGCGCAACCCTGGATTCCGCCGCCCCTGCGGCACCTATCTATGGCTTGAGCAGATTTAGCGCGACGAAACTGAATACTCCAAAGACAAGGATAATCTCACATGTGTATGTGGCGATCTCCCTCTTGCATTGGTCCGTACACTCCTTGCAAAGGAATGAAACAATCTGAGTTCAGTATAAATCCAAGCAAAAGTAGCACTGGCATATACACTGCCATTTGGCACACACTAAGGTTGTGTGCACTGGCATACTGTAAGTGGTCCTCCAGTATTTCCTTTAGAGGAAACGACGCTGCACCGGCGCGCGCTATACTGCCCACTACGCTAAAAGCAACTTCAGGTTACTGTTGAGAAATGGTACAACTGCAGTTCCTACAGGAACAGAGGAAATAATAGTAGAATAGAAGAAAGAATAGAGTAAAAAATAGAGGAAAGTTAATGTTGAGAAAAAATTATTATATAATGTGTTAGTTGGAAATAGAGGATGAATATAGAGTATGAATGGGTACGAGAAAACTAGATATAGAGGAGAGAATCTTGCTGACTAGAACGAAATATTTCTTTTAGAGGATGAATTTGGAGTACGACGAGTGCGGTCAGTTTAAGACTGCTTGCACCGGCTCACAGTATGAAATCCTGCAGTATGGATTTAGCGTAAATTGCAGTGCACCGGGGTACTGCAAACGCCCGATAAAGAAGCAGATGGCGATTCCCTCCTCCAAATAAAGCGGAGTAGCGGAGGAGTGTTAACCGCTGATGTGGCGTAGAGCCCACGCGCCTCCCAACTACCCCCTTCTCGACCACGCACCGGAGGAGGGTGCGGAGCTCCGCCTCGACGGAGCAGGGGTGTTGATGGAGGAGCGGGGGCCGGAGGAGCAGGGGCGTGGAGCTCGGCGCAGCAGGGCCCATCGTGGCGGATTTGACGGAGAGAGGGAGAGAGGCAGGTCAGCGTGGAGAGGGAGAGGGGTGACGTGGAGAGGCAAAGTGGCGAGGTGGGTCACCGCCGCTGCCGCAAATTGAGAAAGGACCTAGCCTGGGCGCGCGCACAAAGGAGAACAAAGAGAGCGAGGCCGCCGCCGCCCCTATGCGGCTTGGGTGAGCACGCGGAGAGCGACGCCGCCGCCACCCTTCTGCGGCTTGGGGGAGCACGCGCGCGCGCGAGGCGTCGGGAAGGGAGCGCCGCCACTTCTCTGGCTCGAGCCGCGCAACCGACGGTGGGGTCGAGATGGAGGGGCAGTAGACCTCGACGCCAAAGAGGAGCGGAGGAGAGGGCGGCGTGGACCTCGGCGCCGGAGAGGAGCGAAGCGGAGGGGGTGCGCCCATGGCGGCAACGGTGGGCTGGCGGGTGGAGGAGGCGGAGGGGGCTGGCAGGTGGAGGAGGCGTGGAGGGAAGCGGCAGGCGGCGTTGAGCTTGGTTTGGCCTCGCGCCGAGGGAGAGGAAGAAAAGAAAGAAAGAGATTGGGGAGGGAGGAAAGAGAGAGGGGGGGGGGGGAGAAAAAGGAGAGGGAGAGACTGACGTGTGGTCCCCATAGAGAGATAGTTAGGATAGAGGTTGAGATTTAAAGTATGACGATTCTCAATCAATAGACCCTTGTAGGGCTAGAACTTGATTGTCAGAGGACCTCTCTATGTCAAAATCTATTGATAGGTACCCATGTTCACAAAGACAGGAGATGGAGGACTGTGACAGTTGGGCTCCTCGGCTCGGAGAGTTAGTGAGCAGCTCCTCCCTCACTCCATCTCTCACCAACTATCACCAATCCCCAACCATCCTAACTTGTCTGTTCCTGAATTGGCATTTTGAGTCTGATGATGGAAAAGTTTTGGTAGAGAAAGGAGAAGAAGGTGGATTATTCCAGGGCACCCACCAACCTGATGTTTGATCAGAACTTTGGAGACAGGGCTCGAGGCAGGTGCTTCAATTGGCTAGCTCAAGAGCATGTTCCGGAAGCAAGAGGACAAGCCTTTGACTTCCTCCAGGCCAAACCCAGGGTGGTTTAGATGACTGATGTTATTATTATAGACTTGATGCAGTGGAGGCATTTTTTTACTCATTGTGTAAGGGATGATGATGAAGATAAAGGCAGGGACAGGGGAAGGTCACACACAAGAGGCGCCTTGGGTGCCTCGTGGGATTTGATAGCAGGGCACAACAATGCCGCCTTGACCTGCCAGCGTACCGGGTCATCGTCAAGCTTTGTGTCGCGTTAAGCGAGCATGAAAGGGCGCTCCGGTACTTGTCCAGGTTGAAGGAGGATGGGTTTGTGCTGACGGCTAACATGTATGACGATCTAATCGAAGGGTATGAGGCCAGGTTGTCGGAGGATGGGTTTGTGCTGACGGCTGAAATGTATGACGATCTAATCCAAGGGTATGAGGCGGCAGGGAGGCTGGCCAAGTGCCGGCAACTCATCAAAGAAGTCGAGTAGGCTGGCCTGAAGCTGGACAGGAGGCTGCTCTGGCCAAGTGCCGGTAACTCATCCGAGAAGTCGGGTCGGCCGACCTCAAGCTGGACAGGAGGCTGCTCTCGTGCTTGTCTGAAAATTGTTTGTAGATGATTATGACCTCTGACATATAGCACAAAAGAAAATGGAGCACGAACACTTTACTACTTCTCTCCTTGAGGCAAATTATCTATGACCTAGAATGGAATTTTTTGGTTAGTAATCATGTTTATGTGCTTGTAACTTCTCTGACAAATGATCCAACACCAAAATGATAAGAAGATGGATTGGTGATGCAAAGAGATTCAATAAAAGGCTCAAATTGCAGTTTGCTTGCTTGCAAGCATTGAAGCTGAAGCTCTGTCTCAAGATTGCTCAGTGCTAGCTGGATTTGTGTTCATCGCAGAGTCCAATAAAGAACAATTGTTTTAATTTGGCATGTTATGTGATTTGTTTTTATCTGCGTGTCTACTAAAATCTTAGTGCAAGCGATTGTATTAAAAAGATATTAGAAAAATGATGGTACTAAAACGCGTGCAAAATACCAATTTGAAGCCAACTAAATCCTCAACCCAACCCATTTCTTCCAAAGTCAACAATCCTCAACTCAACTCAAAATACCGATTTGAAGCCTGCTCGTGGTGATGGCTTTGTGCAAGCAGTCAAAGATCTCCCGCCTCTCGATCTTATGGCGTAGCAGCGATGCCATGCATTCGGCTCCACCTCAGAGAGTTAATCCAGCAACCACAGCTGGTTCATGCTCAGATTCAGCGGTGGGACGAGGAGAAGAAGTCTGCATCGGTGCGTGAGGTGGCGGGGAGAGACACCTAGCGCAGGAGTTCTGACCAAGCATCCAAAGAAGGGGTGGGGCGGCGGGCGGCTACGGCGGCGATGCAACCAATGGAAAACATCGCGGGTGACAGCAAGGAGGTGCGTTCACGGATGAGGGAAGGAAATGAAGTACATGTGTTTGTTTCTTAGGGTCTAAATTTTAGAATTTTTACATTAATTCTTTAAACGTTAAATATGATAATTAAATATAAACTAATTATAAAACTAATTATATAGTTGAATGCTAATTTACAAGATGAATCTATTAAATTTAATTAAGTCATCATTAAAAGATATATACTGTAACATCACATTATCTAATCATGACTTATTTAATCTTATATTCCGAAAAGTTGAAAACTAAGCAATAAAGATTTTGTGAAATCTTTTAGGATGTAAATTGGTAAAAGGATTGAAGTTGGTTTAATATATTTCTCAAATCAGATCGATGATAGTCTTAGAGATCTGATAACCTCCGATATTTTTGACAACGCGGCTCCTAAAGCAATGAAACAAATGTCATTGAACGGTGCGCCCCTGGCAAAGCAATTGCTCCTATCCTTTCCAAATTATATAATGCATATCCCCTTGTTGAAGGAAATGGTGTCGTGGCGGGTTGTAAGGGCCTTCACACTGGTGTTATGCAGACAAGCTATTGTAATCTTTTGTCTGATGTAAATAATAAAGAAAGAGGAAAGAGAAAGAAGTTACCTGCAGCAGCAACGGTGATATACATCCAAGCTAAACGTTACTCCCTCCGTTTCTTTTTACTTATTGATCTGAAGGTGCTTTTTAGTGTTTAGATTCATTGAATATTTTCTGAACAAAGAATGTTTAATGAATCTAGTAAAAAGCTAGAACGATAAGTAAAAAAAAACGGAGGGAGTACCTACCGACGAGCTTAATGCCTCGTAACACGTTTTGTGGGGCCAGCTCAATGGAGTTCTCTGCTCCTTGCCTTTCTTCTCAGCATATGCACGAGGATAAGATAAGAAAAAGTAATAAAATAGTCTGTCATACAGATCCTACAAATATTTTAGGCAGAATGTTAAAGTTAATATATGTGAAAGTATAGTTTTTTACTTTGTTTATAGAAGATTGTAGCCCACAACCAGTGTGGACGCCCTAGGCCTCCACAACGGTCTGACTAGCGCTACCGTTTGCAGGATTTGAAGAGAAAAGAAATGTAAAGAAATATGAAAGAGATGGTAGATATCTATGACAGTAGCAATGATCTATGGATAAGTCATAGGACCTACCTGTTCTTTTTCTCATTGCCCTGTTTGGATCCTTTAACTGGCTAATTTTAGTCAACTAAAATTTAACCAGCTAAAATTTAGCTAACTAAATTTTAAAAAATGTATGTTTGGATCCATGACTAAAGTATTTGACTAAACAAAAAATAGACATATTTACCCTTTATCTATGACTACCAAAGTGAATACATATGTGGCTTGAATGAAAATATAACATGTAGTGAGAGTAGTTCTCACTTTAGTTGCCTTTTTTTTTATATTTAGAAGGCTCAAAATGACTAAGGATCTAAAGTTTAGGAGATGGGTTGGCTAAAGTTTAGGAGGTTATGTTTAGAGCAAAAGTAACTAAAGCTTAATCAGCTAAAGTTTAGAAAGTGGATCCAAATAGAACCTTAGAGCAAGTATTATGAAGTCCAGTAAACAGGTGTAGGTTCTAAGCCTCCACGTCGGAAAAATCACTACTGACATGACAGCGTGCAGTGACTTCTACTCCTTGGTGCGTGCACATCACCACCTTGAACAGACAAGCGGGATGGAGAGAATCAGAAGCCTTAGCAGCCAACAGAGAGCAGCGCACACCTCTTGATCAGGCGTGTGTGTGCCAGATAACACTGGCAAAATCTTTCACACACAAGAGTCACACAAAGCAAGCATAACTGCATCAGTATATTTCTCAATATGGAAGTCGCAGCTCACATTCACACTGAAGAAAAATGTCTAAAAATTCAAATTCAAGCCAAATATAGTCAAAACGTACCACACACAAAAGAGAACTCTCGGCTGAAATATAGAATGCATATCAAATCCTCCATATTGGGAATGGTTGTGGGACATAAATTAAGCCTCTATAATAAATTCCGCCAGTAGACACAACCCTGGACTCCGCCGCCCCTGCGGCACCTATCTACTGCTTGAGCAGGTTTAGTGCGACGAAACTGAATACTCCAAAGACAAGAACAATCTCGCATGTGTATGCGGCGATCTCCCTCTTGCATTGGTCCATACACTCCCTACAAAGGAATGAAACAATCTGAGTTCAGTATAAATCCAAGCAAAAGTAGCACTGCCATATACGCCGCCATTCGGCACCCACTAATCATAAAAAATCTTGCCCATAGCCCTCTTTTCACACTACATTATCTTTCATGCCTTGCCATCTAGCACCTTAAGCCCTCAATCAATGGACCCTTGTAGGGCTGGAACTTGATTGTCAGAGGGCCTCTCTATGTCAAAATTTAGTGATAGGTACGTACCCCCCATGTTCACAAAGACAGGAGATGGAGGACTGTCTGCTCTATTGACGGTTGGGCTCATCGGCTCAGAGGGTCAATGAGCAGCTCCTCCCTCACTCCATCTCTAACCAACTGTCACCAATCCCCAACCATCCTAACATGTTTGTTACTGAATTGGCTGTTGGACGGTATTTTGTGACATATCCAAGCCGTATACACAAAGTAAACCAAAGTTAGAGTCTATGCTATCCCACGTACGTGTGCTAATATTCAAACTGCAAACTGCATCTGGCGGCGCTGTTCCCCCACCGTGCAGACGGCGAATGGGCTAGCTGCCCTGGGCGGCTACAACACGAAGGCGCACCCCCTCGTCGGATTAAGGTGATGGTGAAGAGATCCACAGAAGACCGGCGTTCTTCCTCTCCGATCCACCAACCTGGCCGCCGTAACACGAGGACACCCGGCGTTCTTCTCTATCCGCAAGGCCACGAAGATGCAAGGCAGGAGATGATGATGTCCATTATTGCAAGCGTGGGCGGGGAAAGCATAGCAGCAGATTCGTGCACTACAACCTGTAATCTGTATAAGAAAGCTTGTCATCTTTAATTTTATACTCCCTCCATTCCAAAATTGTTGTTGTCATTGACTTTTTTTGTTATCTTTGACTATTCGTCTTATTCAAAATATTTGTTTGATCAAAGGTAGCGAAAAAAGTCAATGACGACAACAATTTTAGAACGGAGGGAGTAGGAGTTTTAAAGACTGCGCATGAACGCACGTCCTCTTGTTTACATGCTCTTATTAATTGTATTGATCTATCCACTGTCTCCTAGTCCGATCCTCATCTAACGTCGACGTACGTGCAGGCTACGAGAGACTTCCATCTATCTACATCTACAGGATATAATTAAGCACATTGACATGGCTGGAAGGCAGCTTCTTCTGCTGCCGGGCCGGAAGAGAAAGCCCACCGCCCAGGATGTGTCTCAGGAGGCGCCGATGATGTTCGTTTCTATCATGAAGCTAGTACTCCTCGTGTCTTGCATTGGTGCGACTCCAAAGCATCTACATACGTCCACTGCTTGATGATCATTACCAAGCACAAGACGATGACACCGGACTTATTGGCAGGTCCGTTGTCGAAGTTTAATTAAAGACAGACAGATGCTGTTGTCACGCGATCTGATAAAGATCAACACATGCACCCAGGTCGTGACGAAGATGTGGCGCTGACCCAATCAATAATCTAACAAAGCATGGAGGCGCCAGCTAGCAGCATGCACCTCCATGCCGCACTTGGAGATGAAGCGCTCCAACAAGCATCGAGAAACGTTGGCCAGTCTCAAAGACATAGCCAAGCTAGCAGAAGAAGACGACGCCATCATCCAAGACTCGCCGTTACCGAGTCTAAGGAGGAGGTGCCATGAAGACCAGCGATGAGCCGTAGCAGTAGCAGGTGTCCCCTCCCCCCCCCCCCCCCCCCCCCCCCCCCCCCCAACTCGACGACCCCCGGAAGCTGCTGCCAATCAAATACGAGGCACACCGAATCCAAGTGAACCAAAGTGCCGTGTTGAAGTGACCAAGGCCATGAACAAGACACGAAGAGTGCTAAGCTTACGCATGCATGACGTTATGCCATTAGCTAGCCATGCATACTTTTTTCCTACAATTAATCGTGTAAGGACGCACGCATGATATATTTGCATATGCTGTTTATGAATGACGTCTCTTGGCAAAATATAATGTCGTTCAAGCACAGAAGGAAGCACCGGCCCGTGACTCCAGTCCAGCCTACAATGCAAGGGCTACTCGTGGAGGCGGCAGCAGCACATGTCCCGGCATTCATTCATCCTCTTCGCCACAGGCGCGGCTGCTCTCAATAATATTGCCGCCGCCACACATCTACGCCAGCAAATTAAAGGTCGCCGGAGAAGCTGAGCTACAAGCCGGGACGATGACGAGGAGTGAGCATGTTTTTTAGATCGTTTTCTCTCAGATTTGCGTGCCGCCGCTGTGCTGTGGTTTGAGGGTGAGGAGATCAAGGCTATCACATCGCACAAGACGAAGCGCTCCAAGCACGGGAGATTGACAAGACTCAAGTCGCGAGCGAGGCCCAAGAACCGACGTCACTCAAGCCGCCAACGGGAACGGGACTGAGTCCAAGGGGATTGGAGATGACGCTGAAGCTGCCAAAGAGATGTCATCTAACCGGCAGAGAAGCCGCTGCTGCGATGGCTGTACAAGGCATTGGCGTGAAGACCAAGTGCTGTCGCCAAATTCCGGCAGCGGGCCACAGGCATTGCTGTACAAGCTGTCCAAGATGAAGCTACTGAAGCCCGGGCCCTCCATGTGATCCTTGTGTCACTTGCAATATATAGAAGCCTATGTGTGCATGATGTCAATTGTACAAGCAAGGTTTGGTGGACAAGGGAGAAAAAGGTGGATTATTCTAGGGCACCAGGCCACTAACCTGTTGTTTGATCACAACTTTGGAGACAGGACTCGAGCCAGGTGCTTCAGTTGGCTACCTCAAGAGCATGTTCCAGAAGCAAGAGGACAAGCTTTTGACTTCTTCCAGTCCAAAACCAGGGTGGTTCAGATGACTCATGTTACTACTGTAGATTTGGTGTAGCGGAGGAACTTTTTTACTCATTGTGTAAGGGAAGATGATGAAGATAAAGGCTGGGACAGGGAAAGGTCGCGCATAAGAGGCACCTCAAGTCTCCCGTGGGATTGATAGCAGGGGCAAAGACAGAGCTTAGGCATCAGAAAGCAATCACGAGTAGTGGCTTGTACCAAAATGCCCTCAATTCATTCTCTTATCCTCTCGATTGGATCCACCAGCGAGCTCCTGTTCGTTCTCTTTGTTGTGGGCATTTCCACCATGATCATGCATGCCACACCAACCGCGTGCGTGCTCAAGTGGAGCGGTCGATCAAACTGAAACGTTTCAAATCCGTGTTGGAATCAGAGTGTCAGATGGGCGTCGATTAAGTAACGGATTGTTTGGACGCTGTATACGTACTTGATCATTGAGATGACTTGCCCGGCAGAGGTTTCCCGTCCATAAAAAATCTTGATGTCCTGCTCCTTTCATATTGCCCATAACACATCGATGTCAACTGATCCGATCTACTTTACTCGCTGCGAGTGTGTTCGTCAATGTTGGAATCATGGGTTGATGTGGAGGACTTGCTCCAAATTTCCTTTGTGAGCAGGCATTTAAGGTCCTGTTTGACCGGACTTCAGCTCCAGCTTCTCATGCAGCTTCATCAAAAAAATTTACCAAATGGGATGCTCCTTCAACTACTTCTCCGAAAAAAAAGAGGAGCCCGACCCAAAAAAGCACAGAAGCCGGGAGCTACCTGGGGTAGCTTTGGGTGCTTCTCCTTCATGAGTCTCACTATTTTTTTTTTTGACTTATTTACCTCTTTCTCCTATGAAGCTGTTAAAAAAGTTATATAATAAGTTATTTTACCAAACGATTTTAGATACAACCACCACCAAAGCTAAAAAAACTGGATTTTAAGAGAAGCCATGCTACCGGGCAGTCGAAAAGACGAGGAAGAGGCCACCTTGACGGGCTTCGCTCGGCCCAACCAAAAGGAAAGCCTCGAGCGTTGCGTCCCGTTACCATCTAACGGTTGCGGCGGCGAGGCGCGTCCGGATAAATCGACCGCAACTGCTGTGCTCTGCGGGCACCCCCAAAGTTTCGAATTCTCCCTCTCCTCTCTCTCTCCTCCTCCCCCCACGCTCCTCGCCTTCCTGCACAAACTCACCTCATTTTGAAATCGCCTCCGCCGCCCACCTCCCTGCGCCCCGCCGCGTCCGCCATGTCGTCGCGGCAGGACAAGGAGAAGGCCGTCAACGTGCAGGTCCTCCTCCGTTGCAGGTACGCACCCCGCCCGTTCCCCTTCCCCTTCCTCTTCCTCTTCCGCGCACAGCTCCCTTCTCTCCCCAGATCCGCCGCCGTGACCATGTGTTTCCTCCACCCAGGCCCTTCAGCAACGAGGAGATCAGGAGTAACGCGCCGCAGGTCGTCACCTGCAACGACTACCAGCGGGAGGTCGCCGTCACGCAGAGCATCGCGGGGAAGCAGTTCGACAGAATCTTCACCTTTGACAAGGTACAGTTACCCCGTTCCCGGTCCCAAACCCCTGAGATCTGGCATTTATGCACTCTTTTATTTTTATTTCAATTGGCTTTTGGTGAGTGCCGTTTTAGTGTGAACACAAATTCGAAATTAGCGTGGGGAAACTGATGCCTACTAGAGCTAGTTGACAAGCAGAGCTACTGTTTGCACTGAATCAGTTTGAATCTGTACTCCTGCACTCGAGTAGCCTGATTTGGAATTAAAATAGATGCACTGCACTTCTCTATAAAAACCGTAGCACTCGTCACTTGTAATCTTCCCAACCATTTATGATTGCACGAATACAGTGGTGTAGTACTACAAATGCATTTCAGTTGCAGTGGTGTAATAACTAACAAGCAGCCACCTTCCCTTTCCCCAGGTTTTTGGACCCACAGCAAAGCAGAAGGACCTGTATGATCAAGCAATCATTCCTATTGTAAATGAGGTCTTGGAGGGTTTCAACTGTACCATCTTTGCGTATGGTCAGACGGGAACGGGAAAGACATACACCATGGAAGGCGAGTGCAGGAGAGCCAAGGCAAGTCTATGCTGCTGATGCTACTTATCATGAGTCTTGTGTATATTTCTAGGCTGTGTCTCACTGTTTGTTTGTCACGTTTCAAATGGCTGCAGAGTGGACCAAAAGGTCAGTTGCCTGCAGACGCTGGGGTCATACCCAGAGCAGTGAAGCAGATTTTCGACACCTTGGAGAGACAGGATACTGAGTACAGCGTGAAGGTCACATTCCTGGAGCTGTACAATGAGGAAATCACTGATCTTCTTGCCCCTGAGGAGATATCTAAGGCTGCTCTTGAAGATAGGCAGAAGAAGACCTTACCTCTTATGGAGGATGGCAAAGGTGGAGTGCTCGTCAGAGGTCTAGAGGAAGAAATTGTGACAAATGCAGATGAAATATTCTCTCTGTTGGAAAGAGGTTCTGCCAAGCGTCGCACCGCGGAGACACTTCTGAACAAGCAATCCAGGTCAATCTCACTAACTTTGTCTTCTTTTGAAATGTACAGCTAAAGCAAACCTCAATGCTTATTACTGCCTTTACATTTCACAGTCGGTCACACTCCTTGTTCTCAATTACCATTCACATAAAAGAGGCAACCCCTGAAGGAGAAGAGTTGATAAAATGCGGGAAGTTAAATCTTGTTGACTTGGCTGGTTCCGAGAACATCTCTCGTTCTGGAGCTAGGGAGGTACTGTATAACCTTCTTATGCTGATGTTACTTCATGGAAAAATTGATTACATGGTATTCTAAATTAAGGCACTTTCTTTTGATTCACAGGGCCGCGCAAGGGAGGCTGGTGAAATCAATAAAAGCTTGCTCACTTTGGGTCGTGTGATTACAGCATTGGTGGAGCACCTAGGTCATGTTCCTTACAGGTAAACAGACTCAATTGCTCACTTTTCCAAAGTAAAGTTAACACATAAAAACTAATCTTTGTTTACCTGGCTAAAATTTCTCATCTCTCAGGGACAGCAAACTCACAAGATTGCTCCGCGACTCCTTAGGAGGGAGAACTAAAACTTGTATTATTGCTACTGTCTCACCCTCTGTACACTGCCTTGAGGAAACCTTGAGTACCCTTGATTATGCACATAGGGCAAAAAGCATCAAGAACAGGCCTGAGGTGATCTGATTTGATTTCTCAAATTTGGAGCCAATGTTTTGATGATTTATGTTATATATTTCTTTGTGGCATATCTTGATTCCTTTTTCTCAGTTAGCTTTAATATGAATGAAATTAGAAAGGAAAGTCAGTGTTACAGATTGTAACTGCTAATGCATGTCGACACCTGGGATTAATTTCTTATACTGTTCTATGCTGCAGGTAAACCAAAAAATGATGAAGTCAACATTAATTAAAGATCTTTATGGTGAAATTGACCGACTTAAAGCTGGTCAGTAGTTAAGTCACATAATCCGATCATATTATCAGGATTTTCACATTGTGTCCTCACAAAATTTGATTACTTCCCAGAGGTATATGCTGCTCGAGAAAAGGTTGGAGTGTACATTCCTAAAGAAAGATACCAGCAGGAGGAAAATGAGCGAAAGGTAGTGTTGGACCTGCCATGATGTTTGATATATAAGTCCATCCTTAGGGGAATAATTCTATATCACCTCTGAAATGACTTCTCTTTCTTTGTGAAGGCCATGGCTGAACAAATTGAGAAGATGATTGCTTCACAGGAAGCTGACCAGAAGGTAAATGTTTGTGGAATTGCCTTGTTGCCATTTTCTGTATTCTAAATCAATCATGCACTATGGTTTCAGCAAATTACTGAGCTGCAACAAAAGTACAATTCCGAGCTTCAACATTCTGCTGATTTGAGCAAAAAGCTTGAAGTCACAGAGGTGAGTTTACTTTTCCTAATGCTGATTACTTCATGGCAATGTGAATGCAAGGCTTATAGTTTTCTATTATGATAGAAATGTTTGGATCACACAAGTAACCTACTCTCCACAACAAAAGAAGACCTCAAACAGGCTCAGTATAGTCTAACGATGAAAGATTACATAATTTCAGAGCAGAAAAAAGCAGGTCCAATTTCACATTGCATTTTTTGTCCTGGACAAGCATATCTTGAATCTTGATTGTTTCTAACAGTGTTCAAACTCATGTTTTTCTGTTTGCCAGAAAATGCTTTAACACATCAGGCTTGTGTTCTGAGATCAGACCTTGAAAAATTTAGTCGTGATAATGCTTCACTATATTCGAAAATTAGTAAGCATTTTGGACTTTTTGTGTGCCATTTTGGATAGTTTCTATTTTTTTTCTTACCATCATTTCTTGTATGAACCTGGTGTTTTCACATGGTGGAACAGATAGGGGAGAGAAGCTAAATGCCACAAATAGGACAGTGGTGAACACTTTCCAAACTGACCTGGCTTCGAAGTTGGATATTCTGTCCTCTACTCTCAATTCATCCATAGATCAACAGAATAAGCACCTAAAGTCTGTGGAAGATCTATGCCAGTCATGTGTTGACTCCCATGACAAGGTAGACATTAGACATTGCTGATCCACAGAATGGCATGCTTAATTCAAAATCATTTACATTGGAACTACCTCATTCATCTTATTAATGTTGTACCTTACTTACCTTTCTCTGAACATTTGAAGGCCACCTCGGAGCTGAAAAAGAAGGTTTTGGCTTCAAAATCACTATACATGTCACATATGGAAGGTTTCCAAAATGTTGTACTCCTGCATAAAGCTAACACAAATGCCACGTTTGAGGATATATCATCCCTCTCAGCTGCGAGCTGTTGCAGTCTTGATCAGGCAAGTAATTTGTCTACCTATTTAGCTTAAACCGAAGGCATGCTCTGTGTTTTTGTTCCTACCTTTCCCTTCAGTTGTTCTCATGAAAATGTCCTGTCTTACAGCTGCTAGCCTGTGTTGAGGGACAGGCACAAAATATATTTAATGACATCCAGAAATTGTTAACGACCCATCGAAGTGAAATGACACACTTCACTCAAGAATTAAAAGAGGTCAGTTGCAATCTGATGAATTATACAGCATTTCTTTTAGGGTTTTTACTCAAAATCAGCTCTTATTTCGAGTTTGCTTCTGCTGTTTCTGCAGAGTTTCCGAATTAGTTTGGATAGGTCAAAAGAGATGTCTACCTATATTATTGGGCTCTTTGACAAGTATGTTGAGGAAACCTCCAAGTTGCATAGTCATTCAAGCAATACTCATGAAGCGCAAATGAAAAGCATTGAAGATTTTCAGAAAGCTTATAAGGTGAGCCATCTACCCCTTTTTATCACTGGCAAATTTTGGTCGGTGTAATTTCTATATCTGATAGTCAAAATTTTGGATGGGTGTATATCTAATAAAATCACCTGGTACAGGAACAATCAAAATCAGAGGAACAGAAGCTTCTGGCAGACATCGGCAGCTTGGTGTCTAAACACATTACACGTCAGAGAGAACTGGTACAGAGAAAGCTTCTCTTTTTACCTTTTACTTTTCTATATATATTAACATAACACCATAGTAGGGGTTTCCCGTGGAAGTAAGGCATTTTTGGATGTTAGTATTTTTCCTCTAGAAACTCATGCATTCATGTGGTTCATGAGCCAGTGAATTGAAGCATGCCATATTGCTGCAGGTGGATGTTAGATTGAACTCTCTCGGTGATGCTGCCCGTGGAAGCAAGGTGTTTTTGGATGAACACACGTCTGCTATGGATTGTGTCACTAAAGATGCAAAAAGGAAGTGGGAGACATTTGCAGAGCAGGCGGAGAATGACTGCAAAGTTGGCTCCACCTTCTCTGCAGCTAAGCACTGTCGAATGGAAACCATGGTGCAGGAGTGGTATGACTGAACATCATGTTTGTGCTTTGTTTTTTTCACCAATCTGTTAAAATTGGGCCTGTCTAAACACTCATTTGTTTTTACTTATCCAGCGCTTGCACTGTTGACTCTGCCGTTGAGCAATGGAAGAAATCCCATGCTGCTGTTAACGACCTTGGCAAAAAACATGTAGCTGAAGTTGAAGCTCTCGTCAGGCAAGTAGATTTTTTCAATTTATCTACAAACAACTTGGTTTATATTCCAATGAATCTGTACGGCACAAGCCATCTAGCGGCAGTAGCAGTGTCCGATCAAGTACCTTTTTGTTATTAGAAACACTGTTTCGGTCTTTAATGTGGCTATGGTAATTGTGGGTTTTTCAGGAGTGCAATTGAAGGCAATGGGCAACATGAAGCGGATATTGCATCATCCCGGGCCCTGGCTGATGAATATGTATCCAACAGCAGCAAGGACATTACCCAGGACATCGAAAGTACTTACTTGGCTCTCCATCTGATCATCTTACTGATATATAGATAGAGTTCCTTGATTTTAAACGTCACAAAATGTACATTTGCATCAGATATACTAGAGGAAGTGCGGAACTCAAGTTCAAGAGTGGTGTCAACAGTGGAGGCTCAAATGGCAGAGCTGCAACAGCTGCAACAGAATCACTCGAGCCAAGCTGCCGGCATCAACACGCACGCTGACGAAGCATTCCAAAATAGCTACAAGGTGAGATGGAAATCAATAAAAACTTCACTGGTTCCCCAAGTTCCCATCAATCCCTCTTGCCTGACACTCCCGTACATTTGTTCTTCTTGAAGGACTACCAGCCAACCGGTGAAACTCCAGTGAGGTCAGAGCCAGACCTGCCGAGCAAAGGGGCGATTGAGTCCCTGCGTGCGATGCCAATGGAGGCCCTGACGAATGAGTTCCGTGAGAACCATCCGTACGAATCAAGCAAAGAGCCGAAGCCATCGTTGATCCCACGGTCGCCGCTCGCGACACTCAACTGATCACATCATATTCCACCCGTGTGCAGTGTAATCTTATTAGTAGGGACATCAAATAGCGTGTTTTGATGTCCTTTTGTTGTATTGGGTTTACTGTGGGGTCGTGAGCTGCCTTGGCTTTCCCCACTCCCTTGCGTTTCACTTCTTCATTTGTAGCATTTTGTTGTGTGACACTGAAATTTGTGGAGAATCATCAGAAATTGGCAAAATAAACATTCTTTCTTTTTGAATTGCATGATTCATTGCAAATGAAACCAGAATGTTACACTGCAGTGTGTGCGCTAGTAACAATCAGAACACTGGATTGATAGCAAGGCTCAGCTAGAGAAACTGATGAAATCAAATCAGGTGAGGAGGTATAGCTGCATCTCGGAGCGGTTGTCCTGTTTGATGACGTCCAGGAAGACGGGGTCGACGGTGATGTGGCTGTTGATCCGGACGGAGAAGCGGCGCGACCAGAAGAGCACGGCGGCCTCGCCGGCGATCTCGACCTCCGTGTCGAGCTCCATTTGGCGGCGCGCGGCGTCGGCGAGGATGTCCCGCGCGTGGTGCGCGAGCTCGACGGCGTCGAGGCGGGCGGGGAGGTGGAGCAGGCGGCAGGACGTGGCGGGCTGCTCGCCGGCGTCGAGGCGGGCGGTGCCGAGGTGGGCGCCGGCGTAGAGGATGGAGACGGTGGAGGCGGCGTAGCGGACGGGCACCACGTTCGGGTTGGTGGCGTGCACGGTCAGGGTCAGCCCGATGTCCAGCACCGCCGGCGGCCGGAACTTGAAGTTGGACAGGCTGATGGAGATGAGCTCGAAGATTGGGTCCCGCGGCCGGCACACTACCATGGCCGCCGCCGCAGCCGTGGTCGCCGCGCCGGCGAGCGCAGAGCCCCAGCTCCACCGCCGGCGCGAAGCCGGGGACGAAGCGCTGCTGCTGTCCATGGCCTGCGCCCTGCGCGGAACGGGGAATCAGGCAGGTCCTTTACTCCTTTGCTTTGCGCGGAGAGGATTTCTGCCAGGTTTTGGTGAAGGGCAACCTCACCCAATCCGGAGCTTTTTTTATCAACAAGATCCCGCTTGATTAGTGAAACAACGTTTTGATATGTTTCATGATCCGAAATAAAAGGGAGCAATTAGGCCCCATGGTTCCTGTCCTTTTCTCAGCTTCACTGTTTCTTGAAAAGCAAACATCACTTATGGACTCACTCATGGACTGCAACGAGTAACTAGAAGAATAGACTCTGCCGTAACCAGGTGCTAACCCAATTACTAGATAAAATCGGCTGTGCATCGTACATCAATGGAGGCTCACTATTTCTGTTTCCTGAAAAGAACAGAATTTACACAGTCTAAACACGGTTGCATCTGAACATTTGACACCATATGCCACGCATTCTATGAACGTTTAGCTGGAATAAAGAGAGTATGTCGTCTTCAGGTACTCGATGATTTCGGCGCTTTCAAACATCTTCACTCCAGTGTTAGGATCTTCGATGTAAGGCACCTGCAAAGACAGTAACATATATCACATACTAGGCATGCGGATGAAAAATGTTCAGCGACAGGCATGAGCTGCAGGGTTGCCAACCTGGAAGGTGCCGTTTTTCTCGAAAAATTCCTGTCGCCTCGGGCTGCCACGTGCACAACTGCAGCAACAATTTTCAGTTAGTGACACTATTGCAGAGTATAGGGTTCTGAAGAAATCTTTGAGAGCTTTATCCATTGGATTGTGTTCTCAGGCTACGTATATGGAGCAGATCTGAACATTTTTTTTTGGATGCTATACAAGTTACACCAAGGTCATTTGTATCATGTAAGAGAGCAGCATATCAAACGTTTTATTTGTTTGTGCAATTATAGCAGTACCTGTGTAACAAATGTGGCAATTCCAACTCAACTAGTGTCTCACGCACTAATTTGCAGAAGGGTGATCCCTGAAAAACAAAATTAGACATCAGTCAAATTCATGAATGGTACCACACAGAATCAAGTAGCAAAGGATGGTATTCTCTGAATAACCAGATCTATGAAGATTCAGACCTCATATGCCCATATCTCTATCGGCTGGGGTGGAACTTTAGAAGCTATATACGAGTTTCCCTGTAAACAATGATGATCCAGCCCATGGTTTCAGAAACATTCGGAGAACTATAAACAATGAACTTGGTTTTGCAATGTACCTTCCCAAGACGGCCAATGGTAGAAAGTCCGGCAGTGATTGTCTACAAAACAAAGATTACAATGTAAAGGCAATTTTCACAATCTGATTGTTGAGTGATAATGGAACACCTTAGCTATTTGTAGGAAAGGTAGAAACCTACAAACAGAGTTAAACAAACCTATTCTTGATTTAGAGAAAAAAAAAAGTAGTTACTTACTGTAAGTAGGCCAAGTGATAGCATCAGTGGAACAGTTCCATCACCTGAAAAACAAAGACAAGTCAATGAAGCTGATTGGAAGAACGCCTAACAAAAATGGGGAGGGAGAAATGTCCGATGCTCACCATATTTGTCAGCCAGATATTTTATGATTTCATCTGATTCATACATGGAGACCCCTGTGTTTGGATCCACCTGAAAGAAACCAGAAACTCATAAGAAGATAACACTGAATTGGTTTTGCATTCATCACATAACCCGAATTTTCTTTTATAGAAGAAGCAGAAAGACACCCTTGTTTTCTCAACAAAAGGAAATCCAGCACATCACATTAGTGCACTACATGAACACAACTGAACTCCTTAAAACACATACACACAACAGAACATTTTGCCGAGGATTAGAAAGAACTCCTTAAAACACACACACAACAACACATTTTGCCGAGGATTAGAAAGTCCGGAAACAGTTAATGTTACAGAATGAAGAAGCTATGCCCAATGCTTATTTATGAATATAGTTCATACATCACATTTATATGTAAAGCTGGAAATAACACAGCAGGGAAAATCAGAAATTATGCAGGATGGTTTGCATACCATGTAAGGGAATTGTTTCTTTCCACCCATTTCTAAAACTTTCGGACGGAAAGTTGGGCCATTTTGAGGACAGGGATAAAACAGAACATCAAGGTCCAAGACAGATACCATCTCCCTGACCTGCAAAATTTACATGATGTGTAGATATAAATAAACTGCCCTCATGTACATGAGGAATGAAAGGTGCAAAGTAATCAGAATATTTACCTTTCGACAGAATGGACAGCTGCAAGTATGGAAGAATACACCATCAAGCGAAGTAAAGTAACAAATTAGTGTGAGTATTTTGAAGAAAATGTTAGGTTTTAGAAGCTTGCACAATATGGTTCTCGATGAAACGAAAGGTCATACCCCTCGAATTCATATATCTCGATTGGTTTCTCGGGTCGAGGGCACTTGTCTATCTTTGACGATTCCTTCACCTTGAAAGCTAAACAAAGAGAGATATATATGAGGTTGTGCACTTTTTTTCCAACTACATATACAGATATAAGTAATAAAGTGTATCAAGCTACCAACTTATATGTGATTGTTGATTTTACATTGATGAAATGGTCAGAGGAAAAACAAGAAAGAGAAGTAGAGAGATTCACCTCCAATTTCCAAGGCATATTGGTCTGATGGTATCTCGTCTGGAGAAACAACTGACGGTGAGTACCTGCGTATTGTGTGGTGTGGTGGTATACATTAATGACCTTTTGGAAAAGTGGTATATCTGTATGCAAAAAAACGAGAAGAAATTCTTTTGTTAATTGGTTGGTGATGGGCTTGAGTCGTCTCCAAAAGACAGTCATTATGCAGGAGCAGGACAAGAGGGTAGTAGCATAACGCTTGTCACTTGTCAGAGGAGGGTGAGAAATTACAGTTTTTTTTTCCTAGAACTACATCAACATTTCGCACTAGTGTAGCTGCTACGAGACCGGTTTCATGGTTGCAATCACGGAATTCAGCTTGGGAATTGACTTGAAAGGAAGGAGGAGGCGTTTTGTTACCCGAGGACGAAGACTCCGGTGCCGAGGCGGAATGGGATCCCGAGCGAGGCGCCGAAGACGCTCCCCTGCTGGCCTTCCTTGACCCCGAACTTCTGCGGCTCGGGCGCCTTGAACCCCGGCGGCGGCTTGAACTCCGGCGGCGGCGGGTCGGGGGCGGAGGTGGAGGAGGCGGCGGTGTCCGGCTGCGCCCTGGCGACAGCAATCCGCGCGCTAGCAATAGGGGCCGCGCGGCGGGGCATGAGGAACGACGGTCCCGCCGCCGCCACGCGGGGGAGCAAGAGTGGTGCGGCCGCCGGAGCCATGGAACGGACCGGATTCGCGGCGGCTCTCCCTTCCCTTCCCTTCACTGGTAGTGGTGCGTCCCTGGCCTGCGCGCCAACAGAACAGTAGACAGGGGCGAAGCGATTGGTTGGCTTTGTGGAGAGCTGATGATTGTGTGGCCGCTCCACCACCATCATCCATGACGGCGATGGCGATGGTGCGGCCGGGAGATTTCGCACGTGTGTATATAAGATAAGCAAAAAGCGAGGAGCAAGTAATCTGGCGACGACGAGCTCAACGGATGGATAACGACACGTCTTCTGATACATTTTTTTTTCCTATTCACTCATTGTTTTTCTATTCATCCAATCCAAGATCGATCGTCAGCGTTGCGTCGAAACGAAGCGGAGCAAGTCAAACGGCTTCCTGCCGCCGAGTCAGATTGGATGATGATACACGGTTCCTTAGCCTGGCAGGTCACCCCTGGCTAGCTTGTGTGCCCAAATCCTCTTCTTCCTCTGAGGCTCTCTTTGGATTGAAGAAAAAACAAAGAAAATTTGGAGAATAAAAATTGTAAAGAATTTTTTTTATATAATTATTTAGCTCATAGTAAAAATAAAGGATATTTTTCATAGGAATGGATTTCTATATTTGATTTTAGAGGAAACAAAGTAAGAGATAAGATTTCTTTTTTCTTTCCTTTGTTTTTATATGAAGCAAAAGCAAGATATAGATTCTTTTGTTTTTTCTATAAGACTACTAAAAACCTTCTCATCCTAATTCCTATATTTTTAATTTTTATAAGGTTTTAAAAACATACTATCTCAATTTCTATATTTTTTCTATTTCTATATTTTTTCTATCCTACATTAAAAGGGGGTCTGAACCTTCCTTCTTCGCAGTCGTACCAATACTTAGACGCGTTACTGTTGAAGGAGCCCCTACCATTCTTCTTATCTCAGGCACGAGCAACACAACGCGGATAAGAAATCGAACAATTCTTCTGTTTTCCCCATCTTCTCAAGTTCTGGATAATATAAATACAAGAGTTTATTCGGGAATTAGGCGGCGTCATTTGGTCGCAGTGCACGGCACCAACTTCCTTCCTATACACAAGACAAGACACCGCAACCGCTTCCGCTTCACCCCACGTCGCCAACCTCTCTTTCCTCTCTTCTCTCCTCCTTCCATGGCTGACTACAACCGCTACGGCCACGGCTACGGCTACGCCGGCGGAGGCGGGTACGCTCCTCCGTCCGCGACACCGGCGCCGATGCCCACGACAACGGCGCCGCCCTCCTCCTACTACTCCTCCTCTTCCTCCTCGCCGTACGGGTACGGCCAAGGAGGCGGCGGTTACCCGTCCGCCTACCCGCCGACGCAGACGTCTGGAGGGTACGGATTCGGCTACGGCGGCGGGTACCTCGCGTTCCCACCGGGGACGCACCCGGACGTCGAGCGCGCGTTCCGGGCGGCCGATCGCGACTGCAGCGGCGCCATCGACGAGCGCGAGCTGCAGGGCGCGCTCTCCTCGGCCTACCACCGATTCAGCATCCGCACCGTCCGCCTCCTCATGTTCCTCTTCAACGATCCCGCAACATCAACGCCTTCAAGGATGGGTAACCGATCGATCTTTCCTCTCTCTTTTTTTTTTCTTCTATTATTTGTTCCCTGAATCCTACATACTACCTGAAAAAAGAAAAATGGTCCCTTTTTTTCTACCAATCTGTTGACTGTCTATTCAATCGGAGAGCATAGCTAGTGCGGCCGCAATCAGTATAACTGCTGTTATGAATAATGTTTCCAATTTTGTTTACTTCCATTCACTTGTTTCTTTCCCGGGAGCAATTGCAATTGTGGATACAGACATTAACTGCTGTGCTGCTTCACAAGGTGCTTCTTCAGATAAGTGATGCTTACAAGTTAGAACAGAGCCCTTGCTATTGTTCACATCAGTTTGGTTAGTCGTGAAAATTCTGAAACACAAACTGCTGCAGCAAAATTTCCTTGTTCAGACCAGGATCCTTAGTTTATTTAGTCATGGTAATAATGCTCACATCAGAGAGAACAGAGTACTTGTGTGCATCATGGCTCATGGGAGTTACTTCACTGTTACTTCCAGTTTTAGGAGCAAATTTACGGCTTCTATATGTGTTATATTAGGCTTCTGGTTTGTATAGCTCTGTGCTGGTACGAGCTATAGCATGCATCGGTGCTTTTTTGTCAGGGGAGGGGATGCCATGTTTATTCTCTTCATTCAAAGCAGCTGTGTAATTTTTAGTTGTGAGAAATTGAGACGTTTTGGACATGTTTCTGAAATTAGCTGCTTCTTTCATGTTGCAGGGCCAGCAGAGTTTGTGTCGCTCTGGAATTGTCTTGGGCAATGGCGGGTAAGTAGTGTCAAACTTTTCTACTTTTGACTTGCAAACATAATGTCCAGTAACTGCATCACCAGACCCCCATTGTAGCACTACTCTCAGGCAACTAGAATATTCAGTTGGTTGTTAAAAAGTGCCACAATCCATAATACAGCACTTCATTATTCACGAATCTGCATAATACTGAGTTGACTCTCTTTAAAAAAAGGAGAATACTATGAGTGGAGAGCCTGTTTCAAATTACTTAATCTCTATACAACGATCTGTTTATTTTCCTCTGTTATCTAGCTCCTTTGATTCGAAGTTATCAGCAACTTGGCTGACTTTTTTTTTTCCTACATGGCACCATCCAGGGTGTTTTCGACACATATGATAGGGATCGGAGTGGGAAAATCGACTCCAGAGAGTTAACAGAAGCTCTTCGAAGCCTTGGATATGCCGTTCCACCATCAGTTGTTGATCTTCTTATAGCAAACTACAACGATGGTGTGCCCCGCAACGGTGCACTGGACTTTGACAACTTTGTTGAGTGAGTACATCTGTCATAAATATCTCTCTTATTCCTCCTTATTCGTATCTTAACTAAACACATGTGATCTGAATATATTTTTCTGTCTTTGCAGATGCGGGATGATTGTGAAGGTACCCTGGTTTTCTTCTGTACTAGAGCCTATGCAGTCAGTCAAAGGTTTCAAAGTTGTTGCTGATTAAAATACCGTCCTGTTTTCATTTTTTGTAGGGTATAACGGATAAATTCAAGGAGAAGGATACACGGTACACTGGTTCAGCAACTCTTTCATATGATGGATTCTTGTCAATGGTCATCCCGTTCATCGTCCCGTAGATGCTTTGGTTCCCTAGACCAGTCAGTCTGTATATATGTGACTTTCTAGAAGTTATGTATGTTATAGTGGAAGTGTTCTTTATTTTGTGCAAATGGAAATTTTGCTTCCAGAATATAGAGATGTTACTGTTTTTCCTTTTCACTTTGTTCTTGCAAAATTTGGCTTGATGGTTAGTTTCATGTAAATGTAACTTTCGTTCTGAGGATTATTGACTTGACTTTGAGACTTATGTGCCATTCAAACAGTCATTTTGTTTCGCCAAAATTTGTTTCCAACAAACCGTTATGACTTGACAAGATCCATTGTCTCTCAATTCCTACTAAATGGCACCGTCAAAAGTTTCGAGTGATGAATATTGTTTCATTTTTCATTCTGTGTAAGGTTTATAATGGATAAATTCAAGAAGGATACCAGGTACAGTGGTTCAGCAACTCTTATTACCATTCTTGTCAGTGGTCATCCCATTCATTGTCGTATAGCTGCTCTAGTTCTTTAGACCTATCAAGTTGTATATTTGTAACTCCAGCGTTGTTTGATTCTTGCTGTGAGACTCTAGTTCAAGTGGAAATTTTGTTTCCAGGATATTGTCATGTTACCGTTTCCCTTTTACCATTGTTCCTGCAAAAAATAGTTATTTTACATGTGAATGTAATGTTCTTTTTGAGGATTATCGACTCAACTTTTGAATGTTTATTCTGTCTTTTGAAACAAGTACTGTTTGCGAAACAGGCATTTTGTTTTGCCTAAGTTTGTTTCGAACAAACCATGACGATATGCATCACAGCATTATCCTGAATTCCTGATGTTGTATGGCACTGGTGTCATGACTGTCATAATGTTTCTTTTCCCGTCTTTCTCTGATGACAGACTTCATTTGTCATCGTTCAGAACTATTCTAACCAACAAACGTCACAGAGAGTTTCACAAAGATTCATTTAAACATAAATTGAATAGCTCTGAAAAGGCAGGCAGGTCTCATGGAAATTATCTGACAGTTTATACAAGAATTTCTGTGTTGCATTCACAGCACAGCTGCATAAATCTGAAGCTCTGAATGGAGCTGGGGATATGGGGCAGCTTCACAGAGCCGCTGAAACGCTTGTCCTTCTGAGGGTCGTAGTTCTTGCGACCAACCTGAAGCTCAGTTGTCTCAGTGAACTTCCTGTTCTTCTCCTTGGCATCCTTGACAACATTGGAGATGCCTTCTTTGAGAACCTCAGTTTGCAACTTACTGCAGCAGAACAATAAATAAAGGTCAGTCCAATGGTTTAATATTGGAGAGGGAGACCAAAATCGACTTCAGATTAAAAATTCTCTTCAAGCATGATCATAACATTCAGTAACATAACCATCGCAATTCAAAATAACAAAACTTATAACAAATCATAATCGATCTTTAACCACAGTATCTCTCATTGGACATGAACAAGCTACTGTATCCCGTTCAAACACAACTATAGAGCCAACGGTAAGTTAAGTGTCGATCAACAAAATTCATTGGATGTGAGGTTCCAGAATCTCATATCAACAAAATTCATTCATCTTTCCGACCGTGTCATGGTGATGGCTCGATGCCGTTCCGTCTTCGTCCGCCGGCATGTGTAAGACTTGCATGCTTTTTTGCTTGGCCAATGCATGCCATATTTCTTTCTCGTTTTTTTTTTTTTTTTTGGAATGAGATATATACGTACGCGACTACGCGAGGCAACAATGGGCGCGCGCAGCAATATGCAGCTGTTGACGGAAATATGCAGCCGCGGGGCCGAACTATCCCCCACCGGTCCTTTCCTTTGTTTTGATCGATCACGGGAACAATGGGCCTAAATTGCCTGTTCGCTTCGTGCCAGGCTCGGCCTCTTGCGGCAAGGCTTTCGGATCAGTTCGAAATGCCATCAAAAGCCCACCAGAAACTGGATCGCGATCCAAATCACGGCCTCTTCCTTTTGTTTTGATCGGTCACGGTGACAATGGGCTCATACTGCTTGTTCGCTTCGTGCTGGGCTCGGGCTCTTGCGGCAAGGCCTTCGGATCGGGTCGAAATGCCGTCAAAGCCCACCAGGAATTGGATCGCGACCAATAATCGCGATCCAAATCTCGGGCCCCCGCTCACCGCGCGATCCGATTAAGCGGCCCAATTGCGAGCCCGCGCGGGCAATTTCTCAGCATTTTACAGGGAGACCCTCGGGTGAGCATCTATTACCGTCAGACCAAAGCCGGAAATTGGATCGCGATCCAAATTTCCGCCTTCTCTTGACCGTGCGATCGGATATTGGCGGCTCAGATCTGCTGGTGGTGGCAGGTGAAACCGGTTTCACAGGCAAGCCCCTGGACTAACGGGAAATAGGACGGAGCTACTGGACGGCTTCGAGCTTGGACGGAGGGCGGCGCCGTTTCCTCCTGGAGCAAAGGGGAAGGCGATGCGGCCCTTGGCTCTCCGTCTGGGGTTCCCATCGCCGGCTGCATCCACCGCCTCCAGCCAGGTCTCCTCTTCCTCCAATCCAGCCTTCGCCGTTCATGTCGCCGCCGTCGATCCGGACGGGCGCCGCCTTGATTAGGCGCGGCGCGGGATACATCGTGCACGGCAGCGCGTGATGTCGGCGGAAGCCTGTTCAGCTTCGTCCCGTTGGGCTCCGACTCCGAGAGCAACAGGGAAGGGGAATCCTAATCGGCCGCCCCAGCTTTCTTCCCTTTGTGTGTGTATATATGCTGCATACTCGCAACGATGAATTAACCCTGGAACCACCACACCTCTTCCAAGCCGATCCAGTTTATATTATATGGCGCTGCGAAATCTTCTCCGACGAGTTCCACTCCGGTCGCTGTCGGGCCCCGTGCACGGTGTGTCGCCGGCGACGGCCGCTGCAGTTCCTCGATTTCTGGCCACCCAATCTGAGGTACTCAATTGCCCAATCTTTAATACGATTCTGATCTCAATCGTTGCTGCGCTTGCCCAACTGTTTTCCTGGTTGAATACTTGAATTGAAAATTTCTATGGGCGACCTGCGAGGACCTAAACTCAACGTTAAGTGTTTATTTATTTAGCACAATAATGTAGGTGCAACCTGAATTTGGCCCACCGTCCATCTCTTGAGTCTTCTCCAAGTAGCATCCAGATGTATGATTTGTCTGCTGCTAAACCGAATCAATAGCAACAAAAGCTTAGTTTACATATACAATATATATCTCCTCTTCATAGTCCATGATTGACCCCTTATTTATGTTGATCGGTGTTGAGGCAACTTGTATGCAGTCTCACCTCACTTCCTAAACACTAAAATTTTGATCTACTACATTAAGCAAGTAGCTAGATCCTGACTAGCAGATAGGCAAATCATAAAAAATTTACCATGAAAAAGCATAGTCAATGAAAAGCATTGACTGCTTCACGGCAGCCATGATCATAGGTCCTGCCACCTCTGCCGGCGTCCTTTGCAATTGAAGAGGAAAAATCTGCAACACACTCACATAAGGTTATATTTTCAGTATTTTAGGTTGTCTGTCCATTGTATTTCTACTAATTTTGTGTCCTACTGTTTGATGTGATCGTACGAATCCTGAAACTTGTGATTTGGCATGCGGTTGTTTAAATTCTTTACTTAACGACGATGCATAGGGTGAACAACGCCTCCCAGAGGCATATGTGGAGACACTTGAGGAGAAAGAGAAACGCTTGGACAAGCTTTGGGCGGTAGTAAAGGCCAACAATGATGAGGCCATGAAAGCACGCGAGAGCTTTAGGAAGGAGCTGGATGAACTGGAGGAGGATGTTAGGTATTGTTTCATGACACCTGTATCCTTTTTAAACATGTTATTAAGAAACTGTTATTAACACTATTCACTGGTTTTCTGTCTCCTGTTGCTAGGCGTAGGGTGGATGACTTTCCAAGGTTCGAGAGAAAATGGAGAATGTTTGCCAACACATCTGCAGCTGTCTTGGTTACAAGTTCAGCACTTATGATATATTATGTGCATCACATAGTATATTGATAGCGTCCTGTGTGTCGTAGCTGTTGCCCTCCCTTGTATCCTGTGTCGCATTGTTGAAGTCATCTGTAAAGACTCCTGGGAAGTTGAAATCTGCTGTGTACCTCCTGTCTTATTATGTTACAAACCTGTTTCGTGTCACTGATATGCCGATTTTTTCTGTTACTTTGTGTTACTGTACGAGGATGGCGCAATGGTCTCGTTTGTTTTGCACTACTGCCTGGGCGCTGATTTGTGACACTGAATGGCGTGAGGTCTGGATGTAAGCATGGTGCCGTAGTTTCAAATTTATGTCCGGCAGTGGCATACTTCATTTGAGAGTATAACGCAATGTCTGGTCTTCAGCACTAGTTTACCTTTTTTCCACTGGCCTTTGCCAACTTATCTGAATACTTTCAGACAGTTTACAAGAGATCAAAACTAACGAACTCACAACATTCCTCATTGACATTTGAGTAAATTTTCAATTGCGCAGAGTCAAGCATGCACTACATAAACCATAATAAACTGCATTTTATATAATCCAAAGAGCATTTCTCCACAAGTTCTATTAAGGAAAGCACTAGATAAAGGACCAAATACTTCATTGGTATTCCCCTTGACAACCACAAAACTGATATGGGTTCAACAGATCTAGGTTTTAAGACAAGCTCAAATCACAGGACCCGAGGTATCTTATCAACTTCACAAGGAGCACAGCAACCTAGAACAACCTGTATGGTTTCCCCATGGTGCTCTTGATGTACAGGCACCTCACCTGCAAAAATTAATTGCTACAATCAGTTACACATAAAATTTTATGAGATGAGCACAGGAAAGCTGTGAAGTTACATCACTCACATTCTGCCAGTTCTTCTTCAGAAGGGACACAAGGAAGTTGACGCTCATCTGGATGTTCTGCTGGATCTGCTTCTCCTCCATCGACAGGTTGCCCACAGCAACACCCATGCAAAGAACCTTCTTCAGCTGGAACTTAACTGTGGCTTTGGTTTCGTTGACCTTGGATTCAAGAGACTCCTGGTGAGTAACCAGCGTAGGGAACTTGCCTGTGGTGACACAAATTGTTAAAAGTTTGCTAAGTCAAACAATTAAATGATCTAATAAAAAATTATGCCCCTAATGAACAGCTCTCGCTGTTGATTGGGATACTGCATTAGTGTCAGGACATTGCCTTGAAAGAATTGCATAATACTAACTTGTTTCATTGCATGAAACCAACATTTGAAAAAGAAGAGTCAATGATGGAAACAACAAAGTAATGTGCAATGCCATGCATATATAAATCCTGGTTATTCAAAACAAACACTCCGCTACGTATGAAATCATGAATCAAATCTATGATTGCTGGGTATCCAAAACAGAAACACTCATGTCACAAATGAAGCACTTGCCTGCCTTGTTGAGACCAGGACCAAGGAGACGGGGAATCTGCTTGATGATGGCCTCTGATGCTAAAAAGGCGTGGTACTTCTTGGCGAGCTTCTTAACAAGCTTCTTGTTCTTGTTCATTTTCTTAAGAGATTCAACGTCCATGTAGTCAAGCCCCATCTTCTCAGCCTGCAGATATACAGAGCCAAAAGAATTTTCGTTAATTATTGGCCGAATAATTATTACATGAAGGAAAATTCAAAAGTTATAGCTGGCCAAATAGCATGTCATAAAGACGGCAACTGATAGGCTAACTAACAATGCACACAAACATTTCTCAATCCTCCTATTTAACATAAATCAGCTAACTGCCTATAAACATATCCTCACCTCCTCCACATGCTGGGCATCACCAAGCATGCACACCTTCATCTTCGGGCGGGGGATATGGGGCAGCTTCACAGAGCCGCTGAAACGCTTGTCCTTCTGAGGGTCGTAGTTCTTGAGACCAATCTGAAGCTCAATTGTCTCAGTGAACTTCCTGTTCTTCTCCTTGGCATCCTTAACGACATTGGCAATGCCTTCTTTGAGAACCTCAGTTTGCAACTTACTGCAGCAGAACAATAAATAAAGGTCAGCCAAATGGTTCAATATAGGTGAAAGGATAACTGAAATCTGGCCTCAGATTAAAAATTCTCTTCAAGCATGATCTTAACATTCAGTAACATAACCATGGCAATTCAAAAATAACAAAACTTGACTACATAAGGGAAACAAGTCATAATCGATCGTAACTATTTCTCTCATCAGACAAGAACAAAGTACTGTATCCCTTCCAAACACAACTATAAAGCCAACGGCAAATTAAGTGTAGATCAACAAAATTCATTGGATTTGAGGTTCCAGAATCTCATATCAACGCTTGATGTTTACTACTTCCTATAAACAGAGAGATCAACTTCCTAGATCCTAAACAACGAGCGACCCCTCTCACTGACAATAATAATACAACTAGCCAAAGTAGTTAAGCGCAGACAACAACAGCATTTCATACATGGCTCCAAACTAATATATCGATCACCCATAACTCGACCCCATGAACTGATACTAAAAGAAAAGATGGGAAATCGACTTCATAAACAACAAGCTAAATCCTAGATGGAGAAAGGTAATCCCCAAGACAGTTCAATACGAAGGCAATTTCAGTTCAAACATTCAGTCACAAGACAAGGCATCAGGACAGGAAGTACCTCATGGTTGCAACCTACTGCTCAACTCCCTGCAGGAAGAGGAAACCAGAAAAAGAGAGAAAAGAAGTTAGATCCGGTGGAATACAAAACAAACAGGGCATCGAGATTTCGCAAATCAAGGTGGGAGCAAGAGAGGAGGAGGAGGCGGCGGCGCGGCCGGGGAATGGATGGATACCTTGTGGGCTTGGCGCGAGGAGAGCGACGGAGTGAGAGAGGAGAACTCAGAAGCTGCGGCGGCGCTGATGGTTATATGTGTGGGGTTGAGCGAGATGAGGAAGAGAGAGGGCAAGCAAAACCCTAGGGTCTCTCGATGGATGCCACGTGGGTCATTATTTGACCATCGGATCATCCTGCGGATTCTAACAGGCCGTTTGGGCCACTGCAGGATTATCATGGGCCGGACTGGGGTTCTGCGAGCAATAGATAGGACCTCCTCCTGCTTCGGATCTCTTGGAGCATTGGATGGACCGAGCCCCAATTCAGATAAGATTTCCATTTAGGAAGAAGTCCGATTTTGATCTCTTAACTATTGTGGTTATGTAGTTTTAGTCCCTCAATTATAAAATCGGGCATTTAGAGTCTCTTAACTCGTGAATTCGTTCGGTTTTTGTCCTCAATGGTTTTAAAGGCGGTTTCGACTGACGTGGCATGTGGGACCCACTTGTTTGGGTGACATGTCACCCTTTTAATTTTTTTCTTATTTTTCTTTTCCCCCTCTCTCCTTTTCCTCCTTGCTCGAGCCCGTCTGCCTGTGTCGCCCGCCGCCCAGCCCCATCTCTGCTTGAGCTCCGCCGCCCAGCCCTCCGTCCGCCTGTTTCGCCCGTGCCTCGCCCTGTCTTCACCCGAGCCTGTGCCCGTTTCCGAGGAAGCTCGCGGCGCCCGCGCCCTGCCCCGTCTCCACCCGAGCCTGCCGCCCGCTTCCGCCCAAGCTCGCGCCACCCATCGTCTTCGCCCGCGACCAGCCCCAGCGCTGCTCGCCTCCATCTGTACGGGTGTCGAGACGGGCGGCACGGGTGGAGGTGCGTCAGGCGGACACCGGTCACACACCGATGACGAGGCAGGTGATGGTGGCGGCGTGCAAGGAGGAGGAGAGGGGAGGGGGGGGGGGGGAAGAAAATAAGAAAAAAAATAAAAGGGTGACGTGTCACCCAGATAAGTAGGTCCTACATACCATGTCGGTCGAAACCATCTTCAAAATCATTGAGGGACGAAAACCGAACGGATTCACGAGTTCAGGACTCTAAATACTCAGTTTTGTAATCGAGGGATCAAAATCGTACAACTATAATAGTTAAGGGATCAAAATCGAACTTCTTCTTTTCATTTACGCTTTCATCTAATACTCCATTCTAGTTTTGTTGTTGTTGATTAATTCAAAGTTGAACTAACCAACGATAACAAAAAGAGAACAGAGGAGTATACTGTTTCACCTTTTTTTTTTCATTCTCACAGGCACAAACAAAACAAGAGGATGCAGATTCTGCTCATCCCCAATCGAGAGTACTCATGAGACTAATTTATCTTATTTAAAGCTTAATTAAAACCATTTCGAGGGAAAATCCGGGGAAATCATGCCTTTTTTTTGCCATAAGCGACAGAAGAGCTAATAAAAGCACCTCCACTTACCTCTCTGTTATCATCTAATCAAGGACTCGCGATTTTCTTTTTTACCTTTTGCTGTGGGGTATGGCTTCTAAAAATACTTTTTTATTTGAACAAAATGCAACTTGTGATGAGTAAGTAGGGTCTCAGACAAAAGTTTAGAGCGTGTCTTAAATAAAACTTTGTGACGTAGTAGATGACAACGTAATGGCTTACAAATCAAACATGTAGATAATGTTCACATTACGCCACTGAATATTAGAGTGTGTTTGACAGGGCTTATGAAACTGCTTATTGAACTGTTTATGCAGTCATAAGCTCTATTAAATAAGTTGAATCTATAAATGTTTATTGATATAAGTAGCTATAAGCAGTTTTAAAATTTATACTACCATAAGCAGTTTGTATAAGCATCAAATACTAGCTTTTTGGTGCTTACTCTCTAGATAAGCTATTTGAATAAGCATTTTTGTCAAACGGGTTGACTATTTATGCTATATAAGCCAAATAAATTGAATAAGCATTTTTAATAAATAAGCTAGAGTATAAACAGTTTGTTATATAAACATAAACCCTATCAAACACATCCTTAGCTTGTGGAGCAACTAGTAATACTCTATATAGTTTATCCACTTACGCCTTTCGTTCAGAGAGGGGATATGAAAAGAAGGTTTTGCCCCAAAAGAGTTATTACGCGGTTGGCATTGCCCTTATCTTCGATTCCTGCAATCCTGCTTACCATGAATGTGAACGAGCAGCATTCTTGGTGATCTCCCTTGGTCTGAACTTGAAGGCACTGGTCACCTTCTGCAATTTCATGGAGATGCATACTTCTTTAACTGACGTCGAAGGCCATGAACGCAGTAGCGTGCTAACTTGTAGGCTGACTATATGCATGCTGACAGAGCCTTGGTGCATGTGGACGCAGTAGCGTGTTTTAGAATCCTGCTCCTGCTGTCCTGCACGAGGAAAACGGGATGCTCATCGTTTAGAAACAAGAGACAATATAAAATGTGAATGACTTATGGTGGTCGGTGAGGTCTCTTTATATCGCCATTGATTATTGTAATTCTATTTTCTTAAAAAAATCGCCACTGATTATTACTGTATGCTCATCTATAAATAAGACTCACAATCAGCAAATAAAGGAAATCAAAGCTTGGCAGAAACCGATCGAAGGCAGCTCGATGGGGATGGGACAGGAGACCCGCCGCGACCTGCTCATCATCGACACAGATCCTGGCATTGGTGCGTGAGTCCCTTGCTCCCTTCCACTTCCTCTTCCTCATCCTCATCCTCACCCATTGCTGCGTTCTTCCAATACTATTTTCACTGAATATGTAAACGTACTAGCTGTCTCTTCTCCACAGTATATGTAATCATGTTTATTAGTTTACAGATGATAGTATGACGATCCTTATGGCTTTCGAAGAACCGAGCGTGGAGATCATTGGTCTCACAACCATATTCGGCAATGTTAGCACGGAGGGTGCAACTCGCAACGCGCTATTGCTGGTCAGCATCTCTCTCTTTTTTTTTAGATTTAATGATCTTTTGTTTCCTTTTGTCTTTCTTTGTTTCGCTAAAGCTAACAGTGTTGTGGTCTTCAAACTGAAACCATGACAGTGTGAAAGAGCAGGACGTCCTGAGATCCCAGTAGCAGAGGGCAGCGCTGAGCCACTCAAGGTACAGAAATTCACGATACCAGAACCACTCAAGGTTTCGGTTCATACTACCATTTTGCACATTTTTTGAATTAGCTGAATGATTGACCTTTTGTATTTTAGGGAGGAAAGCCCAGTGTTTTTGACTTTGTTCATGGGTCTGATGGCATTGGGAATCTGTTTCTTCCTGCACCCACTGCTAAGAAGGTTAAGGAAAGCGCAGCAGAGTTCCTAGTGAATAAGGTTTCGCAGTATCCTGGAGAAGTCACTGTACTTGCATTGGGGCCTCTGACGAACCTAGCATTGGTAACACTTGTTTATCATATTGCCTTTTGTGTTTGCAATCCACTCTGAACCTCTACATGTTTTTGTTCTTGTTTAATTAGGCCATCAGAAGAGACTCTTCCTTTGCAAGTAAGGTGAAGAAAATAGTTGTGTTGGGTGGAGCATTCTTCACGTCTGGAAACGTCAACCCTGCGGCTGAAGCAAATGTAATGCCATTATTCATAATGCTGCATTGTACTACATGAACATGCAAATTAAAGACATGCTCATAACTCTGTAGATCCTAGGAGATCCAGAAGCAGCTGATATAGTATTTACCTCAGGAGCAGATATCGTTGTGGTTGGCCTTAATATAACAACTCAAATCTGCTTTACAGGTTTCATTTATTGACGATATTACCTGTTGAGTTCAAGTTTTTTTTTTCTTTTTTGAGGCAAGAGTTTAACTGTTTTGATCCAGATGATGACCTCTTGGAGCTGAGAAATTCAAAAGGGAAGCATGCTCAGTTCTTATCTGACATGTGCAAGTTCTACAGAGACTTCAATGCTAAGTATGAGGGCATTCATGGTATATGAAAAATATTCGATGCATTTGTCAATTAAGTTGCTGTAGAATTTTTGTGCATGTCTTGATGACTTAGTATTGTAATGTGATTATTAGGATTTTTCCTTCATGACACCACGAGCTTCACTGCCTTAGTTCACCCTGAGCACTTCACTTTCAAGAAGGGTGTGGTGAGAGTTGGCACTCAGGGCATCTTCACTGGTCACACGCTGATGGATCAAAGATTGTCAAAGTATGACATAGTACTATTTGCATTACATTTATAAGAAAATTCAAGTAGTCTTTGGAGAACAGCGCGCATTAATTCTTTGACCGATTGCTTCGGCGTGCAGGTGGAATGCAGAGAATCCATGGTCAGGCTATAAACCGATCTCTGTTGCGTGGACGGTTGATGTGTCAAAGGTTCTTGGTTATGTAAAACAGCAGCTTATGTCACAATAATATTGACGGCGTTTGCAAAATTTCAATTTGCATGAAAATTGCACAATATAAAAAAAATCTGCCCTTTATTCCCTTGTACTCCCTCTGTTTTTGTTTTGTTGGCATTCAAATAAGAGAGCTAGTTCATTTTTGAACAAAACAAAAATGAACCTGGGAAACTTTCTGTTCCTTGATCCCAAGAATAATTAAAATGAGCTGAGAGTGGAGGCTTGAACATTGCAGTTTAGATGATCACTTTCATGGAATGTGTAGATTACTACTCGTTCTGTTCTCAGGAAGCTGATCTCCGATCCAACACGGTGTGTACGTAAAGGACATATGTATCAGGTTGAGAGGGTTGTGGATTAAGCTGCCCAAGTCCTCTACCTTGGAGCAATTCCAGTGATAGGCGATCCCTCTGTCACCGGAATGGTGTAGGAAGACAACCTCCTTGTAAGGATGGAACCCGAGGAAACGGATGTATTGGGTGTAGAAACACTTGTTATTGTTGTTACCCCACTGCAGGTCCTTTTCATCAGAGCCGGGAGCAGTAGTATTATCAGTAGAGCTGCACTCCAACTCATCATCATCCATAATAGGAGGCATTACTACCTGCTGCTTGTTGTAATGGTCATCAGAAGGGTGGCGATGATGAAAGCGGCAAGGGCAAACATAATCACGGTCACTATTGGGGGGGCTGATCCACGGCTCCTCGTCATCGTCATAGTCATAGTGTTCGTCGTAGTGTCGTAAGAGCCATGGGCCATCGTCCTTATCACTGTAGTTGCACTTGCATGGCAGGACGTGCAAAAGAGTGTTGTCATACTTGGACACCCACTGTGGCTGCTGCTTGTTTGATTCGTCAAGGTACCAGACTTGAAGATGGCACAACCAAAAATAAATTTATTGGGTTTAGTCCTACATTAGATATTGATGATGAGGGAGTCCAACTTATAAGATGGAAGGAACCTTATCTATCAGACTAGTCTTTTGGGTTGAGGTGTCTCAGTATTTTGGTTGGGGTTTCGATTAGGTCTTCCGGGTCACACGGTTATCGAGCTGTTGGAGGGGTGTCCACCCGGGTGTGAAGGAGAGATGGGGCCACCCGATATGTGATGGGAAAGATTATTGGGTTTAGTCCCACATCGGATATTGATGATGAGGGAGTCCAACTTATAAGGTGGAGATAACCTCACCTATTAGACTAGTCTTTTAGATTGAGGTACCTTGGTTGGGGCTCTAGTTGAGCTGACCTGGGCTGACGGTCCGCACTCTAACAAAACTGATGCGTAGTACACTCCTTTTTCTGATTTTCCTAGATAAACTTGGGGTTCATTGGTGGCGTCAATACCATCGGGTGGTTGTATTAGATCATACGTGCCAGCTGACGTGTTTATTATGATGAAAATTATTAGTAAAGTATAGTAAAAAGAGAGATATTAGAAATTAATTAGAAACAAGAAGTAATAAATTATGATGAAAGAAGAGAAGAATAAATAAAAAAATAGAGTACCTCATGACAAAGTCGTTGTCGTACTGCACATATAATCTTCCCCGGTAGTAGGTGCCGTTGTGGAGAAAGAGATTAACATCCTGACGCAAACGAGACTGGATATGGGCTAGAGTCCCTATGCTGGGTTGTCCTTGTCGGCGCAGGAAGGACCTCTGTTCCCATTGCTGAGTCCTCGAGGAGAAGACGTGCAGGAGGAGTGGCGAAGGTGGCCACCATTCTTCTTGTTGTGATTCCAGCAAAAACTGTGGATTTAGCTTAATCGTTTTATTGCAGCCGTCGATACGAGGAAGAAGAGGAACACGAGGAACCGAATACACCTCGTAGTAAACCGAGACGGTCGGATCGAAAGCGAGGAACCTATCTTGGCAGCGCACAACTTCTTCTTCTTCCTCTCCGGCAGGATTATTATGACATAGTAAGAAGTAAGGCACTGCCAGAGGCTGTTCCGGCAATGTCGCGCATTGCAATGTGGCAGGGTTGATGACCAACTTGTTGATGAGGAGGAAGCCGTTGCAGTGGTCGTGGAGATAGGTGTAGCTCGTGTAGTCGTCGCCGAACCGCGCGAGGATGCCGTCGGAGATGGCCGTCGACGACGACCCGTCGAAGAAGAATGGCGGGAAGAGTATGTCGGCGCCGGTGTGGCGGAAGAAGATGCCGGTGACGGAGAGCGGGAGGAGATCCGTGAAGCAGGCCACACAAGTCCACCATGTCGTGCCATGATTTGCACACGGATCGGGACACGGCCATGCCACGTGGCGCCAGGTGGGACAGGATGTCAGCCACCAAGTCATCAAGAAGACGAAGCAGCTTCGTCTCGTTGGCGGCGGCCATCGTCCCTCTGGGCTCGGCGGAGGCACGCAACTTGATTAATTAATCAACAACACCGATCGATTATGGAGTCGCGGCGCAACCAACTGCTATCTATTGTGATGATGATCAATCTCTACTCCTTATTAATTTAGGTGAGTCCGTCTGCTCCGTGTTTTGATGTTGGCATGTTTAACCAAATAGAAACACATGTTCATAAGATTTCAGCCTGAGTTCAAGTCCTTGTAACAACCATGCATTATTTCATTTGATTTTTTTTTTCACAAACGCACCTGGGTGCGTATTTCATTAAGAGGAGAAAGAGTACACGACCGGCTGTGCACCCAAACAATGTTTGGTGATAGCCAATGAAAAAGGTGAATTACAACTTGAGGGAGATTAACACGAGAAAAGCGAGAAAAGCGCTGCTAAGAGCCGACCAGAGTTTTACTGAATGAATGGCGATAAGGCTCGATACTTTGCGGCGACCCAGTTTCTGCCCTCGTCCTCAATTCTGGTTTATAGTGCTGATGGTATGAGGGCAGCAGATTGAAATATCCTTCTATTCTTCTTCTTCCATAGCTCCCACGTGATGAGAAGTACCAGGGTGTCGAATCCTTTGTGCAAGTCACGCTGGATGCGTAGACGGGTTGGTAGCCACCACTCGTTGAGCGCCTGGCCTGGGGCTGGCGTGGCTTGTTGGAGGTTGGAAACGTGTAGTATTTTGAACCATACCTCCCTGCTGTAGGGGCATCCCAGAAGTAAGTGTTCGATCGTCTCCGACGCTTGCTGGCAGAAAGCGCATGGCCCACTATTTTGCAGATTGTGCCTCTCAAGGCGATCGGAGGTCCAGCAGCGACCCATGAGGGCCAACCAAAAGAAGAATTTCACTTTCGGAGGGGCCTTTGTTTTGCTCAACTCTTTGGCGCCTGGGATACTATATTGGCCATTGAAGAAGGCCCTGTAGGCAGATGATGATGTATATTTGCCTAAGGCCGACCATCTCCAAATGAAAGTATCTTGTGCAGCCGGTGTGGTCTGTATGAGAGCAAGTCGGTCTTGTAGGTGTAGGAATTGGTTGATGAGAGGCACTGTCCTTGATCCAGTGATATCCGAAATCCGAGACTCATTTTCCAAGGCCGTTTTAACAGTTCTCGTATTCCTGATGCGGTTTGGGACCGCCCGCAGAACCTCTGGAGCTAGCTGTTCAATTGATTTCCCATCAAGCCACCGATCCAGACAGAATAGAGTTCTGGTCCCATCCCCAATTTGTATCTGTACTGAGATGGAGAAGAACTGTTTTACAATGGCTTCTGATTTCGCCAGCAGTGAGGCCCAGGGGCGCGAGGGGTATGTTCGTCGCAGCCATTCCCACCGCAATCGGAGGGCGTAGCCTAGCAGGTTGAGGTCGGGGATTCTGAGGCCTCCCATATCAGATGGCCTACAGACCTTACTCCACGCCACCAGGCACTTGCCATTCGAGATTGCCTCAGTTCCTGTCCAAATGAATGCTTTCCTAAGTTTGTCAATCGTTTTAATCGTCCACAGGGGTAGGCCAGCTGCAATGGAGGTGTGGATAGGTATTGCGGACAGAGTGGATTTTGTTAGTGCAGCTCTCCCCGCTCGGTTGAGGAGCCCCGATTTCCAAGTTGGTAGACAGTCTGCCACTCGATCGACCAGAGGTTGCAAGTCTGTCTTGGATAATTTGTAGACTGATAGCGGCACTCCTAGGTAGGAGCAAGGGAATTGTTGGATTCGACATGGGAAGAGGTTGTGGATGGTGTCAATCATGTCTTCTGGACATCGGATTGGAGTGATCTGGCACTTCTCAATATTCGTATGTAGTCCAGTGGCTGCTGCGAAGAGTTCCAGGAGGGCTTTCGTTAATTTGATATCTTTTTCAACTGGCTTCACGAAGATAACCATGTCGTCGGCATAGAGTGAAGCTCTATTCCTGATTGCTCTATGTCCAAGTGGCGTGAACATCATTGCGTCGTCAGCCCGCCGAATCAGAGCAGTGATGGCTTCCATCACTAGGAGGAATAGCATCGGCGACAGCGGATCCCCCTGTCGCAGGCCTCTTGCGTGACAAATTCGTTGCCCAGGCCTCCCATTTAGCAAGATCTTTGTACTTGCTGAAGTAAGGAGAACTGAAATCCAGTTTATCCATCTTCTTGGGAAGCCGATATGCATAAGCAGTTCCAGGAGGAAGGACCAGTTGACCGTGTCAAAGGCTTTTGCTATGTCCACTTTGAGCAGGAGGCAACTTTGTCGCTGTGCATGGAGGAGTTTCGCTGTCAGTTGAACCGCTCTGAAGTTCTCGTGAAGATGCCTGCCCTTGATGAATGCGCTCTGATTTGGCTTGATCAATTCATGAAGTCTAGGTGCTAGCCTCTGTGCAAGTCCTTTTGCAAATAGCTTACTGAAGCTATGAATGAGACTGATTGGGCGGTAGTCATGTACGTGCTGCGCTTCATCTTTCTTTTTGAGGAGGATCATGTAGGCTTCATTGACTAGATGAAAGCTTCTACTATCTAGTGACCAAAGGGCATGAAAGGCTCTGATGATATCTGGCTTGATGATGGTCCAGACCGTCTTGTAGAATAAACCGGTGAAGCCGTCAGGGCCCGGTGCCTTGTCCGGTGGCATCTCTTTGATTATTCCCCAGATCTCTTCCTCCGAGAAACAGGCGTCAATGTTGCGTAGGTTGAGTGATGGTATTTGTAGGAAGTCAAAGTTAAGGTGCGCGGACCGGGCTTTGTGAGTGCCTAGGACATCATCAAAGTACGAGTGTATCGCCGCTGCCTTTTCCTCCTCCCGTATGAGTGTAGTATTATCATGAGTCAGGGTGGTTATGAAATTCTTACGGTTTCTATGGCAGGCTTGCAGGTGGAAGAATTTTGTGCTGGCGTCACCTTCGGCTAAGAATTGAATCCTTGAACGCTGGCGCGCTATGGTTCTTTCTAGCGAGGCTAGGAACGATTCATACACGGTCTCGAATGAACGCTTGCATTTATGTTCTCAAAAAGCAAATTACCGTGTCCCTGTAACCAACAAGAAACAACAAAATCAAGTCCTGTTGGGCTCACGCACATCTTGGTGGTGTCGTGTGTGGTGTCTGTGAAGTTGCTTTTCGATCCGTATTTGATGGAGTTATGTCGTGTGCCATTGGGACTCCTGAGTCAAACGACGCTGCCGGGAAAGTGCGTCATATTGAGGTACCTGGGGACTCCACGTCGAGTTGAAAAGGACGCAATGCAAATGCAGAACAAGACACAACCTTTCATCGATCTCAGCATCCTTCTGGAACAATGCGCGCTGTAGCCTGCAGGTACACGTCCAGCTTGCATGTGAAGCTGCTTCAATCTTCAAGTCGATGGCTTGCTCGCACAATGCCTTGATCTACAACTCCAGTACTCCACACATAGGAAAACCCTACGATCTCAGTTGCGCCGTCAAGCAAATCCATCGTCTATCAACATGTTGCCAGCTGATCACTCGCAATCGACGATGTACGTTGTCCCAGCTGCAACATTCAATCTCGGCATTGGTGGCTCACGGAGTCATGGGTTGCGATCTGGGTTCTCGCCGAGGTGGACTGCACCAACGCTAGGAGAAGAGAACGGTGCATGTGCGCTGTGTCCATCGCCGTGTTCATCCTCTTTGTGCCACGCATGAAGGTTGATCTCTTATTAGCATCAAGAGTATATACATACAGGTACTGACGGTAGATGGATCGATGAGGCTATAAGCAAAATTCAAGGGGGTACTTACGATGATATTGAGGCCGGTGGCGCTGGTGATGGATATGGCGAGGAAAACAGCGTTCCGGAAGAAGCACCTGACTATCATCGACCCGGCCAGCAAGGCACACAACAGCCGCTTCATCTGGCTGGTGGTGAGTTCTGCCAACAACACCTATCATCTGTCGTTGCTGGGTGCTCCTCATCGGCCATTTGGATCAGGATCCCACACACAAATGTTTGGACGCCACATTTCCACTTGTACACGGCGCCGTGAGTCGGTTGCCGAGCCCCCAACAAGGTCTTCTAGGTTTGTCATGAGATATCGAGGAAGACTAGGGTCGTTGTGTGGTTTGATGATCTTAGACACGGGAATCAAGGTATAGTAGTGGATGTAAATCGTTCTATTCTAATGTTCTGATGCTAGCTGAATATGTTTTATTCTTTGTAAACCATACGTAGTACTGCTCCTTCACCGAAGGCAGTAATGTGGTGCTGGGGTAGCAGATACAGTGGGGTGAGGGCAAAGGTGATCAATTTTGATTTTCAATGTGTGATCGCATGGATAGAAATTACAAGCGACATGATAAGTATCATCTTAAAAAAGGTCTTGAAATTCCTTCATGACAAATGTGTTGAAAAGTATATTGCTCAGTATACATTCCTTTAGATTACTAATTTCTATCTAATATCTCAACTTTGGGTAAAGCGATTTTGGTCCCTGGTCAAGGAAACCATTTATTTGACTGTTACGGCCTGACCTTAGTTTGTGTTACTGTTTGGATGAAAGAGTTTTCTATTTGTTTATTTCATATAAATGAGATTATGAAATTATGTGATATAATCTATCTATAAAAAATATATAAATATATATAATTTATTATTATTTTTTAAAATCCGTAGCAACGCAGGGATATTATGCTAGTCAACAAATAAATTTATTAAGGCCGGGACCGGGAACGAGTCCTATTGGGTTTCCGAGATTCGCACGGAAACAGCCAATAGATGCGAACTGTAAGCTGGAAGCATGAGATGATGAGCATGGCAATGATGCATAAGCAAGCACGAACAGATTGGCATTGACCGTTATCGAGCTAGCTAGCTAGTCCCCTCTATCTTCCTCATCTCTTCCATCGTCCTTTAATCGATGACTAAGACCAATTGGCGTCATAATAAGAGGGGAAAAAGAAAGAGGAACATTCTTTCTCAGTTACGCCATGGGAGGCACCGCTCTTCTTGTTCGGTTCTTGTTCCTACGTGCTACGTCTGCCTGAGACTGACGAGCAGCATTGTTCTTGCTTTGTGATCTTCGTTGGTTTCAGCTAACAAGACACCTTGCAGTTTCTGCGACGACAGGCCTATATGGATAATGATACGAACTGCAACATTACCCAGCTTTGCCTGACTGACCGGTTACCTGATTATTAGACGTCACAATGATAATCAGATGTGATCCAGCTGATCTGTCCCATTACTGAAGTAAGCTAGGGAGCACAACGAATATGCTTTGGGTATGTCCCCTTGGATCCATCTCACTTTTAGTCGTCCTTATTTGCTTTGGGTATTGGAAATGCAGGCAGATGCTCTGCATATCCCGCATGTTCCATGTGGCTATCAAATGCTGACAAGACCGTAACGCATATGCGGAAACATGATCAACCCTGCAGCCAGCGACCCACTGCACGTTCTGTTCAGGGGCACCATCGCTTAGGATCCACTATTAAAGCATCGATCCAGACACGTGCACGACGTAGAGTCCAAAAAAAGAAAAAAAACATGCGCGCCAATCACGATGCGTATCTTCCTTGATTACAAATAATCAGCTTTGATTTGTGGATGACGATGCTGACAAAGCTTTGTATGGTGGTGGCTACTATTCTACGCATCGAGTATATATAGTTTCATTACAATAATCTTCTCGAACTTTGTTGTGCACTAGTACTTGTCAAAGACCTGATGCAAGCGAGTCGTACAAGAAAAATGAAAGGAAAAATTCAAGTCCTTAAAATACGCTGGCGGTGTCTCTGCTCGGTGATGTCATGAAACGAAACACGCGAGACTTTCTTTTATTATCTTCAAAAAAAAAAAAATGAAATGAAATGAGACACTAGCAAGCAAGCGAAGGTACCAGTCAGCACCACACATGCGTCATCTTCCTCATCCGCTTTGCCAGATCCCCATGCATGAACGCACACGCTTATCGACTCGCCGTTTATTACTTTTGTGTCGGGCGATTCTCTCGTGGTGACCTCAAAATGCACAAGCAAAAGCTGGGCAGTGCTGGATCAGGGCTGTCGCAAAACTCTTTCCTGCCAACCTACCTAATTTGACTATTCTTTATTCCTTGTTCTGTGTTCGGTAAAAAGAAATTCTCAAAGACACGTGGAATATGACTACACACTGGAACTCGTCCACGTGGACTGCCCTGTCCGCCCTGCAACTGCAAGTCTGCAATGCACCAGATCTTACCACCACCATGGCCGTCGGCAACGCAATTGAATTGCAAAATCCTCTCTGCTTTCCCCCTAACCAAGCACGCCAGTTCTCAACGTAATCTAGTCTAATCCCGGTTAATTAATCACGCCCGGTCCGGACTGACGAGAGACGACGACAACAACCACATCTCGCTCTCCTTTGTCTTGATCTATAAAACCTGAGACTGTTGAGAGGCAGAGAAGAGAGAAAGGTTGGAAAAAGCGTAGCCAAAAAGGCGCAATCCAGCCCGAGAAAGAAAAAAAAAGAGCGCGGTTGCGTCCCACTTGCCATCTCCCCCCTTCAACTTCTTCTTCTTCTTCCTCTGTTCTTCGTCGTCGTCGGCCAGGCCGTCCACAGATTCAGATTGCTCGCGAATTTGGTTGGTTCCGCCTGACTTGTTCATCCCGCGATGGGGCAGGACGGCCAGCAGATCCGCCGCCAAAAGATCATCATCGACACGGATCCCGGCATCGGTGCGTCCATTCTTTTCTCTCTCCATTGCCTTTCCGCGTAAAGTTTCAGTTTTTGATTTCGATTCTCGAGGAAAAGGCTTCAATTTCGTTTTCCCCCTGACAACTCCCAGCCAAAATGAGTGGTCGGGGAGCCACGCAAGCAAACAAGCAGTTTTCGATTGTCTTTTTTTTTTCTTGTCAATTTTTTTGTCGCGCTAGCTACAAAACGTAGGAAATTAGTCTTGCATAGTCGCATGTGATGGGCTGGCCTTTTGGATATGGTTCTCACCACGCTATATATACTATAATAGCAAGTAAAATAATCGCACGCTAGAGTGTATTGTAGAGCTGCAGCATTGGTTCGCTAATTTGCCCATTACTAATAACCATCATCTCGTGGTAAAGTTGCAAATTGGTTAATTTCCCAGCCATTGCGGTAAAAACAATTGCTCATCACAGGAATTTCCATGATGTTATTGTATAGCACTTGTGGCAAAGCTCTTAGCGTCAAACAAGTGTCGTCAGGAGAAGGTTCTTGTACCTCTGGGGCCCACATGTCTGTTAGCATCTTGCTTAACCATACAGTTGAGCATGTTATGTCAGTTGAGCATGTTATGTTTAAACAAGCAATTATGTGCGTGACACACTGTCAACTAACGAGGATATACACAATTCGAATCAGGTCAGATGGTGGGTGAATTGACATAAATGAATTCGGTGGGCACAATGTGTTGACTGTGTAATTGATCTGGGTGTGGATTAAGTGTGCCAAAGATTCCCAAGTTAGTATGCTTTATTCAAATTTTGAATACTCCCTCTGAAGCAACTGGAAAGTTTCAAAGTCGAATAAATAGTCATACTTGCTGCAATTCCTAGCAACTTAAACTGATGACTGGGTAAACCACATGGAATACCTGTGTAGATTATTCGCAATTGCTACATCTACTACCTCCAATAGTTCGTATGGCACAATGTTAACTTATATTCCCATCTGACCTGTAGCTTTGGAAGTCCATTTCGAAAGGACATCCATAATTTGTTAAGTCCAATTCTCACTGTATGTTCGCCACAATTATGTTTTTAGATGACAGCATGACAATCCTAATGGCATTTCAAGAACCAAGTCTTGATATCATTGGGCTCACAACTATTTTCGGCAATATCAGCACGGAGGGTGCAACTCGCAATGCGCTATTGCTGGTAAGCACTTTAGATACATGGCGATCTTCCTCTATTTTCTTTCATTTTTTTGCTAACAGACTTCGGGTCTTAAAAGGACAGTGTGAGAAAGCAGGACATCCGGAAGTTCCAGTAGCAGAGGGAAGCCCTGAGCCACTCAAGGTATGTTCTTTCACAATATGCTATCTTGTCATTTTGTGGATCAAATCAAAGAATCTTTAAGACGATCTTTTACCAACTTTTGGTTTGTGTTTCATTATTAATGATTTAAAATGACTCACAATTCTGTCTTAATTAGTTAACTTACTGATTTGCATCCTCAAGTGTTTGGTTAAGCTTAAAGTTCTTCCACAACTCGAAGTTATGCATCGAATGTTTTAGAAGCAAGTACATGGTGAAATAGTTTTTATATGAATGGGAGGTAGGGCTTAATTTAATTGTTTGTTTTACTGATTGTACTACACACTGCATTGTATAATTGTTGACACTTAGTGGATGTAGCATGTGCTTCACATCTTCTATGCTGTACAGAGTTCACTTGCAATAAATAAGCAACCTATTCAGTGTTTGGATTTCTAGTAGAACTTCAATACATATCAGACTGCACTTATTTGGACTGGCTGAGTGATTTGTCTTTTGTATTTTAGGGAGGAAAGCCTCGTGTTGCTGACTTTGTTCATGGGTCTGATGGCATCGGGAATCTGTTTCTGCCTGCACCCAGTGCTAAAAAGGTCGAGGAAAGTGCGGCAGAGTTCCTTGTGAATCAGGTTTCTCAGTTTCCTGGAGAGGTCACTGTACTCGCATTGGGACCCCTGACAAACGTAGCATTGGTATGCTTACAATCACACGACCGCACATTTATCATGCTGTCATATGCTATAACACTCTGTTTGTGTTCTGCTCAGGCCATCAAAAGTGACTCTTGTTTTGCAAGTAACGTGAGGAAAATAGTTGTACTGGGTGGTGCTTTCTTCGCGGCTGGAAACGTCAACCCTGCAGCTGAAGCAAATGTAATGTCATACAAGTGAAATTACAGTATTTATTCATGAACAGGCAAGAGCACAATACAAGTATTGAACCATGAGTGCATAACTCTGCAGATCCATGGAGATCCTGAAGCAGCTGATATAGTGTTTACCTCAGGAGCAGATATTGCTGTGGTTGGCATAAATATAACAACTCAAGTCTGCTTGACAGGTTTGTTTGTTTGTGATCTTACCTATATAGTTCAGGGGTTAATGATGAATTTATCAATTATGTCGTTGCAGATGAAGATCTATTGGAGCTAAAATACTCAAAAGGGAAGCACACTCAGTTCTTATCTGATATGTGTAAATTCTACAGAGATTGGCATGCCAAATCTGACGGCTTCCATGGTATATGAAAATAATGACTATTCTTTCTCATGTTGTTTCCCAATATGCCATTCAATTTGAAAAATGATCTCATAACTTAAAATTACAATATGTTCAGGAATTTTTCTTCATGATCCTGTGAGCTTCACTGCCCTAGTACACCCGGAGTATTTCACGTTCAAGAAGGGTGTGGTCAGAGTTGAGACTCAGGGAATTTGCGCTGGTCACACATTGATGGATCAGGGATTGAAAAAGTATGTCACTGTACTGTTTCATTGTTTTTTTTTTCGAAAACGCAGGAGAGCTGCGCTTCTTTGTATTAGAGAGAAAATTGATGGTCCCCTTACATCATCCTTGTCTCAGACGGGGACCAAGTATGAGAGTCGGTTTACACAAGAAGTAGGGCCTAAAAAACCAGGAAAATACAATTGGGAAACCTGACCTCAAACACACACACTGCAGAGGGAGAACTCTAAAGGGAGAGACCTCTGCCGACCTCCAATTTCTCCAGCTTCTTGGCACCAGCCATACACCACCAGTCGTGCTCGTTCTTGATTTCTCTCATGATGGCAGCAACCGATGGAGAGGCTCTATTAAACACACAATCATTTCTATGCTTCCAAATGGTCCATGCTCCCAATATGATAAGAGAATTTACCCCTTTCTTCTTTTCCTTTGGAACTTTCTTCATTGCTTTGCGGCTTTGAAGTCTTGACATTCTTACATACAGATCAATACGGCTTGAATCTCACAAATCTTTTTTTTGCCTAGAAGTCTTGCTCAATCAATATCTAAACCAGAAGACTGGTATATTGCATCATATTTAAAACCCTGACTGATTGTTCCCACTATGGTGCAGGTGGAATTCAGAGAATCCATGGTCAGGCTACAAACCAATTTCTGTTGCATGGACAGTTGACGTTCCAAAGGTTATTGGCTATATAAAGAAGCGGCTCATGGCACTATGAACAATCAACATTTTAGTCTCTGTCCCTGCTGCCTTGTAACTAGTATATGGATCCACGAAATTTTCTGTTGTCCCAATAATAAGAGGGCTGCAATACTTGTTAGTCGAGGTGTTGATGTTTCTGATTAACTTAAATACTCTTATGAAGTATACAAGAGTGGGTGGGTTAGTCTGAACCATGAGCCACCAAATCAAATGTCGAAGACAATCTTCTGTACCAAGAATCAGAGGAAGCTTCCTAGTGAGGGCTTAAAATTTGTGTAAATTCTGCTTATGACAGCATTGTTCCACAATGATTCAGACATTTGTATTCAATTACATATGAATTGGAATGAAGTCTTTTATACACCTCCATATCACAGACTTGTGGCAAAGTTCATGATTTTTTTGATGTACTTGTCTTTGCGTTTGTATAATCAGCACCAATGTGGGAAGTAAATCAAGTAGAACAAGTTACAAGAAGTCAAATGACAAGTTGGACTGAATTTCTTCTGTGCCACTCTGCCAGACTACTCTCTTATTGGTTTTGATTCACAAGTGCTTTGATGCAGACATGTAGTACAGATTCCTTTCACTATCACTCCGAATCAGACAGTGATAGGTACAACACAAAGTACACCTCTTTTTTTTTTATCATTATTTGAGATATGGTGCTCCTCCAATCCAATCTGTCGACTAATGACACCTTTTGTTTTCTTTGATAATCACCCACACAGGTAATACAACAGATATATATATATATATATATATATATATATATATATATATATTGACTCCAACACATTTTATTTCACAGGAAGATGGTGAAACAACAAGTCCCTTCACTTGCACAAATACTTGAGAACGCCAGGTATGTGGATTCTGTAGAAATACTCTTCCCAGTGGATGGTCCTTGGATCGAAATTAAACATTTGATCTTCAAGGGTGTTCATCTTCATGGTCATCCTGAGCCGCTCCAAGTTCATGTCATCATAGCTTCATCCACAGAAACATAAAGAAGTTCACCGGCGTCTTATTATGCTGAACTGAGTTTGAGTATATATAAACAGAACAATAGGTGAGAAGTTTACCATCCTTTCAAGAATGCAAAGGGCCCATAGATATCAACAAGAAGCATTACAAACTTGTACTTGCGGTTCATGTCGTTGTACACCCGTGAGAAGAGCCCGCAGAGCAGCAGGTTCACCAAGTGCAGAATCTGTACACGTCCATTAATTTTATTCAGCAAGCAAATGTGCAGGTAATTAAAAGTGATAAATTTTTATTCATCTTTTCGACTCGTGATTTATTGGTACTGGAACTTGTATTAATATATTTATTGTTTTATAATTATGTAAGTAGTTGGAAGAGAAAAAAATCTATCAATGCATAGACTATAAAAGATTTTTTTTTTTAAAAAAAGCTGCCCGATTTCGATCTAATAACGGTGTTAGATGTCTCCCATATTTATTACCTCGAGGGGCAATTTGTAGGCAAGCATCATGTAGAGGCGGAGGCGCGTGATAGTGGTGAAGAAGTACATCTCCTTGGTGGGGATGACCTTGCCGTCCTCCCCCACGCGTGGGTTCTCATAGAAGTAGCGGCGGCCAGCCTCGTAGAGCATGGAGTAGGTCGCCGGGTTGCTCAGCGACGAGGTGCAATGGTACACGGCCTGCACGCCCTTCTCCTCCGAGTGCGCCGCCATCGCCGCCATCATGGCGTTCACCACCATGTCTCCCGGGATGACGTCCACTACCATGCTGAGGTCGCCGAGGAAGCAGGAGAGGTTCTGCTTGGCGTACCCGATGATGAGCGTGTCAATGGTGCGTGTGCCCTGCATCCAACCCGGCAATGGGTCTGCCTGAACGCTGGTGATGATGCTGGGACGAATGATCACCACGGGCATGTCTCCACGGAGTTGCCCCAAAATCATCTCGCCCATGGCCTTGGTGAAAACATAGGTGTTGGACCACCCAAAGTGACGAGCCCTCTTGATCCCGAGCTCCTTCATGGCCTTCCTCTCCGTCCTGCTCGCGTCGTCTTCGTCGCCGGCGTTCAGCTGCAGCTCTTTCTTGGCTTCCCTGACGAGGCGCAGCTCGGCGTCGACGTCGAGGTACGTGCCTTGTCTCAGAGACTCGCCGAGATTGATGGGCTTCTCCAGGATCAGACCTTCCCTGTCGCCGGACACATAAGCTGCAGATTCCGTCGGTTGTTGATACATAGTAACAGTGTGAGATGATTAATTAATTAGTATCTGCTGCTCAACGCTGCTAACATTAATAATGCCAATTTATTCTATTCATTCACTGACCAGTGGATACATGCATGAGCATCTTGAGCCTTGCACATTGCTTGGCGAACTCGCACAGGTGCTTTACTCCCATCACGTTCACGTCCAGCGAAACATCATATCTGCATATGCAAGAAGCTCATCAGCATACCCCTAATTAGATAAAGCATATTTAATTCGATTTCCTTGTTTATACACAAATATATAATTATGACCAGTTAACGACCTCTCGTAGAAGTTGGTGGTTGCAGCAATGTTGACAATGACGTCGATGCACTTGGCCAGGTCTTCCAACATGGGAGTCTCCAGCCCAAGGTTCTGGTATATGATGTCTCCAGCCAAAGCAACAACCTTCTCCTCGACCAACTGCTGGAACCCCTCTTCTCCATGCTTCTCTCTCAGTAGGCCGAACAGCTCCGTGCCAATCACCTGATGCACGGATCGATCATATAGTGAGAGGCTCATCTTAAATTAATCTACCTAGCTTGTTATTAAGACTAATAACAAGTATTGGTTCCCATGGAGGGAGTATGTATCTGTAGGGAATAATGTTTGTGGTTAATAACAATGCAATAGCTAATAACTATAATTTCATAAAAATACTAAGGAAGACTGGAGTGCATGATGATGAAGAGTAGTAGTCAACAAGAAACCTCTTCGTCAACGCGCTGCTTTGCGTCGATGCCTCGCACGAGGAGGTAGATCTTGTTGACATCGGGCTGTACCCGCAATATCTTCTCCACAAGAACTGCAGCCAAACGCATACATGTAGTGAATGAGCTACGATCGAGTTTCTTAATCATTCGTGAGAGGCATCATGTACATACTCTTCCCAAGGAAGCCAGTTGACCCGGTTATGAGGACGCTCTTGCCCCTGAAGTACTCTATGATCCTCGCCCCATCCACCATGTTTCGTCTCTACGTAATTTATCTATCAATCGATTTCTCTCTTTAATTTCCGAACCTCTCTCTTATATGTGTTGTATACCGTGGTCTTGCTTTGCTTGCTGCTTCAGTGTGTGTGTTTGTTTGTATGTGTGTATGTGTGTGTGTGTGTGAGAGAGAGAGAGAGAGAGTAATGCTGCTATAGCTATGTATCGAGCTGCTGTAGCAGGACATATTTATAGGCAGTCGGTCATTTGGGCACAGGGAAATAATGCTGGCGTGTCTCAACTCCGAAGACCGGAGACGTATATATCCGTGCGCTATTATTAAGAGTTTAGGTACAAGAGGCATTATTTTACAAGAACACTGATGTTAATATTTAGGATAAGTGTACCAACCTTTCTTTCTGTGACTATTTTATGAGAAGAAATTATATACATCCTACTTGCTTCCATGACTTCAAAAACTATGAAGTCCCTCCATTGTTTGTCGCCCGTCGCCACCCCCTCTGCCCGCGATGCCTGACATCGTCCATTGCTCGTCGCCCTCCACCTTCGTCCCTAGAGGCAGTGCTGATCCAGATGCAACCCTCCACTCACTGTCGCTTTCTCCTGTTGCTTATGCTGCTCAACCACCTCTTCCTCCCGCTGCTTGCCCCGCTTGGCCGCCGCCTCCTCCCACTGCTCGCCCCGATGCATCACCGCCTCCTCTGCCGCTCGCCCCGCTCGGTCGGCCAGCCGCACGTGCCCACAACGGCAGTGTGGAGAATGAAAGAGGTAAAGGGGTCATTTTAATATAAGAGCTAAAGTTTAGCCTATAGAAATGAACAGTCTAAGCTAGACTTTAAAAGCTAAAATTTAGCTTCTAAAAAAAACGAACATGCCTTAGTTTCCGAAGAGAATCAACATGTTCACATGATTAATTAGGCCATCAAGTGATAGGCCGTGCCTGGCAAGCAGCATTGATCTATGCACGTGCAAAAACTCTGGTTCCGGTTGACATGACGTGGAACTTTTTTTCCTCTAGCAAAAAAAATTATGGTCCGCATAATGACAGATATTTTTTTTGCGCAGAATGACAGATATATTTAATGACAAAGATTTTATTTTGGTTCCAAATCGGGCTCAGTAATTAACAGAAAGCGGAAAGGCACCTACCTCTACTCTCTCTCTCTCTCTCTCTGAATAACAGCTGATGTTGTCGCATTTACTTTCTGTTTTGCGCACTCATGTTTGTGGTAAGAAGGAAATTAAACTTGTTCGAATGGTCCTGAAAAAAAAAACGAAACATTCCAGTAGTTATGTAAGATGGAGACACTGAAAACAACTCAGATCATGACAATTAATATCGCCTACATGGCTACACGTACACGTTTGTAACAACCCACCGCACGTTTATGCCAGTGCACCGTTAGGTTATATATGCCGCATCGCGAGCAGATTCGAGGCAGCTTATTAGCGTCTGAAACGGTAGGTTTATTAATGCGACGCACATACTTTGACATGGAAAGGCTATTGCAACTGGATTGGCATCCGGACCACCTTAATTTTGTGTGATGATCTGACGTGGATGATGAGACAATCTACTGGCCCTCCTATGCATCAAACTTGTGACATGCAAAACGAGTATTTCTCACATGCCGGCTAATGAATGCTATGATAACAAAACACCTTGAGAGCTAGGCAAAATTCCTTGCTCAATACACAAGAATATGGTTAGGGTAATAAGGAGCAATCTAGGATACTTGCTAAGAGCCATATTAATCAGTCAAGATTGTCAGGTGGGTATTTAAAAACTAGGTGTAACTTGTAGGTGTTTAACTGAAACATAAACATTTGAAGGTGGGTATATGAAAACCTCCCAAACATGCAAGTGAGTATTTGTAATTTTCTCAATATTTTATTTCATTTTATATGATACAAGGAAGTAGTTATTTTAATTCTGAACTAATAACCATCTTGCCCTAATGCTTTTAATTGCTTTGATAACAACGTTCTCCATTTTCTTCTACTTATTTAATCCACTAAAACACCACAATTCTACTCTAAGGTATGGTTTATTTGTGTGATAAAAACGTTTCCTGTTTATTTAGTCCCATAATTTAAATAACTTCTTAGTTTAGTTACATGCATATACAAATAATATTGACTCTTATTTCTTCTTCTTCTTTGTTACGAAATTATGGCAGTGGGCACCCACAAAAACACACATGCAGATTGTTACGTTTCACAAATATTTCTTTTATGCTCTAAAATATTTTCGAGAAGCATACACAATTTTTAATTAGAATGAACTTTTGCAGGTGATGGATTTTGTAGTATTATGTTGTATTTGGATAACTATTTTCTTGTAAACATTTTGGACTCCTGTGGGAACACATGAACAATCAGTAAATATATATATATATACTAAAGCGACTTGAAATTTTAGTAGTACCTCCGACCCACTATATATATCGATGTTTGAGAACTGTATATAAGGCTTAATTGTATTGGTCAAATTTTAAGTCGACCACATTTGAAGGCAATGTATTGCATGAAAGATTATTCTTATATTATTACCTTAGATAAGGTTCGATTCTTGGAGATAATAAGCCGAAATGGTAAAAAAAAAGAGTTTTGTTCAACTTAACTACTGAATAGGAAAGGGAGGTAACTGATTTGGGCTTGGCCCTTTTTTACAATGGTGGGGTAATGTCCCCTGCTATCTACATCATGCGATGCTACATACATGATCTGCTCACTGTATTTTTGTTCTTCTCTTTTCTTATTATTTAGTTGCATCTCTTTTCTATGATCTTGTAGGGAGACCTTGGGATGCATTCCTATGTGATTGTGGTACAAGGATGGAAATCGTAGGACTTTTGGCTCCACTCCTTTGTTCCAAAGGGCATCTATAGGGGAAAAAATCAAGGAATGGAACCCTCAAATTTTCCTATAAAGTTCCTACAATTGGAAGGAACAAAAAACTACATGAACAAATGTTTAAATGAAGTACTGGGAAAACTAAATGAATTATTTATTACAGAAGAGATAAAAGTGTAGAAGAAACTTTTCACGAGGTTATTATTAGAGCTCATGGTAGAAATTCTTCAGACTTCTTATGTCTCTTTCCTTTTGCAGATACCATACAGAAAGAATCATGTTTGACTAAGACCTAAAATACAGGAACGAGAATCAGAGAGAAAGAGATATTGTACCTGTCATTAGACATAATAAAACCTCCCCTGCGATTTGCCCATAAGAAAAGAGGAAAAGACATTGATACAGTTATGAGGATGGGCCAACCGTGCTTTATTTACTAGTCACCATCAGTAATGAGCCTAATAAATTCTCTTTGTCCTCATATGCTTAATTGTTAGTCAAAGATTATAGTTTGGGCGATCTCTAGCATTTTTGTTCCCACTACTAATGGCTTTACAAGTTTTTTACCTCCACTGAGTCAGTGGTTTGAGATAATGAGATTCAAAATGATTTTGTTATCTAAAGTTAGTAATTTTAATATCCCAAGAAAATGTCATAGGTTTATTGTGATGCTTTGGGGATAGGGATATTGTCGGTGAGATAGAAGCGGTGGCGCAGATTGTGTGTACTGGATGCAACTGCTAACTAAATTTGCTCGAGACAATGGTGATGGTTATACCTTAATTGAATGTCTCTCTGTCATACCTCAACTTAGCTTTGTGACCTACACTTGTTCTATATTACTAACTTGCTTCAGTATACTATGGATTCAGAAATTGGCCATGAGGGGGGCCAAAGAGTTAATTTTGTTTAACAAGGGGGGCCAGTTTAATTTTTTCATCAAATTTCATGGTAAAAGTTGGTGTTCAATGAAGTAGTTGATGGAACATAGGGGGGGCCAGGCCCCTGCTCGCCCCCCCCCCCCCTTGGCTCCGCCCCTGTATGGATCAAATATTTCTCTTTTGTTTCTATGCAATAATATGATGAATTTAATATTTGAATATCTTGTATACCCGCATGAATAACAAAAATGAGGTCCAACAACAGAAGGCTGAAAGCCCATTAAATCAGTTAGTTTATTTGGTCTGGCCCGAAAGACAATAGGATCCTAATCTAAAGAGTCGTCTATCAAGATGTGGGCCATATATATAACTACACTTAATACAACTTGTAGCTTTGCAGGCTCTTCAAACAGTAACACAAATAAAGATTACATATCTTTTTATTGTTTATTTATCCTTGGAATATGTAAATAAAATACACAAGCTCGGAATAATTCAGATAGGCATGTGCTTTAACACTTTTTATCATTGTTTAAGCTATATATTGAGCTTCTTCAATACAACAAACAATTTTGTTCACTCATGATATGATACCTTTTCCTTTCCTCTTTACGATCAACCGTGCAGGTACAATAGATTTTGATACACATATAACTACTAGAGCCTTTTCCTATATGAATAAAGGAGGTAAAAAAGCAACAATAAAATTAGAAGGGGAGTTTTTACGGTAGTCCGGATAATCTTGGACCATCTATTTGAGGTCACTACAAAGTCTTACACCTTAGGGTGTAATAGATCATCCATTATTATTATTATTATTATAAATAAGATTAGTTTTTTGAAATACGTTCTATGGAAAAAATCATGACAATTGTAATTGAGATACTATAACATAGCCAACGTATGCATGACGTATGTGGCAATATTTAGGCAAAACCGTGTACTGTACGAATTAGGAAACAACAAAACGTGACAGACCCAAAACGTGACATCAAGTTCTAAAAGCGTGTGATAGATCATATACCAGACATTATTAGGGAAATTAGGAAAATAATATCATAAGAATATTGCCATTGTTATTGGCACCATATTTCATATACTCTCTCCGTCACACAATTTAGCTAGTTCTGGATTTATTTTAAATCAAATCTTTTTTAACTTTGATCAGTCAAATATAAAAAAATTTATAATAGTTGACAACATAAGGATACTACTTATTAGATTGGTCATGAATCAAACTATCATAATATATAACTTTTATATAATCAATATTTATAAATCTTTTGTTATGAAAGATCAAAATCATAAAAAAATAATTTAAGACAAACCTAGAACTAGCTATATTCTAAGACGAAGTGAGTACTTTGGACATATCAAATTATTTATAATCACCGCCACCCACTTGCAAAAACCAAAAAAGAATAACCATAACCATCCAATCGTATGTGCAACATGACCTACTCGTTGCATTATACACAAAATGTACCAACAAAAACATATTACATCTTGGGTTTTATATAACACGACCCAATCATTCAATAGACCTGCAAATTTTTACTTGGGTGCCTAATGAACGACTGGATCTATCACGTTACAAGTCACATCGTACCAAAAAAAAAAAATCCTCCGACGGTTTCGTTCAATATGCATGGATAGATATATGACCGGGTAAATGAAGCAACACAACCGGATTTGGGGGAGAAAAAATAGGATTAGATCAGGTAAATCATATATGTTATTTCTTAATTAAATGTTTCTCTAAGAATATTAACGGCTGGGATTTATTTCTTATCTTGCATCCCTTGGTGCAAGAGAACCAACCTGGACCACCGTAAAACAGCCCAGGGATTCACTTGCACACGTACTTGAGAACACCAGGTATGTGGACCCTGTAGAAATAATCATCCCAGTCGATGGTCTTTGGATCGAAATTGAACATTTGATCTTCAGGCGTCTTCATCGCCATTGTCAGCCTAAGCCGCTCCATGTTCATGTCATCAAAGCTTCACAATATAGAGGCAAATGAGATAACATACAGGTTCAGAATAGATATATGTATGTGTGCTCCAGATTAATTGTTTCTGAATTGAGATTATATATGCACTGTAAATAAAGTAGCTGAAGAGCATATATGGTTATTACCATCCTTTGAAGAATGCAAAGGGTCCGTAGACGTCAACGAGATGCATCACAAACTTGTACTTGTGGTTCAGGTCGTTGTAAAGCCGTGAGAAGACTCCACAGAGCATCAGGTTAACCAAGTGCAGAATCTCCAGAGGCAGCTTGTAGGTGATGATCATGTAGAGGTGGAATCGCGCGATGGTGTTGAAGAAGTACATCTCCTTGGTGGGGATGACCTCGCCGTTCTTCCCCAACCTCGGGTTCTCGTAGAAATGGCGGCGCCCGGACTGGTAGAGCACGTCGTACGTTGCTGGGTTGCGCAACGAGGAGGTGACGTGGTACACCACCTGCGCTCCCTTCTCTTCAGAGTGTGCCACCATGGCCGCCATCATGGCATTCACCACCATGTCTCCCGGGATCACGTCCATGACCAAGCTGAGGTCTGCGAGGAAGCAGGAGAGGTTCTGCTTGGCGTACCCGATGATGAGAGTGTCAATGGTGCGTGTGCCCTGCATCCAACCCGGTAAAGGGTCGGCACGGAGGCTGGTGATGATGCTGGGACGCATGATCACCACGGGCATGTCGCCACGAAGTTGCCCCAAAAGCATCTCGCCCATGGCTTTTGTGAACACGTATGTGTTGGACCACCCAAAGTGACGAGCCCTCTTGATCCCGAGCTCCTTCATGGCCTTCCTCTCCGTCTTCTGCGCGTCGTCACTGTCAGTGAGCTCCTTCTTGACATCTCTGACGAGGCGCAGCTCGGCGTCGATGTCAAGGTACGTGCCTTGTCGCAGAGACTCGCCGAGATTGATGGGCCTCTCCATGATCAGGCCCTCCCTGTCGCCGGACGCAAAAGCTGCAGATATATGTATCATCAGTGATGATTATTATTAGTTGCTGCTTCAACACTAACATTATTACTACTGTCAATCCTTTCAGGAGAGCGCTCACTGACCAGTGGAGACATGCATGAGCATCTTGAGCTTGGCGCACTGCTTGGCGAACAGGCAGAGATGCTTCACGCCCATCACGTTCACATCCAACGAGACATCATATCTGCATGCAAAGTGGAACAAAGGGTTAGAGATTTTTTTTTTCACGCGAGAAATAATGCTATATTTAGTCGAAGCATATTTTCATCTATTTTTCCTTGTTTACACATATAGAAACTATAATTGACCAGTGACCACCTTTCGTAGAAGTTGGTGGTTGCAGCAATGTTCACAATGATGTCGATGTCCTTGGCCAGGTCCTCCAGCATGGGAGCCTCCAGCCCAAGGTTCTGGTATATGATGTCTCCGGCCAGAGCAATAACCTTCTCCTCCATGAACTGCCGGTACCTCTCGCCATACTTCTCTCTCAGCAGGCCGAACAGCTCTGTGCCAATCACCTGAGCACAAGCACCAAAAATTAATTATTATCATGTTGATCCACTTAAAATCACGGATTGAACTATTTCTATATTTTATCTGCTGTTTGATTACTACCTCTGTTTTAAATTCATATAAACTACATCTGTTTTAAATTCATGACGTTATATGATAACACGTTAAGTTCAACTTTTTTATGCTTAAAAACTTGTCCTAATAACGAGATCAATAAAAATCATAGAGTGATTGAGATAACTGACATACTTTTAATCTAGCCAGTGCTGTTGGTTACACAAAATTAAACACATCCTCTAATAATGACACTCTTTTAGTATAAAACAGATTACAAATAAGTTTTAGCACTAGACGCGCTCTGAAAATGCACTAGCATATGTGTTGTACTGCACGTAAGTAGTAGTATTTTTCTTACTGTATGTAGTAACTTACTGAATTATTGGACGAATGGACCAGCTAGCTAGGCTTTGCCAAATGGAGCAGAAATGAAGTCTACTTTTTACAGACCAACCAACCGATCATACACCTCATTCAATATCGACGCGTATGTTTGACTGGAGTTGCTTGTGTACTGATCGAGCTCATGACGTACATAACCATGCAGGGCATTCACTTACATGCCAAAGTGCTGGTAATTAACCTATATGCATGGTGACATATACTCTAACACTCCATGTGGTAACTCAGTTTTTTTTTAGGATTGGTAATTAACTCAGTTAATTAGTGCCAAATTAAATATGCATATGGTGTGGGCACGATGAACTCCTTTAGCTGATTCTAATCTAAGCCGTAAGATGCTAATCGGAAGGTTAAGAGCAACTAATTAACCGTGCATGGGGACACGCTAGATAGAGAGAGAGCTTGGTAGACGGTTGGTGTCGCCATTAAGAGAGCATGCATGCATCGTACGAGATGGAGCCTGATCTATTGCGGTAGCCCCATGTGCACGTATCCTACCCGCGACACAGGTAACCATGGTTGGTGGGCTAGGCAATCTCCTCTCTTACGCGTAAGTGTATCCATCAGCCGATGTCACAATACTAACCTACCTAGGCAACCTCATCACGCAATTAGAGTACAACACAAGCTGATAGGTACTGCCTGCAGTGAGATTCATTATAAGATGAGGAGAAGAGGAGGATCAAGCAAGCTCTGGTATAGTTTGGTTTAACATATATATAGCCGTAATCACCACTTTTTAATTTTCCCTCTGCAGGAACATAACAGCACCATGGCAAAAGCATAGATAATTGTTGCAGGATTAATGGAAGGCATCGTTAATGAAGAAGAGGATTGCCGTGTTATATATGTTGTTAATACAGAATCCAAAACTAGTTCACCTCTTGGTCGACACGATGCTTTGCAGAGGGCTCGTCGACGCCTCGCACGAGGAGGTAGATCTTGTTGACATCAGGCTGCACCCGCAGTATCTTCTCCACAAGAACTACAGGCATCATCCATACATGTCACACCTTAATTCACATGCAGATGATTATTGCAGAGAAATTAAAGCATGGTCGACGCTCCAAGCGCATCTGACGGCTATACTTACTCTTTCCAAGGAATCCAGTTGATCCAGTGATGAGGATGCTCTTGCCCTTGAAGTACCCTATGATCGTCGACCCGTCCATGTTTTCCATCATCATGTATCTGGAAATCTTTTGCTTGCTTGGTTTTCGTAGAGGGGAGATAGAGTCTGTGGTATATGATGTATGTGATGTGTTTCTGAGAGAGAGTCAGAGAGCTATCGAGCTACACTCAGGGAGAGAAGAGAGACGCCAAAAGAGGGCTTGCGGATGCACACATATTTAAGGGCGAGAGAGAGAGAGAGAGGAGAGAGAGAGAGAGAGAGAGAGAGAGAGAGAGAGAGAGAGAGAGAGAGAGAGAGAGAGAGACGGTCATTTGTGCAGGCAGGAAAGCAATGGCGTGTCTGCAGGCAGCTGGTGCGGTAGGGACGGATTAAAAACGTGCGAGGACCGTCTGTGAGCCGAATTAAGATGTTGGCAGAGGATAGAAGCAGCGTCAGAGAAGGACCGTATATGCTTGTTACACTGAAGAAAGTACAAAATTACCATGTTCCACCCCCCACCTTTCATTACAGTACAAACAAACAGATTAGATCGATCGTCTGTGCACTTAACACAATCAGACACCCCCTCCTATATACGGTCCTACCTTTAGGCCGTGGTTGGTTTATTTAGTCACGTACGGTTCCTTCGCCAACAAAAATTTGCTGGAATTATTAACTAATAATCACGGGTTTGAGATCTACCACACTTGGGCGGCTCATCAAACTCTAGCTAGTCCGATCCACGTCATCTGTAGCTCCCCTGTTTAGGAGCACCCAAAGTTGCTGGTTGGAATAACTGAATAAAACCGGCCGGTTATCTTGGTTAATCGAATAACCGTTCCTGTTAATCGACCAGTTAGCCAAAAAAACCCGGACTTGATACTATAGCTATACAGTTAACTAGCCGGTTATCCTGGTTAACCAGTCAGTTTTCTACCAAACCGAACCGGCCGGTTAAATCGGTTATTTGAACCCTGCCAACAAGCGGACACGTTAACTATGTTTTAGACTGTTGTCAAAATGTAATTGTTCGTGAGGATTCAGCTCCTTAATTTTGGTCAATGTTGTCCGGAAGTAGTTCATCGCTCGTGAGAAGCAGCCTCCACTAATGTTTTTTTTTTTGACAAGTCCACTAATGTTGTTTGAAGCACAAAAGTAGCTCGTGGTGTCTCCATCGCGCCCCGAACTTAGCACGAGGCAGTTACCAGCTCCACGAGTGCCACCCTTTCCTATCAGTCAGTCAGTCATTCAGCGATCGTTCGTGTGATGGGTTAGTATCTCTGTTTCTGTTGCTGTTGCACTAACTAATTTACTGTTTCCCCTCACTTCTCGTCAGCTGCAGGATGGTGACATCTATGCCTGCAGTCTTGTGCTTTGCTGAAAGAGTTGTGCCATCTTTTGCACTGAAGAAATCTTTTTTATTTTTTGGAGTGAACTGGAGGGGAAATCCCCTACATAATTTTATTGAAAGAAGCAAATTCGAGATATATACAAAGGAGCCTAAGCTCCAAGTCCAAACAAAAGAAAAAGAAAAAAGGAAGAAAACTGAAGGGGGAATGAGAAAAAGGAGGAGTTAGTTTTTGAGTTGGATCCATTCTTCAATTCCTTTCACTGAATAAATCTTTGCCTTGTCATCGCCATCGGCACTGAAGAGTCGACGACCTCAGCTGAATCTGTACACGCGTTCGGTGTGAATAAATGCGAGCTGCTGCACGACCTACTACCCGGGCGTGCATTGCATTGATGCACAATATTGGACGTACGGCCCTTCAAACGGAATCTATACAGGCGTTCCATATACATGTGTGTGTGAGAGAGAGATCAGGGCGAGAGCATTAGTGGAGTGCAGTCTGGTAATGGCCGGAACAAACCAAGGCTTTCCTTGCCTTGGGAGACTGGGATTTGAAATGGCAAGGCCCAGTTCAAGCGCTACATATGAGCCAAATTTAAATGTAGTACCACCTAGGGTATGCAAAAAAAGGTAGCACCTAGGAGGAGTAGCTAACACAAACAAATTAATACTAATATTGAAAGTGATGTTAAAAGGTCAAACCAAATCTTTCACTGTAAACCAAAAGTCTATCGTGCATGAGGGTCGAGGCGAGACGGAGCAGAGCGGTTGCGCATGAGGGCCGTCTACGATCCCCTGCGTGAGGCCCGGCCTGCCCTGACCTTGGGCCGACCTAGAAGAAGCGCCGAAGCATGGCAGCGGTGACGAGCCCCATGGCGGTGCGCGGGCGAGGACGGGCTGTGTTGTCGGTGGTGGTTTATCATGGACGGCAACGACAACAATGCAGCGGGTCCTGGCGGTAGAGTGCACGGCACGACGCAACAGTGACGCTGGTGGCGATTTAACGTGGGTGGTGGCGGCGATTCCAATGGCGGTGGGTGAGGGGTCGAGGTGAGGCGGGGCAGAGCGGTGGCAGAGTGCGGTGGAGGGGCGGTCGGTGCGTCGCGGCGACGAGGACGCCGCCACAATGCTAGGTGGTTCGGGTTGCCAGGGGCTGAAGCATTCCGTGGACATAGAAGGTTTTGATGGGCGGAGGCCAGCTCGGTGGCAGGCAGCGGTGCAGCAAGGCAACGCCCGACACTGCTGGAACCGCGGGCGGCAGGTCGGGCTCGTGGCGGGGGAGCGTGGACGCGGCAGGCGGGGCGGACGTGGGGGTCGGAATAGGAGACGTGACGGGCGACAGCGGGGGTCGCGTCGCACGATTCCCCTAACGCGTGACCCATCAGGTGTTAACCTGATCCCACTGTGAAGTATGTCCTTTTCAATGTACAAGAAATATTGGTGCTCCTTTTTGACTGTTCCAATTTGAGGAATGAGGATGATCTTGTAGTCAATGCTTATAAATATTTAGTATTGACCAAGAACCATGGGCCGGAAGTAAATTAAAAAAGAAGCAACATGTGCAATCAATCTTAGTACTCGTATGACAAGCGCGGACATGCTGTGTTACCAGCAATAGCTTCTATCAGTCATTCTTCATGTTCATACAGTATTTCTGGTGCTTCTTAATTAATGGATGTAGACTTACTCCCGCTCTTGTCAATTGTCATAGTTAACTGTTGCCGTGTTTAGTCACAGTTTCTCTGTGTATGGCTTAATGGAAAATAGCTCTGCGTACCATCATATATTGATGTGTTTTACATGCATATATTTTTCTCTCAGGTTTATTATTGTTAGAGTGCATAAGTTAAAATTCCAAAGTCGATGTTGTTACTAGCTGAACCCGGGTCCAGATACTACCTCTCTTCTTTGGATTGTCACCATGTTGGTTTTGCTGTTGCCCAGTGACGTCTGCATGTGGATTGTAATGTGGCTCCGAGCAAAGGGATTTTTATGTTGGTGCTATCATCAGATCACCTCTGTCTTATCCTAATGTTGGTTGTCACTTGCCAACTACTTGTGTACTTGTACCGTACCATTTTTGCAAATTTGTGTATTTGTACTTGCATTTGATTATATTATTTTTAATGTTTTTGAGTATTTCCTCTGTTCACAACTATAAGTCATTTTCATTTATTCACACATATAAGCATTTTTAAATGAGACTTGTCAGTATTAACTCTTCATCCAGCGCACCAGGGCAATGGAGGTGGAGTGGGCGCCAACCAAGAAAAGTGAGGGGTGGCGGAGAGGACGGAGACGAGCCGCTTGTGGCTAGGGAGGCCGAGGGATTGGCAACATGGCATGCACGGCTAGGGAGACGGAGGTCGGCAGAAACCTTTGTCTTCTCCTGGACTCACGGAGAAAGCCCCCTACCCCAAACTCTCTGGTCTCCAACAACGTGCAACTCCTCCTTCCACAGCTCCATCTACTCGCAGCCAGCACCAAGGAGATGGCCATGTACACCATAGCTTTCTAGACAACTCCATTAGCTAGCGGGCAGGGTTTGTGGACACACGAGTGACCAGAGTTAGAGAGGATGATTAGCTTGGCTCCCTTGCTTCTCAGATCTTGAACCATGTCGACATAGGGGTGGTAATGGATCACGGCTCACGGACATAAGAGGACCCGGATCAGTACTTATATATTTTTAGATAACAATAAATAAGATTTTAGTCTGATCCTTTTTGATCCTACCCTTAACAAATCTAGTACAAAATTTCCGGCCCATTAACAGGCCTATGTCGACATGCTATTGGACTTGGTTAACGGTGTATGTTGTTCGCCGTCCATTTTCCTATCCTTGGCCAAGGGAAGCGGTGGCACGATGTGGGGCAGGAGAGGGAGACGCAGCCACCCCCACCACGACAGTGATGGGTTGTTTTTGACATTTATTTTTCAACTCTCCGATTTTAAAAAAATTCTTTTGGAGGAAGTATATTTCCCCAAATTCTTATAGCAGATGAAAGTCACGAGAGATTGCCTTACTAGCCTAGCGTACAGTGCATTCGTGCACATTACGTCCATGTCCATCAACACACAAAAAAATGTCGTTGATTTTGTACACAAGCAGAGCACGTGATACAGCGATATATGACCGGAATTCCTAGAGTTTATTGGTGATCAATCCCTGGTCCAATCCCATCGCAACAGTAGCCACCGTCGTGACATTTATTCCCCAGTCGGATCACGAATCCAAGCCACATGTTGAGTGTCCAAGTTGCACCATGTGACCCACGAATGAATCATACGGTTGTCATCCGTCCTTTGGCGTATCGCTGCAATGAAACCTCAATCTTTTGTGGCCAAGGAACAATGCTAGAATTTGCCATATGTATTCACTATTTCACAGTGTCTAGGATTTTGATTGGTGCGTGTGCCAGACAGCTTGGCCCAGGATTCCAACCAAACATGCCCTCGGTGGCCCGGTGCGGTACTTGAGCCACGTCTTTTTGTGCTCCCGTTCATTGCCTCCTCAGGAATACTAAGATCTTGTCAAGGGCAGAGTAGCCTAAGCCTCCAGCCCTTACTTGCAAGCTGATCAGAAGGCTTATTGGGAGTGGCGGAGCTTGCAGATCGCCTACTAGCAACAAGAGGTGGGACCGAATCTGCCGTCCGGGTGATGCGCGGCAGCGAGGGTGTCGAGCCAGCTGAGGCGCACACTGTTGGGTAGCCACGACATCCATCATCATCATGGTCTCGCTTGCTGCCTGCACCATCACTGAACATTACAACAACTCCTAGTTCTATGAATAACCTGTAAATTGAAAGGGAGGCCACGGTAGCAAGTTCAGTGGCCAATCACAAAGTCAGGACATCCATCATCATCATTGTCTCACTTGCTGCCTGCACCACCACTGGCCATTACACCACCTATGAATAATCTGTAAATTGAAAGGGAGGCCAAGGTAGCAAGTTCAGTGGCCAGTCGCAAGCCAGGACAACAACTATACAATTAACAATTATTTTTTATAAAATACGCAGGAGAGCTGCCTATATTTTTATTAAAAAGAAGATTTTAGTCGACGATCATTTACACAACGTGAGCCGGTAGAAACTGACCGTTAGCAGCACCATTACAAGTTGCCATAGACGGCAGTGGAGCTGCCAACTAGCCAAGCTAGAAACAGAAAATTGAAAGAAGGTTATGTCCTACTATCGCGGCATTATACTACCTAGGTGTTTTTTGCGCCGACAAGGATTCATATGCGGCCCTTGTCTATGAGTTTGTTCATCATCTCTCCCTCCGACGACTTCTAGCCCTAGAAGACTCTACATTGGCACTATTTCCAAAGGTTCTATGTGACGAAAAGAAACAAGGTGTCAAGACTTTTTTTTTTGATTTTTTTTAGCAGCCCAAGACGTAGTGTTTGTCAAGTGTTTGTGGCATTGTTGATAAAGCGGTCTTGGAGCCCCACCCAGGACAGTGAACACCACCAAATTTGCTTGGCCAAGGGGCATGTCAGTAGGAGGTGTTCGATGTGCTCCGGCAGCTGCTCGCACAGGCGGCAAATGCACGTTGTCCAAGCCTCGCCGACACAGGCGTGTTGCTTGGACGTTTGTAATACTCCTCCATTTGGGAGGTTGCAACACACCACTAATGCCACCAGACTGCCACATCTGCATCTTTGTACCACACGTAGAGGACAGGGGTAGTAGGATGCGGTTTTGGTACTTGCTAAAACCCGGTCCAGACACTGCTCTTGCTAGGATTATCGTCCTCCATTTATCTGGAAGTACCAAATTTTACGGAGATGGAGTATCAGCATAGATTGAAGCTGAAAATCAAGTAGAACCTCTTCTCCGTTTAACTTTGGCTCACATTGAGCCCATCTCGTATATGAAAAAGAAGTGTGCGAAGATATTATGTATTTGTTCAAAATTAACAAATCCACTTGTGTATAAGTACATAAATGGGTGACAGCTCGCAACCATTAGGATAAGTAAAAAATGTGATGAGAAAACTTAATCTAACTACTCATAGAACGAGATGACAAATGAACACAAAAAAATTCAAAGCTTTCTTTTCTTGGACAGTTGGACCCTCATTACAATAAGTGTAGATACTGAGTAACAACTAAACCGTGTTGGCAAAAAGGAGCGGCGTTACTTTCTATAGCGGCCAGTTAAAGTTTTTGTCTAGTGCCTGGAAAAAGCACTCGGTAAATTAGATTTTTGCCGAGTGTTTTATATTAGCACTTGGCAAAATAAGCTAAAAATATATTATTTTTTATTTTTTGTCACAAATTTTTTTGTGGAGCTCACAGGTAGCTCAAGGTACTTTTTTGAAATTTAGTATTTTTTAAGATATGTTTGTAATATTTATTCAATTAATTTCACAGCGTAGTGTGTGGCATGGCATTTTGACTCTCGAGGATTATTCAGTGTGAAATCCACATACAAAGTAAGTGTCGACAATGAAGCAACGAGCCATGGACCTAGCTCAAGGATTAATATCCACCATCCATCCTTGGGAATGTCATTTGCTTGAAACAGAATCTGGACAATGGGTGTTCTGAACAAAGTGAAGCATTTTGCATGGAGACTTGCCCGCCCATAATAGCTTGAATCTGGACAGGGATCGAGATTGACGTGCTATAGAGGATGTTGGCCATCTTTTCTTCAAATGCAAAAATGCAGTCCATTGGAGCGAGATCAGATTGGAAGAAATTCAAATAGTAAATGGCCGGCCCAGAGACATGGCCATTTTTAGGCCGAGGGCTGTTGGCCCAGCTTTACATTACAACAAAATATTATTTCGCTAGCAATAACAACTTACAATTAAGCGCATTAAAGGATCCAAATTGATGATGGACTTACGTTTATCCAAATGTGTAGCACAGAAATATAATCTCTAACTTGCGTAGCATAAAAAATCTCAAGGATGGGACATGATAGTATATAGCTCTATATATGATATACTAGAAAAATGCTCGACCATTAAAAAAATTACAACAAATTATAGGCTCTCCTATATATATAGATGATAGCTTATTTTGTTAACTTATACATATCATTAACAGTTGTATAGGTGTGGTTTATTTTGTCGCCATGCTTCCAATCTAAACAGAATCTAGTAGTTTTGATGAATTTTTTTGATCTTATATTTCATTATGTTTATTCAAAAGTATAATAAAAAATCCATAATAGGAATTATGACAGACTTTTTATTATGTAATAAAAGATAATCAATATATTATTTCTAATAATAAATCCTAATAATAATTTATTTTTTCTAATAAAACCATAGTACATTATGATAGATATTTTATTTTATTTTACATAACAAAAGGAACGTCCAAGGCGTGGGTTTATTACTGGGCCAAATAAGCATATTCCATATTGATATTTCAATAATTCATTACTTCATGTGTTTTCCTTTTATGACAAACAAAATTATATATTCTAGCTAGTGATCCTATCCATAGTATTTGGTTACACTAATGGTAAAAAAACATTTGCATCATCTTTAGTCCAGTGTTAGGTATATGAGGATAAGTGATTGAGAGCGGGAGTACCTAGATGTCATACATGTATTTTATATCATCCCAGAAGCCACTGAGTTTGGTAAATTCATGACATACTTGAAGTTGTTCGCCCACAATGAACGCATGTCTAACTAATTAAGTGTTTGTCTTCTAGTTTGTATGATCTGAAACAGATTAAATAAATGACCAACTAGAACACAATAAAACTTTGTCGGCATGTATTTATCTAGTATATTGATGTGCTATACACTCACGATGGGTTTTATTTGCATCAATACAAAGTATGTTGACAACCAACACATCTATTGAAGACAAACGACTATAGAGGTGAATACATGATACTTCCATTCGAGAAGAGACTTACTAAAAACAAATTTTGTTAACATGTACTTATATAGTACATTGATATGCTAGACACTCATGATCAAGAGCATTAAAAGACATCAGCTGAGTTATTTGCTTGCCATTATAAATAAGTAAAAAGCGGTCGATCAACCAAGCCTAGTCCACCATTTCCACCTCCTGCTACCATTCTCTCTTGTGCGTGTGGTGGGAAAGATGCAGATGTGGCAGTCTGTTTTCTTACGGACCCACATGCCCAAGCAACGTGCCCGTAAGAAAAAAAGGTTTTGATGATTGTTAATCCCATATACTAGTTTTCCTGACTCGTGATTTACCACTGAACTTGATGTCGTGGGCTCTTGCAGCTTATTCATAAGCCTACTAGGAGTTGTAAGGCGTTCATTGTTGGTGTAGGCAGCAGGTGCGAAAAAACTGATGACGAATCATCACGCAGCAGCGGCAGCGGCACACCGATGACAATGCCGCCGCTACCCAAAAGCGTGCGTCTCAAGATCACCGCCACGCAACGCCGCACCCGGTCCCAGCTCTCATCGCTCGGCGGTCTCCAATCTCCCGCCAATCCCACGCCCGACGCCACGGGCGTCCGCTCCGCCGATGTCACCATGGATGAAGCGTCCCTGGGGCTGTGGGCCCGTGTCTTCTCCCACGCCGCTGACACCACCAGAGACGGAGCTTAGTTGGGGCCAACATGGGCCCTGACCCCCTGGTTTAACAAAATCCTTCTTTAGTGAACAGTAATGAAGTGTAAACTTAGCACATTTCTTTCAATCCGGCCCCTGCTGTGACCCAGATTTTGCTTGTTGGCCCCTGCTGGATTTGGTCTCAAGCTCCATCACTGGACACCACTACTGAGAACGCGCACCGTCCGCTCCCCGTCGTCGTCTACTTCCACGGCGGCGGGTTCGTCTCCTTCTCCCCGGCGTCGCGGCCCTACGACGCCTTCTGCCGGCGGCTGTGCCGCGAGCTCCGCGCTGTCGTCGTCTCCGTCAGCTACCTCCTCGCCCCACGCCACCGCTTCCCCGCCACCTACAACGACGGCGTCGCCGCCCTCCGTTACCTCGCCGCAAACAACGACTCCCTGCCAGCTGACGTGGCGCCGATCAACATCTCCAGCTGCTTCCTCGCCGGCGACAGCTCCGGCGGGAACATCACGCACCACGTGGCCCACAGATGGTCCTCCATCATCATGTCGTCATCGTCATCATCGTCGATGAAGAACCTTCACATCACCGGCGTCGTCCTGATCCAGCCGCTATTCGGCGGCGAGGAGCGGACGGCGGCGGAGTTGGAACTCGCCAACGTGTGTCCAATTCTGACATTGGCAACTGCAGATTACTACTGGAGAGAGTTCTTGCCCGAGGGCACGACGCGTGACCATGAGGCCGCACGCGTACACGGCGACAATGTGGACATGGATGCCTCCTTCCCGCCGATGATGGTGGTCGTCGGCGGCTTCGACTTGCTCAAGGATCGGCATGTGAGGTACGTGGAGGAGTTGCGGCAGAGGAAGAAGAACCCCGTGCGGATGGTCGAGTACCCTAATGCCATCCATGGGTTCTACATCTTCCCGGAGATCGATGACTCTATCTGGCAAGTTCATGGTGGATTTGAAGCTGTTCGTGCAGGAATGCAAAGAGAGGCTGTTAACTAATTAATTAGGCGTATGTCTCTTCTGGTTTTTTAGACAGTCACTGTTTGTTTGAGGCATGCATGCAGCACATTACTTGTTGCATTGTGTGGGAAATAAATTAAGTGACCAACTGGAAAACATTGTCCACATGTATTTATATAGTACACCTCCTCCAGACGGCCTTTGCATGCGGTGTGCAGGTCACTTTATTTCGTTGTGGCCTACTGCTGGACCTCCACCATGCATTTTTCATCTTCCCGGAAATCGTTGACTCTGACAAGTTCGTGGCGTGGTTGAACATGTCCGTCTAAGCACACACTAGTCTAATTGCGTCATCTGCTTCAGACTGTCACGGTTCGATGCATATGCCATTGTAGCTGAGCTCATTACTTGTGTGTAAAATAAATGGACAAAGCTAGAAAACAAAACCTTGTCCATATATATTTATATAGTACATTGATGATGTGTGTTACACACTCATATCATGTGATTTATTTATCTGCATCAATACAAAGTGTATTGTATTGGCATACACGTCCTTTGCTAACCTTCGACACGTTCAGTGAGAGTACGTGCAGCGCCCCTCCTCCAGGCCTTGTATGCGGATGTGCAGATGCCCGGCCAGGTCGCCTTCGTTGTGGACCACTCCTGGACCCTCCACCTCTTCAAATTTCTCACAAGATAATCATCCAGCGATTCAAATTTATTTGCCAACCTGCAATTCTGCACCAACTAGAGAAATGCATGTTAAGGTGACCAAATAACAGGTAATCATGCTCAACCCACCATATACATGGATCACATGGCTTGCACACATTGTCAAGCAGCATACACACATAGATATCAAAACCCTGCAAACATTAGCATTATTAAACCCATAATTATTCTTGTCTCTGCGCCATATATAATGTACCACCACCACAACGACACGACATGACGACAACCACTGAGCAAGAACGACTACAATGAGTAACCTGATGACCTGCAAACACTCGCAAGTGAATGCTCACCCATCACCGCGCGAGACTTACGACGACGACACTGTAAATAAAGACGATTGACAACTATGGTGGCATAGGTGCTGACGCTGGCTAATGTTGCTACTAAGCTATTACAGACTTCCCAGAAGCCAAGATATTAGGAGCTCTCGTTTAGCATGTTCTAAGCTCTCAGAGATGGATGGGTTCTTCAATCTGAACATGCTGCTCCTTTCTGCCACTCCGCTTTACCTGCGCTGCCGGAAGCACGGAGGAGCCTGGCGCTCCAGCTCCTGCATTATCGAACCATATATCAGGATTCAGAGTTCAGTGGAAATATAATAGGATCTCTCAGAATAATTTAATCACAAAATGTAATACCCTAAGTATAGCGTGGAACTTGTTGCGGATAACATAGAACTCATGCCTCACTCTCTCCAGTTTCTGGCGGCACCTGACAAGGAATAAACTTCATTAACTTGTGCAGCTAAACAAACGGGAAAGAACACGTCTTTGTAATTGCAAACTAAACAAAACCTGGATATTAAACTATCTCGGGCATAAAATTTGAAGTAATAACTAGTAGGTACTAACCCATCACTATCCTTCTGCTTACTGGAATCCCTTAACGCAACACAGGCGTCCTTCACTTTGTTAGCACCAACACTGCAATGTGCAAGTACACAAATCCCAGGAAGGTTGATTTAGTAAAATAAAACAGCAAATAGCAAGGCATCATCTGATGCACGAAAGCACAGAACATTTAATGAACAAAGCAGGGATGAGGTAGCACCATGAACTGCATCCCTTGAGCTGATGAATGCGAATGTCCAACTCGACAAAATCCACGACTGGCTTCTGCCTGCAAAGAAATGCAACAAAAGAGAGAGAGAGAGAGAGAGTAAATACAACCTCTCCCAAAGCAACAATCTGATCACGGGACATTAGAAGAAGCGAGTGGGCAAGAGCAAGAAACACTTACAGCAGCATGGTGAGTTGGCCGATGATGCGGTTTCCTTCATTGCAGAAGAGCGTGATCACCTCAGTGATGAAGTCCGGCGTGGTCTCATCCTTGAGTATCTGCAGCTGTTGGAAGTATGGAACTAGTTGTCAAGTAAACCCTAGCCACGCGCAGCTCAACACACAAAAATCTTAACGAAGTACACAATCTGTTCAACCACTACTATATTTCCCCAAGAATGACACCAAACTAAGAGCATCCAGAGGTTGAACGGCTTACCGTGGCACACAAGTTGTCCAGGAGGGCGTTGAACTGGTTCGGTGATAAGGCAGCCATGGATTGCAGCGGTAGCGGCGAGCGAGTCGGCAGAGAGGGCAGCACGGAAGAGCTCGTTGTAGGGGACTAGAACTGGAATGGGAGTGAGATGATAGGAATGGGCGTCGGGCGCCCTTTAAATAGGCAATTTCGATGCCTACGAGGAGCGGGGGTAGGTGAACTTTGCTTGCCTTGGGTTCCTTCAGTTATTTTTACTTGTTTTTTACTGTAGATGGTTTTAATTACTACTACTTCATTTGATAGGTGGCATGCTAGGCAGTTTTCAATGCATGCCTTTCTTTTCCAGCTTGCTGCTCAATGACGCTAGTTTTTTATTTATCTAGTAGACTACCAAAAATGGCAGCTGTATGCATTTAATAGTTTGAACGTCTGTTTGCACTGTATTATGTGGAGGAAGCTTAGTGGTGCTTTCGTCTCATGTCACCAATATGACCGTTTTGAGGAATTTCAATTTATATAAAAAAAATAAATTTAGCATAAATATGTAAAACCAGCATATTTATGCATATGATAAGAGTGGTTTAAACAATTTTATGTATAGGCATAGACTATCACAATATAGTTGCAAATAATGCTATTTTATTCACCAAATAACATTGTTGGTTGTTTATGTCTTATTGGCAATATAATATCACGACAATCTAGCTCAAAGGAGAAAATGCATTTATACATGACATATAAATCAAGTGTAGCAGTGAAGGAATCATCATTATTTGATTGCTTTGTCACTAACAATTTACAACATGCTTTCAATTATTGCAAACTAGTAACGCGCGATGGCATTCGACAATATCACCCCAATTCAGCTTAAAGAACAAAATGCTTGTATTGTAACCGACAAATAGGTTGTGTGTGATAACTAAGTAATCATTAGCTTACCACTTTGTACCATTACCTATCTCTGACATGTGTCGACTCATTCTAGACTAGTAATGCACTGCAACATTCTGACAATAGCACCCCCAATTCAGCTCAATGAAGAAAAAGGCTTTTGCCACTGAAAAATATATATGTTGGGTGGAATAACGACAAAATAACTATTAGTTTATTGCTTTTGTGTCATTGCCTATCTATGACATTTCATTTTAAAAACTTTTACCAAAATGAGGATATATAAGTGTTCTTGATGTCAATCCAAAATATTGTGACAACCAAGGTAATTAATTAAATAAACATGATGCATATGTTGATATACGAGATTCAATGGCAAAAGGATGCACCTCTCCTGCATTCTTCTATTTTATGGACTTAGTAATTCTAATAAATCATTTTCTTAAAATATATATATTAAATAAATTTTGTATTTATATTTTCTATCTACTGGATATTGTGATATTTTCATTGGATTCCTTTTCACTTTCATTCATGTTTTGCCTTCTTCAATATAATGGTAGTATTAAATTCCTGCTCTGTTTTGTAGGTGTCACCTTCATTTATGTGACCCAACTTTTACTTGTTTTTTTGGATGGTTTTAATTTCTACTGCACTTAAATGCATGACAGGTTTTATTGTATGCCTTCCTTTTCCAGTTGTTAACTTAGTGATGCTAGCCTTTTGGTTTATATATGATAGCAAACAAAAATGCCAGTTGTGTGTATTTGATATTGAAACATCTACTTTCACTGCATTTCATGGAGGTAGCTCCGTAGTATTTTCATACCGTGCCGCCAACTTTACCCTTTTTTTAGCCTCTCATACAAGATACAATTGTAGCATCTGCTCATGTACGCACGCACACACTCACTTCACCACAACGCACACCTACACACACCCACGCACACGTCCAAACCTACAACTATACCAGCAACGAAGACCATATCCTTCTAGAGATCATCGAAGTTCAACAGAATCCGATGCGCAACAGGGACGTTGCCCTCCCATTGTGGCTCCATGCTTTGAGAAGCAGTACTTGGAAATTATTTGGGACTAGGATCCCTGGTGCGACACTACACGTCGATCCCACAGATCAAACCTGGGCGGATAGCCAGCCAACCACCGGAACTACCACCGAGCTACGAGCTCGTTTGAAACTTTACCGTTTCTAGAAACAGATTTAGACAATGCTCTTGTTTGATTTATCATTCTAATTTTTTTTTGGTTTTGAATGAATAGGATTCTTAACTTTAATTTTCTGTTGGTTGGTTGTTACCCAGTGACTCTGTCCCGAGGACACTTTTTTATAATTATTTGGGGTATGGTGCTCCTCCAGTCCAATACAGTTATTATCCTGTCGGCTTGTTATATGACACCTTTTATTTTCTATGACTGATAATCACCCACACAGGTAATACAACATATATTGACTAACAAATTTAATTTCAAAGGAAGACGAAGAAACAAGTCCCATCACTTGCACAAATACTCTTTCCAGTGGATGGTCCTTGGGTCAAAATTAAACATTTGATCTTCAAGGGTGTTCATCTCTTCATGGTCAGCCTGAGTCACTCCAAGTTCATGTCATCATAGCTCCATCAACAGAAATGTAAATAAGATCACCAGCGTGAGTTTATTATGCTGAACTGAGTTTGAGTAAGTATAAACTGAACAATAGGTGAGAAATTACCATCCTTTCAAGAGTGCAAAAGGCACGTTGATATCAACAAGAAGCATCACAAACTTGCACTTGCGGTTCATGTCGTTGTACAACCGTGAGAAGAGCCCACGGAGCAGCAGGTTCACCAATTTGAAAATCTGTACATGTCCATTAAATTTATTTAGCAAGCAAAATAAAAATAATCTAAAAAAAAGATACGGAATAAAAATTATCATAACTAGTGACAGGTGGGTAATAATATAGTAACTAAATGACTTTATGTTTTCTATCAATATTATATGTAACCCTCATGCGCTGCCGCTGTGCCTTTCTGTTTTTTCTTCTTGCGCCGCCGTGGATGCCATATCGGGCATCACAATCAGACGCGTGAGAAGTGAGAAGGCACCAGTTCGAGTGGTGGGGCGGCATAATCAAATCAGTAACTACGCAATTGAAGTTTGGCGTGGGATTGAAGGATTTCCGTTTGGTAGGTAATTCAAATGCAAATTTTTACTAAGTTTTCTACTTGATTACTCGATTGTACGTCTTTTCCATATCTAGTTTATTAGGGATTCTAGCCTAGCACATTGTGAGATTGGACCATACAATTGTATTGTGTGAGATCAGAAATGATAAGTGGATCAGGAATGATAAGTGGGCGCTGCGAACCAAACTGAGATTTCTCATGTTGAATTACTTATATTTATCTTGATTAGTTAGATTATGGTCTTATAGAACTATAATGCTTGTGTCAAGTTAAACCAGGATAGGCAAGCGATCTATTCAAAACTAATGTCATTATTTACTGAGTTTATATTCTTGAGTCAACAATTTGTATTTGGATTACTCGTGGCCTTAGGATTCATAGTTACTCATTTGTATCTGGATTACTTAGCTTGTGGCATAAGATCTATTGGCAAGGAAAATGATTGTTATTAAGCATGAAAGTCATGCAGATCATGTTCCTATTAAATGTGACAGCAATAAATTATTAGTGATAGACATATTGTATAATTTGTGTTCTGCTCGAATCATTTGCTTTTTCTTATATAGAGTTTGATTGGTTTACTTATTTGGATGGGAGACACATTACAAACCTCATTGAATATCACTAGATTGTCACCAAGACATTCAGAAGTGAGGATGAAGGAATTAGGTTCTACAACAAGTATGCTTGAGAAAAAGGGTTTAGTACAAGGAAATCCTATGTTGATAGAAGAAATGCTGCAAAGGAGACACGAGTTAGAGTGATTGTCTGTAGTAAACAGGGATTTGTGAATTGAAGCATATAAATAAAGAGAAAAGGATAAGAAATGCACGAAATGTCACTCGAGAGGGGTGTGGAGCAAAAATCACCATTCAACTTAGCATGGATATATGTCTGTGGTTTGTGAAAGACTTTATTGATGACCATAATCATTCATTATCTCCACTAGGTGAGAGATGTTTTCTCCGTTCCCATTGCGTTCAAAAGGAAGAGATAATTGAGATGGAGATTGCAAGAGTCCGAAAACACCAAATCATGAATATAATGAAAAAACAATATGAGGTTTACCAGAACCTAGGCTTTATAGAAATAGACCTGTATAATTTTTGTTAACGGTACAAGATGGAAATAATTGTGGCAGGAGATGCTGAAACGGTGTTGAGCCATCTAAATGCAAGACAGGTGAGAGACCTAGTTTTCTTCTTTAGATTTGAGGTTGATGAGCAATGACAATTGAAGCGGTTATTTTTGTGTGATAGTCAATCCCGTCTTGATTATGAAACATTTGGGGACGTCGTTGTATTTAAGGTACATATAGAACCAACTGTTATAGGCTATCATTTGTTCCTTTTGTTGGATTGAATCATCATAGGAGCACTGTTATATTTGGTTGTGGCATAATTTCAGAGGAAACCGTCTAGGGCTATGAGTGGCTACTAAAGACGTTTTTAACTGTCATGTCCCAGAAGCATCCCATATCAGTTATCATAGATGGTGATCTCGCCATGCAAGCAGCTATAAGGGCTATCATGCCATACTGTAACCACAAGTTGTGCACCTGGTATATTAAGCAGAATATAATTAAACATTTCCATCTAGTCCATACAAGATAAGCACGTCATGGGTCTTCTTCTTTCACCTTTTTGGATGACCTCACAAGTAATCCATGGTGGTACATGCGACAAACATCAGATTTTGAATGAGGATATTAGCGTAAAATAAGATCAAATAATTTTCTACGTAAAGAATAATGAATACCCAATGAAGAAACTGATATAATCAAGTAAAAGAAAACAAGATGATGTAAGTTAGAGCATGCTAGCCATGGCCAAAGTGCTCTTGCCTAGGTTTTATTAGTCGCCATGGCTCTAACCGAGCCAACATGCTTTAGGTGACTCACGAACGACTCCGTGTTGCCTCTAACAATTAGAGTAAATCATAATAAACTATGTAAATCACGCTTCCTTCCATTACCCCTGGCCTTCTATATTGCTGACCGGGTGAAATTACTATCTTATCTTCAATACTTAAGTACATTCAAGGTACATTTAATTGTAGACCATTAGATCAAGGCCGGTGGACGGTTCATGTTCCTTGCAACCATCGGAAAAGATCTCAATATTTATTATTTGTTGTTGCTCCTCTTCAATCTAGTAGTCATTTGTACTAGAATTTATATTAATATTTATTTTCATAGGATTATTGTAGTAGCAGAAAATAAAAAATCTATTACTAATGACTGCCCGATTTCAGTCTAATGCTGTTGGGCATCTCCCATATTTATTACCTCGAGGGGCAGTTTGTAGGCAAGTACCATGTAGAGATGGCAGCGCATGGTAGCGGTGAAGAAGTACATCTCCTTGGTTGGGATGACCTCGCCATTCTTCCCACACGTGGATTCTCATAGAAGTACCGGCGGCCAGCCTCGTAGAGCATGGAGTAGGTCGCCGGATTGCTCAGCGACGAGGTACAATGGTACACGGCCCTTCTTCTCCGAGTGCGCTGCCATCGCGGGCATCATGGCGTTCACCACCATGTCCCCCAGGATGATGTTCACTACCATGCTTTACTCCAATCACGTTCACGTTACCATATCTGCATGCGACAAGTTAAATGCCCCTTCTTTTAGAAAAAGGAACTAAGTCCCGGCCTCTACATCAAATACACACACTACCATAAATCTGCACTGTAGCGGCAGGCTAATATGTTCTGTAGTGGCGGGCCAACCAACACACCGCAGTACAAATGTAGCTAAAAATATAACTTCATTGCGGCGGGTCTTTTATGAGAAAAACAACATGCTGCTAGAAACATTATTGTAGTGACGGGTGACAATATCACACGCCGCTAACATAGACCCAGAAAAACAAAAAAAAAAGGCTGCATCCAGGCCCGTCTGTGCCCACGGGCCCAACCTCAGCCCCTAAATCGGAGCCCATATCTAGGCCCGTGACGCCGCCTAATGGCTGCCGGGTGAAGAGGGCAGCCAGATCTGGAGGGGGGAGTGCATCACGCAGGATCCTTAACATTGGAGTCTGCTGTTGCACCGTTGGGGAGGACGTCGCGTCGCCAGAGAGGAGTCTGCCGCCGCGCCAGAAGGTGTGGGGGAGGGGCGTCATGCTCAAGCGCCAGATCTGGGGCCCCCGCCCGCGAGGCCGTAGCTTGCCTGTAGGTTCGGTCGCCCCGTAGCCACCGCCACCAGGCCTCTCGCGAGGCTGCCCCGGCCAGATCCGTGACGAAGGGCTGGAGAGGAGAGTAGAGGGAGGCGCCGTCCTGCTTGGGAGGGAGGAGGAGGGTGCGAGATTCCTCGACGAGGAGGCAAAGGAGGGGGATCCGGCTGTAGATCCACCGCCGCCGCCGCCCTTGGTCACCCGCCACTCACGCACAGTCGCGGATGCACAACGCCACCTCCCAAGCTCGCCGCTACTGGATCCGGCCCCGCCGCATGCCAAGAAGGGACGGGGGAGGGGCGCCGCTGCCGGATCCGGCCCCGCCGCACACCGAGAAGGGACGGGGGAGGGGCGTCGTCGCTGAATCCAGCCTCCGCGCCGAAGAAGGTCGGGGCGCGCCACTGCCCTCCTCCTCGGGGGGCGTGGTTGGAGGCGAGAGGGTGAGAGAGAGAGAGAGAGAGAGAGAGAGAGAGAGAGAGATACGAGGGATATAGTGGCCGGTGGCTTGGGAGAGAGAGTGGGGGTGAAGAGTTAGGGTTGAGAGAGGAATATTTATTAGAGAGAGGTATTTTAAATGGGCCAAAAATGAAATGAGCTTTAATTTTTAGCACCAGCTCACAGTATGATCTGCCGCTAAAAATTGATTTTTAGCGACGGATCATATTGTGAGCCGCCGCTAAAAATAGAGTCCATTTATAGCGGCAGGCCGCAATGTGATTTACCGTTAAAAAATAATTTTTAGTTGTGGACCATATTATGAGTCGCCGCTAAAATCTGGAAGGCCACTGTAGAAGCGGATCTCTTCAAAATCGCCGCTACGAGTTTTTTTACAACGCTGCTATATATCCTTTTTGTTATAGTGATAGCCTCCACATTATTTTAAAATTCAGCCATAACAGGTGATCGAGCAGGGAACAAAGCACAGAAATCTAAACCAATTATATTATTGTGCTTCCAACCGTTGTTGGCAAGCTCCAGAGCAATAATCTCTAAGAGCTTGTCCGTGAGAATACCACTATTTAGATAAAGCACATTTTAATCAACACATATGACGATTGACCAGTTAACGACCTTTCGTAGAAGTTGATTCATGGTTGTAACAATGTTGACAATGGCGTCGATGTCCTTGGCCAGGTCCTCTAGAATCGGTGTCTCCAGCCCCAGGTTCTGATATATGATGTCTCCAGCCAAAGCAACAACCTTCTCCTCGACCAACTGCTGGAACCCCTCTTCTCTGTGCTTCTCTCTTAGGAGGCCGAACAGCCGGGTGCCAATCACCTGATGCACACGGATCATATAGTGAGGGGTTCTTTGATTAATCTAGCTAGCTTGTTATCAAGACGAAGAAGTTTTGGTTTCCATAGATGGAATATATATCTATGTCAGGAGTAGCTAACAATAATTTTATAGAGATATTAAGGAAGACCGGAGTGCATGAATGACGGCCATCCAATAGTTTGATCTAACGGTATAGATTTCATAACCTAAAATCATAACTACTGGCTAGTAGTTTCTTAATTTTGAGAGCAATATTAAAAAAAATAAGAGTTGTAGATTTACAGTAATTAGTTTATATTGTTATAAATAAAGTTATATTAATAATCTCATTAATAAATAATATTTTATATATTTTAAGATAAACTAACATTTTAATAATTTAGTAGACTCAATATTCTATTATGAAAATAAATATAAATTTATTAATTAAAAGTGTAATTATGAAATTATCCTCAAACTACTAGCTAGTCTCTACAATCTATTAATTGAGGTACGGTCATCCACTTCGTGTCCACAAAGTTAGAGATTGACTCCAAATCAGTTTTGTACCTTCTATATCAAGTACCGAATTGTAAAAATCATAACTCCCACATCCGGAGATTAAATGAGGCAAACTTAGACTCTATCTTGTAGCTGTCGAAAAGTTCTATAACTTTGGTATTCAATAGAAGTTCATATCCTACAGTTTTAATTTCTAAATATACGATGCAAAAATATTTGTTCTGATTCGGACTCCTCTGCGCAGGTTTCTGTGCGGGGCCCATATCTCCTAGCTTCGTAGTTTAAATAATATGATCCATATATATTTCAAAAAGGTATCAATGAGATCTACAACTTTTGTGTTTTAACTTTTTCCATTAGAGCAAGTATACAATTTCAAAATCGCGTTGCAATATAGTGCTATTTGTAAACTCCATGAATTAATTTTTTTCTTTTGGATAAAGTTTCTAGAATATAATAAATAATGGTGATAAAATTGTTACTTTTAACATATCAAATAATATACTAAGAAGCACCAACGATAATATAAATATAATATTTCATGTAAAAAATATTAATAATATTGTATATATCTAATAATTATATTGTATAAATAATTTATATTTAAATTATAAAGAGTGTTTTATTTTTTAAAGTCTGTAGCAACGCACGGATACTTTGCTAGTAGTTTTTTAAAACTACTGATATTTTAGACAGTAAAACTTATCTAGTTCTCTTTGTGAACCCGCTGCTTTGGATCGGTGCCTCACACGGGGAGGTAGATCTTGTTAACATCGGGTTGTAACTGCAGTATCTTCTCCACAACAACTGCAGCCAACACACATACATGTAGTGAACGGGCAACGTGTTTCCTAATGATTCATGAGAAGCATCATGTACATACTCTTCCTAAAGAATCCAGTTGATCCGGTTATGAGGATGCTCTTGCCCTTCTATGATCCTCGCCCCGTCCATTATGTTTCGTCTGTACGTAGTTTTATCTCTCAATCAACCTCTCTCTTTAGGGTGTGTTTGGTTTGGAGTTAAGAGGGATGGGGCGGGGCCATCCCTGTTTTTTAGGATGAGATGGTCCTTGTCGCTGTTTGTTTGGAGGATTAGGACGAGCCATTTTATTCTGTTTGGTACGAGAGATGAATGATGAATGAGTCCGTCTCTAATTTTGTTTGGATAGATATATGTGGATGAGAAATCTGAATAGATTGTGAGATTACCTCTTTATTTGCATAAAATTTAACGTAATTATAATTTTATTAATTTATCACTTAATTTTTTCAAAAAAGTAAATATTCTTTTTGCTTTTGTTTTTCTCATCGATACTTTAAAAAATCAATTAATTTATCAACCATTTTTTTTGTTTTTTCTCGTACGATGGCCTTCTCATCCTATGCACATGCTCGTTCAGAAGCGCGGGAGCGATGTGAGCCACTTGCTCGTGCTGGAGCGTGGGAACGACGTGCTGGAGCGCGTGAACGCGCGAACGTGAGCCACGTGCTGGTGCGGAAGCGCGCGAGCGGGAGCCACGGGCGGGAGCGCGGGCGCGCGCGCGCGCGAGCCACGAGGGCCGCACGGTCCGCTCGTTTTGGAGGGACGGGGCCATCCTCGATTTTGGTCGAATATTCCTCCGGTGGTGGCCTCGCTGCTACATGACCCCAGATCAAACACCACCAAAAAAATGGCCGCCCCCTCCCATCCCTCCTAATACATGCAATCAAACACACCCTTAATTTCTGGTCCTCTCTCTTAATGCGGTCTTTTTCTTTGCTTGCCGCTTCCTTTTTGTGTGTGTGTGAGAGAGAGATTCAGAATATGCTGCTATCTATCTATCCACCAGCTGCTGTAGCGGGACACATATTTATAGGCAGTGGCGGAGCCAGGAATGAACATAAGAGGGTGCTAATTTTTTTTCAAATGATTAATGAACGACGTTGATGATGTAGAATTTGACAAACAGCAGAAGGTAAAGGCAGCAGTATTGATTCTGATTCTTGAGGTGAATAGCATTTTTTTCTGTTGTGTTTACACTTAATAGTGGTTCATAGGTAGCGTGCTACGTTACTTTGTTAGATAGCAGTCCAGAAATTGTCCAAATTTTCACGCTGATACACAGGAGGCTACTTATATTTTCTAGGCCAAGGTGGTGCTGCAGCCCCCCAGCAGGGGGTGCAGTTCCGCCCCTGTTTATAGGCATGCAGTCGGTCATTTGGGCACATGTAAGTAATGCTGGTGGTTTTTGTTGCTTTTGGTTCAGTTTTACCGAACATCCGGTTTATCGTAAAAATCAACTATGTATACAGTAGCAAAAACAGTTTTTAGTCAGTTTTTTGGTTTACCTATCAGTTTTTAGTGAGGAATAACTAGCACTGTAGCGTTTTTTTTTATCCCAGCTCTCAACTCCGAAGAGTTTAGGTACAAGAGGCATATAATATGTTTAGATTTTAGAACATAGTGATACCGTCATGCGCTCTAAGCTACACGTAGCTTGATGCTAAGCATGCATGCTCCTACAGCATAATTACTCAGCATTAGTGTTCGTATTTATAACTAAATATTATTTTAGTGGTTGTGCTATGACCTGACATGCATGCTCCTTGACTACATCATGATTAGCAGTATTAATCGATCACGTTTCAAGAGTCGTTTCCCGTGAATGAATGGATTAATTTGCATGTCATTGTTTATTGTTGCCTTGTTTACTCAGTATTTATGTGTAGTAATTTTGTGTGTGAAAGGACAAATAATTCATAGAAAAGAGTTGTATGTGTATTATCATAAGATTGTGTTTTAGGTGTATATATTTTTTCAAATTTTAAATACACAATTTTAAATTCCAAAGGTGTTTTTTCTAATAATGTCCAAGTTAAAAGAGTTGTATGAGTCTTGCACGAGATAGTCCTAGTATAACCCATCACTGACAATTGGCCCCAAGATGGCACCAAGCTCACATACGTGTTGGGTACTAGGTTAGAGGATCAAAGTTCATTGTTACCCAATGTTTGCACTCTGATTGTAAATAGGTTCCAAGAAACAGATTTCTTTGACTTTATTTTATGTGGATTTGTCATCTCATTGTTTGAGTAGTTAGGTTTAGTATTTTCTCATTGTCACTTGCCACCCACTTTGTATTAAAGGGGCCTACTATTGGTAGTTCTAGCTCCTTGACTGCATCTTGGTCATTGCTATGTCATTATCAAGCATTTAATCGATCAAGCTTCAAGAGAATTTTCATAATTTCTATGTCATGTCGTTGTTTATTGTTGCCTTGTTTATTACTTAGTATTTCAGTGTAGTAATTTTTTGTGTAAAAGGACAAATAATTTATAGAAAAGAGTTACATATGTAATAACATATGACTGTGTTTTACATGTATATATTTTTCCTCAAATTTTAAAATGCACAATTTTAAATTCCAAAGGTGTTTTTTTTGTAATGTTCAAAAGTGATTTTGCTACACTAGCTAAAACCGGATCTAGACAATGCTCTTTGTTAAGATTATTGTTCTATTTTATTGGTCTTGAATGAAAAGGATTCATAACTTTTTAGTTGGTTGGTTGTTAGGCTGACTCCAACAACCAGAATGCATTTCGAAGAGGCAAATCTCGATTTGCCTCATGTGTACAGTGATGACTTCAGTAGGGTCTCCAATAGAACATGTAATTTAGAGAGGCAAATCGTCGTCGATGCCACGCGCAGCCGATGCCGCTCACCCTGCGACCGCCTCCGCGCTCACGAGCTCGTGCTCCCTCGCCACCGTGCAGCCTGCTCGCGAGCTCGAGGTCCCCGCCGCGGCGCCGCCCGCTGCGAGCTGGAGCAGCCCCCTGCTCACGAGCTCGAGCTCCCCGGCCGCCACGCCACCCGCCGCTAGCTGGAGCAGCCACGCGCTCACGAGCTCGAGCTCCCCCACCGCCGCACCGCCCGCCACGAGCTGGAGCAGCCCCGCGCCCCTGAAGCATCTAGGCCCTTCTTTAGTGTTTTGGTAATTAATGACGACCCTTATTTTTGACTAACTACGTTGTTGAGATGATTATGGTTGTAGTCAAAACAAGGGATGGAATGATGGATGAAGTGATATACATATGGATGACTCAAGGCAAAGGTATCTTGATAGGGTTTTTCTATTTTACCGGTCACAAGGAGATTAGAGATGAGTGACCGGATTATAGGTTAAATGCCGTACTATCAAGAGGGGTCGATGAAATGACCTTGAGTATCCATGGTTGTCACAAATGCTCAATTCCTATCTTTGTGAGTGGTTCTGTGTGAGTTGAGTGTGCCCATCTCCTTGAGAGAAAGCAATGAGTAAAAGAAGGGGGGGTTGGCAGGTCACTCCTGGCGGTCAGACCGCCAGGACCCGCGGTCTAACCGCCGATGCTCTCCAGAGACGGCCAAAGGAGTGGCCTCTCTGGTTGCTCGGGTGATGGCCCTACGGTCTGACCGTCGTTAACCACGGTCTGACCGTCAGTGCATGTCTGGTGTCGACAGAGACTTTGTGCTCGGGTAAAAGTTGAAAGTGTCCCAATGGTCTGACTGTGGATGATGACGGTCTGACCGTCGGGCTCGTGTCAGAACGAGTTTGAAAGTCAAACTAGCCGTTGGGTTGTACGATGGTCCGACCGTGGGGAGTCACGGTCAGACCGTCCGGTGCGCAGAAAGCTGTAACGGCTAGTTTTCAAAGGGTGGCCTATTTATACCTCCTCTATACCGTGCATAGGGGGGCTTTTGGCTATGAGAAAAGCATTGTACACCCTTTGGAGCTGATTCCCTTCTCACACAAAGCCTTAGTGGAAAGATTGCAAGTGTGTGAGTGTGAGTGCCCTAATCTTGAGTGTTTTGAGCATTGTGGCACTTGGGATCCTCAAGCAAGCGTCATCGACTTGTTACTTTTGGAGGTGGCCGCCTCCTAGACGGCTTGGAGGAGTCAAATTCGTGAGCCCTTCAAGAAGCTTGTGAAGGAGGTCCGGATTCTTGTGAGAGGTGCGGTGCTCACCTCGCCGGAGCGGTGAAGAGCAACCCTAGTGGAATCGAGGTTTGGAGAGGTTCAAGGTATTGATTGTTTTCTATCTCAAGTTGTTCTTTGTGAGCCCTTCTTGTGGTGGAGAAGTGGATACTTGAGGAGAGAAGCACTTCATACGCTTGAATCCGCCTCAACGTGGATTAGGGGTGATCAGCAAATCACCGAGACCACGGGAAAATATCCTTTGTCTCTTGACTTGTATTTTCATATGTTGTTTACATACTAGAAATTGATTGATGTATGTCATCTAGGATTGTTAACCTACTTTAGCTCTAACCTAGGTTTAGTTGTCAATTTCTTGCTTTTATCCAATTGTCTTTAAATTCCGCAATTAGTTGGATAGTTAGCTTTTAAATTTTTAATTCGGCTATTCACCCCCGCTCTAGTCGGGGTCCTTCGATCCTACAAGTGGTATCAGAGCAGGTTCTCCCTAAATTGATTGGAATTCATCTTCCGGGAGAAGGATTATAGCTAGTAACACGGTGAATGTTGGCCACGCACCATTCTTTGATGGTCAAGACTTTGATTATTGGAAGACATGTATGTTGATTCATCTTGAGGCCATGGGGGAGACCGTGTTGAATATTGTGGAAGAAGGTTATGTGGTTCTTGATCCGGCACATCCCACTCCCGCCGACAAGGAAAATATCAAGGCCAATGCTCAAGCCAAGAACATTCTTATTCGGTCCCTATGCAAGGAGGAATATCATAGAGTGTGCAAGCTCAAGACCGCATATGAGATGTGGAACACTCTATTGGAAGCTCATGAGGGCACCAAGATGGTCAAGAGTGCCAAGTTGTTTATTTACAAGGGCAAATTTGAAGGATTTGCATTGTTGCCCAATGAAGAGTTGAAGGCCGCCTTTCAAGATTGAACAACATTGTGAATGATCTCAAGGATCTTGGTCATGATGTTCCCAATGTTGATATATCTCATAATTTTCTTAGAGCTTTGCCATCCAAGTATGAAACAATTATCACTATGCTTGTGAGATCAAATTTGGAAGAAACAACTCCTTCGGAAATCTTGGGTGAAGTTCTCACTCATGATATCTTCAAGCAATCTCAAGTGGCTTCTAGGGGTGATCAAATTGATATGAAGAAGAAGAGTGTTGCTTTCAAGGCTAGTGGGTCCAACAATGATGATGATGATAATGATGAAGAGAGTGACTCCAACGATGATTATGAGAATGTAGCCTTGATGGTGAGGAAGTTCAAGAAATTCATGAAGAAAGGCAAGTATGGTGGATTCAACAAAAATTACAAGTCATCCAAGAAGAATCCATTTGCAAACAAGAAATGCTATGAGTGTGGAGAATTTGGCCATATCTCTACAAATTGCAAGAAGAAGAATCATAGTGATGATGATGATGATGATGAGCCAAGAAAGAACAAGAGATTTGTAAAGAAGAAGTTTCTCAAGAAGTTCTCCAATAAGAAAAATGGCAAGGCATATTATGTTGAATGGGATTCCGATGCTAGTTCGGATTCCGATTCCGATGATGAAGATGACAAGCCTTCCAAGAAGGGTCTTGCCGGCATTGCCATCAAGGAAGCTCCATCTCTATTCAATTCACATTATTGCTTCATGGCAAAAGGTGAATTCAAGGTATGCAATGATGACTATGAGCCTTCCTATGATGAACTAGTTGAAATGCTTAGTGAACTTGATGATGTGTTAGGGGATATAAAGAGCAAGTATAAGGACTTGAAGAGAAAGCACTTTTCTCTCCAAGACGCTTATGATGAGCTAAAGTCATCTCATGAGGATCTAAAATAAACTCATGAGAAGCTTGAGGAAACTCATAAGACTTATGTAGCCCAACACACCAACAAGGTCCAAATTGATTCCGGTGTGTCTTGCAATTTGATTAATGATATGCCTATTGCTCATGTTACTTCTTCTAGCATATCTACCTCATGTGATGATTTACTTGCTATACCATGCTCTTCTAAGATTGATGCTTGCATGAATGATGTGAATGCTTGTGATCCCTTTCTTATTGTTGAAAATCATGAATTAAGGGACACCGTTGATCATCTTGTTGATGCTCTTGCTAAGTGTCACAAGGGTGAAAATGTTTTTAATGAAATGTGGAAGTGTCAACGGTCACTCTCAAGCATGAGGGTCTTGGATATATCCCCAAGAAGAACAAAAATGTCTTTGTTGCTAAAAAGTCCACTTTTGTTAAAGAAAGTGGCTTGTATTGCTCTATGTGCAAGAATACCGGACATCTTGCAAAAGAGTGCACCAGTAAGAAGATTGCTAATGTTGCTATGGATCCTTCTTACATGCTTGTTAAATCATTCAATGGTGTTGTGCATGCTAAGATTGTTGGTAAAAATAATGTTCATGCTAAGACCAACATGAATGGCACATTTGGCAATGGAATAAAGAAAAGGTCCATTTGGGTGCCAAAGGTGTTGGTGACTAATCTCCAAGGACCCAAGCAAATTTGGGTACCTAAGAACAACTAAATATGTTTTATAGGTGAACTACAAGTCCGGAGGAAGGCATTGGGTGCTTGATAGTGGATGCACTCAACATATGACCGGAAATGGGAAAAGGTTCACCTCAATTGAAGAAGGAAATTCCGATTGTGAAAGGATCACCTTTGGTGATAATAGCAAAGGAAAAGTGAGAGGAATGGGAAAGATTGCTATCTCAAATGACCTCTCAATCTCTAATGTATTGTTAGTTGAATCTTTGAGCTACAACTTACTATCCGTGGCTCAATTGTGTGATCTTGATCTAATTTGCAAATTCTCACCAAGTGGCGTTGTGATTACAAGTGTGAAGGATGATAGTATTATCTTCAAGGGATTCTGTCATGGCAATCTTTATCTTGTGGATTTCTCTTCTAGTGAGGCAAGCTTAAGCACATGTCTATTCACAAAGTCATCCAAAGGTTGGTTATGGCATAGAAGGCTTGCCTATGTTGGAATGGACCAACTCAAGAAATTAGTGAAGCACAACTTGGTTGTTGGTATGAAGGATGATGTCTTGTTTGAAAAGGATAAATTATGTAGTGCCTGTCAAACCGGGAAGCAAGTGGCTAATACTCATCCTACCAAGAGTATCATGTCAGCTTCAAGGCCTTTGGAATTGTTGCATATGGATTTATTTGGCCCTACCAAATATCAAAGCATTGGTGGAAATAGCTATTGTCTTGTCATTGTTGATGACTTCTCAAGATATACATGGGTGTACTTCCTTAGTGACAAATCAATTGTATTCGCCATTTTCAAAGGGTTTGCCAAAAGAGCCGAAAATGAGTATGAATTCAATATCAAGAAGATTAGAAGTGACAATGGCTCCGAATTCAAGAATATAAGAATTGAAGAATATTGTGATGAAAAGGGAATCAAACATGAATTCTCAACCAAGTACACCCCGGAGCAAAATGGAGTTGTTGAGAGGAAGAATAGAACATTGATTGAAATGGCAAGATCAATGCTCTCCGAGTACAATGTATCGGACAATTTTTGGGCCGAGGCAATCAACACCGCTTATCATGCATCAAATAGATTATATTGCCACCGGTTGTTAAAAAAGACACCTTATGAGTTGCTCATTGGAAGAAAACCCAACATCTCCTATTTTCGTGTCTTTGGATGCAAATGCTATATCTTGAAGAAAGGAGCAAGACTATCAAAATTCCAAAGCAAGTGTGATGAAGGATTTCTCCTTGGGTACTCCTCTAATAGCAAGGCCTACAGAGTGTACAATCAAAATTCGGGCTAGTAGAGGAAGTATATGATGTGGAATTTGATGAAACAAATGGATCTCAAGATGAGCAAGAAAATTTGAATGATGTGGGAAATGAAGAATTGAGAAATGCTATGAAGAACATGACAATTGGTGATGTGAGGCCTAAGGACGAAGATGACTCAAATGTGAACCCTTCATCACTCTTTCAAGTGAATCAAGATTCATCAACCTCTAGTGCTCAAGCACAAGCTAGTGATGGTGGTGAGTCAAATCTTCAACTGGAAAATGGCTCAACCTCCAAGCCATCACAAAATGCTAGTGGTCATCCGAAAATCCACCATGCCATTGCAAAAGATCATCCGGTAAATCAAATTGTTGGTGACGTAAGCAAAGGTGTTCAAACTAGATCAAGACTTGCTGCATTGTGTGAACACTTCTCTTTCGTGTCTTGTGGTGAACCAACTAAGGTAGAGGAAGCTTTGAGAAACCCGGATTGGGTAAATGTTATGCATGAAGAATTGAACAACTTTGCCCGAAATAAAGTTTGGGAGTTAGTTAAGAGGCTACAAGATCACAATGTTATTGGCACAAAGTGGATTTACAAGAACAAGCAAGATGAGAATGGAGTAGTTGTGAGAAACAAAGCAAGATTGGTTGCACAAGGCTATACTCAAGTTGAGGGATTGGATTTTGATGAAACATTTGCTCCCGTAGCTAGACTTGAGGCAATTAGAATTTTACTTGCATATGCAACTAATCACAAGATCAAGCTATATCAAATGGATGTGAAGAGTGCCTTCTTGAATGGCAAAATTAGTGAGCTTGTCTTTGTTGAGCAACCACCGGGCTTTGAAGACCCAAAGAAGCCAAATCATGTTTATAAGTTGTCCAAGGCTCTATATGGACTCAAGCAAGCACCTCGTGCTTGGTATGAGAGATTAAGGGATTTTCTTGTCTCAAAGGGCTTCAAAATTGGAAAGGTGGACACCACCTTATTCACCAACAAGATTGGCAATGATCTCTTTATATGCCAAATCTATGTGGATGATATCATCTTTAGATCAACCAATCAAGAATTTTGTGAAGAATTTGGTGAAATGATATCCCGGGAATTTGAAATGTCCATGATTGGTGAATTGAGTTTCTTCCTTGGTCTACAAGTGAAGCAAATCAATAATGGGACATTCATCTATCAAAGCAAATATGTGAATGATCTTCTCAAGAGATTTGGAATGGAAAGTGCAAAACCAATGTCTACTCCCATGGGAAAGAATGCACATCTTGATCTTGATGAAGAAGGCAAACCGGTTGATCAAAAGCTATATCGGTCTATGATTGGAAGCTTGCTATATCTCACCGCATCTAGGCCGGATATTATGTTTAGTGTTTGCATGTGTGCAAGATTTCAAGCCGCTCCTAAAGAAAGCCACATGATTGCCGTCAAGAGAATATTGAGATATTTGAAGCAAACTAAAGATATGGGTTTGTGGTTCCCAAAGGAGGGTCAATTTATTCTCATTGGATATTCGGATTCGGATTATGCCGGTTGCAAAATCGATAGAAAGAGTACCTCCGGTACTTGTCAATTGCTTGGAACTTCTCTAGTCTCATGGTCCTCCAAGAAGAAAAATTTGGTTGCCTTATCAACCGCCGAGGCCGAATATGTCTCCGCGGGAAATTGATGTGCTCAATTATTGTGGATGAAGCAAACTCTAATGGACTATGGGATTAACTTTGATTGCATTCCTCTCTTGTGTGATAATGAAAGTGCCGTGAAGATTGCTACTAATATAGTTCAACACAAGAGGACCAAGCATATTGATATTCGGCATCATTTTCTAAGGGATCATGTGAGCAAAGGTGATATTGTCATAGAAAGTGTGAGAACCAATGATCAATTGGCGGATATCTTCACCAAGCCTCTAGAAGAAGCTCAGTTTTGTAAGCTATGGAGTGAGCTAAATATTCTTGACCTCTCACATATCTCCTAGATCCTTGTTTTGTTGCTTTATGTCATACTCTTCATATATGCATGCCTACCTATTTTGTATATCTTGCCATGTCATTTATGCCATGTTGTTGTATTGAAAGTTAGTTCACACATTTAGGGGGGAGCACTATACCACTCATGTGTCTTGCTACCCTCATAATGTGGACAAATCAACAAAGATGCCATACTAGTCTTGCTTTTGCTCATTTTGTTCAAAAAGTCAAATTTTTGGGTTCTATTGGTTGAAAAATGGTTGTTATTGTTCCAAAATACTTTTATGCCTCTTGGTTATGTTTTAGAAGTTTTTTTTTCTTATCACCAAAATAAGGTTGAGCTCTTTTGAAGATCCTCTTTTGCCTTTTCTCACCTATTCTCTCAATTTCTTATCGAATCATTTTTGAGAAAAGTCCTTTTACAAAACTTGTAGAGATGGTGATGATAAACATAATTGGTATTCACAACTTGTTGAGATGATCCATCGTTTAAGAGAAATTTGGGTTTGAAATTCGTCATGAAAACCTCTTTTGGTCGTCTTTTTAACCTAATATGGCACCTTGTGAGTTTAGCATATTGGATCATATGTTTTCATATATATTGGTTCCAAAACACTTATGAGACTCATACATTCCCAAAAATATCATCATTCCATCATCTTGGTCATTTGTGCAAGTTATAGCAATTTTGCATGATTAAATCAATATTTCATTCATACATGCATAATTCATGTTATGGATGATCAAGAATTGTGGATATATTTCTTGAAGAGTTGGAATCATCTTGGATATGATGGAATTCATTAAGTTATCATTTTTGAGCAAGTTTGGAATGTTTGGAGAAGGTGTGAATTGATTTGGATGAGCAATTTAAAGGAGTGCAGCTGTCAGCAGTCAAGAGTTCAGAAATCTCTTTCACGGTCAGACCGTCTGCAGTCGCGGTCAGACCGCCAGTCAGCCAACAAAGCACCAGAACTCGTTTGTTTGCTGCTTCTTGTCCCAGCGGTCAGACCGACCATCCCACGGTCAGATCGTCACCCTCGGCCGAGTCCAAACAGATCGGTTCCGCGAGGGTCTCTTATGTTTCATACCCCTTCGTCCTCCTTTCGTCCTCAACTCTCCCAAAACCGAAAGTAGCTCCTCTAAAGGCTCTCCCTTTACCCTCCAAGGACCTCCATTGGAGGAACTCCATCCCTAGGCTCCTCGGTCCAACCGAGAGCGGATCCGGTCTCACCAAGGACTTCTCCGCCATGAGTGACCGGTATTTCATCGTTTTCTCCTCTCTCCCCATGGTTTCCATTGGTTCTCTCTCAAGGGGCTGTTGCTAGGGATAGAATATTTGAGACATGGATTGATTGTTTGATGATTGGAAAGTGATTCCTAGACCTAATGACAACAACTATGCAAAGTTTTAAGGGTTGATTTGGTGGCTCTCATGAACATTGATGCTAGGGTTACATTTTAGGGATTATTGATTATGGCCATGGATTAGTGAAATTGATGGGTGGAAATGCTTCCTAGTACATCCTTGAACATATATGAGAAGAATTAATGGCACCATTGAGATTTTGGCTAGAGTTTCAAAGTGCAGTTAGTTGTCAGCCGAACCTCACCCGACGGTCTGACCGCAAGTCTCACGGTCACACCGTCAGGGCAGGACACAGTACAAACTCAGCTTTTCTTATGGTAATCCAATGCGTATGTCTGACCATTAATTATCGATTGCTTATACATGATTATTGCTCGCTCATTTTCAGTAATCGTTGCACCGTAAGAATCCAAGTGGTGGCGTCCGTGTTCAAAGCCGGTTCAAGCAAGAAGAGAAGGGCACCCCGTTCAGATGATGATTATTCTCCCTCTCAAAGTGCAACTGACGATGCTTCTGAATTTGGTCAGTCCACTAATGAAGTAGAGATGGATGAGGCACATGGAGATGATCTGTTGTTTGATCCCACAGCATACACTGGAGAGAAGAAGCAGTGGGCATCACATGAGTACTACAGAGCGAGACAGGAGGTGGCTTATTCTCAGGATCCAGATTCACCCACTCCTCAGTTTCACACTCGAGTGCAACATGATGCATTTTATGCTACGTTGATGGACAAAACTGTATTCACTCACAAGTACACAGACTGGTCATACCTTGCACAATTTCCAACTGTCAGTCCTCTACTTGAGAAATTTCAAAACTTGGGATTACATGCTTTTGTGGCACATAAGCAAGATTGGAATAAAACTGTGATCCGACAATTTTATGCCACCGTTGAAGTTGATTTCCCCAACAAAACGTTGACATGGATGACTAACTCAAGGAGGTTCACTGCCACATTTGCAGAGTTTGCTGAGGCAAATGAAATTGACTATAATGTCACTCATGATCAAATTGATGTGCTTGAGCAGGAGCTACTTAAAGAGCCTGAGTGGGTTCAGTAATATGTTGATGATCCTCACATAAGGAAATTGGGCAATGTCAGTGGTCTCCTCTATATGCCCAAGGTCATCAACAAGATAGTGAGGATGACTTTTTATCCTCGAGGTGGAAATTCTGAGGCTATTCGGGACTACTATTGGAACATTATTGACTATGTCATGCAAGGACAGGTGTTTGATGTGGTGCTCCTTATTATGAAGGAGATAGAGAGCTACCGCATGGCAGTGAGGACTAGTCTTTACTATGCCCCCTACATTATGTCTCTGATTCTTGAGAAGAGCAACTTTCCAACTCGGCATCTGTTCAAGAGACATCCTCGATATCAGCCCTTTAGCTCAGTCAAGCAAGAACTCATAGCACCACCAGAGGCACCAGCTGCAGACGATGAGGAAGAAGAGGCACATGTTCAGGCAGAGGTTCCTCAGGCACCACATGCTCTTCTAGTGCCACCACCTCCACAGATGGATTGGTCACAGTATGCTCCTCCGCCTCCGGCATTCTTTGCAGGCATGACCACTTATCTTGATCAGTACTTTCAGCCTGTTATGCAGAGGTTTGATCAGATACAAGCCTCAAGTATTGAGGCTCGTAATTCTTACGAGGCAGCCAGATCTTCATATTGGGCAGCTAGGACTTCTATTGATGATCTCACCACTAGGATGCAGAGTTTAGAGTCTAACTACGAGGCTCTATCTTCTCACATTTATGGCTACTTTCCTGCACCAGTGCCACCTCCAGAGTTTTTTCAGACACCTTGGTATGCACCTCCACCTCCTCCTCAAGATGATTGAAATCTTGACTATTTTTGGTCAATTGATGCCAAAGGGGTAGAACATGTGAAGTGATGTGATGTTATGATGAGATGCTAGAGTCAGGGGGAGAAAAGGAAACAAAGATGCAAGCCATGATTCCTGATCTATTTATCTTGCATTTGCATGTGCATCTCATATGTATCTTACTTTCATGCACATTTGAACTTATTTGTGTTTGTCGAACTATGTCACTATGTTGGGTGGTAATTTCTTTTGCACCTTGGACCATTTGCTCTATTATCTATGTGATGAACTATGTTGGTTCTTTTATTATCTATGTTCATCTCATCTTAATGGTTCAAATATGTGGATGATGAGGATGTTCTTACTTGAAATGATTGATATTGCTATATATTGGTTATTCTTTGCCTCCTCGCATCCAATGGTACAAGGTAAACTCTACCAATTTTTTTAAAAAAATGTGCATTGCCATGTTTATGATACATCTTGATCAATGCACCAATTTAGGGGGAGTTTTACCATTTGGTGAGTTTATTAACTTTTTCACATGTTCATGTCTTCAAAATTCTATAGCATGTGATCCTTATCGTGTGTCTCACCTTAGAGCCTTAATTCTTTATTAAATATTTTTATCAGCTCACTATCTTTATATCACTTCTTATGTTGTCATCAATTACCAAAAAGGGGGAGATTGAAGCATCTAGGCCCTTCTTTAGTGTTTTGGTAATTAATGACGACCCTTATTTTTGACTAACTACGTTGTTGAGATGATTATGGTTGTAGTCAAACCAAGGGATGGAATGATGGATGAAGTGATATACATATGGATGGCTCAAGGCAAAGGTATCTTGATAGGGTTTTTCTATTTTGCCGGTCACAAGGAGATTAGAGATGAGTGACCGGATTATAGGTTAAATGTCGTACTATCAAGAGGGGTCGATGAAATGACCTTGAGTATCCATGGTTGCCACAAATGCTCAATTCCTATCTTTGTGAGTGGTTCTGTGTGAGTTGAGTGTGCCCATCTCCTTGAGAGAAAGCAAAGAGTAAAAGAAGGGGAGGTTGGCAGGTCACTCCTGGCGGTCAGACCGCCAGGACCCGCGGTCTGACCGCCGATGCTCTCCAGAGACGGCCAAAGGAGTGGCCTCTCTGGTTGCTCGGGTGATGGCCCTACGGTCTGATCATCGTTAACCACGGTCTGACCGTCGGCGCATGTCTGGTGTCGGTAGAGACTTTGTGCTCGGGTAAAAGTTGAAAGTGTCCCAACGGTCCGACCGTGGGTGATGATGGTCTGACCGTCGGGCTCGTGCCAGAACGAGTTTGAAAGTCAAACTAGCCGTTGGGTTGTACGATAGTCCGACCATGGGGAGTCACGGTCAGACCGTCCGGTGCGCAGAAAGCTGTAACGGCTAGTTTTCAAAGGGTGGCCTATTTATACCTCCTCTATACCGTGCATAGGGGGGCTTTTGGCTATGAGAAAAGCATTGTACACCCTTTGGAGCTGATTCCCTTCTCACACAAAGCCTTAGTGGAAAGATTGCAAGTGTGTGAGTGTGAGTGCCCTAATCTTGAGTGTTTTGAGCATTGTGGCACTTGGGATCCTCAAGCAAGCGTCATCGACTTGTTACTTTTGGAGGTTGCCGCCTCCTAGACGGCTTGGAGGAGTCAAATTCATGAGCCCTTCAAGAAGCTTATGAAGGAGGTCCGGATTCTTGTGAGAGGTGCGGTGCTCACCTCGCCGGAGCGGTGAAGAGTAACCCTAGTGGAATCGAGGTTTGGAGAGGTTCAAGGTATTGATTGTTTTCTATCTCAAGTTGTTCTTTGTGAGCCCTTCTTGGTGGTGGAGAAGTGGATACTTGAGGAGAGAAGCACTTCATACGCTTGAATCCGCCTCAACGTGGATTAGGGGTGATCGGCAAATCACCGAGACCACGGGAAAATATCCTTTGTCTCTTGACTTGTATTTTCATATGTTGTTTACATACTAGAAATTGATTGATGCATGTCACCTAGGATTGTTAACCTACTTTAGCTCTAACCTAGGTTTAGTTGTCAATTTCTTGCTTTTATCCAATTGTCTTTAAATTCCGCAATTAGTTGGATAGTTAGCTTTTAAATTTTTAATTCGGCTATTTACCCCCCCTCCCCTCTAGCCGGGGTCCTTCGATCCTACAGCCCCGCCTCCACGCTCGCGAGCTCGAGCTTCTCGTCGCTGCGCCGCCTGCCGTGAGCTCGAGCAGCCCCGTGCCCGCGACCCGCCGCAGCGCCGCCCGCCTGCCGCTCGTCGATGTTGCACCCCGCTCGTGCCGACCTGCCACCACGCCTTGCCCTGCTATCCCTGCGTGCTCGGCCTCTGCTCGGATGCGCGCTCTGCTCGGGTACGTGTCCCGCCGATGCCGCTCTCCTGCTCGCCGCTGAAGCCCGCTCTCCCTGCACGCGCGGCCGCCGCGCCCCGCTCGCCCCACGCACCCGACCGCCTCACGCGTAGGCCACCGCAGCTGCTTGACCCGCTTCCTCCCCCACTTCGCTAACTCCTCCGGGATTTGCATGTGAGGAGAGAGGGAGTGCATATTTGGATCGTCTCTCTCCTCGGAGGTATTTTGCCTTCGCCTTTGCCTCGCCTGTTGGAGAAGGTGCAGCACATGAACAGTCACGTCCGGAGAGCCATTTTGCATTTGCCTGGCCTGATGCCTCGTCTGTTGAAGTCAGCCTTATACGAATGAGTTGTCTCTCGTAAGGTACTGTCGATTGTGTCCCGTCGGCCCCAAGATGGCACCGAGCCCACATGTGAGCGGTAGTGACGTGTTGGGTAGTACTAGTACTAGATCAGAGATCCACGTTTGTTGTTACCCAATGTCTACACTCATATTGTAATGAGTGTCCAAGAAAAAGATTGGTTTGACTCTTTTACGTTGATTTGTCGTCTCATCGTATCACTAGTTAGGTTTAGTGTTTTCTCATCACATCTTTCCTTATCTTAATGTTGGTTGTCACTTGCCACCCATTTGTGCAGTTATATTTGGAATTGATATTTTTCTAATAAAAATATACACCCTCTGTCTGATATTACTTATCATCCTAATGTATATTTCTCTCTTCCTAATATATTTGTATCTCTATCTTTCCATAAATTGTTATGCCCAGGGGCGGGTCTGCCTCGAGTCAAGGGTATTTAAATGGATACCCATTATTTTTGATAAAAAAAAGTATATGTAATATATTAGATGCATACACATAGAAAAAACAAAGATAAGTAAATGTTTTATTATATTATTGTTTTATCCTCTATTTAGTTCACATGTTACCTGTTTGAGATCATCTAGTACTTTAATTACGTTTGATGAATTCATAATTTAGATTATTAGAAAATAAAATTTATAAGAAATTTTGAATACCCATAGTCCAAATCTTGGCCCGTTCCTGGTTATGCCCAAAATCAGAATGATAAATAAAGGAATATTCCTCATGCTTAGTGTCTTTTTACCACTCCCCCTCCTGCTACCTCTCTCCTGTTCCAAGCTAAATGTGGCTCAAGATAGATGCAAATGTGGCATTGGTCAGTTGGTGGAACGGTGGTGTGCTGCAGCCTTCCAAATGGAGGGAGTATAACAAGCGCCCAAGCAATGAGGGTTTGAGGGAAAACGTTGGGAATGTTGGTTTCTATCCCTGGCTTGCTTTCTAATTGCAATTTTATCTTTTCTTTTTCACCTTTGTGATTTTACCTCTTGTGGTTGTGATTTTACCCCTGATTTGCGATTTAAAAATAACAGGGGTAAAATCAACATAAACCAAGTTACTTTGAGTTTGAGATTTCCACCCATAAACATTGTTGTTGCAAATTCCCATCCACCCAATGAGTTTAGTTGCAAAAACCACCCCAATTGACACATGTTTAATTGATTATTGATATAAATTTAAAAATGAACTAAGTTAAATAATTTTAACGTTGTTACAAATTTTTAGTGTGCAATTCCTCTTATTTTCACTAAAAATCTACTCAAATTTTAAACTTTCTGAAACACAGTTTGAACTTTAATTGACATTTTGCTATGCATTCTCTATAAAGAAAATATGAAAATTATATTTTTAAAATTTTGTATGTTTGATATGAACATTATTGGCTATTTCAAATAAACAAAAATATGTTGACTAAATTAAACATGTATATATTAGGGTTGTTTTTACAACAAAACTTACTGGGTGGATGGGGAGTTGTAACAAAATGACTCATGCATGAAAATCTCAAACTTCAAATGAATTATGGGGTGGTTTTTACAATTAAACCTATTATCAACAATCTTTGACATGTGAGTGTGGATCCACATGTCAATGACGGTGCATATTATCAACGCCTCGTTAACTCTGCCACGAATAAGAATTGTCCGTCGGTTCCTTTTCGAAGTTTCGTTGGGCGAGTTAAGAAAAGATTTGACATGTGTATTCAACCACTTCTCAGACTTGTGTAGCGTTGGAGAACGAATCAAGACACATATATTTTTTCCCTTTTTTTTGCGGGTAAGAGACATGTATTTCTAATCCAGTTATATCCTTCAATCTCCTTTATAATCCTAACCTTTAGTCTAATGAATCACCGTTGGAAAAAATGTCCGGGCGTATGGAAGATCCAATTCTCTCACATACGGGTTACTATGAAGAAATTTCGATGTTCAAGCTCACTCTACTCAAATACAACTTAATGGGGACTTGTGTGAGCATATTTGGCACAAGTTTGCAAGCGGGCAAAATAAAGTGCCCAACGTTGTTCATAAAAACTTTACTAGTGATGTTATTATTTTTGCAAAGTACTTTGTGCGTAAAAAGAAATTGAATTTTATTAGTATATTTTCCTACATTATGTCTCATTATCAAAATAATCTTGTAAAAGCACTACCAAGTGATATAACACTATGGTAGTCCTCTCGGTATATGGACAACGACATACGATAGATGCATTGAAGTTAGGGGCATTTGCGTTTCTACCCCTGTTTTGTTTTCCAATTGTGATTATATCTCCTTCTTTTTCAACTTTGTTATTTTATCCTAGGTTTTTTAAAATAAAGCTAGAAATTATCCTTATGGTTGTGATTTTACCCTTGGTTTTGAAGCAAATCAAGAGTAAAATCACAAACGCAATGATAATTTCTAGCTCATTTTAAAAAACCAGAGGTAAAATCGTAATTAGGAGGCAAACCATGGGTAGAAATACAATATTCCCTTGAAGGTTAGTAGCATTATTTCTTGGCAAGAACATATGTATCACTGAAACGTACGTACTAGTACCTCTATGATACTTCCAGTGGAAAGAGGCTTAATTGCCTTGTTGTACTCGACAACAGCAGTTAAAGGGGCTGCTCGGTTACATTGCCACTAAAAAGACTCGTGAATCACTGAATCCTCGATTGATCAGCCAGCCATTGCCTGATAGGAGGTGTACTGAAGTTAGTAGCATTTCTTGGCAAGAACATATGTATCTCTCTCTCTCTTTGATACGTATGCACTCTCTCCGGATTTTAATTATTGATACAGTTGACTTTTGTAGCTATGTTTGATCATTTGTCTTATTTAAAATATTTATTTAAATATAAAATATTATAAAATAGATTAAAACTTTTTCTTTAATAATAAAACAAATCATAATAACATATTTAATAATTTTTCAATTTTTTTTAATAAGATAAATGGTCAAACGTAGCTAAAAAAACAAGTATGTCAATAATTTAAATCCGGAGAGAGTACTATAGTAGTTTTATGATACTTCCATTGAAAGAGGCTTAATTGGCTTGTTGTACTCTCAACAGCATTTAAAGGGGCTGCTCGGTTACATTGCCACTAAAAAGACTTGTGAATGCTCGATTTTTTTTTGGATAACGGAAAAAGGTTGATCAGGCAGCCTAGCTAGTCAGCCATTGCCGCCTCCTGCTAGCTCTCCCCCCTGTTGGTTCGACGCTGCAGCCTCCTAAATGTGGCAGTCCGTTGGCGTTGGTGGTGTGCTGCAGCCTCCTCCCAAATGGAGCTGCAAGGTGAGAAAAAAAAAGAAATATAAATCCAATACTGGTTGTCATGGTTGGCCACTGAACTTGCTGACATGGCTAGCTTCTCCCTGTGTCAATTTTCAGGTTATTCATACGACTACTAGGAGGTGCAAGGTGAATAATAATGCCGGTGCAGAGAGCAAGTGCGAAAACGAGGACGAATCCGGCAGCGCCAGACGGGTGCCGCCGTCACTACCCCACACCGTGCGCCTCAGGCTCGCTGCCTTCGCTACCACGCAACGGTCGGACGGCGGCATCAGGACCAACCTCTTCTCGCTTGGAGACCTGAAAGCTTCGGCCAGTCTCAGACCTGGCGCCCATGGCGTCCGGTCCACTGACATCACCATGGATGCCTCCCATGGCCTGTGGGCGCGAGTCTTCTTCCCCGCCCCTGCCTCTGTGACCATGGACGACGACGACGATCCTCTCCCTCTCCTAATCATCGTCTACTTCCACGGCGGCGGATTCGTGCTCTTCTCTGCGGCGTGTCGCCTCTACGACTCCTTGTGCCGCAGGTTATGCCGGCACCTACGCGCCGTCATCGTCTCCGTCAACTACCGTCTCGCACCGCACCACCGCTTCCCCGCCGCCTACGATGACGGCGTCACCGCTCTCCGTTACCTCAACACCAACGCCCTATCCCTTTCCCTACCGGCCGATCTTCCCGTCGTCGACTATTCCAGCTGCTTCATCGCCGGCGACAGCGCTGGGGGAAACATTGCTCATCACGTGGCACACAGATGGGCGTCGTCCATGACGTCATCGTCGTCGTCGATGAAGATGACGAACCTCCACATCGCCGGCGTCGTCCTGATCCAGCCGCTGTTCGGCAGCGAGGAGCGGACGGCGGCGGAGCTGGAACTCGCCAACGTGTGTCCAATTCTGACATTGGCAACTGCAGATTACTGCTGGAGGGAGTTCTTTCCCGAGGGTGCGTCGCGTGACCATTTGGCGGCGCACGTGCGCGGCCGCGACGTCGATTTCGAGTCCTTCCCGCCGGTGATGATGATCGTTGGCGGTTTCGACCTGCTCAAGGACCGACATGTCAGGTACGTAGAGGAGCTGATGCACCAGGAGGGGAGGAGCAAGAAGCCGGTCAGTGTCCGTCTGGTCGAGTACCCAGACGCCATCCATGGATTTTATGCCTTTTCGGAAATCGCTGACTCGGGCAAATTTATGGAGTATTTAAAGTTGTTCATCCAAGAACACAAATCGTCTAATAATTAACCAAAGTTCATAGCGGTCAGGTAGTATATATAAATGTTAGAAGAGAATCCGCTTCCTCGATACTCCAGTGTGCCTGTGCCGGATTGTAATAACGAGGCCAAGAGGGTCAAAGCAAATATCGTTTTCAATTTTTTTATGTTGATTTGTCATCTCCTAGTATATATGAGTATTTAGATTAATTATTTTCTCATGACATGCTTTCTGCTTGTTGGTTGTCACTTGCCACCCACTTGTATAGTTATACTTTGATATGGTTATTTTTAACAAATAAACACTTAATATCTTTGTGCAATTTTTTCTTCTTCTTATCTTGTGTTGCACAAAAATCACAAGGAAAGGACATTCACACTTGTCAATATCTTGTGTAGCACAAAAATCACAAGGGAATGGTAGTATAGCTCTATATGATACTTTTTTTTTTGTGAGTAACTCTATATGATACTCCCATCCAAAGAGGGCTTATTTATTTCCCTTCTCTTCTACCCCCTCGTTTACTTGTTATTTTTCAGTGTGTTTTGTCCAAATTTGTAGCATCTATGAGACCATATTATGTGGAGCAATCTTAGCAGTGCCTTTGTCTCATGTTATCAATGTCACATTTATTAAAGAATTTTAATTAAATAAAGAATTATATTTAGTATAGATATGTAAAACCAGTAGAATGATACATATGAATCTGGTTTCACAAAACAAATTATACATACGTATATATTAGGATAATATAGTTGTAAATATTGATATTATTTATTCATCACACCATACTCTTGGTTGTCTATTTCCTGCGATAGACAATATTGTAATCTAGCTCAAATGAGAAAATACCTTATAGATTAGCGTAATAATAATTAAAAAAATTATTGTTATTCCACCGTTTTGTCATTATCGATTTACCACACGGTTTCAATCATTACAGACTAATAATGAAAGGATAATACATATCACCACAATCCGGCTCAAAGAAGAAAAAGATTTTGTAACTAAAAATAGACCGAGCCAAATAACGAAGTAACCATTAGTTTACTATTTTTTGCGTCGTTATCTTTCTATGATATAATTTAAATCATTATAGACTATTAATGCATAGGTACATTTTTACAATATCACTCCATCTAGCTTAAAGAAGAGAAGACTTTTGTAACGAAAAATATGTTGGGTGCAATAATAAAGTAATCATTAATTTATAATTTTGTGCCATTATTTATCTATGACTTGTTTCAAATCATTATAGATTAGTAATAAATATTATCATTCCAACCATATAACGACATTCTAGCTCAAAAAAGAAAATATCATAATCTCTAACTGAGGTCGGCTTATCTGACCTTTCCTTTGAGTACCTCTTGCTCCTCCTTACAAGAGTTGTGGCACTCAATCTCTCTGTTGCACAGAACGTCATGGCCAAGGCGCTCTGCCTATTCAATGAAGAAGAAATCCAACAAAGAGGTATATATGGGTCTAGTAGGAGTAGAAATTGGGCTAACGAACCACTAAAACTGATCAACAAAAAGGGCCACCACTCACAATACTCATGGAAGGTAGTATAAGTCTATTTGGCTGAAATCTAGTTGAGATGACATAATAGATCTTCTTCATCTTGATGCTTTTGAGTTCTGACGTTGTACTCCCAAATCCTCTTTCGCCTCTAGCACAGCCCATAAACCCTCCTCTTTCTAGTCTGTTATTTGCTTATTAGTGACTAAGGAACAGTAAGATATTATTATAATTTTCTCTATTATGTAAGCAATATAGTATCATTTATAATTATATTTTTAAAAATTAACATATTTATTAATGGGAGGTTCAATTTGTTCATTGAAATTTGTGTCAAGGCTTCACACTACCTAAATTCTTTTGTTGGATCCACCACTGATCTCTAACAAATAGGTTTTTTGTAATACCGTTATCATTATCTATGTATGGCATGCTTCAAACTATTGTAACCTAGAAACACATAACCACGATGTATATTCAATACCTAAAGCAACTACTAAATTGGTGGACTACCTATGCTATTTCGATAAAATATAACGACGATTCAATAGCTTGTACCCACAATAGGGCTATTGGATCACACAACTGTTTCCTATATGTGATTTGCATGCTGCAAGTTTCACTATGAATAATATTAAAAATCCATTTAACACAATAATTCCTGATGAAACAACACTAGCTCAATAGAAAAGTATTGACATATGTTGCATATTGGTAGATTACATGAATGACACAAAACCATAGCATTTCATTTGTTATTTTTTTTTACCAATGAGCACAAGAGTTCTTGATGCAATTCTGAAAGATTGTAACAATCTAGGTAATTAATTAATTAAACTTGAGGCATAAAATGGATAAAGCTGATTCAATCGCAGAAGGATGTTCCTTTGCTACATTCTTCTTTTTATGGATTTAGGAATTCTTTCAATTTTGTTAAAAGAATTAGATAAATTATATCGCAAAAGATAAATTTTTGAACGGAGATGCTACAAATTGCATAGTACATTGTTTGGGATCACGCCACGATGATAACTCTATTGCTTTCAACAAATCAGAATCCAAACCCTGAAGCACCAAAGCGATGAAATAAGGTTGAAGAGTGACACGCATCCTAGACATGCAGAAGAGCTTAATTAGATTTTGGTAGCGAAATCGAGCCCGTCCTTCCTGAGCGCCTCCACGTCGACCACCGGCGGCTGGGTCCTGGCGACCCTGGCAATGGCCTGGTACTCGTCGGCCGATCCGCCCTCGAGGAAGACGCCGACGACCTTGCCGTCCTTCACCCAGTAGCTGCCGAACTTGGGCTTGGCCGCCGCCGGATCGTTGTCGCCGAACAGCACGTCGTCGCCGACATTGTCGCCGTAGAACTGCCACGCGACATCGAATGACCTGGAGTAGAAGTACGGCAGGTAATCGTATTCGGAAATTGTCTCGCCGGACTCCTTCGCCTTGATAGCCCTCACGGCCTGCTCGGCTGACTTCCTGGCATGGTCGACGTGCTCCACCCTCCTCTGATCGTTGTAGAGCTTCATGGGAAAGGTGGCCACGTCACCGATCGCGTACACGCCCGGAACACTTGTCTCAAAGAATCCATCAGTCTGGGAAATTTTTTTTGATAGAAACAATGTCATGACCATGCCGATGTCACAAGAGAGCAGCACTGCTGCTCATTGCAAAAGATTCTACCATAAATATGTCATCTACTGATTTCACACACGCACAAACACACACACACACACAAAAAAAAAAAGGAAGGGAGGCGAACAAGAAGTGAATATCTGACCTTGATTCCACCTTTCTCCTCGGCAACCTGACCTTTAACGAGACCCGTCAATGGCCTGCCGCCAACACCGACGATGACAATGTCAGCTTCGAGCACTCTTCCGTCCTTTAGCTTGACTGCAGTAACCTATATCATTTACGCATGTGAACATTAGCATTCGCAACAAGCACTACAGAGACTAAAATTACAGTGTGTTCGGTACTCACATCTCCATTCTCATCGGCATCGAAACCAGCAGCATACGTGCCCTTCACCAGATTGATCCCTTTGCTAGCATAGTAGCCCTCGTAGAAATGAGCGATACCGGCAGTGAACAGACGGGGCACTACAAAAGATTCGATTTCAGAATTACATAAGTTACCACAGTACTTACAAAAGATTTCAGAATGTAAAGCTTCCAAATCGACAGAGGACTTACTGCACCACGGTTCGGGGTACACCATAGTGACATCAAAGTTGTTGATTTTCAAGGCCGCGCTAAGCTCGAGCCCGATGTAACCACCTCCGACCACAACAGCCTTCCCATCCTTCTTTGCTTGCATTGCTGCCAGCAACTTCTCGCCATCCTGAATATCCCTAAGGTACAAAATGTTGTTGTATTCTGCTCCTTGAACACCAAAGTCGGTGAGCTTTATGACCTGGACACGCAGACAAATATAAATAGCATGAGTAATCAGGTAGAAGCAAGTACTAAAAGGTTCAGAATTTACAAATCTGTCTTTTAGGATATAGCTTGAAACTCACCGAGGAGCCAGTGGCAATGAGCAAGATCTCATAGGTAAATGTTGCCTCAGCTGCACTCGTCAGTGTCTTTGCAGCAAGATCAACCTTAACAATTTCAGTGTTGAGGATCAGCTCAATGCCTGAAAATAGATGTCGTTAAGGCATAAATCATCAAGCATATGCGCATGGTGCTTCTTGTTCAAGTTGTCAATGACCTCCTTTTCAAGAACTCAAACAGATTCAGATGCTAAAAATGGGTCGTTCAGCAAAACTATCTTTAAATCAATCATACTTCAGGCTGAGAAATTGTGTTTTGCTCCTAATGCAAATGGTCCTATCTTAAAGAATCACTAACTATTACTACTCTTCTTTTTCTGTAAAAAAAAAAGATAATTATTAAATCGGGAGACGCTCACCTTTCTCTGAGTACCATTCAGGCAGCAGCTTCTCTCCCCCGCTTCCGACGCAAGTGTGGAACCCTGGTAGCCTCGCGGCATCTATTAACGGAAGAACGCATTAGGTGTCAGTAAGAAACGTATGCAGAAGAATCACCGGACAGCAGAGCATGAAGATATCCCTAGCTAATGCTGAGGTAATATTGCTGCGTAAGTGCGTTCTGTACTCACTCTGAGGGAAGAGGTATCCCTTGCTGAGAGCAGGACGCTCGTAAGGAGCCACCTGAAAATAATTTTTAACTGTGAGGTTAAGAAACTCATCATCACAATAAGAATACGTTTACGCAGTCGATTTTAAATTGGCATGTGCCTTCTCTGGATCCTAGTCAGAACATAGAAAATTATAACAGAACCATGGCAAGTCAGCTGGCGACCTCCATGGTCACCCAGGCTCTGTTGGCGGTCGCAAGTAAAATGGTAAACCCAAGACAGAGGAACTGGTGGCAGAGGCATGCAAGAACATGCTCAAGGTGCATAACTGGACGACAGAGCACGCGCATTTCAGTTCTGCTCCGCTGACGACGCAGCTATGGTGTGCAGCCTCCCAGTAGCCAGTACCGCCTGAAGCCGTTCGGCAAAAATGTCCCGTGCCGTCTTCCTGATGACGGGGATGATGCTCTATTGGCGCTTGAATGCCTTGACAGGATAGGCCAGGCAGCGAGCTATTGCTCCAGATTTCTGGTCAACCACTGGGATGATAAAGGGGTCAATGAATTTGACATCCTTGTCAGACACGTCAGCCTTTGCTTGGGGCCTGGTGGAGATGGCAAACCAATTGCAGGGATGACTACTCTGGTAGGTAGATTGACTAATGGTGATAGACTGATAGAGAGGAGTATAAATAATTATATCATGTAAATCCAAAAGGAGTAAACAATTGAAAGCATTTCTTAGCTGCTGCTCTCAATAATCTTCCTTTCCTTCCATTCAAAAAAATAATTGTTTTTCTTCCATTCAGCGTCTAGTTCAGTCAGTGTAATGGGAGAAGCAAAAGAGGCGAATTCGTGGGGGCCGAGTGCCTAGGTAGCTCGGAATCGGAACGGTTGTTGTTATTCCACTTGAGCAGGTTCAAAATGGATTTGAAACGCGAGGATCGTAATTGGAGGAAACGGAAATAGAAACGTACCGCTTCCTTGGAGATGATGGCGAGCTCGCCGGGCTTCACGCCCTGCTTCCCGAACTCCCTCGCCGCGTACCCCTGCAAACGATGGATCCGTCAGTCCGTTGTTGACTTGTTGTTGTTGTGACAAACTTGTGAGGCGAATCGGGAAGAGAAAGGCGGGGGTGGAGTAGAGAGAACACTGACCGCCGCGACGCCGCCGCCGAGGATGACGTACTTGAAGTGCTTGGCCTCCGCCGCCATCTCCGGTGACGCAGCAGCAGACGGGTTGCTCGATTGATGATCGCCGGCGAGGAGCAGAGGAGGTGGAGACGAGCGCGTGCGTTTCTTTTTCTTCAGAGTAAGACGGAAACCGCGCGGGTTCGCTCACTTTTTATACAGCAAAAAGCAACAAACGCGGCTTCCGTCCCATTTCGTCTGTCCTCACTCACTAATCCTGGCGCGTCCCAAAAAAAAAGGGGAAGGTGACGTGGCGCGTCCCTGACCGTCTGGTCGTGGAAGCAACGGACGGATCGACAGGCAAGGCAACCTGGCAATCAGCCTATTCCTTCCCTTGGTCTCTGTCTATTCGCGTCGGCGTATTTGACCACGCTTTGCTCGAGCTGAGCACCTAAGAGCTGGCGTCATGCTCGAGCTGAGCACCTAAGAGCTGGCGTCATCATGTCACGAGGACAGCGACCAGCTAATGACCATTTCAAATTTCTTTTGCTATATGTACTTATTCTGTTTATTGAAAATTCTTCTTTGCTATATGACTGCAAGAGCAACATGTCTATCAGTCCATCACATTCACATGGGAATGTGAACACCCCGATGCCTTCCCAGTTGTCCAGATTCATCACGCACATGATGCAGTGTAAACAAGTCGAAACCTGCTGACAGCGACGACCAACAAAAGATTCCCCATTTTGTTACTGGTTTACACTTTGCGCATAGACAGATCAACATCGTGGCCGAGTCAATTTTTAATACGCCGCCCCACGGCTCAAGCAGTTGAGACCAGTCATCGTCAAAAACAAAAAGCAAAATCCAGCACAGACCACAGCTCTTACGCCGGGAATAGTTCAATCAGATTAGATCAACACACAGACAAAGAGCTGACCTCCATCATCTACGGAGAGAACAGCCAATAGAGCAGGCCAAAAGTTCAAAACAAGCTAAATTTCAATAGGATGATGGCACACGTTCCACATCAGAGTATACTATGCCACAGCATATATTATAAACCATAAACATCCCAGAAATTAAAAAGAAACAAATTATTATAGTACAAGCCCACATGGCCATTGTCAGCGTTGCACTGAAAAAATCACCCACGCTAGGTCAGGTAAGATCAATTCCATGTTACAAATACACATGCTTTGCCTCATAATTCAGGACTGAAAGGCTGAATTTTCTGAGAACACCCGAGGCATCATCAATTCTGAAAACTGCATGGTTTACCTCATTGATGGAGGCTTGCTCAATGCACTGCAACTGCTCTTGCAGGAGATCAAGTCCTAGACAGGTCAGGAAATGGTCAAAGGACCAAGGAAGTGCAGGCAAAACGCCATGACCCTGCAGAAAGCACATGATATGAGAACGATGATGAGTCTTCCTTGACCAACATAGTATTTGCTTGGTTTTCTGGTAATATGCAAACAAATACAAAAGGGGAAACAAAATCCTATGACATAATCTACCAAAAAGTTAACAGAGGGACCGAACATTCAATCTGCAACAATATTTTTAATGGACGAATTTCCAGAATAGATGATAATATTGAAGAAATGCAAAAATGGGACAAGAAAACAGACCACATGATTAGCAGGTGCTTATGTCTTGGGAACTGTAACATTCAAAATCTTCACATCCTGGTATGGCTTGTCATTCTTGTCAGTCTTGACCTTCTCAATTTGCTTTGAGCAAAAGACATAAAGTTAGAACTGAAAATAAACAAGAGAGAGAGAAATATCAGCCACTAATATGAAATAGCAAATCTTAAATACCTGGACAACATCCATTCCTTTCACAACTCTACCAAACACTGTGTGTTTGTTATCCAGCCACGGAGTAGCCACAGTGGTGATAAAGAATTGAGAACCATTGGTATTAGGTCCCGCATTGGCCATGGAAAGTGTAAAAGGTCTGTCATGCCTCAAGCTGCATGATAAACACTATCACTGTCAGTAGTCTAGAACAGATGTGTGCAAAATAGGTCTTTCAAAAGCCATGTGACCAACTGAACACATTTGATACTGTTATATCTGTATAATAAGCATACCAAAAACTAGCACCAGTATAAAATCAGCTCTATGACCTCACAGTTTTCAACAGCATAGGTTGACCACATCAAATGATAGAGACAGATCAAAGTGAATAAGCACAATTTTGTGCTTTTACATAATACTCGACAGAAATTTTAGCAATCAACAATGTATACTTTCTAGGGTAGTGAAAAACAAATGAGAGCATGTATCCTGGACCAACAGAAGAGAAACATTGCAACTTCATGGTTAAAGAATTTATTGAGGCCTGGTTGACTATACATTACATTAAGGTGCAGCAAGCAGAATAAATACTTCTATTTGTATGTCTATGGCAAAAGCATAGAACTTAGAATACCTTTTGTGGAATTCATCTTCGAATTCACTGCCCCAAATAGATTGCCCACCAGTGCCATCACCTAAAGGATCCCCAGTCTGAATCATGAATCCTTTGATTACACGATGAAATATAAGATTGTCATAATAACCGTTCCGGCAATGGGTAGTGAAGTTCTCCACAGTTTTTGGACATTCCTCTGGATATAGTCTCAAGTGAATGTCACCCATAGAGGTATGCAGCACCTGAAATATTATATTGATTAAATGGGTATGATCTAGCCGACATTAAAAAGAAAAAATAATAATAAGCAAGATTTTAGTCCCTCATGTTACAAGACAAACAATTCTGAGAAAACAGTTCAGATAAAACATACCACATTATCAGGCAATGATGTTGTAGCAGTTTTTCCTAAATCTGATACAGCCAAAAGCTCTTCTGGTGGCGGTTTTTCATTGAAAACATCTCTACCCTTAGTTGCGTCTTCTGGCTCCTCGGGCTCCCTGCGACTGGTCAAAATAAAGAATACAAAAGCACGTGTGTTACATTTCACGAAACTACAGATATAAATAAATTCTTAAGGACCATCAAAAGCAGTAATCAGCCACTACAAAATTCTCCATAGATTATTGAACGGCATACCTAAAGAGATATATTCGGTGCTTCTTGAAAGCGCAACATAGCAGTGTTGGATCTGATAAAGGTTCCTTGCTATCATTGACATTAACAGCTGCTGAAGGGATTTTCCTAACCTTCTTGTTCCCTTTGTCACCTTGGTATAGAGCAATTCTCAGAAACCTTTCATTGTTCTCTACCTTTCCTAGGATGCGGGAAACCTTATTTGTGTGCAAGTTTACAATCTGTACATGTATGGCAAGGACAATGAGTTTAACACGGAAGTCCAAAAGTAAAAGAACGCGATCAAAAGTAAATTATGTTAGCGACCATGCATTTAAGCCATCTATGCTCAAGATTACAAATATGTATAAAGAGCCCTGGTCGATACATATTGATAAGATTTATTTTCTTTTTGCTTTGTACAAGAGTGACTACTAAGGCCCTAGTGCCTAACTACCCATAATCTGCAAGTACAACCATACTGTCAAAGTAATCATTTAGCAACCTCCTACAGAAATATCCGCCATGCTAAATTACATCAAATCCAACATAAATGATCTAGGTTATTGAGGTACACAGACCATTATATATCCACAATATAAAAGGAAAATAAAGGAGAAAAGAAAGTCTATAGCATACCTTTATGCCCAAAAGAGTAGCATAAAAAAGAAAGTTGCAGCTCTCATCAAAAACAGCATTTGGTTGTGGAACATTTTCTGTCTTCTCTATTTCCTTCTCAACAGCCATTCGTCGGCCAAAATCAATAGCATCAAGATGATACAATGGAACATCACTTCTTTGCAGATCTTGTGCCACCTACACATAATAACATTCAATCCGAAAGAAGAGTACAACACAGTCACCTTTGATGGCAAATGTTAGCTAGAGAATCTTCTTACCTCAAGGGACTCGTCATAAACACGTCTTAATTTTCCAGTTTTGAACCAAAATACTCGTATCCTGCGATCAGGGGATGTGACAACGAACTGCCCTCCATCATTACTCACCTGCACAGCCCCAGCTAATTTTAGCAAGTTACACAGTGAATAATCAGAAGGACGGGGTTCCATTGGTCCATCATTATAATAACAAATGAGATTCAACATGCCAGCAGATGAAGTCTATTATGTCTAATATTTTACTGTCCGTCATTTTCTTTCAGTTAATCATATATAGATTCTTGCCCTCCCTTTGGTCAGCAAAGAATGACATCTACGTTAGCTAAATTGCACCAATGCAGGGCTAATTAGGCTGTCTTAAAGGTCATACTTTGATGACTGGAGGGAGTATATGCTATGACTTATGAAACCATCCCCTGACATCTAACTGATGTGCAATAAAAAGAAAACTAATCATATTAAAGTAGCAAAATAATTTCAGTAAGAGTACCCTTGTTCAAGTACAAAGCATTCAATCCCATAATTGTCCAATTGTATGCCTAGTTATTTAGAAGAACCAAGATATGTAAATCATTTTCTAAAAATAAATGAAGTACCTCAATAGCAGACACGCTCGTTTTGCATTTTGCAATTTCAAATAGATTTGTGTCTGTTTTCAGATGAAACCTCACCCTGCACAAAGCAAAGAGCAACACCAACTATTGGTAAGTCTGAGCTGAAGCATTTTCCAAATGGGAAAATGAACAAAAGGAAAGTGATAGGACATGCAAAAGATGTATTAATAAAACAAACTAGAAACAAATAGATAGGCAATTATCATGCAAGCAACTGATTCAGAACAGGATACAGTTGGGATGTTTGTCATGTTATTCCTTAAACTGTTGCACCTTAACTGAACATAATATCATCTATATATAATATGATCTCGCTGTGCTCAACACATATGTGTAGTTACAGTTATTGATTTCCAGATAAAAAGTAGTGGAACATGTAAATATGCAATCAAGCTGGCAGTAGTTCAAGACGACATATAGGCATAGACAAGCATGAAGCTAAATGATACCAGAACCAAATACAAGGGAGCAAGAACATACACATCTTCCGGAAACTTGAGGGTGGATGGAGACCAGTATTCTAAGAGTCCTTTAGCGTCAGCCGATATCATAACGTCATGGACATGGTTATATTTCATAACTTTTACAGGACCACCATGAATCTGCAGTTAACAAGCAACTCATAAACAAAAGCATCTTATGGAAAATCTGCAGGAATTATACAAAAATGTATGGACGACAACAAATACCTCTTTGGAGATGATTGGATCATTTGAACCAGAGTGAGTATCATATATGTGAACAAAAGGTGTATTTCGGTCACTAACTGCAAGTTTTGGTTTAACATCTCCTTGTCGATAAACCCACTCAATAGCTCCAGGGACATATGGAAGACGCATCATGAACATCATGTCATAGTTTACAACATCATAAATCTTCACGGACTGGTCGTTGGCTATTGTGCAGCAAAGTAGGCCATCAGTGCTCACCTGCATTACTGATTATGCTATAATTTGCAGCTGTTTGTATTACTATATATAGGTAGAGGCAATGACTAAGAGCAGGCGAGCAGCAACTAGCAAGGCAGAGAACGCTTCATACAGCATAAGTATCATCAAAGGAAAACTTTCCTCTTAGCCATTAGCCAAGGGAATGAACTAAACTAGAATGTGGGAACTCACAGCTAAGCCTTCGATGGGGCTGAGATGAGACCGAAAATGTTTAGCAAATTCAATTCCAATTGGTTTCTTCTTCCAAAACTTCAGGTGCCCTAGAAAAGAAAAACAGCAGGCGAGTGAGTTAAAACTCCAGACTCTGAAACTGCAATAGGCAAACGCTCCCTGTAAGGTAAGCTCAACACAAATGTATTCCAACAGAATATAAGATCTAAACTCCTCAAACAGCATTGTGCATCAATTCTAGTAAGGTATGCCACTTCACAGACCTAACACATCATCCTCAAGTTTGAAAACATATGTAGCTTCCAGGTTTCGAAAATTCAGCACAGGTGACTGCTTGCTAATGCTAATCCATCCCCTAGCAACAGTACAATAAGCCACAAAATAAGATACGATACCGAGACCAGAGTGTTAAGAGAGATCACCATCGGCGCTCCCGGTGATGAAGAAGTCAGCAGGAGATACGGCGACGTGTGTGACGACGTCTCGATGCATATAGCTCTTCTCGTACCTGCAAAAGCAACCGAGGTCGTCAGCCAATCCGCCACGCAGCAACAAGCAACCCACTCTAAATCCTGAACCTAGGAAGGCGAGGAGGAGGAGAAGACGCACATGGCGGCGGAGGGGAGGGCGTCAAGGAAGGCCTGCTCGAACTGGAGCGGACGCTTCTGCCGCTGTTTCGCCGGCGCCGGGCCTGGCCCGATCAGCTCGTCATCCTCCTCCTGACCCTTGCCGACGGAGGTGGCGGAAGCCGCGCCATTGAAGCGCTTGCTCTCGAGCTCTCCACCGCCTTCTATGGTCGTGGTCGTTATCGTGGAGTTCGCCGTCGTCTCGCTCGGCGACGCCATGGCGAGCTCGAGCTCTGCTAGGGTTCTGGGGATTTGGGGGGAGAAGCTCGCGAACGCTCGGGCTGGGCGGCTTCGCGAACGTGGAGGAGTAACTCGTGACGGTTGGAGAGTCACAGGGGTTTAATGGCAAAAATGCCGCGCCGACTCCCTCCTCTCATCGATCTCGGCCGCCAATACTGGAGCTGGCGGTCACGGAGGACACTGAACTTGGATCGCGGAGAAAATAGTTTGTGTAGGGGTTTGCGCGCAATTCGTACCCTCAATCTGGGCCACGAAGACTCGACAGCCCACCGTTCGTGTTATCGTGTATGTTTCATCAGGAAACGGCCCACAAGGCCCAGTTAGTGCGGGGTCTTAACAGAGAATGAATTGCAGGAACATTTCTCCTCTCCATTTTTGATGCGCCAAACTCATGCGAGATCCAGCCAATTTCATATAAAAAAAAAAAACTCATGGATCCACCTTACACAGAGAAAGAAAATAAAAACATGCAGATCATATGGACAGATTAAACGAGCATGTGTGCAGGTGATACCAGACTAGGACAATTGTGCCCATAATCGCACAGTTCAAAAAGAGAACATGAAACTCTAATTGCCTCAGATAGTGGCTTTTTTTTAGACCCCTCAGGTAGTGGTAGATTGTTGGAAACACTAACTTTCAATCACATCTGCAGACAAGCTGGTCCTTTTGATCTCTGACACTTCATGGACAGCAGAAGGACCGCTGCTATGGTAATTCTGTAACCAAATAATTTTGTCCAGTGCTGCTTCAAAAAACCCGCAACACCAAGCACAATAATTTTGTTATTACCACAATTGACCTCTGTGACTATCCCCACAGTTCACTGTTCACCTCTGTGGCTGTCTCTTGTAGATCAACATCAGTAGATGCCACCTTCGTCCTCCTGATGAAATACGCCATGGCATAATTCTTCTGTTTATTAATTACCAAAAAAATCCTCAATGTACCTCAGTATGTCTTCTTTGCTATGCTTGCCATCTTTAAAAATCTCTTCCACTTGCACCTGCAGATATTAAAACAAAAAAAAACCTCATCAACGATCACTTGAATTATCGCTTGAATGGTATAAAGCAGATCTACAAAACGTAGGGTTTTTTAGAAGAGCTGCAACATTTTTTGCAAAGTCGATGTCCGTGGTGGTTTTAGTCACATGAACCCAGTGATCAAATTTGCAGTGCAAGAACAGTGGAACAGAGTTGAAAGGAAGTTGAGCTTCGACCAGATAACCAAGCATGTCTATGAATTCTCTATCAATCTGAAATGAATTGGATAGAAGGTTAATCAAAATATAAGCACAGTAGACAGGAATCAAAACACAAAGAGGTCCCTTATGGCCCTTGAACAGCAATCAATCCATGCTTTCATAAATACACCGTAAAGTGATTAGAAAGTTGATAGCCGAAAAGGGTAGGACATCATGTTGTTTTGTGAAAAAGAATACATTCTTTTTTTTTTGGAAAAAACATGTTTTTTTATGGCAACCTTTCCAGATTAATAAGGGTTTCATATATATTGAAGGTAGAATTAAACATCATTCAGAATAAACATATAAAAAACGTTAGTGTATAACTGTATACTAAGGTAAATATTTCTACGGGCACATGATGTTGTTCCTGTGGATTACCGAACAAGATGCCAAGGTGGACTACGTGCTGTGTTGCGACACAGTCCAGACCCTGTATGAGAGCCATAAACATGTACTAGTCTCTACAACTGATATCCAGCTCAAAAAAGAAAATGCGAGATGGTGGACTACAACATTGATGCAGTAGCTTCAGTTACATTAAACTTCAGTTACCACGAACATAAACGAAAAAAATCATCTTTGAAATAAGTAGATTCGGTGTATTGTACCTTCCGTGCAGCACTTATACGTGTAAAAAGTGCCCATTGAACCTGAAAAAAAAAAAGAGGAAGGAAACCCCTGTATGAGTGTGAAGGTACATGGATAAGGTGTAGGCCCAAACAAAAGGAAGAAAATTGTGTTATCCATCATTCCAGGGTGGAAAACATGGTACCTCAGGATCTCTAAGCACCATCTGAAAAACTTCAAACATTGAGAAACCTCAAGGAGTCTCAAGCAACACCTTTTGAAATGGCTTTGCCTTTTCTCTGTGAGTACAAGAAAAGCCAAAGCAATTCAAACAAAATTGCCGAGGTTGTGCATTTTGTTAATACAACATTATACATGATGTAGTGATGTTAACATGAATACAATTAACAAGCATCACATTTTAGAGATGTCGTCAGTTAATTCCCCATCCACAAATAATGCAGCAATATGACAAGGTTTGAATGAGAAAAAAAAGTTGCTTTGTTTGGTTTCGGTATGTTCATATGAATACCACCAATATTGGAGAGTTCCCTATAAGACTGCTCTGGAGGTTGCTGAAATTAATGTGAAAAAAGGACAATCCACTACTACTACTACTGAATCCTGTGACGTAGCAAGATTTGATATGTTTGGTGTATTAACCCTTTTCTGTTAGTGGTTTGTACATCACATTTTTACCTATAAGACGATTCAAGTGCTATCTCAGAGGTAGCAAGAGTAGATGTCTCAGGGCATCTCGGCTTCAGCAAAATATGATCCTGCTCTGCCAGTTCTGCTGCTGATGCAGCTCTGTTCAGGCTCAGGGAAGATGGTTTCAGATGGGCACCATGGTCTGTAGATATCTTCTCTGCCTCTACAGTCTTTTAATCACACGCTTGTGTCAGCAATACCATTTATAGCTAAACAAACACATAAGGAGAACAACAATCTCAATTGTATAGTTTGATTTGACAAGATAGAGCTCCACACTGCCATTGATAGCAAGCGACTCTTGGAATCACAGAAGATAAAGGAATTAGTGGCACATTACACAATTTTTTTTAGAATAGGGAATATATTAAATTCCAGCTGCTATATCGATTGATACATGAAGTTGTCCATTATTACAAACTCTCTATTTAAAGAGAGGCTAAGGAATCACAAATATGAAAGTCTGAGCCATCCCCACAATGAGACAAAAACACACTCATAAAACTTAATAACTAATGGACACGACAAATTAAGATTAGTACAATGGAAAAACTATAAACTGATTTTTTAAGTATATTGCAAGGACAGAACAATGGTTATCCATATCATACTAGTACCTAATGTGCTAAATAATGGCATCGGGGAAAGAAACATAACAAACGTAGACAAATTAAATTTATAGAAAATGACAGTGTATCATACAAGTTAGCAAGAGTAATTAACCTATTATGTTACATACACTGGCGAAGTTCAACCAATTCCAAGGTTAAAACTTGGGATCACTTCAAAGCATCAAATTATATAGTGGATCCAGGGTAGAACCAAGGATCCAGAGAAGTTCGTTGCAAAAAAAAAAATTATTTGGAACTTCACTTACCACACTCGTAGATAGTCAAAGGGAGATCCTTCTGAGAAAGGTCAAATGCAGGATTTAATAGAAGATAAACAGGGCGTTTAATAAAATCCATGAACTGGATAAGATAAGAGAAAAATATGTTACACAGGGTTACGTTATTACGCTATAGCATGAACGGTTACCTACAATCTGCTCCAGCACCGATTACAATTTACAGTGAGCGAATCACCTACCTTCCACAAGAACTGTAAAAACTTATTTTGTATGACATGTGAAAACAATGACATGACGTGAAAATATATAGCAGCAAACAAATCCAGCCATTTTTCAATTGCCTAATTGTTTTATCCACAACATTTCACCTACCATCACCTGTGTGCTACTTATACTAAGAGTAAATTACACCCAGCCCACATTTTATTCCTTTGATGAGAAAGAAAACACTAAAACCCAAGCACAATGTCAGTCTCCCAGATCAAGCATTCGAACAAACGATAGTAGATGCTCACGGCCTTGTGGATTTGTTATCGGAGTCCTGCACAGAGTAACCAATGGAGTACCACCCCAGCTGAGAAAAACGGGACAGGAGCAGAGGTTGGGAGTCCCCATTCGAGCGGCAGAGAATCTAAGCAACCAAGTGACAGGAAGACAGGAAGAAGGCCCGGAGGCGGGAGCCATTGGAGGCGCCGAGGCGGCATCAATGGATGAACAGGAGACGTCGCAGCGGCGTGGGAAGAGGAGGCCGCCGGGGGTGGTGAACGAGTGGCGGCAGCGTGAGCATGCGGAGGTAGGTCAGGTAGCTGATAGAGAAATGCCGTGGGCCGCGGCGAGAGCCGGAAAGGGGACCGCCATGGCGAGATCTGGGACCGGCGGTGGGCGGCGGGCGAAGCGGTGGCCGCCGGCCATGGCGTTGACGTCGTCTGACGTGGGTGCTTCGGGCGAGGGCCGTTGACTAGTCTACGCCGATCTGGACCGCTCGCCTTGATCCAACGGAGCCACAGCAGAGAGGACCGCGGTCAAAAACCAATATGCAGATAACCCCCTCGTTTGGATCGCGGTTAATTAACCGCGATCCAAATTATTTTCAACGGCAAGGACGATGATCAAAGGGGATCGGGGCATCGTCGCGGCCGCGGCGGCGAAGCCTATTCGCCATGGTGGAGCAGAGAGGCTCGACGGCGATTGATGGTCTGCTTATTTGCGAGTGTTGTGATAGCGTCCCCACCCTCACTCGCGGCGCGCACGGCGACCCAGGCAGGCTGCTGCATACATCGTCGGAGCCGAGGTGGGGTTGAGATTTTGTTTTTCGAATTAACTCCTCTTTCATCAATCGACAGAATCTGAGGTGGTTGATTTGCTTCTCGTCTTCCATAATGAACCCGCCATTGCCTCTTGCCCTTCCAAAATTACAAGATAATAATAACGCTAAGCGCCGGTGACAATTGGAAAGGGGAAAAAACAATGGCGGAAGGAGTTTGTGCTAGTTTAGAGGGTTGCCGGGGGAAGGATTGCCTGTTTTCCGGACTTACAAAATGGCTCGGAAGAGGCAGGTCGGCCGGGCGCGGGGCGGCCGAAGACGGAGAGACGGGCCAGCGCGGTGGCGGGAAAGCTCCATTTCTTGCAGGGCGGTAGGCGCCAACGTGCTGGGGGTTGAAGACGAATGGATTCTGTCCAACATTACGGCTGTAAACTGCGGGTCCCTTGAGAAGTCTCCCTACATTTAACCAATTTCAGAAAACAAAAATCGTAATCATGGAGAGCTCACTGAACGTGCATGTGTCCAGAGGTGATACTAGAAGGCCAAGACAATCGTGCCCATGACCATCATTCCGTCACTCAGATTACGTGTCATTCCCTTGTCGCCATCTGATTAGGCAAAACCCAGCTCGAGCGTCGCTGATTGCGCAGCGTTTGCTGATTAATTAGGCAGCGCAAACTTTGGTCGACACCGGTATCTTCCGTGCCAACCAAACAAAACAGCATCCCAAGCAATCATTTTTCAAAAAAAAAAAAAAGATGGGGTGATTAATTAGGAGTTGGGATGTCAAGCCGTCAATTAACAACTGTATGCGATCGCAATATGATATGATCGCTCTGTCACTCGCCAACATGCTGTCCCCGGTCCGGTGCCAGCCGCAGATGACATTGCAACGACCATCATCGTATCATATCGTGCGCGCTAGCCATGAGAAGTATCGTGACAGCTGAAACTCAATTTGGTCAGAACGCCTAACATGTTGTTCCTGAAGCATGGTTAAGTTCCTTTATTTGACCAATCCTGAAGATACCGATGGCTGTTGCCGGCAATTAACAAATCCCTCCGTGCAAGCTCAGCGAACGACACGAGCACCGATTAAAACGCCGGCGTCCTCTTGTTGGCCTCGCATTCGTTCCGTCACCAACAGAAGCAGCAGAAGTTTCCAAAGAAGAAAAAACACAGAAGCAGCAGACACAGGCAGGAGCTTAGAATCGTCTTGCAGCAATGAGGGAGCAGCTGTCGTGCTTCGGCGACAGCTCCGTGGGCGTGGCCACCTCCGTCTCCGGCGGCGGCGCGCTGGACCGGGCCCTGCAAGCGGCGACCACCAGCGTGTACAGGGCGGCGCTGCCCTCCTCCTCCTCCTCCTCCTCCTCTGGGAAGGAGATGCTCATCATACGGGTGACGTGGACCCGGAGCGCCGCGGGAGCACCGGGCCTCGCCGTCGCGTTCGACGAGCAGGAGCAGGGGGACCTCTCGCCGTCTTCTTCATCGGCGTCGAGGAAGAAGAAGAATAAGAGCCAGCAGCAGCAGCAGCTCGTGCTGCAGAAGCGGCGGGGCAGCCGGTCCCTGGTCACCGGCGGCGGCACGGTGGTCGGCGTGCACTGGGACACCGCGGAGGCCAAGTACACCTCCACCGCCGAGCCGGACGGCGGCGAGTACTACCTCGCCGTCGTGGCGGACGGCGCGCTCGCGCTGCTCCTCGGCTCCGGGCGCGCGGCTCGCCAGCTGACCCGCCGCCACGGCTTTTTTATCGGCTCTGACGGCTTTTCTATCGGCTCGGCGGCGCTGGTGAGCCGGCGGGAGCAGGTGCGAGTAGGCGGCTCGACGGCGGCGGCGGCGCACGTGACGCGGTGCCGGTTCAGCGAGGGCGGGGAGGAGCACGAGGTGGCGGTGCACACGTCGCCACGCAGACGGAGAACAGGAGAGGAGGTGGTGTGGGTGAGCATCGACGGGGAGAAGGTGGCGGAGGTGCGGCGTGTGGGGTGGGGATTCCGCGGCAACCGCGCCGCCGTGCTGCCCGACGGGGAGATCGTCGACGTCATGTGGGACGTGCACGACTGGTGGTTCGGCGGCAATGGTGGCAACAACGGGGCGCAGTTCATGGTCAGGGCCAGGGCGGAGAAGGAAGGTAGGCTCTGGATGGCCGCCGATGAGAGACATGCAGCTGCAGGAGGAGGAGGATTCTTCCTGCACGTGCAGTGCTACCCGCGGTGACCACGATCGACGATGCCAACCACCGTTGGTTGGTTGCACACGGTCTGCTCCATGAATGATCAGCTATATATTCTTTCTCATAATACTTTTGTGATTTGATTTATGAAAAATTGAATCACAACATGCATGACGAGAAAATTCACTCTAAACAACTCAAACTGGAGAGTCAACTGGATGTATATTCAGATGACACTGTAAATGCACGATTGCTTATTTATGCGTACAAGTATAGTAGTTCATCCAAGAAATTCTATGGTCCAAATACAACCTTGTGACAGTATGAATCTATGTCTCTCACTTGGGTTAAAAACAGCGCCCATGAGCATACTTTCAGTGTTCCACATCATACAGGGTCATACAAGGACAGTGGTTGATATAACTCAAGACCAACAATTTTGTACCAGATCATCAACTAACTCCTGTAGTACCCAGCTGCTGCAGCTTACATATAACCGTGCATCCAACAAGATGTCTGAATGAAAATGATTTACATCACCTACATATGAGGGAGATATGAATCAAAGATTATGCAGAAATGTTTTCATTGTCCGCCACGATGCTGTCGAGCAGTGATTCGCAAGCATCTTCCAATAAATCCAAGACCTGAAAATAAATTCTCTTGTTTTCATATGTGGATCTTGTGTAGACATAATGCATTACTGTAGCACGGATGGCAAAAGTAATATCATATCCAAGGGTCTGAGTAAGATGATATCTGAGAGCAGTAGTGGATTGCAGATTCAGTATCAGCCTATCAGTACCAAAGAATAAAATAAAATCAAGGATGACAAACACACCGTAGCTTTATTATGGTTTTCTGTGTTCACTGCTACACTCTAATCTATTGATATTTTATAACTAAGCTGCTCACACTACCTTAGTCGCAACCACTAGGCAGCCCAGACATGCATTGTTATCTCTAAGTACCACATAAGACATTGAATGTTCTTTATTATAGTATCATCACATTCGAAAAGTCAACATGCTTTATAGGAAATGATTTGCAAAAGATGCAAAAAAATGTTGTGTATAAGTCCTGTGTGTGTTCAGTAGTTTACTGTAGTATTTATTCCCATCCAGTGCAGTTAGCTGATTGTTCAGTTAGGGAGACAGTCAAGGTTCAGTCCGAGTTTATAGCTAAGTTTATCTGCCTAGGCAGTCAGTAGTCCTAGCGCTGTACTGGTTGTGTGCTGAAGAATAGAGACACTATATCCATGATCTAATTGTTCTGTTTTTCTATAAACAAAAAAAAAACTCTGCAGCTTCACCGCCACATAAAAGTCACATGTCTACTTGAGTTCTTGAGTGAAATTTTGCTAACAAAAAGTCTGGGGTCTGCTTACATGATTTGATGCTTCATGCACAAATACTTGGCAGAGCTCATACATATCTCAGGTCATAAGGTACTATATAAGGTTGACAATTATAAACATAAACTGATAATACAAGCCAACATATGCCTGGTTCATGCCCACTGGTCATTGGGACAAAAGGCTAACGACTTATGCAAGCCACAACAATGCAACAGTCATACCCACTGGTCATTGGGACAAAAGGAACAACTAATATGATCCCAAATTCAGATGCTTACTACAGTTTGCAAATGTCAAGCTACTAACCTTTTCAAATCCCTTAGGACCTCCATAATAAGGATCTGGGACTTCAGACTCAGTATGTGTCTTGCAGTAGGAGCACATCAGTTTAACCTAAACAAAGGGAGAAAAAAAAATCCTTACAATGTTGTAAAAGGGCTAGCAGCACTTAAAGAAGAAACTACATAAGGAATCCAGTGTAGGCCCCTAAAATCTCACATTCCAATTTTCAAATATTTTTAGCAAGTAAGCCCCTAAAATAAGATGAGCATTGCTCTGGAACATAATACAATCTGAACTAATGAGCATCTATTCAGTAGAAAATCAAACAGTGATGACCTTGCCATATTAAGTGCTCCATACTAAAGTCACTCAAGGTAAAGAAATTTCAGAAACAAGTAATCCTAAGAGTGTGATTGGTAGGTAGATTGGTAATGCTGAATGGCAATTCAATAGTTGTGTTTACAGATAGGGAAGGCATGTAATTGATGTTCAGTTTAGCAGTTCGTGGTGACATGTTTGTCCCCAAGTGTTCCCATGGCTTAATTTTGTTTCTACTACAGATATTTGAGAGTATGTATTCTTGAAAGTTCAAATGACCAGACAACCAATCTAACATACCAACCTTATTGGCTGCATTGTCAGGAAGGGGCTCCTTGTGTCTCCATCTCTCAAAGGCGTTCAGTATATCTTCTGTAAATTGTTCAAAATAGAAATGCTTCAAGAAGCTCACGTCAACAAAAATCCAGAGCTACTGAAACACAAATAGCAAGGATTGAGAGAGTACCATAGTTCTGCCTGTCCATAGCAAGGATAAGATCGAAGTCACGGAAATCTGAAGGCCTAAGGGGCCTGGATATTGAAGTCACCTCAATGCCCCTCTTCTTTGACGCTGATCTCATCCTTGAGTCTGCCTTATTACCCTGAGTCCACAGAATACAACGTAAGTGCTGATGCCATGACTGAACTCAGTAAATTAATAACGAGCAAGGTAAATGCAGGGTAAAACCTCATGGTACCCAATAGTACCAGCAGAGTCTATGTGAAACTTTGAGTCAAGCCCACGCTTGCTTACAAGGTTCCGGAACACAGCCTCAGCTGCAGGACTCCGGCAAATGTTCCCTGTACACATTGTTTCCATCAAATGCAGAAGAATGGATAAATACTGTATATACGTTTGCAACAGCGCTTCTATACTCTTATTACAGGCAGTAATAAGGCAGCGAGTGGTGATCATGCCTACTTATAAGAAAGCACCTAAATGAAATGAATGGTCCAAAACAGAGATAAAGCAAGCACTGCAGCCGGTGCACTCATACATCCAGCACCTACATAGTTGAACTATCAGTGGACACAATGACACAACTGCTATGAAACAGGAAACCTGGACCAAATTATCTGAATCTCTTCATCATGCAGCAGGGTACAGAGAATGAAAGAATAGGTTGGGTAAATTTCTTTCTAACTAGTGAAGTCTCCATTTTCCAAATCTTACAGCATAGAATATGTGATAATTTCGAATTGGTGCTTCCACCAACAGCAGCTGTGGATCTAAGATTATAACGCAAGGCTACCGCGACCAGGCTTTTAGGGGAAGAAATAATCTAACAAGCGCGATCAAGCTGCGGGCATCCGGGTGACAAATTAGAGCGCTGATGCTCTAACGAACAGCCAAAGGCCGCGCGGCAAAAGAGCGATAGCTGCAGGTATCAAATTTAATCCGCGCGCATGATCAGAGAATCAGTAGTTCGCACGCACGGGCACGGAGACCGAAGCCGAGAGGGAGAGGCTGGGATTGAGAAGGGTGCTCACCGAGGCAAACGAAGAGGACGGCGAAGGGCTTGATCTCAGCGGCCGCGCTCGCCTCCGCAGCCATCCCCTCGGCTGCCGCCGCCGCGTCGAATCGGAGGCGCGAGTCGAGACCCTGGTGGGCAGCACTGATGCTTAGTGGTGCGCCGCGGATGCCGAGTCCGTGATGATTGCTGGCAGCGAGTGGGACAAGTGGAGGAGAAAGAGGCTTGCGGAGCCTCCTAGTAAGTCCTCGTGTTGTCGGGCTCAGAGCCGACGTGGAGGCGGCGGAGGTGGGCGCCATGGCCGCCGCGACGACGGGCTTGTGTTTGTGTGGACGAGGAGGGAGGGAGCGAGTGGCCCGCGCTGCGCCGGATTTCGTTTGTTATCAGGCCCGCGGATGCGAAATGAGACATGCCATAAGCCCAGTACGGCCTGCTCGTTGTGCATACCATTCAAGGATAGATTTTCTGCAAATTCGGCAGCAGCAGTGCAGTGTACCATGAATGTGTCACAATCTAGAATGGATTTGCGGATGTTTATGTAAAACAATGCAACCGAGATGTGAAACAAGTAACGCATGAATTAATTAGGAGAGAGAACCATGCATATGGATCGATGACAAATGATGTAATAATTGTTTTTATTAAATGAGTAAAATGTGTCAAAAGGCAAAAAAAAAACAGTTCTAAAAATAATATCTGTGACTCATCTAAAGTAACACGTTTACCGCCTATGATAACATTTGTGTCAGAATCAGTTTTTATTCAGTCTTGACGACAATAGGTGGTTGCGTCGAGTAGAAGTGGTGTGTCCCCAAGACTCCTCAAAGTCTAGCGGCAACAATGAGTCCGGCCAGGCATCTGTCATGTACAGTAGTGGGGCCACGAGAGGATCTCACTGGCCCAATTATCAAGAATTTGATAGTTTAGAAAGAGGTTAACCACAAGTCTTGAAACTTTGTTATAGTGTGACACAAACAGGAGCTTGTATGCATATTAATTCAGAGAAAATATGATGTTTTCTTAATGTTCAACGGGGAAAATGTTTAATGTTTTTATACTTTGATCATCTAGGTTGAGATTTAAGTTCTAGACGATACTATATTAAATTTGTAATACTATGACACTATATTATCTTAATATATGGATATAAAAACTTATTTGTTCAGCTATTTATTTTTATTTTACAAAATTAGCTTTGTTTGATTAAGTGCAAAGAGAGCCATAGACATTAGAGCCAGAGGAAAATCCATCCTTAGCATGAACAGATTTAAGATTGAGTATTTGTATTGGATGACCAACAATAACATTTAACCATACTAGTATGAAACATTATGAACATAAAGAAATATATATTTTAAAAATAATAATATATCATACAACAATTGTACATATTTTAGTATACATATTGTGCAAAACGCATGTTCAACGCTTCATATACAAGTTATTGAAAGCTAACCATGAAAATATGACAACATGACCTGTGGCACAATGGAGACCATTGAAGTTTTTATGAATAATATAAAATAGTAAATTTATTATCAAATAAAAATCAAACATCATGGCTCAATGTGGAGGCAACTGAGGTGGATGCCGTCATCGCGGGTGCGACCGCTCCAGCCATGTCCACCGTGGCAACGAGCTTGTGTTATGTGGACGAGGAGGGAGTGAGCAAGTTGCCAGCACCACACCGACTTGGGCTAGCGAATGTGAAATGGGACATGGACAAGACCCCATCACAGGCTTGTTTGCCAAACTAATGAAACAAAAGCCGGTTTTGAAAATGACAGTGCTTTAATACAAGAGATATCTTGGAATGTTCTCTGGAATATCAAATCAAACGGTTGATGACACGATGCGTGATATAATCGATTTGCATTTCAGTATTGAGTTTTTACAATCACGATGGCAAGGAGCAACTTGACACACCGGGTACCACGACGCGACCTAAGGCTTACAGGCTTACTACTCACTACTGAATAAAATCCGACAACGGGGAGCAGCCAGCCTGGATGCAGACCTGAGACCTCCCCTTCTTGTCGAATCCAACTTTCAAGTTCCACGGCCTGCTTCATTGCGTTGTTAAACACCCTGTTGTTGCTCTCCTTCCAAAGCATTTAGGGAGTCGAAATCCTTTGGAGAGTCCTTGATGACGCGTTTGCGGCTTGTCGTCCACCAGTTTGCGATCGGGGATCTCTTCAGTTGGTGTTAGTTGTGGGTAGCCGGCCCGCCTCAGCAGCCGGAACCACATCTCCCGGCTGTATTAGACACACGCCAGAAGCAAGTGGTCAGTTGTCTCCACGGCCTGAGAGCATAGAGCACATGGTCCGCTATTCTGCAAGTTGTGACGCCGGAGTCTGTCCGAGGTCCAGCAGCGCTAGCCAGACGAAGAATTTGCATCGCTCCTTGGCTCCCGGGATGCCACACTGCCCTGTGAAGAAACTTGGATAGGCTGAGCTTGCAGAGTAGTGTTGGTTTGCCAACCAACGGCAGATGAATTTGTCATCCTCCCCCGTAATGGCTTATTCGGTTGTTCCATGTTACCCAGTGGATTGGCATGGTTCGAGTGGGATTGAATCCACAACAAGTCATTTATGGATTGATTACACTTCATTCCCCTCCAATCCACTTCCTTCCCATGTCATCCGAACACAGCGTAAGTTGGAAGTTCTGTAGCCTGGTGTGTAGAGCAATGCTTATTGGGCCAACGCCCGTGATGTCTCGGCGGATCCACTGCTCACCGGCCAAGGCCTCACTTACTAGGCGAGCATTTCTAATGCTTTTGGCTACAGCCTGGTGCGAGCTGCATGACCGATGATTCCGTCTAGCCACTTGTCGGTCCAGAACAAGGTGCGTGCACCATATATTGCTGGGTTGAACAGTGACTGAAGCCTCGAACATGGCCTTCGACGACGCGGTCAGATCAGTTTGGTTTGGCAGGGCAGCCCATGAACGCCCACATGTTCGTTCTGCTCAGCCATTCCCATCTGAGGCGTACGTAGTGCGTAACCGAAGGTAGTAATTAAGGTCACGGATCGCGAGGCCTCCTAGCTCCACCGGACACTGCCTCTGTTCCGGTCTACATATATAAAAGCTTTGCTGATCTTCTCAATTGCTTTTACGATCCATGGGGAGAGCTTAATGACCATAGAGACATGGATGGGGATGGCCGTGAGAATCACCTTGGTCAGTGTTGCGCGCTCGGCCCTGGACATGAGCTTTCAATTCGATTTCCAGGTTGGTAACCTGTCCGCCACAGAATCCACCAGAGGCTGCAGCTCTGATTTTTTATTTTTTTTCAGCTGATAAAATTGAAAGCGGGATCCCAACAGAATCCACCAGAGGCCCTGGACGCGAGTCACGGCGGAAGGCAATGCCATGGCGGCGGCCGGAGAGCGATCGATCGAGATAATTTTGTTTGTTTTTCGCTTCTTTTCTTTGGATATGTGTCCCGTAACTGGAGTACGGGTATCAGAGAATATTTTGTAACAGAGGATATCATGGTTCAGATTATAGAAACCTTGGATTTTAAGGTTTCCAAAATCTATATACAGTATCAGAAGATTTTAGGTTTCAAAACTATGAAGTAATACTAGACATCTTGACTTTGTCACTTTGGCTTCTAGACACCGAAAAGTCGATCTTTGAGAAAAAATAAATTTAAATCGTGTCACACTTTTACAAAATCAAGTGATTTTTCTATATTTTTATGGTACCTCAATCCCTTACTGTAAAGAGGTAAGACATCAAATCAATCTCATATACTTTGACTTTTGTTGTGAGAAATAGGAAAAATAAATGGAAAAACAAGAAAAATAGGCCTGTTTTTTCGAAAATAGGCCTGCATGCGTGATTTCTGTTACCTAGCCGTGCACCTAAAATTGTTTGCTACGAGCATTTTCAGAACAATCGTATACGTGTACATGATCCTAAACTTAGCTTGAAAGTCTAAGTCTGCACTGCACTGCCCAGAAACATACATGTCACGTATACAATACTATAGGTCCGATCGTCAAGGTTACATACACATTCATGTGCAATTGTGCACGTTTGTGCCATGTTTATTGCCGTCATGGTATGTAGATCGGATCAAGTCTAATCTCCTAATATTCTCTCTAATGCAATGCTAGCTACTATAGAAAGAAATAAAAAAACTTTTCAAAAAAGAGAAAAACAAATGGTAAAGTATTACCTCCTATATGTGGTAAAATAGGTCCATGATCAAACAAAAATGAACAGTCCATATTATTTCAAGGTATCATAAAATTACATCAATATAAACTCCTTAAGAGATTTTGTTGTAACTAAACACCACTACTACAAAAGCGCACTATAGCGGCGGACCAAAATATACCGTAGCAGCAGTTATGACTATCCATTCCTATGCTTCTGTAGCAAAAAATGAAGCATTTTTAGAGGTGGGTGCCGAGCCCTGCCGCTGAAATCATTACGATAGTGACGGACTGTATTGTCACCCTCCGCTGTGAACCAACTAAAAAAACAATCGTTTAGCAGGCGTCCACGCCACCGAGGTTAGCCGCGTCGCCAAGGTCTGCCGCCGAGATGCCGTGGTCCGCCACATCGCCGAGGTCTGCTGCCTCCAGCTCCTATGCTCGTAGAGCTGCCGATGTCTGCTATGGGGAGGCGGTGACACTGGACAGTATAAATCGGAAGGCATTTTTGCCTTTGCCTACCGATGATTGGAGTCAGTCTGATGGCGGAAGCAAGATGGCATAACTGGACACCCGATGCTCTGACTGCTAAAGCATTAGCGGCAAGGGACGAAATCTTACTAGCACACAGAATGGGTTTTAACAAAGTGCTGCTAGAACTTGATAACTTGCAACTGGTGCAGTTCCTAAACACCAGTGGCAATGATCGATCCCCAATTTCTGGATTATGGCATGAGATCATGGAGCTAGGCAGAAAGTTTACGGAATTTAGGACAGTTTTTGTAAGAAGAGAAGGAAATCAATGCAAGTAGCGCATCTTTGTGCTAAACTAGCTGATAGAAATAGTCCTATCTGTTTCTGAACAGCTGACTTCCCGAATGGCTTGTGGGAAGGGGAAGCTGCTATCAAAGATTGTATTTCTGCCCATGATTAATGAAAGCTCCGTGACTTGCCTCCTCCTCCTCGGTGTATTATTGCTTGCACTGATCATCTCCCACCGGCTCCTCCTCAGTCCGGGGCAGATGGACACGCTTGCACTGGTTGTCGTCGCAGATGCATGGCAGCGCCAGCCTCTCCAGATCTTCACGCTTCACCTTGGGATCTGACACTGCCGACGTTTTCACGACGTCGATGTCGCAGCGGACGGCGAAACAGTCATCCACAAGGTACTCCGACTTCTCCAGCTCCTCCCTGCTGATAAAAACAAGGCACACCCGGGTCGTAGTGATAAGACGGGCCAGATCCCCGGTAGTGAGCAGTGAAGCTCTTGCCGTAGGGCTGCTGTAGTGCCTCGGGTGGTTTTATTCCTCCATCATCATCATTGTGATTTATTTATTTGTGTTGCACCAGGCTGAACCGGATCTTAGTGGTGATGGTGGCGGTGCCTACGTTCCCAGCGAACTCGATGCACAGATGAGAGATGTGGTCGGCGGAATCAAACCTCTACCCGTTGGGGTAGTAGTTGATGCGCCACGGCTGACCGGCAGCCTCGAATTCGCAGGATGTGGCGCACTTGCCATTGCTGAGCAGCAGCTTGGTCTGCGAATACCCATCGATCTTGAGCATGTGGCACCCGCTGTAAACCTTTTTCTGTTGCCTTTCAGTTATCATCGTATCAATAAAAATTATTGACACCAAACCGTGGGGCAAAAAAAAAAAAAACAAAAAACAAACAAACTGCGGCTTGTTGAAATCATCCAAACGTTATGGGCCAAAAAACTGATAAAAATGAACAAGGCTAGCTATTCGGCCCACAACCAGGTGAGATAACGTGGGCACGTGGCAAGATGCGGTTGGGAGAAAAAAATTGACTGAACCGAAAATCGTTTTTAGCCCATAAATATATGTTTAGCAAAACCGATAAATTCCCCTAAAAAAAAAAGCAAAACCGATAAATTTACAACAAATTCAGCCACTATATATCCGGCCGTGAAAGCGCGCAACTTGAGGCAGTGACGGTTGGGGAGGTCCTTCCTCCTCCGCCTCCGCGAGTAGTCGTCGTAGATAGTGGTGTCACGATGGCCGACGCGGAAGGGCAATGCCATGGCGAGCGATCGAGTCCCCCTTCGATCTTACGATCCACTGTCTGCGGCCGGTTTGCATCAGATAGATACTCAGCTCAGCCCAGGCATGGAGCCAAGACGTAACGCGTCACAACTCACAACGGGGGCTCGGCTCGCTTCATGGACGAAAGCAGAGGTAAAGCTGTGCGGCATCACACAAAAAGTGGATCGGAAGAGGTGCGTGCTGGCTGTACTAGAGCGACAGTCTTTCACGCTATCTGTGAGAGCCTCAATCGTACCAGCAAGCTTCTAACATAACCAACTAATGGAGTTTACAAATTTTTATGGTTTGAATCTTGAATGCCATTGCTTACTTTTTTCACTGTCTGCAGTGGGTGGATCTCCGCCAATCCGTGCTTGTTTCATGGACGTGAGGAATTTCACTCTGCAGTTTTGTTTACCCTGCCCTGCTGATGATGCCCATTCCCGTGCACAAGTTACGAACCGGAAGTGCCCACAAAAAATAAAATAAAATAAATAAAAATTACGAACCGGAAGAAGTAACCAGATTAACCCAATCATCCACCATCATCATCAATAGAAAAAGATTTTCCCCTCCAAAAGGGAAATAATATTGAGCTCAAAGAGACTTAGGCGGGACAGCTGTCCTCCAAAAACCCATCGTCCCCAAAACCAAAATCCACCCTTCCCCCTTTCACGCCGGGTGCTCCGCTTTCGCCTTGCCCTTTCTTCCTCCCCACGAACCCCACCCCACGCCGCCGCCCGAATCTCCGACGAGAGGCGAGATGATGCGGCCTCGTACACCGGAGCATGGCCGGTGCTAGGGCTCGCATCGCCGTCCGCACGAGTAGCTGCTCGCCGTCTTCGCCCAGATCGTCCGCTGCACTGCTCCGCCTCGTCTCTCCTGCCGCGCGCCACCTCCTCCTCGGTTCGAACCTTCCCCATCGCCTGTTCTCCCTTTCTATCTTCAGCTTGGTTTTCGGCTCGGAAATGTGGATGAGAAACCTAGGTTTAGTCTGTTCGATCTGCTCGATTTTGGTTTACTAGCGGTTAGGTTCGAGCGGGCTTTGGCCTCTTTATCTCTTTATGTATAACACGGCCTCCCCGATCACTTCGGTGCTGTTTGTTCAACCAACAGCACCAGACACTGGGGATCCCCTGCATGCTAAAACTGAGGTCTATGCTCATGGCCTCCTCCAACAATCACCAAAGCCCTCAATGGCTCAATCTTCAACAGGTCAACATTGTCTCTCTTAAATGTTTAGATCCTAAGAAGACAGTATAGTTTACTCATGATTTCTCACCCGAAAGCCAAATCTCTAACACAAAATAAATTTGTCTTGGAAGCATCCATACACAGATGACAAGATTATTAATGTTCAACCAGTTTGAAGCATAAAATTTGTAATGGGTTCAGCACTTTGATAAAACCACAAGACCAAAGAATAGAAGGTTAGATGAATAAGTGATAACTTGGACTTTGATACCGTTTCTGCATATAGATTGAAATTCAGCAGTTTAATCACTATTGAGTTTGATGACTAAGATTCCAGGTGACATAAACATTTGTTTGTTCACAACATAAAGCACCTACATTTGTGTATAGTACTGTACAATGACAAATACGATGATTGCTTAACCAATTTTTGTGAAATTCATATAACTTGCTACTACATTGTTGCGGTTCTCAATATTAACACCACACTGTACACTGCCTGAAATATTGATATTTTAGTTACGTAGCCTCATTCAGCAGTACACATGTTATCTCCCTTTTCCTTGTGCAATTTTCTGAAACCTCACAACATGTTCAGTTATCAAATCTTCTCTATTAGGGAATGTGCCTTGTTTGTTTAGTAGCTTACTGAAGAAAATAGAATGGCAAACTGAATCTCATGGTTTAAAAAAGGACACAGCTTCTTGTAACTCAATATCAAAGTGATGTCCAGCTATCGGCGTCTTGTAGTTGTTGATATCGAAAGTGATTGTCCTAGATTTCCATGTAACATCTATTCAGAGGTACCATAAATACTAGTTTTTCATGATCTGTTGTTTGTATGCCTAACTTAAAAAAACATAATGCCAATATTGATTTGTTGCACTCACAAATATTTTTATCCTCACAGTAGAAGGTTTTAGTGAAACTGAAAGTGAAACCATAATCTTATTTTTCAGTCTATGTGGTGTAGTTAGGCTGCCTACTGAAATTGTTTAGTAATAAATAAATTCAAAGGTGTTTACTGACCTTCAATTAAATGAATACAAAACGAAGGGAGAGTATGACTTTATCTTGATGGTTTATTCTTGAATGTAGCTGTTTCCAAAGGTGCTTTTGCATTTAGGTTTACATCCAGATTCCAGAACTTTAAAGCTCACACGGCTTTATTCAGATGAGCAACAATTAACATTACGCGCTTAAGGATAATTCACTAAAAAAATTTCATTGTGTGTCTACTTTGTGTTTTGCTTGAGTTCAGCCATTCATTGAAAATTAGATATTTGATTTGTAGTTGATCATTTATGATGTATGTGTTATTTATGTAATTGTTATAAAGAATAAGTATTATGTCATTAGTCTAAGATTGTGTAATGTGCAGGTGAAAAGTCATGGAAAACAAATACCCTGGCATCCCTGTTGACAGCAACAGGAGAGGTAATTTATTTTCTGAACGCCACATCCATTCTTTTCCAGCTTAAATGTTGTTTAAGCTCTAGTATTCTCTTTTCTCTCAGCGGCCAAGACATTTGTGAAATACCATCATTACTTGGATGATTGTAGTCAGGACATCTTTAAGGATAACTCTAAGCCATTATCAGAATATTCGAGAATGAGGGCGATGGTGGTTAAAGCGCCTGTCAACACTGTACGTTCAGGGAGATTGGTATTCCCAGGTGACGACTATACATTCAATGCAAGGTTAGCGACAGAATATGGTAAGAAATATACTAGGAGCCTGTTGAAAGTTTTATGGGAGAATGAGCAGAAAGATGAATGCCTCAGTGACTTTGATGAGCAAAATATGTTTGCGACAGAGTCTGGTAGAGCGAAGTTTCAAGGTGTGAAGCGCCTGAAGTACAATGGCGTACAGGCGAAGAGGAATCATGAGTCTGCTCATAAAATTCTCACTAAGATGTATTCAAAAGGTGGAGATATTCCTGAAGATATTGGACACTTAAGTTGATCAAGAACTATCCTGCCAAAGCTGGCTTATATCACATCCATGCATCTCTGGTGCCATTGTCAAAGAGGCAGGCATCATACTTCAAAATGTTCGAGCAGTTAATGTATAAAATGGATGAGTCTTCTCGAGGACAAATACTTCTGAAACTTCCATATGGTGCAGAGTGGAAGAAGATGATCAAGGGCAATAGGTTGTTGCAAAGAATACATGATTTCAAGCCTAAGATATATCAAGTGCCTGACTCACCTGAGCATCAAGGCCAACGCACATTTCAGGATCTGCTGGAAAGCAAGAACAAGAGAAAGAGAGATGAAAGCTCAAATATGTCTACTTATTTGAGGCACAGGACTGCCCATCGGATGGATGATCTGGAGAAAGAGAAACAAACAGGATCGCTTTATTCTGATTACCTGGCTCAGGATTCTGAGTTAGTCGCACTTGCACGCCTCCCCCTTGCTCACCCTCGCCTTCAGGAGGAATTGTATGTTGCCGGTGAACTTCAAGAGTTAAAGTTTGATGAACTATTCTAGGGGGTTGACAAGGTTATATTCTGCTACTTATATACCCAAAAACATTGTCTGTTACTGTCTGTCAATTCTCAGTTCTACAGTTTTCTTTTGGTATAATGCGTCTCCTTGTTTTTGCACAGGTTTGAGAATCAACTGCTCTTGTTCTGGACACATAACCCCTCCTCTGCCGTTGGTGAAGACTCCTGCCGTACTCAGAACCAGGCTGCCATTTTGGCTTATGTTGGTCAAAACCAGATGATTGTTGTTCAATTCATCAGATACTAGGCTGCCATCTTCGGTATATCCTTTGTTTTTGTTGTTAGAGATTCGTGACTACTCGAGTTGTAGAAACATACTCTCCTATGACTTCGGTGAAGACGGTTGCCACACTCAATAGTAGGATGCAATTGTGTCATGTGTTCGGTCAGAAAACAGAAAACTGTTGCCGTGTTCATATACTAGTCTGCCATCTTTAGTATATGCTTCGTTTTGGTGTTAAAGACTTTGTGACTGCTGTATGATATGCTAGTCTTTGTGTATACTGTTGCCGTCCTATTCATCAGTTCCATGCTCTAGTTCATACTTTTTGATGCTCTTTTCCTCGTCCACGGCTGTTATTATAACGTATTTTGAAACCGCAATTGTGATGCTCTTAGTCATTTGCAGTCTAAGAAATTTACCAGTTGTATAGTTGGAGGGATGCATCAATTTGCTTGAAATCTCTACCAACGCCCAAGCATAGGTTAAGTAGGCACTTTATATTTGCCCTTTGGTGAGACATTTACCAGTTTTTTTGCAGTCAGTAAGAGGGAACATGGGTACTGCGATTTGCTTGAAATCTGTATAACGTTTTTTTGCAGTCAGTAAGAAATTTACCAGTTTTTTGCTTGCTTGAAGATAGTAGTACTAATCAAATTCAGCCTCCTCTTTGCCCTTTGGTGAGACATACTCACCGACGGTGTAGGCTCTGCGGGAAGCCGTAGAATCCCCAAACCGGTAATCTACGCCGGCGTTGGCTAACCACCGCAGCAAAACGCCTTTTGTGCTTGCTATACTCGGCTTAGCTTAACTCGGCAAGTAGACGACACCTCCGTTGACAGTCAGCGACGACACGCGACTCTGCTGTGTTCTACTGTCACTCACTGCGCTCGCCCGACTTGATGTTAAAAAAAAAAAAAAAAAAAACCCTGCTTGCCTGACTGTTTGCGAACTTTGAATTAATCCAGAGCATAGGGGGTTTCGGGTAAGAATATCGGGCGCGCTTTGATTTCCTGTAAGCTCACGGTCCTCTTGGCGAAATAGGACACCTCTCGGAAGGAAGACGAAAGAAATTCGATTTCATCGATCCCCTTCCGCCTGGAAACCCAAACCCTACCTCCGCCAATCCGTGCAAGGAATACGAGGATCCACCATGGCTTTCCATTATGATGTTGAATCAGCAGCGACCCAACTCGAATTCCAACTCAACAACGAGGAGATGAAGCAAGGAGAAGAAGATTGCGTGATGTGACAAGCCATTGCCGGTGAACAGAACAACGGCAGCCTCATCCACCTCCATTGGCTTCCCCTTCCGCGTCTCCCTGGGCCTGGTCCCGCCCCCCTCCACATCTCGCTTCTACCTCGAGTGGCCCGGCGGCCCCGACCCGGACGCCACCATCCCGTGCCATCTCGTGGCGGCGCATCGCGGCTGCGTCCTCTTCCGTCTCACGTCCATCGTCAGAACCAAGACGCGCCCTCCGGACCTCATCTTCCCCGACGACTACTACGTCTACAGACCTGCCACCGGCGACCTCAAGCGGCTCCCCACTTGCATCAGGGCGAAGCCTGTTGCCGCCGCTGATGAGAAGGAGATGCTAGAGCAGAAGCAGGACGACCCGATATCATCCGAGTCAGAGTCCGAGTGGTGGTTGTCGCAGGAGTTTGCGGCGACCAAGGAGATGGAGTGGGCGGAGAAGGTTACCCGGGAGCAGTACGAGAAGAAGCTTGCTCTGGGTGTGGACGCTGACCATGAGGTTGTCCGTTCATCCTTGGTGATGGAAAGCATTGGCTTTCTTTGCAGCGAAGGTGGTGCTGAGTTTATCATGGCAGAGTTGCTGCTGGACAGGCGCAACAACCGCAAGGTGTCGGCTGAGATCTCCTTGCTACACAGCGGTACGTGTGAATGGGTTCACATGCCCGGCCTGCCCATCCAGTGCAACAAGTATGATTCCGCCGCCCTGCATTGCTTCTGCTCTCAGTCTACGGTGCCCTTTGGTGACTGCCTGTGCTGGGTCGACTACCGCACCGGCATTATAATTGGGAAAGCTATGCTGGAGCAGACTCCCAACTTGTCTTACATCCGATTCCCACGCATGAATCCAAGCAGGCTCGGGGATGACCTTCGCAGCGTGTGTGCCACAGATGGCGGGAACTCGCTCAAGTTCATAGATATTATCGTCAACAATCAGCCCCGCAGCACTGGATTCACCATCCTCGTCTACAAGCTGATCACAACAGAAGATGGTTGTATGAAGTGGGACAAGGAAACTTCCATGACGTCTACTGAGATGTGGGAGCTCGAGGCTCCGGGACGCATCCCACATGAGGCAGTACCCATGTTCCCTCTTATGAGCCTGGACGAGCCCCACATCATATGCTTCCAGCTCGTGGAGTGCACTGATTATATAGATACAGTGACATTGGTCTCGATTGACATGAGTGCGAGGAGTGTGGTTTCGGTATTTACTCACATCAAAGGGGAGCAGGAGTTGCATGGTCAGGATGCTGATGTGGCTGAAGCAAGGACGCTTCTCCCGCTACCCTTTCTCCCTGTCACATTCTCCAAGTCTCTCATATCTAGGCCTGTAAATTTCAGGTAATGATCTCATGTTTTTTTTAAGCTGTTCACTTGTCATGTCTTGTTGATACGGATTTATAAGATGAAATTCATTAGATGAAACTGATTCTATGTTCTTGCCTATCACCTTCTTCTATGATATCCGTTAAATGAAACTGGTGCTTGTCTCTGCCATGTACTGCAGGAAGAGGAAGGATCAGAGCTGAGTTACATCAACGCAACTTGCCTGTGAATTGCTGGCTTATATTCTTAAAGAAATCAATCAACTGATGTAGAGGCACCGTTCACTAATCAATTAGTTAAATGCATGGAGCAGTTTCGGAGCCCGGCACTTGTGAGCTTGGCTGTGGAAAGGCCACGTGACGGGATGGAAATTATGTGGCTTTCTGTTTCTACTCGTTTGTGCCACCATCTTTCATCCATGGTGATTACTGGTAGCAGCACCAATTAGAAGTTGTCACATTTTATCTGTATTGTCCTCCTGGTGCATGATTATTAAGTAATTTCAGACAAGTTGGCTCAAGTGGGTCATATGCAGCAGCTGTGTGCAGTGAGTTTTAGCGACATCTAGGTGCTGGATGTATCAGTGAACCAACTGCTGAGGTTGCTTTCTCATTGTGTATGATCATGCCTTGTTTTTCTCCTTTCATGTCTTTATTTGCCCACGTGAGTGTTGCTGAGATGCTTTTGTCGGCAGTGCGCAAATCTCATCATGTTATCTTGGCTTATTGGTTGTTTGAGTGCCTAATTGTCGATACATACAACAACAAAGTCTTTTAGTCCTAAACAAGGGGTATGCTATAGGAACATCTTTTAAAACGTGCATACTATGTTATCTCTTCTTCGGCGCGTGACGCTCCATATGTGTAAGGGAACTTCTGCAGCAGGACTCCTGCTCCTGATGCTGCAGCGTGGGAGTTTGACATAGACTCTGCTGGTACCTTTCATTTACCCTGGTCACTATACATTGTGTTTACTTAGTTTGGTCTCATCATTACTATTGTAGCACAAACCTGTTTTTTCCCATCATTTGACAAAGTTATCATTGCTTTTGTTTTTTCAAAATCTGATACTGCCATGAGGATTGTCAGGAGAACTCTCCACAACCAGTCCTCTGTAAGAATTTCCTGTCCTGTATGCCTGATTATCCAAAACGAATACATATCCAATCTGCTTATTATTTGATTTATTTCCCACATATCCAACTAGTAGTGAAGCTTTTTGTGTAAAGGTATCCTCATGCTTCATTTTTCTTATGGGATTCATCTGAATGAGACTTTTTTGCTATGCTGTGGAAAGTTTACCTGTTCAAATCCACATGACGTGCCTTTTGACAGGGAAAGAAAATTTCTGCTGCATTTATTTACATGGTTAATGTTCATTGTTTGTCTCGGTCCTATCATAGCATTAACCATAACCTCTAATTCTTATGTTAATACAACTTTCTTTTGTTATACATCGTTTTTATCCTGTGGGCTCTACAGTTATGTGATTTGTTCTCCATTTGTCTTTTGTAAATGTTTCAGACTTTAGACCATAACCTCTAATGTTTGGTTTACAATCACTTGTATCATATGGGAATGTTTCAGATCACTGTATAATATCAATACCTGATGTATATACAATGTTCTACGTAAGAATAATAATTTTTCTGTATGCTGAAAGCTTCAAGCTGCTTACATTTGTTATGAACTTTGAACATTTGTCTGGCAATGCCATTTGATCAATTGGAATACCACATCTGAATGTTCTGAATTTGCTTTCGTAATAAAATCACTGAGACTAAGGTCCCACTGGTCCCAGATTTTGGATCTTATTGGCTGTTGATTTTCTTTCACTTTTGCACTGTTGTGGCCGCATGTATTCACTTGCCTTTTATTCCTCTCCAATGAAAATAGCTAGCGCATGTACTAGGCATATGTTGGTTGGTACCATCAGCTTATCATTGTCAAGGTTATCTAGTACTTTATTATAACCTGAGATATGCGTGAGCACTGCCTAGTATTTGTGCATCATGGTGAAGCTGCAGAGTTCAATTTTACTGTTCTTGTTTATAGCAAAACAGAACTACTAAATCATGGTCTTTAAGGGGCACGGATCATATGGCTATAGTGGCCCTATTCTTCAGCACACGGCCAGCTCAATGCCGACACTACTTACTGCCTAGTAGACTTTTAAACTTAGCTAGATTTTTTTACTGAACCTTGACCGACTTTGTAGCTGAATATACTAACTAGTTGTTAATGTTAGGTGTGGAGGCATAAAAAGATTTATGTAGAAGACATCATTATAAAGATGAATCGATTGTACAACTTGTAACTTGTACAACATATCCACACCTTTAAAGCTTGTAACTGTACTAATAAATAGCATGCTGATCATTCCTGCTCAAGGTGCAGATATTTCTCTCTGCTTGTTGAGGTTATTCTCGAAACCGTGCAGGTTGGCATAAGACATCATAGCTTATGCAGTGATGCCGCAGGGATTATCTCCATGGCTCAGGGAATCAAGCGCTTAACACTGCCAACAACTTGTAGCTTTTTCCCCCTCTATGTTTGCACCACTTTACACAAAGGCAACCAAATTGTTGCTGAATTCTCAGAGAAACCAATCTTTGAGCAGATACTACCGGTAGATAGCTGTTGTGGTGAAGTGATATTAAAGAAAAAACAATGATTTGCTTGGTAAATTTTGTGATTCCGTGGATATATTTTCAGGAAGACGGTACATGATCAATGCCAAGCTCGAATTAAGGATCGGGTTAATGTAAAGAAGATTGGCAACTGACCTATTCCGTTGAGTGCACCTGCTTTTGTGCTTATCGGTAGGAGTCCTGTTCTGTCGTCTTAAGTTTCCCCGGGTTGTGGTGAAAGGCATTTTGCATGATGCCCAGAAGAGGCTCTTCAATAATAACGGAAATGCTTACATCCGACCAAAATGCCTGACTAAACGTTACGACTGTCTGTAAACCGTTCATGTTAATTAGGATTAATGATCTGTTGCTTGAATCAATATAATTTACCAACGAGTGCTGGTCGGACGGCCGGGTCGGATGACCCGGTCCTGTGTATAGCACCACTCCAATACTAACTCAGATCCGTACGGTTAAAAAAAGAGGATGACAATAGAAAAATCCATTATTTCAAAGAAACGCTAACTGACGTGTATTTTCACTTTCAGCAAGCACTTACGAATTGATAAAAAGCCATCCATGACACAGAACAGCAAATACATAATGATTCAGTGTTCCAAAGCACAAGAATTTATGAGCTCCCATCACCTGTTATGTTAGAAGCTTGCTGGTACCATGGAGGCATAGACAGACCAAAAAGAATGAAAAATATGTGAAAGAACAGCTCCTATGGGGAAAATGCGCTCTTGCATCAGAGTAGTAAGAAAAACAAAATAAACTCTAGGCATGGAAACCAGCCCAGTGGCAAAATTGTGCATCACAAATCCATTATTTTGAATGCTTCCTCTTAAGAGACTCTTGACGTTTAAATAAAGAAAAAGTGATCCTCAGTTGACAACATCCAGACCAGCTTGCGCGACTTCAGGACCGACCACCTCATGTGCCAGTAGTAGGCAGTCTAGAGAAGCACCAGAGAGATAGTAGGAAGATTTATTTGACTCCCATCTAGAATCAATTGATAATGAGTGAGACAATTCCAGATCAAAAGCAACATATAAGTTGTGAGGTTACCAGCTTTCGCTCTTCCATCTCTGGCTCAGCTGCCCACGAAAAGAATAATGACACGACTTGCTTACCCATCTGTGTGATATAAATGAGAATAATAAAGCCTTGTGCTAGCACCAAATACCGATTCTGAAGGGATCCACAAACAATATTAAGTTACCTGGAGCTTCAGTTGCAGGAGTACCATCTTCATACTCAACAGCTCCATCATTAAGCATCTTGGGCATGGCCATGGCACCTCACGATTCTAGGTTTTTTAAAAAAGGAATAGTATAGTTACCTTGTTAGACAGTAAAAGCAGTCACCAATGCCGATAGTATGAAAAATAATGCATCCCTTAATAGACAGTAATATTACAGTTGGTGCTTATAGGTCGGTCCTATGTTTGAAAGGAAAAGGATTCTAGAATCAAAAACTGATTTACATGAGCAAACTAAGAACATAGAGGTGTGATGCTGAATTGATCAATTAGGATTGCCAGACAATTGCCCAAAGAATAGAATGGATGTAAAGCATTTGAGAAATCATAATCAGCATGTCAATGCTTTCCGCATACAGAAACATTCATTCTTATATTGCACAGAATAGTGTACACATGTTAGATAAGGTGACGTGAAATCTATTTGTATGATACAAGTCATTCAAAACAAGCACACTACGTTACTGGTCATGCGTCTGAACAACTTAAAAAGATACAGAGAGAACAAATCACAGAGCTATAGAGAACAACAAAAAGCAATGTATAAACAAGAGAGTTACCTGAACACCAGCAGGTGGATCACGATAACCAGTCAGAAGGACAAAAACATAGTTCTGGCCGTTGCGCCTTGCCTCAACAAATATATTGCATACAGTCAGCCATAAGCAGGGGCAAGGAAACTGAGACAACTATTGCCGTAGACCTCGGAGTGTATAGGTTGTTAATCTTCTAAAGGCGCGTATGTAAACCAAACTAAGGGGTCTCTTCTGTACTCGGATCACGATTCCATCTTCTTAATATAAAGAAACGCAGTTCTCCTGCGTGTTCGACAAAAAAAATGTATAATGACAGTGGCAGATACAAATCAATATCAACAATTTAGTGTGTGATCATGTTGAACGCGGTACACAGATACTACAGCTTACATCTAATTATACGCATCAAACAAGATGTCTGAATGAAAACATGGTCACAAATAGATATACAAATCGAAGATTATGTTTTGAGTGAGATATTGGCTACAGAAAGTCTAGGGCCCGCTTAAATGATTTAATGCTTGATGCACAAATACTTGGCAGAGCTCATGCATATCTCAGGTCATAAGGTACTACACAACCTTGACAATTATAAACATAAATTGATAATAGAAACCAACGTATGCCTGGTTCATGTGTAAGCTGTTTTGATTAGAGAGGAATAAAAGGCTAATGATTTATGCAATTCACAACAGTAAAACAGTCATATCCACTGGTCACTAGGACAAAAGCAACAACTATTAAGATCAAAAATTTAGATGCTTCTAAGATTTTGCAAACGTCAAGCTACTAACGATTGCAAATCCCTTGGGACCTCCATAATAAGGATTTGGGACTTCAGACTCAGTATGTCTCTTGCAGTAGGAGTACATCAGTTTAACCTAACAAAGGGGGAAATCCTTACAACATTGTAAAAGGTCTAGCATTATTTAAAAATAAAGTATGTAAGGAATCAAGTAGAGGTGAAGATAAGCCCCTAAAATAAGATACGGGTCGCTCTGGGGCATAATACAATGTGAACTAGAGAACACCATCAGTCAAAAATCAAGCAATGATGCCCTTGCCCATACTGAGTGTACCATGCTAGAGTTGCACAAGGTAAAGAAATTTCAGGAGCATAATGAGTCGTGTCAAGAGTGTGACTGATATGGGAATAAATGGTATTTAGTTATCATAAGTTCTATGGAAAACAGAAATTCATAGGGAAAGCAATGTAATTGATGTTCAGTTTAGTGGAGTTCCCATGACTCAACTTCTTTTTCTATAAAGAATTGAGCGATGCAACTTGAAAGTTGAAATGACCAGACAACCACTCTGACATACCAACCTTATCAAGGGGCTCCTTAAGTTTCCATCTCTCAAAGGCGTTCGGTATATCTTCTGCATATTGTTCAAAAGAAAAATGCTTCAAGCACATCAACAAAAATACAGAAGTATAACTGAACAAAACAAAAAACATGGATTCAGAGGGTACCATAATCCAAGGTATAATGGGCCTGGATATCAAAGTCATCTCAACTGCTCTCTTCTTTAATGCTACTGTCATCCTTGAGTCTGCCTTATCACCCTGAATCCGTGTAGTGCCACCAAATAAGTGCTGATGCCATCACTGAACCAAGTAAATTAATAATGAACAAGGTAAATACAAGGTACAACCTCATGATATCCAATAGTGCGAGCAGCAGCCATGGATCTAAGATCGTAGTGCAAGGCTATCACGAATTTATCGCGATGTATATACGCTGTTCTACATAAGAATGATAATTCTGCTGTATGCTGAATGAAAGCATCAAGCTGCTTAGTCAATGCTTACATTTGTTCTGCACTTTGAGCATTTGTCTGGAAATACCATTTGGTTTTGTCCAATGACCTATATTCCATAAAGAAGAAAATCTGTCCATAAAGAGAATAATATAAGGATGCCAGCATGTGGCTAGGTGGGACAATCTAAAACTGCCCAGCCAAAACTTATAAATATGATCTGTTGGATAACAAATTCATTTCCAGTTCAATAAAAAAAGAAACAAATAATAGAAGCCAACAAAACAAGGATAACTAGTTAAAAAGGATTGTATCGTCGTGTGGTTCAAACTTATACAATAGGACCAAGACAAACAATAAACATTAACCATATATATACATGCAGCAGAATTCAAAGGCACATCATGCCGATTTGAACATATAAACATGATTTGTTTCCAGCATAGCAAAAAAGTCTCCTTCAGATAAATTCCATATAAAAATGGTGCATGAGAATATCTATACATGAGAATATGAGATGCTTCACTACTAATTGGATATGTGGGAAATAAATCAAATAATAAGAAGATGGGATATGCATTCGTTTTGGACAATCAGGCATACAGGACACATACAGGACAGGGAGTTCTTACATAGGACTGGCTGTGGAGAGTTCTCCTGAGAAACCTTGTGGCAGCCATCTAGGATTTTGAAAACCAAAAGCAATGATAACTTTGTCAAATGATGGGGAAAAAAAAGAGTTTGTACTACAACAATAATGACCGACACCAAACTGAGTAAACATTATGTATAGTGATAAGTATGAATGCAGACTACCAGCAGAGTCTATCCTGAGAACCGAGCTTCGGCTCGGTTGGCTAGCGGCGGAAGGTCCTAGCGTGCCGACCCGCGTTCGAGAGCGCTGCTCACGTGGGAGGTCTGCGCGGGATTTTCCAGTGCTCCCACCTGCGTTGAGTTGTTGACTCGCGTGAGTGTCTCACCGAAAAAAATCCTCTCATCCTCCTCAAGTCAAAGCATAGGTAAAGACTCGCGCCATAGCTCACACGGACAGTTGAGTCCCTGTGTAGGGTTGGGGAGGGGGTTCAGTGGTTTTCTTGGCCTGCATGAGAAGACTCTTCTCGTTAGATAATATCGTCGGGGTGGCTTCTTCCCCGGCAGGTTGGGTTTTAGCAGAGTCTATCCCATGCTGCAGCCTCAGGAGCAGGAGTCCGACAAGGCGGCAAATGTTCCCTCACACAGGAGTTTGCAACAAGCGCAGAAGAAGATATAAATGTAGTGTATGTATGTTTTAGAAGATATTCCATATAGCCTACCCCAACTTGCTAAAAGGCTTTGTTGTTGTTGTTGTATGTTTCAAGCATTTGGGCACTCCAAACACCCAATAAGCCCAGATAACGAGATGATATTATTCACTGCCTACAAAAGCATATCAGCAATGCACATGTGGACAAATAAAGACATGAAAGGAAGGAGAAAAACAATGCAGGATCATACACATTGAGAAAGCAACCACAGCAGCTAGTTCACCGGTACATCCAGCACCTAAATGGGTTGCTAAACTTTCACTGCACATAGCTGCTCCGACCCACTTGAACCGAATTGTCTGAAATTACTTAATAATCATGCAGCAGGGAGACAGTACAGATAAAATGTGAGAACTTCTAATCGGTGTGCTACCAGTAATCACCGAGGATCGAAGGCAACGACACAACAAACAAGCAGAAACAGAAAGCCGCATAATTTCCATCCCAACACGTCCCCCCCTTTCCACAGCCACACTCACAAGTGCCCGCACTTTGAAGCTGCTCCATGTGTTTAACTGATGGAGTAGTGAATGGTGCCTGTACATAAGTTGATTGATTTCTTTAACAATCTAGTCTAGCATATATAAATCAGCAGTTCATTGGTCTGAATAGTAGTACTGTTCGTCTTCCACCTGTAATGACCAACAATGACTACAGCAAAGCAGCACAACAGGATTACGGGGAAAAGGGGACAAGGAAAGGAACAAGGTACAATCTAGTAAACCATGTTAAGCTCCTTACATGAAAGTGAAATTTAAAGCATCTAAACATATCACAGTGCAAAGTGATAGCAAAAAGACATGCAAATATAATCTTAAGATGATGATAAGGCTGGGTCTTGCAGCAAGTTGTGTTGATGTAACTCAGCTCTGATCCTTCCTCTTCCTGCAGTACATGGCACAGACAAGCATCACATTCATTAATATCATAGGAGAATAGTCAAGGACATAGCAGAGACGAGTTTCATTTTCATCTTATAAATTCATATCAACATGGCAAAGTAAAAGCATCACATATATAGATATATAGAGTATGAGACAGTTAACAGCTTTAAAAAAAAACATGAGATCAAATACCTGAGATTTACAGGCCCAGATATCAGAGTGGCACTGAGAAAAGGTTGTGGGAAACCTGTCCTTTCTCCAGCTACATCAGCATCCTCACCACGCAACTCTTGCTCCCCTTTGATATGAGTAAATACTGAAACCACAACCCTGGCACTCATGTCAATCGCAACCAGAGTCACCGTGTCTATGTAGTCCGTGCACTCTGAAAGCTGGAAGTGAATAATGTGAGGCTTGTCCTGGCACACGAGAGGAAACTTAGGAACCACATGAGGGGCACGGCCAGGGGCCTTGAGTGACCACATCTCATCGGATGTCATGGAGGTCTCCTTTTCCCACTTCATAGTACCATCTTGGGTTGCAATAATCAGCTTGTAGGAGGTGATAGTGAATGTGAAGCCACCGCCGAAAGGCTTCTCCTCAACGACAACATCGATGAACTTGAGCGAGCATCCGTGACCTGCTGTGGCGCACACGCTGCGAAGCTTGTGCTCTTGTTGCCCGCTTGCTAGAGGAGCGCGAGGCAACGGGATGTAAGAAAGACTGGGAGTCTGCTCGAGCAGATTCTTGGCAATGATGATGCCACCGTGGTAGTCGACCCAGCACAGGCCGCAGTCGCCGAAGGGAACCACGGCCTGAATGGAGAAGTGACGCAGGGAAGAGGAGTCATGCTTGTTGCTGCAGTGGATCGGCAGAGGCATAATGTGAACCCAGTCACAGGCACTGCTCCGGAACAGGGAGAGCTCGGCCGACACCGCCTTTCGGTGATTGAGCTTGTTGAGACGCAGCTCCGCCACGACGAACTCGTCACCACCACCTTGGCTACTCATCAGGCTCTCCAGACAAACAAGACCAATCCTTCCCATCACCAAGGACGAAGGAACAACCTCCTGGTCCACGTCCACCCCCATAGCAAGCATCTCCTCATATTCCTCCCGGGCCTTCTTCGCGCTCCACTTCATCTCCTCGGTCACTACAATCTCGTCGTCACCCGACTCTGATGACTCCGATGATATCGGGTCCAACTTGTCATGGTGCTTCTGCTCTCTCTTCTCAGCGGCGGCAACAGGGATGATGCAAGTGGGGAGGCGTTTGAGGTCGCCGGCGGCGGGTCTGTAGATGTAGTAGTCGTCAGGATAGATGAGGTACTGGGGGCGCGTCTTGCTTCTGACGATGGAGGTGAGCCGGAAGAGGACGCAGTCGCGATGCGCCGCCACGAGGTGGCACGGGTTGCCGATCTCCTCCTTGGGTCCGCCGGGCCACTCGAGGTAGAAGCGAGAGATGGACGGGAGGGAGACGAGGCCCAGAGAGACGCGGAAGGGGAAGCCGATGCTGGTGGAGGACGCCGCCGTCGTCTCGTTCTCCGGCAAGGGCTTCTTGTCGCCGCCGCCGTCACGGCGGAACACGAACCGCTCCAACATCACCCAGTCTTCTTCCATGGATGGATCCCCCTCCGATCCGATCGCTTCCTTCACAGGATGACCATGTGGATTGAGGTATCGTCCATGGATCTCCTCTCGTCTCGTGAGCGGGTCCATATTCTCTTGTTTAGGCGGTTACTACAAGACAGTAATTGAGCCTTTTGGGCCGACTGCATCAGAGACGGCCTGGACATACCTTGCAAAAAGTTCGAGTACATGTTCCTTGACTCCGCGTTACGGTGTTCTGAGCTATAAGTTGATTCACGAGTCTTGTGGCGCAGGTGTATTTTGCATGATCAAAGAAAAGGACTATTATATGTATCGTTGACCAAATATATAGCTGACAACTAGCGCTCTTTTTCATTTCCAGGAAGCGTGCACGAATTATAAAATCCAATCATACACACAGAATTGCAAAACAGATTGCGATTCATTGTTCCAAAGCACAAGAATTTATGTAACTCCCACCAACTGTTATGTTAGAAGCTTGCTGGTACCATTGAGGCATTGACAGACCAAAAAGAAGGGGGAAAAAAACGTGACAGAACTGCTCCCATGGAGGAAATGCGGTTTTGCAGCAGAGTAATAAACAAAGAAAATAGATTCTAGGCATGGAACCCAGCCCCGGTGGCAAAATTGTACATCACAAATCCATTATTTTGAATGCTTCCTCTTAAGAGACTCGAGACATTTAAATAAAAAGAAGAGAAACGGTGGTCCTCAGTTGACAACATCCAGGACCAGCTTGCGCGACTTCAAGACTGACCACCTCATGCGCCGGTAGTAGGCAGCTTGGAGAAGCGCTAGTGACAGTAGGAAGATCCATTTGACTCCCATCTGGAATCAATTTCATGTTAGTTGTTTGTGAGATGGACATCAGACTATGATGCCAAATCTAAAAGGAACAGATAAGTTGTGAGGTTACCAGCTTTCGCTCTTCCATCTCTGGCTCAGCTGCCCATGAAAGGAATGACACGACATCCTTACCCATCTGTCACAGAAATGAGAATAATCAAGCCTTGTGCTACAGCCCCAAAAACCAGTGCTGAAGGAATCCACAGAATAGAATAGTTACCTGAGCTTCAGTTGCAGGAGTACCATCCTCATACTCAACAGCTCCATCGTTAAGCATCTTGGGCATGGCTATGGCACCACCAGGGAAGTAGGGGTTGTAGTGCAGGCCCTCACGAATCTAGGTTCCCAAAAAAAAAAAAAACTGGTTATCTTTAAAGACAGTAAGAGCAAACACCAATGCAACAGTATGAAAAAATAAGCATCTCTTAATAGATGGCAATATTTCAGTTGATGCTTATAGGTCGGTCTAATGTTTGAAAGGGTAAAAGAATCTAAAAGAGATCTATGTTAGCAAATTCAGAACATAGAGAAGTGATGTTGGATTGGTCAATTAGTATTGTCAGACAAATGCTAGAAGAATAGAGCAGAAGTAAGCATTTGAGAAATAAAATCAGGAGGGCATGCTTTCAGCATACAGAAACATCGTTCTTATGTTACACAGAATAGTCTGCACATGTTAGTATGATATGGTGATGTGAAAACTATTTTTATGATACAAGTCATTATAGTTACCAAGCAGAATAGGTTAGTGTCATATGTCTGAACCACTTAAACAAATACAGGGAGAACATACCACAGAACTATAGAGCACGCCAGAAAACAATGTATAAACAAAGAGAGTTACCTGAACGCCAGCAGGTGGATCACGATAACCAGTCAGAAGAGCAAAAACGTAGTTCTGGCCATTGTGCCTTGCCTGAACAAATACATTGCATACAGTAAGCCATAAGCACGTGATGAAAATCCCACCATTCAATTGAAACCATGAGCAGCAAGTCTGCAGTTACCTTTGTGATAAGACTGAGGTCTGGGGGGTATGCACCACCATTTGCAAATCGGGCTGCTTGCTCGTTTGCGTAAGGCTGTGGGAAGCGGTCACTCAACTTACCAGGACGAGTGAACATCTCGCCCTCATCATTAGGACCATCAACTACTTCAATCTCAGCAGCCATCGCCTTTGTTTCCTCTTCAGTGTAGGCAACTCCGACCAAGTCTCGGTATGAAATCAAAGACATGGAGTGACAAGAGGCACAAACTTGCGTGTAAACTTGGTGTCCACGGCGGATTCTGCACAATAATATTTTTCCAAATAAATCAATGCAGTATACAAGGAGGGGGGGGGGGGGACATTACTAGTTTAACAAGAATTTACCATGAAAAAAAAAAGACAACTACAGCACTGCCTCAATGTTCACAGTTAAAGTAGTCATTTTATTAATTGTATTTGAATGGCATATACTACCCAAACATACAGATCTAACATTTACCAAATCAATACCTCAGTACACAGGACTTAACAATTTCTATGCTGTGATTCATATTTCATAAGGAAAATACAAGTGTGCAAACATCTAGCCAGATCCAACGTACGAAAGATTCACCAAAGGAAGAGGATTATGGTTATATCATAAGGAAAATACAAGTGTGCAAACATATAGCCAGATTCAATGTACGAAAGATTCACCAAAGGAAGAGGATTATGGTCGACTTACGATCCATGGTCATAAGAGCTCATGATGCCAGCATGTGGCCAGGGATAGTCTGGAGCTGCCAAGCCATGCTCAGCTTCATCTGCAGATGCTATTGTAGCAAAGCTCATAAGACCAGAGGCACCGACTCCAATGAGAGCCAATGCTTTCAGTCCAGCAGAGGACTCTTCATTCTTTCCACGGAACGAAGAAAACAGCGATGAACCCTAAAAATCATGATAAAAAATGTTAGCAAGAACAATCATGGACCAAGAAAAATGGACCTTGTGTACTGAAACTTCTATATAAGCTCTCCAACATTACAAAAAGACCTATATAACCATATCAATTTCAAACGAATAAAGGAGCCAGTAAAACCAGGGTAACTAGTTGATGCCCATGCAACAAATTCAACATATCCAGAAAAGAACATAAAGCAAGTTATGTGGGTGAAAACCTATACAGCAAAAGACGAGAACTGACAAATAGCATGTGGATTTGAACCGAATAAGCATGCTAACTATGATTTGTTTCCAGCATGAGGGAAAAAATTCCATTCAGATATGTTCCATATGATAAAGGAACAAGCAGATATCTTGCCGCATGAGGCTTTCATTACCCAAAACTATGTGAGGAGTAAACCAAACTATATAAGCTGATTGAATAACTTACAGAGGACTGGTTATGGAGATTTCTCCTAAGAAGCTGGCTAATGCCCCTCGTGGCAGCCATCCAGAATTCTGAAAAAAATAAAAAACAAGCATTAAGAACATTGTCACACCAATGGGAAAAAGGAAACAGGTTTTTGCAGCAATAAAGATGGGCACTGTAAAAAGAACATAGACATGTCCAGTACAATCAAGAGGCCCATAAATCATCCAAGTAGAGTGAAATGGATGAACATTATTATCCTTTAACACAGAAAGCAACACGTATTATAGCTGTATATCAAATAGAAACAAGGTCTGCTGCAATTCTGCAAGTTCTAGATGGCTATGGTGAATGACGCTGGAATGGCATAACGTCAGTCTAACACTCCAAAATTGTCGGAAAATAAACCTATACACACACTATCACGGAGCAAACAAATTCATGCATAACCGAAATGGAAAGGATAAGGTCGGACATTGGGATTACCATCCCAGAATGAATCCTTTGGATCTCAGGAATCACAGCGACCATGAAATAAGCATGCAATTGACTCGAGCCATCCACAGCATACTGCGTAAAGGAATCAAGACGACAGAGTCCAGATGGATCTCCATTCCCCGCCGGCCTAGGGTAGGTGTGATGTGAGCACGCGAGCGGAGAAGGAAACCGAACGGATTGGCGCAGCAAAGCCAGCGATCTATCTACGCGGTGGAGCCCCATGATCCCATGACCCAAGCCGGGCCGCCGGCGCGCCGCCCGCAAGTACCGGAGGAGACTAGTCCAGATCGCCAGATCGGGAGACTCCAGAATAACAGGAAGGGGACGATCCAGTCCCAGCAGCAATCAACGGGAGGAGAGGACTGGAGTTGTTACCTGCACGGCGCGGCGCGGGCGGAGAGGCGAGGCTCCGGCGAGCGGCGGCGCGGGGGAGGGTGGAGAGGGCGGAGGCGGAGAGAGAGGGAGGAGGGAGGTGCGGCTGTGTGATGGGCTTTGTGGCGACGCCGATGCGGACCGGTGGTGCGGGTTCCTTGGTGTGCGTCTCACTGACACGTGGGGCCACAAACGCTGGAGACCTCCGGACGGGCCTTGGGCTGCCAGTCGACATTGGTTGGGCCAAAACCAATGGTTGGGCTGCTGGCAGTCAACATTTTACGGCCTTGGTTGGGCCCAAGTCGATGGTTCGTCCTCCAGCCCAATTATTAGACTACTAGATCAAATTTTCTTCAGAAAAAGAGATTTGTGCCAAGGATTTTTTTTTTTCTTCTTTTAGTATGTATAAAACGACGACGAAACTGGTGGTGACAGGTCACTTGCTTGTCGCGAGCTCGGCTCCCGACACGCAGAAACGAGAGGTGCACAGTGCACGGACGGGGAAGATAGTTTTTTTGAGCCTCCTCCCATCCCTCCCAGTCTGTCCTCCTCCTCCTTTGTTGTCCAGTTCACGGCCAGCGAGAGACGGAGGGAGCGCGCGAGGAGCTCGCTCACCGTGAAGAAGCTGGTCAGTTGTGCTTGTTCTGCTCCTGTTACAAGGCTGGGCCGGCATTGGTCATCAAGTCAGGTGAGCTCCTTGCACTAATCAATCAACAAGCTCAGTACTGTAGTAAGTACTGACAGTAGAAGCTGCTTGCTCACTGAATAAAACTCATCCATCGTTAGTTTCAGTTTGCCGTCAAAGATAAGATACATTTAGTAGCGTCCTGTTTTGATGGATTCCTGTATCTTTCCTGGGCGGATGCATTAATTATTGTCATCGCAGACGTGACACTCAACCAACAAATTTCAGGAGCAGGGAATCGCGCGTCGAGCAACACCGTTGGCTCCAATTGCATTACCATCGATGCTGGCTCGGCCCAGCCGCGCGGTGCCGATGCGTCCGTCGGCGACCAAGGCGGCGGCGGCGGCGTCGTTGGATTCATCATCGCCACCGCCGCTGTTCTCGTTCGGCGTGATCGCCGACGTGCAGTACGCCGACATCCCCGACGGGCGGTCGTTCCTGGGCGTGCCGCGCTACTACCGCCACAGCCTCTCCGTGCTCCGCCGCGCCGTCGCCACCTGGAACAAGAGCGACGACGGCGTCAAGTTCTGCGTCAACTTCGGCGACATCGTCGACGGCTTCTGCCCCAAGGACCAGTCCCTCTCCGCCGTGCGCGCCGTGGTCGCCGAGTTCGACGGCTTCCGCGGCGGGCCCACCTACCACATGCTCGGCAACCACTGCCTCTACAACCTCCCCCGGAGCCAGCTGGTGTCCGAGCTCCGGATCCCCACCTCATCGCCGGAGGACCGGGCCTACTACGACTTCAGCCCCTGGCCCGGGTACCGCTTCGTGGTGCTGGACGCGTACGACTTCAGCGCGGTGGGCCGCCCGCCGGCCCACCCGGTGTCCGTGGCGGCGCGAAGGTTCCTCGACGCGCGCAACCCGAACCACGACAAGAACAGCCCGAGGGGCCTGGACGGCACGGCCCGCCGCTTCGTCATGTTCAACGGCGGCGTGGGCCAGGCCCAGCTGCGGTGGCTCCACGCCGTGCTCCGCCGCGCGCACCGCAGCGGCGAGCGCGTCGTCATCTGCAGCCACCTGCCGCTGCACGCGGCAGCGGCGTCGGCCACGGGGCTCATGTGGAACTACGACGAGGTCATGGACGCGGTCCACCGCCATGGCGAAGGTTGCGTCGTGGCGTGCCTCGCGGGCCATGTACATCGAGGCGGGTACGCCGTGGACGACCATGGCGTGCACCACCGCACGCTCGAGGCCGCGCTCGAGTGCCCGCCGGGGACCGACGCGTTCGGACGCGTCGACGTGTACCACGACCGTCTCAGGCTCGTCGGGGCAGGCAGGATGGCAAGCACCGACATGATGCTCACCTACTTCCCACCGTCAACTGAGTCGCTGGCGGTACAAACCTCACTCCACAGCAGCTGAATCCGGCGGCCGAAATGGTTTTCATAAACTTCTTAATTTCCCGACCAACAAGCACTGATGTGATACTCATCCCAGCGAAAGGTTGTTGTGTGACGATGATGAACAGAGCAAGGTGGTTGACCTGATTCAAAACTAATATAATGCTACCTCCGTGTTTTAAATGATTGGTGATGGTTAGTTCGAATTTAAGATACGGAGGCATTCAAATTAATGAATATTGTGGGTTTCATGGTTAGAATTGTGATGTCTAAGGTCTTATTTGGATTCCTCTAGTTTTTAATAAAATGGTTTATACAAACTAGAGAGACTTTAAAGACACCATTTTTTATGTCAGTTTCTATAAATCAGATTATGAGTTTTTAAAAAAACATAATCTAGTTTAACCTAGCTAATGTCAGTTTTTACCTTATTCTAATACAACTAACTACCCAAGAAATAATTTATATATATTATATAAATTAGTATCCAAACATCCACATCCAGTTTTTTTTTATTTAAAACCAAATTTTTAGAAACTGAAATTAAAAAACCAGTTTTTAAGAAACCATGGTGAATCCAAACAGAGCCTAAGTCAGTGCCTGTCCCGTCTGATTTTCCTGACATAACATTTTACATGTGTGCATCTTCCATATCATTTTGGTTCAAAATAGCTCGGTAGTGGGGCATGGCCGGCTTCGGGGAGCAATGTGCAGAGCCCATCAGTCTAAGACCGGCCGTGCACCCAATCCAACCCAAACAACATGACATAATAAGAGCATTTTTAAAAGTTTATAAAAAAAATTCTAAAAGAGTGTTTTCAGGCACTGTTTGGATCACTCTAGTTTTTAAGAAATAGGAGCACTTCTAAACAGTCAGTTTTTATGTCAGTTTCTATAAATCAAATTATTAGTTTTTTAAAAAACCCATAATCTAGTTCAATCTAGCTAATGTTACTTTATGTCTCATTTTAATGTATTAATCATCTAAAAGCTAGTTTACAGATTATAAAAACTAGGACCCAAATATCTCTACCCAATTTTTATTTACAAAGTAGTTTCTAAAAACTAAAAATAAAAACTAATTTTTAAGAAATTGCTGGAGATTCAAACAGAGTCTTAGTAGCAGTCTAAAAATTATTAAAAAAAAGTTCTCTTATTTACTCTAACAGTTCTGCCTAAAAATAGATTATAAAACTTTTAATTAGGTCATATCAGTATTTTAGGCCATAACAATATTAATTGTTTTGAAAATACGAGTACTGGAACCCCCCAACTTTCCTCTCAGTTTATACCTACAAATAAGGTGAAATTTATGAAAAGAATAAATTTATGAGTTATTTTAGAGAACTGTTCGGTTACTTTTTAAATTAAATCTCATTAATTTGAATTTGAGTTTATAAGGCTCTCTTAAAAATACTCTTAGTGCCAACTGTCACCCAACCTACGACATCAAGTCTTTAACACATATACATTAAATGTGTAGAGAAAACCCCACTCTTATGCAAGTTTTATATGAACATCTCTATTGGTAGTAAGATTAGTTGTTAAAACTTTTGCTACCAGTTCATACCAAGCTCTAAGGTTGTTCTCTACTAACGTCCTATGGAAAGAAACGTTCATAAGGTAGTACTTAGTACTTCAGCCACCATCACAGATCGTTTTCTCACTATATGATAGAGATCGGGATACTGTAATCTGAAAGATTGGTCCCCTATCCAAGTGTATTCTCAAAATTTAATTTTTGTGCCACTTTGAACCCGGAAATGCCCGAAATTCAAAAACTTGTCTTTAACTTTCATTAGACTCGACCAAAAATGTGAGTCTCCCGGTTGTTTTATTGATTGGGTAGTGTTTTATTTTATAAGTATTTTCTCCTTAGGAGACTTTTCCAAACACCCTCCTCATTGATCAGTTTAAATAGCCATTTGCTCAAAAGACATGTATTTTGTATTTCCAGGTTTTGAATTCCCAAATCCTCACAATCATTAGGATGGCACAAGATATTCTATTTAGAGAGTCAATATTTCTTCTTATGTTTGTCATATTGCCAATGGAACCTTGAACGATAATAATCTAATTTCTTAAGTACCCCTTTGGGAACCTCGAAAGAAGATAGCATATACATCGAAAGACTCGTGAGAACTGAGTTAATCAGTACAAGCTCAAAGTAACTTTCCTTTCCAACTACTGAGCTTTTTCTAAAATTTTTTCTCAATTATGATTCAATTATTGTTAGAAAGTTTTCTATGATGCATAGGAATACCGAGATATTTGAATAGGATGGCTCCTGTGTTACAACCAAAAAGACGTGCATATTCAAATTCAAACTCTTTCGCTTGTCCGTAGCAATATAACTCACTTTTATGGAACTTGATTTTTAGCCCCGGTAATTCCTCAAAAGTACTTAACACTAGTTTAAGGTTCTTGGCATGGGATAAATCATGTTCCATGAAAAGTATCGTGTCATCGACATATTGGAGAATTGAGAGGCCACCGTCCACTAGGTGTGTGAAGGTGCATCTAGACCCCTAATTTTATTTTGGTGATTGACGCCAATACAATTAAGAATGGACTAATGTTTCAATGAGCATGTGTGTAGAAGATGGTTCAATTATTGATGACAATATGTATAGAAGCTCAAATTCTCAAAGAAAAGGAGAAAATAAAGTGGCTAAGAAATTTCAAGATGATATTTAAAAATTTGCTCAAATATGAAGTTTATGGAGTTCTTACTTTACTTTTGAGTATAGGAAAAAGCCGTACTATTAAGAGGGACACAAAAGTGTGAAGCAATGATGAACTAATAGCAAAATCCAAAAAATTCCACAGCCAAAACGCTTTTTCAGGGCAAAATCATCGGACTTGTCCGACCCATCGGACAAGTCCATCGAACTCCAGAACCTTTGCCACTCTGGGTCATCGGACAAGTTCGATGACCAGCAAGTCCGACCCATCGGACTTTACTGTCAGACTCCAGTACCTGTGTCAAACCCTAGCCATCGGACTTGTCCGATGGTCAACTTGTCCGATGCCTCGGACAAATCCCTCGAACTCCAGAACCGGCGTCATATATAATCATATATTTTGTTTCTTACAATAGGTGATATTACAATAGTTTTGACAAAAAAAAAGTAGTGTCATTACCATCTAGAAAATAATATGGATGGGAATTACAACACTCGGTTTAAGGTACACAATACCGAGGTAACTTGCAACACCTTTCACAATTGAATATTGCATTGATTTGAGCAAAACATGTAATTTCAGAAACATTCATATATAAAAAAAATCAGTAACTGATATACTAACATTTAAGGTTTCGGAAAGAAATAATCTTGTTTTTTTTATATAGGCAAATGCTATTACAAATAAGGGCAATTATACACCAATGCAACTGACCTCGATATTTATAAATTTTAAGATATAAATGATATAAAATTACTGCATGTGTAATGATATTTTTCAGTCTACCTAACATGAATTTTGTATAACATTAAAAAAAAAGACAAGGTCCAACATCCAAAAGCCCTACCGGGACTGCTGATGTGGCGATCCATGGAGGAGCTGAGAGGGCCGACCTTGGGGAACCTCTAGCCGGCACCACCGAACGGGAACGTTCATTCTAGTATTAGATTGTAGAAACGAGAGGTGCACCGTGCACGGTGCACGGACGGGGAAGATAGTTTTGAGCCTGGGAGCCTCTTATTGCCATCCCTTTCTTCTTCCTCCTCTGTCCAGTTTAGTTCACTTCACGGCCAGCGAGAGAGGCGGAGAGCGCGGGGCAGGAGCTCGCCGGAGCTGACGGTCTTCAGCGCGCGTAGCGTGCTCCTTTATCCGGTTACAGGGCACAAGAAACTCTTTCATCGTTAGTTAGCGTTGGAGATTGTACTTTGAGTCTACGGTCAAAGATGTATAGTGTCCTGTTTTTGATGAATTCCTGCATGTTTGTCACGCAGATGCATTACCGACACTGTCTCACTTTTGTTTCTGTTTGCCGCCTCGTCACTTCGCCTGCCCAACCAAATTTCAGGAGCAGAGTCGTCGAGCGACACGGTTGGCTTGAATTGAATTACCGTCGATGCTGGCTCTGCCGATCCGCGTGGTAGCGATGCGTCCGTCGCCGGCCAATGGAATGTACTGTGCCGATCTGATCTGTTCTTCAGTAGCTGAAGTGAGCTAGCGGTACAAACCTTCCACGGCAGCTGAATCCGGAATGGAATGTGATGCTCATCACCGGTGAAAGTTATTGTGTGTCGATGAACAACAACGTTCAAATTAACCAACCACACAGATTTTTCACACGTGATTTACCTCAGTAGCGTGTGCCCAGTTTTCTGATAAGGTATGTCCTACACGCATGCGTGATGCGTTTCATTGTCGACATGTATGCAAGATCGAACAATCTTGTGTTTTAAATTTTTGGATATATAAGGCTCTTTTGCAATGAAGTACCTTTGTGTACTGGAACTTACATAAATTCGGCAAACGTGTTACAAGGACCTTGTCTAATATGGTTCCATGTTTAGCCCAGTAAACAGGCTAACAGCCGTTCAACAAAAAGCTTGAAGCTTGCAAGTTGCTTTTTGTTCTTCTTCCAGTCATTTCATATATGAATAAACTTTCAGTGTTTTCCACAACAACAATGAAATGTCATATTTTAATTCTGAACATCCACAAAGAGGAATACTAGCACGCATCTTGTCACTGGTATTTGAGCAAAAGATGATAAGGAAAATTAGGAAATTTATTTTCTCTCGGAGAAGAAGTGCAATCCCCAGATTTTTATTATAAACCCATAGTGCTAACAGGATGCAATCTGAGACAAGACGTACATGACTGAATACAGCCTCATGCGCTTGCTCATAGGCAGAGTCCACTATGCCACAAGCAAAAGGAAAGCATAGGTCAGAGTCCATTAAAGCATCTCCAACTGATCCTTCATATTTTGCTTTCTATATCCTTGAATAGAGAGTTCTTCATCCTGATTTCGTTCTCTATTTTTCACTGCTCTCCAACCGAATCAACATCTTCATACTCTATTCCTGTTTTTTATTAATATTATGTAACTAACTCTCTCTCTCTCTCTTCACACATTCATACTCATACTCGATGATGAACTTCAAAAAAATTAAGAAATATAAAAATTTTCTCTTGGTATTCATATTTGCAATAGAAATATATATTTTTATTTAGTTACAATTCAATTATACATCTAAATAAACAATTGTACAATTAATAAAAAAAAAGAGAAGGTAGCAAGGCCAGTCAACTATGCTCTCTTCGCCTTGACCCACTGGGCCCAGCCAGCCCATCACGTACTGTTCATCTTCTTCTTCCTCAGGACCCAACATACGTAGAGAAGGGAGAGAAAGAAAGAAAGGAGTCGGCTCATGATGCTCCAGCCACTAATTGGGGATGGGAAAGAGGGAAAGATGATGCACGCATCAAGAGCAACCAATTTTTGAGGTCAAAGATGAAGGAGAGCTCTACCTCAAACGTTTCACGACTTTGTCTTTTGGTACAGTTTGTGATTCAGACCACAAACTGAATCGCTTCTACTCACCAAATGGGGCTGAAATTTCACTGAGATGGTGCGCAGGTACGAATTCGGGAGACGGTTGCTTAATAGGAGCGGGCTGGAATCGCTACTTCTAGCGAGCGGAGGAGGAGCGATAGCAATTGGAGCAGTGATAGAGTGTCAGATAGAGCACCAGTTGGAGGTGGTTTTTGACGATGATTCTGTAAAATGAAGGATAGAGTAGGAAATAGAGTACCGGTTGGAGATGCTCTTATGTGACTATATTTAGAAGCTGTGAAAGAGCAGCATTCTCAAAAAACCATCCAATGCCCAGCCTTGTTGTAGTGGGCATGCAACTTGTCCAGATACCCTGGAGAATGTCCACCGCCAACAGCACCTTAGCAGCCGCCTGTTCTGGGTCTTCTCCTGTCTCATTTTCTGCAACAAAGCCTACAGGAGTCCATGTAATTGCAAATGGAATAGAAAACCTTCAGTGGATCAGAAGGTACATATGCTGAAAACATGCAGTGTTTCTACTAAGATTCCATATTGACATGAGAAAATGTTTACCCCAACAACAATACTTTTTCTCCGTTTTGTTACCAAAAGCATTAGGCCAAGAACGTAAGTCATCCTGACTGTCTATTAGCAATCGGCATCTTGCTGAAACGAAAAGCCCAGTACATGGCACTTTATAGACCCTGCTGGAGGACAGTGCAAGAAGAGACGAGTGGAAGTTTCAGGGCTGCCACAGAACTGACAGTTCTGCTCCTCAATTTTCAGTTGTCCTTTCCAACGTCCCCTACCAAGAGCCACAAACCTGCAGTCAAAATCTGTTCAATTTTTTCATAGGAATTCAGAACTCATAGGCTCTTGGAATGTGGACAAGTGTTGCTCTTCCTATAATTATATTTACCAGTTTTTTTTTTCAGAACTAAAGGCTTTCACAGCCCCATCCCTTTCATTAATTAACGAGATAAAATCAGTTACAGCACCTCTTACAGAAAATATCCATGGTAGCTCTAGTAGCTGATCCCTGTAAGTTGTTTTTGCAGTATGTAATGTTAAGAAAAGCTACAAAAACTGAACTGAAGTGAAGCATTGTATCATTTCAGGCATCAGAATAGTCTGAACCTGAGTTAACCAAACGCTCAGCAGTTTGCAGCAGAAACACCTCTGTTGTCTGCAGAAAACTGAAAACATACATCCATTCCAGAGCCAATCCATTCCGAGGGAAAACATTCCTCAATCAGGTGACAGGTGAGTGCCAGATGAACAGCTTAAATCTTGAGGCGAAAGGGATTCTGTATCTCGTCCTGGTCCGATGCCATTCATGGTCGGCGCAAGGCAGGGAGTCATGAGCGGAGAGGTCGCCGATAGGAAGGGAGCCTGACCACCACCGCCGGCTCGCTGACGACGGCGACTCCGGCCATGGCGCTCAGCGCGACCGTACGAGCTAGGGCCGACCAAGGTCCGCGGACTCGCGATTCCAGTGGAGGCAAGCGCAGAGGTGCCCTGCCCGCGACGGGGCTAGCGGAGGGCGGCGGGCGCGGCCTCGCCGCGTGCCGAGTCGCCGGGCAGGAACTTTGCAAATACACCCCTGATTTGGATCGCGGCTATTAACCGCGATCCAAACTAGGGAGCTATTTGTAAATATGTAGGATACTTACGATTACCCCGCTGTTTCTAGGACCGTCTTCTTCCTCCCGGCGTCCTCCTCTCCAATGTCTCCATGATGCTCCAGCCCGTCCGCCCCGCAGGCCACAGCCATCCTGGAGGGTCCTCCCCGCCCGGAACACCGATGACTCTTTCCGCCCGTATTCGCTGAAATTCGCGGCGAAATCGGATGTGGCGGCGACCTGACTGTTGAAGCGCGCGGAAACCTCTCTTCCATCCATGAATCCAGCTTGCTCTGTTCCAAGGCGATGATGATGCCCGCTCGTATCTTCGTCGTTGCCGCTGGGCGCCGCCTGTTTCACTGAAGCACGTGCAGGATCGATGGAGGAAGCGGCTGGGCTGAACGATGATCGGGAGGATGAGGAGTCGAAGACACACATCATGACAGTCGAGCACGGCGCGGGGACAGAGCAAGGCGAACGAAGTCCGGGCACGGCGAGGACGAAGATCTCAGCGCGACGAAGATGGAGAGGATGAGGATCTCCTAGGTCATCATCCTCGACGAGGGAAATCGTCGGTGCTCCCGCGATCGATCCACGACCAGACCAGGCAGGGCAGGGGGTGGAGGGTATTTGAAATACCGACCACCCTTGATGCCTGGCGTCCGTTCGATTGAACTCCAACGGTCTGGATGCGTCTGTTGACTGGTCACGATCCTCGGGAGGAGCTGCATGGCCGGTTCACTGGCGCACCCAGCCAACGAAACACTGGCGACTAGAACGGCACACACCAGTCCGGTCGCCCACGAGAACGGCAGTAAGTACATACGCGGCTCCTCCAACAACGACCACGCGCCGGTCGCCTGCGCCCCCTGTTTTTTCGACGCGGGATCAGCAGAGTCAACCATAAGTTAGAGAGTTCGACAGCAAACAACTTTTTCTTTTTCCTTTTTTCTTTTTGTTTTTCAGGGATCGACAGCAAACAACTTAACAAGGCAAACTCCGAACTTTCGATAGCAAACAACTCCGAATGCCGGCGCATGCACTTGCTTGAGCGCGTCACCTTTTATTAGTCATACGTTCTTCTTTTCCCTAGAGCACTGGGCAACTTCCAAACCTGTAAAATTCCCTTTCCTGAATCGAGCAAGTTCTAGAAGATCGTCTTCAGGCCATGGACTGGGGGCTTGCCAAGAACAGACTTCCGTATGTGATTTCGGATGAAAGAAGTTGTAGCATTGGGCTGAATGATCGATCCTTCATGATGCAATGCTGGTCCTTGTTGTCGAAACAGGGAAAGAAACATGTAACTGTTCTTACGCCAGATACTGAAATTCAAGATCAGCACACAAACGAATGCAATCCCAGATTCCTGGCGGTCCAGCTGCTTCCGGCATGACTCGATTCGAGGCCTGTTCATCCAGAATTCCTCGAGCAGATTGGCGGCGGCGCTACACGTCGGGGCAGGCGGTTAATAACCACGATCGGAATTAGGGGTTTTTTCTATAAAATATCGTTTCTGTAAACAACTGGATCGCGGTTATTAATCGCGATCCGAACTGGGGGGGCTTTTTGTAAAATAGACACGGCGGGCGGGTGACGGACGACGCCTCCCTCGGTCGCCGGCGAGCCGCCGCCGATTCCATCGCATCAACCTGGAGCTCTCTCACTGGATAATTCTAGGTCTCTCCCGCCACAGTCTCCGCGGCACGTCGCATGATCCGTCGAGGAAACCGCCGCCGTCGACCGACCGGAGCTCTTCGAGGGAACGACGCGCCGCCGCCATGGGAATGAAGAAGGGCGGCGGCGACGAAACACGATTTGGAGTCCCCACCTCCGTCTAAGGTGCCGCCGCTTCATCATCATCGTGTCCCCGCCGCAGTCCTCAGCTCCACCTCCGTTGCCGGCCCTCAGGGACCCGCCGGTTCCGGAGATTTCCCTGTCTCCTTCAATACGACATCCATCAAGGAGGCAAAAGAAAAGAGGATGCGAGATGAAGCCTGTGTTTTTCTGTGATTGTTGAGATTCCCTAGTCGCATTCGTTCCGCATGATTGCAGCATATGCTACCCGATAAGCTGTGCGTGCCTGACTGATGAGAGATGGAGCAAGCTCTGCCCGATGCTCTGTGCTGCTTGCCTGGCCATTTGCCAATTCATAGTACAAGTTTGTAGTGCTACTTGAATGGTCATTTGCCGTCTTCACCGCCGAAGGTAAGGGGAATGAAGAGACCTACAATACGCTCCATGTGAGTCTGTCTTGACTGGCCCGCGCCGGTGCAGTTCGACTACTCCGGCAGCCGGTCCCGGTGAATGGGTGTGGCTCATGCACTGCCATCTAGATTCTAGACGTGCACATCAACTGGGGCCTTGCTGCCATGGCGTTCCTGGTGGAGGATGGCGTTGGGGTGCTGCAGTCACTGGAGGCTCCTCAACCAGACCTGCCCACTCTGCTGAGTGCTGAAAAGCTCAAAGCACCACCATTAACACTCGGCAGCATTTTTAAAAGTCCATCACTGTTTACATGATTCTTATTATTATTTGGGATGTTTTAAACTTTACATTCACATTTGTTACCACGTCCCAGATATCTTCTACATGTGATTTTCATCAAGAAGAAGCATGTACTCGATGTAATTCAGATGTACTATTTTGAACACACAGAGCAACTTGCAGTAAAACCCCTTGGTTGTCTACTTGCATCAAAATCCCCTGTGATTGAACTCAGAAAACTAAACAGCAAAGTTGTTGTCATGGCGCTTAACTATGCTTCTTACATTGTTTTCAATTGATCTTGCCTACCTCATTTCAGACACAGATGCACATATTCTCCAATCCACTAGCAAACAGAATTACAGTCAGCACAATACAAGAAGAGAAAAAACACCCGGTCTCAGTAATGCATACCTTGATTTTCGTTGCTATTTTGTCACAATACTTAGACATACTCCACATCAGTTTCGTAGTCGCTAAATGTCAGGCGGTATAGTTCCAAATTGTGGTACGCAAAAGATATGCACAAGAAAAAGAAATACTGGCACTATAGCTCTGCAAAGATCTGTTGTACACGTCTTGAGGCAACACTAGTGAAATCGGTCTGGATATTATACTTCTTAATACGAAACGTGCCAGCACGCATCTTGAAAAAAAAATCGGTCTGGATATTATTTGTGTGCAATCTGGCATTCAAACAAAAAAGTGCCAGCACGCTAAAATTGTGTTGCCATGTTTCTAAATTGCTGCTGTAGAATGCCGTGCATACAGTGATACAGTATGATCGAGACAGGAAATAAATGACACTACATACATTACCCTGAGATAATCTTTTATGCGAAGCTGGATGATGCACTGTCCCGCCTCTTCTGCATCTGGAGGGTTCAGTTTTGGGGGAGAAGGTTCGCCCATGGCCCAGCTTTCGCGTGACTCGAGCTTCCTGTAGCACTGGGTCAACTCCTTAGAACTGATCAAGTCCTGTACCGAGAAATCAGAAATCCTCCTGTTCATTTTGTTCGCTTTGCTCTTGTTGGATGTCCATCGACCATCACCTTGCGCCGCTTCTCTCCCCTGCACACCCGCCGTCGTACGGCGGAGCACACCGGACGACGGGCAGCATCCTGAACCTGAATTCTCCTCCTGATCGCGATCGATCGTCAGCGCGACGCAAGAAAGAAGGAAGTGTTGCTTTAGCACAATTTCACCATGGATTCACATATGGCCGTGGCCCAGAAATAATAAGGCCCATTTAAAATGGGTCCAAGGAGCCCAGCCCAAACGCGCGCCCTTATAAAATGAGGAAGGCAACGGCACCATCATCATCATCTTCGCCAAAACCTCCGGCTCAAATCCCTCGCTCCCTTATCCCCTTCCTTCCTTCCTTTCTCCTTCGCCATCCGCCATGGCTACCAGCGTGATGTCCCTCCGCTCCCTCGCCATGGCCATGGCCGACGCCGCGTCGCTCCCGCCGGCACACAAGCTCCTCCCGCAAGTCTCCCTCCCGCTCATCTCCTCCCGCGCCGCGCCGCTCCACCTCCGCGCCAACCGCCGCCTCCCGCTCGCGCCGCTCGTCGCCTCCTCCGACGCCGTCGGGACGGGCGTCGAGTGGGCCGAGTCTGGGGACGAGGAGGCGGGAGACGCCTTCGAGGAGGAGGTTGGGGAGGGCGAGGAGGAAGAGGGTGAGCTGGTGGCGTCGGGTGAGGAGGACGGAGAGGGCGAGTACGCGGCCGTGGAGCCGCCTGAGGAGGCCAAGATCTACGTCGGCAACCTCCCCTACGACATCGACAGCGAGGGCCTCGCGCAGCTCTTCGAACAGGCCGGCGTCGTCGAGGTCGCCGAGGTGAGCCTGCTCTCTCACTAGGTGTTTACTGTTTTCAATTTGCTCGCTGTAGTTGCTCAGTGTTTTGGTGATTGCGGCGAAAAAATATGGCTTGCTAGTGAGAGAATGTATAGTGTAATTTGTCATTGTGCAAATGCAAAGCTATATATAGTGTAATTTGTCATTGTGCAAATGCAAAGCTATAAAAGTTTCAGTAACTTGTGTGGCTTGCGAGTTAGTTCAGGGCTTCTTGTAGCTTCAGGTTTCAGGGCTTCAGGCTTCTTGTAATTAGTTCAGGGCTTCAGGGTAAAATATTTGGGATTTTACCATTTGCATTCTGTATTTCTAATAACCATTTTGTTATGTGTGTACTTTCCTATTGGTTTGGTATGGCACAATGTGCCGGTGCTTCTCCTCTGTGCGAAACATCTTAGCTTCAGTGTGCTGTGAACTTATGATTATGGAGAAATGGTTTTTTCTTTTTGTAAGTGTTAAGAGTTATGATTATATACTGTCTGCTGTTTAATGTTCCAGATTCAGAAACTGTACTGTTTTTAACGCTATATGATTAGAAACATTACTTGTAGATGGGATTTTCTCCTTTCACCTTCTAATTGATTACTCTTGCTCTGTGGATTTCCAGGTCATCTACAACAGAGAGACAGGCCAGAGCCGTGGATTTGGTTTCGTTACCATGAGTACCATTGAGGAAGCTGACAAGGCCATTGAGATGTTCAACCGTTATGTGAGCTCAATTCTATCCTTTCAAGTCTTCACAGATTCATCCACTGCAAGTCCTCAAGTTGCTGTTTTACACATGAAAATCAAACTACCTTAAGATGTTGAGATGACAGTATATATCATTTGATTGAAAGGAAGCCCTGTTGGACACATATTACTTCATTATTTGACTTGAAATCTTAGATCAAAGGAGTCATAGAGGTTTACAACTTGGAATTTTGTGGTGGACTTTAGGCGTTCTTGTATTTGATCATCCACACAATAAAATACACTTTCATGAATTATTTTCAATACAGTAGAAAAGCATGTATAAGTTGTATATGGTGCTGAATCGCTGAATAATCAATTTATTTTCTTGCAGGACGTTAGCGGGAGGTTTCTGAATGTAAACAGGGCAGCTCCAAGGGGATCTCGCGCTGAGAGGCCTCCTAGACAATATGCACCTGCTTTCAGAGCTTATGTTGGCAACCTGCCTTGGGGAGCTGACGACTCTAGTTTGGTTCAGTTGTTCAGTGAGCATGGAGAAGTAGTTAATGCTACTGTCGTCTACGATAGAGAATCTGGGCGCTCACGAGGATTCGGCTTTGTAACAATGGGGTCAAAGGAGGAACTCGAAGATGCTATTTCTGCTCTTGATGGACAGGTGAGGATAGTGTCAATTCTATATAACTTCATACACCAAAGGGGATACACACATGCCATTTCTTTCACTCAATTTGTCAATTGTCTAGCAAGCATGAAACTTCTTTTTTTTTTGAGTCGGACAAGCATGAAACTTCTGATGCGATGCTAATATATCGTATTGTAGGAAATGGACGGCCGCCCACTTAAAGTGAATGTTGCAGCGGAGCGCCCACCAAGGGGCTTTTGATGCCGTGATAGAGAGGAGGTTGCTACTTGTTTGTAATGAGCATGACAAGAGAGCCACAGAATATGTTTTTGCGGAAGCTGATGCTGCCACCTAGAAGTTAATAGATCCTCTCATACCTTCCTGATGTTTAGTTCCTGCCTTGCTGCTGGTGTTACTGCCTTATGTTAAAATTCTTGTCGACACTATTGAGTTATATATTATTCTTCAAGTAGGCTACTATGAATGCCCTAATTACATTTTTTTTTCCTCATGAAACGATGATAACCCAAAAGGGTTGTTCATGAAACGGTTTGAACAAGTTGCACACTGTACCCATGTAGACAGAGTCAGCGTGTGCGTCCTTGATATACACTTAGAATCTAAAATAGTAGAACTGTTCAGGTTTTAGATGACAGTCTTTTGATCGTCCAAATCTGGATGCATCCACCAATGCCAGCAGAATTATTGAAATCACAAATATTACGGTGACATTTGGATCAGAACACAAATAAGCAACGATGAGCCAGCATCCTACATTATTTCCCGATCCAGCACATTACACGCCACAGTACGATCAATTTATGTACAGCAACAATGTTTGAGCTCAGAGTGACCAAATCGTTTAACATGAACGACAATCAGTTTGCGTGTAGCTGCGCGTCTTTGCTGGTCAGTGGCACATAGCGCACAGACGTCTCGTCTCTTATGCTGACCGAGCCATCAGGATTCTTGTCCACCACCTTTAGCTCCTGGAAGACTGTCCCAACAGGGATCACCATTCTGCCACCAGGCTTCAGTTGCTGGGTTAGTGCATCTGGAATCTTAGGTGCGGCAGCTCCGACATGAATGGCGTCATAGGGTGCAAGCTCCGGCCAACCTTCCCTGCCATCTGCATCAGTTTCAAACATCAATTAGAGCGTCAGGCCTAGATGATATATTAGGAAACGAATGTGATGGATACTGAAATAACGCATATTTCGCATACAAGGAGTGCATTTTGCACATGGATGACCATCTCATGGAATGCCACGTGGTGAGTGACAAAACAAATAATACCCATGGTCCATATCTAGCTGATGCAGAGCTGATATGTTCGCCTGAACTAATAACGCTCTGCTCTCAAGAACCAAGTTCAGATACATCAAAGTCCAAGTTTAACAGGTTCAAAACTTGCTTCTTTGACATGGTTCAGATTTTAGACCAGTGGGAATTGAAGCCTACTTACCAGCAACATGTATACTAAGGGATCCATCATTCAGCTGTGGGGCTGCTGCGCTTTTCTTGACATTTTCGATAGAAGAAGCAACCAGTTCTGGAATATGTTCAACACCAACAGCACGCCCTTCTGATCCAACCATCAGCGCAAAGCAAGCTGTCAGGTACCCGGTACCTGAAAAGAAAAAGATCAAAGAACCAAATAGCCACAGTGAGTGTAGCAAACAGCATATAGATCTCAAAGGCATTAAGCATTTCATCTACCAAAGCTCTGAAAGAAACAGCATTATCACTTTGATCCATATATCAGTATCGCATAAATAAAATGTCATAGAAATCAGGATTAGTAATAGATCAATAACTTTCAAGGTTCATGGCAAAAGAATAGGATCATGGTCAAGTATAGCAAGCTAATGTTTCATGCATTTCTCACACACTGCAAAGCGTGTGCATATTGTTATAGTTGAGAAAATTGTGAACAAGTTCTGAACAAACTGCAAAAGGCTATTAGACCAAATCATTTGCAAGTGGATCGACCTTTCAGAAGTAACAATAGATGTTTTGCAACAAGGAGCAACTAAGTTATTAATACTTTTAGTTGAACTTGAACAATCAAGGTATCCACACACTCAACTGAGGGCAAGAGTCTTAATTTAGCAGTTTGGAAGAGCACACAGAACAGAATAATGCATTGAGACTGGAGAAACAGAATCAACAGTGCAAGGTTGAATTGACTGAACATAACAAAGTTACCTGACCCGACATCGAGAGCACGCATCCCAGGCTGAAGATTCTTCTCCAAGAGCTCCAGGCAAGCCGCATGCATGTGCGGCGCGGATATGGTCGCATTGTACCCAATCGGCATTGGGCTGTCGTAGTAGGGCGACCCACCGGAGGGCACGAACAACCCCCTGTCGATGGCCTGCATCACCTCAGCGACTTTGGCGGACCGGACGATCCCGTACCTCTGCAGCTGCTCAACCATGGCGGTGTTCTTGTCGCTGGCGCCGCTTGACCACAGCCGGTGCTGCATCAGCATCAGAAATAGCAGCAACAGGAACGAAATCAAATTGACCCCCTTGTTCATTTTTTTCAACAAGCAAATCCAGTAAGTAAACGAAACTGACCAGACGACTGAATAATTTACTGAAACTAAATGATTATTATATCCACTATCAGAATCCTGTTACGGTTTTGTGCAGCAGCATCAGAGCAAAACAGTCTAACAGAGGAGACGCCACGGGATCGATTCCCTTCCTTATGCCGACAGTTCAGTACTTCAGTTCCCCTGGTACTGATAAGTCAAAGGATAATTCTGCTCCAACAACTACTTGGGTAGGTCAATTGCGGTGGAGATATTTGGGTCAATACAGAAGCATCCCCCAGGATTACCGGCGGCAGAGATCAGACTAGGGTTCCGCAGCCTCAGCCTCTCAGGAGCAGATGAAACTGAGGAACTCGTACGATTAACAAACAAGCGCGCAAAACTTACGGAGGCCGTGGTGGTGTGGGTGCGGGAGCGCGCACGGGAGAAGCAAGAGAAGATGGAGCGAAGTACCTCCATGGCGCCCGAAGTGGCTCGATGCCTCGATCCTTTGCCTTTGGGGGTCTGGACGAGGAAGATAGTTGCCGCGGAGCCTTGCGAAGGAGAGGGAGAGATGCTTCGAGATGGCGCTGCGCAGCGCAGGTGGGGAGCGAACAGAACCCGATGCTGCTACTCCCTGTTCTGTTCTGTGTTGTTGCGTGAGAGAAAGGAGAGAGACGAGTATCTTCGATCGCAGAGATACGGCCCGGCCCAACATGGCCTGTCTGCATTGGAAATGGCCGTCCCATTCATTTCTTTTTCGCAGCATCATGTTTTCGTCCAAGTAAAGTAATACGCGTTCGCTAAAAAAAAAGTAAAGTAATACACACTGATGCAATTGAGCAAGGTCTTACTTAGTATTTCAAATTCATCAACGATTACAGAGTGTAGATCAAGTAATAATTATTAATGAGATATAAATGGATCTCGTATTACATGCACCAGCTATCCATATATGTAACCATACCTTTTATTCTACTTCCCGTTGAATTTACTTGAGCGGGTGCACGTTCAGATCTTCATCAGCGATGAAATGAACTAACAGTAAAGGTGCGATTGGTTGTCTGGTTGAGGCCCAATTTGGTTCATCGGATGCAATTTTGATCTGATTGGATGCCTACATTTCGACTTGCATGGCTCATCAGATGCCAAAAAGGCCTCCCGTGGCCTGGCTTAGGAGGAACGAAATTTCAACTCGTTTTCCATGGGTCTAGCTCGCATGGCGCGACGAGTATACGCTCGATTGAGGTAAAACAAGCTGGTAGTGGGCTTAGATGCATGCAACCAAACAACTGCTCGTTTAGGCCTGGCTGAAAGGAAGCTAGCAACCAATCAACTGCTCTTGCACGTGATGGGCCTAGGCTATGGTTCCCTGATGTGAGCAAAGCAGAGTAGAGAAGAGAACCAATTACGTCCTAAAGCGTGAGTCCATCCTTGGCGACATAGAACCATATCACTCATCAGAGCTCGTTGTGATCCGTCACTTTGTCCTTGACGGCACAGACCATGGTGGGGTTGGCCGAGGTCTTGACGGGGCAGGAACGTAGGAGACTCTCCTTGATGTTGATGTCACGCGCCATGCGGATGTATTCCTTCTCTCATCACTCTAGTCCGTGTGAATTCTTGATAATTTTTATTGGGTTTTGTTTCTATTAATATAAATCAGATATAAGATGATTTTATGCATCTTTTGTCAAAAAGTTGAAGTAATGAACTTTAATAAATCAATTCGCGCTACTAGCACCCAACAGGCCAAGAAGCAAATTTGATCCTATTTGATTTTTGTGTTTAGACCACTCGTCCAATCCTCTATGGTTCATCTGATTTGATTGATTGACTCACTTGCACACCTTATATGAATAGAATTTTGTTATAATGTTGTTGTACCAGATACACATGTGCTTGGTGTTGTATTTATAAGAAAATAAATTATATTCTACTATTCATGGCCTCTTTATGTTTGATATTATTCATACATACATAGTCTTCATTGTGCCACTTCCACATTCATATTGTCATATACTTCACATTACATCCAAATAAATATATGAAACATTGAACATGCAATAGACATATAACCATAGTCTAGCATATTCTTGACATTTCTTTCTGTTCATACATATTGTCTTAGATAAGTCAAAGTGAGATACATAATGTTGTATGATGTAAATCATTATTATTAAATCTCTCCATGATTACTATAGTGGTCTCATGGCACGGGTCAAAATGGGATTACCTAATTTTTTTTCACATGACGAGTTATGTATAAAGCATATTCTATAAAAATGAATGCCTTGATTGTTAATAATATTATGCTTATACACATAGTATATTAAGGTAATATGATGTCATAACAATGCAAATCTCTTCACTGTTATATGAAACTTTCTCCTGGATCGTCATCTGCATCTTCATCAGTACAAGGCCATCACCATGGTCATTCAACTCCTCTATGACATGTGATGTTACACATACCGATTCTTGAACCATTTCACCATCATCAGTAGGTTCATTTACACTAACTACATCAACATTGATGGATTCTTGCTTGATTGTCATTGGTCTTGTTTCATAAGCACTATAGTAGAAAATAACACCATACTCATCCTCTCATGAAGAAGCTACATCAAAACTCAAATTGGTCGCAATGTGCAGACCAAAGATCTTGTCTTCTCGAGAAGAAGCAAGAGCATGTAGAAGCAAAAGCATTCCAGTAGGAATGAAGCAACAATCAACTGCTTGGTGGCATCTCAGACGAATGAAGCAGCAACCAACAGACTTAGAGCCAGGGGAGAAAGTAGGAACCTTAGAGATGACCTCTTCTTACTCACCATATGAGCGCACACTAGGGTGGCCACTGGCTCCAGCTCGAATGTCCAGGCACGTGCTTAGGGGAAGGTTAGCGCCATGAAGCACTTGCGCTCCTTTGCGACGGATCTGAATTGCAGCAAAAGAGAAATAAACCTAGGATTAATCACACGAATATCCTCACCATGCATAGGGTGATAGGGCAGAAGGGGGAGTCGGCACTTTGCCTGAGACCGCAGTAGGGTCGCGCCGCCGGCCCCGGGACACAATACATGAGGCACATCATGCACGTTTTGTTCGTAAAAATAAAATGAAGACAAGTAATAAAACATGGTACGTAATACACGGGGAACACAATATTTTATTGATTCTTTACTGATAACAAAATACACAAATTTCATAATAATCGATGCTTAAGAAGAGGTCTAAATTGAGAGATTGTGTAGTCCACCGATTCACAGGGTCTTGTTTGGTTCGACCAGTTAATTACATCCGTAGGGTGAGCTTGTGAAACACCTCTGATTAAGTTGCGTGATGGTCGTAGTTCAAAATGTATTCGTCCATACACCATATTGCGGATATGGACAAAACTTGTTGATGAATGGGATAACTTTTGCCTTGTCAGAGCCCAGTCATATACGTTTGTGTCTTCATTGACTTGAACATGTGTTGTCTTCGTCCCGTCGTTGACTAACAACGTCATATTTGTTCTCTTAATTGGGACATGTTGGTGAGTGGTGTTCTAGCCTCGTTATTGCCTGGCCAGAGCATCACATAAAATAGATGATGCTTGCTAGTGTATCATGTATTATTGGACCACAGGGAGACAGTTGTTATGCCGTAAATATGAACATAGTCATCTCGCCATCCGTGGTGAGATATAGGCGCAAGAAAATAGTTTGCTACACCGTAAATACAGACATAACAGTCTTGCCATCTATGATGATAGAGAGCCACTGGGAGACAGTTGCTACATCGTTCATACGATCGTAACCGCCTTACCAACCATGGTGATGAGAGGATGTTGAATGTGCACAACTTTGCCACGATCCCAAACCCTATTTTGTAGATTTCTTATGTCTGCACAATGATAAACTCACTTTATGGTATGACCAATAGAAGTTGCAACGTCATCATATAGGAGAATGGGATAAGATCCAAGAACTAGGGGCTCTTGAGATGTGCACGGCGTGTGCAAATTCTAGTGATCATGGGGAGGTGGAAGTTATCTGTTTGGCTAGCATGAAGGTAGCCTCTCTGTTTACTCTCTACGTCTATGCTCAGGAATACTGGTATGCTTATATAGGCAGAAGAGGGAGGCTCTTCCACCTGCAAGGCGCATCCATGCATGAAAAGCTATTCTTTAAGGCCTTGTTTGGGAGCATGAGAATGGCTCTCGGACACGACTCTAGCCAGGCCTGGGTTGAGTGAAACGAGGCCCGTCACTCAACCCATTCTGATAATTTGATCTGCATAAGAATCAAAACCATAGCATAAAAGTTTCAGCAGACATGAAACTAATACATATGAATTATATTTTTGTAACACAAACTAGAGGATAGCACAAACCAATAATGTTTTTGATAAAAAAAATTTCACAACACATAGATTGCAATTTTCCCACAAGATAGCTTCACAGCATAGGTTGTTACAATTTTGACAACACATGTTGCTACAATTTTTATAGGTTTCCACTAGTTTTTCAGTATAGGTTGCTATAATTTTGACAGCACAAACGTTTATGTATTTACATCGATAGCTACACATGCACCATGGTAACTAAATTCAAAGAAAGACTTCATCATTATTCATTTGAAAGACAGCTGCCTTTCCACATGATTCCTTGATTGTGCATGGCAAAGGTTGAACAACTCCATCGGATTTTAACGTCTTCTCTTATCCTAACTGACATAAAGTTAATCTACAAAATAGATTAGCAACAAATAAATAACAGAGGTCATAACTCGTCAAATGTGCCATCATGGATTATTACATGATATAACCTTATCATTTAGGTATTAAAAAGGTATTTTGAAATCCAAACTTTTGTTAGTGCACATATAAACATGCTTGAATAAACATAAAAAACACCTACTCTGCCGTGTCGCTGGTTAAGAAAATTAAAGTGCTCTTAACTTTGACCAGTTCCATCCCTAAAATCTGAACTCTACTGCTGCTGTAAAATGACAAGATACTACTGCTATCAAGCTACGAGTAATTGAAAACCCAATAGGTAAATTAGAGTAATCACCAAGTATAAATTGGACATGCTGCTCATATTAGTAAAGCAGAAGTTGCTACTTGCTAGAACTAACTGGAAACAAAAAAAGGATTGAATAAATGCTCATATTAGCAAATAAGAGTAACCACCAAAGTATAAGGTGTTTAAATGTAGCAGATTGAGCCAAGGCTCGTTGGTAGCGCACCTGGGTGGCTGCGCTCCCACCTAGGTTCGATCCCTGGGATCGACCTGGTGTGTCGCACGGGGGACTTGTCTCCGAAAAAAAAAATCCTTTGTTCCCTCTGATTAAAGCATAGGTAAAGACTTATGTCATACCTCACACGACCAGCTGAGTTCCTGTATATAATTAAGGAGGGGGTTCGAGAATTTTCTCGACCTGCGTGAAAAAGCTCTTCTTATAAAAATATCATCGGATGACTTCTTCTCCGACAGGTCAAGTTTTTATATTTATGGATTTTGCTCTATTTCCAAAATTTTATACAATCCTTTTTATGCTCTCTGAATGCAATTGCATACACTAAAGTACGATAGTCAATTACGGTGGAGATATTTGGGTCAAACAACAGCATCGCCCAGGATTACGAGCGGTAGTCAGACTAGGGTTCCGTAGTCTCAGCCTCTCAGGAATATATGAAATTGAGGGACTCATACAATTAACAAACAAGCACGCAAAACTTACGGAGTCCGTGATGGTGTGGGTGTGGGAGCACAAGCGGGAGAAGCAAGAGAAGATGGAGCGGAGTACCTCCATGGCGCCTGAAGTGGCTCGATGCCTCGATCCTTTGCCTTTGGGGGTCTGGATGAGGGAGCCTTGCGAAGGAGAGGGGGAGAGATACTTCGAGATGGCGCTGCGCCACGCAGGTGGGGAGCGAACCGAACCTGATGATGATGTCTGTTCTGTTTTGTGTTGTTGGGTGAGAGAAGAGGAGAGAGAGAACATGACACTTGGGCAATTGGCATGGAATCTTCAATCGCATAGCAGAGATACGGCCCGGCCTGACCCCTGTCTGCATTGGAAATGCCCGTCTCATTCACTTCTTTTTTTTTTGCAACATCATGCTTTCGTCCAAATAAAGTAATGCACACGGCTGCAATTGAAATATAGCACGAATTTCACTCAGCAACATATACGATAGCAAGGTCATATATACTTGGTATTTCAAATTCATCAGAAAAGACGATTATATAGTGTGGATGAAGTAATAATAATTAATGAGATATAAATGGATCTCGTATTACATGCACCAGCTAGCCATATACGTAAGCATATTGTTTATCCTGCTCTTCGTTGAATTTACTTGAGCAGAGCGGAGAAATGGTGAGCAATGCTCATATTGAGTTTTGTTTTAGAGAGAATAGATTGTTTGTGAATATTCAGACTTGTATAATCATAAATAAAACAACATAATCGATACAAATGAGGACCAAAATACAATTATAAGTTTATAATGAAGTCTATTTTTTTTTAATCGAGGAACACCCTATCTCCGCTTTATATAAAGCGGATGGAGGTCCAAACAACATATAATTCAGTTCCTCAAGGGACTAATCCAAAAGAAACGAAAAAAGAAAAACGATCCTCCAAAGTATCAAATTTACAAAAGTAACAAATTTATGAAAACAACACATACGAGTGGAAGTTGAGTGGAAATACAATACAACCCTGGATTCACTTCATCGGTAACAGACAGATAGTATAGCACGGTAGTAAGGTCATACACATGGTATTTCAAATTCGTCGGAATGACGATTACAGAGTGTGGATGAAGCAATGATTAATGAGATAGAACACTGGATGTGATATGTATTACATGCACCAGCAATATGAAATGAAGTACGGTACTGTTTATTCTCCTCCGCCCGCTCGGTGAATTTAGTTGAGCGGCTGGTGCACGATCAGAGATCATCAGATGAACCAGTATTAGCTAGTAAAACGCCGATCACTCAGAAATAAATCAGAGCTCATCGTGCTGATCGTCGTCCTGGACGGCACGGATCTTATTGGTGGGGTTGGGCGAGGTCTTGACGGGGTATGACGCCTCCATGGCGATGCCGCAGAGCCCCTCCTCGGCCTCCACATCCCGCGCCATGCGGATGTACCCCTTCTCTCCCCACTCAGGCCCCCACGAGTTCTTGACGATCCAGTACTTGGTCCCGTCCGCCGTCACGCCATACCCGACGGCGGCGACGCCATGGTCGAGCTCCGTGCCGCACTTGCCGTTGAACACCCCCTCGGAGTAGAACTGGAAGTGGGACCCGCTGGCCTCGATGGCCACGGCGACCGGCTGCCCCGCCACGGCCTTCTTGAGCGCCGCCTCGTCGTTGGCCGGGACGTCCTCGTACCCGTCGATGGAGACCACGGCGGGAGGGGTCGTCTTCTTCTTGCAGGAGCCCTGTCTGGCTTTGTAAGGGTACGCGGCCTCGCTGGCCACGCCGCCGTGCTTGGCGATGTACTGGAACGCGTAGTCCATGAGCCCGCCGTTGCATCCGGCGTTGCCTTTGGTGTCGCAGTCCACCAGCTGCTGCTCCGATAGAGATGTCAGGTTCTGCGTACGGATCGCGTTGATGCCCTCCACCGCCGCGATCGTCGAGAACGCCCAGCAGCTCCCTGATGATGATGATAGTTTTTTTTTTTTTGACAAGGTTAATTACTAGTTAGTATATTTACATATATGTATATATATGTAAAGATAGAAATGGATATATATACACATACGGACATACCGCACTGTCCCTGGTCCTTGACGGCGGTGACGGCGCCCTTGTGGCGCCAGTCGACGGACGGCGGGAGGTCGCGCGCGGCGGCGTAGGTGAAGCTGCTGTCGGTCCTCTTATCGGTGCCGCGGAACATGCGGTGGTGGGCGATCCTGGAGGCGGCGTAGGCGCGGCGGAACTCGTCGGCGGTGAGGTCGCCGAAGCGGTTGAGGCGGAGCTTGTAGGGGGCGTCGCGCTGGTTGAACTCGTGGATGAGCCGCGCGTTCTCGCGGAACACGTTGAAGCGGCGGGCTTTCTCGCCCAGGTCGCGCGACACCGCGTGACGGCCGCGCCAACGCTCGTACAGCGCCCACAGCGCCTCCTCCGAAGCAAGGTCCTCCGAGCCGAAATCCAACGCGCTCGCCGGAGCCGGAGCCGATGACAGGAGCACTGCCGCTACCATCGTCGCCCCCATGGCGGCGACCACCAGCGCCCTCCTCCCCATCCTGATCAACACTAGCTTGCTACCTAAACTTACTCCAGGTATGTGACAATGCGACAGTACGTACCAGCTATAACGTGACTCCGTGATTATGTGTGGTGGTAGCCATGGTGAGCATGAGGTCCTTTTTATAGCCCATCGAGGGGCGATCTCTGATGCCTCCCGGCCGTATTGCATGCAAGAATCAACAGAGATGGTCTCAATGACGTTGCTTGCGGGCAACACCTAGCGATACAAGTACGAGTGAGTGAGTGGTCAGGTACGAGTACATTATGGGCCGGCGTCCAATCACAGTACATGCTGTCCATCAAATGAGTACTATACATGTAGTACTCGTATACGCAAGCAGAGTAACCAACCGTCTGCAGCAACAGTACCGAGGTTGGGCAGTTACTACATCCTCATCTCTCTACTACTATCGCAGCAGTACCATATGTGGTCGGTGCCCGTCTGGATGGTGAGCGATTAATGCAGTGTGATGTTCCAGATGTGGATTAGCGACGCGTTTACGCCACGCCCATGTACGAAACCCGCTGTCTCTGCCGGTATTAATCTCGGTGCCAAAACCAATCAAGTCATCACGACAACTATATCCAAGCAAGTAGTTTCTGGTTGCAGATTCATCAGATATAGATTACTATTGCTTGTGGCACTGGAATGCACACGGCGGATTGTCAGGGTCAAGGAAGGTCAGGGGCACTCTGTCTTGGTCGCGTCCTACCTCTCTTCTCTCCTCGTCCTCTGCCTGCGGTTGTCAACAAGTAACAGCAAGCGTGTTCCTTGGATGATATATCCCCGCGCCAATTCACTCATCATGGGTGGATAGCGATCGACTGATGATTCAGCCATCGCCACGCATCTCGGAACGCCAAGCTTTACGCATGGATATATATCATTTAATAATCGATCATTCATAAGTTCTTATCAGTTTCGTCACACCTAAATCATGTACTGAACCAACATTAGTGATTTTGTTAAGTACTACTATATATATATATATATAGCGAGTTCCGTTTCTGCTGCCACACGGCATGTATCCATCGAATTAAAAGTGATAGAAAAAGAGGGGAAGAGAAATATATGTAGTGTGTGACTTGACAGGTTGGGTAAAACTCTGAAGCAACTGAAAGCCCGGAAGCATCAGTTTTGACAGATCGTTTGGTGCTTAGCTATGCTCTCTTTTATCTCTCCTACTCTATTCCATTGCTTCACCAGACACGGCGCCATGGCAAGCTAGGATCGGTGCACAAGCGATGTCCATGTCCTGGGGCCCCGGCCACTGAACTGCATCTGCATGCGCCAAACACGGCAACGGGGGTTTCACACTTTCAGGCCGCGCGCCCAGAATTCCTCAAGAAACGTTCGCAATTTGTGTGTTTTCATAAAAATGCAGGCCAATAGAGCCTCCTCCTCTCCAAACCTACTGCTGAAGCCGATCGGTGAAGTGCGAAGAGATTGGATCGCCATCAATTATCACTTTTTCTGTGATGCGACTCTGCCGGCGTCAGAAAGACGGCACACAACCATCATCCGATCTGGATGTCGTGAAGCGAAGCAAGGCGAGATCGATCGATAGATCTCAATGAATGAATGTGGTATGCATAAGTGTTTCACAACGCTAAGCGACCTAACATATGTCATGTGATGACCGGAAGCAGCGTGTACAGTGCACCGCGCACGAGATAAGCTCAGCATCAATAGGCTGACAGACTCCTTGTTCTTGTGAAGCGACGGTCGTCGATCATTGACGTTTCTCTGACAGACTGACACGTCGAGCTTGGTGGACCCACAGAGGGACAGAATTTCGGCGGACACCTTTTTCTGATCCACGCACTCCACGCAGAAGATACATGATCTCAGTGAACATGCATCTACAGTACGGGCATCGGCTTCATCAATCGCTGGAGCTTGGACATCGGAGGAAATGTTTGTGAAGGCTAGAAAGGGAAGGCTCGGCAATACAGCATGTTGACACGTGAAGAAAAGAAGGCACATGGACATGCTGCATTTCTTTCTTTCTTGTTTTTTTTTTTGGAGAAAAAAACTTGTGTTCCTGGCTGACTGCAATGGGCCGGCCTCCACCATACCACTGGTTTACAACGGGCTTTGGGCTTGGACCAAATTTGAAGCTTATATGAGATATCGGTGGTTCTGGGCCTGAGAGTGTAGTTACTAGTACTTTTCAATTTTGAAGTGAAAGAAGTTTAGAGATCTTACATCGTGTCTTACGACTTTAGGCCCATCACGGCATCACTAATAACTTGCCACACTCATTTTGATAACTAATCCTAGTGCTATTTACTATTAATTTAATTATTTCATAGTCACAACAAGCGATGACCGCGTGGCCTAATGGATAAGGCGCTCGCCTCCGGAGCGGGAGATTGTGGGTTCGAGTCCCATCGTGGTCGAATTTAGTTCTTTTTCGCGTGTAGCAAACCTTTTATTTTTTGGACGATGACTTCAACCATTTTTTTCATCTCTCCCTTTCTCGATGGATGGCTACATAGTACGCATTCTATATCTTGATTATGCAAGTCAAGAGATAATGTTAACTATGTGATGCTCCATTATAAAACGTTTAAGACAATTTCCCTTTCAAAAGTCTTGGCACCCTGATGCCCTTTCAAAAGGTCAAGAAAACAGTCACATACTCAGGTTAACAATTGAACACCGTAGAAGAAAGAACCAGTATCCTATCATGTGTGGTGCATATCACAATCACAATTAAAAAGATTAATGGTTATATTTACCTAACCACCAACAACGAAACACGAAGGCCAAACACAGCTTGTGGCTGGCGTGGGGAGCAGTCAGAAAAAATTGGAAAACTGGTGGTTCCTAATCAACACTCATGTTAAAAAAAAAAATCTCACATTGACATGTTGAAATCAATATATAACCTACTCCCTTCAAATTTAAATTATTGACATAGTTGACTTTTTAAGCTATGTTTGATTATCTATCTTATTTAAAAAATTTGAAAATTTATTGAATATGTTGTTATGATTTGTTTTATTACTTAAAAAAAAGTTTTAACCTAATTTATATTTTATATTTAAATACATATTTTAAATAAGACGAATGATCAAACATAGCTAAAAAAATTAACAACGTTAACAATTAAAATTCGGAGGGAGTATTATGTTTGGCACACATGACCGTCGGTCATTAACATTAGCCAAACAGAATGTCCGCATCACCGGAAACCTGGCAGTAAATAAATACTAAAATAAAATAATTCAATTCATGTGACGCAACACAAACCGATCAAAATTCAAACAAACATGCCGAGTCAAACAGGAACTTTTGGTACGGAGAGGCACGCAACGCAAGCAAAAAAGAGGGACGGAGGAGGAGGAGGAAACTTGTACCGTGGCATGGGATCACCTCACGTGAACCAAACTCCTCGCGCCCGCACGGCACCATACCATACCACGCGGTCGGTCGCCTCCCGCAACAAGCCAAGCCAACCCAACCGACCCAGCCCGCCCGACGCGACGAACACAACACAACAGACCAGGCCGCCAACGCCAAGGAAGGAGGAGGAGCTCTCTCGCCCCCTCGCTCTTGCCGCGCCGCTGCTCCCACCGCCGCCCGCCGGAGATGGACGGCTCCGGCAGCTGGGATGCCATCGACTGGAACCAAATCGAGGTACGCGTCCCTGCCCCTCAGCTCCACTCGCCGCCCCTTGCCCTCCTCCCTCCCTTCTCTCCCACCCCCACCCACGCGCGGACCTCTGCCCGTGCCCACGCTGCGCTCCGTCTCTACTGGGTCAGGGGATGATGGGGGCTGGGGCGCGGAATTCGACGGAGGCGCTGCTGCCGCGGGCGGACGAGCCACCGCCGCGACCGCGCGTGCATGGCACGTGGCAGCGGCGCCTCTGCGAGCGTGCTAAGGTTAGACAGACAGGTCGCCGCCGCGGGGTTGAGATTTGATGCCGGTTCTCGTTTTGAAGGATCCGAGGCCGCGGAGGCCTGGACGGGCCGTCAAGGAGAGCATGGACGACTTCCTGCTCGAGGACGAGGAGGTTATCGCCCAGGTAATCACAATTCACCTCGACTCCAATTTCAGAATTGCTTCCATGTCATTACTCTGCTCTTATCTGCTCTGTGAGATGGCGACTCTATGGAATCGTCCTCAACTGAACCCGTGATGCACATTAGCCATTGCCTGACAAATCAGACTGATTGCAGCATATATACGTACAAGTGATATGTTGATACTGCACGTACTCACATAGAGTAATTGTAGAGATTATTATTCAAGGGGCATAAAACATCTGTACAACTTGTGTGTACCAACATTCAAATTAGCATTACCGTCCCTGTGGATTTCTCAGCCTTTGGGGTTATGCAGCTTCACTTGGGGGTTAACAGAGCAAATAACTTATACCTGATTAATTCCCAACACAGGAAAACTTATATTTAGGGATAACGTCTCTTCCTTAATAAGTACCAATAAAATGCAAGTACAGTCCTGCATGGCCCATGATGAAACTGGAGACTTCTAGCTCAATGATCACCAAATAAGTGTTTCATGTGGAAGATGAAACCAGAGGAAATTAAAAATAAATTTTAGTGAATGTAGCATATCATTTGTGGGAACCTCTTCATGGTAGATAATGGGAATCCGTGCCCTTAGTGTGCTTGACAAACACTTGTTGGATATTCTACAGCACTGATATAAATTGCTGGCGCAGCATGCTTAGCTACATTTTCCAATAGTTGAACGTCACAGCTGAATGTGAACTTTATGTTGTCTATGTCTAGTATGAGCTACATTCTACTCACTTCGTTTTAGGAATTCAGAATGACAGATGATTGAATAAAAACAGCAACTGAGTGGGAATGAATGAAAGTTCAACAAATAGTTTGTTGCAATTGCATGTGCTGTAAATTACTTTTGATTTGTATGTGACCTTCTAAATTCAATCTCTTCTCTCGCCTCTCCTTGCATAGGGCCATGGTGTTGTTCTACTAAACACCGGTGAGGCTGGTACACTTTCAGTGACGAATTTCCGACTTCTGTTTGTGGTAAGGAATCATATCTTTCTTACTTTATGATTGTCAAAATGATGTTATGTGAACCACTCGTTTTTGGTCAGAGAGAATTTTCTCTTCTGGCACTCCCACTTGTCAACTTCTTCAATTAATCTGGAAACTAAACATGACCTGGTGTGCTTTCTGCAGGAAATAAAGTAGGATGTGTCTTTTATTCACTTCATTTACATTTTTTACTGGTCATGGTTATCATCCTTTTCGCTGTTCTAAATTCTAATCATGACTCCTTTCGCAGAGTCAAGCAAAAAAATGTGTGATAGAGTTGGGTACCATTCCACTGACTACAATTGAGAGGTTAAATGATGTAAGTCTACAAGTATTCTGCATTGTTTGCTTTATCAGCCCAGGACTGTATCATTGACTGTTCCTGTTCTGTTGCAGGATGTAAAGCTCCAATCCCCACCCCGCCTGTCTGATAAAAAGCATCCTCGTGAACTTATTCAAGTCATTGGTAAGTTTGTTCTGTTATTGAGTCGCCTTTGAGAATTATTTTTTGATGCAAAAACAGTAGGAGAGGCTCCCACCGTGTTTATTTATTTATTTATATAAAAAAGGTAAGAAAACTTACTGTACAAGTGAATCTGCAACCACACTTTGTCGCGAGTTCAAGTAGATATTTTTATGAGAAAGTATATAATGCGATGACATTACTTGTTTATTGTGTTGTAGTACGATTTGCATTAAAAAGAAAAGAGAACTGCTTGGTTTCAACTTTTTCCTTGAAGCACTTTTCATGTATGATTGTTACAAGTTGTTTGTTTGTTACTGCCCTGTTGACCATTGTTGCTGGTAGATTTATAGATTTATCGTAATGATTATGTACTGCTTGCCATTGATGTTGGTAGATTTTTATCGTAATGAGTAATGAATGTTTACAATTTTTGTTCGAGGATTTTATAGTGACCTTGTCCTTTTCTTGATTCACTTTTGTTCAGGGAAAGACATGAGAGTCATCGTGTTTGCTTTTCTTCCCAAAACAAAGCAGGTATTTAATTTTGACCTCATATGGAGTTGGAGCTTCTTCTATTTAGATTATTTTGCCACTTGTTAGGATCTTTACTTCTGGCATTTATTGTTTCAGAAAAATGAAGTGTTTGATGCTTTGAGGAGATACACTAAACCTGCTAATTTGTGGGATCTATATGCATTTTCTTGTGATCCATCCACCATTAAAAATGATTCCGATCCAAAGTGGAGGCTCTTGAGGGAATACTTTCGCCTATTTAGGAAAAGTTTCTCACAGTTACAGGAAGTTGAGGAAATGTCTTTGTCTAACAGCTGGTGGAGACTAACTAAAGTAAATTCGAGTTATTCACTATGTTCAACTTACCCCTCTGATTTGATTGTACCAAGAACCATAAGGTATTTTTATTTATTCCCTATATCAATACCACTCAGTAGTTTTTCTCTTAACCACATTCTCTACGAGTAATTGATACTATCATGTTCACCAAATTCCTTATTAGTGATGAAGATTTGTTTCAAGCTTCAACTTTCCGATCTGGCAAACGTTTGCCTGTTATTTCATGGTGTGACCCTGGTACGTGTGCCTACGCTTGGGGCTTTTTCCTTAATGAATAATAATTATTTTTTCTCCTGTGATCTTAAAGTTCATAAACTGCTAAGAAATGTTTATGCCTGTAGTCATGTTTGTCAGAATATTAGCGGCAAAGTAATTGAAAAACACAAGTAATTTACAGTCGATAGTATTACTTTTTCATCCTATCAGTATCATTTGTATTTTCATTGTAGCAACTTGCCAAGCATATGTACTAGCAATGCTACAGTTCTGTGGTGCCTGTCCCAGATGTGGCAACTTCTTTTTTTCTTGTTTTGTTTTGAATAGAAACAACATTCCCAAGCTCTTTGAACTAGACACTCCTGGTACTCTCATAATCTTGCTTCTGATTTGAGTGAGTAATTTGAATATTTGGCAGTAGCTTGCTGCAAAAAAGAGCTTATGTACTAGCATATTATTAAACAGGTTAAAAAAAAATCTAGATTGTGTTTTGTTAGATTGATTTTCTTACAGAACCTTAAAAAATTCTTTCATGTTGCTTGATTAAATTTCTGTTTTATCTCTCTGATGGGGGATATTAGTGACTAAAATCTAAAGTGTTGAGAAGACATGAGAAAAATGTGGGCATGTTTACATTGCAGGGTCTGGAGCTGTTCTAGCAAGGTCATCTCAGCCGTTGGTGGGATTGATGATGAACTTTAGAAAGTGAGTTTATATCTATCTAGTTCTATTTAGCGAATATGCTGAAACATCCTGATTTTGATTGGTCTAACATGAAGAAATTGTCTATAGCAATGCTGATGAGAAGCTTGTTTGTGCTCTTAGCACCAATACTACTGATACAAAGGGATCTCCAAGGTAATCAGATGCATTTGATTCTATATAACTTAACTATCTTCATCCGCTAAAATACTGTCCCCAATAATTTGACTGCACACCCTCTGTTCTCAATTTTATTTGTTTTGGAAAGTTGCCATTTTTTTGTTGAAAAAAGGAACTACTAGAACGTGCAAATATTAGACTGTTTCCTTGCTTCCTTGCCTACCTTTTGCATGTCATGTAAGTATTACAAAGGTACATACTGAGCTAAAGGTGTGTGCATACTGAAACTGAGTTTATTACCTTAGCACATAGTGGATCATATCTTTTCTTTTTGCCTACTTTTGTCTTTACGAAAGGGAACCCACACAACAATCAGGGCAAGTGTTAACTAACTCTTGATTCATTGTTCTAGTTATCCTCTCATGATGTTATGTTAGTATCTATCGATTTTTCTGATATCTATCAATCGAAAAACTCTAATAGTCCATCCACTTCAAATGTAAAACAGGAAACTGTACATAATTGATGCCCGGCCTAGAGCAAATGCTTTAGCAAATGGGGCAAAGGGAGGTGGCTCAGAGTCATCTTCTAACTATCCAAAATCTGAGGTAATATTGCATAGGTGTCATAGCGTTGCTTTATCTCTCTCTCTCTACTTCCATTAAGATGAACTCGTTTTTCTCTTTAACTCATTGGAATATGGGACCAGGTTATTTTTTTAGGAATACAAAACATCCACACAATGAGAGATAGTCTTTCTAGACTTAGGGACTATGTGGATGCCCATGGTTCAATTTCGTCTAATGGGACCCCTTCAGCTGTATCTGCTGTTGGAGATCGGGTATGTCAATAGTTATTTCAAAGGTTTTGACTTTTATCATATATATGGTATTTAAGTTCGTCAAAAGCAACATGGAACTGAAGAGTCTGATATTCTCCTTATTTTCTTTGGGATAGAGGAATCGCGGATCAACTTGGGGTGGAGGAACTCTGAATAGCATGACATCATTTTCTTCAACACTTGGAGAATGGCTGAACCATATACAGAATATTTTGGTTGGTGCTTCGTGGATTGCTGCCCAGATTGCCGTAGAATCCGCTTCGGTTCTTGTTCATTGCAGGTTTATATCTCCCATTGGTATCTATAACTTGTATTAATTCACTTACTATGCTAAATGGAGGAAGTTGCCAGATGCTTTTTGTGCCTTGTGAGTGTTGGCATGGCAAATGCCGGTCAACATGCGTGCAAGTGCTAGTGTGAGTGGGTAAGTGAGATTACTCATTGTCTGCATAACATAATTACCCCACATGTTCGAATCAATTTGGTGAAACACTGTCAAGCCTTGCCCTAATCTTCGTGGAAATATCTGTGTAATAGAAAAACCTCCTGCAGCATGAATTAATCCAAGGCTTTCTTTATGAGGTTGTTTTGCACTCTCGATTCTGTAAGCATTACATCATTATTAGTTTATCACTTAGGTATTTGAGTACATATTGCAAAATCATGTAATTGTGTTAACGTGTGAAGCCACATCGTGTGCTTGGATGCAATTTGGATGGACTGGATATATAACTAACAATTATTTAATGTTCCTCTGATGTGATTTTGAAATGAATGGCCCCGTCTATGTCCTTGTACACTCCTGTATGGCCTCTATAGTTTTAGTGCTTTGTGTTTTCAGCATCTTAATGAAAGTTCACCTTTTCTTTCTCTCTTCTTTCTTTAATTTGTGCAGTGATGGATGGGACCGTACAACCCAATTGGTTGCTCTTGCTTGTTTGCTGCTTGATCCCTATTATCGAACTTTCAGTGGGTTCCAGGTATGAAAGAGAAACTATTTTGCTATAAGCTCCAGTTGGCACATACAATTCTTCTATGGAAACTTTAGTTTATTCGGAGTGCATAATCAACCATTTGGTTATAATTGCCTACATCCATTATTGAAATAAAAAGGAAAACCATGGATTATTTCCCTTTTTTGTTGCTTGTGTTGATGTGCAATTACTGCTCTCAAATTAATTGAACACTCATGTTGGGTAGTATGTGATACTGAAACTTCATACCTGCTAGCTTATTTTTATTGTTACATCAATCAGGCCATCGACAGTTTTTACTTATTATTACTGATTTGTTTTCAATGTCTATAACACTTTCACCATTCTTTTTAGGCCCTTGTGGAAAAAGATTGGTTAGCATTTGGTCATCCATTTGCAGAGAGAATGGGAGTTCCAACAATAGCTGAGAATGTTGCACTTGGATCACAGTATGAGCTAATGAGGCAACCTTCCCTTGGGAATGTAAATAGTTCACCAGGCAGGAATTCTTTTGGACAATCAGGGACATCTTCAAATACTTCAGCTCAGTCCCAGGCATCAAATAACAGTTCACCGATTTTGTTACAGGTAGCTTATGAATGTTGTTTTTCCTTCCTTACCTTTTCTCTTCTGAGTAAAGATACCATTGCAGCAAATACCAACTGATGGATTTGATCAATGCCGCATATCTGCTGATGTGTTAATAGACAATTCATTGTTGTGCACTCCTGATTTAGTAGTTTGTCGTCTTTTTGTTGTTGTTGTTGTGTGTGTGTGTTTAGAGGGGGTTGGGGGGCTGAGCCTTTTAGGAGTGGCTCATTGCAAAATGAATCACACAGAACGTTTCCTGTTCAATTGGAAACTACATCAGTTAGTGCTTAACAGCATTTGATTATCAATGGATTTGACTTTTTTTTTGAAAAGCATGACATGGCTAGCCTTGTCATGGAAAATAGTGATATGTTCCATTCCTAATAAACTTGCCCCTTTTTGCAAGTTTTCGATATGTCTTGTTTTCTTAAATTGTGTGAGCCTGCTTTTTTCTGGTTTGTAACATGTTCGTTTCTTTTTCAGTGGATAGATTGTATCTCTCAGTTGTTACGCCTGTATCCTTCTGCGTTTCAGTACTCATCTGTAAGTCTTCTTTCTTCTGCAATTAGATGGTCTTCTACAAACAAGTCTTGTCATGGTTTATAATCCGAAATGTTCTTTGCTGCAGAAATTCCTCGCTGATTTCATGGATTGTGTATTATCATGTCGCTTTGGAAACTTCTTATGCAATAGGTAAATTGATATCCTTCTTGTTTGCTTTGCGATTTGAACTTGTCAGCTTTTTCCTAAGTCCTGACACACCTTTTGGAATCAAAGTAGGCATACAATACTGAATCAAACTAAACCTCAAGGAGATACGATTCATATTGCTTTAATGATGCTCAGTGTTTCTCATAATGTCATTCCCTATCTGCATTTCTTAGTTGATTAGGTAAGAAAAGAATGAAGCTGTTTTTGTCCATTGTTTATAATGAACTCATGGTTTGTTACAGATTATTTTTGAATATACCTACACCATGCAAGTGCCAGTATAAGAAAACCTGCTTGAAAAGTGTTTTTTTTTTTTTTTTTTTTTTTTTGCTTTGCTTGTTTCGCACAAGAGTGATCTTGTGGCTATCATCCTAACTTGACCAACAACAGTACTATATCTCTTTTTTCTTGAGCAAACAGTACTATATCTTAATTTTGAGTTCTTCACTAGTTAGATTACAATCCATAGCATGCAAATTTATCTGTTACTGATTGTGTTTTGAAAAGTCCAGAGCATGGAATTCTTCTGTCCATATGTGCATACCTCTTGTTAATAAAACAATGTATTATTCCTCAAAAAAAAAACAATATATTTCTTTTGTTCACACATGTTGCTTAATCTATCTTGTTCGTAAAATATTCTGCATAACTGATTTCTGTTTTGAAATGCAAGTGAGCGGGAAAGGGAGCAATCTGGTGTCACAAACTCATGTCGTTGCATGTGGTTGTATTTGGCTGATCTGCGAGCTTCTGGTGGCAGCTTCCATGAGCACTACAATCCATTCTATGACCCAGTAAAGCATAATGGACCTATATTACCCCCTGCGGCAGCACTTGCTCCAACCCTTTGGCCCCAGTTTTATTTGAGATGGACGTGTCCCTCTGAATCACAAGGTGGTGATCTTGAATCCCAGTGGCATGCTATGAATAAAAAGTATGCAGAAGCAATGAAGGTAGTTATACTCGCCTTTTATTCTCTATCTCATGACCAATTAAGTTTTTATTGTCATAATATTGCATGATTGACTGGGATTATTGTAATCTTTGCTTGAACAAGATCAAAGACCAAGATAAATTAAAGATATGTTAATTATTAGAGTTTTGAGAGAATTATTAGGATGATAAATTTGAAAATTCATTACATGTTAGATATCTCTTACAATGTTTCAGTGCTATTTTCTTCTCATGGAATGGGCAGGCTAAGGATATAGCTGAATGGAGAGCCAAAGATACCAAGATGAAGATGGAATCCATGAAACAAGACTTACAAAGGGAGAGGCATGCAAATAGTAAAGCTTTGGCCATGGCTCAAAGTGCTCAAAGAGAGAATGCTGCCATTAGAAAGGCAATAGAATCTATAGGGTGCACAATTAAATTTTCAACGAGCGAAGGCCAGCTAGACAAACATGAACTGCTGTCATACTCAATTCGAAGGGACACAGAAGCAAGTGGTAGAGCTCAGCAAGATGAGAATGCTGACATCTCTGTATCAATCTCTGCTATTGAGGACAGTTTGATCTCAGAAACACCAGGTGACCATTTCTGTGAGTCACTGTGCCCCTTCCGTACGAGAGAAGGCTGCAGATGGCCAGATGCTCCGTGCGCACAGCTAGGTAGCCAATTTGTTGGTTTGAAGGCAAATTTTGATGCTTTTGATCGGCTATCAATACAAGACAGCTATTTTGGTCCGGAGTAGTTGATCATGAGCCCTTCATGCCAGTACCAGATGCACTTGGCAGTTGCCAATGGATTTTTATAGCAATTGGCACACCGGGTCTGCATTGACAGCAAAATAACACCTGGAAAGGAAAAACAATTGTGCATATTTGTTTGGCATTCAAAAATTCCTTCTTTCAATGACTTTTTATCAGCTTCAAGTCTGCATGAAGAACAAAAAATGGGTGCAAAGAAAACCAGTGACCCATATCTGATCAACATTCACGTCTGCCATCTCCTAGGGTTGTTCTAAAGTTCTTTGGTGGGCTTGAGCGATCTAAACTTCTCATCAGAGGAATTTTAGCATTCGGTGTTAGGAATAGATTGGTCAGGAACACTGGGACTGAAAATTAGTCCTTTGTGTTGTATATAGTTTGGCAGCATATAGGAAGCAAAATAATGTAAAATGCGAAAGGCAAAAATAATAGTGCCATTCCAAATTTTGATCATTACTTCTCATCTGGTAGTCGGGTTACTCGTGAGTAAAAATCTTGCACGTCCTGTTTGATTGAAACAGAACTGTTTATGTTAAATATGGACCTATGGTTTAGTGAATAGTGATACTATTATTGTTTTTTGAAGTCTGGCATTGCTTTTGGAATGTTGAGAAATGGCTGTATCATCTCCGTTTAGGTGGAACTGATCTTAGTACCTGCTTTAATTCAGGGCAGTGAATGTGAGGGTTTGTTATTAGATAAAGCAAACTTTTGGAGGCACTAAAAGTTACACATCGAATTGAGATAAAATGTCTGAGACATTAGTGACACATCATTTTCATTAATTGTCGAAAGATGCTGACCAAAAATGAAATCCTGCTGACAGGTAAAACAAGGCCTGCAACAAACAACGGGAACAACAAAATTATTATTGTTTCATTTGACAGCTAACGACCATTCACAGGATCACAAAGCGTCTCAGAAGAACCATCAAACAGTTCCTCACTAGTCACTATAGTTTGGAACCCCATTGATGAAACAAGCAAAAATCTCAACAATATATTGGATTGAGGCATTCAAAATTAGCAGCTAGAAACCAATCCTTGGATCAAATGGCATGTGCAAAGCTTGACACTAAACAAGTTCCATTATCACTCATTATCCCAAATAAGCTGAAACTTCACGACCATGACAGTTTTACTCTGGTGGATTTAAAAGACGTCATGGAGTAAGCCACGGGAAAAAATCTGTGCAGTCCAACAGAAAGATGTGGGATTATTGCCTTGCTCTTAGGGTCACAGCCAAACCAAAGATGAGTTGGCAGAAAACAAGAGTACACAGAAAAATTGATGGAGACTAGTGTTGAGCTGCAACAGCAGGGGCTCCCTCGGCTTCCTCCTTGGCCTTGCGCGCAGCAGCTCTTATCTGACGTTGCTCCTCCTTGTAGATCCTGTTCCTGCGCTGGAACTGAAAAAAAAGAATTGCAGAGCTTCAAGTCAATGTTTTCCCATCGAATCATATCAATAACAATTTGACATCGAAAACTTCACTAGCTCATAATTCAGGATATTGTTTTGATCCTGCGAATTCAGGAGCTTGCCATTTGAAATCAAAATATGAAAAGAAAATGAGACCATGATAGGATCTCATAGGACACGCTAGGAAGCAACTACTTTTTGAATTCCCGATTTCTACTTTAGCACCTTTCCATGTACAATTGTTTCAGATTCTACAACATCAAGCCCTAGAATGAGATATCCAATCACCAGAGCAGGAGGCTTAAACCATGGTTTCAAACAATTGCTTCAGTAAATGTAGAAAATATAAGACATCTGGGTCAAGCATTGCTACTCCAGGAGTATATAAGACATACTGTGCAATGTCATCGTTTGAAAACACGCTACTGTTTTATTTTTCGCCATGGGACGTGAGCAATTTGACTACCATCCTAAGTTGTTCAAATTGAAATCCCCCCTACGACTCTCCCCCCTCTCACCCTAGAACTGTTCTTCAATAAAATGGACATGGAGTCCAACCATCCTAGCTCCATTTCCCTAAGCTAAGTCTCGCTACGAATTCAACGCGGGCGAAGATCAAAATGGGGACGAAAAGCGCAGCAGATCTAATTAATCCAATACAGCTAACAAGGGGGCCAACGATCAGATGGGGGATCTGGTGCTAGGATACAGAGGCGGCGACGAACGAATCGGAATCGAATACAGGGAGACGAGACGAGGCGACTAACCTCCTTGGAGTGGTGGAGGCACTCCATGTAGTCCTCGCGGAGGAGGGCGCAGTCGGAGGGCTGGCGGCAGCGGCTCATGCACTCGCTGAAGTCCACCCAAAAGTCGTAGCACCGGCCCTTGTTGCCGTTGATGCCCCACCCCGACGCCATCGTCTTCCTCCTCCCGCCGCCGCCTTCTGCTCGATCACTCTCCTCTTTCTCTCTCCGCTCCGGTCGGATCGGCCAGCCAGTTCCTCTTGCCTGATCCACCGTTGGGTGCCAATGACAACGCGGCCCCACGACCCCGAGGTGGTTTGAGTTGGGCCTCCAAGTCCACCGCTCGGTCCGGACGATAACCAATCCAGCCCACGTAAGAGCAACTCCAACCCTTCCCCTATAATTTTATCACCTAAAAGAGATTAAAGAGGATCTCTCTAACCCAATTTTTGAATTATAGGTGATGATATTATAACAATTTATCTATTCTATCACTTAAAAGGGTAGGTTCCACCATTTAGATGAGGGAAGTTGATCCCCTTCATAAAGGAAATGGTGAAATAGATTTAGGTGATCACCTAACCAAGGGGATAGGAAAAGAAAACTAATAAAGAAATTTTTTCCATCTCTATTTTCTATATGATAAATTTTTGTGTTTAGGTGATAGAAAAGGGAAAGGGTTGGAGTTGCTCTAATCTCAGGCTCAGTGGCTATATTTTACAGAGAACGTCCACGCCCCAGATCGTGATCAATAGTCACAATTCAAGTTAGGGGTATTAAAAAATAATATTTTTACTAGTAAAATATCCGTATGTTGCTACGGACTTAAAAAACAAAATACTCTATATGACTTTATAAATTATTTACATAATATAATTATTAAATATATATATAATATTATTGACATTTTTTACATGAAAGATTATATTTATATTACCTTTGATGATTTTTGTTATACTATTTTATATGTCAAAAGTAACAATTTTTTCACCATTTTTTTACCATATTCTAGAAGTTTTATCCGAAAAGAAAAATCAATTTACACAGTCTACAAAATAACACTGTATTGCAACACGATTTTAAATTTGTAAACTTGCTCCAATAGAAAAAGTTAAAACACAAAAGTTATAGATCTCATCGAGACTTTTTTGAAACATATGTGGATCATATCATTTGGACTTCAGAGTTAGAAGATATAGGTCCCGCACAGAGACCTGCGCAGAGAAGTCCGAATCAGAACATAAATTTTTACATCGCATATTTGGAAACTAAAACGGTGGGATCTGAATTTTCATTAAATACCAAAGTTGTAGAACTTTTTGAGAACTACGATATAGAGTCCGAGTTTGCTTAATTTGAGCTCCGAATGAGGGAGTTATGATTTTTTAAATTTGGTACTTGATATGAAAAGTACGAAACCGATTTGGATTCAATCTTTAACTTTGTGAACACGAAGTAGACGATCACACCTTAATTAATAGATTATAGAGATACACCCTCTCTAGTTTAGATCATGACTATTGATCGTAATTTAATTTGAAAAATATTTTCAAATACCTCCCTCGTTTAGATAGCGACCATTGTGAGCACCTGAAAGTCATGTACACAATGTAGTATGACATGCCCACTCTGTTGCAAAAAGTGTAATGAAAATTTCTTTTCTTTGTGTAAAGAAAATATTTCTCATGGACAAAATTGGAGAACACATATCTCAAATATGCACTACCTTACAACCCTGAAGATACCAATTTCATGTTGTGAGTACAAAGTCTTGGGATTCTTGAATATTCACTGAATGAAATTATTTTTAACTAAGTCCATTCTAAAGAGTACATTTACTGAATGAAATTATTTTTCACAAGGAACCTACAATCAAGATATTTAGCTCACTAAGTACTCCAATTCCAGTTTTAAAAGGAAGAGTATATATAACATAAGAACATATGAAAGAAACACGTCTAAAATAGCAGTGTGTGAAATTCTGGACGTGAAGAACAAAATTTATTTCTCTAGTTTGTTAGCTGCAATCAATAAAATAGTTTGTATTTTATTTGCAGTGATCTTTATAGCTGCAATTCTAGACGTCTAACATGCAAAATAGTTTGTTCTATTACCTTGCATGTTTAAATACTCAACTAATTACTTTGTGATATTATACTTTAGAATTTGTTGAGCGCTACTATGTGCTAGATTCCAGATGCATGGGTGGAAGGTGTCCTTAACGCTGTTGATGCACAAATCCTATTGGTTTCGGATGTTTTGTAATGTGATCATGTGTATATAAGTAAAGATTGAAGTGTTGAAATATTGTAAAGGTTTTTTTTTTTCTCAAACGTGTTAGTTTGGTTGCTAGGGGTTAATACCAAATGCACATTAAAGATTTATCATTATGCCAATATATTTCAATTTTTGAGATATAATTCTTTATTTAGTGAGCTTCTACAGTGATTGTTTGGTTGTGCATGTGGTCATGGTGGGTGATAAGTAATTATGATTAGTATTAATGACTAATAATAATATCTATTAGTGATGAGATTATGGTTGCTGATGGACCATAGGTTGTTAATTATAGAACTAGCGATGCATGATCAGTCAATATTTCTATTACAATAGCAACCAATCATGAGTCATTAAAACTTGTGTTGGTTGGTAAACTTTTACCGACATCACTTACACCGACCATCATTGTTGGTCGGTAAAGGTCTTTACTGACCGATGGTATATTGCTAAAGAGCTTTTACCGACCCATCGTGCATTGTTTATAGTGAATCATGGTATAGTGACCATCTACGACTTGAATATTCTTTTTCTTATGAGTGTATTATTTGATCAATTACTATGATAGGGCTCTAATAAGAATAATAATAATAATAATAATAATAATAATGTATTTTGAAAATTGATTTTGTTTTATTGGCTTATGTCTTCATTGCATAATTCTTCATAGGATTAATTAATTCATCTTAATTTTTCTGTATTTTATGAAGTAGAAGTATATAGTATCTGTTGTTGGCCCTTTACTGTTTTGTGCTTTTCTTTTATTGTACACGTTGCATTCTTTAAGCCTTGAATATTTTGACGCATTGCATAGCATCCTTTTTGCAGGCCGTCTTTGCCCTTGGTTCTGTTAAGGTTGATAAATCTATTGGCCGGGACAGTGATGTTGGTCCTGGCAAGGACCTTGAAGAGTTTATCCTTAAATTCTGCAGTAACAAATTATTAGTTGTTCCAGATTTACAGCTTAAAGCTGTTATCGAAAAAAAAAAACTTGTGAGTTATATTTCCTCAGTCCTTTATCTGTAAGGAATGATTGATGTTTCCCCAATATATTTTGTTGCTATATTGCTTTTCAGAAAGTCAGATGTTGGTTTGAAAAAGAAATTGTACCTGAGCTGATGTGGGGACTAAACTATGCCCTAGCTGCATTTGTATCTGGAGAAAAGGGTTACCCAGTAAATAAACGCCAACTGAGCAAGCATTTAGAACGAAAGATTAAAATGCATGGACTCAATGTTTCACTACAAAAGGTATTTTTTTTCTCCAAACTGGTGCTATTTTATACTTTGCTATTTGTGGGCTTCTTGATGGAAGCTGGATATGTAAGCATAAGCAGCCATTTAGCTATGTGGTGGGCATCCTTGTTCTTCAGGACCCATCCAGTCCTGCTTCAACTTTAAATGCTGGTATAGAATTCGATTAAATAAATCCACCTCTTGTTTAGTATGTGAATGATGCTATCCCATCAATGTCGTGTACCATCATCTTTTATTTTGCGGGATATCAGTTGTGGAGACTTGTGCAAGTTCATGGCTCTATACGGAGTGTGGATTGTGTTGCAACTGAACACCTAGTCCACCTAGGCATCTTGTTCTGTAATCCACAGGAACAGTTCCTTGCCCATAGAAGTACTTACTTTGGTATACACTAATGTTTTGATGTGTTTATTTCCACCTACAGTATGTATGAAAGCCTTATTAATCTGGAAAGGATATGTGTTCCGTAAAAAAAAAAAATATGTTTTCACAAAACAACACACAATGTCCTACCTTTTCAACTACAAATTTTATGATCTATGGAGTATCTGTGTTGATATGTCAATTGTCGGCATGGATTGATTGCTCTTCAAGGGCCAAAGGGCCCTCTTTGTGTATTGATTCTTGTCCACTGTGCTTGTATTTTGATTATCCTTTTATCCAACTCATTTCAGCTTGACAGAGAATTCATAGATATGCTTGGTTATCTGGTCGAACTCCAATACGCTTCAAAGGTTATTCCAAAGTTCTTGCACCGCACATTTGATCCCTGGGTTCATGTGACTGAAACGACTACTGACACAGACTTTGTAAAAGATGTTGCAGCTCGTCTTTCTTCACCTGAGGTTAGTAGATTGGCTATAAACCATTCAAGCAAGAATTAAAGTGATTATTGATGAATAAGATGTTTTTTTTTACTTTGTTTTTACAGGACCCAGTGGCAGAGATTCTTAGAGACAGCGAGCTTAGCAAAGAAGATGTACTGAGTTTCATTGATGATTTTTTGGCAAATCGTGTACGGACAAATAATGTAATGGCGTATTTTGAGAAGAGGCAGGAGGCGGCATCTACTAAAGCTGGTCTACAAGAGACAGCCATGGCGTATTTTAAGAAGAGGGAGGAGGCGGCATCTACTGAAGTTGCTCTAGAAGAGACAGCCATGGAGTATTTTGAGTCGAGGGAGGAAACGGCATCTACTGAAGTTGATCTACAAGAAGCAGCCACAGAGGTTGACTGTGGGAGTCACAGAATCGAAAAGCTTGGTATTGTGGGTTTCTGGAAGCAACATTGGATTAAATTATTTGGTTTCGGGATTACCATAGCAGCGGTTGTGTTGTCTGACAAGTGTGGAGGCAATGCAGTGGAAAGGATGGAAATGACCAGCTTGCCTGCTGATGGGATTTGAAAGTTATGTGGATCTGAGGGGTCTGAAAAAGGCACTCCCTGATCTGAGGCAATTAGAGTTTGAAACAAGGGGAGAAACTGCTATATGCTCAGCTGCAGGTATCTCAATGTCTCTCTCTCTCTCTCTCTCATCCCGACCGCTTCGCCCCACTTCCTTTCGTCACCGTCTGACCGCCATCGATGTCAGCCTCCCTCCCGCTCTCTCCATCATCATGCGCAGTGCTGTTTCGCCCGATTTTTTTTAAAATCAGTAATTCATTAATCTTTAATCTTAATAATAGTAATGGTGTTCAACTAATTATAGAACTGGGAAGGACGCTGAAATCCTTAGCGTCCAGCCTTGGACGTTGAGTACAACCACGTCCAGACTTGGACGCTCTCGTCAATAGCGTCCAGGCCCGCTCCGGCCCATTATCCAGCGACGTGCAGGTAAAGTTAGTTACCGAATCTAATCTTAATCAGCTTTGCTTTTCGTACGATCTCTACGACTGCAGTTCTTGCCGTATTCTTATTGCTTCACGACGATTTACATAGTTCCAGTTCCAGTTTCAGGCTTCCAAATACATGTAGCACCATAATTCGTATCTACCTTCTTTTGTCTACTTGATTACAATTTACAAGACACAGAATTCAAGTGATCGAATTGGTGGTCTCATAGACATGTACATCAGTTTATCACGAAAGAAATATATTATCAAATTAGTTGATCCAGTGACGGGGTGCTGAAGACAAACTTTTATTAGACAACGGTGTGAGACGTTTGTTGAGCGCTCTTCACCTCTTTGCCGAGTGTGTCCTTCGTAGCACTCGGGAAAACATCACTTTTGCCGAGTGTTGTCTTTTTGCTGAGTGTGCTACCTGTTATACTCGGTAAAGAATACTTTTATCGAGTGAATAAGAAAATATCCTTAACAAAGCGTCTTGCATTCAGCAAACCTATCGTTTCCGGCAGTGAACAAGTTCATTACATAAAAAAGCCCAACATACGAGAGTACAGAGGACCAGAGGAAAGGTTATAGGAGCCAACACACGTAGGCGAGAGGCAACCTGACATAGTAACATAGCTTGATTACAACGTAGGCTGTAACTTCCTTTCTCAGGATATAGCTTCCTGTCTTGCTTTCCTTCACAGTTCATGCATCTTCTTTTTGAGGTCATTAGTAGTCCAGTCATCAGCAGTTTGTCCTCCCTTACCAATAGTATCCTCCACTGCTGCAACAGGTTGATGGTTTTAAAGATTAAGTCACAAGGGGAATGGATGATCGAGTTTTCTTTCAATTCTCATTTTGTTTAGCACCCTCCATAATATCCAGCATACCGCACCTAAACCAAACATGAAGAGTTTAGTGAACACACACTCGAGACGGTAGGTCCTGAAGAGACGGAATCCTCCAGAGACGAGGGGTGTAGCAATGTCCTCCCAGGTCCTGGCGTTGCCGTGTTAAGTGGAGTCAGTACTGACTAATGACGAGCAGAGCAGCAACCTCCCAGCAGCGATGGCCATCGTGATCTAGCTGACGAATGGAATAATGGATCTGCCCGCCGCCGGATATGGATACGCGGAGTGCGGGTGCCTCTCTCATCTCAGGATCCTCGGGGTGTCTAGTTGGTCATGGGCCGGAGCAGGCCTGGACGCTACCGACAAGAACGTCCAAGGATGGACGTGAATGTACTCAACGTCCAAGGCTGGACGCTAAGGAACTCAGCGTCCTACTTAGTTTTAAAATTAGTTAAATACAATTATTATTATTAAGATTAACGATTAATTAATTACTAAGTTTAAATAAAACGGCTGTTTCGCCGCTGACGCTCCTCACACTCTGGGCGCCCCCACTGCTCCGGTAGTACTAGTAAAACGAGAAGAGAAGATATGTCGTCCAGTAAAATGGGCCGCACGTCAGCCCGGCCAGACGCAACGAATTTTGAAATTCGCTTTCGATAGGATGAGAGTGATTTTGGCATGGCCAACCTAATTCCAGCAGATGATCACAATTCACAAGGAATAAGCAGTACGCACAGCAACGAAAGGAGCACTAGTGGCACTCTGTGTGCAACTGTAATAAAACCTTGAAATGTTTACACGTGAACAAATTAGTGTGAAGCAGGTCAATTTTTTCTCTCCTTGCTAAGCCGTTTCCAATGGCTACAGGACATGGTTCATTTTCCACTGAATACATATATGCAAGAGTGACGAGGTTTATCTGTGTAATTTCCATTTCCAGGATTTGTTGCGATTGCTTCTGTTGCCACACGTTACAAATAACCTTAATGGATCGCTACCCAGAGAAACAACATTTCCCTAACTCTGTATACTACAACATTAACTACAGCACATACGAGATTGCCACGCTCTGCAAGCATTTCTATTTCCTATACATGGTACACCGTATGAAAACAGAAAACTCATGACCACCCTGCTATTAACACACACCCGACTGCAGCACCTTCCGGCTTCCACCGTTCGTCCCACATGACAAGTGATTCTTGGCCTTGTTCTCTTTGTCAGATTTCTAAGGACAAGTGCACGCATGTTTTTTCACTTGACAAGCATGCCAATTAGGAATATCCTTCTGCTCCACTGAACATAAGATAAGAGTATCCAGGTTAGACGTCTAAACTAAAGAGAAGAATTCTGTGAAATGCCATAGAAATTCATATCCCATGGACATTCCAAAACTAATTGTGATCATAAAGGGTGTGACCTTATCTATCCAATGTAGTCAGTCGCATACAGATATGCTGAAGTCTGATCAAGCTAGCGTGACTTTTTTGCCTTTCGACTCTCTTGCCTGCACCAAAGCTTTCAAAGTAACTATGCAAAGAATCTCATGAGACAAGGAACATTAAAAGGATGCTTCAATTGTTCCCTCATGTTATCAGTGGTTTGGTAACATGAAAATTGAAAGTATGAGGGTGCACCTTCGTGGAAATAGACTTCCTGGACGACACAAATTCACCAAACTCCCTATCATATCGTCTCTTCTCATCTGCAGGAGTCGAAGGTCTAGCCTTCCTAGCAACAGACATGAGAAGTTCTTTGCTGATGCATGGTTCGCTTTCTGGGACACCAGTCTCTTGGCTGTCTAAAAGTTCATGAACTGCTGCTAACCCAGCATCCGTAAGAATAGCAGCAAGATCAGCACCAGTAAATCCTTCAGTCAAAGAAGCTATATCTTCCAGACTAGCATCACTTGCCAATGAAACCTGAAACCAGTGAAATACATGAGAAGAAGCAAGAAACTGAAACAATACAATACCTTTCTAGAATTGTCATGATTCCCTAAAGAAGTGGCATTAAATATATATGACAAAAAGGGGTACTCAAAAGAAACATGACATGAAAACTCACCGTTTTAGAATGGACCTTCAGAATTTCCAAACGTTCATCCCACCGAGGGAAATCACAGAAGACTAGACGATCAAACCTTCCAGGCCGCAATAGTGCAGCATCAATTAGCTGTGGCTTGCTGCACAAAATAATAAGAAATCACATTAAATGATTAAACACAAATAACTAAATAACAGCCACAAACTCCCTTACATAAGCAGAAAAAGAAACTATACAACATTATTCCCAATGCAAATTGAAAATTTTTAACAAGAACCATTCTTGGCCAGTGGCCACAAGACTAAAAACCAATTCTTGTCTATTTCTAAAAGCAGGGAATAGAAGACCTCAAGATTAGTGCAGATAATATAACATTTTACATGCTTTGCAAGAACAAACCTAGTAGCTGCAAATACAAATACTCCAGTCAAGGTTTCCACACCATCTAGCTCTGTCAAGAACTGCACAAACATAAAGCACACGCTCAGATGGTTTGCTTCAGTTCTCTAGAACTGCCAAAAGATTTTTTATCATGTAAGCGGCTTAGGGTACAACTACCCACCTGATTGACAACACGATCAGAAACTCCTGCACTATGGGTTCCTCGCTGGGGTGCAATGGAGTCAAATTCATCAAAAAAAAGCAGACAAGGTGCTGCTGCAACTGCCTTTGCAAAAAAGTCACGAACCTGGAATTGATTTACAAAATTAAAGAGTCATAATTATTTGGGTGTTTTTTGTAATTCCTTCAACAGCTGTTCTTATAACTGGAAAACAGGAGACACATAAATATCCTAACTCTTCAAATATCTTAGTGTAAGAAAAAGGCAAAAGACAAGGGATTTTTCATGTGCTGTACTGCTTACAGATTGCTCAGATGATCCAATGTACTTATTCAATAGCTCTGGACCCTTGACTGAAATGAATCGCAATGAACAAGCTGCAGCTGCAGCTCTCACAATGTGAGTTTTTCCACACCCAGGTGGTCCATAGAGGAGAATGTTTGATCGCAACCGCACAGGTGCTCTGGTAAAGATATTTGGGTATTTTGATGGCAGCTCAAGAGTCTGCAAGGAATACAAACATAAGTAGGAACATCTTCACAAGTAACTGAATAAAACATCTGAAACATGTTTCAACTTTCATACAGATACGGCTACTCCCAATGGGAGTTTCATTTTCATTAAATAGGGTGCCATGTCATCAGTTTTGATGATGTGGCAAGAAATTAATAAGGAGAGAGAGTGGAGTGGTTTCATCTAGATGAAACTATGTCTACACTGTTTCCAAGAAAATTCTCTCTTGCATGTGTTGTCTAGGAAACAACAAAATGAAACTATGCATTGTGGACATGATTTCAATTATGCTTTATGCACATGTGGCACTTTGGAAACAACAAAATGAAACCCTCCATTGGGACTAGCCTAAGTACTTAAAACATGAAAATAAAAAACTGTGCACCTCTTTAATAATAGTTACTGCCTCATTTAACCCTCCAACATCTTCCCAACCACCATCTTTATCATCAGGAGCATATTTCCTAAGATCACGCATAGCGACTGGAAGGAAGCCATGCATTGCTTTCAAGAAATCTTCCATTACCAGACTTTGTCGCACAGAGTTCAGGGAGGCATTAGACCGTAGAACAAAGCGAGAAGCAGCCGCTTGCACAGCTCTATCAACCAAAATTTCCTGCAACACAATAGTATACATGTATAATGAGTATTCTTTGCCTGATCCACAGAATGTTTTTTTTTTCTCCTAGATCGGCCATGATAATTATTTTTTACTGTTAACATAATTATAAGCTCTTATTATTATTTTTGCTTGTTGATAGAATTAGGCTGTAATTTTCATCATGTGGACAAGAGTCAACATTACCAAGTCATATGCATCATAACCTTCACATTTTGATGCTATCTCTGATAGTACTTCCTCAGAACACTGAAGCTCATGCTCGTCAACTTGATGTTTCAATAGTGCTTTGCGTTCAGGTACTGCAAGAGCATGAAGCTCAATGTGGAAATCAAACCTCCCTGTGGAACAAAAAAACATTTTTATTAGTACATTTGAAGTCAGTGACTAATCAACAGACTGAAGACGAGTACAAGTAGGAAATGACCAGAGGAGGTTAAGTCTTGGGGAAGACTCTGAAGTGATTGAGCTGAAGCCATTAATGCAACAGGCCCATATCCACATGCATTCCAAGCCTTATCCTGGAAAATGGTCATGCCAAGAACGGAAAAGAAAAAAAGCATCAGAAAAATGAAGACAAATACAGTCAACTTGTATTCATAAAATGCAAAGATGTGATTTGATAACACCTCCTCACCTTGTACTCGTCCATAATGTCAACTAAATACCTTACTAGAGAATCTGAACTGGATGATTGGGACACTTGAGGATCTGAAGAGACCGAAATTATACTGTCTAAATCGTCAAATATGATGATTGCAGGCGAATGAAGCAGTGCTTCTGCAATGCAGTCTTCAATTGCTTGCCTCATCTCCTTTGCCTTGCCAAGTGCAAGTTTGGAACAATCAATGTATATTCTGCTCTTAAAAATCAAACCATCTGATTTAAGTTACAATGACCTTTCTTTCAGAAGAAGACATAGTAACATAACTGAAAATAATAAGATTGTAATGGGTTGCTTACACATGTGCCAAGATATCTTTATGGTCTTCAAAATATTTTGCAGAAGCCCTAGTCAAAGCAGTTTTTCCAGAACCCTGAAATGGAAAGTCAAGGGATAAAAAGTAGTGACCGATCAAATTGTATTCACTGCAATCAAGTAAAATTCATGATCATGATGACGACATACAAAAACTAGATAATAATGTTACTTACTCGAGGCCCATGGACAAGAACATGTCCAGGAAAGGGGAACTTCAGTCTGTTAAATAACCTGAGGCTAGTTGACGATAAGAGCACAGATAGCCCTTCATAAGGGAAGCCATGCAATATAAAGTCAAATAGTCAACAATAAGAATGGTAGTATCCCAAAAAAAAAAATTGAAATGCAGAAAAGAAACTATTTGCACAACTGGTTAAAGAATATACTTTTTGTCACATCTGACATTGCACTCTCCACCCAGCCCAATGAAGACTGAGTCAGCTTGAAACCATCACTGGAAGCACCATTTATCAAGGAGTTAAAAGATACAGTTTCACCAAGCTCCAGTTTCCCAAAATAAAGTTCCAGAGTTTCTGGACTGTCTCTTGGAACACTCCAAGCAATCTCAATATCAAACTGTGAATCAGTGAAACCAGAATTTTCAGAAGCAACTGATAGCAGATATAGGAATTCAACTCCTCTATTTAGTTTTTGATCTATCGCTTCAAAATGGAGCAAAACTTCTGTTGGTAGAACCACTGTACTTATTTCAGTATGGCTATGTAAAGCCATTTCTTTAAGTTGCCCGAGAAGCCACTGTTTAATAAAAAACTTATGTTTTAGCATGGACTCAGAAATGCTCTCAACATCTGCACCCTGAAGATCTTCGTTTTTACCATAATGAGATTCTTGAAAGAAATCACCATTTTCTAAAGGAACCTGGGAAATCCTTGAAGCATCCGTTTCCGGAATTGCAAATTTGGTGCTATTAAGGCCATCTTTGGCATGCACCTTGAAACGTAAAGGTGATATAGTCACTACAGGCTCATCCTTCTTAATATTGGCTGAGTATGACTTGACATATACCCCTGGGATCAGCAAAAGCAGCATCAGAGAAATGTAAAGTAAACAGCACATGAAAAAAACAAATGTACACAGAAAATTATGACAAATGTTTTGTCCTCAAAATCCGAGCTCATAGGTTACAAGTTGATTGCTTCTCATTGTATGGAAGGACCTGTGTACTCACATGAATGTACATCGGCACTTATGAAGTGACGGATAGAGTAGGGTAGCATAACATGTCCTTTGGCAACAGTGTCTGAGAGTAAGATATATACAACCACTTCTTGAGATCTTTCTTTAGCTACTGAAATGCCCTTCTTTTGTGCAACTTCTTTACCATTTGGTGCAAGTCCCCGTTTTGATGATTTAGGTGAAACAGTAACCAACTGGAGATTGCCAAAAGATATACTTGTAGCTGTTTCAGGATGAATTAGCACAGCATTGCTGAGAACCACCCCTATGTCAACACCTTTATATCTGAACGTATGTGCATACTTTGCAACAGCCGCTTGAACACGCAGGAGTGCCTTTGTTTTGACTTGTTCCTTCAGAGGGGTCTGCTTCTGCACATCATGAGAAGACTTCTCTTTGCGATTTTTGGGTGCAACAGCAACTTCAGTTCCTGGCATAAGTTGAACTAAAAGAAAGAGAAGTACAGGCATGCTTAGCAATAGACAAGATGGTGAAGTTAGAATGACAAGCTGAGAAGTAGAAACATTTATTGAAGGGATAGCCTACTATGAGATTACTAACACTAAATACTGTTATACAAAGTGGTGTAGCAAGTAACAGGTTGTTCAAGTAAGCAGAATGAAGCATACCAACTGTCTTTGCTGGGCAAGATGAAACCACAACAAACTTCACAATATTATGGCCATCCAACCACAATGGGAATTTCATGCCCTCATAAATTATACCGACCTAGATTCGAGAAAAAAAAAAATGCTGTAGTATAAGTAAGAATGGAAACAAGATGGAACTACTAAGCAATCAAACCAAAGAGTACCTGCTTCAAGATTGTTTCCTCAGCCAAGTCGGCACGGCTCTCCAGTATCTCCCAGTCATCTTCACTGAAAGGTTCTATACTGACCGAGTCAGCTTTGGCCAGAGAACGAGCTACACTCAACTGTGCTATTGTTCCATCAGGAAGTGAAATGCATTCTGCCAACTCTTGTGCAACCTGCAACACATACCATTTTATGTCATGATACTTCAGATAGTCAGGGTGTACTTTTGCTATATGATGCGCAGTGAAGTGTGTAGTTCTGCATGCAGGTGTCTGCAAGTAAGTGCATGTTGACCAGGAAATAGGAGAACAAAGCCAACTCAGATTTTGATCCCGTTCAACTCTAAAATCTAACATCAAACTGTCAAAAGCTAAGACCATAGCATCGCTCCATCATTCTCCATGAAAGAAAAGGGCACCGAGTTTACCACATATGTACCCCATACCATGGTAGTCGGCAAATTCTCAAGGAATTTGGCATCCATTACTCTCAATTTCCCAGAACAACTGAACAAGGATCAATTCCACAGAAGATTCACACGAGACTACTAGGTGACAAAGCCTATGGCTACCGCGAACGCATGCTGGTCTAGATAGCGGGATTTTTGGGGGTCGCTCACCTCGATGGCGCGGGATCGCGACGCGGCGCCGGACCAAGCGAGGGACCATCGACCACCGGCGGCGGTGCGGAGGTCGAGCGCGAGGACAGGCGGGAGGTCGCCGGAGGCGGAGGTTCGCTCCAGGGTATGGATGAGGTGGAGCGGGAGCGCGACGAAGCAGCTCCGAGCGCCGCCCACCACGCGCACCTCCACCTCCATCCCACCGCCGCCGTTCATGGCTGCAGGCTGCAGCCTCCTCGCTAACTGCCTCCCCCCTTCCCCGCCCTTCCTTAACTCGTCTTATGTCTCCTCTTTCTCTTGGTGATTATTATTCTCAATTCGGTCAAATAAAGTCAACGGGGCCTTCTAAGTGACAAACGTCTCCAAAAGCTCCCAAAAAATTAATCCTAAAAAGGTATTTTTAGAAGCAGTTCAAAAATTATTAGGGAGAAGTTTTCTTGTCTGCTCCAATAGTTCTCTCTAAAAATAGACCATAAAAATATTTGATTGGGCCACGTCAGCATCTGGGATCATAATAACTTAATTTCCTTCTAAATATAAGTATTGGGGTCCCCAATTTTTTCCTCATTTCTAGCTACAAATAGAGAAAATTTAGAGAGAGAATAAATCTATGAGTTGTTTAGGGGAGCTGTTGGAGATGATTTTTTAGACTAAACTTTCATTAATTTGATTTAGGGAGAGTTTTTGGGAACTTTTGGAGATGCTCTAACTCCCCCCCCCCCACCCCACCACCACAAAAAAAAAGTGAGAAGCGTAAAACACCTCGAAGAGTTTCCAAATGGGATTTCATTAAACTTCTATGGGTTCTTCTTTTAACCAAAGTAAAGAGTTTCTTGGTGAACCAAATTAAAAACTGTAGCTGGAGTCAACATCCTGCCTCCCAGTGATTTTGTCAAAAATTTCTTTAATTTCCGTCTAAAAAAAATCAAAATTATAGAGCACTGTAATGTAACGAGGATAAAAAGGTTGCTCACGATGAACACTGAATGATACATCCGGCCCAGGTAGGATGGAACGAAGCCCGACACACCGATCCGGATTCTCTGAATCTCGCAATCTTAGCACCACAACTCCTGCCGAAAGCCCGACACACCGATCCGATTCTAGGTCCACGATCCGAATCCGCAGTCTTAGCACCGCAACACCGGCGCCCCCACTCAGGGAAAGGCCCAATCTCCCTAAAAGACTAGTCTGATAGGGAAAGGGTGGCTCTCCCTTTTAAGGTGGCTTCCACCTCCCAAGCTAAGCAAGGTGGGTTTATTTAGAGGCTCACACGGTCGCCGCCCCAGCGGGTAATAGTGGAGGATGTCCTCATCATTCTCCCCTTCTTAACAAGGGCCCAGCTCTGATACCAAATGATACATCCGGCCCAGGTAGGATGGAACGAAGCCCGACACACCGATCCGGATTCTCTGAATCCCGCAATCTTAGCACCACAACTCCTGCCGAAAGCCCGACACACCGATCCGATTCTAGGTCCACGATCCGAATCCGCAGTCTTAGCACCGCAACACCGGCGCCCCCACTCAGTGAAAGGCCCAATCTCCCTAAAAGACTAGTCTGATAGGGGAAGGGTGGCTCTCCCTTTTAAGGTGGCTTCCACCTCCCAAGCTAAGCAAGGTGGGTTTATTTAGAGACTCACACGGTCGCCGCCCCAGCGGGTAATAGTGGAGGATGTCCTCATCACTGAAGATATGTTCTTTAGTCACTCAGTATCAAGCTATTCATGCTTTTACATCACAAATTAAATACTTTATCGTCTATTCATGCTTTCTAGTTCCCGCTTTTCTGAAATGTACACTGAAGATATGTTCATTAGTCACTCAGCATCAAGTTACTCATCAGATGCAAACTTTCCAGTTTCCACACTAAAGATTCATCCTTTCAGACTTTACATATCACACAGAAGCCGCTCTTCTTGTGGTTTGTGGTGATCACATGACCAGCAAAGCCCTTGGTCAGTTCAGCACTCGTCATGTCATTCTCCAGACGATGAATATGATTACCCCACTGCCCCAGCGGTGATTGGTCAGCAAATGTGACCCCTGAGATCACCTGTTGAACGGTGGGTTCTTCTGAATGATTCCTGGAGCAAACACCGGGAATGATTCTGCAGTTCGTCTCCTCTCACCCCCAGTGTCAGTTCGTCTCCTTTCCTCCGGCCGTGTTCTTGTGGCAGCCTCATTCCTCGGAGGGTCAGCAGCAGCAGCAGCAGCAGCACCTAGAAGCGGTCCACCAAAGAATATTGATTGCCCGGTGTATGTCAATCTCTCAGAGGGCCGTTCAGATGGCAATGCTGAGGAAGAAGCGGCCACTGGTGCTGTTGTCCCAGTCCCAGTACGGTTGCTTGGTTCACCACCTGAGTTTGCCAAGAAATGGGGTGCTCGTGCTGCTAGATCAACACCAACAGATCCCGGTCTTGTGGGCGCGGATGCCACCGACACGTACCGGCCAGCTTCTTGATCCCAAACAACTGAGGCTTTTCGGTTCTCTCGAATATAGGATGTGGCTGACTCGAATACTGGCTTGTTTATCTGCATTGCTGGAACAGGTGGCCTCTGCATCACCGGTGCAGCCCTAGGAGGTTGTGGAGGTGGACGAGGTGGGACATTAATCTGAGTGTGAGGTGCTGCAGGCTTGTGAATATGGATTGGGCTGCTTATGCTGCTGGCACTCGGCGTGCCTGACTCATAGTCGTCCTGGCTTGCGACGCTATGAGTCTGAGGATAGGAGCTCTGAGAAGAAGACAGTTTCTTATCAATCTTCTTTTCCTTGGAGGCACTGTGGTCAATACTCATGCTGCTCCTCATGCTGCCATTGCCACTGGAGCTAAGATCAGCATAAGGACCCCGGCGGGCCGCATCTATAGGCCGGAGAACAGAAGATGATGCCCGAGCTTTTGCTGCTGCTTTCATCGCCTCATTGCTGTCCAGCTTTGCGAGCTTCCAGGCACTGATTTTGACCTGCTTCTTGGCTTTATTTGCTCTCTCAGCATGTCCAGCAGCATCAGGGTCTACAGATGATGGTACCATCCCTGGCTCCAAATGTGGGATCACTTCATCCTATTTCAAAAATGGAAGTATCACGAATTAGACAAGAGTGTCTCTTGTTTCTTTCCATGTTGCTACCTTTCACTGAAGTTTCAAAGATGTAACATGCCATTTTTTATCAGGCCTTCAAATCAGCCTACAAACTATTCAAAACTACCTGATCAACAAAAATCCTTGGCGGTGTGCACCATGGACCCTTGTTGTGAATTCCAAGTGAACTCGCACCGCTGAATGCAGTAGTTGCTGAATTTGTGGGGGAGTAAACAATGTTTACCCCTTCCTCATCCTCATCCTCTTGAGGCACTTCACTCATAGCTCTCATTGCCACAACATATTCATAAGTTGTGATCCCCTGTGTAGAACAGATGAAAAGCATTACAGTTAGAAAAGAAAAGATTTTTCACGCATATTATATTTTGCGAAAAATTGTGAGACAAACCTTTCTGATCAATATCATGTGGAAGAAGAAAAGTTCACCTAAAGGTACACAAGCAACAAGAGAAAGAAGAGTAAAAAAGGCCTGCACATTGACAAGAAATTGACATTCAATCAGATAATACCAAAATCTTGCTCTAATAAAAACATGAAAATAATAAAACAATGACTGTAACCATTGTCATATCCTTACAGATCTATGTATTCTAATAGAACTAGAAATCTAAAAATCACATCTTATAATTTAGTAGCAAAGTTACATTATGCTGATATAAAGTATTGAAAATTTCTGTCACAACTTACTACAATTGCGGCAAAGGGAGGACGAGTCAAACCATTCCCAAGCTTGTCTTTAATTATTGTCTCAGAATTCTTGTTGGTAAAACATATAACAATAACAGCGATGCCTATTCCAAATTCAATTGCAAGCTGCAGTACAGAAATTGTATAGTTTAGCAAGCACTTGAACAAAATAGTGCAAGGAGTCTAGTAATTGTGCAAGGATAGTTTACAAACCCAGAGGAGACTGGTAATCATCAGAGCAATAAACGTAAAATAGTTCTTCCGTCCAACGCAGTTATTTAGCCACTGCCAAAGAAGGCAAACATGAGATGTCCATATTAAAAGTTGAAGTTAACATTCTGCTTTTGAGTTGAAAATACCCGACAGTGATGATCAAATCCATCCACACACTTGTCACAGCTTCTACAATGTTTACTGTATTTACAAACCTGAAAAATTATGCATGATATAAACAGGTTGTGGGAGGTTAAGACAGACAGGGCCTATTTAACACAAAACCCACTACGCAGTTGAAAGATTCAATGGCAATGCAAATGATCATTACCTCAGCATTACATATTGTGCAAAACAAGGCATCTTCTCCATTAACTTGATTCTCCGAATCATCAAATTTCCTACAATCCTCCTTGACAAATAAAATACAAATAAGCCCTGCAAGCAAGCAGCTCCTTGAAGTCTTTCGTGGCAGCTCTGAGCTTATATTTATATTGGTGTCTCCAACAGCTAAACCGGCACGGTTAGAACGTCCATTTAGAGAGCTACGATAGGTAGATGTTGGGGAGTTCACTTCAGTAGTGTCATCGACTTTTTCTGGCAAACTAGTACCATCTAAGTCAGCAGTCCTTGCAGGTGCATCGGTGAAGCCATCCTCAAACTTTGACACGATCCCAGGATCTGCAGGGTTTATGCTAGTGCACCGGATGTAAAGGATGAAAACAGCAAACGCCTGATAGAGTTGGCACCGGTACAAATTGTAAATGCACATTACAATTAACTGCTTTAAAATGATGGCAGATAAAGGTGCATGGGATTTTTGGAAGGCTTACCACTGGAGTATAAATACCAATTGCGACATACTCCAGAACTTGCTTCCCTAAAAATGGTGCAAAGAAGGCGTAAAATGCAACCACCAGAAGGAAGAAAACAGTAATAGCAACGATCTGTTCAATAATACATTAAGAACTCTGTCATTCCAGTGTTCGCAAAATGAAAAGAGAATATATTGGATATGTTTGGGAATTCTTATCAGGGTAGGGTGATCCAGGGAGAAATGGACAGAAAATAAGATTGACTGTAGAGGTGGAAGTAACTGTAAATAACTAATTTAAAACATGGTGAACAATTCAGTATGTCTGCATACATAACTTTCAGGATTGATAGTAATCCCTTTTGGAGTTGAAATTGGTAATATGTTTCCTCCTTTTTCTTTATCACGCTTGGACTTGAAAAATAACAACATCAAGATTCGCCAGCAATATATGCCTGACAGTAAAACTGATATAGATTTTGACTAAGATTTTTTGTTAATACCAAAGATATTCATAAGAGCACCAAGGTTCATGATCAAGGAATATTTAAGAAATGCACAAGCACCAACTGAAAACAGGACCTGAGCCGTCAGACAACAGCCTGTCTAATCCTGAGCCGTCAGACAACAAGCCATACTTCTGTAACTGGAGCTACCTTTAGCAGCCTATTCTCAGTTCAAATCAAATCATGTTGTGACCCCAATGTTCTTGTGAATATTGCACACCACATAATCAAAATTTGCTAACGACATTAGGCATCATTCTCTCCTAACCGCACAAAATGATGAAGCCGTAGGCTAAGCAGATGAATCAAAACGACTGCCAAATGAGTTCCCTACCCTTATGGAACTTCTAAGAAACTCGGCAAACAAGAAATCTATCCGGTGAAATTTCCTCAGGGCAAATTATCATGTACTAAAGCGTAAGAGGGCGAAGAGGAAGTGCGGAGTCGTCGAAATTGCACCTGGAGCGTGTGCGCCGGAAGTTGCCATCCATGCTTCCTCACCATGGCCTTTCTCCCTCCTCTCTCCCCTCTCGCTCTCTCTCTCTCTCTCTCTCTCCCTCTCACCGGAGGAAAGGAGAGCGCTTTCCCCTGTCCCCCTGCTTTCTCGAGAGCAGAGTTGTTCAGGTTCAGGAGTCAAGGCCGGAGAACACACCCTTTTCTCTCTCCTTTCTTTTTCCTAATTTCCTGGCGGTTCCTTTTACTGGGTTCATTTCAGTTGCCGTTTTTGCGCTGGTTCGTTGAGAATCAATCAAGGCTGAGCTAAGCATGGAAGATTACGGATCTTCTGGTCTTGGATTATCTCTTGAAGTCAGTGTCGTTTTTCAGTTGCCGTTTTTGCGCTGGTTCAGACTTCACCCTGCAGCTAGCACTTTAACCCTCCACTGACAAGGGGGTGTGGCATGGACCCTGCTTTGGCCTTTGGCTTCTCGCAGGATTCTTCTCCTCCCGTTTTCAGGAGAATAAAAAAAATGTCACTGACAAGATGGGTCCCATGACGAATCAGTCATCCCAATAAATACTATCCAGAGTTGCACAATATAAATACGCTTTATCAAAAAAAATATATACGCTTTAAGCGTCTCGCACATAAATTCTGTGCGCCACGGCACCAAACATGTGTACTACTTCTCTCGGTCTGAAAATACTGTCGTTTCAGACAGTGAGAGAACTACAAATAAACCACGGTGGCTTGTTTTAACATCAGTAAAACGGAGGAGTATACGGCATGCCCGAAAGCCTCTCAACCATCCATCCACTTACAGTGCTAGTTATCCAAAAAAAAAAAAATACATGCACCTACTCTGCCTTGCAACTCGTGGCGGCGGGTGTAGATGTAAATACTAATCCAGAATTTGATATGAACAAACAAGTGAACTGAACCAATCAGTCGATGGGAGTACATGGTAGACTAATATAATGTTGCTTGACCAGAAAGTATGCAGGGAATCATGCTCCTCTCAAACGCATATAAAAGAACTTCATCTTCCAAGTATATGCTAACGCAGTTGTTAAGGTTGAAGACTATTAAGAAATGAGGTCCATTATTTTTCTCCTAATAATGGTAAGTAAGCAGGAAGAAAGAATCGAGTAGTGTGCGCTACGTGCTGTGCAGGTAAGCTTGGTACAGGTGGATTAGATGAGACGAATGATAAGGCAGGAGTTGAAAGCGGCAACGAATGATGATGCACCGCAACTTGCTGCACGTCTCAACTACTTCCCATATTTATCATCTTTTTGCTAAATCGTTGTCTGCCTTTTTCACGTCCATCCAGAAGTGGATTTTTCTTCTCTTTGTTCTCCTCCCGTCCTACTCCCTTAGAAAGGATGGATACATCACTTTAAATTTCAAACTCCATGCATTTGTCCCAGCGCCAAAGTTGTGAACTTGTGATTCAATGTGTTTGAAAAATGAAAATGTGTCGCAAGCATGGGTACAGCTCCCAGTTTGTGCCAGACATAGCTGTACAGCAAGTGCCAAATTCTGTCGTGAATAAAACATGATGTGCACAAGTTGTAACAGCACCGTTAGCAGCTATCAACGCCAAGCTGACTCCAGGTACATACAGATATAGGACGATGCAGAAGTAACTGAGCAATGTTTGATCTGCTCATGCCTTCCTTCGCCTCATTATCTCCACACCTAGATAGTCCAGAACGCCTTGCACAGCGACATGAGGCTTGCCAACCTTCACACGGACAGCCGAGATCTGAGGGAAATTTTGAAGAGTGACAGTTGCGATCGAATGAGCCACCGATTCCAGAAGATTATGTGGAGTACCTTCAACGACAGCCTTAGCTATGCTGCAGAGCAAGGTGAAAAACAAACCCACTATTAGGTAAAATCTGAAACAGCACATTTGGGACATATCACTTATCAGTGTATATGACTAGGTCCTTTTTCACGCGAAGCAGCTTTATCTGAATTTACACTTAACAAAAATATAAAATCCCTGTTTTACTACCAATTCGAATTTGTAAATAAATCATTGAGAAACATATAGGTCCTGTTGCCGTGACGTGATGATCCTTTACGGCTTTATATCTGCCTAGAGACCACGAGGATGAAACAATAATACTACATCTGTAGTGTCCTAGATGTTGAGTGGTACTGCCGTGGATAGATAGTCCATATGACACAACATGCTCCAAACAAAACATGCATACTGATACAGAGCACGATTACTCTGAATCGAAACTCAGGTCCAAGTCTAATTTCAAACAAAAATTGCAATTAAAACAGGGAGGAACTTAAGGGGAACAAGTTGAGTGGAGTGAGGCTAGCCAAATGTAGTGCCTTATGACAGTTCTCTTCAGACCTTATGTTGTAGACAAAGAAAATGTGATGGCATATTTCCATAAAAGACATGCATCATCTAATTAAATAAATTGACAAATCATTCCAGAAGAACAAGTACAGTTCCTGAAGGGAGGTATAATTTAGTGAAGCTGCTCATAACATGTCCCAATATGCACTGAAAGTATAAAATCCACGTTTCACTACCAATTGAAATTTGAAAAATCATTCAGATTTCAGAGATGCATAGGCCATCCATACTGTAATGATGATTTATATCTATTGGTGTCTCTAGTTGCATGGAGATCAGCAAGATCAAACTACATATGTAGATTGTAGTATCCTAGATGTCGAATTATAATACCGTGACATTTTTTTTAAGGACTGGCAACAGATTTTAGTCCATTTCCAAGAAAAAAGAAAAATGGATAGATTATAGTTCAAGATTGCACAACGTGTCCCAAACACAACAATTTCCTTGCTCTTCAATCACAGGACAGAGCAAAGCAACCTAAGTCCATCTGAAAGACAGTTGTTTTGCCACTCAATCACGATTACTCTGAACTGGAGCTCAGTTTAAGAACAAGGCATAATGCCTTCACTGATGAACATGGCAAGGAGTATGCAGCTTTGATTCAAACAAAAAAACGACTGGAGCGAAGCTAATAACCTGTAGATGTCGGTGTAGCTGACGGTGTCTGCGATGCTGTCGGACTCCCCGGCGGCGACGAGGTCCATCCAGGCGTCGATGTCGACGACGAACTTCTGGCCGAGCGTCTGCTCCTCCTGTATCACTCCGTGGAAGCCGTGGAACTGCAGCCCGCGGAGGATGAGCTTGTCGCCGCCGCCGCCGCCGCTCACCGAGTCCTCCTCCAGGTTCCGCGCCATGGTTGTTGGACCGACGCAAAGCGAAGAGATGGACACGCACAGTAGTCAGTAGCAGTAGGTGAGGTTCCTTTTGACTTGGGCTGCATCATTGGTTTGTTTTTCGGCCCAGGAGACGACGCGGACCCAGAGCCCACGTAACCTTCCGCCGTGCGAAGATGATCTGATGATCCACGTCCCCAAGGCCTAAAGGTAAAGGAACTGAATGGTGCAGTGCACTGCAGCATTTGATTGTGCTCCATAGTGGAGTACAGAATAGTGTTAACCTAAAAAAAAATACTCTCTTGTACTAATTTAGTTGGCACTTTAAAGTCTGACATAGAAATTAAGTAGAAATGAAAAAGATAGCTGCACAAAAAAGATGAGGAAAAAGATAAAGATAGAGGTATATTAAGAAGAGAAAATATGCATAAAAAATTGAGAATGTCAATTATTTTAGAAAAACTGAAGAGGGTTAGAATGCTTATTATTTTGGGACGGAGGTGTAGTACAAAAGAGTGAATAATGACCGACAATTTGGAATTGGATCATACACAACTTAACCATGCGATCAACAGTGATTATTTCTCTAAGAAGCTAATGTACATATGTCAAAAATAAAATGCGATGTACAGTGAAAAAAAAATCAAGTTTTACTGAAAAAATAAAAGAAAAAATGGGAAAATTTTCCGTTGCCGGGACATGTACAGTGAAAAAAAAATCAAGTTTTACTGAAAAAATAAAAGAAAAAATGGGAAAATTTTCCGTTGCCGGGACTCGAACCCGGGTCTCTCGGGTGAGAGCCGAGTATCCTAACCAGCTAGACTACAACGGATTTGTGTTATATACAATCTTGTAGATTCTAAAGTTCGTATTCATATTTTTGAACTCTATAAAGGTGAATCTAATAGCGCACGCCATTAGTTTCGGTTTGGAACCGCATCTGGACTGGTGATTTACCACGAAACGTCTACGTTTAGGCACCATTGTTTCTTGATCTCTGGAGTTACTTGTCATTAACTAATAAACCTATGATGTTAGATCGGATCAGCCACCTGGCTCAGGTAAACGGTTACATGTACATCGATCCTAGATGGGATCCAATACTAGATTAAGCGGAGAAAAAGATAAGCGTGTTTGATTTATTGCATCTAGCGTGTCTTGTTCTCCATAGATGGATCATGGATCTTGACTTGACTTGCACGGATGACGAATGCACCTGCTCCCGCCTGGTCAGCAACACGCTACAAGATGTAAGTAGTTGGTTTTTTGGTAAAATTACCAAGATAACGCAGTTCGTGGAGCCTCCTAATCTTGATCCAAGTCGTGTAACTTATGCAACTTGAGAGTGGAGATACCAAAGCTATTGGTTAAGGATGATGTAAGAATGTTATGGATAGATTTGTAGATAATGTTATCGCTTTTTCTTTATGATGATATACATACATATGTTACCATTCACACCCATGTACAATTACTCAACCTTACGAACATAACTCTGTTAATAATAGCACGTATGAGAGATTAGGTTGGTTAATTTTGAGATATGTGTACTTGTGGCGCATGTGGTGCATATGCATGTTCGTCTTAAAATTAATATATAGCTATATATAATCATCTAGTAATCATGTTTTAAAATTTTAAAACCCAATTGAAAGATAAACTGAACAAATACAGACAATGCTTTATACTACGTCCCTTTTTGTACCTTTCCCGTTTCAAAAAAAATCCAAGCTAATATCATCGTATGTAAACATAAGTAGTACTTTGTATAAATAAAGGAGAATTAAAAAAAGCCGCGCACCCGGAACGCTCCCTCCATCTCTTTCTAGAGAAAAGGAGGGGGAACACTCCACCACCAAGCAGGGTCCCGTCGCCTCCCACCTCTCCTATCATCAGATCACGCGCCACCCGGACGGACACCGTGGGTGGGAGCCCGATCCGATCGGCCAGATCCGCCGCCCTACGCGCCGATCCAGGCGGCCGTCCACGGCTCCTGCTCTTCGCTTCTTAGGCGGGGTTCGATCGCTCCCGTGGAGATCCGACCTTTCTCGGATTGATTTGTTCAGTCGCGGGTAAGGAATTGCTGTTAGCTTGCTCGACGGTTAGTTTCGTTCGGTTATGTTATGCATGAGATTTTGTTATGATTGATGCCTTGATTTGAGCTATCGAATCGATATCCTTTCCCTTTGTCGCGGATTTGATTGCTTTTTGTACTGCGTGGTTCAGCTGAGCCCCCGTGTCACTGTAACGGATTTTGTGTGAGCTCTTACCATACTGATGATCTACGCGTAACATAGAGTGTCATTGTCTGTGTGATTTGAGGTATCGAGGATCAGTGTTCGGTGTCATGACTCTGCAATTAAACGATCACGTTGCTTGCTTACCATGCTATCCTGAGCAGCAGTGTGAATTAAGGTCCAGATTCTATTATCCAGCCTTACTCGTTTAAGAGACTTTCCCTCTGTTATTAGGACATTGGAGCAATTCTGGATGTGCAATTGTTCTAGCGGTTTGCGTGTATGCTTAGCAATATGATACTTACTTGGTTGGGTACGCAGCTGCTGTCACATAGAAATTATGCCACGTGTTCATGGTTTGTTCAACATCGTGCAGTCAATTCAGGTGGTTAGGACGTGGTTTCAGGTCCTTAAGTGGTTTCATAGGCATGCCTGTAGTGTACGTCATGTGAATAGTTGGGACAGAGGGTACTAAAGCAGAGGGCTCTGGTAGGATGTCAATGAATTGTTGGGGAAGGGCGTCAATGATTTACAACTGCACGGTGGACCGTAGTTATGGTTTAGTGCTGTTTTGAGTTTTGACCAAACACTCTTGGAGTGACACACCTTTGCTCCGCATATTATTAGTTTCATAACCATACTTGTAAGTACAACAAAAGAAAAACACCTTTTGTTATTGTGTGTTTCCGCCCGTGATCGACATGAGCAGATAGAACTTAAAGACATCATGTACAACATGAGAGGGTTCTGCGGTATCCGTATGTGAACATAGTAACTGTTTTTGTTTGGTACACAAGTCCATTTATGCAACACTTCATAGTTCATCATGGCACTTGAGATATTTGTTTGAAACTGGTAGGACAAGACAAAAGGACCTAGCAAATAGCAACTGCTATTTACTCTACCTATTATTGGTTAGCTTTGCTTGTTGCTTGATTTTGTCGAATCCTTCTGTTGCAGGCTCCATGGATAAGCAGGAACCAGTAGCTGATGTTGAACCAAAGATTGTTCTTGCCGAGAAGCCTAAAGAGCAGGTCATTACTATATTTTTTGGAGTTTTTTCTCAATGTTTTATTTATTTCTGTCATTTGATGACTGCATCAAACGTATCTATTTTTTGTGACCTCAGCCTGTTCCCAGTAAGGATGAGAAAGCAATTGTGCCCCCAATTTCAGTTGATTCTAATGCTATCGATTTACCAAGTGAAGGACAAGCCCAGGCTGGCACGTCTAACATTGGTGGGGACCATAATGCTGCATATCAGCACAACTTTTATGCTTCACAGACACAACCATTCTATTACCAAGGTCAGCGTGCTTTTTCTGTTCTATGTGCCTGAATATCACTTCACAATTTGCATAATGTTTTACATACCCTCTGCATTCTTTGCAACAGAGCATACTTTTACACCATCTTATAGTTGATTTAGTGAAAAGAGATCCTAGGAAAACATAGAGAAGCAATAATATCAAGAGTTCCAGACATATACCTATTAGGCGGTGCCCTTGACATTATTTCTTTATGAATTTTTCTATGACTCATCAGGAATAGAACATATGAGTGTACACTTAGTTGTTGGACTAAATGATTCATTAAGCTCACTTATTTTGTATTCATTTAATATTGTTAGTCATTGAATTTTTCTCTTGATTTGGTGAACGGTCCATAACATGCTTCACTGTCTATGAGCAGGTTCAGGACAAGAAAACTCTCTGCATGAATGGGATGCGTATCCTCCTTACATGAGTGCTGAAGGATTGGAAGTGGGTCCACCAGTAAGTAGAAAATGTTTTTCTCTTTCTTGAGTTTTCATATAACACTTCTCTAAAATTCACTTCCCATGAAGGTTGTATACAACGAGGACCCTTCATTGATGTTCCATGGTGGCTATGGCTACGACCCATATGCTCCTTATTCTCCTATTACAACACCTGTACCAGCTGCTGTTAGTGGAGATGGTCAGCTCTACTCCCCTCAGCAGTTCTCCTTCTCGGCTCCTTACTACCAGCAATCAGTACCACCTGGCATGTCATATTTAAGCTCTCCTACTCCAATATCACAGGGTGAGACAATGATGCCGATTGACCCAACACAAGGAGCTTTTATCGCTGATACTCTGAGTCCAAACAGCTTCCTTTTTGGGCCAAGACCTGGTTATTATCTAACTTTGTGCTTTACTTAGTTGATTTAGTTTCCGTATGTCAGATGAGATTTTAACTTTGTGCCTATTGATTATATCTTTCAGAGTGGTTCAGATCATCAGAAGGAACTGGATCATTTCCATCAGCAGCAGCTTCACCTCAACCTGCTGGTGGTGTTTCAGGGGCCTTTGGCCAAAGTAACTTTCCAATGGCTTCTGGAATGGTATTGTTTTCTCATTGCAAATCGGTACCTTCACAATAAATAGAATCAGCCAGGAGAGCTTTTTATCATGTTAATGCTTGTATGCTTGAATGACCTTTAATTGAATCCATGGAATTGAGTATTCTCTGTTACAACATAAACTATAAGCCTTATTTAGTCGTGATTCTAACATTTACCATGAAACTCCATGATTAATGTCTTGCAGCCTACTCCCCCTGTTTCTTAATTGTTGTCGTTAGCTTTGAACTAGAGTTGTTGTCAGTTTGATAACGGAGGGAGTAAATGTATTCCCTGGTTTGTTGGCGATCTCAGTAGACACCTGACATATATCATGATGAAAAAAGAAAAAAAAAACCCTGATAGCTTCTGTTCAAACTATTTCCCCGTTTTGAAGCAGCCTATTATATGTGTCTGAAAGACTACTATTAATCATAAATTACATGAATATGCGGCCTTCCAGTAATTTTTTTTCACTCTTTTTTCAATGATTACAGGCATCACCTCACCAGAAGCCCTTCTATGGTTTTGGATCCCCCAATGACTCCTACGGGCGAGGGTTCTCTCATGGTGGGATTTTCCCACAGGCTAGTAATTATGGTGGTCCTTTCCCTAGCTTCAGTGTTAATGGTAGAAGTTCTTTCTCAGTTGAGAAAGGTCGCAGGAGAGGAAGGGGTAATGCCCTTATTTGCAGCTGCAATGGTCCACTTGATTTTCTTAATGAACAAAGCCGGGGGCCACGTGCCACTAGGCCTAAGCAACCTGATGGTGACAGTAAGGATGATAAGCCTTCTAAAGGACCTGATCGCGAGTTATACAACAGACAGGACTTTGTTACAGAGTACAAGAATGCCAGATTTTTCATCATAAAATCATACAGCGAAGATAATGTTCACAAGAGCATCAAATATGGTGTTTGGGCTAGCACGACAAATGGAAACAAGAAACTTGATTCAGCTTACCATGAAGCAAAGGAGAAAGAAGAACACTGCCCCATTTTTCTGTTGTTTTCGGTAATTACGTCATCATACTTTCTTATTTTTTTGGTTCGAGGTCCTCAGACTTTGTTAGATTCCATTTTGCTATTCCTAAACCTTTTTTTTTACTTCGAGCTATACTTAGCACTTGGAACAATGTATGTAGGTGAATGCTAGTGCACAGTTCTGTGGTGTTGCAGAGATGATTGGACCAGTGGATTTTGAGAAGAGCGTGGATTACTGGCAGCAAGATAAGTGGACTGGTCAGTTCCCTGTTAAGTGGCATATAGTGAAGGATGTCCCTAATAATCTTTTCCGCCATATAATTCTTGAAAATAACGACAATAAACCAGTAACGAATAGCCGGGATACACAGGAGGTAGGAACTCTTTCCCTCCACTTTCCTTCCCCCTTTTGCTTGATTTCTGTGAACTCGTATTGTATGTAGTTCTCTTTTCTCGTGAGAAGTCACCCTCCATACATGCACATATTATTTTCGTGTAAAGGATGCTGAGGATGTTTTCATTTAAGCTGCTCGTATTCCTTTGCTTTTATTGCTGAAATTTTGGTAATGATAATGCATGTTTGGAGTTTGGTATAGGTCAAACTGGAACAAGGATTGGAGATGCTGAAAATCTTGAAGAACCATGATGATGAGGCATCAATACTTGATGACTTTGACTTTTATGAGGAGCGTGAAAAAGCTCTGCTGGAAAATAAGGCACGCCTGCATCATCCACCTAGTTCCGCTGTTGTTGAGCCCAAGAAACCATTGGCTATGCCCACCGACCTGGTGGGCCATATCACTAAGAGCTTTGCTCAGGCTGTGCGGCTAGGTGAGGCAAAAACTGTAGCCGATAAAGGATCTGCAGGTGACTCGTCAATTGCTGTGAAGCCCATCGAAGTTAAGGATGGTGGTTTATCGTAAAGCTTCTTGATTAATGTGATTTGGCTGTTCTCAAATATAAAGCCTATATATATATATGCTTTTCTCATCAAAACATTGGGGGGTTGCATATACAGACGGTGACTTGTGCTGAAAACCAAGATATAGGTGAAGATGGCTTCTTTGGCTTCTGGTCAGGCATGTATACTAGGATAGCTCTTTGGAAATCTTTTGGATGGAAGCTTAGTTCCTCGAATAGCTCCTCTTTTTCCCACTTTCTTTTCGTCCATCCCTGCTGTTTGTCCTATATTCTCTTTTCATCATATGACGATTCCTTAGTGGCTAGCCTTAAGGAGAGCTGCAGTTTTTGTGCAAGCATCTGTTAAGTTTCCCTGTTCGGTCGCATATGAATAAAGGCCATTTTGCTTACTGTTGAGTAAAAATCCTCTTTTCGTCTACTGTCCTGCCACTGGTCTGTTGCTACGGTAATCTCCGAACATGATAAGTACCTCTGTACTCACTGTAAGAAACATGAACTGTACCCAGGTGACCTGGTTGAGATAGCTACAGTAATAATTGAATAATTATACCTGTTCCCGCTGGAGGGGTATACTATTACACGGTCCTGTGAATTGTGATGTTGCTATGGAGAGGCTCGTTTGCCAGAATTTTGGTTTTTGTGCTTACTCAGCTTGCTATGACCCGGCGGTAGTGCTTGACAGTTCACTTTGATGATCTGACTGAAGTCGTGCCAAGGTCGCGAAATTACCAAGAACCCTGCATGCAGTTCGGCGTCACAAGAAACACACAAGAGCAGCCCTGCGAGTGTTTGAAGTTTGTTGAATCATAATTTCATCATCGGCATGAACGTAGTGTGTCCCCACATAACAAAAAAAAAAGGACAAATGGTGAGAGGGTCATGTTTCACAATTGCAATTAGAAAGATGTTTATTAAAATTTATGATCATATGTATTACGAGATATTGATCCCGATATATTTGGAATAATAAAATATGACCAAGATAGTATATTTGTAGGGAAGCATTGATTTTTTTTAAAAAAAATATGATGCACATAGAATATGTCATATAAATTAATCTTGGCGTGTGCGTGGCATCACTACTAGTATTTGAATCGAAGGAGTACAATGTAACATCCAAAAGTAGGAGTAACAAACTAACATCGACGCCACAATAAACTCACCTATCTAGCTCATCAGGCCAACTGTTGTCCTCTCTTAATTTTTTACCTCGCTACTTGTGCTATTCTGTTATAACAAAAACCCGAGTCAAAAAAAAAAAAAAAAACATCACCACTAAGTTTGTTATGAAAAGAAGAAAAATGTTTGGATGATGAGGAACCAAAGATTGCCGGTCGACACTAGCTAGCTAGGTCTCTCATCATTCTGTTTCGTCGGTTCTGAAAGTGGCGGAGTACGTGGCCGACGGCTTCGACGGACGGGAGGGCCCGTACTTGGGCGCCGGAACACGAGGCCGGCGTGCCCCATAAGCCCGTCCACCGGCAGGCCTGCGGTGGCCGAGCGGCGACGGCGCGGGGACACGTGCACGACGGGCTGAAACGTACGGCGACGGCGCTGGAGCGCGCGCACGACGGGCCCAAACGTACGGTGCTGGCGCGGGAGCGCGAGGCCTGCGTGCGCCGTCGCACGCCGGCAGCGGCGTCGGAACCGGAGCTGCGCTTGGGCGCTGGCGGCGGTGGCCTAACCCCGGCGCCGTATGTAGTGTACCCTCCGAGACGGCGGCGGCGCAGGAGCACGGCTGCAGGGGAACCCAGGCCCCGCCGTACATGGGGAACTCGGCGTCACGCGGAGCATCATGTCGAACTCGACGCTCTTGGCGAACGGCCGCGTCCTTCACCTCGCCGCCGCCTCGTACCCGGCCGCGGCGTTCTCGCCCAGAGTCGCCGAGAGCCAGGCCTGAACCTCGACGAACCGGGCATCCGTGGGCTCTCGTGACATCGCGCTGAGCTGGGCCACGGCCGCCTCCACGTCGCCGGCGTCCAGCATGGAGAGCTCGGCGAGGCGGCGCGGTCCTTCGTTGCGGCTGTCAGGGTAAGCCAGGAGCGACCGCGTGCAGAGGTTCGGGAACCGCGTCTCGTCGAGGGCGGAGGTCGCCTCCTCGGGGAGGTCACGAGCGCCCGAAGCAGTCCATGCCAATGGACGGCGGCGGAGATGTACGGCGCGGGACTGGGTTGAAAGCCGTGTGATCGCCGCCGGCCGCGTCCTGGAGGCGGTGACCTCGAGCAAACACTTCGCCGCCACGAAGATGGAGGCGCCGGCGAGGTACGTTTCAACGAGGAGGCGGATGTCGCCGCAGACATGAACATGAACGCGGGGGTCGGAGAACGAAATACCGACCAGGGCTTAAGTCATCTGGGCCGTTGGATTGGAAGTAAGCGGCTTGGATGGGACTTGACCGGGTTGACCATAGTTTAGTGGGCCGACAAGCGGCTTAATTAACTCGGCCCATTAGGAGATTTGTTTGGGCCCCGCGGGCGGAATTGGAGGAGAGCCCTCTCGTGGCCGGGAAGCGACCGCGACTGCGGCCAGGACGACGGAGCCGCCGCCGTATCCAGCAGCTGGAGCGCGCTCGGCGTCGTCATCGCATAGGTTTTTCATCAGATCAACAATAATGATCCCTGTTAATTACCATCTTAATTATATACTTCTGTATTATAGTTGGGATATACTATATACTTGGAGGAATACAACACGTCATCCACGCTTAATTCCGTTTCTGTTTGCTTTGCTATTGAGTGTTTGTACTTAATGTTTCCTTTTAGGCTGCGGATTATATATTATTATCCGTGCTTGACACGAAGACCTGTTGCGATATACTATCCCTACATTTAATAACCCAATGAGATTTGCGCATCATAAAAAACACAAGCAACAGGTATTACCTAGAGCAACTAACTGCCGATCGATCGGCGGCTGGAAGGGAAGGTGAATTAATTAAGGAAAGCCATGGACGACGAGGACGAGTACTACGACGACAGCATCGACGTCGAGGAGGCGTATTCCGACGACGACGAAGAGGCGGATGAGGAGCTCGTTCGCGGCAAGCAGCGGTACGTGGTCCTGACGCAGGAAGAGATCGTGCATCGGCTGAGCCACGAAGCGGCCGACACGGCGGAGGTGTCCTCCGTCCCGTTGAACTGGGCCCTGGCCCTCTTCGTCCACTACCGGTGGGACCCCCTCCGCCTCCACGAGGCCTGGTTCGCCGACCAGCACCTCGTCCGCGCCGCCGTCGGCCTCCCTGCTGCCACCACCTTTCCTCATGAAGAGGACGACGAAGAAGAAGAGGACGAAGAAGAAGAAGAGGAGACGGAGACAACTATGATGACGTGTGGGATTTGCACGGAAGGAGAGAAGCCCGCGTCGAAGATGGCATCGGCCGGGTGCGCCCACCGCTACTGCCACGGCTGCTGGCGCCGCTACGTCGCCGCCGCCGTGGAAGATAAAGGCAGCCGCCTAGGATGCCTCGCGCTGCGGTGCCCCCACCCGTCCTGCTCCCGAGCCGTGCTCCGCGACATGATCGAGCAGTTCATTGTATCAATCGGGGACGACGATGACGTGTACTCCCTCCACCTCGCACGTGACTACGTGGACGCACACGGGCCATGGATGACCCCGTGCCCGGCGGCGGGGTGCGGACGGGTCATCGAGACCGTCGCCGCCTCCTCCTCGGCGGCGGCGGCGCACGACGCGGCGTGCGCGTGCGGGGCCGAGTTCTGCGTGCGGTGCGGCGGCGCGGCGCACTGGCCGTCGACGTGCGCGGCGGCGGCGCGGGTGTGGACGAGCTCGGCCGACGCGGCGAGCGCCGACTGGGTGCTGCTCCACACGAAGCCGTGCCCGCGGTGCCGCCGCCCGATCGAGCGCGCCTCCGGGTGCATCTACATCCGGTGCGCGCCGCCGTGCGGCCATCACTTCTGCTTCCGATGCCTCCGCCCCGTCGCCGGCGCCACGCCGGAGGGCGCGCCGTGCTTCAACGGCCACGACCTTCTGCGGCGACGAGGAGCCCGGGTCGCGCTCGACCGGTTCCTACGGTACCAGGACCTCTGGGCGGCCTGCCGGCGCAAGCGGCGGCTCGCACAAAGCGAGGCGCGGAGGATACGTGAGGAGATGACGGTGAAGCCACGTGGCGACGCGAAGAGGGCGGAGATCGTGGCGGAGGCGTGGGAGGCGGTGGCGGAGGGGAGGCGCGTGCTTGGGAACGCGTGCGCGCACGGGATCGGACTGCGCGGGGAGAGGGAGCTATTCGACCACCAACACGGCCAGGCCGACGCCGTGCTCGACCGGATGCAGCAGGAGGCTGCGGTGGAGGCGGCGGACTTGGATAAGTTCGTCGGTGATCACCGGGCTTGCAATGAGCTCGCAGCACTGACACGGGTGACGTGGCAATGCATCGAGAAGTTAGCTAAGGCGGTGGAAGAGGGCATGATCCTGCCGGAGATGAAAGCACCGGCATCATCGTAAAGTGTGTCGCCGTAGCAAATAGCGTCTCAATTAGTGACCACATGGACTTGCTAGAGAAGGGCATCTTACCAGAGAAGGTCGGCTGCGTGTCCTAATTGACCGTATTTTTTTAGAAAGCATCTTTTTATCAGCACGTGCGTGCGTGATACATTTAAAAATACACAGTGAAGCTAAGGATCATTATGAATTTGACCAACTCTATATCAAAAACACTTTTATCCATCATATATCGTTGGAATGCCATCCATATTATTTTTAACATCATTTTTCTCTCTCTCAAAAACAACCGCTATGAAGGTGACTAGTGAACTACCGTCAGCTTGTGCAGAGCAACCAACTAGTACCAGTTTAATACATCAAACCTCCTAGAATCTATGTCAACTGTAAAAGTAATAATTGGACTCATGTGTTTAACTGCAGCTCTCTGAGTGACAGACACGATGACAAGATACCGTCGTAATGAACCATTAGCTGCATCTTTGCTTTCTATCGCCTATCGGTTCCAAAATAAGTGGTTTATTAAAGTATCTGGATCACAAACCAACTCTCTTGTGGCCTTGTATCAATGACCATGAACAGTTACTCCTATAGTAGCCAAATAAGGCTGAGGTGCTCTTATAACAATGATTTTCTTTTCAGTATTTCTTTACACATCCACTTCTTATGACATTTGAAATTTTTAACGCACACAAACTTTTATGGGTGTGCATTTAAATTAAATAATAAATATATGGTGTTGTATTTATTTGGTAAATTATGTTCCATATTATGGTGGAAACTAAATCATCCACGCTCTTCCTTATGCCACGTTTATTTACGCAATTTACTTTTATATACTTACTAAGCATATGAAGTGATGAACATGCAACACATTAGAACCTAATATTAATCTTCATTTTTATTTGGTTTATATTAGGACAAATATCCTAGTTCAAAAATGAATAACTAGCTTTCTTGTCTGAACAAGAAAAATAAAAATATAGAGAAATTAGTATGTTTTACACCCTCTTCTTAAAATATGTTTTTTTCTGCTCGTAATATCATTCATATAATGTATGGTCTTAAATGAATTGACCTTTAATCTATCCGTTTCCAGTGATTATAGTCTCATAGATGGGTTCAAACTAAAGCAGACAAGGTCTTTTTATCTATCTTCACACATCTTGTCTTAATAAACTATGCTTAGAGTATGTTTTAGAAAAAACATTTGTGGACCTAGAAATATGTTTGACCTAATATGTTGAGGTAATATAGTGTCTCATTGTAATGCACTTCCATTTAATATAAACTTGAGAAAAATATTCGATTAAATATAGTACCAATAAGCTCAAACTTTTCTCAATAAATGACATAATAAGCACTGTGACGATGTGAGTGAATCCCCATCAATCTCACTAGAGGTTTAAGAAAACCAAGCAATACTATCACAAAGCATATCACTACAACGCTGATGAAGATCTGCAACAAAATACAAGCTAATTGATATTAGTAAACTAAAAATATTATGTGTTTTAAAATATTTGCTAAGGCGGTGAAAGATGGGATCTTGTCAGAGATGAGACAGTGTCGTCGAGCAATAATAAATGTGTAGCCATAGAAAATAGCGTCTTAATCAGTGACCAGATAGGCATCTGCTATCTTGGACGTTGATACCAGATCAACATACTCCTTTTCCTAGTTAGGTGTACTTTAAAAAACAATATATCATCATGTGAGCTTCTAAATTCATAGTCTAGGATTTCATCAACTCTGGTATCGCTACAACAAAACCACTTATCCATAGGATCATTGGAATGTCATCCATATCATTTTTAGCATCAGATTTTTTTTCGACTGTAATGTCCTCACACCTTGGATCATTGCAAATGAAAGGTTATTGCAAATTTCAATCACGATGTTCTCACCTTCACTCTCGAGTTTAAAGTTTAAAGATCTCAATATATTTACTCTATTTTTCGAAATATTTTACCGATGCCTATTGGTTTAGAGGAATCACTTGTTCAACTGCACGTCTCCACATGATGGCTCTATGTCCATGATGTGTCCTACACGCTTTTCTAAGCCACATGAGAATAGCTATGTCAACATTGCTTACTGCACTAGATTCGAATTGCTCCGGTTCGACTTTGATATTAGAGGACCACAAGATCAAGGTAGCTGATGAGGAAGAAAGCGACATCAAAGGCTCGTGCATAATCAATGTAGTTTGTAGTTGAAACCAAAAAAAAAAAATTAGGTGCATGTGCCTCTCCTCCCCACAACACACACACACAAACATACTCCTTGTGTACATCATTTGCCTTCTCATGTTTTGATCACGCCATTCATTTTAGCGTGACTCTCTTTCCATTCGAGCTTACCATTCATCCAACATGGAAATTTTGATCCACGTGGCACGAGTTGCACTATTCTCTTTGGCATCGTTGAGTTATGTGTCGTGCCGGACAGTTTGGCGTGACTAAATGATCTATATTCTGAAAATATAGTTTGATATGGTCTACTATTAAATTATTAGTTTAAAAACATTTTTTTTTGAAAAAAAAAAGTTCTGAGAGTAGATGCCCTTGTCTATAAGTCCAGGAGGTCACTGATCACCCACCCCTATTTTCTGCAACACTTTTGTTGCTGGTAGACACCGGCGTCTTCTCCTGCAGTGTCTTCGTAAAGTTGTCAACGCGTTGCCCGCGACGTCAGTGTCTTCTCCTCCAGAGGAAGGACGTGGCCGAACGCGTGGGAGCCTGGCCTGTACTCCAGCGTACGGTGGTGCGCGCCGGCGTTCCAAATCCGGCCCCGTGGACCACACCGGCGAAGCACGTTACAACGTGGCCGTCTTAGTTTCCCGTGGGTGCATCCGTAAGTGGCTGCATATATATTGCTGAATGAGTAGAAGAGCATCCCGATCCCGTGGGTGGCACGTTAATTGCAATGCGTGCCGAGTCCTGAAACCCAGTTATTAGTGAATCAGAAGACACGCACCATGCTGTAGCTTAAAATCTGCAAATCATTGTCAGCTTCGTCCTTGAGATATGCAAATGCTCTGGTGGTCAGTCTCAGGCTTTGTAGAAATGCCGAGTCGCCGAGAGTAGCTAGGGAATCCCAACGGATCAGAGACAATAACCAAGGCGTGCGCTGGGAGCTACAGCATGGATTCGATCCTCCAAGGCATGGATAATATTTCTTAATAAAACACTGTAATTATTTAAACCATTTGATCTCAATAAACCACTCAACATGGATAATATTTCTTAATTACTAGTACATGCATCCAATGAGTCTAAAATAATTACAGTGTTTCACACTATTCAACCACATCATTAAGATAGTACAAACAACTGATTTAGTCTAAAAGATTGCTCCTCAAAGTGTAAGGACTGCTCAAAGTACAAGAATAAATTTAATTATAAAATCCAACATATGCATCCTCCAGATGCTCTGATGTCCATCTCTCTTAGCTGATTCAAGGTAGGCCTACAATGACATTACACTAGGAAAGATGTTAGTTTAGAGTCTAATACAAATATAACATACAAATTTCACCAGAAACACGAAGGTAGCAGATTTTTTTCTATAGGTAGCAGAAGCATAAAGCCAATTTTCAAATGAACCACTCATCCCTAAACAGCTATAGGCAATAGAAACACGAAGCGAATTTCACCAGAACAAGACATGGACCAGTATCATCATGACCATTCTCTCAAAATATTTCTTACAAGCCAAAAAAATTGATGGCACCAACAAGGCATGGATCAAACATGCAAACTAATACACACCAACAAGACATGTAGCTAACAACACTAACAAGACATACAAGTTTTAAAAATTGATGGCAGTTAACAGCTAACAAGACATGGATTAGTATCACATGATGCTACTTGCAAGTAAACACTCATTTTGCTGACTGAGACAAATTTAATTGGTAAACCAATGCAATTAAAGGCATCATTTAAAATTTATCAAACATCAATCAATGCTACAAAAAGATCAAACAGAGTAACCAGCATGGGCAAGATGATCCCAGTGCTCCATGGCTAACCTAAATGGCTTCGATAGTTAAAAGCTCGAAACTAACAGAGTAGCGGTTACATGTCCAGTGGTTTGAATAACTTAGTGTTCCAAAGACGTGACTGGAAATAACTTAGTTTTCCATGTTTTGAATAGTTAGCAATTGTGCCAAATAAATACAAAATCAGAAGTGTCATAAACTAAAGATTTATCAGGCCTCCTTACTGCTGATGTCACTTATTTAACCAAAATGGCACACCAAGAGCTTGGTCAAAGGAATTCAAAGTCTCAAATCGAGGGACATAGGAAGCATGGGTCAGTTCATAGAAACAAATACAAAAATAGCTTTGTTCTTTTACATGAAGCGATATCTAATGATCATCCTGATAATAGGTGTTATTGATGGTGGCTCATTTCTTTCATTTTCTATTAAGCAGTCAAGAAACTAATTTGAATGGTACCAATTAAATAATTTTTTTTTCTATGGTTGCATCTAAATTCAGATAACCAGACTGTAACCTACATGTCAGTTAGAGTGGGTAGCATAAGCAAATAAGGAATGGCCAAAGACTAAGGGGTAACAAAAATCAGAAATGCAACCTCCACCAGAATGCTCCAAGATATACCAAACCGACTATTCTGAAATAATATTATTTGACAAAAGAAAAAGCTTTCTTGCATTTTACATACATAATTTAAAGCAACATCTGGTCAACTGACCTAGCACTCCAAAGCTTCAGCTCTCTGCTGCATGTTTGGTCCACATTCTCCATCTAGGGAAATAGAGAAAAGTGCAGGTACCATTTTGTGATGCTACTGCTGTTGGTCCTCCCCAACCCTGCACTATATCAACGGAATTGAAAAATGCATATATAAGTACAAAAATGGTATGCTCGCAATAAAGCTAACTTGGTAGCTCTCGTCCTCGTCTGAGCACTTGGTGCCTTCTAGGTTTCTTTCTCACTCCTGCTTCTACATCCAGAACCTAGTTCATTTAAAAACACACTATGAAAGCATGGCCGCACAAGGTACTGAAAGAAGAGCTGAAACAAAAATAAGGGATTGGGGAGCAAGAATACAAACACTGCAGGCTGCAGCTTGCTTGCTTTCGCTGCAGATTGCTGACCGGAGAAGAAGATAGATAGCTGGTGGAGGGAGTCTTTGCCCAGAATCGAAGAAGAAACATGGAGAGGAGGCGAGGTGCTCAAGATTCAGAGGAATCCAGCAGTACTGACTCCATTTGACCCCGGAGAAGAGGAGGAACGGACAGCAGCTGGTGGTCGAGGATGAATCAACGCTCGACTTGGATAAGGGCGCTCGACTTGACATCCGCCCGCGTTATCTCACCCACATCTGCGCCGCCGCGGTGGCCACAGGCCACCACTCGCGATGCACGCTCCAGGAGTCGGGAGGAGGACGATCCTCTGCGCACGTATAAGGAGCTGATAGGGGGTGCGATTCTCGTGGTTGGCCGCCGCCGATGGCGAGGGGCTGTGGTGGCATCGGCGGCGGCGAGGCATCACGAAGCGAGCCAAGAGCGAGCGAGAGAGACGACGGGAAAAAAAGAACAGGTTGAGAGGTGTTTTTTCTTTTCCCCAGGGATTAGAGGGGAACGGGGTGGGCTGGCCCGGGGATTTTGTGACCCATCGTACATCCAAAAGGCGATGGGGATTAGATGAGGAAGCAGAACCGCGGACCGGATTACCCCTAGGGAAAACACGAGAATCCCCATGGGAATTGAGCTTCCCAAACAAGCCCTAACCAAGGGGTGATCGGGGCTCTTGTGCCCACGTGCCGCTCCGCAGAGACCACGGCGTGCGCTGGGATTCGATCCTCCAAGGCATATAGTGCCATGGCGAACTCGGTCGCCGTCGTCCCGCGACTGTATCACCTTGTTCTCACACTTGGGCATGAGGTTGCTGTCCTACGCTGCAGCAGAAGCGTGCCAAATAGCGCAAAGGCCACCCTCTTCCGGTGGCGGCCCATGCAGCTGCATTATCCAATTGCACCGCCCAGCTCCCTATATAGTCCCGGCCATGGAGCAGAGCACCTGCATTAATTAGTGCACCTCGTGGTCGTGGGTGTCCTTTTGAGCGAACGATACGGAGCTGTGGCTTTGTTGCACCAACACTCGCGAGGTGTCGTCGGATGGGCAGCGGCGGTGGGGCGGGGACGGATCAGATCAGACACACCCAAGGGTAGGATCGCTCACCGTGGAATCATCATCGGTCCTCCAAGGCATCCCAGATGGCCTCAGCTGGCCTGGCAGCAACGGGACAGTACCTGCCTACCATGGGTGTCCATCGATAGATGGAAGCAAACATGGACGAGGATTATTTCTCCGATGGCAGCAGCGACGACGAGTACAACTTGGGCGGCATCAGCGACGATCACCTCGAAATAAGCGCCGTCCTGGGCGAGCGGAACAACAGGAAACACTACGTCGTGGTAACCGAAGAGGAGATCATCCAGCGCCTGAGCGAACACCCCGACGCGTGGGCCGAGGAGCTCTCCGTCGACGCGCGGCTCAAGCCGTGCACGGCATCCGGCTGCGGCTGCGCAATCCGCGTGGTAGATGAATCGAGCCCGGACGCCGACGTGCGGTGCCTGTGCGGGAACGAGTTCTGCTGGCGCTGCGGCGGCGCGCCGCACTGGCCATCGACCTGCGCGGCGGTGGCGCGGCTGACGCGCGAGGCCGACATGGCGAGCGCGGATTGGATTCTGCTGCACACCAAGCCATGCCCCAAGTGCCGGCGCCCTGCGGAGAAGGAGGACGAACATGACGAGTGCTACGATAGCGTTGTCTGTGCGGCGCCGTGTAAGCACCGCTTCTGCTGGCGATGCCTCCGCCCCAGGAAGACACGCGACCGTGGCCACAACAAGGACTGCGTCGAACGCTACGCTCTCGAGGACGAGGAAGAGGAACGCGTGAAGCGGCATCGGGAGCAAGCGAAGCTGGCGTTGGATCGGTTCTTGCACGACCATGACCTATGGATGGCGAAGCAGCTGGCATTGAGACACGACGCGGAGCACGAGCTGCGCCGCCTGCGCGACGACGCGATATCATCGGTGGTGGAGAACGCGTGGGCGGTGGTGGTCGAGGGCCGGCGGGTGCTGGGCAACGCGTTCGCGTTCGGCCGGAGCCTGCTCGTGGCGACCACAAAGGAGGAGGACGACGACGACCCGCACCGGCGGATGCGGCGGCAGCTGTTCGAGCACCACCGTGGCGAGATGGACGCCGCGCTGGACCGGCTGCAGCAGTGCATCGTCGCCGATGCCACGGGGTCAATGGCAGCGTGCAACAAGGACCACCAGCGCTGCAAGCTTCTGATGCCCACGTCTGCGACACAACGCTTCGTTCACGACTTCGCCAAGGCGGTAGAGGAGGCCGGCGCGGCGTCCAGCTGATGAGCAGTAACCCGTGGTCACTAACCCACATATAGCTAGCTAGCTGCATCCTCCGTTAGTACATATTTGTCTTCCCAGTCTGCTAAACATTGATCATTTGCTCAAATAAGGAGAAATATTGTTTTTCTATCATCCCATTGCATTCCGATTCGAGTTTTGTTGTCTGTTTCAGAATTATTCCTAGTTATATATTCTTCGTCCCATTAATTAAATAGTGGGGCTGATACTAATGCTCAGTCAATATATCTTGTCATCTTTCTTTAATGATTGTTTTAGTATTTTTCTTGACGCATACAAGTTTTATGATTTGATTTGTTTTATCTAATGTCATGCACACATGCTTAGTGAGACGTGCATTTAAAGAACAAGATATTATGTCATATCTTTTTTTGGGGATTTTTTTATATATATTTGATATTATCCATGCTCTTCATTATACCACGTCCCCTATTATCATATTTATATAATTAACTTTTACATACTTATTGATTACTATATGAACTGTTAAACTTGCAATAGACTAAAATATAGCACTACTCTATTTTTTATTCTGTTGACATTAGGACAAAGATAGTAGCTCAAGAATGAACTAGCTTCCTTGTCTTAATATTGAAATAAAAAAAATAGAGGATGTTGTAAATTGTTACCCTCCTTTAGTTTTATATTATATGCCCTCCTTTTAAAACACAGATTTTAGTTTATAATGTCTCCTCTTCTATCTATTTTTTCCCATCTTCACAAGCTTCTCACTTGATAAACTATGTACGTAGCATATTTTGGTGAAAAAAATGTGGACTTAGAAATATGCTTGAGATTATGTGTTGAGGTAATATAGTGTTTTAATAATACATAGTTATATTGAACGAATCTAGCAGTTAGAGTATCATAGGGGGATAAACTGCTTTCTGCTGATTGTCATAATGGTAAAAGTCTATGTGATCATAAGTGTGCTAATCTAGCAGTTAGAGTTCTCTAGAAAGTAGGTAAGGACTAGCTCCTGGCCTGAGGCTTGAGGCGATTTATCTTGATTCCTCAGCCTGCTAGAACACCGTACAAAGTTAAACATCAGCATAAATAATAAACATACCCAACTAATAAATATTGAATGTTGATTTAGTATACATTTTTCCTAATTATCTTCTCATATGTGATGAAACCATTATATGCTACTCAACACTGGCTCAAGGCTTTGTAAACTCTGCTCATCCTTGTCCTTCCTCTTTCCAAGCCCAAAGCGAATTTGTACTTGTTCGACTTTCTCAGTTAGTTTTTGATCTGTCCGCTCCACTTGTTCAGCCAATTCTTGCTCTGCTGGTTATTTGGTGCTAAGGAAACATGAGCTTGATTCTGCCACATATAAAGGAAAGACACAACAACGAGGACAACAAGGAATGAACCAACCATAACACGCTTTGATAATTTATCCAAATAACCTGACCACATGTTCTAATTATGTTCAAATTGAGATAGGGCGTCAAAATCCTGATTAGATAATGGCACCATCTCTTCACTGCTATCCGAAAATTCATTGGTCATGTACACCTCCACCAGTACATGGCCATCACCATGGTCATCCAACTTATCTATAAAATATGATGTTACATATACAAATTCTTAAACCATTTCAGCATCATCAGTAGGTTCATTTCTAACTTATATGTTAAGGTAATATAGTGTCTTAGTAATGTACTCTCATTTAGCTTAATCTCAAGCTTTGTCCCGTATCTAGCACTTCAAAGTCCATATATATACAATAAATAATATATCAACTAATATGCCAATATTCCTGCTAACCCTGTCTACACTGCACAACATATACAAAAGTTTTGCTCTAAGCAAAACAATTTACATGTCACATCTTTATTTTCCCAATTTCCTAAATAATACTTGCATAGCTTCTTTGTGGCTGCTTTTTAGTTATAGTTTGGACTTGCCTTTGAAGAGTTCTTCTCATTTTCTCACCTTGTTTTCTGAACTCACAAGTATTCGCATCCTTTTGAAAGCGCAAGTAATAAATGGTCGCCCCCATAAAATCATGGTAGGTGATACATTGACTATCATAAAACATGTGAAATCCTTTCCAAGGCAAGGCTGCACGAAATATAATATACTATCTTAATGGTGCAACATGTTGTTAGTCATACAAATAAATAATTCTTGTAACAAGAAAGCTTAAGTAGTTAATAAATCGACCAAGCAGTAGACACTAATTCATGTTGTTACAGCTACATGTCATATAATTTAATATGTAACATTTTTTAATGGACTTGTGTTGACCGTCGACATGCGCGGGCGCGTGGCGAGAGAGCACGTTGTGTGACGCTGCACAGTGCACACCAAGCAGGCATCAGACTGGTTCACGAACCAGCTGGCCAATGCGTTCGCCTGTTCACCACCGCGGCGAGACCAGCGTCGCCGATGCGGGGACGGCGTGGGCACGGCAAGCTTCAAATGCTAGAACATTGCACACAACAGCGCTTGCTGGACAACTTTGTCAAGATAGTGATTGTTACTTGTTGAAAATAAGAGCAGTTTAGTGATAATAAATCTAATTCCACTAGATACAAGTACTAGATATACTACACACACGTAATCTAGGCATGTAAACCATCAAGTAAGCCCCTATCTTAATTACGTGTACTATTAAATCATGAGACATAAATAAAGAACAAATGCTAATCATAGCGACTAGCAAACACCTAGGAACAACACCTAGATCATTCGATCTAATCATCGAAAGAGGTTAAAAGATGTCTTACAGGGAAGCGCTCCGGTGATGGTTGTAGTAGAGTCTGATCCATCGATGAAGAAGGCGATACAGGTGTAGGCGATCGGTCGATAAAAAAGATGCGGATCAAATCACGAGCGAGCAGTCGTGACGATGCTTCCTAAAAATCTGATATGTCCCCTACCCCGTACAAGGACACAAGAAGACGTAGACTTCGGAGACCTGCTCATGCATGTCGTGCGCTCGCGCGTTTCACCCCGGCCCGCCCCATGTCGTGTGTTCTTCCTCTTCTCTCCTACTAGCTCAACTAGGTGAAAACAGCTCAAGTATTAAGTTATTCTTCTCCTCCCTAGACTAGCAGTATGGGACTAAAGTCCTCCACCATATCATGCATGTGCGTATGGGCCTTTAGAATTTATTGGAATTACTAATTTGGGCCAGAGCCCAAAACTTCTAACATTACTTGTGGTGAAGAGGGGTCACTATAGCTGCATCCTCACTTTGATTTTATGTTTGCATTTTAAGAAATTTTCTTGGATATTACGATGGCTTCTGCTTCGTACGGCTCGTCCAGAGTTGGTACAAATCTTTGCCCTTCCTTCTCAGTCTACTAGTTGAAAGTTGAGTATATTTCACTCTATTTTCTGGCCTTTCATGACATTCCAACTCGTGCATTGTTGTCTTGTTTCAGAATTATTCATAGGTGCTGGTGCGGTTGTTAAATTAAAGAATTAGACATGATGTCATATTTTATTTTATGAATTATTCTTTTATGGTTGATACTATGGAGGAAACGAAATCATCCATGCTCTCTGTTGTGTCACGTTTTCTATTGTCATATTTATGTAATGTTACTTTTATTATGTAGTATGTATTAAGTATATGAAGTGATGAACATGCAATAGGCTAGAATCAAACATTACTCCTCCATTTAGAATATATTTTTCTGCTCATAATTAATGTGACATCACATATGATTCATAATGTCTGATCTTAAATAACTCACTTTTCAATATGTGTCCTAGGGTTGTGGCCTCATGACGAGTTCAAGCTAAAGCATGCCAGTTTTTTTGTCCTAACTTGGTAAACTATGTGCAAAGTATGTTTTAGGAAATAATTTGTGAACTTAGGAATATTTTTTAGCTTTTATATTGAGGTAATATAATGTCTTATATTAATGCAGTCTTGTTTAGTAAATAATTTATGCAAAAATATTTGATAAAATGTAACGCTTATAAGACTATGCCTTCCTAAAACTGACATAAATAAGCTCGGGGATAGTCATAGACGACGACTATACATGCGGAAATTTCCATTAGAGGGAAGTCTAAAAGGTTTGCACCAGCTCATTAGATGAGGGTTGAAATCAACAAAGTGAGGGTTAAGGCAATGACAAGCAATGCAGAAGACGTCGCTAGCACATCTGAAGTACTGAAGTTATCTGAAGTACTCTGAATTGATGACATGGACCGCCACATCTTAAGAACTATGAGTTGACGACATGGATCAAAACATCACATACAGTGAATAGAGTACCAATGCAAATTTGAGCTTCGAGAAACTCCGTCAAATAAAGGTAGCTTATTTTCTCATAATTAGCGCAAACATTAGGTTCAGATCGAGTTTCATGGGAGAGGACTCCTAGGCAATTGGTTTGCGAGCTTCTAAGGACTTGAGAGGTGAAGTTTTATTATGGAAAGCAAAGCCGCGACGAGTAGAAATGAGGAAGCATCGATGTGGGTTTGATCCAATCAGAAGGGTATCAGAAGGAAACACGTGTGCTCATACAAAGAATATTGGTGGCCGGTGGCTGTGATGACCAAAGAATTTAACACTGACTTAGGATACAATTCTTGTTTGAATGATTATAGTTTGGCAATAGTAATATATATCAGTATGGTATGGTTAAAGTATTATGTAAAAGAAAACCTAAAAATTTAATTCATAAACGTAGATAATAACTTTTGTTTAGCAGAAATGCACTTCATAATTATAGAGATTCTTGCAACACCTAATGGTCATGATAGTAGCTAATTAATATGTAATTAAACAATTTGCAACCTTTTACAAATATATAAAAGCAAACAAAGTTGTCATCCAAATGAGGTTTACATTGGCCTTTGATGTTAACAAAATTTAGTACAACAAAAAATTATAAATTCATTTTTGAAAGCGTTGACCATGTTGCTTCTAAATTGTAGTTTTTCTCTGATGAGGTGTTACAACACTTGCAGATATATATTACTACACCGAGTCCCATTCTTATCCTTCAAAAGAGATACTCTCTCGGTTTTTCAATTGATGTCGTTACGACATCAAAGTTAGCTCAAAATTGTACTAATTAAATCTGCTGCCCTAACGACAACATCTAGAGAAAAGAGAGCGAGTAAGTGATATAACATTTTAAAAATATTCTCTCTTTATCAGTACCACAACAAAACAATGGAGGTTCTGACCTGGACCAATAGGAGCAGCTGCCTGCTGCTTGCACACACGGCGCCCATGCATTCGGATTTGCTAATAAGCATGCCATTTACTTATTAGGTCATGGCCAGCAGAGTTAGAGGAAGAGAAATGAGAGCAGCTCTCCCTTGCCTTTTGCAGTCGTTCTTTTTTTTTTTTGACCTACACGTACGTTCTTCTCTCTTTATTAATTATTACACACTATAACTATTATCTGCACACCATCAGCCTATAAACAACTTGCATTGTCAACTTCACGAGAGAAGAGTGAAGCACTGGAGCAAGGCACCGGCAGTTCTGTCAGCTGCCGTTGTCGCCTTTGCGGAGGAGAGCAGCTCGATTGGCGAGGATCGTGAGTCTTGACGGCGTCGAACCTGAGTTTTTCCTCAACAGCTAGACTCACCCCCTTCCATGGTGCTGGTGCCTCTGGGTACGTTACGCAGCTTCCCTCCTATATATCGCCTTTGTCTCCAGCGTCGTAGAACCCCCTCCAACTGAAACCAGAGCGGTACGCTATGGCATCACCATGTTCTCCCACCAATGGGGTGGGGTCAGGGGTCGTCATCCTACGGTCCAGCACAGCAACAGCTAGTGTACTTCCTCCGTTCTTGTTTTATTAGGACAGGCACCTCAGTCCAAAAATAAACTAAATCTCTTGTCTAAAAGACAAGAAAACAAAAACAAGGGAGTACCAAATAGCCGGACCGAGCTGCTCCTCCGCAAATTAAAGGCGACAACATCGCGGTCTGAACACTGCGGCCTCCCTGTAGTGAGGCCGTCCGGGATGTCTTGAAGGATGGATTATTCCATGGTGAGCGATCCTCATTCCGCGATCATCTCTGAAATTAACTCTGGATTCTGACGCGTATATTATGGCGAGGTCGACGTGGCGAGAGCGCGGATTGGATCGTGCTGCACACGAGACGCCGTGCCCTCAATTCCGGCGCCCCATCGAGGAGGAGGACGAAGACAACGCCTGCGGCGCCGTGCTTGCACCGCTTATGCTTCCCGCTCGACCAAATCCTGCCTGTGCCACAGAGACACGACACACATATGGATGGCCAACCAACTGGTCGCGCGGCGCTACGTCATGGAGCTGGCAAGTTCGTGGAGGACGGTGAGATGGAGCACACATACGCAGGCCAACGCGTTCGTACGTGTTTGGCCGGAGCCCTGCTGGTGACCATGGAGAGGACGCGAACCATCATGCGGAGACGGTGCATCATCGTCGTCGATGCGGCAGCGGTGTAAAAAACCGACATGTGGGCCTTCCAATATAAGCTTCAGATGATCGAACAGAGTCGAGATGGAGCATTAAGAGTGATCACCACTGCTGACGCGAGGGATGCATCATTGACCTAGTAGCTAAATCTTCGCTTATTACTACGCCTCGTCGGTTTCAAAATGAGTGCTTCAAAGTCTTGCCCATCTATCTGGATCACAGACCAACTCTCGTATGTATAGCCTTATATGAATGGTTGCCTTTTGTTTCTAGAATTTCTTTAGGCATCCACTTTTTATGATATTTGATTTTTTTTTTCTTTTATCTAATGTCAATATATGCACACGTGCTTAATGGAGTGTGCATTTAAACAATTATATATACGATGTCATATTTTTTTTGTAAATTACTTTATGTCTGATATTGTCCATATATGCTCTTCACTACGCCACGTTTCCTATTGTCACATTTATGCAATTTACTTTTACAAACTTATGGAGTATATGAAGTGATGAACATGCAATAGACCAATATTTAACATTACTCCTCCATTCTTGTTTTGTGGACATTAAGACAAAGATCCTAGCTAAAAATGAACTATATTATCAGTAGGTTTATTTCCAACTTATATGTTGAGGTAATATAGTGTCTTAGTAATGTACTCTTATTCAACTTAATCTCAAGCTTTGTATCGTATCTAGCACTCCAAAGTCCATATATATATAATGAACAATATATCAACTAATATGCCAATATCCCTACTAACCATGCCTACACGGCACAACATATACAAAAGTTTTGCTCTAAGCAAAACAATTTACATGTCACATCTTCATTTTCCTAATTCCCTAAACAATACTTGCATAGCTTCTCTGTGGCTGCTTTTTAGTTATAGTTTGGACCGGCCTTTGAAGACACTAATTCATGTTGTTACAGCTACATGTCATATAATTTAATATGTAATATTTTTAATGGACTTTTTTTCCTTTAGTTCGCACACTTCTCTTTCTCTCTAAATTGCATCAAAACATTAATCATAGACTAGTTAACTAGCTGGCTTGTTCTTCAATTATATAATATGTCTAATATCATAAAATGTTATAGTTTAATAAAGTAATTTTAAAGTTATAATTCATATATTAGCCAAAAGTTGTTTCGATTTTCTAAACTAATTGGACAACTTGTAAATCACTAACCTTTAGAAGGAAGGTTAGCACAGAATTTCTGCAAGTATTTGATATCTGGCTTGCTAATCACGTATCACACATTTTTAGTGAAATAAGTTTGAGTTAATTTCCTATAACAAATAAATACAGAGTTAGTCTTTGCACATTGAAATTTTGCAAAATAGATTGCAACTTGAAATTTACAAAAAAGGATACACATATATTATCATTTTTTTAAATCTCAATAGTGAAATAAGTTTGAGTTAATTTCCTATAACAAATAAATACAGAGTTAGTCTTTTCACATTCAAAATAGATTGCAACTTGAAATTTACAAAAAAGGATACACATCTATTATCATTTTTTTTTAAATCTCAAAGCACAAAATATATCTCAACTTGAAATGTTGCATTTGCTATGCATGTGGTTTTCTCTTTTTTTTTTTTCCTACTTGTTTGTATATTTTGATTTTTTATTTAAAAAGTTTTTTTAGCAGTAAATCTATTAAAAAAACACATGGATAGAGAATGCAAAAATATGTTTTGTGCCAAATTTTAAGTTGCAATATATTTCATGTATTGAGATTTTTTTTAAAAAAAAACATATTTCTGTTAACGGATGATTAGTATACTCACATTTGCTTCTTCTTGGTGTGCAATCCCTACAACTTCTGTTGTTGAACTAGGCTCACTCCCAGCAAGACAGAAATGCTGATGTAACCGTCTCACCTTCCGTGGTGAGGGGACATGACATCGAACACCTGAAGTTCTGCCATGATTCCAAGCTCATTTTGTGGATTTTCTCATGTGTGCGCAATGGTAGACTCACCTTGGAGTATGACCAAACAGGAGCGGCAACGCCGCCGTAGGAGTCTGCGGCGAGCGAGGTTCCAGAAGTGCAGGGTTCTCGCAATGCGCGCGACGTGTGCTAGTTCCGGCGCGGATGTGATGTGCCAGATCAGAGCTGCGGTGGACGCGCACTCGATCGTTGTTGCGACAGCATGGTGTCGTGCTGGGCGAGAGCAGCCCGACACCAACGTGATGTGCACACGTACGTGTGCGTTTCTAGCTTGTGTTGGTCGTCGACCTGCGCGGGCGCCTGGCGAGAGAGCATGCTGTGTGACGCTGCACACTGCACACCAAGCAGGCGTGTCGGACCGGTTCACGAACCAGAGGAAGTTGCTTTGGTGTGGGGTAGAAGAAACCAACCAAATGCTAGGCACGATGTGTGCTGTGGATGGTGAACCAAACCGGCTGGCCTTGAGGCATGACGCTGAAGCGTCAAGGACATTTCAGTTTGGATATGCTTCAAAAATTCGCACTTATTTGTGCGGTTGATCTACTACATATACAAAATTTCTTCTTGTCAACGAAATCTCACCTGACTTGAGTGACACAACTTGTAATTTAGCACGCTCATCTCCGTGGCAATAGGACGTGATCAGTGACATTCACAACATTATTGTATTGCCAGTGGAGGAGGCTGGCGTCGACCTGGAGCAGTAAGACTACTGATCACCCGTTGCTACGTGCACGGGAGGTGGGAGAGGAAGATGGCGGTGAGGAGGTTGAAGAGCGTCAGGAAGGCCGCCTCGGCACCTGGACCGTGAGGCTCTTCTCTTCCGCAGGGGCTGTGACCGACACTCATGCCGTCTCGTCGGTTCTGAAAGTGGCAGACGGCTTCGGTGGACCGGAGGGCCCGTACTTGAACGCCGGAACACGAGTCCGGCGGGCGGTGCCAGATCGAGAAGGGGGCGTCGATCGGGTAGGTGGAACTGGAAGGAGAAAGAAACGAGAGAAAAAAGAAAGAGAAGAAATAAAAACTGGTGGAAAGAGACGACAGCGGCTGCATGTCTTGATGATGATGTCGACAAATTCAATTAGTTTGCTGATAGTACGTCTGATATGCATCACTTGTAGTAGCTCTATGAAAAACAGATTTATTTCTCCTTGGGCAACCGTATGCACGGCTCGCCCACGTTCCCGCGCCACCGCGGCCAGCATGTGCGGTGGACCTGCCCGACGCGGCGCAGGGGGCAATTACTTAAAGAGACGTACATTGAGAGCACTGTGAACGTCCTGGAGCCGAAGACGATCGAGGTCAAGAGAATTTACCGACCAGGTATGAAGGCGACGCGGAGCACCATGTTGAACTCGACGCTTTTTGCGACGGCCGCATCCTTCAACTCGCCGTTGGGCGCGTCCCAAAGCAGTCTATTCCACGACCATGGACGACGGCGACTGGGTTGTCCGCCGCCGCGTCCTGGAGCCGAAGACAACGCCAAGAGATTCGCCCAGTGTGTGCGCGGTGCGGTGACCTCAAGCGATCACTCAGCTTCCACGAAGATCGAGGCGCCGGCGAGGTAGGATTCAACGAGGAGGCGGAGCGCGCTCCTCGTCGTTAGGTTTGTCATCAATCAACAATAGCAATAGTGATTCCTGTTAATTACCGTTTTAATTATACTTCTGTATATAAAGTTGGCCTGTTTGATTTGTACAGGAACCATCAAACTACGCGTGCGTGTGCCTGTTCCTTCACGAATCACGATCGATCATGGATGATGGCTCCCAACCTGCGTGTCGTCCGGCTCGACCTGTGCTTTCGTCCTGAGTAAGTACTCGTAAACAGAAGTATAATATATTGTTCTATCTATACATAGCATGCAAATGCATATTTTTTTTTACAAAAGTAGCTACTGATTATATTTTGTTCTTGCTATTGCTCTTTCTTTTTTTCTAAATTTTTACATGCTTTTTGAACACTAGATGAATTGCTAGTTCAGGCTGTGCAGTGAGTACCGAAAGGATTCCCTCCATTTCTGATTAAATGTTTGCTACCATGCATGTTCATAGAAGTTTCATGATTTTTTTAGTTATGTTTAATCATTCATTTAATTCATGTTCATATATGCAAAATAATATGTTATGTTTTATTTTTCTCTAGTAATAGATCAAATCATGAAAAAGATATGATTATTTTTAAATAAATAAATAAAACATGATCAAACTAACTAAAACCCCAATTAACATACACATGATAATTTTTAATAAATAAAATATTATGTGATCAAATGTAACTAAAAAAATTCAATGATAATATTAATTTTGAAATAGAGGGATTTTGATCACCAGTGCGGTGACAACGACGGAGCAGGTTGATGCTAAGAATGAAAAACATAGCTGGCTTTGACGAGGAAGTCACGATGCCGCGGACATGCTCTGTTGAATGTCGAGGCAATGCTGGAGTTCAGGGCAACCTCTAGGCTGAGGTGGCTTGTAAAATGTTACTCCCTATGTTTTTAAATTATTATGGTGATTAATTTTTTAAATTAATTTTGACCATTCATTTTATTTAAAATATTATATCAAATATGTAAATTAGAAGTTATTCTTTGATGACAAAATAAACCATAAAAATATATATGATATTTTTTAAAAATTTTTGAATAAGATGAATGTTCAAAATTAACTAAATAAGTTCAACGCCAACAACAATTTACGAACATAGGGAGTATAAGGATTGGGCAGGTTGTTGTAAAACTGTCAGAATAGTTTTCTATAAAGATTGAGAGAGATTTGTTGGCGTTGCTATTTTATTTTGAGTTCTTACTCACAATTGTGCATCTGCAATTCTGCATTTATATATAATTATTCCCTACAAGACTATTTTCCTATTCCACATTTTTGCTATTATAATAAAAAATGATTGTGTATATGTGGTCGTGTCTCGATGGACTGGTTGTGCTCGGACATATGGTGTCCTGTGTGTGCCGTGGAATTCAGGAATCCTGACAGAGCTTAAACACTTGTCGCCGTGGTTCGTCCAAAAAGCCCCCGTCGCTGGGAGCACCCTCGGTGATTTTGTGACGTTCTGCTGCCCCCGGTTGCGTCAGCTCCAAATTGTAGGCGCCAAGGCCAAGGGGATGCTCCAGCTTGAGTTCCACACCGTGGCACTTGAAGAGCTTGATATGTTCTTCGGTGATCTGCAAATGCTCGACGTAACAGCTCCCAAACTACGTGTAATCAAGCTGAATATGTGCCCACGCATGCCGATTCTCTTTGGCATCAAGAATGCCGTCATCAACGATGTTTGTTCGAATCGTGGCACCGATCGAGGCTAGAGAGATTATTGGTGGCAACTTCAGCGACAGGCGACCGGATCTGCATATCCACGACCTGACGAGTGTTCGCGTTCTCAAAAACCTATCGCTAGACATGCACGGCAACTACCACCGTGACCGGAGACGTGTGCCTTTGGCTCTAGAGAATTGCCCTGGCGTCCAATACCTTGACGTGTGTGTTCACGGGAGAATTCACGGTGACAGCGGATGAGCTGGTCAATTTAACATCGAAGGGCAAGGCGCCACTTGCCAATCACTACTACAAAAATGGCATATAGAGGTGGGGCAAAATCCTCTACACCGGCATATTAGTTGTCCCACCACTATATTCATGCAGCAAAAATTTAGGAGTTGCAGCGATGAATGATCTGAGGACGGAACAAACTGTCGCTGCAAAAGGATTAGTAGTGGCCAGTAACAATCTTCACTCGCCGCTACCGATCAACTAGAAAGAAAAAAAAACTACACCACAAGCCACGGGATCCGCCCAGCACCGCCGCTCACCAAACCCGATCTCGCCATGGCTGGATTTGGCCATGCTTCGACCGGATCCGCGCCGGAGAGGGGCCACCAGTAGGGAGGGAAGAGCCCGCCGCCGCCAACTTGAGGGGAATAATGTAGGGAGCAGGGGGGGGGACAGATCCGTTTGCAGCCCCACCCGCCAATGCGCCTGGAGGGGGGGATGCGTCCACCGCTCCGCCCGCTGTCGTGCCTGGAGGGGCCGGAGCAGCCCTGCTCACCGCCGCTAGATGGGTCGGATCTGGTCGCGAGGGGCGGTGCTCCGTGGAGTCGGGCGAGGAGAAAGGAGAGGAGTGCGGCAGTTGTGAGAGGAGGGAGAGAAATGAGGTGCGGCTGTGAGAGGAGGAGGACAGCTATGAGAGGAGGGAGAGAAAGGAGGAGAGATCAGAGTGATAGTGGGCTGCTTATTTAGTGGGCTACGGGTCAACAAAGTAGCGGCGGGTGGATAAATAGACCGCCACTATAAAACACAGTAGTGGTGGATAGTTTATGGACCATCGTTAAAAATGGGTTCTAAATTGTAGCTGCGATTCTTTTTTCTTTTTACTTCAATTTTGATCAAGAGTGATTTTGTGATAGTGAATGTATGAAGCATGATCGTGCAAGCACCTAAGTTGACCGAGTGCCACCTCTTGGCAAATATGTCGTCACTGCTCTCATGAGGTGTCTTCGCTTGACATTGTTGAGCATTCAGATATCTTCTACGGACCAAATAAGATTTTTTTTAGGATAATGGAAACAAGTTTCCATCTTTTTGCATTGTTTATGCATACAGCCCAGGTTCAGTAATTATTACAGGTCTTGTGACCAACAAAACCAACAAGAAAAACTAAGTATTAATACGATAAAGAGTTGGCCATCCGTTTCTAGAAAACATGCTCATGCCCACCACCTCCACATGCTGACACGTTTTGGTGATGACATCTCGGTCCAGATAAGATGGAAATGCTTACGTGAGGCACTAGCAGATTGGTGTACAGTTCATGGGAAGGTAGCCTTGGAATCACTACAAGAGGTGAAAATAGCCGGATTCAGATGAACAGATGATGAGATGCAGCTTGTGAGCTTGTTACTTGAGAGCTTCAACTCAATCAATTGCTTGGCGTTAAGTGAGACCGCAACATAAGATCGACATTGCTTCTATATATGACGCAAAATATCAAGAAAGAGCTTGATGGTAACAATACGTCAGTGATTAGTAGTCAGGAGGTAATGAAGATTCCTCTTGTGCTGGCTGTGCATGGTCGCTGTTATTTTGTGGAAGAAGTATTCATGCGGACATGCTTTCTATCGGCCTATGTACCTTGGAATTTCTTCTTCTCCTGCAATAGTACTAATTACTAGGCAATTATGACCAGAAACGTCAACTTACCTAGTCATGATCTATCCGGAGTACAGCATGCATGAATATGGGTCACCGTGCGGTGCTACGTTCTCGATCGTGTCTAAACAAAACTCGTATATATATACACATGCATGGTACATGGATCGTGTTGTGTTGTCGCGTGCGTGTTTGCTGGTTTTACTACCGGAAACAGGAAGTATGCCATGTGTCTAAATTATTGTCGTGTGCTTTCTGTCATACATACGGCGAATACACTGTTTGCCGTGTGTTCTATTGAAGACACAAGGCAAACAACGGACACACGGCAAATGACCTATTCGCCGTGCGCCAAAAAGATAACACACGAGGAACCGCAACATCTGCAGTGTGCCTCCGTCACCACGCACGGCAAAGAGAGTGGCCTTTAGGGTTTAGGTTCGATATGAGCGCTGGCCGTCAGTATTACGCACGGGATGATGGATGCCGCCGCCGGATCTTGACCGGATTAGCGCCCTCCCAGATGACCTGCTGCATGTCATCCTCGGCTGCGTTGGATCCGCGCCCGCCGTATCACAAACTGTCGTGCTCTCCCGGCGATGGCGGCACGTGTGACCTCATGCCAAGAGCCTCACGTTCAAATAGGAAGACAAAAATCTAAAACACAAGGAAACCTCGCCGGTTTCGTGGACGGGGTCCTCGCTCAGTGTGGCGATGCCGACATGGAGTCCCTCGAGATCCTCTTCAAGGAGAAAGGTTGTGCCTCGTTGGAGAAGGTCAACGAGTGGCTCAGCGAAGAGGTAGCCGGGAGCAGCATCGCTGATTTTGTGATGTCATGCTGCCCCCGCCTGCGTCGGTTTCAGATTTCAGGTGTCAAAGGGCTGGTCAAGCTTGTGCTCCGCACCAAGGTGCTCGAAGAGATCGACCTAACTTACTCATGGGATATACTACAGAGCTGGACCTGACGGCTCCTAACATGCGAGTCACAAACTCGAGGAGATTGATGGCATCTTCCCCCAATGGCGGCCATCATGCCTGGACATGCGTGGGCTGACAAGTGTTCGCGTTCTCAAAAATCTATGGCTGGACATGCTTTTGGCACCTAGAGAATTGCCCCGGCGTCCAACACATTGACGTCACTGTTGCCTCAAGCTCCTTGTCTTATGGCGATACTCATGACCTGGTCGATCTGACATCAGAAGGCAAGGCACCGTTTGCCGATGTTAGAACCATATGGTCGTGGGAGCAACGTATGATTGTCCAAAAGGTCACCTCGTGGCGAGCATATCTTCCCTGCTCATGAGGTGTCCTAACTTGATGTCATTGAGCGTTCGATGGTCCGTGGTACAAAGAAGTTCGAATTGCATCTGTAAGCTACTGCAAGTATATAGGTACACAGTTCATGGGAAGATGGTGTTGGAATCCCTGCAGGTGCAGGATGTGGAAGCTACCAGCTTCACAGGAGCTGATGAGGAGGTGCAACTTGTGAGTTTGTTGTTTCACAGCTCCACTTCAATCAAACGCATGGCTCTACAGGTGGAGGAGCAAGCTGCTCATAAAGATAGGAAGACGATTTGGCATGAACTGAAGAAGATCCCTTGTGCTGGTCAGAGCCAATGGTGTTTTTCTGAGACAAAGAAAGCATTCACCTAGACGTCAACACAGAAACAACAGAGATTGCGGACCGCTGTTACCTGCACGTCAACACGGAAACACATGACATCAAAATTGGATCAAAATATATTGACAAAGAAATGGACCGTTGTTAGGAAGGATTAATAGCATTGTTTAGGCTCTTGGAGGCATTGAAGTCGCCACCTTAGTTGTGGTCAACTTCCTGCATGTTTAATGATCCTCCGCATCATGCATGGTTCGTTGGTTGCTTGTGTTGCTTAATCTTTTGTTTTGTTTTTCTTGAGCTGCTGCATGGTGATGACCATGGCTTGAGCCTAGCATTCATGCTGGGTTAGACTATGCAATCTTAGATTGTATCCTTTCCGTTTTCTACCCCTTCATAAATGGTAACACTCCTATCTTATTTCAAAAAGTAAAGGTATGACATGATTTTATCATAAAAATTGCATTTTTCATAAAATGCTCGTGGTAGCTCCACTGTCGGTGGCCACCTAGGCGGGCGACGGAAGACAGTGGCGGGCAAGCGACGAAGAAGCGGATGTGCGATTAGGGTTTAGTTATTAGCCTAGCTAATTTTATAATTAGTACTAGTAACGTGTAGTTATTAGTTAAATCACCCTACCTAATTATGCTTAGTGAGGTGTGCATTCAAAGAACTAGATATTATGTCATTTTTTTGGGGGGGTGGGGGGGATTTTATTTATATATTTGATATTATCCATGCTCTTCATTATACCGCGTGTCCTATTATCATACATAATTAACCTTTACATACTTATTGATGACTATATGAAGTGATAAACTTGCAATAGACTAAAAATCTAGCACTACTCGCTTTTTATTCTATTGACATTAGGACAAAGATGGTAGCTCAAGAATGAACTAGCCTCATTGTCTCAACATTGAAATAAAAAAAAATAGAGGGTGTTGTAAATTGTTGCCCTCCTTGAGTTGTAAATTATATGCCCTGATTTTTAAAACACCCATTTTTTTAGTTTATAATGTCTCCTCTTCCATCTATTTTTTCCATCTTCACAAGCTTCTCACTTGATAAACTATGTGCGTAGAACATTTTGGTGTGGACATAGAAATGTGCTTGAGCTTCTGTGTTGAAGTAATATAGTGTCTTAGTAATGCATGATCACATTGAACAAATCTGTTATGGTCACAATGGTAAAAGACGATGTGACAAGTGTGATAATGTAGCAATTAGAGTTCTCTTGAAAGTAAGGACTAGCTCATGGCCTTAGGCTTTGGGTGATTTATCAGTAGTCAGTACAAATTTAAACATCAGCATAAGTAAGAAACATACCTAATTGATAAATATTAAATGCTGACTTAGTATATTTTTTTTCCTAATTATCTTCTCATATGTGGTGAAACTTATACAATGGATGGTCTTATTAGTTATCTTCTATTAATTATAGAACTCCTTAATTTGTGGATATAAAAAGAAACTTTTATATATTAAAAAACTACTAGAGCTTGTACAATGGTATGAGAGTCATCTCATACTTCTAAAATTTAGCGTATGAGATAGTTGCTATGTGAAATAACTACCCCTTTCTCTTACCACTCTCTCTATCTTATACATCATCAAAAATTCTATGTGACAATATATAAGACAACCTATAAGCATATAACATTCTACCTGCCCTCATGCATGGGATCGGCTGAGCCTATGCACGGGCTCGCGTGCCTGTGGTTGGGACAGCGTGTCAGAAGGCCTTGGAAACGAACGCCGTAACGCGCGTGCACACACACATACTTGGTTGGGACGGCGTGTCAGGATGCCTTGGAAACGAACGCGCGTGCATACACACACACAGGGCCGATCCAGAAGAGCCTGAAAAACTTGCTTGGCTGCTACGAAACAATCCCAGGTCACACACACACAGGTCAGTTCAGATTTGCATCCAACGTCCCAGCGTGCGGAGGCGCCGGTAAATTTGTGAATACTTGATTGGCTCAAGGCAGTAAATTAATGGGCAATGTATATATCGTTGGTGCATGCTGGACTAGTCTAGAACTCTCACAAGAACACACACCTACAAATACACAGCCCCTTTGTTTGTGTCAGTGCATCGGTGGTTAAACGAGGTTAAGTTTGGGTGATTCGTTTTTTTAGTTGGGTCATTACTATTGAACAAGAAGAAAAGCTAAGAGAGGGCGAACGAACGACACTCTCATCTCACGGCTTGACTGATGACCAAGACAGAGGCGAGAGGAGGAGGTGTCCTCGACGACGACCAAGGTGATACTGATGGCTGCGCGTTGCCGGAGGAGCAGGTGTTGGAGATGCTGACGCTCGTGTCGCTTGACGACCTCGCCGCGTGCCGCATGGTCTCCGCCCGGTGGCGCCGGCTCACCTACGAGCCCGGCTTCGCGCGCCGACATTATCTCCGGTTACTTCCGACTTGGTCTCCATCGACCACCATTCCTCTTCTCCATCTCCTCCGGAGAAGAAACACAAAAAGATGTCGCTGGCGTTTCTCCGTGTCGGCGCACCGTGGGCTGGTCTGCTGCGAGGACGCCGACGACACGCTACGAGGCTACTACGTGTGCAAGCCCGCCACGGGGCAGTGGCGGGCCCTACCCAACCCTTCAAGATCGTGCGCCTCTCATTCTCATCACCCGCCCCGGAACGGCTGATGATGCGGTGCGAGGTGTTCGACTCGCGGCAGTACGCGTGGCGCACGCCTTGGAAAGAGACGACGGCTGCGTGTCTTGATGATGCCGACAATTTGACTTGCTATGTTTGATGTTTGGAATGCTTCCTATTGCGATGAATTTTCTCCTAAATATGACTGAAGCTGGCATCTGCAATACATACAGCCGTTGCTCGCGACGGCTGCCCTGGCTTCCCATTTCCTGACACCGGCAAGGCGCCGTGATGCGCAGGTCGTAGCGTAGCAGCCTCTCATCAGGTACTGGCCCGGCGACGCGGTCAGGAATGCCAGTCATGCGTGCGCCAGCGCCGCCACGCCGAACGCCGAGAGCACGGCTCGCCCGCGCTCTGCGGCCGCGTTCCCACGCCACCGCGGCCAGCATGTGATCGCTCTGCACCTCACCGAAGCAGATGCACGGGACTAGGTTGGCCGCTGCGCTGGCGGCAGAGAGAGTCACGCGGCCGGCGAGGTAGGATTCAACGAGGAGGCGGACGTCGCCGTAGCCGCAGACATGAACGCGAGGAAGCCAGCAGAGTCGCGCGCCCAGGGCCGGGCGGGTATTTCATTTACCGACCAGGGCTTGGGTCACTTTGTACTGTTGGATCCATAGTGTGCGGCTAGGATGAGGCTTGACCGGGTTGGTTGATCAAGGAGTGTTGCATGGGCCGACAAGCAGCTTAATTAACTCGGCCCAACAGGAATTTTTCGTCAATTTTTTTGTCAGGCTCAAAACCCAGTTTGGTCCTCCTGAACCTCGCTAGCTAGTGTTCGTTTCTTCTTCTCTCCCAAGAAAGGAAGGAGGCCAAACAAAAGAAACCAGCGCGGCCCCTGAATCAGACACCAAACTCCAAACACCAAAGCAAGGCAAAAGACCACCACCGGAAAAGCTGTAACCTCTCCTCCTCGCCGCCGGCGACTGCGTCAGGATGGCTCGCTACGACCGCGCCATCACGGTCTTCTCCCCCGACGGCCACCTCTTCCAGGTGGAGTACGCCCTCGAGGCCGTCCGCAAGGGCAACGCCGTTGTCGGCATCCGCGGCATCGACATCGTCGTCCTCGCCGTCGAGAAGAAGTCCACCCCCAAGCTCCAGGACTCCAGGTAAGGGCCCTCCCTTCCCTAAGTTCCCTTCTCTCAGATCTCGCGATCCCCGCCCGCCGCATCCTTCTCAACTGAATCCTCTCCCCCCAAAATCCTCCTCCTCCCCAGGTCCGTGCGCAAGATCGCGAGGCTCGACACCCACATCGCGCTGGCGTGCGCGGGGCTCAAGGCGGACGCGCGCGTGCTCATCAACCGGGCGCGCATCGAGTGCCAGAGCCACCGTCTCACCGTCGAGGACCCCGTCACCGTCGAGTACATCACGCGCTACATCGCCGGCCTGCAGCAGAAGTACACGCAGAGCGGAGGGGTGCGCCCCTTCGGCCTCTCCACGCTAATCGTCGGATTCGACCCCTACACCGAGAAGCCCGCGCTGTACCAGACCGACCCCTCGGGGACCTTCTCCGCATGGAAGGCCAACGCCACGGGCCGCAACTCCAACTCCATGCGCGAGTTCCTCGAGAAGAATTACAAGGAGACGTCCGGCAAGGAGACCATCAAGCTAGCCATCCGTGCCCTTCTTGAGGTATACACACCAAATTATCCCCTATATATCTCCCTTGGTAGATTTATATGCTTGAACAGTGATTTATTGAGAGAAAATAGCGATAATTTCATACTAGGTGAGTAGGTGTGTCGATTGGGAGTAGTAATTAACAATTTTGCAAATATCAGTTAAATTGTGTTACTCCTGATATGTGTCAGCCAACTGATGATCTGAATGTACTGTGTGTCAAGGTGCTAAAAACTAAGCTGACATCACCCAAGAACAAACTGTCAAGGATTCTGTTTTCCCAATCTAGACTATGTGCGTGTTTCGACAGCCAAGTGCTCACATAATCATGGTTGATTGTTTCTGAATTGTGTTGTGGTTAGATTAATAGACATAAATATTTAAATCAACTTTTCTGAAGTTGGATCATAAGTAACAGAACCATGTGGTTTAAACATAAAGGGCGAAGCTAAAATATCTCTACTTTTCTGAGTATAGAGTAGAATAGATAGGACTGGTTCACGTCATAGTCTGTTTGGTTTAACAGGTATTTTACTGATCTATTCAGAAGGTCTGTTTATTTTTTTTCCCCAATGAAACACCCCTCATCAAAACACCCCCCCCCCCCCCCTTTTGGGATCATACTTACCAATCTGCAGAATACACATTATCATAGCGCTCATTGGGTTTGTCCTGTTGTATGATTGGTAAATATTGACTACTTCATCAGCTCTAGTGATGTTTTCAGGTGCATCTAGTATTTTATTGCTCAACGGCTCAAGTGTAAAGCATGCCTAAGTTTTCCCTGCTAATTGTCTTCTTTCTTATAATACACTGCGATGTTGAAACAAAACAAGGCTTTGCCCTGTCTGTTCTCCACTTTTGCTTTAGTTTATCTAAAGGTTGGTGTCAGGGTACATAAATATCTGGTTAACTATTTGGGGAAATGTGAATATGCCACTCCAAATATGTTTTGGAGTGTTATGTTTGTCTGTCTCATATCTTTAAGTGAATTTTGCATGTACCAGGGAGCATGACTTATCAAGTTTCACCCTCTTCTTTTGTATGACATATTGCCTTGCCTTTTTATTGTGTATGTTTGTGCGTGTGTACTTCAAGTTATTGTGGTTCTCGCTGTGTGCTACCGTTATACAACAGCAATAACAAAGCCTTTATGCATATCCTCAATGATGTTCAATATTTTCCTCTTTGTGCTCCTTCGTTGTGCATTTTACCTTGACATCATTCATAAGGTAATAACTGTCAAGTATGTGAGCGCATAAGCTAAGATGTTGTAGCTCTTTCAGGTTTCAATGAAAGAAATTTGCTATTTTCTCCTTTCTATCTCTCTTTAGTGCATCTGTTTTGTTTGCATCCTTGCGCATTCATATGATGGTTTGGGCTGAATTTGGGCAATGTATCAATGACAGGATTACCTAGAATTGTACTAACACACCTTTTTTCCTGCCATCACAGTGTGGCTTTTTCATAAACCTTTAGTTCTCTTATATTCTTTTGTTGGGTTTATGGCATTGATGGGACTATGAATTTTCTCTAGGTTGTTGAGAGTGGCGGCAAGAACATAGAGATTGCAGTGATGACACAGAAGGATGGTCTTCGCGAGCTCGAAGAGTCTGAAATTGATGAATATGTCGCAGAGATTGAAGCAGAGAAGGCTGCTGCCGAGGCTGCAAAGAAGGGTGCGGCGAAGGAGACCTGATTCAGCATTATGTTAGCTCATGCTTATCTGTTCTACAGGATGTAATTTTTCCTTGTTTTTAGAGGAATGCCTGGTTGTTTGTATGGAGTGGGTGTTTATTCTGATAACATGTTTGGATTAAACTTCATGAACGAATCTGAGGTCAAGTGCAGTGCAAACGTAGCATAATGATGTCAACCCTGGTTCACTGAACTTGTCAAGGATTTCTGCGTTACTCAAACTGTCAAAATGCGAGCTGTATAAATGACCGAGTAATCTTTTATTGAGCAATCCCGCAAAGGTGAACTTATTGGATTCCACTTAACTTGTTTTGAGATCTTTCTAAACATTTAGGGAGCAACATTATAATACGTAACAACAATTTGCATATTTGCACTGCCAAATTATACAAGGGGATTCGTGCAGAAAGTTTACAAGAAGCAGTTCAGTACTTCAATTTCACATGAAAAAAAATAGTGTTTTGGAAAATTCCCGCAATGGGCTTAAAGAGCCAGCCTCCCTAGTGGAAAGATATACGGCCCAGCAGATAAAGTACGGCCCATTAAGGCCCTTAAACCCTAGAGGAAGAATGGACGAACAGCGCCGTCGACTGCTCTCTCCTCGGCCCTGGTCTCTCTGTCTCCCGCCGCCTCCGCCTTTCCGGCCACCGTTCGGCGATCTCCCGTCATGGCTGCGGCGCCGCCGGCCTTCACCGGCAACCTGAAGGTAAGTTCGTTGCTTCTCTAGTGATTTGTACTATGAATCCCATCTCTAGAACCGTAAGATCTAGCCGGTATGGCTTCCTCCGGCGTCGATGAATGCTGCCGATCAGGCAACCGCTACTTCTCTCTAGCAGGGCCCTCCTTGCCATGCTCGTGGTCGAAGGTCCTGCAGCCTCGCCCCTGTACTTCTCCCGTAGGATGCCCCCCAGACTTGGCCGTGGGAGCACGGCTCACGGCCCCGGCCGGCGTGCCGTCGCCTCGCTGGTGACTATGCGGCGTTGCCGCCCATGCCCCACGCCGGCCACCGGCTCTAATTAAGTGCTCCCATGATCTCTTGCCCTAGGCCAATGCGTTGCAGATGGCTCTGTGGAGAAGAGAGATAGAACGAAGGGTTCTTTTGCATGCTGCCCATTTCATGGTCATAGGTTGTTTTGGCCAGCTCTTAGCTATGGTGTAATATCACTGCCATAGGTCTTAGTTTTGACTATTGTTTCCAGTGTCATGAATTCTAGATGTGTCAAATGGGACATGATGCCGATTGTTACATCTACGAGTTGAGATCTTCCTTTGCTAGCTATTTTATTATTTCGGTATTATATTTGTGCTCGTGCTGCTGCCAAGATTTATATTTGTGGCAAACAAATCTTTTGTACAATAGTGTGTTTTGTACTAGATTTTCCATTGTTTTATTTTGTTTTTCATCTTTCACATGGGAAGATTAAGAATTCTGCAACAAAATACTGAACTAATATAAATCTTGTTCAGTGCGATACTTTGATGTCAAGTACTAGAAATGATAGTTGTTTACTTTTTGAAATATGCAGAAAGCACTTGCAGGCCTGAGAAGGATCAATTTAGATGGGTTGCGATGGCGTGTATTTGATGCTAAGGGTCAGGTTAGGTTTCTTCTGATGGCTTCAATTGTAAGGATAAACTCATCTAAGAAACTTATGTGGTAATTTGCTCTGTCTACGTTAGGTGCTTGGACGATTGGCATCCCAAATAGCGGTTGTGCTTCAAGGCAAGGATAAACCAACCTATGCACCACATGTGGAAAATGGAGACATGTGCGTTGTGCTCAATGCAAAGGATATAAGCGTTACTGGCAGAAAAATGACTGATAAGATTTACTACTGGCATACAGGGTTAGTAAGTCCCTACATAAGTTGTTGAACACTCCATAGTCAAAGCTATTACTAACTTCCTCTTGGTATATGTTTGCCCCCACAACAGGTATATTGGGCATCTGAAGGAAAGAAGGCTCAAGGACCAGATGGAAAGAGACCCAACTGAAGTGATTCGCAAAGCTGTCCTGCGCATGCTTCCCCGCAATAGACTGCGTGATGTAAGTTATTTTATACCACAACCCAGGATTAGACATGAGCTGTTTCGTTTCTTTGGTTGAATACATGCATATTTCTTTCTTTGTTTATTGAAGCGAGAACCGCTAGAGAGAAGTTTATTTTGTCCCTTGTCTGTATTCTGTCATTCCTGGTTGATTAAGTGTGTCTTGCACTGCACAACTTAGCTGATCCGCTTATTGATTCGTCAAACATTGTTTATGTCATGTTGTAATCACAACTAAAACAGAATATGGAGACTAAGCCAGAACTATATCTAGTGATGATCAAATCTGGTAGCATATCATATAATAGAATTATCTTTCCCTTGGCAGTTGATGCTGTTACAATGCCTGTATATATATCAGAACATTCTGCTTGAGATATGATGCCTCTTTTTCTTATGATTTACAGTGGTGGAATCAAGGAGCTTCTTATGATTTCTGCTATTTAACATACATCTTGTTGTGATTCTCAGGACAGGGATCGCAAATTGAGGATATTTTCTGGAGGCGAGCATCCGTTTCATGATCGCCCTCTTGAGCCATTTGTGATGCCACCAAGGCAAGTGCGCGAGATGCGCCCCCGTGCAAGGCGTGCTTTGATAAGGGCCCAGAAAAAAGAGCAGGCAAACAGGGCAGCAGCAGAATCTGCCAAGGATGAAGAAGATGGTAAAACAGCCAAAGCTGAGATCAAGGCGTAGGCACCTTCCATGTATGTTTGCATACTGCAAATATACCAGATGCAGTTTCTGGAGTATCTTTGTTCCTTAGACCTGTAGCCTGTGGAGTTGAATTGCCCGTAGAACCTGCAAACAAGGAAAAATTGTCCTGAGTTTCTCTTGCTTCTTATTACAGCTTGTAACTCAAACCTTGCTGCGCATTTTCCTCAGAGAAAAATAAGATCTTCTGATGCTTTGTAGCCCTCTGGTCTCAGAATGCAGAAGCTCTTGTGAAACGTATCATGCAACGAAACTTGACTTGCTGGAGGGAATACTCCCAGAAAATATGCAATGTTGTACCATTTATATAAATTCGCATTCAAAAGCTCATGTGGAGACTGGAATGGCGCAGTTTATTGATCAGATGGATAAGCTACTTATAAGAGCTGTTTATTAACCAGACAATTATTAGCACCAGGGATCTTCTCGGCCGTTAGAAGCGCAGATCATGAGGCTAGTCGATGAAGTATGCTATTTTAGACCCAAGACTCCAAGTTGATCATCGACATGGACCACGTCCAGGGCAGGGGCTGCTAGCTGAACGATGATCTGGGCTTGTATTTGGGCTGAGTTGCAGTCACAAATTTATTTCTTTTCATTTCCTGACGAAATGAACAATTTCCCATGCAGGCAACAGAAAGCATGATTCCAGTTGGCAACTTGATGTGCCACGTCGAAGTGATAGACACCAGGAGTGACTGAAAAGAGGAACCCGGCGGATAGAAACGGGAGCACCCAAGAAAAAGGAGCTTAAAACAGAAGAGAAGATACAAACAAGTGGACAAATTTAACCAATCATTGTAGTGTGATGCAACAATCAAAGTTTGCTCCCTAATTCAGGCAACATAGTGTGTTAAGTCCATGGTTACGGATAAGACCCATCAGGGTCTAGTAGGCCTTGGCGGGCCCCGTATGTGGCCGAAAAGGGCCCACGGTGACCAACCAACCATCACCCACTGTTATGTCACCGCCTGGGCCGGGCCCACTTCCCTAAGAACGAGACAGGAAGCAGAAAGGGAAAGTGAAGGCCGGCAGCTACCTAATCCAGCTCGTCCCTACTGATTGGCGCATGATAACAACACTGTCAGTTTCACACTTTCGCTTGCCAACAAACCATACGCCGGGCCAGGGTTATTGGGTTCCTTGCACATGATTTTCAAATCAAAATCAAACTGTGTATAACTGTATATATATTTGAAAATCTCATGGGGAAACCAAGCCTGTCGCTTGTCATGTTTTCCAGTATCAGCAGATAAGATATGTCAGATATCGAATCGACGTCCAATTTAACGGCAAGGCGTCTCATGCAGTTCTTTCTCAACTGAACAAGTAGTCATCCACACAACAAGCGTTTTAAATTCTTGTACCTGACTGGAAGCTTCAGAAGAAAACGTTTCTGACCACCGGATGCAGATAGATAACAGCAAACGGAAGCGGAAGAAAAAAGGATGCAACTTTACGGCGGTGACGAGGTGGAGATAAGCTTGCTTGTCACTTTCCTCGCTCCAATACAATGCTGCTGCCATGTACTTACTCCGGCCAGAGAGGATAAGGAGGAGACGACCCTCAAAGCCACTAGCACTCGTTTGTGAAGCTTGTGCACAAACATCTGCTTCCAATTCCAAATCGGATGATGCCTGCCTGCCTGGGATGGGATGGGATCCGACCAAGTAGTGGTCGCCATCGTGGTAAAGTCCAAGTCTGCGTCGCCAGTGGATTGGAGCTGCGGAGCTGTGTGTGTTTAGCTGGTGGAGACGATATTCCTGAAAGCACACGGACGCCTGATCATAAGAAACTCTGCCTGGCCAAACAACCCAGCCCCCTGCTGCGAACCACCCGATACTGAGAGGTGCCAAATCCTTCCATGTTTCCGTCACCTTTTTACTTACTACCAAACGAAACGAGTTACAGCGATTGATCGCAACAGTGTTGGGCAGCGACAGCACTGAAGAATGTCCTTGTCTCCTCGCTCAGAAATTTTTGTTGTGAGCAATGGACTTTTGCAGGCTCCAACAGCCGGCCAGATTCTACCCGCGATTCATCTCCGAAGTGATGGTCCCAAGCTTCCGAAGTTCCTCTTGTGCAACCAGTAGTACGATTTCTCATTACGGATTTTGAGTTGCCAAATAATATGCAGTTGGGCGGTCCAATCGAAAGTGATGAATCTTATCAGCTACCAACAACTTCCCGTTTGTTTATTGCCGTAGAAGCACTTGTCTCCAGAATCAAGTGGCGAGTGTCGTCCTCTCATTAGCTTGTCATGAGATAAACGAGACTGATTAATCCACGTTAAACTGCTTCTAAAGTAATTTGGTGGTAGTGTTCAGCTCCGTAGGTTAGGCAGAGGATTGGACGGATTGATGGCCTTGATTTTACGGATAATAATGAATTAATAATTATAGAGTTAAAACTGGGAGCCCACGACAACCACTACTGCTAGAATTTGTTTATTTTTTTAAAAAAAAAGAAACCCCTACAAGAATCCAGGAAAAACAGATAAAAGGGTACCGTACTGTTAGAGATGTTTGTTCTTACTACCTACCACTACCAAGAACATGAGAGGGAATCAACAAAGGTGCGATGCGATAGGATGTGTGCGTCGTACTTGACCGGCAGTCAGTACCATCTTGAGTAATCTGCCTTGATATTTATTGATTTACAAGTACGTTCAGCAAGGAGCATGAGCTGCTTCAACACTGATGTTGTTTGGTTCTATGAAATGGAGACTGACCCTGGTGAAATAGAATGTCGTCTGACTTCTGAGCTACGCGAGCAACAGAGGAGCTGAAATTTGCTGTAAGTAACATGACGCCGAAGAAATTTGGAGCAAAGGCGCCCGGGAAAATGTGGAACCTTCTGCCACCTTACCAAACTCCCGGGAAAAATGGTGTGCATGCACAGGTCCCTAGCCGTTCGATCACTCCCTAGTCAAGGCGAGAAACAAGGACTCGTCCCCTCCATTCGTCACGGATCATCATGGACCTCTCTTTCCAGCCATCATCTGCTCCCGTCGCTGGACAGTGGACACTGTATTATGCATTTTTTTGGTGTACGGATCTCTAAATTCCTGTGCATCCTTTTGTCCTTCATGGTGTAGGAGTATTCCAAGGGCAAAGCACAATCTCCCGAGAAGAAAATAATAATAATTAGCAACATGCCGAGAGACAATGACCGCACAAACAAATCCGTGGTTGAATACTTTGATGATCGACGGGCTAGACAGACAAGATCACTCGCCTGCCTACCAAATATTTGCATTGTCATGTTGCATTCCAACGACAAAAAGGCTTCACCTTTCCCTTTCATGCGCCCCTACAAGCCATCCGTTTACCGGCATCTAAGCTCCCCTTGTCCTTTGAAAATAATCCCACCAGCTGCATGCCTGTGGTTTCAGAAGGACAATTCCAGGACTAGCGTACCGCACTGGGCATGTCTATATACAAAGACAGGCACTAGTACGAGAGTCAGTAGGCTGTACTAGTAAATTCGAAGAGTGTTCCGTCAGCAGCCGAATCCGGTAACCAGTTGCGCGTAAACTATGGTCAGCCCTTACGGTTTAGACAGTAACTGAGAGGTGATAGTTGCTTACCAATATGCCAAGAAAGCGGTTTGGAGTGTGCAGCCAGGTCCAGGGTAGCTGAATCAAGGGGACCGGACGGAAGTGGAAACCGCCCTTCAGAAGTCCGGAGATGCGCATGGGCATCGTTGCGGAGTTATGGAGAACTGAATCATTATCGTCTAATAGCATTTGGCAAATTGCATCTTTCTTTTGACCTATACACAATTTTTTTTTCCTGTCATGATGGTGCAGGGTACGTTGAAGCGGCCACGTACTCGTTGCGTCGAAAGTGTTGTAGTATAGATAAGGTGTGTTGAGATCAGTTTGGAAGAAGAATCTGAGAATCAGGCCATCGCAGCAGAGATGGGAGAGGTGGACTGCAAAATGATATACTAGAAACTCTCCCTTTGGAAGACGGGAGACGGGTCGATGGATTATTGCTCGAGGGGAGGCTGGTTCGGTACTCACATGCCGTACCAAGCCTTACAAGTTAAGCATGCCCTTGTTTGGAAGGTGCACGTCAGTGTGTCATGTCGGCAACCGATCTAAATTAATGACAGGTGTCGAACCATCCAATCCTTTGGGGTGCCTGCTGGACCCGTCATGGTCCGGCCGCCGCGACACGACCTCACCCATCCATCCTTCCTTTGCTTCCTCTGCATCTGCGTGCATGGCTTCATCTGCAGAAACTGCTCAAGAGAACAGGCCAAAGAAATATAAGAAAAAAATTAAGAATCATAGCAGCACGTAGCCAATACTGTTGTGACTCAGCAGTTTGTACCAGTGTACACCTCAAAAAAGAAGCCTGTACCAGTGTAGTACACCTCAAAAAAGGAGTCTGTACCCCGCCAATACAGTTGTTCGCGCCAAATTCCCCGCAGTGTTTACGTACGTGATCTGAAGAAGCTCATCCGGCTGGTTTGAATCGATGCCCCGAGTCACTCAACCACACTGCTGACTGCTCCTCATCTGGCTTTGGTAGAAAAAGCAGCAACAGATTCTATAAATGCAGTCCTATCCCAATGTCCCATTCATGGCGCGAGCGCGACTGAACAAAGACAAAGCGGCGGCGCCTGCTTCGAGCAACTTGACGCCGCCCAACCGTGCCAAAGCCGCTGCTTTTTTCGGTCTTTTACGGTAGCCGCATCTCCATTCTTCTCTAATACTGCAAGTTGCCACCGCCTTGTGCCTATGCAACGTCACAAAAGCGAAGGGCTTTACTGTAATACCTAACCTAACTAGCCGGAGATACCACTGTCCTGTTGTCCTCGATGTTTTCTGTCATGACCAATACTGTACTACGTAATAGAGAAGAGCACCATGTGTAGGAGTATGTTTGTACACATATTGAGAACATTCAGAGACATCAGGAGACGTTGGTGACGAGACTGACGAATTTACATAGACCTTTTAGACAGTGATTAATTAATTTACACGAAATGGAAACCTTGTGCAGAGGAAGGTGATCATCTTGAGAGAAGAGAGGATGCAGTGTTTCTGTCAGAGAACGGACTTCATACTTCCATCGGATGAGACCGAAGAATTTACACCAAACTTTTAGACAGTACATATAGTTAATTTACACAAAATGGAAATCTCCTGCAGAGAGGAGAGGAGAAAGCAGGGAGGATTCAGTCTTTACAAACTAGTACGTACGAGAGTAACCACGAGCCAGAACAAATCCTCACCGCTTTCACTCTGCTTCTCATCCTGTATCATATATATCCTCGTCCTAAAAAAAAAAAAAAAAAGCTAAAAGACACTACGAGTACTAACCAACTCCCTATGAAATTAAGTAAACAGCAAAAACCAAAAGAAACAGTGAAACCGGTGTAATTTCTACATTATTCACTTCATCTCGAGGCCTCTGAAGTCGAGCACGCCGATCCTGAGCCCGAGGAAATGCTGTTTGTTGCCGCAGTTGCAGTCCTTGTTGAGCCCAAGGCTGCAGCCGAAGCAGAGCCCGCCGTGCCTGCTCCTGCTCGGGATTGGGATCATCTCCCGCTTCACCACCGGCTTGACGTCCCCCTGCTCCTGGAACGGCGGGGACGGCGGGCTGATGCAGAGGTCCAGGTTGAGGTCAGGGCACCTTGTTGTTGTTGTTGTTATTGGCGATAGCGATAGCGATGGCGACGGGGGCGATGGCTTGATCATCATGATTGCCGCCGTGTCGTCGAGACGAGTAGGGGCGGCGTTGTTTACGATGGGGCGGTGCGTGACGGGGTCGATCCCTTTCCCGACGAGCTTCCTCCGGATATGCGTGTTCCAGTAGTTCTTGATCTCGTTGTCGGTGCGGCCCGGGAGGCGCGCGGCGATGAGGGACCACTTGTTGCCGAGCAGGGCGTGGAGCTTGACGATGAGGTCGTCCTCGTCGGCGGTGAAGTTGCCGCGCTTGAGGTCGGGGCGGAGGTAGTTGATCCAGCGGAGGCGGCAGCTCTTGCCGCACCGGAGGAGGCCCGCGGCCTTGGGGAGCGAGCGCCAGCAGCCCTCGCCGTGGGCCCGGATGTAGGACACCAGGCGCTCGTCTTCCTCCTTGGTCCACGCGCCCTTGTTCGTGTGCGCCTTCTCGCAGCACGGAGAACGGCCCATCGGAGCTGCTGAGTTGGTGATGTATGGAGTATGGGAGTGGGGTGGTTGTGGTTGGGATTGGTGGAGCGATGGATGGATGGATCGGAGGACCAGAAGAGAAGAGAGGAGAAGAGCGGCGGGCGGCTCGGTTAGCGCGGGGGGAATTTATAGACGGTTGGTTGGTTGGTTGGTTGATGGTGGGTGGAGCGAGAAGAAGATGGGTTGGTTGGTTAATGGTTTTAGCTGGGTTGGGTTGCTGCTGGTGGTGTGGTAGGCAAAGGGCACAGACAGAGAGAAGAAGAAGACGGCGAGGACGGCGTGACACGATGGGGACCTGGCCTGACCGCATCTTCATCTCGCCGGCCGCGCGGGTTTCCCGTCGGGATCAAAGGAGTACCGGGTTGGTTGGTTACGATCCCTCGAGGTACTAGTAACGAGTGGTAGGTGCAAAGTGAGACCAGGCTACGAGGAAGGCGCCGTGGCATCTCTCTCGCGCCCACACGTGCCCGCTCACCCAACCTTTCTCTCTCTCTTTTTTTTGGGGGGTACATTTTCACGTTCGTTCCGTCTTGTCGATCTCGGTAAAACGGAACAGCGCAGTAAAAAGACAGATTCTACTTGCTCTGCTCACGGAACAAATGCCTTTGCGTTTGCGCCCATGAGTGTTGTGTGAAGAACCGAGGAGCGACGGGACTGACCGAAAGCAGACCAGCGTTCCTCTGCAGGTAGTACGTACAGTGGTGGACATTGAAGGACCTGGTTCAAATAATGCTGTGGAAGTGGTCGTGTTTACCATGGGCTAAACACACAAGTTGACTCTTGAGGCCCTACCGGATCCTCCCTCTCTTTCTGTGCATTGTGCAATGCATTACGTATAAACGTTGCTAGTACATATCCGCCGTGATGGATGCACCACGTCAACTTCACCATAGATTATACTAACAAAACACACAACAGAATTTGGATCAGGGTTCTATTACTATTACAGTACTCAACACACAAAGCTTCGATTACTTTTTACCGCACAGTACAAAATAATGATTCGCTTTGGTAGTAGAAAATTTACGAAACGAATGCTTGCGTCGCGCTGAAGAGTGTTCAATGGGAGAACCGGGAAGCGACGGTCGTGGGCCGAAACCAGAGCAGTCCGGATACAGTGGGCAATGCGATGCCCGGGTTAACATACTGTCATGATCATCGTATTTAGCACGAGCTAACAACCAACATGACAACACGTAAGTTTGACACTTGATACCAGCGGTACCCGCGATCCTCTCTTTTCTTTCCATTTTCCGGACGGTGCTGTTCGAAGAAGGCATTATAAACGTTGGCTGCCGCATATCTGCTGCGATGCGCCATGTCAAATCAGGACATGTTTGTTTATACAAACACACAACAGAATTTGGATCGGATTTGTACTCGACACACAGATTCCATGCTCGTCTAATTTGGTCAATGCTAAATTAATAAAAGCCCCACCAAACTCCTCTTCGTTACATACTACAAGGGATTCCACCAAAACTCTTTTTTTTTTTTTTAATTCCACACGTTTGGTTTCCTCATCTTTTAGTGTTTTGTGAAACAACGGGCCCGTGTAACTGATCTATCAAGCTTTAATCTTCTAGAAGATATATATGCTGGGTAGGTCAACAGCTGATGCTTCTCAAAGCTTATTTTCATAACAGCAAGCACTAACCAGCCTTAATTAGGACTCTTCAACATATGTGACATTCTTATGTCAGGTAAAATGGATACTGGAAAGGAACCATTGGCCGGCTAAATAGTCGTCAGAAACGGCCTGTTCCCCGGCCTCGGCCTGCAGCGCTGCGCCGCCGGCGTCCAGCGACTCGCGCTCGAAGCTTCCCTTGTTGCTGTCTACTTATACCAAACACATTCTCTCCCAGGCGTTCAAGAAACAGGAATCTTCTTGAGGCAGGTCCCAGGTCTGGTCCTCGCCAACACGACTTCGAACCAAAACCGTTCCATGCGCACATTCCACACCATGACCTTGAAAATTCAGCCTTATACGTACGATCCAAAAAATCTTCACCAGGACATGGGTGATGAACTAGTGTTGTCCATGTCCTCGCATAAACGTGAACTGGAAGCCGGTCGCCTTCCAAAATACCAGAGACGACTTTGGCAGCCTCTGAAACTGTATGACTAGACATAGTAATATGGAGACTCACTCAACAAAACAATGTAGTATTATATTTAGGTAGTTTCAAAACAGAGGCAGGCTGATTGGGAAGTCAACAAAAACGTGATGGTTATTCATGGATCGTGCTGCGTATCGGCTAGATGGATGATGTCCTTGACTCGGTATTTTTTCGGGCAGTATATAAACAGGTATAGCCGCCGGTTTTAATTTTATCCACGGCCTGATGTTTGGACAGGTACTCTGGTTGGTGAGTCGGTCCAGAGCCATCCAACTGCAACTTCTAATCGTGTTTATCACGGAACAATGATGTCGTTAAGCACAAAATTATCTTGGCGTGTATCGGTTAACCTTGTTGTCACTACTCTTGACCAACTCCTCATCAGTTACCTAGCAGCCATCCTTCCAAATTACTACATTATCAGAGACCGTGTGTTCTCTTTCGATCGCATCATGTGATCGGTACTAAAACTGTATAAAAAGGGAAACCTGGAGCGTTATATAATACTACTTTGCCTTGTTCAGACAGGAAACTCTCTCAGACAGGTTAATGCACCTGGGGTCAGCAATCCTGATATAGCACTGCTCTAGTTTGTAAATAACTTTCAGGTCTTTCATATGATCCATCGGTTGCACATGTTTCCTATCATCTATTTTGAATAATTGCTCCGACTGTTGAGATGTGTGAGGAAGCTTACTAAATCCAAACCCCCTCAAAGTTGCATAAAACTTCGAAACACAGTCAAGGTTTGGTTGCAACTACTTACATCTTTGAGTGCAAAAGATATAGTATGTTCAACTTCTGTTGTTCAAATATTTCTGCATGGAGGCAGAAACATAGCCCAACAAGCAATCCTATGACATGTCAAATTTACTTCAGGATTGGTTGAATAATTTCGTGCCTAAAATCAACTGCTACGTCAGCACTGTCTGCTATAACAGCACGCCAGTTCGTCTCTGCGCTATTTAAACATTGTGTCCAGGCGAACAGATAATGCACGGCACAGACAACATGACAACTAAAAAACAGTGTATATGATGACAAAACTTTATTTCCTCTTCCACGTAGATGTTTGAAATGCGATAAGGTACAGGCTACACATTGACTGCAAGTAACCTCAACGGTAGGCTATGCCGTCTCGCATATTATTGTCACTGAAATATTCATGACTGACATACAGTGTGAACATGAAAGGAGTGTGCGTAAGAATTGTCATAATTTCCTGTGATAATGCTGCAATACCTCACTGCTAGGATTCTGTTATTTGATCTTCATACTTACTAAGTGAATCCAAATGATGAATAACATAGCAATCTACTTGGTCTTCTTGGAAGCCTCGTATAAGTAGCCCGCAATAACTACCGCCGCAGCAACTGCTATCCCGAAGGCACTCTGTGCAAGTACAGCACCAGTTGGAAGATCTGATTTTGCAGGGCCGCTGCTGCGAGGTGTGAAGCCAAGCTCCGAGAGTTTCTTGTGTGACTCAGCATAGTCTTTGAAGAAAGCATCTTCATCCTGTAGTTTGAACAAAGTCACGTTTGTGAATCAGTGGGTCTGATGCTTGCATTCCCATTACAAATAAAGAATATCACAAGTCCTGTGACCTTTGCATAAAGCTCCACATAACGCCTAAATTCAGGATCCGTCAACAGCGCCTTATCAGTAGGGAGCTGCAGAAGCCCCTCTGATTCCCCCTTCAACAGTTCACTGCAGTGATATAAACGTTATTTTATAGTGGCACTAGTTTACTGTATGGAGTCTAGTCTCCAGAACCAGTAGAAAATTTGCCTTTGCATTCCACTTACAGGAAGTATGAGTTATCAAACTTAAGAGGCTCCTTTGTCCAGGCACCATCGAATCCAGACCTCTCAGGATGAGCCTTTCCCTAAAAGAACAAGCAAAAACATTAAGAGAATGAGCTTGTCAACATATCAGTACTTCAGAGAATAAAAACAACATACCAGAGTGTGGCCACCAGATAGAGCTACAATATCTTTGTCTGTTAAGCCCATCCGATAAAAGATGTCCCTCAGGTGTGGTGCTCCTATTCATCCATAGATGTATAAAAAACAACAGATATACATCAGCAACCCACAACATAAATGATTAAATGACAAGTATCAAATAATATTCATAGATGCCAAAATAGAAACATGTAGTCCTCAGTCCTCACACCTAACAAAATACGAGTTATATGGAGAAAGAAAATAGCATGCCATGAATGGAAAATCTTATTTATGTTACTCATCATTTCAGAGCAAGGAAATCATGCAGCTAACATGGATCCCAGATACATGTTACAGTTTCACGCCATGACGCAAGTACACCCCTATCTCATCCTCCTCACACACATGCAAGCAAGCACAAGTACACACATCACATAGTTTTGCAAAAAATAAATTCCAATGACAAAAAGGTCTGCATAACATATGGAATAATAAAAGGTATAGGATCAGTCAACAGCGTTCCATCGAAGGGGCTCTGATAAGCCCAAATGCACAGGCCAGAGATGAGCATGAGAAATGCTGACAAATCTCAACATTCCACTGGATTTATACTTGACAAAGCTTCCAAAGCAAATGATGAAAACATTGACCAACACGAGAAACAATGGTCAGTAACTACCTTTCTTAGCATCCGGTAGACGCCCTTCACGGGGGCACACTGATGAATCCTGATTCATGTAAAGCAATGAAACAGTGAGCATCAGAAACTAGGCTTCCATTTACAATTCATACAGGATATTATTTCACATACACGTCTGCCAGGAACAAACTCAACGGTTGGGCCCCCGGTCACTTCAACTGCAACCACTCCAGCAAGCTGTGAGAAAATTCAAGCACTTTAGCATTTATATCGAATAGATGGATAGTATCACACTCATTCCTTCTCAGCATGATACAAAAGCTTAAAATGACAAGAAAAAACAAGCCAGATATTCTACAAGAGAAAATTCAATGTATTGCCAAATTACCTGGTAAAGGTCTGCGTATGTTATCCTCGGATTCCTTGCTTTGATGGGCTCTAATGGAATGCATCAAACTTATTTACTTCAGCATGAATAAACAAAGAATATGATAATGATAAAAGGGAAAAAATAAAACAGGTAAATCGCCATCGTTGTATGATTTACACATAAAGCAGTTCTAAGTACTCATTGTCGCACATACATCATGTAACCATGTGACAAGGCACAGAACTACAAATCCCTAGTTTTAAGTGAATAGCTAGCCAGCAATTCTCCTTCTCCGAGCTTACTATCACAAAATTAAATGACATCAAAATTCTGAATTATATACTTGTAATGTGATTAAAAGATAATAACAGAAGCCCATAACCAAGAACAAGGATTTTCAATTGTGAAATTGAAACTAGAAACATTGCAGGAGCTGTTAAGGCTTGTAAGGAACAACTAATATTGCATAAGCAAGAGCATAAATGATTTGCATACCAAGGAGATCAAGAGCAATCTTTAAACCAGCATTTGCACCATGGCTGTGCTCTTCCTCAAATCTAATAGAACCATTTGCGCCACCAGTTTTGGTGTTCACGTCATACGTTCCAGCATCATGCCATCTGCAAGTGAGAGCAATGTAGCTAAGTCCCTGGTATCAAAGAGAGCAGACTCATGTATGGCTAATCAATAATAATCAATCTATTTTTCTAGATAATGCAGAAAATGGATGTCAAAATACAAACTAAACTAACCATTAGTTCGGAACCAAATGCATCCAAACAAACAAGTTGTCATATCTGTTGAAGTCGTCCTTTGCAAAATTGTGCTTAAATGAAGTTTATCAAGGGGTATTCCTAAGTACGCAACATTTATTTTATTCTAGTGAAGGATCAAACTGTCTATCAGCAACTACTCGCAAGTAACATAAATCCTAAGTAGCAAATCAAATCTTATGCCCTATAAGAGTACATAAAAGCACTGAACCTCTAGCACTCCAGATAATTCAAATATACTTTTAGGGGGAGCCCCATAGGAGGCGGAAGTTGTAATTTGAATTTGAATGAAATGAATAAAACCAGGGGGCCGTTGACACTCTCACACGCAACCTGTTCGACAAATTGCCTCGTTGAAACGCCAAAACCAAATGTATACAGCGAAAGCACAGATCACAGATGAATTCAACAGCACGAAATCAGCTCGTAAATCACACGAGAGATTAGGCTGAACCGTCAATCACGAGCGCAGCAAGCAAGCGCGTCAGCATACCTAGCATAAGCGGGTCGCTGACGGCTGATCAGAACCAGCAGCGCACGCACGAGCAAAGGAAAGCAATTCGTAGCAGGGGAGGAGGCAGGGAGCAGGCGAGTGAGGAGGGTGCGTACGCGAGACGGAGCATGATGGGCGCGCATCCCTTGTTGGAGATGAGGGCGCGAAGGTCGCGGCGCGCCCTGTCGACCTGGCGCAGGTACTCGGCGTCGACCACCGGAGCCGCCATCGCGGGGAAGCCCTGGAGATCGGAGAGCGGGAGCGGGAGCGGGCTGAAGCGTGCGTGCGAACTGCGAAGATTGGAGGGGGCGGAGAAGACAAAGGAAGATAGCGTGAGCGACTGACTGGTCTCGGATCGCCGGCGCCAACCAACCAGTGGTCGCCTCCTCTCCTTCACGCCACATCGGGCGGCAGTCAGGTACGTTTACGTCTGCAGCCATTGCAGTATGGGCCACGCAGGGCCCACGGATCAGTGATAGGTCACGGGCCCAATTAGACTCGAGAGTTACCCGCTGCAGAGTTGGGCTACGTACCAGCCCAGTAAGACCACCTGAATCTAAATGGCCGCCGGCCTTTACAGACAGAATTGCGGCCCAGGTGGATTTGACCGCAACCGTTCAGAAATTCTCATTTCCATGGCAATGTTTGTCAGTCAAAGCACACACAAATGGCAAGACTCACAACCCAAATCAAGTCTCTTAATTTCCTTCCATTTTATCAAAAAAAACAAATCCTTCCATTTAATCAGTTCATGGCATGCAGCTGGGCGCAGGCATTGCTTGCCCGTTCTGAATTCCTTCTGGTCTCCGAACGGTTCAGTCGTCACAAACCGCCAGGAAAGAAGAAACCGTGCTGCCTGGTGGTCTGGTCGTGGGTCCCTCCGTTCCCGCGCGGCCACTCGCCTCCCGCCACGGCCTCCGCGCCGCTCCTATTTCAGGATCGCTCCTACCTCGCGGCCTCTTCTAGCTTCTCTCCCCCACCTACGCGTGTGCACCCTTTCCCCCTCCGCCGCCGCCATGCCCCTCCGCGTCCGGCTCGCCGCCGCGGCGCTAATCCTCGCCGTCGCCGCGCTCGCCACCACCGGCGCCGTCGCCAAGTACGAGCTCACCAAGAACGGCACCGTCATCACCTACGACCGCCGCTCGCTCATGATCGACGGCCGCAGGGAGATCTTCTTCTCCGGGTCCATCCACTACACGCGGAGCCCGCCCGACCAGTGGCCTGACCTCATCGCCAAGGCCAAGGAGGGCGGACTCAACGTCGTCGAGACCTACGTCTTCTGGAACATCCACGAGCCGGAGAAGGGTGTCGTGAGTAGTTACTAATATCAACTCCATTTCTTCGATCCCTTTCTTTTGATTTAGATCCCTCCTCTTCTTTTGATGTCTTACACATTCGGTTAATAAACTGGTTTCATTCACCCAGTACAACTTCGAAGGGAGATACGACATCATCAAGTTCTTCAAGCTCATCCAGGACAACGACATGTACGCCATGGTCCGGATCGGGCCCTTCGTCCAGGCGGAATGGAACCACGGGTTTGTTTGTTTGTTTGTTTGTTTGTGTGCCTTCATTACCCGCATCTCATCCCCTTTCTGCTCCACCATTTCGTTACATTACCATTTCTTTCCTTTCTCTAGTCGTTCTCTGTAATGATCGCCACCCATTTCTTTTTTTTTTTTTTGCCACCCATTTCTTTGCAGAGGCCTGCCGTACTGGCTTAGGGAGGTCCCTGACATTGTCTTCCGGACCAACAACGAGCCATTCAAGGTGACGATCTGATGATGGACCAAATAAAATTTTGATTTGTCGTTTCAAGTTTCAGAATGAGGATGTCTGAATCTAAAAAAAAAAAAGAAAAAAAAAGAATAAGGATGTCTGAATTTTTCTTTGGTATATGAATCCTGTACTGGTTGCAGATGCACATGGAGAAGTTCGTGAACCTCGTTGTGAAAAAGCTCAAGGATGCCAACCTGTTTGCATCGCAAGGAGGACCCATCATTCTTTCACAGGTGGGTGGATGATTCAGACACAGATACTCGTCTGTTTCTTGCCCTGCTGGTTGCGTACTGAACCAAGTTGACATGCTTCCCCTGAATCTGTGTAATAGATTGAGAATGAGTACCAGCACTTGGAAGTGGCGTTCAAGGAGGAGGGCAGCAAGTACATCAAATGGGCAGCCCAGATGGCCATCAAGACCGACACCGGCGTGCCGTGGATCATGTGCAAGCAGACCAAAGCTCCTGGTGAAGTGGTAACTTGGATTTATCGCGATCAAACATGCATGTTGCATGTTCTTCCGTTATTATCATCCAGAGGCGGTTTATGCAAGATTTGCCTGCTGATTTGTTTTCTTTATTTAGATCCCTACCTGCAACGGGAGGAATTGTGGAGACACATGGCCAGGTCCACTTAACAAGACCAAGCCACTCTTGTGGACTGAAAACTGGACTGCACAGTAAATATTTTTCTCCCCTTGTAGCTTAGCAATGCATTTTGTCCTGCCTGTTCAACAATATAGTTCTCTGCTCATGTCGACGTAATCTTCATTGAGACTATTCCAGACGTAGACTGAAACTGAACTCTTTGGGTCGCTTGCTGCATACAGGTACAGAGTGTTCGGTGATCCACCGTCGCAGCGTTCGGCCGAGGACATTGCCTTCGCCGTGGTGCGCTTCTTCTCCGTGGGCGGTACTATGACAAACTATTACATGGTATTCCGGAGTAGTACAACCTTCATATCGTATAATAGTACTAAGAGTAAAAATAACATTGCAAGAAAAAAAGGGAAAGTTATTTCCATTCTGATACGATGAGACTCTGTTTCTTATACATGTCTGATGAATTTGTCAACAGTACCATGGGGGCACAAACTTTGGAAGGACAGGTGCTTCCTTTGTGATGCCTAGGTACTATGACGAGGCGCCTCTGGACGAATTCGGTATGACCAATATAGCCTACGAATTCCTTCCTGTCCATGCATGTTGTTGTGAAGAAGAGCAAATAATCTTGAGTCGGCGGTCACGAAATGATGAAGCCTTTGCAATGTTAATAATCAGGGCTGTACAAGGAGCCGAAATGGGGCCACCTGAGGGACCTTCACCAGGCGCTGCGTCTGTGCAAGAAGGCCCTTCTTTGGGGCACGGCGACGACGCAGCCATTGGTGGAGAACGTGGAGGCTCGCGTGTTCGAGATGCCGGAGCAGAAGGTGTGCGTGGCGTTCCTGTCCAACCACCACACCAAGGACGACACGACGGTGACGTTCCGCGGGCAGAAGTACTTCGTGCCGCGCCACTCCATCAGCATCCTCCCGGACTGCAAGACCGTCGTCTTCAGCACGCAGCACGTAATTAATTATGTCCATCCAATGCAAGCTCGTGTTATAGTATATGGATAGCAGCAGCACATGTATATTGAATTGTGTGTGAAAAACAAACAAATCAAATCAAATCAAATCAAATGAAACAGGTGAACGCGCAGCACAACCAGCGTACGTTCCACTTCGCGGACCAGACGGTGCAGAACAACGTGTGGGAGATGTTCAGCGAGGAGCAGATCCCCAAGTACAAGCAGGCCAACATCCGGACCCCTCGGCCGCTGGAGCACTACAACCTGAGCAAGGACAAGTCGGACTACGTGTGGTACACCACCAGCTTCCGTCTGGAGGCCGACGACCTGCCGTTCCGCCGCGACATCAAGCCGGTGCTCGAGGTCGCCAGCCATGGCCACGCCACCGTCGCCTTCGTCAACGACGTCTTCGTAGGTATCATTCATTTTCTTGTGCTGATCTGATGGTTAATAGTTAATTGGTTTCCCTTCACTTGTTCTACTACTACAATAAACTCATGATCCATGAACTTGTAGGATGTGGGCACGGTACCAAGATGAACAAGGCGTTTTTGCTCCAGAAGCCCATGGATTTGAAGAAGGGCGTGAACCACATCGCCATCCTGGCCACCACGCTGGGCATGCAGGACAGCGGCGCGTACCTGGAGAAGCGTCAGGCCGGCGTGAACCTGGTGCAGATCCAGGGCCTGAACGCGGGCACGCTGGACCTGACGGGCAACGGTTGGGGCCACATCGTGGGCCTGGTGGGCGAGGAGAAGCAGATCTACACGGACAAGGGCATGGGCAGCGTGGGCTGGAAGCCCGCGGTGTTCGACCGTCCGCTGACCTGGTACAAGCGCCGGTTCGACATGCCGTCGGGCGACGACCCCGTGGTGATCGACATGAGCCCGATGGGTAAGGGGTTCCTGTTCGTGAACGGCGAGGGCCTGGGCCGGTACTGGATCTCGTACAAGCACGCGCTGGGCCGGCCGTCGCAGCACCTCTACCACGTGCCGCGCTCCTTCCTCAAGGAGAAGGGCAACTCGCTGGTGCTGTTCGAGGAGGAAGGCGGGAAACCCGACGCGATCATGGTGCTGACCGTGAAGCGCGACAACGTGTGCACCTTCATGTCGGAGAACAACCCGGCGCACATCCGGTCGTGGGAGCGCAAGGACAGCCAGCTGACGGCGGTGGTGGCCGGCGACGACCTCAAGCCGAGCGCCGTGCTGTCGTGCCCGCCCAAGAAGACCATCCAGCAGGTCGTCTTCGCCAGCTTCGGCAACCCGCTCGGGATCTGCGGAAACTACACGGTCGGCAGCTGCCACGCGACGCGGGCGCAGGAGGTGGTGGAGAAGGAGTGCGTCGGAAAGCAGAGCTGCACGCTCGACGTCTCGCACGAAGCATACGGCGCCGACCCCAAATGCCCCGGCACCACCGGAACGCTCGCCGTCCAGGCAAAGTGCTCCAAGAGGCCCACGCCCAACGCCGCCGCAGCGCAATAATTCAATCCATGCATCTTCCTTCCTCTCTCTGCCTTTCTAATTGGTACATGCATGCGTTGTGATCATCTATCTCTTCATTTCCACCCCACTCCAGACGCTGTACCAGTACATGATGGTGATCATCTTGTTGGAATTGGAACCAACATCACAATAGCTCGCTCCTTCATCTTGCTTCATCCTGTTGTACTCTAGGAATAGAGATTGTTCAATTTGCTGAGCAAACACATTAATTAATTTGGTGAACAATAATAATGAATACAACAGCCTAGTGCACACACTGACTACTTCTTAACTCCGAGTTTAATATATAGGCCCTTTCTATTGTCCATTACATATGCAGTAGGGGAAAATTATGAACATTCAAATCTATTTAGGGTCTAGTATATTATTGGGCTTAATCGATCACGGTGGCGTGTGAACCATTGATCAAAATTGTAATCATGGGCACGTGCTGATTATTTATTTAGGACTTATTTTCAGTACAACGGTAAAAATGATTTTTACTGGTTCATCAGAACGATTGGTTCTATGGACTATGGGTGAAGCAGCGGCAACTTATTGAGCTAAGTTGTGTTTTGATTTCTATTAATGTGCTTAACACTGGTGATGATATCCTGAGTGTTTTGCGGAAATTGGAAGAGGTCCAGCCTAAGGCGCCAATGTCCCGGCTTGTCTCGGAAGTTTGTCTCGGTGAATCCTGATGAGTACTTGATTGTCGGTGCTGAACTTCATATTGTCGTACCGAAGGGCCTTTGTGAGTTGTGAGGCCAGCAGCATAGCCTTGGTCTCCACTTGTAGAGGCGAAGCGCAGTCTCTTGTTGTGGCTTGAACATTAACTACCGGGGTGATTGGTCCGGAGGTGTTGAAGAAGATGACTCCAATACCCACCTGGTCATGCAGTCCTGGCTGTGGAGGGCAAGCTGCATGTACTCTCAAATGTAACCATCTAGCACACCAAAACTGGTGCCCTGTGTTGGAGGCAGGCACTGGAGAGTTTTCCTTGGGGTGTTTACACCCCAGTGTCTGTAATCTGTCGTTGATGGAATATAGTCATTTCTTGTCAAAAAAAAAAAAAAAAAAAAAAAAAAAAAAAAAAAAAAACTGGCCAGCAGTTTTGCCACCATCTCTTATTTCCAGGAACCATTCGAGCCTAAAGACGAAGCGCACAACTATGTAAATTCTGAGAACGTCAGTCCAAAATCAAAACCAAAAAAAGATCGGGCGCTTACTCGCACCAGTTCGCTAGCAGATTCAACCTGAACAGTGGAGAGCACGGGCGACAGACCAATTAGAAATCAATTATACACGGGACAAAACAGCTCGTGTGGGGCATTCCTACTCTGGATTTGACCCTCCTCTAGTGAGACTCCGGACAGCTAACTTTAATCAATCAACCACAGAAGAGAGAGAGAATCAAAAGCACCAATGAAGAACACAACCAATTTTTGGCACTAGTGCTATGTTCCCATATTCTTCTTCTGGAACAAATCTTACAACAATATGCACCTCAGCAGTAATAGACTACACCATGGTAATGTTCAACAGCTTAAAATATCTCGGTATTATTAAGACACGGGAACAACAGTCTGGAGAAAATCATAGAGCGATCAGAGCATAGATCTAGATTAGGAGAGAGCAGCAGGACAAGACAAGAGGCTAGGCAGAACTAGTTTCCAAGCTTCCAATGTTGGCTTAGGACGATTTCTCGGAAACAAGTTTGTCAATAAGTTCAGCAGCGTCTTCAACCGTAGCAATTGTCTGTGCACTTGACTCTTCCACGCTGATCCCGAACTCCTCCTCAAGGCCCATCACAATCTCAACCTGCAAAAGATCCAGAAAAAAAGTTGTGTAACACATTGGGAAAAAGATTGGAAGCAAAGCAAGCCCTACACAAACCGAGTTATAGATGCACAACTCATGATTCTAAGCAGACCATTCAACATGCAACAATTACTTTTAATTCAAGCATGTGTTCAAGGTTAAGTGTCATATTTCTAGTAGAGTTTACATTGAGGTCTTTGAGGACAAAGGATTCTTCCTACAGGCTATATAGAAACATGAACAATGGAGTGAGGGCCTCCGGTATTAATGGATGTATAGGACAGCTCATTTACTTCAGACTTCTGATCTCAACCAGATTTTCTAAAAGTGAAGTAAAATAGTGCAGGATGAGTATAAAAAGCAAAGGAGTGTTTGGTGTATACAAGGGATCCCAAATCAAGTTATTGATGCAGTTCAAACATGCAACAAGGCCTTTCAATTCAAGTACGAGTTCAAGGTTACATTAAGGCCTTTAAGGACAAAGAATTATTCCTACAGGCTAAAGAAACATGAACAGTACAGTGGAGGGATATAACACTCCAGTAATTAATGGATGTACAGCTCATTTACTTCAGACGTCTGATCTCAACCAGATTTTCTAAAAGTAAAGTATGAGTGCAGGATGAGTATAAAAAGCAAAGGAGTGTTTGGTGCATATAAGGTATCCCAAACCCTTTAAGACCACACCAAAATTTTCAGATAACAAAAATAAAGGAAAATCAAGTTACACAAAGCTAGGAAGTAATAGATCCTGAGTTCCTGACACAACAATACATTTGTATTCCAGAACTGAACCCATTAGAGCAAGATGCAAAACATGGTCGACAAAAGGTATTGATGGTAGGATTACCGTATCCAGTGAATCAGCACCAAGTTCAGAGAACTTAGATGCACCAGAAACTTCTGCATCCTCAGCAAGAGCGAGCTGCTTCTTCACAATTCCACAAACCTTGTCAACTGTATCTTTTTTAGCCTGTCAGAATGCATGCCATATGGTTACTGAATACGGAGTGTTGTTAAAATTGAAGAGAATGCTTATCTTACAAAATCAGGTACAAGCAACTAGACCAAAAATAGAATAGAATTAAATAACTATATGCTAATCTTATAGAGATAATAAAAGAAAAAAAATGAAGCCAAAATTAATATATCCATAATTAGCTTTGTCACAGGAAAACAATATTTCAGTTTTTATAACTGTACCAAGGGAAAGGAAACTCACAGCGCAGGAAACAGCAAATCTCATGGGCACCGGCTGCAGGCGAAGGAACGCATTGCCCTTCATGGCAGGTGAGAAAGAGAGGGAGTTCACATTGATTGCCTGCAACCGAAAGCACAAACTTCTTACTGAGAAAATAAAACTAATGTATTGTGTTAGCTGAATAAAAGCATATATGAATTACTATAGACATTAGTGATCTGTACTGGGATTTACTGTCCATTTGGTGTATCATTTCTAACATATATAAAGACTAAACTGATCCACTCAGGGGAAGGGGAGAGCAGGCAGGCACAATTATTATTTGTTTATGATTGACTGGGCATTGTGTACACGATATCAGCGAGATAGAAACATAATCATACATTTATGTAAAAGAAAATCTACTAAATCAACGAAGTCGTTTTTCAACAATGTTTGCTTCCTACTGCTACAACAAATTTTTTTTTCTCCCACTAGAAACTTGTTTGCTGAAACAGTACAATCAGAGAGAAGTAGAGATTTAACTCCAACAGCTCCAGTGGAGTGTTCCATATAATCTATGTAGTGCAACTAAAAGTGCAGATCCGCCGTGTCCCGCTTTTGAAACGGCGTTTCAGATTCGCATAAAAGCGGCTTTTCGCATCGTCGAGCCAAAAAAAAGGACTCGTCCAGTGAGAAGGACACCAAACACATCGCCAGTTGGTACTCGAATGAACAGGAGATCACAGTAAGGAAACGTCACTACGGGAGCAGCACAGGTCCAAGCTGCCTGTCGAAGAGATGGGAACTAAACTAGCCGAGATCACGGTGACTGTGACTCTGTGAGGCGAGAAATAAGAAAAGCCTTAAACCCCAGCCACATAAACTGCTACGGGCGCGCGCATGTCGCAGTCGCGCACAGACGGATTCGATCCGGCGACCAACCGGAGGACGCGAGGTGGCGGCGGATCTGACGGGGGCGAGATTACCTTGACGGGCCTGGCGAAGGAGAGGGCGGATCCGGCGATGGAGGCCATGGTGACGGACACGAGGGAAGGGAAGGGAAGGGAAGGGAAGGGAAGGCGGCGAGCGCGAAGAGCGTGACAGCGATGGGGAAGGGAAGGGAAGGGAAGGAAGGTGGCTGGGTAGGTCGGACCGCGCGGCCAAGGTTTTTATACGCGGAGCGGAGGATGGCGACGCCGCCGGTCCGCGCGGGCCTCGGGCGTATCGACGCCCGGCTGGGTCCGCAAGGCCACTCGGTCCCACCTCGCAGGGGCCGTTGGGTGGTGGGGTGTTGGCCGTGATGACTGACGAATGATTGACGATGATCCTCGCCCGAGGAATGGAGACGAAGGGGCCCAGTGAGGACGAGGTCGGCCCATAAGCCATAACGTGCTATAGCATGTCGGCCTTGGGGCCCATATTTCATAGAACAGTAACTCCGTCTTGTTGCGTTAACTGCTGGCCCATCAACGGCTACCGTACTAGTGTTGATGAACAGCGTATTGTAATTATGCTAAAAAAAAACAACGTATTGTAATTTTTTATATTTATGTAAGAAAACAAGAGGGATAATATTGATGTTTTCTTGGCGCCTGATGAATCACAAGAATATACAAGTATAAACAGAGTTGTGGCGTTGTTTATTACTTCTAGGTGTTGTGTGAGCGTGTGATCTGGTACGTTGTCGGTCATGCAGTTTTCGTGACGGATTGTGTCAGTAGTCAGTCGGTGTCCGATCAGATCAGCCGCAACAAGGCGCATGAGTGTTATCGGCGCTGCCGACCGATCGACTTGCCAGCGCATTTGAAAATTGAAAGTTGAAAAATGAAATTAGGTAGACAAACACGGAGACAGGCCCTGCCTGATCAGAACTGAAGAACAGCTGCAGTAGTGTATTTACAGTTGCATGCGTGTCAGACCTTGATCACAGATTAGCGGGCATTACACCGGCCCACGACGCATTCATAAATCTCGCACATGCATGCCCTGCAACGACGACGACGACCTACTAGAAAGGTTTGGTTGTTTGGCCGCCGTTGCCCGTTGGCAGCTACACGTACGGTCGACGGCGATACGTACAAAATATACAGACGATACAGCAATGCAATATGTGTGGGCATGTAACTTTCCCTGAAGCCATGGCTGGTCATTTTCGGATCAGTTAGGTTCATCAGCTTTGCGTGCACATGTGCCACATGAGGCGCAAGCGGTGCTCCACGTTTTCTTGTGACTCCGGCGACGTATACATACGCAGCACTGCAGGCCCATACTAGTAGTAGCACACGCGCGATACGGCTGCGGCGAGCACGTACAAGTGTACTTGCAAGTAGGCAGCAGGGGCACGTGGTAGCCATGAATATGATTAACGCGCTCTTGTACTGGACTGTGTTTTTAACGGTAGTCCACGGTACGGTGCAGCTGTTCTTGTTCGCTGTCCACGGCGTGCATGTCAGACGATTGTTGAGCCATGTTTGTCGGGGCCAGGCAGCTTTCTTCCAGGCCCAATCGCAAAGACGCACAGCGGCCTGGCAGGCCGGTCAGGTATCGCGACGAGATTGTTAGGCCATCTTTGCACCGGCCCGGTCCAGTGGAGGAGGGAAGGCGCACGTGTCAGGCGCGCTACAATAGACAAGTCAGTGACCTCGCTCGCACTCGCAGAGAGCATTCTCGTTCGTTGCACGACCGGACTCCCATTCCATTCCCCTATTCCAACCGCTACAACCGGAAGAAGCAGAGAATCCCAATGGAGACGGAGCAGCGACGAGGAGAAATCGAGCAGCTCCTCGTGCCACCGGCGAAGAAGAAGAAGACCAACGGCGGCGTGGCCACCGCGGGTGCTTGCCTCTGTCCCATCGCCGCCGCCGCCACATCACCTCTGGTGACGCCGCCGCCGGCCGCCTCTTCCGCTTCGGCTCGCCAGGCGCTGGAGCAGGAGGTGCTGGCCCGCGCCGACTTTCTGCCGCAGCTGCAGGGCGGCGGCGGCGGCGACCGGCGCAGGGAGCGGCGGATGCGGAACCGGGCGTCGGCGGAGCGGTCCCGCGCGCGCCGGCACGCGTACATGAACGAGCTGGAGACGGAGGTGCGCTTCCTCAGGCAGGAGAACGAGCAGCTCAAAAGGCTATGCGAGGAGGTCATCACTCAGCTTTACTAATTAATTTCCTCTTCAGTGAAAACCAGATCGATCCCCTTTTAATTTCCTTTTGCATTTTTCATCAGGTGACTAATTCATAATCGTTATTTTGTATATTGGCGACGCGTGCAGTTGAAGGAAGGAGCAGCGGAGGTCCAGGCGCCGCCGGTGAAGAAGACGACGACTCCGCCGCTGCCGAGGACCTTGTCATGGCCATTCTAGCCAAGCTTTTTGGTTTTCTTGTCTTGAGTTTTTGGTCAGATCAGATGATCAACGTCAATCAGCAGCGGATCTTGTTGGAACCAAGTGGTGCGTTCTTCGCCCTCAACACATGTCGCGTCAGTTGAAGGAGGCAGCGGAGCTGCTGCAGCGCACCTCGTCGTCGTCGCCATTAGCTTTCTCTGTTTCCTTTGAGCTCGGATGATCGTTCATGCTCGATCAGCGGCTCTCTTTTGAGCAAACCAAAGTGATGCGTTCATCATCCTGTATTAGCGAGTTACTATTACTTTGGTTTGGTGATCTGCTAACCTGTTGGCCGGCCGGGCATTTCCTGTGTGCTCTATTCTATCCGCCTGCAGTCCTGCACAAAAATGGTAAACGCTCTTTCCTCAAACACCTCTCATTTTGGGGAAGAAACTATAGATTGGTGAGCAGGTGGGGCCGTGGGGCTAGGACAGCTCTCATGACGGATGGGCACTGCTGCCCTGTCCCTTTCTGTCCGTCCCCTCTCCCCTGTCTTCTTTTTCTTCACGTCTGCCTCCTCACCGTCGTCTCTTTGTCCCCATCCATGGCTCGTGCACCGAGCTTTACGCAGTGCGATCACACCGGAAGCAGATGTGTTTGCAAACAGTGGATCACTTTTCAATTTTTGCTCAGCTGCGTCAGCGACTCCCTCCTTCTCGGGGGTGTTTATTTCTTTGAGTCTAAATTTTAATAAGGTTATTATTCAAATATTATATATAATTATTAAATATATATTAAATATAAAACTAATTATAGAGTTGAATGTATATTAGTGCGATAAATTTATTAAGTTTAATTAAAATATTATTAAAAGATGTTTATTGTAATATTATATTATTTAATTATTAACCTAATTAGTTTTAATAGATTTGTCTCGTTATTCAGATGAGAGTTATAGATTGGATTTTATTAATAATCTATATTTAATATTTATAATTAATATCATAATATTCGATATAATGAAAACGAACACATCCGTAACCGAGAGAGACCAGACGAGAGTGCCTCGGTGCTGCCATTAAATTTTTTTTTTTAGACTGTTGCTGCTACCATTGCATGATAAGCTGCCAGGTGGCATCAAATGTATCGGCCGCTGCATCCTCAAAAGACTCATCTTTATCGTCTGCCCATCGCGTTGTCTGGAAGGTGCTGGTTCTCCAGCCGAGCTCCCGTACAAAATTTGATCCCAGCGCTGCATGCAACCAGAGACATCTATCATGATCGCTTAGCGAGCAAGATCAGATCAGCAAATAATCATTGCGTAACCACGCGCGAGATCAGGTCCTGTTCCTGTAATAAGCAACGACCTGATGAGTTTCTGGGACTGGGAGACTTGGAACAGGGCGATTTCATCAGGATCCGTTCGATCTCGTTAGGTTCGAGACTCCGAGTACCAAATACTACTGGTTGCTGGGAACGATGCTCGTGTAGGCATAAAAAGTCCGTCCGGCCAGTATTCCGTTCTTGCTACCGTTTTGGCATAGGCACGCGCGTACGCTGTTGGTACGAAGTACTGACGACTGTCTCTCCATCAGAAGATGTAACAAAAACATACAGTAATTTAATACCCATGGAACGGCACAAGATGATTCATTTTCACCGTCGGTGATGCAATTTGGGTACGTCGTTTTAGTTCAGTTCATCTCCTTCTCGGGGTACCAAGCGAATCCTTAAAATAAAACATGAATAGGCTGTGAATGAAGGTTTGATCTTGCGGCTCTAACTGTGTGTTTGGTTAGTGGGTTAGAGCGGCTCCAACTCTCGTTTTAGACATGGTTCTAATCTTTTTTATATTTGGTTATTTTTTTAGTTTAGAAATGAATTCATTTCAACTTTTATTTGGATGGAGAAATTAAAAATTTAAGATGAATAGTCCTATCTGTCAAACTCTCATGCGGATGCAACCTGTATGGATTAACTTCATTCCTCAAATTTTGACGGATAGAGTCTAATAAAAATATTCTTTTTTAAAGCCGCTTCACTCCCACCGCTTTTTATCCAAATAAGCTACAAATGAATCCGCTCCAACCAAATTGACTCTATTCCTTCAACCAAAGATACGGTAACCCGTCGGCAAATACGCATCGATGATACTCTCCCTGTCCAACAAAAGGATTGCTGACGTTGTGCACATGCTTTGCATATCTTGTACTACTAGTACCTCTCGAGTGTACGAGCCATCTCATCACGGTCACGATCCTTGCCGTATGCCTTCCACCACTGCCAGTACAAGAACCATGTGGCTTCGTCAGACTTGCGTCACATCCAAACCAGGCACCGCACGATCCATCCAGTGCCGAAAAGAAAAAAAAATGTTACTTCCTACGTTCGAAATTATAAGACATTTTATTTTTTGACACAAAAATTAAGGTAGGTATAAAAAAATTGAGAATAAGACATATAGAGATAATTATATATTGGAAAGAAAAAAAGATGTATTAAGATACGATAATGTCTTATAATTTGAAAAAATTTAAAAATACTAAAATATCATATAATTTGGAAAAAAAATATCCCAGATAAACTGAAAATACTAGACCCAGAGAATATTCCAGCTGTGGGCTGTAAATTAAGCCATGAAGAAGTCCTTTCCTATTCCCTGGTGGACCGAACAAGCACGTGTTGCCTATTTTGGGCCGAAAGCATCCTACATGGGCTGTTCGTGAACGGATGCTAGCAGTAGCGCTATTAGGCCTGTTAAGCACTTACTACCCAGCAGAACATTCCTTTTCGGCCTAGATAAAGTTTGGGCTCTCACAGAATGTCGGCACGCACCCGTGGGCCGTGATCCCAACAAACCAGCCGGACACGGAAAAAATATCCTACCACGTCGGGATCTGTTGCGGCCGTTGTTGGTGCCTTAATGGAAGCAAGCAAGTTCAACTGTCTGAAACGAGATTGGCATTTTGGAAGCCAAGTTTTTAGAGAACACAGACACGGTACTTTCCCGATGCTGCCTTTCATCGTCTACAAACGCAAGATATATGGTCACTTGAAGGCGGCCAAAACATAATTAAAAAAAAGAAAGAAGAAGATCATTTCAATCATTTCAATTACATACATAACGGCGTACTAGCACGCACGATCAGTCTGTTGACACGACGACGAGACGAGCACAGAGAGCATCCGGTGCGCCGCTGTCCGCCACCGTCGCTCCCTATCCACCTCCCAAATCCTCTCGCAACTCCTCCGGTCCTCCATCCCGCGCGCGACACGATCACCACGTCAGCATCCAGCTGCGCCCACGCGTTGCCATCTTGTTGGCTGGGGTTGCTCCCCCATCTCAACAGAACACGTCACCTCGGTGACATGTAGGACCCACCTCCCACCGTCCGGGCCCACGCGTCAGCGTCGACCACCATCCGTTGTTCTGGGCCCCGCCCGCCAGGCAGCGTTTAAGTCGGTTCCCGGTTTGCGGCGTATATAAACCGCGGCCTGGCCGTGGCCGGCTGTTCCTGTTCCATTCCACGCCCGTCCTTTTCTCAAACCATCTCGACCATTTCTCTCTCTCTCTCTTGCAAACACAACATCCAGACCAGCAGAATAAGCAACCCGTGGGGTGGGAAGGAAGGAGAAGGAGGTCGATTGGGCGCGCCGCGTCGCATGGAAGTGGAGACCGTCGTCAAGGCGGCCGTGTCGTCAGTCCTCGTCATGTCCGCGGCCGGCGATGAGTTCACGGCGGACGACCTGGCGGCGGCGGACCAGCTGGTGCAGCTCAGCGTCAGCGGCGGCGGGGAGGAGGAGGCGTGCTCGTCCTCGGCGCTGTCGTCGCCGCGGTCCGTGAACAACACCGACGGCGGGTTGGTGGCGGCGGCGCGAGACGATGAGAATAATGCGGGGGTGGTGGATCGGCGGGCGAGGAAGCGGTACCGGCTGGTGTCGGAGCTCTACGCCGCCACGAGGCCGGTGGTCAGCAAGTCCGATTATGCAGGCGGCGACGATGGCGGCAAGCGGAAGGGCGCCAGCAGGGACGGGATCAGGATGGGGAATTGATGAATTGAGCAACCCGCTGCTTGGGCTGAACTAGAGCTAGCACACTAGCAGCCGCCGTGTGAATATTTTCTTCTTTTTGTTTTTCTTTTCTTTCACCCCCCGTAGAAGGGTGGTGCTACTGTTACACTCTGTTAGAGCTTGTGTACAGTTTTGAGAGCCTTGTTTCTTCGTTTCGGCAAGTTTTTGGAATCCAAACTTCAACTTTTCAACGCGTTCAAATTTTAAAACAAAATATTGCACGCACGCGCATCTATAATGTGTTTCTCGCCGATGCTGTCCTCGCTTTACTGAATTGACTCGATCGGTTGCTTCTGGAACCTTCCGCGCGGCTGGCTGCCGGTCTTGGTCGTCGCCCGCGTTTTGGTTGTGACCAATTAATCGCGCGAGAGAAATAAACCATGCAAATTAAACACGGCAAATGACGTATATGCATGCTAGCTAGGCTTCATCTCATTTGCAAGTAAAATGCTTTGTACGCGTCTCTTACTTGCACCGACAAATTTCATCAGCATATCGTTCAGATACCCAGATCAACCACCAAGGGCTTTTTTGTGTTCCTACTGCGCTTCGATTGAATAGAAAGTGGAGGACGCGGCAGCACACAACCAATGCAACCATGTGTTTTTGGACTGACAGGATATATACCGACTTGACAGAGATTGAACGATATACACAGTGACGGAACGTACCGATGGTTGATGCATAGGCATTCACTCTAGTGATGTTTTTTTACTTTTCAAATTAAACTCGACAAGTTGTCACTGGACCCAACAATTTTAGTACCATGTGTGTTCAGCAAATTTAACCTTTCAGAAAAAAAAAAGATTTCAACATACTACTCATTTTATATTAATACATATTTTTGTTAGACCGTTTTACATTAATTCATACATATACCCGTAACAATATATACTGTTTTTTCTTAAACTGTTAGATGGGTTGAAATGCTTGTAATGTATTACTATATATACATATGACTACCTCCAAGCTACATTTGTATATCCTTCCATTAGTGAGGTTGTTGTTGGAATCACCATATTTATGGTAGGATTGAAGTTTATTTTGGTAAGGCCTACCTCATGAGAGAGCAACAATTTTAGGCGGTTACTAGATTAACACCTTCCCTTTATATTCGGCACCGAAACTAGTCATTTGACCTCCAACTCCGATCAGGGAGTAGTGTGAGCGCGATTGTGAACGGGCTATGGTTGGTGGTAGGATCATATGGACGCGTTTCAGGATGATGGGGTTTAAACCTTCGCCTCACACACGTGCCACCTGGATTGCTGAGATAAATATATATTTCAAAAAAAAAGTAGTATGGACACAATATTACCTAAAATGTACTCTTTTTCTTCATTTTTGGAAAGAAACTGCTACCTAGCAACCATGTTATTAATTTTCTATTTACAGTGTGCAAATCTATATGTTATTATAGATAAACGCTTATAAACTGATGTTGGCAAAGCTGAAATAATCTGAGAAATGGTGGTGCGCAACTATGGATTAATTTCACGGTGCATATATCCTCAGATTAAGCTGACTATTAGTGTGATTATATATACCATTGCCAGCGCGAACTTGTAAAAAATGTCAACTTTTTAAATGGTACATGACCGAAGACCGATAATCTCACCGGTATTACCACTACGTTTCACACACCATAATTAAGAGAACAAGAGCGTACGTCCTGTATATGTGCACGCAGCACGCTGGATTATATGATCACATTCTGTTCTGTAAATTATACTGACTGCAAATCTGCATGCTGCTATATAGCCTGCTACGAGCTTTGACTTGTATACGGGGCGAGTCCAGAGTATACGTGTGCCTGTACGTGACAGGAGCCGGTGGGGCGACGCGACCCGGGACGGGCGGGACGGCCGGTTGCGCCGCGCACCACGTGAAGTGCGCCGCGAGGACGTGGCCGTGCCTGGCCGCGCACTGCTCCAGCGCGGCTAATCGCCTCCTCCACACAAAGCCGAATTCCATACGAATCCTTTCCTCACCCGCAGGTTTTCCACAAACCCCCTTTGATGTTTACAGAAATAAACTATGCCGAAGAACTTTATTCTCGCAAAGAGGACCCGCAGGTTTATACGTATTCTCGTACACGGGATTTCTGGGCTTGGTCCGCACGATAGATAACCAGGGAAAGCATTCGATCATTCCATCCGCACGCCCAACCGGTTGCCGCCGGAGAGCGTTTAGCTGTTTTCCACAAAAACCCCTACAGTTTTCTCTTTCTCTAGCCAGCTCGACGCAAAATAAAGCAGCCCATGCGTCGTTTTCATTTTCACGGCGCAGCGGCAACCAATAGGCCATTTTAGCCTTAAGGCCCTCCTTAGCCAAACAAAAATATCAGAAAAATAAAACAGAAAAGAAAGTGGAGGAGAGAGAAAGGGAAGAGCGCACACGAAATTAACCGGCGGAGTCACCCGCGATACCTCGCCGCGATCGAATCACCCGTCCACCCACCAGAGCCCACGCACAACACAGCCATGGCGGAAGCGGGCACCCAGGCTCCGGCGTCCGTCCGCCCGTCCCCGTCGCGGTTCACCGCGCTGGAGCTAGCCGCAGCGGAGCACCTCATCCACCTCAGCGAGAGCAGCGGCTCCTCCGCCGCCGCCTTCTTCGGGCCCGCCTCCGTCGGGTCCACCGCGTCCTCCTCCTCGTCCCCGCGCTCCGTGAACGCGCCCGTCGTCCCGCGCTGCGGCGGCGGGCTGGCGGCGCTCGCGGCGGCCGAGGACGACGAGGATGATGAGCAGGAGGTGGGCGGGAGGCGCAGGCGGAACAAGCGGTACCGCCCGATCGCGGAGATCTACGCGGCCACGGAGCCGAAGCCAGTCGGGGCGCGCGGCGGGAGGAAGGAGAAGGACAGGCCCAAGCAGGCGGCCGGCGCCGGGAAGCAGGAGGCGAGGAAGTAGAGAGAGAAATTAGGTTCGTGGACTTGTTTGTGATTATGGATATTTAGCAGGGACTAGCTAGGTAGCAGCTGGCTAGCTACCTTCCTTCCTATATAGAAATATCTCAAGCTTGATCTAGGTGCTGTGATGATCGATCATTTCAGGAGCTTGTGTCGATCGATCGTCCTTTAGTTTGTCTAGGAACTGAATTGAGTGTAAGGTAAAAGTACTGTATCATTCAGTGTGTATCGTCGTCGTCGTCCCAAATATTATCAGCATGTAATTAAGGGGTTGATGAAAATGCATGTCCCTGTCTGAAACAGCTCTGGAATTGTTCTTGTACTGTGTACTATGCGTTTGGTGAGATCAAGATGATGGAGCCAAGCCGATGCATATATATGTAGGTTCGTAGTATATTTAACTCCTAGCCTCCATGCATGGATGATCTTCTCAGGGGATGCTTGTTTGAGTTAATTTGATCACTTATTTATTAGACTGACAGCTATATATATACGAGATTTATTTTCTGTTTGCGCATGCAAGCCTTTTCGTGCAATTCATACGAAAATCCTGAAAAATCCATGCAACTAATATATAATTAGCTGACGATGGGGTTCGGTGTAGGAAATATCATGCAACTAATGATGGGGTTCGGTGTAGGAAATATCATGCAACTATTTGGCCTGATGACATATGTATATTCTACACAGCTAGTACGTGGAATGGAATTGAAAGAGTTGGGACGCCCCCCTCGATATTGGAACATCAAAAGAACAATTAACTCGATAAATAGAATATCTACTATATATCTAATATTGACAGATTATTTGAAGATTTGGTTGCAGGTTTATATACCGTGATGAGACGGACGAATACCTGTCCCACCAGCGTTTTCGATGCAAAGGCTATCTATGCTTTCGCTGCCAGCCATTAAGTTTCCAAACCATTGATCTATCGTCGTCTACTTATTGATATTATACACTCACACACGAAGAGTTATGCAAGGGAAAAATACGAGAAATGCATGCGCTGCTCTCTCTGAACATATATGAGAGCCCTGCTGGTATAGCTATCCAGTATCCGCGTTGCTGCAGCGTAGTCCTGCTGTGGTGTTGCCACCAGGCTGCAAGTGCAGCGAAGTCCTGGACTGGACTGCACTCGTATACTAGTTGAATGCAGACGACGATGACAGTAATTAGAGTTGTTTACCTCCCATCAAGAAGAGAAGAAGAAAAACGTACCATCTTCTTGGAAGCGCATGCAGGAAGCAGCAAACCTCTGGACTCCTCTGGAATATTTCCGCGGTCGCAGCAAGATGGTGCTCATTCAAAACCGTGGTCGCGGGGGCTGAAAAATAAAAAAAAAATAAAAACTGGCCAGTTCTAGATGTTTCTCAAGTCTTCATCCTCGCACGCACGCACGCAGGCAAGGGCAACGCGACTTCACCCGCACGCACGCCCGCCCGCGACCGCGAAGCTAGCGGGGCCAAAGTACCAGATCGAGCTCCGCGACCATCCTGAATTCCTGATTGCATCGTGCTGTTGGTTAAAAGAAATGACAACGAAAAAGAAATGTAGTGGAGATGCGGGGTATCGATCCCCGTACCTCTCGCATGCTAAGCGAGCGCTCTACCATCTGAGCTACATCCCCTGATGCTGGAGCCATTCCATACTTTCATTTAAATACGCAACTCCAAAAATTTCTGGTTCACAACCATTCCAATCCTCGGTTATCCTTCGAGATTCGTTACAGTAACATGCACACATAACTACTCGATCATTGTTAAGGCAGAGATCAGGTCGTTCTGTAGATACACTTCAATGTTCAGTGCTGACAGAAATACATTATCATTGTCCAGAAATGTTATTCTACTTGACGGGGAAGGCAAGCAATATCTTCAACGTCTCAAGCAAAGCCACAGGGCTAAACAGGCATGGGCGCATGACGAAACGTACACAAATATACCAGAAGCAAGAAAGCCCATCAGGGAACCAAATAAACAAGCCCCAATTACCATGGCGGCCAAATCCTCATGTCTTGTCTAGAAATAGTAACATTTCATGGATTCGAAAAAGAAACCCTCAGAACACATTTGGAGTTAATATAAAATTCTGGTCAACATAAAAGTACAGCAGATGAGATCTGGATGATTCTAATACAACTGCAACAAGAGGCAGAAGAACTGCTGAACAAGGGGCTCCTGAATCAGAAGTCATCATCGTCCTCCTCGGCCATGTGCTTGGCCAGCTCCTCCTCTTGCTGCAGCCTCTCGCGGCGTTTCTCAGCACTCTCCTTCTCCTTGTGAGAATTAGGAGGGAAACGCATAGCCTTGATTGCCTCATTATGCATATTGAGGCAGAAGGCAATCCGAGAGTTGAAGGCAATCTGTGGCTCGTTTGTTGAGTACACATCACCCGTTTCCTTTGACACCATCCAGCCATTTGCATGGTCTATGGTGGCATCAATAGCACCATCTCTTATAGCCTTGGCTACAATGCTCTCTGCATCAGCAACAGGATCCTTGGAGTCCAGCCTTAGCTTCTTTGCAATGTCAGAGAGGGAGATCCTCGAGTATGATATGCTAATATTGCGAAGCCCAGTTCGAATGACATTATGGCGCAGTCTCACAATCAGATTGCGAGTCCTGTCAGCGCTGAAGGTGCTTGCAAATTTGTCTGCCACAGACTTGAACAGCTCCAAATCCCCAACCCTGACAGCCTGCAGGAGAAAATTATAACCTTCTACAACACTTCACCAGTACTACATCATTGAACATTCAAGAAAGGCCAGTTACTTACATTTGTAAGCTCAAAATATGGGGTCAAAGCCTTCTTCATTCCTTTCTGCATGAAGACAGTCCTTTCTGGAATCTCCCCCAGAAGAAGCCTTACTATGATAGCCCATTTGTTGCACTGAATCCGGAAGCCAAGGGCTGATGTGGGTGCCTTCCGGGCAGCTTGCAGGAGGCTTTCTTTAGCATCAGTGTACTCCAGCTGAATTGTCCTAATTTTGCCCAAGTAGAACAGATATCGGCAGAACTGCAATTAGTGAAATTACAACTGTCAGCATTTTCCTAGCCTTCCCTATAAAACCAATCAGCTGAAGAGAGATCTCAAACCAAAGAAACCACTACAGCAGCTTAAATTTTTGACAGGGATGATTAACTAAAAGAATGTCCAAAATAAATGTTGTAGCAGAATAAATGGGTAAGTAGATGAATTACTTGCTGATTCGAATGAGCTTCAAAACGTGGTGCCTTTGACCTCAGCTTTTCTGCCTGATCATACAAGTTGTAGTGGAGGTAATTGCGGAGGAGGAGGTTGAGCAGAGTTTCCTGCAACCGAGAAAAGAAAATGTATTAGGCATACACCAGCAACAACACAACATCACAGAGCAAAGAAGGAACTCAAAATTACCTGGCCAAGCTCATCATGGTGCAAAGTTGCCATTCTGTGCAATGCAAGCAGATTCCTGAAAGAAAAATCAAGGCAGGGTAAATGGAAACTAGAAATTCCAGGAAACTGTTAAGGTCACTGTTGATAGTGAGTTGTGAGCATGGACATAAGCTGCCTTACCCACGGATTTCAGCAAGGCTGTTGGTAAGTTCATACACATAGGAGTAATAAAAGTACAGCCGAGAAGCCAAAACATCAACAGTTCTCCTGTTCAAGTTCTTCAGACGAGCGATGCTTGCATTTGCACATGTTTTAGCCTTTAAAGACAGGTGAAGAACTTCAAATTGATGGACTTCAGAAAATATTTTTCATATATATATATATATATATATATATTAAGAGCTGTCTAAGGTTTACCTCATCATATTTCTTCTGATCAATCAGGAAAATCAGAACAAGCAAATAGCAATAAATTTCAATCTCAGGGAGACCATGCTTGATTGAAATCTGAGCTGCTGGAGTCGCAGCATCAACATCCATATCAGTGTCATCTTCCTACAATATACAAATGAACATCAAGAGCATGAATGATGAAATATCACGTTTCATATTCTTTGACTCTTATATACAAGACTTAGTAATAACAGGTAGCTAGTGCCTAGTAGATTCTAACCATGACATATCAAACAAGCAGCAAAAATAGCAAACAAGAAGCAGCTTCAGATCATCACACACAAACCAACCACAGATCCATTGCAAATACCAAATTGCAAGCAATTAGTTCTATTTGATAAATCCTATGCTACCTAAGCAACAATTACACTGACACATATCATCAACACTAAACTGTGCCTCTAGGAGTGATTTCTAATCTGTGATGAACACAGAATGAGTATCTGATTCAGAAAGAGATGATGACCAAAATTCCAAACACATGATAAGATCCAGAAAAAAACAATGCTCTTGAAAGTCGATCTATGAGATGAAATCAATCCAATTAACAGCAGTGATGCTCACTGCTTAGTGACATCACATCAAGAAATTAAAGTGCTCAAGATTTTCTCATTAAGAAAAACAAGCAGCACAAATGTGTAAGTGCCCCATTAGTTCTAGAGTACTACAGCCCAAATACACCCTGACACAAATCAGTTCTAGTGCAGAACAGCCCAAATATACCCTGACAAATCAGTCCACAGAAAGCATAAGCGTATCGAATTTTGGCACATCAATATCTTAGCAGCAACAGTAACATCTTCCAAGCAATTAAGGATGGCAGTTCAGAGCTATTCGTGAGAACTACACTCTAGTTCCTCTACTCTAGTACAGGGTGATAAGTAAGCTTTACCTTGGGGAGCAGAGCGGAGAGGCGGGCGTAGGCGTCGGAGGAGGCGGGCAGCGCGAAGGAGAGGAAGGCGGAGACGTCCCGCGCGGCGAGGCGGCGGCGGAGCGCGACGGTGAGGCGGACGGCGCGGGAGATTCGGCGGACCTCCTTGGACAGCGAGCCGGCCTCGATCACCGACGCGATCTCCTTCAGATCTGGCACAGGAGACGCGTCAGCCACGCCGAATCCGAGGAATTTCGCGGCCTCTGTCGGGGGGAGAAGCTAGGGTTTCGGGGAGCGGGGGACGAGAGAGAGAGCTTACGGTGCAGGGTGGAGAACGCCGGCGCCGCGGCGGCGGCGGGGGCAGGAGCGGCCGGGTGCGGCTCCGTGTCCTTCATCTGCACGTCGGCAGTCATCTTACCTGCGGCGGCGGCGACGAGGAGACGAGGTGAGGCGAAGTTGTGGTACTGTGTTGCGGTCACCGGTGAGGCTTTGCTTCTGCCTCAAGAAGAAGAAGGGTGAGGGCACCTCTCCAGTCTCGGTTTCGGTTTCCCTGAAAAGGGGATTCTGTGTCTCGGTTGGACTTGGACTGGTGATTGGGCCTTTGGGCCGGATATTAAGTGGAGTTATGGCTAGGCCCAACTCATCATTTCGGAGGGGTAGGTCCATCTCGTGTCATCGACCATTTCGTCGCTACAGCTTTGCTGGCACTCGAGCTCTGCATGAAGATCGCACGCAACTGATCTCAAAAAAAAAAAAAAAAGAAGAAGAAGAAGAAGAAGAAGATCGCACGCAACTTTTCGTAGTTGTGTTATGTGAGTGTGTGATAGTAACAATCATTCTCCTTGTGGTGCTAAAGCGTGGCAGTGTAATACGTATGTAAAACTAGTGACAAACATTCAACGGAAGGCAGCGAAATGTTGCTTGTTCGTCTTCATAATGCATCCATGCTAGCAACAATCGTCGCGAGAAGTTGGCACAAAAGGGTGGATCCCTTTTTTTTATGAACAACCTAAGCATACAATTTTTCCTTCTTTGTGTCCCATACAAGCCGAGACTGAAAACATTATAGCAGCGTTCCATTTTTTCACCCACCGGAAATCGAGATCGAAACAAAAAAAATGTTCACAGCGCGCGTAATAAGGAAGGACGTGAGACAAGGGCTGCTACGTGTCCTGGGCAGCAATAACCTTATTATTGGGCACGGCCGAGCCGCCCCATTTCTGTATCCTGGAGTGCGCCTGGGCGGCCTCCTTGTTCCAGTTGGTGCGCAGCGTGATCCACACGAGGATGACTGTCTGCAATCCCACGCCCGTGAGCATGCCGGCCCACATCCCCTGCACGCCGCGGCGGAGCGGGAAGGCGATGAGGTACCCGACGGGGATGCCGACGAGGTAGTAGCATGCGAGGTTGATGTATGCGACGAGCCACTGCCATCCTGCCCCGACGGCGACGCCCGACAGCACGGGCTGCACGCTGTTGAGCAGCAGCGTGAATGCGAAGACGACGCCGAGCCCCGCCACCGCGCGCACCACCGCCGGGCTGTCGGTGAAGGGCGCGCCGTACACGTCGCGGAGGAGCAGCACGGCGGCGAAGAAGGCCAGGCCGATGGTCACCGACGAGACCAGCACCACCAGGATCGCCAGCTTGGCCGCGCGGGGCCGCCCCGCGCCCAGCTCGTTCGACACGCGCACGCTGCATCAAGCATCGTCGTATCGGTTTTGGTCTCGGTTTGTAAATAGATTTTGTTGCTGTGTCTTTGTTACCTGATGGCCGCGTTGAACCCGAAGAAGACCATGATCTGCCACCCGAACAGGTTCATACTGCCACGTAGTATACAGTGCGTGCGCATTAATCACCGTACAACTCAACCCGCATGATTGGAGCATCCACTTCATCATGAATTAATCACGGGTGTATGGTATTCACTGACCAGATGGAGACCGCGGCGACGGCGACCTTGGCGTTCTCCAGGTTGCCCACGATGACGATCAGGAACATGTAGAACCAGAACTCCAGGCTGCAAACAAGAACGAACATCACTTCGGAATCGTCTGTCGATGATGCGTGCGACTACCCGAGATATATAATCACCATACCAGATCATGATGGCGGAGCCGAGGGAGAGTCGCGCGAAGCTGAAGAGGTCCCTGAACGCGAGAGTGCTGAACCCATTCCAGGCGCCGGGACAGTGTCCCAAGAGGATGTAGGCGAGCTGTCCGAGCACGACGAACCACCACGACGCGTTCAGCGCGACGGCGAGCCCGACGAGCCCCATCCTCAACGGGCCCACGAGCACCCACGTCAGCGCGACGTGGAACGCGAGCCCGGCGCCGGAGACGGCGGCCATGGCCCACACCTTGCTCTGCGCCTGCAGAAACTTCTGGACGGGGAAGTTGAACGCGTACGCGAACAGCTGCGGGACCATGTAGATCGCGAGGCGGCCGGCCAAGGAAGCGATCTCGGCGTCCTGGCCGAAGAGTCGCAGGATCGGGGACGCGAAGAGGTAGAGCGGGAGCATGAGCACGGCCGTGGCGTTGAGGATGATCCAGGACCGCTGCAGGTACACGCCGAGCATGTGGGCCCGCCCGGCCCCGAACGCCTGCCCGCACAGCGTCTCCAGCGCGCTGCCCATCCCGATGGTGAGCCCGAACGCCAGACCCGCGATCACGTTGTTCTCCGTGGAGACGGCGTCCAGGTCGAGCGTTGTCAGGTGGCCCGCGAACACCTGCGTCACCGCGCCTAGAGAGTACTGCGCCAACGACGTGAAGATGGCCGGGCCTGCCAGGTTCCATAGCTTCCGGTTCTCCTCCGCCGCGTGGCGAAAGAACGATGACACGCTATGGATCTCCTCTAGGTCCTCCGCCGCCGCCGCCGCCTTCCTCCCGTTCAAGGTCTCGGCCGCCAGCAACGCCTCGCTCATCATCAGCTCATCGTCTCCTCCTCCTCCTCCGGCGCCTCTCGTGGCCATCCTATCTCCCTCCCTCTCGGTAGCAGTAGCTCTCTGATGATGCAGCGGCTGGCGATCGTGGAGAGCATAAAATGGCTCTGAGTGTGCGTGGTATGGTATGAATGAGCAGCAGCCAGCAGCTGGACCGATCGAAACAGCGCGCGTGATGGCCACCACCTACTAAGTGGACTTCACCCACGAGATCAATGTGGCGATTAATATAAACCATCATCTCTATCTACTGTGACAGTTACTCCTCTCTACCGGTACCGGCGTGGCGAGCGATGAGCGCCAAGTCGCCGGGCGGGGGATTCACTTCCCCATCCCTCTCGGCCCCTCTCGATCCATCGATTTTCACAGTTTTTTAAATACCATAGTCTACTGCTAGTGGTTGTTGAATTCGTCGTTTCTTATGTATTTTTTTTTAGATAATGGTCGTTTCTGATGTATGCACGCTGATAATACTGTCAGAACTTGGAATATCGATCGTCTCAATTCTCGTTGTCACTGATGGTGCCGAAAGACCACCAACAAGACAGCAGATTATCCTTCTCTTTTATAAACATAACTGCTATATATACGAAGAACCAAACAGTTACAGTATCATCGACGCACACTTCCACACGAGGGAGTATATAAACCAGCTCAGCATATTATGTATATGCGGGTGAGACGTACATTATGGCGTATGGAAGCTTTGAACATAAGTAGTTGAAGGTTGATCGGGACCGAAGATGATTGTTAGGGGATTCGAGGAACTCACAGAGCAAGTATACTGTGAGCCTGTGCCCGAACGTCGTGATGGCACACACCATGCATTCCGTTCAAGAAGAAGAAGAAGCCGCCTGCAAGGTACATCCATCTTTTGGCTACAAAGCATTTTTTTTTTGGTTCGCAAGATAAACCATAATTTTGTGAAAGTATAATCATGGTATTTAAAAAACTTCAACGTGTCTGGATAGCACAAAGGTTGTAGTTTTCTAGTAAAACTTTAATATTTCGAATGCCTTGCATATATATTTCTTGTAAACACACTCTCACCCACCAATTTTTTAGGTAACAAAACAATCTAATTTGCATATCCTAAAGGCTTGTTTGAATGCTTAGATGAGACTAATTCATTGTAGTTTTATAAGAATATATTTTAATAGTAAAACTTGATGGGATGTCATTTAATTTAAGCTCCAATAGTTGATACTCTTAACGGAGTTTTTAATAAAATATATAAAGGTTATGCTCTAGAAATAAATTTGTAATTGATAAAGACTCCATCAGTTGCTTCATATTAACAAAAATAGGTTGAATCAATTAACTTGGGGTATTTTTTAGAACAAATTAAATAGATAGCAGGTGGGCATTCCTGGGGATTTGCAATAAAAAAAATATTTTCGATGAAAATCTCAAAGACACTATAAAATACATATAGGGTGGTTTGTACAATTTTTTTTCCTTAAACCGCTCATAATTCATATACCCTTCATTGTTGTTTGGAATGCAACATTTGGTCTTACTCTATTTGTCCTAATGCCTCACTCCTAATAAAGCTTAAAAAATACACGTGACTTTGCCGTTTAAACACCTGTTGAAAAAATCATGATACCTTCTCAACTACAAGTGTGAAAGCATACAAGGTGGTAGCACTACTAACAAAACTGTTTTCCAAACAATTTTCTATTTAAATTAAGATGACAAGTTTGGCACTGCATAGTTCCTCTTTTTACTCCATTAGCAATGGTTTCTTGTTTTGCAATCCCTACAGATTCTATTGATGAACTCACAGCTAAATCAACCAAGTGAAACGTTCTTTTACTTGTTTTCCTATAATGTACAAAACATAATGTAAAGTTTTGAATTAATGATATTAGAAACAAGAAAGAAAAAATGGACATGTGTTTATCTATCTAAAACATTCAAATTCAACATTAAACCTTTGTGTAATTCCAAACCATAGTTTTTTAAATATAATTGTCAGGCTATAGGATTTGAGATTATTCTAGTTAATTTACTCTATAGAAAATCTTTGATGAGCTTGTATTCATCGATATATGGCGTGCATGCCTGTTTGAATGTATATTGACATCAGAAAATAAATTATACATATGACTATATAAGACAAACTACAAAACAACTAGAGGAGAGTTTTGTGCAATTGTTTAATCAATGTACTCCCTCCGTTCATATTTACATGTCATTCTAAGGTTTCCAACTTTTCTATAATTACATGTTATTCTCGCTTCCCAATACACCTTTCTCTCTTCCCAATACAATATTCTCTTTTTCCACTATGTCTCTATCTTTATCTCTCTCCTTCTCGTTTTCAGTGCACTCATCTTTTTACTTCTCCTTATTTCCCGTGCCCAACTCCAAAACGATATCTAAATATGAACAGAGGGAGTAGCTTTTACCTCTTCATAATTGCTTGCTCAAGAAGCAACATGGCATCATTAGAACTACATACATCTACATAATCCTTACATAATTGTAGAACCTTAGTCATGCCTAGTAGCTTTTTACTCGAGAAAATAAAGATCTTCATTTGAGAGTAGATCAAACATTTGATTGTTGTAGATTTACATATTGAGACGCATTGTAAAAGTTATATTCTCATAAAACACTATTATTAGTAATATAAAGTTATTTAATATGCTAGAATAGAAACTCTCAAATTGTTCTTTTATCCTTGGTATTCTTGGGAATGAATTTGTATATAACATCCAATAATTTATTCAAATCTTTGTGATATGATCTATTTCAACTTTTGCTTCACCAATCATGATAAAGGTTTTTCTTGAACCTAACAAAGCCTTTAATTTAAACCTTCAATTCTCGCTATCATTGATGGTGCCGATCGATTACCAAAATAAATTATCTTTCTATTTTAAAAACATAACTACTATATATGAAAGACAAAAAAACAAAACAGTATAATTTGACACGAGAGAAATTATAAACCAGCTCAGCATGATGATGTGTGCGGAGGACTCCTGCTGGTGAGACGTACATTATGATATTTGGAAGCTTTGAATATAAGTGGTTGAAGGGTTGTTCGACGGAACCGGTGATAATTGATAGGGAAATCGGGGACGTGGCCCTCTTGATGAAGCAGAAAAATCCACGGTCAACCGAGCCAAGCCTACTTGGTGACCAGTCATACACGTTCAGGGTGAGGGTGACCACGATCAGACACAGACCCCCCGGGTTTCGTGCAACCAACAGTGAGTGAAGTAGTTTTTTTTCCCCGTTGATTGGGCCATAGCGTGCCACGACCCAACACGTTTAGTGGGCTTTCGGCTGCGAACTGCTGTTATACTTTTGTGGCCCATCGGAACATCTTCTCAAAGTCCTCCATTTTTTTAAAACTTTTTTTTCAAGATCGTGTCTTGCATGTTTCATATTAAGATAGAAGTAAAAAAAGTTATAAACTATGACTGCAAAGACAACATGAAACACAACTAACCGACACAAAATAGCCACTAAACACCAAACCCATGACCAAGGAAGCTCGTCGAGCAAACAAGGTTTCGAAAGATAAAGAGCAAGAACTCGACACAAGGCCAACAACCATCACCTAGACCTGCAACCAACCCACACTGTTCTGAGGCCTCCAAGACGACATCTTCAAGAAGAAAAACTTCTTTAAAACTTTGGATGAGAAAGATCAAAGAGCTGCTGCCATTTGCACGGATCGATTTAACAAAAGGGAGATTTGTTGAAAAAAAAAACAATATAAAATAATATAAAAAAATGTCACGATGATCATGTACAAGTATCTACCTCGACTGTGAGTCTCTCTCTAGACATATTTTTACAGTATGTATCATGAGCTATCCAGATGCATCCTCAAATCGCCAAAGAAAAAGAACGAAACAATCAAATGTCGGTCACACAATGCCGACCCGGCAAGGCACTCTCTGTGTCGCGCGAACGGCCGCGCGCGTGTCGGATTGAACCACTCAACGAAGTACTAGAAGAAAGCTGCTGTGTTACTAACGGTCTGTGTAAGACCGCGCGGCGACACATGGGGCAAGACGCGTGCCGCACCATAAAATATTATAGCTGTAATATTATTTTACTTCTGATCATGAACTGTGACCATAAAATTATTGTTTTATAATGAATTTGCCAATCTCAAAATTGTATCATCTAATATTGTAAAGGATTTTACAAATCAGTGAAAGCAAATACCTGCATGACAAGGCTTTAAAATATTTACAATACGCACAAGCTGTTATTCTAACGTGTGGACACAACATCATCAATTTTTATGCCTAAGGTTTAAATCAAGAAACTGCACAATGAGAATAAGGAACTTTACAATGAGCTGCAGGAATTGAAAGGTATTATGCTTACAGAGTGGACTCGGCGTCAAGGTGGGCGCGCGCCCTGAACATGGACGGCGTCAAACACTGGTGACGGCGTCAGCATTCATCGTGAGGCGCAATATAAACGGATGCACTTCTTCCGTCCATTCCAACTCAATCTATATTGTACACAGAATCATTTTGTTAAATCACTTAAGCTCTTGTTTGATGGTTGTGCAGATGTAAATCCAATTTATGTATTTCATTATATCAAAGAGTCTAAGTTCGAAGGCAAAAATTCATTTTCAATAATGGTTTTCTAGCCTCTTGTGCGACCACCAGATAAATTCACAGATGTTTTGTGACCCAGAATGTTGTATTTGTTTTTTCGCAAACTAATTAGAAGCCTTCAGGCGTTCCTTCACGAGAGAAATTTACCAACAAACTGAATAATTACTTTGTTACATTGGTCAAAGTATGGTTCTTACCTCTAGCCTTGAAAAGACATATGCCCATACGATGCATAATAACAAAGTTGCTATGTCAGGTCCGTTTATATAAAATATAATTCTGATACAGTTGAGACATGACATGTGAAGCAATAGACAGAAAGTAACTGCGATATAGGACGGCTTCATCCTGCTATATGTCCAGGAAAAATACAAAGTGACCATAGCTCCACGATGATCTTTATGAAAACTTCACAACAAGGAGCCAAACCTTCTAGAGTATGTCTTCAAGATTCTAGTACAAGGAACAGTAAGCAAAACAACAGCCTCCCTGCTGTCCATTATGGACAATGCCTGATTGTGGAACGAATGAGTCAGGTGCTCGGTTCAAGGTAGCGCAGAGACGATTACTTATAGAAGAGCGAAATGTTACATGAAGATGGGAAATACCCGGTGGATATAGCACAAACGAAAGTAATGGCTAGACAGGGAGATTGCTATGTTCATCGATACTCGTTCGACATGCGCACGCTGTGTAGAAATAGATGACGCAGTCTTCTTCTTTCTGTTGTAACTGACCTAGCTATTCTACCGGTCCACTCCTCCCTATTCTCCAAACCGACTCCGTGTACTCATATAAATATTTCTCCCAGAGATCAATACAACTTGCGCGATTGCATCTCTACATAGTATCAGCCTTCTCTCGATCCATAATCCTTCCGCTGCCCACCAATGGCGACCAACCCTTCTGCATCCTCATCTGCAGATTCAGTCGCCACCAACCCCTTTGCTGACACCAATCACCCCCAATCACCGCCACCTCCATCCAGCATGTCAACATCTGCGCGCATGTGCCGATGACTCTGGATTTTGGTGATTCCAACTTCAAGATCTGGAGTGCGTTCTATGATGCCACCTTCCTCAAATTCGGCCTCGTTGATCACATCGACGGCACCGTCGATGCTCAGGCAATGTGGCACGACGACGAGTGGCTTCAAATTGATCAGTGCATCGTCTTCTGGCTGTACAACACCGTGACACCGGCACTCATGAAGATGATCGTCGTCGAGCGCCCAACTACGTACCTCATCTGGTCTGCCATCCATCGTCTCTTCCTCGACAACGCGGATCAGCGTGCAGTTTACACTGATTTGATCGATCGAAACAGCGCACGTGATGGCCACGTATTAAGTGGACTTCACCCACGAGATCAATGTGGCAATTAATATAAACGATCATCTCTATCTACAGTGACAATTACTCCTCTCTACCGGTACCGGCGTGGCGAGCGATGAGCGCCAAGTCGCCGAGCCGGGATTCACCCCCCATCCCTCTCAGCCCCTCTCGATCCATCCATTTTCACAGTTTTTTTAATACCGTAGTCTACTATTAGTGGTTGTTGAATTCGTCGTTTCTGATGTATGCACGCTGATAAATACTATCAAAACTTGGAATATCGTCTCAATTTTCGTTGTCACTGATGGTGCCGAACGACCACCAAGACAGATTATCCTTCTCTTTTATAAACAGAATTACTGTACTATACATGAAAGACAAAAAAACAAACAGTATCATCAACACACACTTTCACACAAGGGAGTATATATATATAATATAAACCAACTCAGCATGATAATTTGTCCGGGACTACTGCGGGTGAGATGTATATTATGGTGTCTGTCTGGAAGCTTTGAATATAAGTAGTTGAAGATTGATCGACGGGACCGAAGATGATTGTTAGGGGATTCGGAGAACTCCCACAGCAAGTATACTGTCAAGGCCGTGCCCGAACATCGTGTTCGCGCACACCGTTCCTTCATTGTTGTTTGGAATGCAACGTTTGGCTTTACTCTCTTTGTCTTAGCATTCCTCACTCATAATAATAAAGCTTACAAATACATGTGACTTTGGCGCTTAAACACGTGTGGAAAAAATCATGAGAACTTCTCAACTACAAGTGTGAAAGCATACAAGGTGGTAGCACTACTAACAAACAGTTTTTTAAACAAATTTCTATTTACATTAAGATGACAAGTTTAGTACTGCATAGTTCCTCTTTTTACTCCATTAGCAATGGTTTCTTGTTTTGCAATCCCTACGGATTCTATTGATGAACTACGCTCACTCACCACTAAATCAACTAAATGAAGCACGTCTTTTAATTACTTGTTTTCTTGTAATGTACGAATAAAATATAATGTAAAGTTTTGAATTAATGATGTTATAAACAAGAAAGAAAAAATTGACATGTGTTTAATATTTGATATTAGAAAATAAATTATGACTATATAAGATAAATTACAAAACAAATAGATGAGAGTTTTGTACAATTATTTAATCAATATAGTTTATCTTTGTGATTTCTCGCTCAAGAAACAACATGACATCATTAGCATTACATATATCTACATAATTTAGTCCTTGTATAATTGTACAATCTTTACCATGCCTTATAGGTTTCTGCTCGAGAAACTAAGGATCTTCATTTGAGAGTGGATCAAACATCTGATTATTATATATTTCTATATTAAGGCATATAGTAAGTTATATTTTCATAAATTATTATTATTAGTAATATAACTTATTTAATATGTTAGAATAGAAACCCTCAAATTATACTTTCATCCTTAGGGAATTTATTTGTATAAGAAATCCAAAAATTTATTCAAACTTTGTGCTATGATCCCTTTCGACTTATTTGCTTCACTAACCACTGTAAAGGTTTTTCTTGAACCTAACAAGACCTTCAATTCTTGCTATCATTGATGGTGCTGATCGATTACCAAAACAAATTATCTTTCTCCTTTAAAAACATAACTTAACTACTATATATGAAAGACAAAAAAACAAAACAGTACACTTTGACACAAGAGATAAATTATAAACCAGCTCAGCATGATGATGTGTGCGGTACTCCTTCGGGTGAGACGTACATTATGATGTTTGGAAGCTTTGAATATAAGTGGTTGAAGGGTTGATCAACGGGACCGATGATAATTGTTAGGGAAATCGGGGACGTGGCCCTCTTGATGAAGCAGAAAAATCCACGATCAACTGATCCAAGCCTACTTGGTGAGTGGTGATCAGCCACTCGTTTCGGGGTGACCACGATAGGACAGAGACCCCCGGTATCGTGCAACCAAAGCGCCAACGGCGAGTGCAGTAGTTTTTTTATTTTCGTTGGTTGGGCCATAGCGTGCCATGACCCAACACGTTTATTGGGCTTTCGGCTGCCGTTATACTTTTGTGGCCTGTCGAAACATCTTCTCAAAGTCCTTTTTTTTTTTTGAACTCTTGATGAGAAAGATCCTCTCAAGGTCCGTCACTTGTAGTGCATCTCCAAGTCCGGCAGTCATGCAGAACCTCTGGGGAAAATAACGGAGCTTCTGCCGTTCGAACGGATCCATTTAACGAAAGCGAGATTTGTCCGAGAAAGAAAAATCAATATAAAATAATACTAAAATGTCCCGATGATCATGTACAAATATCTACCTCGACTCTGAGTCTCTAGACGATATTTTACAGTATGTATAATGAGCTATACAGATGCATCCTGAAATCGACAAAGAAAAAGAACGAAACAATCAAATGTCGGTGACGCCATGCCAACCCCGGCAAGGCACTCTCTGTGTGTCGCGCGAACGGCCGCACGTGTGTCGGATCGGACCACCCAACAAAGTAGTACTAGAAGAAAACTGTGTTACTAACGGCCTGTGTAGCTAGAGCTAGACCGCGCGGCGACACAAGGGGCAAGACGCGTGCCGCACCAGCCAAGCGTCGATGCACGGCATGTGGAACGTGTGGCCGCACCCGGGCAAGCGCCGCGCCGTCTCGCCGGCCTCGAACTCCTGCAGGCACACGGAGCAGCCGCCGGCGTCCTCCTCGGTGAGCCGCGTCGCCGGGAGCGCCTCGATCTCTGACGCCGGCATGCCGGTGGTTGCCGCCGCCCCGGCGGCGCCGGTGTCGAACATGTCCGCCAGCGTGGGCGCCATGTCCCTGAACGGCGACTCCGCCGCGTTCATCTGGCTCTCCACGGCGTTCTGCACGGCCGGGTCCACCTTCTCCCGCACGAGCTGACCGGTCAGCAGGCTCCAGATCACGTCAAGCTGAAACACAATTGATTAAAAAAAAATAGAAGGATCATTAGGTCGTTGGAGAGACGGAGACAAAGTCAGTAGTGGGGAATGAAATGAATTTGACTAGTAATTACCACGTAGAGCACGCTCCAGATGCCGGAGTCGTTGGAGCGCCAGATGGCCACGGACGAGTCGACGACCTCCATGGACACCACCGCGCCGGAGATGGCACCGATCCCCGCGCCGCGCACCAGCCCGCTCTCCGTCGCCAGCCCGATCAGCGCGCCCGTGATGGCGCCCAGGACGGAGCCCACCGTCGCGAACACGAAGGTGATCACGCCGCGGACCACGGCGCCGGCCACGCGAGCAGGAAGACGACGGCGGGAGACCCTCCTCCTTCCTCTACTGCTGCTGCTGCCACCGCTGCTGTCTGGCATAGCCGCCGGCCAGTCCCGGTGTGTGGACGATGGGCTGGCGACGACGGCAATCGGCACAGGTGCCTCCATGCTTGCTTGCTCGATCGGCCGCTTGCTGTGTCGGTACGGTACGGATGAATGGATGATGCGCGCAGGCAGGAGGAGAAATGCGCAGGAGAAAAAGGGGAAAATCAAACTCGGTGGATTGCAGATAACGGCTTTGCAGTGCGTGTGCAAACTTCTGATAATATATCCAGGCCAAAAAGGAGGACCAAAGACTATATATAATATGTAGCGCTAGAACCGGAAACGCGCTAATCTAGTTGAAGACTTGGAGTGCTCCAGTGACGCTTACCAGCTGATAAGATATTGCCAACTGCACTTGGCTTGCCAGGTCAGCCATGGACCGTTGGCTGATGCCGGTGCGTTGCCACGCAAAGTAGGAAGGCCACCTCACACGGAGAAGAAGATGCTGATGGCAGAACGCGTCCACCCACGCCACGCGCCTGCGGCCTGGAGCCGGCAGCAGTAGCCAGGCAACAAGGTCCGTGTTGCTTTGCTTCTCGCCGCGCGCATAAATGCTCGGGCACGCGGCTGATGGCAACATCATGCCGCTGTGCCTTGCCTCGCCCGCTCTCTTAACGGCGAAGCTTTCCTTCCCGCACACCTCAACCAACCCCGACCGCGACGCAGCCACCGTTCCCCTGCCCGCCGTTTGTCGAAAGCGAGTTCCGAAGCCTCCGCGAGGCCGGCTGCTGCGTGTATGGCTGACGGGTGCAGGGTCAGGCCTGCGAACTCGCCGGTCAATTCCCCTCAAACTGACCGAGCGGCTGCGGGGTGACAAGTGCTTCAACAATCAACAGCGGGGAAGGTTGATTTCATTCTCGGAGAGGAGCAACGAATTTCTAAGGGAATTTAATGCCGCGCCTGCACCATCCGACTTGATCTCGTTCTCGTTATTCGTCTTCGATTCGAAAATGCTGCAGGAGTGCATGATTCCTCTTCCACAAGCGTTACCGACCAACGGGCCACTCGCTCCCAATCATGCACATGCAACTGTTTCGTGTGGAACCTGCTTGGTCCAATTTCTCAATATAACTATTTAAAAGCTAAACATGTCTAAAATTGTAGCTGGGTATTGTCTTTGATTTTTATCTAGTGGATCGAACAACTTGGCATATATAATTTCACAATTTTTTGGGGGATTATAGTGTGTCATCATGTGATGATCCGACAGCATGATAAGAGTTGGTAGTTTTATGTTAAATATATGGGCCTTACTAATTTTTAGCTGATTAAAAGTTGGCCCAACTTTCAATCACCTGTTTGAGTTATCAGATCTAGAACCAACAGTTTATAATTATTATATAGATAAAAAATCCTATAAAAAAATAATCAAAATACGAAGTAACAAACTATTGACTGAAAGCTTTCAGTCGATTGAATACGAGAAAATATATAAATATATTGTGTATGTAACATCTTCTTTATTTATTTATTTCATTCAATTACTTTCCTTTTGATTTAGAAATTTCATAAAACCCTCTTAAATATCGCTTTGAGTTTAATGGTCCCTTGATACATCGTTTTTTGAACAAAAACTTGTATTTTGATATGGTTTGACTTGTATTTTGATATGGTTTGACTTCGCTCTATATTTGTTATGTCCTCGGGCAACTTAGTTTTCAGTGGTACCCTAGCAAAAGCTTAAGATTACTTTTCTTTTTATATATAAAATATATCTATAAAAGATGCAACCCACTAAGCTCAACATTACTTTTAGTTAGATCCTATATTTTAAAGTCATGTGCAATAGTCAGTAGATCAAGATTTTTTTTCCATGTTATTAGATAAAACACAGCGATAATAAAATAAGGAGTCTTATAATCGCATAACTGATGAGAGAAAGGTGCAACCTATTACTCGATGTGATATAGCAGAAAAAAACTAGTTTAGATCAACTTACATATGGGTTTTCGCAAGCCGAATAACAGACGGAGTTCTGCTTAAATTTGATAGCAACTTGTGGTTTAGGAAAAGTCAATTCTTGTTGTGAGGCTGATATGAACTATTGAAATGAAAATGCAAACATACAAGATTTGGAGCTTTTGAGATGTTAGTCTAGTAATAAATATGAAGTTGCTTGGTGATGGTAAAAGACCTGGACAGTGAAGATTTGTGTGGGTACAGTTGTTATAGTGCACAGTAATAACTATTTAATCTTGGCTAACTGTAGCTGTCTACATAGCTTGAACCTTTTGTTGTGTAATAGTTGTTAAAAAAAAAACAATCTAGATACTTGAATTGCATTCCTCTCTATCTCCTTTTTCACTTGTCGGTCCTTAATGTTGAACTAAAGGGAGTATTGTAAGTAATGTCGTAAAATTAGTGGGTGCATTTGCCTCCATCCCACAAATCCGAATCACACATATATTCACATATGACCGACCTTTCGAAATCCATTCTATTTTTCATCCTGCTTTTCTTCTCTTGGAGCATAAACACAAGATTGATTGAGATACAGTTTGAGTGACAACAATGAAATAAATTTGATTAAAAAAAAATAGAGCGGGTAGACTAAGAAGAAAAAACAGATACAGTTCCTTGATATACTTTTTTTTTTTGACACCATTCCTTGACATGCCTTTGAGCTAGCTGAACACCCCACAGTTCCAAGGTCGAGGTGGCCGCTATTCCGGGGCGTCTTCCCGGTCACAGCCACGAAAGTCATGCCCGTCCCTCCAAAAATGGAGGGAAATGTGCAGACCCAAAGCTACGCTCATGCAATTGCGCGTGCTCGCCGCAGTACGCCCGGAGCCAAAGTCGAAGCCGTTGGTCCAATTTGCCCGAGGGCGGCCGCGCGCCGGAGGTAGGCTAGTTATTTGGTAGATCGATCGCCGTCGGCGTCGCCGGGGCAGCAGCCAGCAGGACAAAAATGGGGAGATCCTACTACGCTTGCCCGCAGGTGGACGCCTTGGTCCGCACGCCCATCCCCGGCGTGGCCCTGGACATGCTGTTCCTCGTCGCCATCCAGGGTGCCGCCGTCATCGTCCTGGGCAAGTTCCTGCACCTCTTCCTCCGCCGGTACAACCAGCCCAGCGCCGTGTCCCAGATCCTCGTACGTCATTAAATCTAATCTAATAATTTCTTGAAGGATCCTTGATTACACGGATGATGCAACAATTAATATATCCTTGATTGATTGATGAACCCTCTTCATATTCAGGCGGGCGTCGCGGTGGGCGGGATGGGCCTTCGCAGCGCGATCGTGCACGTGGACGTGGACAACGTGGAGGACATGTACGGCGGCTACATCTCTGCTGCGCGGCTGATGTACGTGTTCCTTGTGGGCCTGGACCTCGACCTCGCCGCGCTCCAGAACGCCACGCGCCGCTGCGTGGCATTCACCTACGCGATCGTGGCGGCGAGCCTCCTTGTGGCGGCCATCGTCTCCAGCGGCCTGTACGGCAGCATGATGCACTCCCCCGTGCGCACCCCGGAGCTCCTCGCGGCGACGCTGATGGTGGCCCTGACCAACACCTCCTCCATCAGCGTTGCCCGCATCGCCGGCGAGCTGAACCTGAGGGTGACGGAGAACGGTCGGCTCGTGGTGGCCTCCGCCATCGCGACGAACCTCATCTGCGTCCTGGGCGACGGCGTGCTGTCGTCCACCGCGCTGAACAAGGTGAAGAAGACGCAGGACATCTACCTGGGCTCGCCGCAGATCACCAAGGGGTTCCTGGCGCTGGCCGTGGCGGGGGCCGCCGTGTGGGCTGTCCGGCCCGCCGTGATCCGCGTGAACGCGCGCAACGTGGGGCGGCACCACGTGCGCACCCGCGACCTGGCGGCCATGCTCACCGCGCTGTGGTGCGTCAGCAACGTCCCCCAGCTGCTGGGCTTCGATGGGCTGCCCACCAGCCTGGCCCTGGGCCTGGCCTTCCCGCGCGAGGTCCCCGCCTTTCTACTTCGCCACCATCGGCATGCGGCTCGACTTCAACGCCATGTCCGGCGCCATCATCGTCCCCGGCGTGCTGCTCACGCTGCTGGGGCTGTTCGGCAAGGCCGTGGGCGCCGCCGCGGCCGCGCCGTACCTCGACATCCCCGTCTCCGACGCGCTGCGGTACAGCGTGCTGCTCAACGTGAAGGGACACGTGGACACGATGAACATGAAGTTCGCCAAGTTGGAGGGGGTGTGGGCGGAGCAGGCGCTCTACGCCATGATCATCGGTAACCTCATCAGCACCCTCATCGCGGGGCCCGCGGCGGCCGCGGTGCTGAGGAAGGAGAAGGAGGCGTACCGGACACGGCACCAGGCCGTCGAGTCCGTCACCAGCGGTGGTGTCACCCAGGAGGAGGAAGAAGAAGAAGAGGACCCGCTGCCGCAGGAGCTGCGCATGTGCGCGTGCGTCCACAGCGCCCACGCCGCGCCGGGCGTGCTCAGCCTCGCCGAGCTCCTCGTCAGCGCGCCGCAGGCGCAGCCCGCCATCCACGTGCTCCACTTCTTCGAGGTCCAGCAGCAGCAACAGCAACCACGTGGTGCCAGTGACGACAGTGACGACGACGAAGAGGAACAAACACCCGATGCGGTGACGGAGATGAACACGGTGGTGGACGTGTTCGCGCGCGCGACGGGGGTGTCGTTCCGGCAGGTGGACGTGGTGCGTCGCGGCGCGGCCAAGGACGCGCAGGTGGCGTGCCGGCGCGCGGCGGAGGCGCACACGGCGCTGCTCATCCTCCCCTGCTACAAGGAGCAGCGCTACGACGGCCGGATGGCGTGCCGCCTCGAGGAGCGCCGCCAGCTCAACCACCACGTGCTGGCCTGCGCGCCCTGCTCCGTGGGCCTGCTCGTCGACCGGCCCTACCGCAGCAGCAGCGGCGCCGGGGCCACCTTCCAGACGCCCACCAGCCTGCTGCCGCCCGACACCGGCGGGCGGACGCTGCTGCACCCGTGCAGCGACCGGGCCGTGGCCCACGTCGTCGCGGCCCTCTTCTTCGGCGGGCCGGACGACCGCGAGGCCGTCTCCGTCGGGGCCCGCCTCGCGGAGCACCCGACCATCGGCCTCACCGTCTTCCGCTTCGTGCAGCGCAGCACCTACGACAGCGTCACCTCGTCCACGTCACGGGCCAGGAGCAGGAGGGACGACGTGGTGGTCCCGACCGCGGGGGAGGAGGGTGACGTGGACGAGCGGTTCCTATGGAGGTTCTACGAGAACTACGCATCCAGGGAGATGGCAATGTACGTGGAGAAGGTGGTGGAGACGCCCGCCGACGTCGTCGAGACGCTGCAGGGGATGGCAGGGATGTTCTCGCTCGTCATCGTGGGCCGCGGGGGCCGCCAGCCAGTCGAGCTCATGGCAGGGCTCGAGCGCTGGGCCGAGGCCGGAGGGGAGCTCGGGCCCGTCGCAGAGATCCTCGCCTCCATCGAGTCCATGGAGATGGGCTCCGTGCTCGTCATGCAGCAGCACAAGGTCGCGCTCATGCCATCGGCGGCTTCCTGCCCGCGACGATGACCGTCGACGTCCGTCGTAAAAAGATTCCTCGCTCCTTTTACAATGTATGTACTTCAAAACTGATGATTACACAGAATAGCTAGCTGTTGTGTGTAGACTAGATAGATGATGGGTTTCTTCCACATATATATATATATATATATATATATATATATATATATATATATATATAGGTCGACCGAATTTGAGTCGTATGATGAATAGATCATGCAGGATTGACCTTTTTGTATTGTTCATTTGTAAGATTTCAGTTAACGTGCGCGTGTTTCTTTTGGTTGCAATAGTTATGTATGTTCAGAAGGGTACTAATTTGGGCAAGCATATATATGATCTGAACACAAATCATCATCTTCTGAACTATTCAAGAACAATTGCGTGGTGCCTTCAGCAAAACACAAATAGAAACAAAATCATAAACGATTTCCAACAAGAAAAAAAAAAGAGAGGATCAAACTACCGATTTGGTACTAAATTTTACCTTTGGAACGGTGCCTTCCGCGAGATAGAATTGAAGAACTTCCAGCAAAAAGAACAATATCAAACAAGCAAATGGCTACCGAATTTTTGAATTTAGCTTTGATTGGGGTGTGCCGTTCCTAGCAGTAGTGCAACACTAGGGCGAAACCAAGGTCCAGTAGCAAGCTACTATGTCAGACCTTCCCCACAAAAAAATAAATTTAACATCATTGTGAGTCCATAACCCACATATCAGATATCAGATATTAAACTGATAAGAACAGATACTAAACTTGATCTTAGCGAAGAGGCCGAGAAAGATATGACCTATTGCGGTGCGATGTCTCTAATTTTATTTGCCGCTTCACCGGGACAGGTTCTAACGATCCGCGATGTGGTGCTAATTTTAATTACGTGGAAGTAAGTCCGATGCCGTTTTATTAGTCATGAACATGATGAGCATATATACGAGAAAAGCAAAAGAAACCAAGCTCTATTGGACCTATTGATCAAGTAAGAGCCCATTGGGTTGGACAAAACGCAGGCGGAGCAGCGAGGGTGAGCCAGATTAGTTTCATGCGGCCCAGTCTCTGTGGCCGTTGCAAGCTGCCGCGGACCCGCGGTTGCCTGCCCGGCTTACCTTGAGGAGAGAGAGAGAGAGAGAGAGAGAAAGGCGGACGAAGCGACGCACGCGGCGGAGCTCGGCTCGCGGCGGCGGAGGGGCAGCGGCTAGGGAAAGGATGCGGGGATGCTCGCGTCGCAGCTGTGCTCCGGCGATTGGCGTCTGCGGGTTGAGTCGCGCGATCGAACACATCGAGGTTGGCTCGCCCTCTCGTCCTCCGTTTTTTTTCTTAATAATTCCCCATTTCTGTAATCTCACAACACCGGGGATATGTGACTCTAGGATAATGAACCTATTTCGCGCACATTGGAGTGCAGTTACTTATGAGTTCGGGTTTTAACCAAGTCAAATTAGGCATCCGCGTACAACTGTTTGTTTAGGATTCGGTGCACTGATTTCTGAAGGATTTTTTAACAGTTAATATCTCTTGCTCCTCTCTTAGTTTGTAGTAATTTCACATGCTAGAAAATTAAGGAAAAAGAGATTGGCTAGACCATTGGTTCACTGTAATTGTACTTCCATTATTACAGTGCAAACATCACGGCATATTCATACAATGTAAAATCAACACAGATCCTTGTTTCGAAAGAAAGCTTGATTCCTTCTTTTCTAATCACAGTGTGACTAGTTTTACATCCATCCATCTGCGCCACCACAGTACCATTGGGAAAATATCGCACAAACACTGTGCTGTGCTCCAAGGTACAGCTGGGGAAAAAAAGATGGAAGGGGGAAAAAAAAGAGGGAAAGCAAGCTCAAAGCCTTGATATCTTCGCCTTCAGGAGCTGCACACAGGAAATTTCTGGTTGGTTCCAGTGGGTGGTTGCACCATTCTGCCTGTGTGGTGGCAAGGCATCACTATGGAACTGAGTGCCCTCTCAACATCTTCGGAGGCCTCTCTTCTCAGCAAACACATCACATACTCCATCACTGCCGTATCACAAGGCAGTGTGATCCTCCCATCACTTGTGAACCCAAACTCCTCACATGACAGCTTCAGGAGCTCGTCAAAGGCTGTCGTCCGGAGGTAAGCGAGGGGGATCTCAAACCGATTCCCATCCGATGAGTAAACAGTGCAGTTACCCTTGCCTGTAACTATATTGCAAGATGGATTGATCTCCTTGTCGACCGTTGTGATTTTTCTTCGTGCAATTGCGCCTATTTCCTGCCACTTCTTGGACAGTTGAGATAGCTTCTTGGAACTGATCATGGCTGCTTGCTTTTCTTTCAAATAAATGGTCTCTTGTGTTTGAGCTAAAATGAGTAGATAAAGAGTATGATTTGTGTGTGGTGAACTGGTGATGGTTTGCGTCAATGATCATGTATTTATAGTGCATATATGTGGTAGGAGGTGTTGCTTGTGGGGCCCGGCTATTATGAATGGTAAGCTCGCAAGGGACAAGGCCGTGAGGTTCCTTGGTGAGATGTTGCCATCTATGGTCAGAGGATTCAATGCACAGTACCATCTTTTCCTCACATGGTGGAGCCACCTTAACTGGCTCAGTAAGTGATTTTTTGTATACTAATTACCGAAGAGACTTGGTGGCAAGCAACAAGGCTATGAACCTGTTAATGCAATGCTGGCCACACTGGAGGCAGTCCGATTTTGAATTGGATGTTGGGTGGGCCAAATGTTAGTGTATCGCGGTCCTTACAGAGGCTATAGCAGGGTCTTGTTGGATGATTGGATCTGTACTGTATTAGGAGGCGGCACAGTATTGGATAGCAGGATTAGGCTAACAATTTATTTTCAGCTCTTGCGGCCACAAGGACAGATTCAGAAACATAATCAGTTGGAAAGTGACCATCAAGAGGGTTATCTTGGAAGCTTCGTGAGTCCTTCCTTAGCTCATGAAGAGCTGCACTGTTGAGCCGTACGATCACCAAGAGACATGCATGCAACATGTAGGGTCCTGAATTTACGAGCCAACCCCCTTTAGTTGTGTAGAGATAGGCTACATATTTTCTCCAAAATTAATTTGGTTAGGACGGTGCTGGTTGGTCCAAATAGCTTGTTCGACAGTTCTTATCTCAATTTTACGTCATGGTCTTGTCAGTTTCCAGCATCAAACGTGTCCTCCATTTCCATGCTTCTTCCTGAAATTTCCAGTTGGCCTAGAAGACTGCAATTATCTTAATATCATTTAGGCATTTTATATAGATTATTGTTCATTTGACCAGTGTTGTATGGAAAATCTATGACCATATTTTTTGCATCGAAAAAGGCTTATCTGACTCATGTTGATTCATAGTAACATTTTGGCATTCCTCTTTGCTGGGCATTTAGGCTCGCAACTTAATTTTACCCTTTTCTGAAGGAAGACATCGTTTTAGAGTTTCAGGGATGATGCTTGAACATAAAAAAAAAATTGAGTGGTATGTACTTATTTTGTCCAGCTTTCAGGTGTTTTTGCAAGTAAGAGCTAAGGATATGATCTAGGAACCAGGATGAACAACTGCTCTTGAGCATACGAGAACATAGGGTGGGAGGTAGATGCATGAGTATTGTTGAGGAACTATAATTATTTACTTAACACATTGTCAAGTTCGCGATCTTTTCACCATCATTTAGGATTTTGTGCACTTTTTTAGCATTTAGCTTAATATAATTAGATTTATTGGTGTTTTGATCTTTTATGCTTTTCGGGAATACTTTTACTGCTCTTGATGCAATAACTTCAATCGTAGAGAGTTAGAAATTAGGATTGCTAGACCATAGCTTACTTTTTTTAATTGCTTTGTATTAGGGTGCAGACACAATATCATGTTGTTTTAGGAAAGACATATGAATAGCTGAATACTACTTTGTTGGTTCAATGGTGAGCTTGATTCCTTCTTTCTAATCACAACGTGATTAATTATTTACATGCATCCATCTGCACACCCGCAGACCATTGGAAAAAATATTGCACAAACACTGTGCTCCATGGTACAGCTGGGGAAAAAAGATGGAGGGGAAAACAGCAAACAAGCTCAAAGCCCTAGATATCTTCAATCTTCAGGAGCTGCACACTGGAAACTGCTGATTATATCCACTGGATAGCTGCCCAGTCGTGCTTGTTTGGTGGCAAGGCGTCACTATGGAACTGAGGAGTGCCTTCTCAACATCTTCAGAGGCTTCTCTCCTCAGCAAACACATCACATACTCCATTGCTGCTGCATCACAGGGCAGTGTGATCCTCTCGCCACTTGTGAACCCAAACTTCTCACACGATATCTTCAATAGCTCCTCGAAGACTGTTGAGCGAAGGCATGCTAGGGGGATCTCAAACCGCTTCCCATCGAAAGAGTAGACAATGCAGTTTCCTTTACCAGCAACTACGCTGCAATCCTTGCCCTCCGTGGTAACCCTTCTTCTCCCAATGCCTCCCACTCCCTGCCATTTCTTGGACAGTTGAGCTAGCTTTTTGGAGCTGATCATGACTGTTTGGCGTTTGCAATATGTGTTAAAGAAATGGACTGTTGTATTTAGATGAAATGGTTAGAAACAATTTGGTGTGTGGTCGTGGTTGGTGCCAAAGATCACGTATTTGTAGGCACATATGCGGCAGGGGGATTGTCATCTTTGTCTCAGTTATCACAAAGGCCATGAGCTTCCTTGGTGGGATGTCCTATCTACGGTCATAAGATTCAATGAACAGGACCATTATTTCTCATGGTGGAGCCATATTTGTTGGCTTAGTATGTGATTGCTACCAGAGAGGGAGTTAAATTTGACACAATAATACAAGTTGTTGGGTTAATTCATTTAATTTTCTTTATCTGGGACGTTAAGTGTGACAACTAACTGACCATCTGTTCTATGTAGGTGCAATTCTCTTGATGCTAAGTTGTTTGATGAACATGTCTTTAAGTAAAGGTACATCATTCTGCCCTATATGAATTTTTTTACAGTAACTACTTTATTTTACATTTGTCAAGTTTCCTCTTATACCTTTACATGCAATATATAAACCAGTTACAAATCAGCTAAAACATCTTGTACAAAGATGTCTATAATGTAGGAAATTGCTGAACAGCGCTTAGTTACCTTGTTATTTCCTTCTCGTGTAGTTACCTTGTTATTTCCTTCTCGTGTTAGGCTCCTGACCCAGTATACCTCTGCTTAGAAAATCTGCTGTCTAAATAATCAGTTTCACAATCATGGCCATAAGATAAAGTTGGGGCCTAGTCATATTTGTTATGGCGTTGAATATGCTGGTGAAATTGGAATAGTCAACGAGATTAGTTGGTAAGCAGCACGGCCTAATCTGTTAATACACCGTTGGCTACTGTGGAGGTAGTGACTAGTGAGGTTTTTAACTGGAAGTTGGTGGGCCAAATATTTGTTCATTGCGGTCCTTGCAGAGGCTGCAATAGAAACTTGATAGTTAGATGATGTATCATACAGTCTGTATTAGGTTGCAGATGGAGGAATTAGGCGCACATGTACTTCCAAGTCTTGTGAATCTAAGGACAGATTTATAAGAGAATCAATTGGAAAGAAAACATCAAGAAGCTTATCTTGGATGTTTCGTGAGTCCTTCCTTAGCTTATGAATAAAGTAGTCAGGAGACAAGAGGAAGCATGTAGGGTCACCTGGGTTTAAGAACCATCCTCCTTTGTCCGTTATGAAGGTGAACTGGTGATGTTGATAGAGTAATGTTTTCTGCCAACATTAATTTGGCTAGGACCATGCTGGTCGGTTCAAATAACTTTGCTCAACAATTTCTTATCTCCATTGTATGTTGTTGACTCGTGGTCCAGTTAGCTCCCAGCATCTCATGTGCCCTCCATATCCTTCGTCTTCCTGCAATGCTAGTGTAGGTCTACAAGACTGCGACTATCCGAATATAATTTTGCCCATATCTTTTTTATTGTCAGTGCTATGGACTGTTGTATGATAAATCTTTGACCATGTTGTTTTTGTTGAACAAGCTTTGACCATGCTGGTCCTATGAAGATATACTGTGTTTTTAAATCTTGGGTGATCTTCTTTTAAAAAAAAACATGATTGCTTTGAAATTGATTATATATTCAATTTGTAATTTGAACTTTTCTTGTACAAAACTTTAGGTGCTTTCATAAGTCGGAACTAGAACATGCTCTGGAAACAGGAGGATGTGCTGCTTTGGGATATCAGGATGATGAACTGCTCTGGAGAATATGACTGAAACATCAATACAATATACAACAATACAGGGAACCTACTAACATTTTGGAACTGGCTGGACAGGTATTGAATATATGGCAGTCTTCATATATCAATCCTTTATATGATGAAATGGTAGATGTAACTTTTCTCAACTCTGCAGCAATCACATCATTTGTGTTTACCGGATGGTTCGGTTGCTTGCTGCAAGAACAAGCCATGGGCCAAGCCCATCATTGTTTTGGTGAAATGAGCTAAGCCCATTGAGTACAGCCTTTGGCTCGGCTCATCTTGTTTAGCTCGTCTGCCGTAGAGTTGGGCTAACAAGACCGTATGGAATCTACGGCCCAGTCTGTGTGAGCCAGTCGATGCTTGCTTTCTGCTTCTGCATAACAGCTGTAGAATTTCTTGGAGCTGCAGTAAGTTAAGTCAATGAAGATTACCAGATCAGTCAACGAAGCAGTACCGAGCTCTCTCCAAACTTCAGCTTTCACATTCAGGAGCTCTTATGTCGAAAGGGCTCGGAATCTCAGGAAGATTTGCTATATGCGCTGGGCCAGGAATTAGGGGATTTTGTATATAGTTTTTTTTTTTACATCAATTTTGTATACAGTTAGCAAGACTATGGGAGCACTTTGTGTTTTTTTGGATCATTCATTCATGAAAAGTCGAGACATACTGTATCATTCATGTGAAACTGCAAGTCTAGAACTGATAGTTCAAAAATGAAGAGTCTATAACTGGTCGACGCGTTGGACATTGTTTATGGTACTAGGAAAGATGCCTTTTGTTCTCTGATGAAAAGAGATCATCAGTACGTAACAAAAGCGCTGTAGGAAATGGAACAAATTGCGTGCAAATCATCAGCGAGGTAATGCCTGTAAGCCTGTTTGTTGCATTAGAGTACTGCAGGAACAAGGTAAACAGAGAGACCCGGCCACAATCTGGTAGTAGTAAATATGCATGCTTGCATTTTGGTCTCCCGAAATGGTGCATGCTGGCGCGGCTGTCGTCATCAGCAACGTCGGGATAGGTTCCTCATTGTTGCAGGCTTTCACCTCTGTGGGTGTGTGTCAATCGATCGACCAGGAAAACAGAGAGTGTGGGGGCGTGTCTTCATATGGCAAGTACACCATGCACCAAGTAGGGGGGCCTAGGAGAGCTTCGAGTTCAATGATTGTAAATTGTACCAATAGATACAAGCCCATGGACGTGTGCCGGTACGCGTACGAGCTAATCAAGCGATGTCCTTATTCTCTCATGCAGCACGGAATCTCTGATGCATGCCTTTTCGTTGTTTGATATTGATTATTGTTTGAAGAATGAACTATTGCCCGGTATTTTTGTCTTGTGTGCACCAAATCCGGTGAGGGCCACCTCAACTGTTGATGCATAGCAACCCAAACATCTGGCTAGCTAGATGCAGGACGCACCCACGTCATGTGCGTCCCAACGGGCCATCCACAAAGGATATCATCATCACACACGCACAGTTTGGATCGCTCGGTCGCTTTCAGCCTGTGTTGTTTTAGTTCTCCTTTTTCTCGACGAGAGCTGAGAGAGGGAAAGCACGTTCCATTTCCAAAAGCCGGATGTGATTGGCATGCATGATGCATCTGGTCTCTTGTGGGGGCGTGGACGCGTGGTGCCCGCTTCGCGTGTGCATGCAAACGAAGGAATTCGTCCACAGTGCTTCCACTGCTTGGATCTTAGCGCTCCTCGTTTTCTGACTTTCGACATAGAGCCAAATGGACATGCTAACTACGTAGTATTTTTTTTTTCATTGGAATATAATTCAACGTTATGAAAGTGCTTACTACTTGAGTGCTCTAGTCCTTATGAAATGAGCAATTTAACTATGTTGAGCATAGCTCGATCGTAGCGTAATGTGTGCATATCATATTTGGTCCGGGTGGGTATAAGTTGATCCGAAATATTTTTTAGTAGAACGTGACACTACTTGTGTGCAAACATACAAAAAACAGTCCCTGCGTAAACATACACTAGAAAGGAAAAAAAGAAAACAGGGAGAGAGACCTAGAGAGCGTATACCCTTGCTTTTGAACGCTTTGTATTGTTTTTTTGTTTGTGCTTCTAACAACGTGGATGGAAATAGATTTTGTCAAGATGATAGGAAACGAGATGGTAGTATTTGAGGAAAACAGTTTGGTTGGATGATTATTAGCATTCCTCCGTCGTAAAAATCATAGCACTGACCACAAGTCCCCCCACCCAAGATGCCGATTTATTTACTGCCAGAGAACTAAGTAATGAATGATGCTGGATATGATATGGCTGCATTGAGTGCTGCTAGTTTATCACACATCCATTTTGGCAGTCAACCGGAACACCCGGAACTGCAGTTTCTCTCTCTCTCTCTCTTTCCCCTTCCGCGCGCTGAGCCTGAGGCGCTGACTCACGGCAACGGCAGGTGTGGTGTGTGGCCCACCAGAAAAGGCACAGCAGGACACGAGCCTCACCCCTTGAGCAACATTTGTCACGCGCCGAGACGGAGGATGAGCAGCCGCCTGATCTGATCTCGAACTCCAAGTGGAGTGCCGAACCGGAGCAAGCAATCGTGCCCAGCAGGCCTCCTCCTCGTCGTCGTGTTGATCATCTGATCGCTTTTGTTTTGTGACCATGGGCACCACGGCACGGCAGTGTGGCCAAGGAAAGGAGGAAGCGTTTTTTTGAGGTTAGGTAGCTGGCGCGGCGCGTCGCGGTGCGGCGGTGGGCTTCGGTTACACTCCACATACACTGCTATGCCAGTGCCCAGAGTGCCAGCCCAGGCGAGGCGAGTGGCTCCGTTCGTCGTCGCAGTAGAGCCGGGGCAGTTTCCATTTCATTTCTTCAACTCACCCTCTTCTTCTTTCTCCTGCACTGCACGCCTGCTTCCTCCTCTCGCAAGACAAAGACATTTTTCTCGTGCGCCGACCCACCCCGAAAAAGACATCTCCTCTCCTCTCTCTCGTCTCTCTCTGTTGCAATTGCAAGACAGCAGCAGTAGAACATCCATCCCTTTCATCGTCATCAGATCTGCATCATTCCACAGTCGCCGCATCCTCCATCTCCATCCCATCCCTGCCCCACCAGCACTGCACAGACCACCTGAGAGATCAATCCGACCATAGTACTAGTACTGTATCATGTGGCCTTAAAAAAGAATTTTTTTCTCTGTATCTGGTGGTCGGTGAGTTCGTTGTTGTTTTGGTTTGCTGTGCTGCAGCTGACTCTGGTGCTCTCTCCTCTTGTTGGTGGAGAACGAAGCAGCAGCGACAGCGAGTGACGATGGGGTGCGTGCAATCGAAAGCGCCACCGCTGCCGCTGCCGCTGCCGCTGCCGCTGCCGCTCCCGTGGCGCGTTGGCGGTGACCCGGCCCCCGTGGCGCTGTGCCGGGCCCGGTCGGCGCTGCTGGGCGAGGCCATCCGCCGCCGCTACGCCCTCGCAGACGCCCACCGCGCATACGCCGACTCCCTCCAGTCCGCCGGCGCCGCGCTCCACGACCTCCTCCACGCCGTGCTCCACGACTTCCCCGCGCCGCCGCTTCCCGCTCTGCCCGCCGGAGCCGCCATCTCTGACGAAGTGCTCCTCCTCCCCGACCAGGGGAATGAGGAAGGAGAAGAAGGAGAGCGGGCTGGTGGTGACGACCACGACGGAGGGCACATACAGTTCCCTCCGTCGGACGACGAGGAGAACGACGGGCACATACAGTTCCCGCCCGAGGACGACGAGACCGAGGAGACCGAGGAGGAGGAGGACGACAATGCCGATCAGCCCGACGAGGAGGAGACCGAGGAGATTGAACACATTCCTCGTCCTGATCGTCGTCAGCCCGTCGTCGAGGAAGAGGCCGACGAGAAGGAGGAAGAAGAGGACGAGCATCCTCTTCCTCAGATCGATCACCGCCTTCGTCCCAAACCTCTCCAGCCTGCTGCATCGCCGTTCCCCACGCCGCAGCGGATGCATGCCGCCGCGCCGTACGGATACCCTCAGCCGCCGTACACATACGCCCCCGGCCACCAGTCGTATCCATACGGCAGCGGAACGACGGGCACCTACTCCTCCTACGGCGACGTCGGGGGGTACGGCGCCGGAACGGACACCTACAGCGGCGCCTACACCGCCGGAACGGGCACCTACGTCGGCGAGGGATACGGCGCCGCGACGATGGGAACCTACGGCGGCGGCGGAGCCTACACTGCCGCAACGGGCACCTACGGCGCCGGAACGGGCGCGTCGTCGTACGCATACGGCGGCGGCGCGGCAATGGACGACAGCAGCGGCGGCGGCTACGGGGTCATCAGCACGATCAACTACGCCCGCGGCCAGCCGCCGCCGCAATCGGTGACCTACGAGCACCACCCCCAAGTCACCAACGCCAGGCTCCGTTACTACCGCAACAACCACCACGGCGGCGCCACGGGGGGACCAGCACCACTGCCGGCGAGCTCATCCTATTCCTCCTCCTCTTCCTCCTACGGCGGCGGGAGGTACCCCTACCCAGGCTACAACTACAACCAGTACCCGCAAGGCGGGACCTTTTACTCTCCGGCGGCACCCTCTTCCTATCACCAACAGCCACCATCGGAGGCGCCGCCGTCGCCGCCCGAGGTGCCGTCCTGGGACTTCTTGAACCCCTTCGAAACATTCGAAAGCTATTACCCGTCGCAGATCTCGGCTGCCTTGCCGACCCACTCGCCTAGCTGGACCTCCAGCGAGCCCCCGAACGACGAGGGCATGCCGGAGCTGGAGGTCGACGATGACATGCCGGACCTGGAGGAGGACGTGGACCCGGCGGGAGAGGCGGCCGTCGTCGGGGAAGGAGAGGAACCGCGTGTTGGCGGCGCCGAGGAGGCCGCCCCCGTCGTCGTCGTGAATGATGATGCCGGTAATAATAAGTTGGGCGAGAACAAGGAGGAGGAAGAGAACAAGATGAGCAGTGACAATGGCAACAGTGAGGAGGAGGAGATGCACCCGAAGCCCGTGTTTGTGGACGCCAGCACTGTCTCTGTTGGAGAGGAATCCTCCAAAGCATCAAAGGAGGATGACGCTGCTGGTGGCAGCCCCAAAAGCAGCACGGTTGTCCATGCTGTGGTGGATAAGAGTTTGGAGGAAGAACAACAGGTGCAACAAGATTCAGCTGATGATGTCACTGCGCCGCCTGCTGCTGCTGTCACAGAGCCAGAACCTCAGCCTGAGCCTGAGCCTGAGCCTGAGAAGGTGTACAATGATGATGTGGAGGTGGTCCACGAGGTCAGAGCGCAGTTTGAACGTGCCTCCAAGTCGGCTGGAGAGTTGGGCAAGGCGCTTGAGGTTGGCAAGGTGCCTTACAATTACAACCCGAACAACTTAGGAACAAAAGGTTATTTCTCTTCTCAATTTTCTCTGTGCAAAGTTTCAATCTTGCTATTTTTTTGTTGTTTATTGAAGAAATGACTTAACTTTTTTTCCTAACTCAATTGTATAGTTTCAGTGCCCTCACTGATGATCTGTGGCTTCCCCAAAATGCGCAAGAAGAAATTCCTCGAGTTTGAGGAGGAGAAGGCTATGGAAAGTGGCAACATTTCTACTACATTGCAGAAGCTGTACCTATGGGAGAAGAAGCTTCTTGAGGAAGTCAAGGTTATTCTTGCTGCGCCTTTTTTACGGGTTTTTAATATTTGCTGAAATATGCTTATTTGCCCTTTTTAGACATGTGTGATATTTAGTACTCAGCTTTCTGATGCTATGCATATTTGAGTGGATATCTAGTATCCGATAATTGGAAGATTTCGAGTAACGTACTATTCTTACGAGTAACGTACTATACTTGATAAAGTTTTTGTGTAACGTAATATACTCGACGTAGTTTTTTGGAGTAACGTACTATTCTTACGAGTAACGTACTATATTTGATGAAGATTTGGAGTAACGTACTATATTTTGGATCAACTTTAGATAATGGACAGAATCCAGCTACTCGCAACTGCCAAGTACGCTACATTTTGGATAATGATCCCTTTTTTGTTGAATTAATACGTGTCGGATAGTGTAACGCCCGGTAACGCACATTTTCTGGATAATGCTCCTTTTTTTTGTTTGAATTTATACTTGTCGGATAGTAAGGTACTATGTTTACGAGTAACGTACTATTTTTTGGATAATGCTTCCTTTTCTGTTAAATGAATATTTGTCGGATAGTAACGTGCTATTTTTACGAGTAGCGTTAATGAACTTAAGTCGAACCACCTCCACTTACTTAGTATGCTCCCTATTGGGTAGCTAATTATAGATAGTTTAGAATTATGATGCTGTCAAGTTAAACTGAAAATTTATTTTGAGTTTAATGCCATGTTGGTTTTAATTTTTTTAACATTCTTGTACTATGTGTTCTACCATTGATTTTGCGCTTATTTGGCTTCCTCATTGTCATGGCTTTCGTTTGACACATAATACCATGATCCAACTAACCATACTTGTGTATTCCTCACTCATATATATATGTATTGTGTTGTTCACACTCATTTCTGCATATTCATGGTTTGTTAGTCAAACTCACCTATTTCTGTTTCAAGCTCACCTATTTCTGTTTGTCACAGGCAGAGGAGAAGATAAGGGTGGAGTATGATCAAAAATACCAGGAGGCAAAATATCTGTACAACACAGGTGCTGAAGCTCATAAGCTTGAGCAGGTTCAAATTCAAACCAGGCAGCTGGCAACAAAGATAAGTGTTGCCATTAAATCTATCAGCACTATCTCGAACGAGATCAACAAACTGAGAGATGAAGAGCTGTGGCCACAAATACATGAGCTGATTCAAGGGTATGCAATGTCTTTCAGTTTTCACACACACATGAGTTTCCATATTTTCTTTACACATAACTATATACTTTGAATGAATTGGGTAGATCTAGTAGAACTTTTTATGAGGAACACGGGCTAGGATCATTATATATTTCTCTGGCACACATTTTGTACATATTTTATCATGTGCAAGTGACTTGTTCAAATTTATCTATTAGTGAGTTACCCTACCGATTTTCCTGCATTCTTTGTTTCACACACATCAATAGCAGTAATGGATTATTTTTCACACTTGAAGCACTAGTATCATTTTCGATATTGTCATTAAAGAGTCGAGAGGCTTCTGCACTGCAGCTGTTTTTTTTTTTTGTCATTACATTAGCATGTACTTCTGTTATTTGGCTACAAATTTTATAATATCTATTCTGACTGCGGACTGTCTTTTCAGGTTTATGCAAATGTGGCATACCATGTCAGAATGCCATCAGATCCAGTGTCATGCCTTGTCCCAAGCTAAAGACATTGATTCTACCCTAGCTGCTGCAACATTCAGCCAGGCTCACATAGATTTAATCAAGCAGTTAGAGCTTCAGTTGCTGGATATGACCGCCAATTTTGCAACATGGTTCAGTGCCCAAAAGAGCTATGTGGGCACTCTGAACGAATGGCTCAAGAAGGGAGTTGAGTATGTGCCTGAAGTAACAGATGATGGAGTTGTTCCCTTTTCACCTGGACGCTTAGGAGCACCCCCTGTTTTCACCATCTGCAACAACTGGGCAACTAGCATCGCGAGGATATCGGAGGTGGAAGTTGTTGACACAATGCAAGCTTTTGCCTCCAGTGTCCTGGGCCTATGGGAGAGGCACAGATCAGAGTGGAGGCAGGTTATGTTTTCAGCTGATAATACAGAAAACATGGGCAGAGAACTCAGATCGATGACAAGGGAGGAACTGTCGATGCGCAAGGCGTTAAAAGCACAAAACAAGACCCTCGTGCGCGTTTCAAGTCAGGGCGGCGGGGTATCAACTTTATCTGCACAGATGTTACATGACCGTGTTCCACGTTCTGGAGCTGGACTGCAGTCGTGCATGCATAAAAGTTTTGAAGCAATGGAGAGCCTTGCCAGTGCCTGTGCAAATGCTTTGAAGGATCTGCATCTTCGGTGCGAAGAAGAGAGAGCTCGAATGGCTTAGGAGGATGCCTGTGCAAATTTTTTTCTTTTTCTTATTTGAGATTGTGAGGCTGTTATTCCTGTACAGTTATGGTGCAACTTATTTTGTAAGTGTTAATTGGGTGATTACTGTTTTTTAAATGAATTAGGTGATTACTATTAATCGAGTGTCAGACGTTTTGGTGTTCAGTTTTGCTCCACATCTTGCGACTTTTTTTTGGACGGTCAACTGGGGGAGGAGAACTCCTTGTATTAATGGTAAATGGCCCGAAATGATCCAGTTGGTTACATAAAACGAGTTTTCAACACCACCGAATTACTAGGTCGTCTTACATTGGTGAAAAAAAAAACTCGATTAGGGGTCCTACGTCTCCCTGATATTATATTAAGAAGAAGAGACCCACCAAAACCTGGCTGGGGCAAGAATCAACACACGCATCACTAATGTATGCACACTACAAGTGACAGTCACGTAATGGGGTGCGGTCACCAGGGTTCGAACCCAGGTGGGTGCTCTCCAACCAATGACCCTTTACCACCAGGCTATGAGTGCCTTCTCTATTACATTGGCGAAAACATTGAGCACCAGACCCGAGTTACTTCCGCGTCGTCACGCGGCATCTGGCACTACCACAACTTTACGTCTACCTTCGGCCACCCGAGATAGTTAGGGAACAAGGTGTATTCGCAGTCCTTGAGTGAGAACTTGGTGAACATTTACCGCCCGCCTCTTGCTATGGGTTGCTAGAGCAGGGAAGGCATCACATAGCCATCCAACACTTAGAGCATCCCTAGTGGGACTCTTAAATGAGCCTCTACTTTGAATTTTAGGAGCTGAACTAAAAACCCACTCCACTGAGACTTCAAAACTCTCTCCTATTTTCTATGTCCTTTGTCCTCCCAAATTTCTCGGAGCCCCCAGGTTTGGGAGCCTCCCACCCTCCATCCCTATCGTGGGTTCTACTATTTATTTATTTAGTTAGTTAGTTAATTTTCATTTTCTTCTCCTCTCCCCTCCCCTCCCTCTCCCTCTAGGGCACGTAGTGAGCACAGGGCGGGCTCCTCACCATGCTGTGCCACCACCCAGCCCGCCCCTTCCGCTCACGAAGCCGCTGCTCGAAGGCCTCATCTCCATCTGCCCTGCATGCAGGCAGGCGTCAAAGGCCTACCCATCTAGCGCCCCCGAGATGGGGCGGTGGCGCTGACACCGGGGGCTGACGAGGGCACAAAGCGGGGTAGGTGCGGCGGCTCTGGGAGCAGGCAGCGTGCGGGTGAGTGCGTGGACACAAGCGCGGTGGCACCAGCTCAGGCTTGGACGAGTGGTGTGCAGCGGTGCGAGCTCGAGCTTGGGCCGGCGACAGTGCCAGCTCTGTCTTGAGCTTGCTTCCTGCTACTCTTCATGAGCTCCACCCTGACATGAGCGACTCCATCCTTGCCAAGAACCCGAGCACATCTAGGTCATGCTCGACCATATGCCTCTTGCACGGAGCTCCGCCCCGGCCGCAGCGGGAGCAAGCGGGGTGGTAGAGAGCACCCGAGCAGGCTCGGTGGCGCGTAAGGTAGGAACTTGGGTGGGGGAAAGGCTTGGGCGACCTTGCCAACAGGGAGTAGGGCGACGATGTGTGGGGTGCCTGATTGGAGAAGACACGAACACAGGCGGCCACGTGCGGGAGGTTGGGCGCATGCATGGGCGGCGGAGAAGGACTTTTGTTTTTTTCTGACATGTGGCACGAGTATGACAATGGAACAGTAGGGGCGGGGAGAGTGCCTAGGATGCATGTTTCACTGGAGTTGGGTATAAATTTGGACTCCCAAATTTTGTAGATGGACTTGCAAAATGGAATTTGGAAGTCCAAATTTCCATGACCTATTGGAGATACTCTCAGCCAGTGATCATTCCAGAAGGATATCGAGTTCATTCCAATGTGCGTCCTCCAGGTCTCTCATCATGCATGGAGGATATGTCTACTCGCTATCGCACCCTCCTTGCCCACGATGAGTCATCGACCGTGTGGAGCCTAAGGAATGAGCTTGACGAGGAGACAACTCTTCTACATCCCATGATCCTTGATGCTGAGGTTGCCCTGGTTCTTTGGCCTGGTGACTGAGTCCTAGGTGACCAGACATTGTGCACTGCTGACGGTGCTCTCTCCCGACCACATGTAGGTCTGCGGGAACCCTTCCTGCCTACATCCGAGCGCCGACATGCACTGGGGTAAGGTAGCTTCATCGACGTTCATGGGGAACATAGTGCTCTTGGTATAGTTGATGGCCAGTATGGTGGCATCAGAGAAAGCATCCAGTAGCACCCGCAACCGAGTGACATCTCATCTCAGGTCAGCGTGCAGCAAGATGAGCGTGTCGTCGACATATTGCAGTACATCTACCACCAGCAGGAATAGGTATGGGAACAACATATCTTGTGACTAGTCCTTGATGTATACATCCTACAATGCTGCGTGTGGCATAGCCTTGTTGAAGAAGCACCACCAGTTTGGATTGGGCAAATCGTTCCTCCATCACCAGCGAGTACCCAAAATAAAGAGAAAAAAGACCAACCTCCCTGTGACTGTAGCAAATCCGACAATAGCTGCAGCCTGCAGCATTACTATATCAGACGGATTGCTCAGAGTGCGCAGCTTGTGTGTGTGTGTGCGTGTGTGGCGAATGGATGCGCAGCTTGTGTGTGTGTGTGTTGCGAAGAATGCGCAGCTTGTGTGTGTTTGTTTGTTTGTGTGTGTGTGTGTGTTGCGAATAAATGCGTAGCTTGTGTGTGTGTGCGCGCGCGTGTGTGTCTCTCTCTGTGTATGTGTGTGTGTGTGTGTGTTGGAAAAAAGGGCAAGAGAGCTGCCATTCATTAAGAGGAAATCAGAGATACAACCTTGTTTTTATATAATCTAACAGGCTGGTTACAAACCCAGAAAGAACAGAGACATCGCTTAAGGAGCAAAAACACTACTGCTACTCAGCCGTGGGAGAATGGTTGGGTTGTGCTGCTAAGTTCAGTAGTTTGACTTATTCAGTTACCAGAGCAGCTACTCGATTGAAGGAGGCTTCCTCATTTTCAAAGATTCTGCGATTGCATTCCTTCCAAATCTGCCACCAGAAGGAGAAAAGGATTTTTAGCAATCTATGCTTCTCCTTTATTGGTTTGCCCGATGTAATTGATCTCATCGAATGGGTAACACGTTGTGGGATGTGCATTGAACAGTCCTGCGACAACTGCAGTTGAACCGCTGTCGCCCCCCAAGCAGCTTCAACAAAATTGCATTTAGTGAACAGGTGATCATTAGTTTCAGGCATGCAAAAGCAAAGTGCACAATGAGTGTTATACGGCCAGTTCTTTTTTGCAAGGTTGTCTGTTGTTGGCACCTAACCATGCACCGCAAGCCATGCTAGGAAACGACACTTTGGTTCAGTCTTGGCTTTCCAGACTTCATTTTGAATATCTGATGGGATTGTCCCTGTGAACTGCACTTGGTAGGTTGATTTGGCTGAGTAGGATCCATCCACAGTCCATCTCCATTTTATTGTATCCGGTTGATCAGTTAGCGTGATCTCCCACAAGGTTGTATACAGGAGGACAAATTCATGGATGGGTTCTTCAGACTTTATCATGGTTAGATTATGAATCCAAATATTATTGTGCAGTTCCTTCTTGACAGTTCTGTACTTGCACCTTGCTAGCTAATATGGGTTGGGCACAAGTTGTTTCGGGGTGGCTCCATTAAGCCATCTACCTTCCCAAAAAGGTGTTTTGCGGCCATCTCCAATTGTAACTTCAGTTGAAGCAAAGAAAAGATCACGCTCTGCTTGGTCCCGCACCTTGAGCAGGTCAGTCCATGGTCGATCATTCTGGTCCCATGAGTACCACAACCATCTGAGGCGTAGCGCTCGATTAAATTTCTCTAGATCTTTGATGCCCAGTCCGCCAAGTTTTTTTTTTGCCTTGTGCAAATCTTCCACTTTACTAGACAATGCTCCCCTCTTACTTGATCTGGGTCAGAGCCCTTCCATAGAAAGCTTCTTCGAAATCTGTCAATGCGATGAATAGCCCACAGGGGCATCTTAAAGGCTGTCATGAAATAGGTTGGCATGGCTTATAGCACCGTTTTCACCAGGAGCTCCCTACCTGGGTATGTGCTGAAATTTCTCATCCAGCAAGGTGTCTTGATTGGCTATTTTCTGTCGAAAGGCTGTCTTTGATGACTTGTTGTACATATGTGAAGTTGTCGTGAATGCATCTTTTCTTGATAAAAGCACTTTGGTTCATCGAAATTAGATTCTTGAGCTCAGGAGCTAGTCTGTTTGCCAAAATCTTTGAGATGATTGTTGCAAAACTATGCACTAAGTTTATAGGTCTGTAATCATTTACTTTTTTTGGATCCTCTTTTTTGGTGTGTGTGTGTGTGTGTGTGTGTGTGTGTGCGACTAAATGTGCGCAGGTTGTTGGTGCTGTTGCACTCGTGTGTGCTTCATCAGTTGTAATGTAGGAATGTAGGATAATATGCTTGTGGAGACTAGTTGAGATTTGCATGTAAAGAATTAGCAAGACATGTCTTGTTAGACAACGAGTAAAATACATCACCCTGTATGTACCATGCAGTCAAGAAGAGCATATGCTGATGATCCTAGAGATTCCTGGTGCCTGTCCATTATGCCCACACCATCTTCTTGGCAGTTTGCAGCAGAAACACCTCAGTAGCCTGCAGGAAAAATAGATTTAAAAACCAGTTTTCTTAGAGAAAAAAACTCCTTGATGCAGCAAATCTGAGGCGGTACCTTTAATTGGGTGAATGGCAGACTTTCTGGATCAATTTTCTCGGCTTGATCAATATGCCGAACACCTATTGTGCAACTTAAGAATTTGAAGCGAGAGGCATTCCATACTCGATGTCATGATCTATGCACGCCAATTGGTCATGAGCGGAGAGGACTTTGGGTGAAAGGGAGCAAGTAACGCCTGGAATGCGGAGGCGCCCCGGCGATCCGCCGCCATCGCCCTCGCCGGCTCGCTCTCAAGTCTGGCCATGGCACTCAACACATCGTGACGAGCTAGGTCCCCGACGATGGCGGAGGACGCATGATTCCGACGTAGTAGAGCACGGTTGCACCTGCGACAGGGCTAGCGAAGGGCGGCGGCGCCGGCAAGAGGTCGCCGGATGCCGAATCGCCGGTCGGCAACTTTGCAAAAACACCTCTGGTTTGATCGCGATCCAAATTAGGGGGCTATTTGTAAATAATCAAATCACAGATAATAATCATGATTAAAATATTTACAATTACCCCCCTATTTTGACGGCCATCTTCTTCCCTCGGCGTCTCGTCCTCTCCTGCTGCAGGCTCCAGCCCGTCCACCGCGGCCATCCTGGCGGATACTCCCCACCGGAGCATTGAGGCATATCGCCACCCATCTTGGCTCAAATTAGGGGTGAATTTCGAGGCAACGACGAGCTGACCATTGGAGCGCGCAGAAACCTCTCGTCCATGAACGAACAGGTTGCTCTGTTCAGAGGCGGTGATGCCCGCTCCAACCTGACGCTCTCTTCCCTCCGTCGTTGGCACCGGGGCGAGGGCAAATCACGATGAATTTGGGGGAGAAAATGAGGAACTAGAAAAGACCGTCTGACGAGTCACCGATCGAGCCATTAGGGAGATCTTTATTTGGGCAATTTGGCGTTTGCTTTATCCAACACATCAGCGTGTGTAAATCGGCGGTGCTCCGGCGGCCGGTGATCCAGGGCTTGCAACGGGAGGAACAACGACATGGGCACGCCGGCTCCATCTATTTTTGCGATAATGAGTTAGAGAGCTTGACAGCAAAACATGGCAATAAGAGCCCAGCACAGGGCAGAGTATCTTGCAGCTTCAGACTTTGCAGCTTGTTGGTCTAAAGCAGATTGACTCCCTTGCAAAAAAAAAAAAAACCAGATTGACTGGACCTTGCTGAAGATCCCAAATGATCTTGCGCCTCATTTAACAATCAAACCACCATGTCGACCTTCCTAACTGATGGAGACAATCCATCATCATAAACAATCACCACTCTCGTAACCACAGCATGAACATACAGGCTAATACATGATCCGATGGCGTGCGCCGGTGCGCCCAATGATTTGCTGCTCGTGCGCACGCAAGACTGGCGGCAGCTTTGCCGTCACTGGCCATGGAAGCGCCACATACCCATCAGCGCCCCAACCACTTCAAAGCTGCATCCGCGCCATGCGACCTTCCTCGTACGTGCGCACACGCATTGTCCTGCGGGGCGAATGCCAGATAGCTAGGTGTTGGGCTGCCCCTCCACATGGAGGATGAACTTTAAGGTCCAACAAATCATAGTTTCAGTCCACAAGTCCAGAAATTATTGTCCATTGATTTCAGCAAAGATCAATGGTGAAGATTGCCTCATATTTGATATATATGTGAGAAGAAACCCTAGCTCAATGATGTGAGAAGCTCCTGGACACTTCAGGTCGTCCATAGCGCACACACACACCAGCACACAACAAAGAGAGAAGAGAGGAAGAAGAAGGAGAGGTGAATCTGTTCAGATTTGGTGGCTTCAAACCTACTGGCGTCAAGCTATTGATTGGGGGCTCAAACGTGGTTGGATTGGCTCCAAACTTGGTGAGCTCATTTTTCACTTAGAGCACTTCGATCTGGTCAGTTGATATAGGTATTGGTTCAGTGGAGCATTAGATTTGTGAGGTGTTTTGTCAGTTCGAGTTGCTGCAGTTCAGAACAGAGCAGTTTTGGTAGAAGAATTATTTGGGTAGTCGAACGGTGTTGGATTGACCTGAATTTTGGTCAGTATACTTAGTACTCGTGGAACTACTTGCCTACCAAAATTGGTGAACTTTGGAGCTGTAGTTTGGGAGTTATGAACTGATTACCGAAGGGGACATAATCTGTGTCATCTCTGTTAGCTGCTATCATATCTCTTCTAGTTGTTGTGAGTATTGCTATTGTGGCCAAGTTTGTAACTTGATGAGTGTGTTGCTGCTGTTGTAAACCTCTAGAGGTTCTAGAGAAAACTCCATTGTATCCATTGTTGATTATAATGAAAGTTGGAGTGGATCGTTGGTCCCGTAGTTTTTACTCCTCACACCGAACAGGTTTTCCACGTATATCGCTGTGTCATTGTGCATTGTGTTTGCTTATTCTGCTGCAGGGCTATTGGTTGATATTTTTCTCATTGTTCAACATAAGATGAGGGATTATTGGTGTTGATTATTGCCGGTTTTCCTAACAAAGTGGTATTAGAGCCGTGACTGAATTTGAGGCTGTTTTCAGCTTGTATCAAGACTGTCTGGCTGCTGATTTTCTTGTGTTGAAGATGGAAGCGAATACCAGCAGAATGGTATCATTGAATGGTACAAATTACCAAGCTTGGAAGGGTAAAATGGAGGACCTGCTCTATGTGAAAGAATATTGGAAGCCAGTGTTTGCAACTGAGAAGCCAGATGATAAATCCGATGATGAGTGGAAGGTTCTTCATCGGCAAGCTTGTGGGTTCATTCGACAATGGGTCGATGATAATATTTTGAACCATATCAATGACGAGACACATGCACGCACCTTATGGCAGAAATTAGAAGAATTGTATGCCCGAAAAGAAGGTACAAACAAGATGTTCTTGATCAAACAATTGATGTGTTTGAGGTACAAAGAGGGCAGTCATGTGGCTGATCATGTTAGTGCTTTCTAAGGTATTATAAATCAGCTATCTTCAATGGGAATTACATTTGAAGATGAGATTCGAGCATTGCTGCTACTTGGCTCATTGTCGGACATTTGGGAGACTTTTAAAATCACTGTGTGTAATTCAGCTCCTAATGGTGTTGTTACTTGGACTTATGTCAAGACAAGGGTACTAAATGAAGAAACCAGAAGGTTTGCTAAAAAGGGAAATTCCTCCTCTCATTCTGAGGTGTTGGCCACCGAAGCACAGGGGAGAAGCCAAAGCCGAGGTCTGAGGAAAGGTGCATCGAAGAGTAGAAGCAAATCTCGAGGTAAATATGATGACTATGAGTGTCATTACTGCCATAAGAAGGGACACATAAAGTGGCAATGCCGCAAGTGGCAAAAAGAAAAGAAGAAAGGTAAACAACCAGCTCAGAAGCAAGATAGTGATAGTGACAGTGATGCGGGCCGGATTACTTCAGCTATAGAGGACATGGTTGTTGTCATTGATACTGAAAATGAAGTTAATTTGGGTTGTCCTTGTTCCACTGTTGAGAGGGTCACTGTAGCTTCTGATGGTGCAGCAGCAATAAACCTTGTTAATGGTGGTGAGATAATTTGGATACCGGACAACGGTGCTACAATACATGCTACATCTAATAGAGAGTATTTTACAAACTATACAACAGGTAATTTTGGTGTTGTGAAGATGGGAAACAATGATATGGCAGCAATCATTGGAAAGGGAGATGTGCATTTGGTGACTTCAAATGGCACCAAATTAATTCTCAAGTCTATGAGACATGTTGAGAGACTTCGACTCAACATTATTTTAGTTGGATTGCTTGATAGAGAAGGGTACTTGAGCAAATTTGGAGATGGACAATACAAGCTCACCAAGGGCAGCATGATAGTTGCAAGAGGTAAAATGATTTCAGTTCTGTACCATGTTTATGCTAATCTCTCTAGTGTTTTTGTGAATGCATTAGAGAAAGAAGACCCTTGTGTTCTATGGCACAAGAGACTTGGACACATGAGTGAGAAGGGGATGACCATGCTAGTGAAGAAGAATCTCTTGAAAGGGGGTAAAGGTGTGCATTTGAAAAAGTGCACAAATTGACTAGTAGGGAAGCAACACAGAGTTGCTTTCAAGACTCAACCTCCTCACAAGAAGCCAGAGTTGCTCGATTTAGTGCACTCTGATGTTTGCAAAATGTCGGTGAGATCACTTGGTGGTGCTAAGTATTTTGTCACTTTCTTTGATGATTTCTCCAGGAAGGTTTGGGCTTATGCTTTGAAGTCCAAAGATCAAGTGCTAGAGGTGTTCAAGCAATTCCATGCCTCAGTTGAGAGAGAAACTGAGAAGAAGATCAAGTGCATTCGCACTGATAATGGAGGAGAGTATATTGGTCCTTTTGATGCATATTACAAAGAGCAAGGTATTAGGCACCAATTCACACCTCCAAAGACACCACAACAAAATGGACTTGCTGAGAGGATGAACAGGACAATTGTGGAGAGAGTGAGATGCTTGTTGCCACATGCAAAGCTTCCTAAGCATTTTTGGGTGAGGCTTTGATGACTACAATTTATCTTATTAATCTCTCACCAAGCTATCCTTTGCAGGGAGATGTTCCTAATAGGGTTTGGTACAACAAGGACGTCTCATATGACCACCTGAAGGTTTTTGGGTGCAAGGCATATGTTCATATCCCTCAAGATGAAAGGTCAAAGCTTGATTCAAAGACACACCAATGTATCTTTCTTGGCTATGGATTGGATGAGTTCGGTTACAAACTCTTTGATCCTATTGCAAGGAAGGTTGTAAGGAGTCATGATGTGATATTTGTTGAAGACCAAATAGTTGAGGATATTGTGAAGGAAAAGGGTAATGATAATGTTCAGCAGTAAGATCTAGTTGTTGATTTATACCCAGTTCCTGCAGCTCCAGTTCCACAACAAGTTGAAGGTGAAGCTGAAGATGAAGTTGCAGATCAGGCATATGATGATGTGCAAGGTACAGGTGATGAAAATGCCCCCAAACAACATGAATTTGATGCTGAAATTAATGATCCGGATCAGCAGCCACCTGCACAAGAAGAACCACCAGTAGTTCCACTTAGAAGATCTAGCAGAGATCGAGTTCCTTCCACCAGGTATCCTTTAGATGAGTATGTGGTGTTACTATCTGACGGTTTAGAACCTGAGTGCTTTGTAGATTCAATGGAAGATGAGCACAAGAAGGAGTGGATGAAGGCCATGCAAGAAGAGATGAATTCCTTGCATAAGAATAATACATATGAGCTGGTGAAGTTGCCTAAGGGCAATAAAGCATTGAAAAACAAGTGGGTCTATAGAATCAAGCATGAAGAGCATATGCCACATCCAAGGTACAAGGTTAGGCTGGTTGTGAAAGGAGTTGGCCAGAGAAAAGGAATTGATTATGATGAGATCTTTTCTCCGGTTGTGAGAATGATATCAATTAGATTAATCCATGGCTTGGCAGCTAGTCTCAATTTGGAGATTGAGCAAATGGATGTGAAGACAACATTCCTTCATGGTGACTTGGAGGAAGAAATTTACATGGAGCAGCCTGAGGGGTTTCTTGTTGAAGGCAAAGAAGACTATGTGTCCAAACTAAAAAAGAGTCTCTATGGCCTGAAACAAGCACCAAGACAGTGGTATTTGAAGTTTGATTCAGTTATGGGGGAGCAAGGCTACAAGAGGTGTAGCACAGACCATTGTGTGTACATTCAGAGGTTCTCAGGTGATGATTTTATCATCTTATTGCTCTATGTTGATGATATCTTGATTGTTGGCAAGAATGTCTCTAGGATTGCAAAGCTAAAGAAAGAACTGAGCAAGTCTTTTGCAATGAAAGATTTGGGTCCAGCAAAGCAAATTCTTGGCATGAGAATTGAGAGAGACAGAAGCTCCAACAAGTTGTACTTATCTCAAAAGAGGTATATTGAGAAAGTACTTCAGAAATTCAGAATGGACAATGCAAAAGCAGTGAGCTGTCCTCTTGTAGCTCATTTCAAGTTAACCACCAAGCAATGCCCATTCACTGATGAGATGAAGAGGAAAATGCAGCATGTTCCTTATGCTTCAGCGGTTGGAAGTTTGATGTATGCTATGGTGTGTACAAGGCCTGACATTGCTCGTGCGGTCAGTACTGTGAGCAGATTTATGTCTAATCCAGGAAGACCACATTAGAAAGTCGTGAAGTGGATTTTGAGGTACCTCCGGGGCAGCACAAAGCTGAAACTTTGTTTTGGTGGAAGTAAACCTGTATTGGTTGCATACACAGATGCAGATATGGCCAGGAAAGTTGAAAGAAGGAAGTCTACTTCATGTTACTTGATTACCTATGCAGGGGGAGCGGTGTCATGGCAAACCAAGTTGCAAAAATGTGTTGCATTGTCATCAACTGAAGCTGAGTTCATTGCAGCGACAGAGGCAACTAAAGAGCTATTGTGGCTGAAAAGGTTTGTGATATAAGTTGGGTTTGATCAAGGCAAGTATGTGTTGTTATGTGATACCCAAAGTGTTATTCATTTGTGCAAAAATGCCAGCCTCCACTTTAAGTCAAAACATGTTGATGTCCGATATCATTGGATTCGGGATGTGTTGTACTCAAAGGAGATGTATGTTGAGAAAGTTCACACTAAAGACAATGGTGCCAACATGTTGACTAAGATGATGACAAAAGAAAAGCTCGAGGTATGTTACAAGATCGCTGGCATGGCTGCCGTAAGGCAGTGAGACCCTCCATGATGTTGGGAGGGGGAGTTTGTTGGGCTGTCCCTCCACATGGAGGATGAACTTTAAGGTCCAACAAGTCATAGTTTCAGCCCACAAGTCCAGAAATTGTGGTCCATTGATTTCAGCCAAGATCAATGATGAAGATGGCCTCACATTTGATATATATGTGAGAAGAAACCCTAGCTCAATGATGTGAGAAGCTCCTGGACACTTCAGGTCGTCCATAGCACAGACACACACACACCAGCACACAACAAAGAGAGAAGAGAGGAGGAAGAAGAAGAGATGAATCTGTTCAGATTTGGTGGCTTCGAACCTACTGGCGTCAAGCTGTTGATTGGGGGCTCAAACGTGGTTGGATTGACTCCAAACTTGGTGAGATCATTCTTCAATTAGAGCACTTCGATTTGGTCAGTTGATATAGGTATTGGTTCAGTGGAGCATCAGATTTGTGAGGTGTTTTGTCAGTTCGAGTTGCTGCAGTTCAGAACAGAGCAGTTTTGGTAGAAGAATTATTTGGGTAGTCAAACGGTGTCGGATTGAGCTGAACTTTGGTCAGTATACTTAGGACTCGTGGAACTACTTGCCTATAAAAATTGGTGAACTTTGGAGCTGTAGTTTGGGAGTTATGAACTGATTACCGAAAGGGACAGAATCTGTGTTATCTCTGTTAGCTGCTATCATATCTCTTCTAGTTGTTGTGAGTATTGCTATTGTGGCCAAGTTTGTAACTTGATGAGTGTGTTGCTGATGTTGGAAACCTCTAGAGGTTCTAGAGAAGACTCCATTGTATCCATTGTTGATTATAGTGGAAGTTGGAGTGGACCGTTGGTCCCGTGGTTTTTACTCCTCACATTGAGGAGGTTTTCCACGTATATCGCTGTGTCATTGTGCATTGTGTTTGCTTATTCCGCTGCAGGGCTGTTGGTTGATGTTTTCCTCATTGTTCAACACAAGATGAGGGATTATTGGTGTTGATTATTGCCGGTTTTCCCAACACTAGGTAGGCCGACCGGCCGAAGACATGACAGAGCACACGGAGAACTACCTGCTGCCATGTTTAGACGCGTGTGCATGTGTGCGTGGTACGTAGATGTGCTCGCATGACATGTCCAATGGATTAGGGCCATTATTAGGCAATTGCCAGCAGCTTGTCGTATCCAGGCTAGTCTACTAAATTGAGCTCGAACGCACGGACCACATAAGTGATCGATCAGATGGGGGCATTTTATTGAGTACAGTAGTTGCGCAGGCCGAGATAGCACGTCCTCGTCGAGTCTTCTTCACAGGCAGCAATGGCTGGCGCTGCTCAACAATAAGGGTGGAGGACGAGCTGGACTCAACCGTCAAGCGTTCTCGACGTTGAGGTAATCGTGCATGGGGAGACGACGGCATGGAGCAAGAGTACACGCGCCTAGGCTGCAAACGGTCTGAGACCCGCCTGGCTCCCATCCCAACCCGCCACATTCTGTTTTTAACCCACCCAACCCCATCCATTATACTGATTAACCTAGACCAACCCATAAGGGCTTGTTCGGTTGTTGTGGCATAAAATTCACGTGTATTAGTATCAAGGCGTGGGTTGAGTGAAACCACATGTGTCACTCAATCCATGTGAAAGAACCAACTATGCCATGGTTGCGTTCCCGGAATCGAAGGACTAAGTTTTGTTCCCTGCGTTAAAGGCGTGAAAAAGGCCGGAATCGACAACGTTTCGTACCACGCCAGGTCAAACCGAACGCATGTTCCATGCTGTATTAAAATTTAATCCATGTCTGATCCATCCATATGGTTTGGATTACAATCCATGTCATTCCAAGTCTAAACTAATAAGGCCTAATTTGGGTCCAACTCGTGGGTTTTTCAAGGGTTCAACCCGTACAACTGCCCACGCACGCACGACGATTGTCGCGCTCGCGCTGGTTCGGTCGGGATTCTTCGCCTCCGCCTAGGGCAAGGCGAAGCCGCCCTTCGCCCACCCCCATTACTTTCTTCCTCCTGGCCGGTGGCACAATTATGGGGTTCGGGTTATCGGGGGTCCTTTGAGCTCTCTGGTCATAGAGGAGGAGCTCCGGGGGGGGGGGGGGGGGGGGGGGCAGCGGTCACGACCTGGCGGTGTAGTGAGGCGGTGCTGGTGCCGCCGTAGCCACGGGCGGCATGCCGGTGGTGGGTGGGGTCGGCGACGGGGGTGTCACATGGCTGACGAGTTAGCATGGCGCTGGCGTGGCGACAACAATGACATAGTGGGCGGCGGCGGTGGGTGAGGGCAGCACGGAGAGGCGGCATAGCGCCGCCGGCTGTTATGAGGTGGCTGTGGGCATTGGGCAGGGGCCATGTGGCGGGCGGCGATGGCACCAGGAACGGTGTCGGAGTCGCGTGGGGAGGCAAACTGACAGGGTGGGGGCCGGGGCTGGCGGTGTCAGCTAAGGCAGACTTACGATGCGTGCTGAGACGGGGGTGGGAGGGGGTGGGTGGAGACCGTCCGCGAGTTGACATAGTCGGAGAGCAACATGACCCCTGGTTCGGTTACTTGCCGTGTCGAATGGCCAGATGCCCTGCTTGCGTATGCACTTAGGCAAATAGCAGGAGTCTACCAATACTACTAGTACATCTCAAAGTTTTCAGAAATGAAAATAAAATACTTAAAAATCTTATATAAATAATAAAAAGCCAACTGAAGGTATTACTGATACTAAATGTCCCCCTATTCTATTATAATAGTGTATGGGATAAATTAACAAATCATTCTATGTAAAGCTTTTTAGCTCAATGAATAAACAGGCCGTTTATTCATTGCTTCCAAGGAAATGTGTCAATAATGGCCTTTTAAAAAACACCAATAAATCTTTAGGTCATGCTTTCATTTGGCTTCAGATTCTCAAATTAATTATTAAATATTGAATTTATAACTTGCAATATTTGAAGTAAAAAGTAATTCTGATGCCATAAGTTTGTGGGCTGATATTTCAGCTTATTCTAATTCAGTTTTCATTTGGTGAGCTGATATTTCAGCTTATTCCTAAACCAGATAGTCCATTTATTTGGCTCATGTCACTCTCTATGAACAAAATTTCATATGTAGTATGGTTTGGATCACTACAGGATACCCCCCTATGCCGAGTGTCAAAGCCCTTGGCAAAAACGCGAATGCGCTCGACGAATCCTTTGTCGAGTGTAACACTCGGCAAAAGGACGCATGACAAATCTCCATCGGCAAAGAGCTGTTTGCCGAGAGCCAAACGTCGGACACTCGACAAATGTTTTGCCGAGCGCAATCAGGGCTCTTGACAAAAAAAAATCTCAGAACGGGGATGATGGCGTCAGCCCCTCTTTGCCGAGTGCCCGACGTCTGGCACTCGACAAAACTTTCCTATGTGGCGTGTGTTTGTTCTTTACCGAGGGCTTGCCCTTAGATCTCTCGACAAAGATGTTGTTTGCTGAGTGCCCAAAGGAAAGCTCTCGACAAACTTTTTTGCACACGGCAAACAGCCGGTTTGCCGTAGTGGATTAGTCCTTGGTGGAATGATATGGTGGCAGTCTTTTAAATTTGCGGCAGGTACGAAAAAAGAAAGACCAAAATATTCAATATATGCTTGCCTCTGCCTCGGTGAGAGTTTTCGGTCTTCATAGTTTGCCAAACTGCATTTATTCCAAATTTCTCTATATGATTGGTTGTTGATCACTGATTTGACATTCTGTAGATTCAAAATATGGTTGAATGATACTCTTCTGCAAGAGATGGACGACTATTGGAAAGAGATGGACAACTATTCCTGCAATATTCTGGGAAGATAAAAGACACCTTTTTATATCACAAAAATGATGTTCAGAATCAATTTGCTTAGAGAAATAAAGCAAATCTCAGGTGGTACCTTTAACCAGGTGAATGCCAGACGCTTGTGGATCAATATGCAGAACAGCTGTTGGGCAACTTAACAAATTCAAGCGAGATGCATTCCGTACTCCATTGTCGGCGTAAGAATAAGACGGATGCCATGATCGATGCACGCCAATTGGTCATGGACGGAGAGGATTCCGAGAGGAAGGGAGCAAGCAACGCCTGGAATGCGGAGAGGCTCCCCGGCGATCCGCCGCCATTGCTGGCTCGCCCACAACTCTGGCCGTGGTGCTCAGCACACACTGGGACGAGCTAGGGCCGTTAATGAAAGCGGGCGGGTGATTCCGACGGAGGAAAGCGCAGTTGCACCCGTGACGGGGCTAGCGGACGACAGCGGCGCCGGCAGGAGCTCACCGAAGGCCGAATCGCCGGTCAGCAAATTTGCAAAAATACCCCTGGTTTGGATCGTGAGTATTGACCGCGATCCAAACTAGGGGGTTATATGTAAATAAGCAGATCGTGGATAATAATTATGATCCAAATATTTTACAATTACCCCCTGGTTTGACGGCAATCTTCTTCCTCCGGGAGTCTCCTCCTCTCCTTGCTCCAGGTTCCAGCCCGTCGGCCGCAGCCATCCTGGCGGATACTCCACGCCGCAATAACGAGGCATATCGCCACCCGTCTTGATTCAAATTTGCCGTGAAATCTAAGGCGATGGCGATCTGACCTCTTCTCGTCCATGAACGAACAGGTTGCTCTGTCCCGAGGCGGTGTTGCCCGCTCCGCTCTCTTCATTCTCTCCATCGCTGGCACCGGTGCGAGGGAAAATCACGATGAGATGAATTTGGTAGGGATAAAATGAGGATCTGGAAGACTGTCTGACGAGTCACCGATCGAACCACCAGGGTGATCTGTATTTGGGCAATTCGGCGTTTGCTTGCTCCATGGTCCGGCCGGCGATGCAGGGCTTTGAGTGAAAGGAGCAACAACCTGGGCACGCTGGCGCCGTCTGTTTTTTGCGACCATGAGGTAGAGAGCTCGACAGCAAAACAAGACAAGAGTCCAGCGCAGCACAAGGCAGAGTATCTTACAGCTTCAGACTTTGCAGCTTGTTGGTCTAAAGCAGATTGACTGGACCTTGGTGAGGATCCCAAATGATCTTGCGCCTCATTTAACAATCGAACCACCATGTCCACCTTTCCATCTGATCGAGACACTCCTTCATAAACAATCACAACTCGATCGTAACCACGCAGCATGCACAGGCTCATACGGACGATCCGGTGGCATGCGCCCAATGATTTGTTCCTGCTCGTGTGTGCGCAAGACGGTGGCAGCTTCGCCATCGCCGGCCATGGAGGTGCCACGTACCCCCTCCGGGTGTACGTTCAACCACTTCTTGAGCAACTCCAGCCCACAGGTCAAATCTGGACCTCTATATTTCATTTTGAGGGCCAATTTCTAATTTTTAGAGGCTCAAAACCATTTTGTAGTCTAACTCAACTGAGTAAAATTGACTTCTATCCATCTGTCAGTGGGTCCCATTGTCCCTGCCTCTCTCTCCCGACTCCTTCCTCTCCCCCGCACCGCCTCCCTCTCTCCTCGCCAGCGCCGCCTCTCTCTCTCCCTGTCGGCACCGCCTACCTCTCCCCCCCCCCTCTCTCTCCCCCCCCCCCCCCCCCCGCTTCGCTCAGCGCCACTGCTCCCCCCCCCCTCTCTTCCCCTCGCACGGCAGCTGCTAGTTGCGCAGAGGCGAGGCGGCCTGGGCGCAGGGGCGGGGGTGCGAGCAGCAGGAGCACGTACCGGGTCGGCATCGGGCGTGCAGGCTGCCAGGTGGGGGTGGCTCGGGATCGGCCGCGGTCTCGGCAGGCGCAGTGGGCGGCGGCGAGCCGACACATTGACCAGGCGGGTCTCAGGCTGCGGCTCCTTGTGGGAGCTAGGGTTGGTGACGACGCTCCCTTCTTGCTCGCGCCGCCACGCTCCGGCGACTGCTGACCACATCGGCCAGGCTCCTCTCCCTCTCCTCCCCATCCCCGGCTACCTCCCCTGCTCTGCACCTCACGACGCCGCCTCTCCCTCACTCCACACCTCGCGCCGCCGCCTCTCCCTCTCGCTCCACACCTCGTGACGCCGCCTCTCCCTCGCTCCACACCTCGCACGGGGTGGAAGCCGGCCGGCGACAGCACGGGACGGGTGGTCGGCGGTGGCAGAAACCTCCTCTCCATTCGCGTCGGGAGAGGAAAGAAAAGAAAAGAAAAACGGTGGAGCCCACGATTTGGGGGAGAAATAGTGACCCTCTATTCATTGGGTTTTGCTCCAGAATTTGGTGCCCCACTAAATTTAGTTATCTAGATAGTCAGGGATTAAAGTTGTGTTTTTGGATTTAGGTGACTAAAAGAAGATTTAGAGGTGCATTTAGTCACCCCACTGGAGTTGCTCCGGGTTCGTGCGATGCTTCCTTTTTCGAAGGTACGCACACGCGCGCGTGTGGTCGTGTGTCGCCGGGGGCACGTCAGCCAGGCCGACCGCCGTCGACGACATGGCAGCGCACGGAGAACCTGTGTTGCCATGCTTAGACGCTGGCAAGCAGAAACTGACGTGTCCAGTGGATTAATTAGGCAATTGCCAGCAGCTTGCCGTATCCAACCAAGCTAGTCTACTACTCTAGTTGAGCTCGAACGTACGGACCACGGAACGTATATGGTGGCCGTCGAGTACAGCGCCGAGCAGTAGCGGCGTTCTGGACGTCGAGGTGGCCGTGCAGCACGGAAACAAGCGGCGTACGGCTAGAATACACGCGCCTGGCAAGGAACGCGTGCTAATTAGATGTTCCCAAGTAGCTCGAAGCTCGCGGACGGCAGGAGGTTCACCGTGGCCATGCTGGAGCGCATCGTGGTCGGATCGATGGCGCGAAAAATGGACGGCGACGAGACCGCTGCTCCCTTGTCATCATCCAATGAATCGCACGGCGGCGAGGAGACACCATCCATCAAAGGCTCCAGCTGCTGATCAGGCGCCAGTGGTAAATATTGCAGAGTGTGTTCTTACTCAGCATGCGCAGCTTGTAGGCGCTGTTGCCCTCGTGAGTGCTTCATCACAGCCCGCGACCTCAGGTGGGATAATTGTGTACCAGTTGATCTGCATGTAAAATTTTTGACACTTGGGCCCCAGGGTTTTGTTTCATCGTCATCTTCTCAACACCGCCTGATATCTTCCAACCCAACAAAAAGCAACCAGATTTTTTTTTCCCTTCAAAAAGGCCAGCTATATGCATTGCTATCTCTACAATATATTAATTGAGGTGCGGTCGTTCACTTCGTGTTCATAAAGTTAGAGATTGAATCCAAATCGGTTTCGTATCTTCTATATCAAGTATTAAATTTTAAAAAGCATAACTCCCACATCCGGAGCTCAAATGAGGCAAACTCGGACTCTATCTTGTAGCTCTCGAAAGGTTCTACAACTTTGGTATTTAATAGAAGTTCAGATCCCGCAGTTTTGATTTCCAAATATATGATGCAATAATATTTGTTCTGATTCGGACTCCTCTGCGCAGGTTTCTGTGCGGGGCTCATATCTCCTAGCTCCGTAGTCTAAATAATACGATCCATATATGTTTCAGAAAGGTATCAACGAGATCTACAATTTTTGTGTTTTAACTTTTTTCATTAGAGCAAGTATTCAATTCCAAAATCGTGTTGCAATACAGTGCTATTTGTGGACTCCGTGAATTAATTTTTCCTTTCGGATAAAGCTTCTAGAATATGATAAATAATGGTGATAAAATTGTTACTTTTGACATATAAAATAATATACTAAGAAGCACCAACGGTAATATAAATATAATATTTCATGTAAAAAATATTAATAATATTATATATATCTAATAATTATATTGTGTAAATAATTTATATTTAAATTATAAAGAGTGTTTTATTTTTTAAAGTCCGTAACAACGCACAGACACTTTGCTAGTTATACTCTAACGCAGCTAACGTCCTCGTATCTTCGTCCCACACCGATTATACTCTGCCTTGCTAAGCCAAAATGGAAAAATCAATTGATTCTAGAGTCTGCTCCCACAACTCCATTAACCACCTTTGGCTTTCATTAGCTAGCACCACACACTATTACAAAAAAAGAAAAAAATCTTTTTCTGTAGCAGGCAAAAAGGCTACTTAGTAGCAGCCGACTCGTCCGCAACAATGGCTCTATTACTCGTACTAGAAATAGGATTTTTATTAGTAGCGGTGCAAATGTACATGCCTCATTTCATAGGGAAGTCCAAAGTGGCTCTATTTCACTTCCTAGCACTTTCTATCATTTAATAATAGTCATCCCTTTGGTCTTATTCACACAAGAGATGTCTTTTGTAGTCTATCTCTTTCAATATATGGATAGTTAAGAAATTCTCATTGAAATATCAAAAAATTCTGCAAATAGATCACTCTAAAGAAAGAAAAAATGAGACTCATTTATTTCTCCTTATTTTTGTTTTGAAATTGCATACAAATTATATTGTCATTTCCATTTTAGTTATATTTTTTGTCTTAATGTTAATACAAAAGGAGAAAATTCTTATTTCTTATTTTTTGAATTCGTTATAGGTTGAGAGACAATCAGATATATTTTCTCTTTAACATGCATTAATAGATAGCATTAGTAGCAGATGGAGTAGCAATAACTTTCTGCTAGTAAATTTGTTTTGATTAGTTGTTGATTGATGACATAATCTTTTCACCGCATGCGTGGAATTTGTCAATTGCGGCATGATGATGTCATGATGCCCACAACGTAACCCCATCCTCGTAATATATATACAACAAAATATGTCCTTATATATGTCCCTTATAACCTCATCAAAGGCTTAAACGAGATGTGGTGCAGTATTATTTTTTTAATTAAAAAAGTCATTGATCATCATAACACTATATGATTTTTGTTTGGGGACAAGTGTTTCTTCAAGATCTATCATATGACATTTTCAAAAAATAATAAAAAACTATAATTTTATTGAAAATAATCAAATAAGAGTACTTTTTATGGTTCATGTTGTTTGTGGAAGAGTCGTATACAATATACAACTTTATCCTTTATAGCCATATTAAAACATCACCTTCTCTCTCTCTCTCCCACAAACACTATATATAGATACATTAGCTGGCTATTAATAATTCAGCTACAAGTCAAGTTCTAAAAAGAAAAGATCAAGTGAATTCTTACATATAAGTACAAAACATTTGAATGTTATTCTTTCGCAGCAAAATGAAATTCAGATTGGCATTTAGAAAAACAAAACAAAGATATGGATGCTCCACAAGACGGCTTGTTCTTCAGAGTCAATTCGCTGTGGTTTTGAAGATTTGAGGCTATATACTAAATGTTACTTGACAAGTCTTTGACATGCCCTTGAGGAGCCGACAAATATTGACATGCTTTGAAGATTCGAGGCTCCATCTATCGTGTCATTGTTCTCTCTCTCTCTCTCTCATACAATCTCTCATTGACGTACTCGTTAGAGAACTAAATACAAAGTTATACAAAAAGAGATTGTCTTAATGTTAAGCGCAGTGTTGATAAATAGAAGAATTATCTAAAAAATATTAGTAGATCAAATACATTAATCTCATCACAACTACAATCAATTTAAATATTATTGGGCAGGATATCAAAATAAATAAATAACAGAAAACAGTAATATACAAGAGCACATTTTTTATATATGCAAATGGCATGGTTAAAAATTGGTGCTTATTACCTACAAACAAGAGAAGTAACATTTGTGCCGGGATAATCTACAAGTTGCAAACAACATTACAGTATATCGCATTAATTAATAAAAGTAGTTCTACTAAGGGGGTGTTCGTTTCTATGGATTAAAGGGCTAAAACTAAACTTTAGTCCAAATTTTAGTCCTAGGGAAACGAACAGGAAGACTAAAAGTAGAGCTAAACTTTAGCTCTAGAGAAGAAAAAGGGCTAATAGCCCTCCAAGAGATTAGCTCAAATTTTAGGAGTTAAAGTTTAGCTCTTCATGGAAACAAACACCCCCTAAAAGCTATTACTAAATGGATGTGTAGACCATGAATCAATGATACATCATTATACAGAGCAATAGCGTGGTTCGTGGAGACATTTAAGAAACAAATAGGTCCCTGCCGCACAGCAGGTTCGCGTCGGAGTAAAACTAACACGGCAGTGCAATGCATAAGCTGTTGACAAGCATTTTCTGAATGCATTAATTAATTACAGAAAAATATTCACATAGCAGTGTTACTCTGAAACATGGCCAAGCATTTCTGATCATATTTGTTTCCCTGCCATGAATTGACATGGTGGTTCGATCATGCCATAATTTCACATCCGACAAACCAGAAATGCCGCATCCGGCAGGCGGTGGCGGCGGGGCTTCATGGGGGCGATTATGGAAGATATGCATTGTCCGCAAACCTGCTTGTCTATTGGGAATTGTTTCAATTCGGTTAGAAGCGTAGGTATACCATGCGGGGTGCCGTGCAGGAAAGCTTCAGTGTGAGTGTGGAGGTGGGGCTGCTCGCTCAACGCTCATACCTGGCGTCCTCTTCTCCTTGGTCGTTTCAGAGTTGCAACGGGCTCTTTTGCATGCTTCTCGCGGCGTCCTCCACTGCGGGACTCTGTCCAGCTTCCTCCAGTGAGACTGAGACTGAGACTGAGACAGGCGGCGCTTTCTTGTAGAACAGCACACCATAGCCAGTCGTTCGTACGCATGCCGGGCGGGGGAGATGGCCAGCTCTGGCTGATTCATTCGATGGGTAGGTGAGGGTCTAGACGGTGAGCTCCCTTGGCTCGTCGTCCAATATAGCCACGCGTGCCCACTCGTCTTTTTGCGACGACTACGAGTGATCGAAGTCGACCATGAGTTAGAGTGAAGTTGACAGCAAACAAGGCAAGAGTCCAGCGCAGCGCGGAGTATTTTGTAGGTTCGGATTATTCAGTCTTGGTGGTCTTATAACGCAGATACGATATGAATAGAGTACTGGTCACCGTATCATCAGGCCAGCACATGAAAGATCATATCCACTTGTCTGCACCTTGCATTGGTGAGGGATCCCAACTGATATTTCGTCCCATTTAACAATAAATCGATCCATGTCGACCTGCCCATCTGATCGAGACACTCCATCATAAGCAAAAGCGTAACCGCAGCAGTGCAGCACGTACAGGCACATTGATACGGACGATCCCTTTGACGATCCGGTGGCACGCGCACGGGCACCCAACCCAGCGGTGATATATCCAATGATTTTCTTGCCTGTGCGCGCGCAGCTTCGCCGTTGCCGGCCATGGAGGCGCCACGTACCCATCCGCGCCATGCGTGCGACCTTCCTCGTATATACGTGCGCACACGCGTCGTCCCGCGGGGTGATGAACGCCAGAATGGCCGACCGGTCGACGACATGACAGCGCACAGAGACCATGTGCAGTGTGGTATGTATGCGCTCGCATGACGTTCATATCCAATGGATTAATTAGGCAGTTGCCAGCAGCTTGCCGTATCAATCCATGCTAGTCTACTACTAATTGAGCTCCAAGGTATGGGCCACGTACGGAACGGATGGTGGCATATGGAGATGGAGTACAGCGCCGAGCAGCAGTGGCGAATCGCCGGCGCTCTGGAAGTCGTGGCGCTGCTCGATGCACGCGTGCGTTCCGGACGTCGAGGTGACCGTGCAGCTCGGGAGCCGGCGGGGTCCGGTTAGAATACACACGCGCCTGGAAACGAACTTGCCCTCCTTGGATGTCAGGACGCAGCATCACACTGTGCAGCGAGCGTGTGTGCCGACGGCGTTCCGGATCCAAGAGGCTCCTCATCGGTGGCGAGAACGAGACCGCTGCTCCCTCTCCATCCAAAGAATTTGCATCCAGCATGTGGAAGATGGCCCGGATCTGCTGTTCAGTTCAGGCGCCTGGTGCAAAGAAGAGAGTGTACATGTTGTTGCTCAACTTTCTAGGCGTTGCAATTGTACTTAATTGTGTGTGCTTCATCAAAGTGAGTAGGATTGTTGCTGTGCTTGTGGACTGCTGCTCCAATAAATAAAAAATCTGCTCTTGCGGAGTGTAGTGTTTCATTGATATTGTTCTGGATGGGTTCTGGAATGTGGAGATTCTCAACTTCCATATTATAAGTGGAGAGTATCGACATAAAGCAGTTTCATCATTCCCTCCATTTGCCTATCTCATCTTTTACCTTCAAACTTGGCAGGCCATCAAAGACGATCAGCGTCTGTTCATCCATGGCTCACCCTGACAAGATAAATCAAAATCAATTAATTGCAGTGTGTGCATCTGTCACCCACCCCATTTTCTTCTATAATATTGGTCCTAAATATCTGAACATACAGACTAACATCTCTATCTTCATCCCTAGATTCACATGCACCTAGTATACTTTGTTTATACATGCTACAAAAAAAAAACTCTTGATTCTTAGAGTCGAGTATGCACCACAACTCTAGATTGTAACTAACGCAAACATTTTAGTTTTGCTAATAACTCACATCAAAATGTACATGAAAAGCATACATTATGTTGTTAAATATTTGTTTACATAAAAATTAATGTTTTAGTCCTATGCAAAAACAACAAAAGTAAAAAAGATAAACACATGACATCTATATATATGAAATTATTATGACTAAAAAAGATAAATCAATATAAATTTTTTTATGTATTCAGATTTTAGAGATGTAAGGGACAACTATAAATCCCAATCTTGCCATATAATAGGAGATAAGTTTGCAAAGATAGGAAGTGAACTACAGATAGGTGATTTTATCATTTGGCTTGAAGCACAACCCTACTATTATTGATGATTTGGTGGCTCCTAATATTCAGTTAGCATGTAGTTAAAATAAATATCAAACTTTCTAAATTTCAATTAGTTCCTTATCCCTCACACACTTTAAATAAAATTATTCTAACTCTTCATTTGTGTATTATTTTTAGTTACTTACATCAGTAATGTGGTCAGTTTTGTTCATAATCTTCTTTTCCTAAAGGTTGCCCCTCTTGAAATCCTTCTCTTATCCATGTTCACCGTTAGCATTTCCCCTACAACTTTATATTGTAATTTAACATCATATTAGTTTTAGTTTATGAATAATTAGCTTCATAGTTTCTTTTAAACATATACACAATGTTTTTTTATCAAATTGAATGCCTTGGTTTTTGTGCTCTGGATTAATCCTACATTATGGATGATATCGAGCTGGTCCATGATCCATGCTCTATCCGTTGTCGGCGACAACCTTCTCTCCTATCCACTGTCCTTCTCACACCCCCTATTGTGCAACATGCCGAGGAGCTTCTTTGCATAATCCAAAGTAGATAGGTACAAGGTCACCTCATCACCCTTTTTTCTCATAATTTTTCTTTGTGAATTTCTATTCTTTAAAATTCTATTTATTACAAATGTTCTGACAAATCCATCACATTAATGGATGAACTCAACATTTTAGTTATAGTGCTGACATCTTAGATACACTATCTCCAGTGGAAATGTAGAATCATCGTTCATTTCAATATTTTAATCCTCTTTTCTTATGCCTACACAAGACTTTCTGCATTCAATATCGTGGAAGTCAAGAGATAGCACTGGGTTGTAATGATGTATTGTAGAAGTGGTCGTGTGGTTTGTCTTCTTTTACGTCGCCTTTGCGCCCTCCGTGCAGTATACCACCATCAAAACTGATAGATAAGAAAAAAAACAGAAAAGGTTAGGGAAATGGCATCGAAATTGATACTTAAGGAAGAATTAATACTGGTCACCTTATCACCAGGCCAGCACAGAAAAGGTTACATCATCCACTTGTCTGGGACCTTGGTTAGGATCTCAAGGATCTTCATTCTCATTTAACAATCAAAACATGTCGACCCGGCCAATATGAAACACTCCACCATCAACACGAGTCGATCTACTCGTAACCGCAGCACGTACAGGCTCATACGGACAGACAATCCCGTGGTCCGGTCACACTCACACGCACCCAATGATTTCCTTTCTCAGCGCTTGCAAGACGTCTGCAGCTTTGCCGTCGCCGGCCCTGGGTGTGCCACGTATCCTGCGGTTCCGTTCGTGCACGCCCAACCACTGAACACCGCAGACCACTTCAGCCGCATTCGCACACGGCACGCCGTATCTGCTTGTTTAGACGCTGAGGATCCCAACGGATCTCCCGTCCCATTTAACAAATCCAGACATGTCGACCATCCCATCCGAAACACCGAAACATTCTGGCATAAACTAATCGGTAATCTCCGGCCGGGTCGACGTACAAGTCTCATACGGACGGATAGTCTCGTGGTCCTCGGTCGCTATGATTTCTTTTCTTGTCTTCCAGAGAATGAAAACGGCACAAGCAGCTTCGCCGTCGCTGGCCTTGGGCACGCCACGTACCTGTACTTAAACGCCACCGCGCACCAAACCAATCACTTGGGCTGCGGTTGCAATGTACCTGTACCTCGTACGCCTTGCGTCGCGGCTGCGGGTGGCACGCCAGCCAGGCCGGCCGGACGGAGCCAGCGACATGACAGCGCACAGCTGAAAAACCTTCCATGTTTGGGTACAACAGCACTGTGGTATATATGAGCACCAGCAACTTGGAGCTTCTCCAAAATCCACGAAGTCTACGGATCGAGCTCAGACGTACGGAAGCCAGCAGAAGAACGAAGCAATCAATCGACTTGTGCTCTAAAAATGGAGTACTGCGTGGAGAAACAGCTGATCAGGCTGAGGCAGCACGTCGCCGCGTCGTCGTCGTCGTCCTCGGCGGCGGCGGCGGCCGGGGCTCTGGTGGAAGCCGTGGCGCGCGTGTACGAGCACGCCAAGCCGCTGGCCCGGTTCGCGCGCGCCGACCAGGTCGACGACGAGCTCCACGCGTCGGTGGCGCTGCTGGACGCGTGCGCCGCCGCGAGGGACGCGCTCGGCGTCATGCGCGCGCGCGCCCGCGACGCCGAGGCCGCAGCGCGCCGCGGCGACGGCGCCGCCGCCGACGCCGCCGCGCGCGCGCTCGGGCGCGTCGCGAGGAAGGCGCGCGCCGACGTCAGGAGGATGCGCCGCGGCGTGAGCTCGAAGGCGGCGGCGGACGGCGGTGGGCACGCGTCGCTGCGGGAGGCGCGGCGGCTCGCCGCGGCCGTGCTGGAGTGCGTCGTGGCGGCGCTGGCCAAGCTCCCGGGGCAGACGCAGCCGCCGGCGAGCGGGTGGTCCACGTGCGTCGCGAGGGCGTTCCGGAAGAGGGCTCGGGTGGCGTGCGAGGACGCCGACGAGACTGCCGCCTTGCCGTCCAAGGACTTGCACGACGGCGAGGCGACGGCGCGGGCGCAGAGAGAGCTGAGGGCAATGGGCGACACTATTCAGAATCTAGAGGACGGATTGGAGCTCTTGTTCAGGCGGCTGGTGCAATTCAGAGTGTTCTTGCTCAACATGCACAGCTTTTAGGCACTCACTAAGTCATTAGAGCTTCACTAGGATAGCTGTGCCCTCTGCTAGTGAACCAGTTAGAGCAGATGATCTGCATGTAACAATTTTGACACTTGGCTGCTCCAAGAAGAAGAATAAAATCAGCCCTTGGAGAGTTTTGATTCATTCATGTTGTCTTGGATTGGCAATGGATCATGCTACTAGGAAAAAAAAGAAAAGAAAAATCAGAATTCAGATCTGTACACGCTTCGAAAACAGAATTTCACCCTCGTTTCATAATTGTGAATATCTCGTGTCGCTCAAAGCCTTTTGCATCCGTACACATCATACGTACGTACTTCCTTTCTAATTAGGTTCGAGTGAAACAAATCCTAACAAAGAAGAAACACAACACTAGGCATGCCTCCTTCATGTGTTCAACGTATTGTCGCTCAATATGACATGGATTGAGAATGTTAAATTTCACTCGCATCGTTAGCAGACTGAAGCCATTCTACAGAGGTGTCTTTTCCAGCTCCGTTCTTTACTCTCATATACCAAAGGCAAAATCTGCAGCATGGTGCGTGAACCTGGAGCAAATTGGGAATTGAAACTTCCGGAAATATCCTCGCCCTTGTCGAGTTAATGTCGACTAATTCAGCATCATATCTGTAATCGGACGGCTGTGTGTGCTCTCTTGGAGGGTACAGAGGCTGGAACTCAGTTCCATTATCGAAAAAGAATCAGCATCATTTACAGTAAGAGAAATTTAATCCAAAGTAATTACGCTCATGCGCTTCCTTTTGCGTCTACAGATGCTGCCTGCAAAACGATGCCACATTGTCTGCTCAATCATGAACAAGAAAACTGTCAATCTATCCACACCGTCTGGATGAACTGAATTTAGACAGCCCGCACTCTGAACAGACATTCCTGGAACATGCATTTTGCCAGGTGATTATAAATGGATGATCCTGCTTTGGATTCCAAAACCATGAACCTTCCATGAGCCTCCGCTGTTCCTGTCCGTATTTGACTCCTGGTCATCTACTGAACCCACAACACATCAATCCCTTGGGCGTGCAGTCTATTCTGCTGGCAACGCATCCAACATGACAACCAAGCTACGTTAGTTAGCAACACGTGTCACGCTGGACAACAAGTGGAGTGCATCAACATGTCCGTGCCATGTAATCAAGAGCAGATAGAGGGCGATCATGGAGATTCCTGCTGTCTGTCCATTATTCCCACACCATCTTCTCAACCTCTTGATTATAAGTAGGGAGGGCCGGAGGGTGAGAGTATTGACATAACCAATTCATCCATCGCTCCCTTTGCCTATCTCATCTCCCATTCCAACACAAACTTTGGCACCAATTTTTTCCTTCGAACATGGCTAGCCATCAGAGATCAACAAGCTGGCCGTCCATGGCTCACCCCAATGAGATCAGAATCGATGAAGCTCTGAGAAGCATAAGTTCAGTCATATCTTCGCCATCTGCCACCATAGAAATGGTTTGCGACAGCCTAAGGAGGCTTGGAGATGTCTACAGCTCCATCAACGAGGTCATTTGCTTGCACAACCACCAAGCACATGGGAAGAGGCTGGAGGAAGAAATGGAGAGATCTCTTGAGGTACTGGATCTCTGCAACACCATGCAAGAGAGCTTCGCTGACCTGAAGATGACCATCCAGGAGCTGCAAATAGTGCTCAACAGAGGAGACCTCACAGCAGCTCAAGTGAAGGCTCAATCCTATGCTCGCTTGGTGAAGAAGGCTAAGCATCACCTGAAGAATGTCGCCAACAGGTTCTGCTCCAACGAGGATGGATGGTTGGTCAGTTTATTGACCGCGGCAAGAAGGATCACTGTCTCGGCCCTCAAATCTGCAGTGGAGCATTTGTCAAAGAAAATGGCCACCTGCAATTCAAGCAAGTGGTCTCTTATCTCCAAATCATCCCGAGTTTCATGCGAGGAGGTGCAATGGCAGGCACTAGAGTTGGGTCTTGCAGGCCTGGAGAGTTCAGTTGAGAATCTGTTCAGAAGTTTGATCCAAACCAGGGTTTCTCTTCTGAACAATCTTAGCTTGTAGATTCTCCACTGGTGCACTGCGATTGGCATCCAACTTTTATAGGACCTGTCAATCAGCATGAAATTTTATATGTCAGATGTATACACTTGCAACTAATAGTACTAGATACAATTAAGAAAAACGTTTCTGTTCTTTGGAAAAAGAAATTATATAGCCTCAGAACATATTTATCCTCACTTTTGCTGCCAACTGGTCCATCGATCCTGATGGTTACTTTGAGTCTTTGACTGGCGTATCGGTTCAATTTTTTTCTTGAATAGTGGTCCTGTTTGAACAATAAGTGCTTTGTCTATGTAGTATGTACAATCCGAACTTATGTAAACTGAAGCAAACTAGCAAAGATATCTGTTTGAAAAAGGTTGTCTTTTTCCTAGAAAAATCAAATTTCACAATATTCATAACTATTGTTAATCCTTCAGTTTCTACTAACTGGTACAATGGATGGCACATACTTTTACTGACATAAAGGCATATAAGAATTAGTTCAATGTGACATGCACAATTAGAAGTTATCCGTTGTGAAGCAACAAAGGCATGTACCTTTAGTGCTGTTCTACAGATTACATAAAACTTAAATATCTCACCGGCCACAAAGGCATGTACCTTTAGTGCTATTTTATAAACTAATCACAATTTTAACCTTTAGCGCTATTCTACAGACTAAACAAAATTTAAATATCTAGCCAGTCTATAAGAACTAGTTCCAAGTGGCATGCACAATTAGAAATTATCTTTTGTTTTTTGAGGGAAATATAGTAGGGGAAGCCCCTAGTGTTACTCATTTTTCATTAATAAAGGAAAACATATATCGTAAATACAGGAAAAGGGAACGAAAAAAAAACCATTAAGACACCACAATCTGCTGAGTAGGGGCTTAAACCAAAGGGTCAACTAAAGCAAGAAAAAGCTGTCATGCTCGTTGTTTATCCTCATGCCCACATTCACACAAGATACAATTGTAGTTATTGCCTTCAATTTTGTGCTTCTTTCCCCTCGGGTTACTCTGAGTTCGTTGCAGCATTTGGAGTCCCAGATCCAGAGGAAGGGTTTTGGCGGCTGTACTGATTTGCAAGGGAAGTTGTAGAATGCAGACGAGGAGTATTTGGAGGATCCCCATGTGTAGTGCCATTTGTCAGCTTGTTGGAGGTCATGTTGCAGGTTCTGTACGAGTTGTTGTAGCTGAACAAATTCCTGGTAGGCTAGCACAATTAGAAATTATCGGTTGAAGCCACAAAGACATGTACCTTTAATGCCAATCTACAGAAAACAAAAACCAAATATCTCACCAGATGCTGGAGTACCTGGTGAAATATCTTTTTTTTATGGTTAATTTGACTAGCATACTGGTTCATTTTCTATTTCTTGAATGGTGGCTCTGTTTGAACAATAAGTGATATCTCTACTTTACTATGTACACTCAGAAGTTATCAAACCTGAAGCAAAGACATCAATTTGAAAAAAAAGGTTATTTTTTAGGAAAATCAAATTTCACAAAATTTCTACTAACATAATGGACGTCATGCTGCTTTTACTGACAAAATGGCCTATAAGAACTACTCTTAGTTGGCATGCACAATTAGAACCTATCAGTCCACCTTCCTGAAGCCGCAAAGATACCTTTAGTGCTATCCTACAGACTAACTAAAATTTGAATATCTCACCAGATACTCGCATTCATTTGCTATTGTTGTATCCTAGAAGTTTGCTGTCAGAGACTCAAGCTAGCTTAATTCATCTCATTACATAACTGTTGCGTGCTCAAATTTCTCTTCCACTGCTTTATTACATCATGAGCATCTCAATGCAGCCAGTAGAAACATAATGGAAACGTGTTCCATGAGTCAAAACTCATGCACTTACATTGTCGCTCGTGCTGTTGCTGTGGTTAGCTAAGACATGCAGGTGATGCTGCATGAGCAGTGGAAGTGTAGAGCATAACCTGATGTTGAATTATCAGCAGACCAGGCAAATTATTCCTCTCATCAACACCAAAACTACACTTCTTCCCTTCTTCCTTCATGATCGCATATCAAGATCTCAAAGTAATGTATGCCTTCATGCAGAGTGAATTGTTACCAATAATTGAGACATGCCAGGCAGCCCATACACCGTTCAATGACGTTTGTCGTAGTTTGAAAAAAACAGGCGAATAACAACTTCTCTAGACTTTGGTGGCTATGTTCCTCAACATACCACTTAACAACGGTGTACATCATGCAAAGGGTGGTGGTCTAAGATTCTTTCTGTCTGCCCGCTCTTTTCACACCATTTCTTCTGTTTCTCTGTTATATATAGAGGGAAGCCAGGGTTGTGCACCAACAAACTGCAGCTGGCCTTGCCTAATCTTCTCTTCTCTTTTCAGCTCTCCACACATAGCATCAAAGCTTCAACCCTAAGCATGGCTTGCCATCTGAGATCTGCAAGTGTACCCTCTAGCCCTCGCTCAAACGAACCCGGAGTCGAGCAGCAGCTGCAGAGCTTGAAGACAACCACCTCTTCACCCTCCGCAAACATTGACACAATGTGCGATGGTTTGAGGAGGCTCTCATCAACAGCAGTATTGAGGAGATGATATGCACACCAAGCAACCAAGTTATCCTCTGCCAAACCGTGCAAAGGAAAGCAGTTGAGGAAGAGCTTGCATGGTCACTCGTCTTGCTTGACCTCTGCAACGTCATGCAGGAAAGTTTCATCGAACTGAAGATGACTGTCCAAGAACTCCTCTTGGCTCTCAAGAGAGGAGACGATGCAACTGCTCAAGTCAAGGCATACATCCAGCTAACCAAGGCGGCACACAAACAGTTCAAGAAGGTCTGCAAAAAGACCACCGATGAGAAGAATTGTATGGTGGTGAAGCTACTAGCAGAAGCAAGACTGGCCACTACATCACTTCTCGAATCAACATCGGGTCTCTTGTCGAAGCAAATTGAGATGCCGAAACGGGCTCTTATCTCCAAAACATCTCAGAAAGGGAAAGTAGTGTGCGAAGAGGAGCAATTGCAGGCATTAGAGTGCAGTATCAGGGATCTTGAGAATGGAGTGGAGCTTCTGTTCAGGAGAATGATTCAGAGCAGAGTTTCTCTCCTGAATACTCTTAGTTCATAGATACTTGAGCTCTAGTTTCCTGCAATTGACATCCAAATTTTAACGGATTAGTCAATCAGCACAACAATTTTGTCACTTATATGCTTGTGTATATGTACAGTAGTTCAATTGAATCAAGAGACAAATTTCTTCTCCCACTTTATGCTGTGATTTTAATCATTTACACATGCCTTCAATGTTATCAATATCCAGAATAAATAATTTAGTTTCTCAAACCCCAAAAAAACGTGTAATGGGAACACATGAGCATTTTCTAGCGGAAAAACTGACCCAAAATCTGGGCCACTACAGTCCCAATGTCCCATCAACCTTTTTATACAGCTAAAAATCTTGATTATTTGGGCCAATGCAGTAGTTACTTTGCAAAGGTGGTATCACGCACATGTGCATCAACTGAATGATCTTATAAAATAGACCTTGCTCTGTGCAGCTGAAACATGCCAGCTCCAACCACAGGCTATAATCTTGTAATTATCCTTTTTCTATGAATGAACTTGTGATTAGCGTTACCGCTACGTAGCGTGGAAAGCATCTACTCGTGTTAGCGGCTAACGAAAAGCAGCAAACACATCATACACATGGCACCAATAATTCCCAGTTAATAACCTAACCCAACCTGCACTACATTCAAGATCCATAATGGTGGCATGAACAAATGCAGATTCTTGCTGCCAATAATTGGAACATGGCAGAGTGGCATGCCAATTCTCGAGATGTCTAGTGCTCTAAATAACATACATCACGTGGAAAACCTTAATGGTGTGGCAATTCTGCAGCACTGTCATGGGACCGCAACAGACAGCATCGTGGAGGTGAAATGGCACGATTCCTTCTGTCTACCACTCAAAATATGCTGTCCTAGCTCCTTCTGGTGTATAAATAGGCCCAGCAAAGGGATAGACACACCAAACGAAATCAAAGTTTCATCATTCTTCCTCATCTTCTCAAATCTTCAATCTCAGCTACTCCCAAACAGAAATGGCTTTCCACCTAAGATCTGCAAGCTTCCCAACTAAGGGGCACTCCAATGAGGCTGAAGTCGAAGTTGAGCTGCAAAGCCTAGAGGCAAGCATCTCTTCCCCCTCTGCAACCATGGAGGCGATGTGCGATGGTTTGAAGAGGCTTGGAGATGTCTACAGCCACATTGAGGAGATCATCCACCTGCCAAGCAACCAAGTTTGCTCCATCCAGCAAAGGAAAGAGTTGGATTGTGAAATGGAAAGTTCTCTCGAGCTAATTGATCTCTGCAACTCCATGCAAGAGAACTTTGCCCAGTTGAAGAACACAATCCAAGATCTGCTACTGGTTCTCCGACGAGGAGACGATGCCAGCACTCAGGGAAAGATCCAGTCTTACATCCGCTTGGTCAGGAAGGCACAAAAGCAATTCAAGAAGACTAGCAAGAAGACAACCTCTGACAAGGACGACTGCAAGCTGGTCAGGTTAATGACCAAAGCTAGATTGGTCGCCGCCTCTCTTCTCGAGTCGGCATTGTGTCTGCTGTCAAAGCAAGTGGCCATGCCTAAGAGGTCTCTTGTCTCTAAGGCATTCCAGAAGAGAAGCATCGTTGTTTGCCAGGAGGAGCAGTTGCAGGCATTAGAGTGCATCATTGGAGATCTTGAGCATGGAGCAGAACTTCTGTTCAGGAGAATGATCCAGAGCAGAGTTGTCCTCCTAAACATCCTTAGCTCATAGATTCTCCTTAGTGAAGCTACTCTAAAACCTGTGATTGGCCTCCGCATTTTAAAGGATTTCCCAATCCTATGTACATGTATAGTACTTGTAAATGTACAGAAAGCAGTAGAATCAAAGATCAAAGTTTTGACCCGGCCAATTTTTCTGTCCAACTGTTTAATGCTTCTGATGTTAATGGTGCTCTTGAAATTTGGAAGAAGAACACAAAAACATTTTCAGTATAATTCATAACTAATAATTCCACTAACTACATTATTACAGCAATAATACACTGGCTAACCACTAACTACTGGTTAGTGGGTCTCAACTCCCAATTTTCCCAAAGCATGTTTACTTCTATGCCTAATTGTTCGATTCGTCAGGTGGCCATGTGACACCGCACTTGTTTAATCTCCTAATCAGCACCCGATCCCCTTATTACGTGGATCATATTGGCTTGCTCCGCGTAAGAGAAGCATGCCAGCTCCAGACCACGAGGCCTTAAAAATTACGATGTGATTAGCATTAAGCATCATTTGGTTCGGTTTAACCATCCAAATTGCAAATGCAACCGAAACAGTAAACGGCTGTGGTAGGGCACCGCACCACAACACAAATAAACAAGTTAGGGAGCATTCGAGACTGACCTCCAGAGAGGAGCAGGGAAGCCGGAGGAGCCGGCTTCAGTGCCGGTGGCCCGCCGGAGGTTCCGCAGACGGCGGGCAGTCGTGTGGTGCTGGCTTGGTTTGTGCGGTGCGGTGGCTGGTGATATCATCTGGGCCACTTGGGCTTTCTCAGGCCTATGCTTGACTGAGCCCATTAATAATCTCTCGTTTCTAAAAAAAAAAGTTAGGCTCCCTTTTCCAGCATCAGCAAAGAACGTTGTCGAGGAAGAGTTTGCACCCAAAAAAATCAGAAAAGTTTTTGTTCGAAGCAAAGGGAGTTGATTTAACAAATGAAAAACCATATTAACATCAACCACGACAGGTTTTATAATGGACCAACAAAACACCACAGCTGGCCCATCCTTTTTCGGTTGAAGAATGTATCCATTGGAATGACAAGGAACCAGCGGATAATGAGTCATGAATGTCATTCACTAAACCAAGAGAAAACAAAGAAAACCAAGCGTGCACATATTGCATGGTCGAGCGTACTCTTTGCTGCGTGCTTAAAGAATGGCAACAGGACAACTTGGCAGCAAGCTTAGTAATTATTCAGGATCTGCTCCTAATAATAATGATAGAGGAAACACGCGGATGATCGAGGAGACCACGCTGCACACGAGTTGGCGAATGAGGGCTACGATGTCACACGAGCACCATCATTGTTAATAAGCCACCATGTAATGCCTGTGATCATGATCTGAACCAGATAATTAGACGCGGCTTGCTTGGAAGCCTTGAGCTGGAGGTGAACGAAGTCAACTAGTGTTCGTTCCACCACAGGCAACTAATCCCAGCGCACGAACTGAATCTGATGCAACGATGCTAATCTCGACGCTTCTTCGCTCGTGCAGGTGATTTTGCCGCCAATGTTGCAGACATGACAGCCTTGTAATCAAGCTCAATTAGTGATGCCCATTGGGTTTTATTGCTACTAATAAGCTCGCCACAACCTCCACTTCAACACATGCAAAATATTCTTCTTGTCTGCTGCTTGCTTCAACTGTGTAATTGTTCGTCCCACCTCTTTGCTATATAAAGAAGGGAGCCAGGCCACCAGTGCATCAGCTTGCCTTCTCATTTGTTTCCAACGAAAAGAGTCTTCAGAACTTCTATTCCATCCTCAAAAATGGCCTCTCACCAGAGATCCGCGAGTGTGCCCTCAAGCCCTCGCTCCAACGAATCAAACATCAAAGAACAACTGCAGAGCCTCAAGGCAGCCATCTCCATGCCCTTTGTAACCATTGAAATCATGGTTGCTGGTCTGACCAAGCTTGGAAGCATCTACACCCAGATTGACGAGCTCTTGTGCTTGTTCAGCAATCAGCGTCAGCAAAGGAAGGCAGTGGAGGAGGAGCTCGAGCGCTCCCTCATCCTGCTTGACCTCTGCAGCGCGATGCAAGAGTGCTTCGTGGAACTCAAGGCCAGCGTCCAAGAGACACACCTTTTTCTAAAGAGAGGGGACGACAAGGCTGTTCATGCCAAGGTTCAGTCTTACGCTCGCTCGGCTAAGAAGATGCAAAAGCAGTTCAAGAAGATCAACAACAAGGCTACTTCTGACGTTGAAGGATGTCTGTTAGTCAAGCTACTAGCTGAAGCAAGGGAGATCTCTGTGTCGATGCTCAAATCGACATTGAGTCTTCTATCAAAGCAGATTGTGGTACCAAGTACGAGCAAGTGGTCTCTTGTACCCAAGGCTTCCCAGAAGAAGAGAGTTGTGTGTGAGGAGGAGCAGTTGCAGGCACTGGAGTTGGACATTGTTGAGCTTGAGAGTGAAATTGAAACTTTGTTCAGGAAAATGATCCAGAGCAGAGTTTCTCTTCTGAACACTCTTAGTCTTAGCTTGTAGATAGATCCTACACCAGCTCTAACCCTGCGATTAGCGTCCGCCTTTTAGAGGATTTGCTGATCCAAAACAATTTTGATGTACATATATATATTAGAAAAGTACACAGAAAAAACAGTCAATCGAGAAGCAAAGCAATTCGATTGTTCTTTGTTTTTTTTTAAAAGATATCTCTTTATCATGAAGAATCTCATGTCCTTTATGCTTACCTCTGATTCCTAGATTTTGCTTTGATGTCATCGGAAGGGCAATTCAACACTAACTGATCTCCCATGGGATTCTTGGTGAGCATTATCAGGGTTTTATAGAAATATACGTTATAGTGTTCATCATTAGTTTGAGAAAAATGTAGCTCAACATACAATACAAGATCTATTTTGGTCTCCATAGCTACAAAATGCAGCTCGAAGCCACGAGAGTTGCTCTCATAATTAGTAAGCTTGATCCAAGAAACCATAGAACGATAACTAATTAATGGTAAATATTAATATCTTGCAAACATACTTTTTACAACAGTATATGCCAGGAAATCTTACTTATCTACTTCAGCTCTTTATAATCTTTGCCTTGATGATATCAAAGATCCCAAAATATTTTTAGCCAGAGCTATGGTGGGACTCAAATGGCCAGGGTGCCAGGCTAAATGAAAAATTACCTCAAACTCTACAAACAATGCCATGTCCTCGTTGGTGAGCCATATAGCCTACTTTTGATGTAAAACGCACCACTTAAACATATTACATGACCCGTTTAAGCATTTTGCAAGAAGTGTGACCTACTTGCACCCACCACGCAAGTTGTTGTATTTGCTATGTCATTTACTCTTTGTAAAATATTAGATCTTGATGAACAGTAGTCATGATTCAATGTAGAAGGCATTTTGTGCAAAATCAGCTGACGGATTTGGATTACGCTAAAGGAAAAAAATCGTTCTCTAGCATTGAAAGTTCACCATTTTTATAAATTACCACTGAAAGAATCATTGTCTGAAAATTATCATCAAAGGTCAATGGTGTTTGAAAGATTAGCATTCCTGCAACCCCTCCGTGGCAGCCTTTCCGTGACTTCTGTTCTAGATGAAAACCCTTTTATTGTAAACCTGGTTGCAAAATCCCTTGCAATCCTGATTAATAAGAGTAGTGCCAGTTAGTATGCGCGAAGAAGAGTTTAATAATTCCATATTTTGTATACCCTCTTACCATTTTCCATGTGTGTAGATGAATTTTCGTTATTTTTGAAGAGTGTTTTAAATTAATATACTTTAACACTTTATGCTTGTTTAAACAGTTTGTTAGATTGAAGATAAATTTCTTATGAGTAAAATATTCTTTGTATCTAATGCCTTGGATACTCAAATGCAATTTGCTAAGTATTTACTTAAGCGAATGAATCACGGAGACAAAATGCTGTGTTGTGCCAATACAGCACAAGTGTAACAAATTAGTTTTTTTCTCTTGTTCTATCCTCTAAAAATCATAGTCCCTTCATCCTATTGAAAGCAGTGTCGCTTTTGACTTTTTAATATCAGGTTTGATTGTTCGCCTTATACAATTTTTATGTGTAAATGTTAATTTTTATTATTATTTTATTAATGGAGATATTTTGATCATGATAGATTTATTTTAATATTTACATAAAATTTTTGAATAACACATAGTCACAAGTGATATCTAAAAGGTAAAAAGTGATATCTAAAAGGTAAAAACGACACTTTCAATAAAACGGATAGAGTACCTTTTCATCAGAATGCTTAGGACAGATGGAGATGTGCAAGAAAGCGTGCAAATAGTTGTATATGCACGAGCCAATTCCTTGCTGCGTGTACGTGCAACATGACAGCACGATGTTAATCTAATCAATGAGAAGCTGCTTCTAATGTACAAAAAGATTGCAGAAACACGTGTATGATATAGAGGAGACTAAACTCATCAGAATCGTATGATTAAACGCGACTTGCCTGGGAGCCTGGAGCTGGAGGTGAGCAAAGTCAACCATCTGTTCATTCCTCCACTGGCAACTTGTGAGTTTATTAATCTATCGCACGATCTGGACTGATGCTAACCCCGATGCGTGCCTTCACCCGTGCAGGTTAGTTTGCTGCACATAATGCAGACAAGACAGCTTCATAATCAATATCACCCATTGATTACACATGAGAGTGATTGATGTTGTCTACTGGTTCAGCCTCTTTCAGATGTGCATTTGCTTCTACCTCTTTCGTGATATATAGAGGCAAGCCAAAGCTGAGAAGGGACACCATTGCAGCAGCTTGCCTTCTCTTGTGTCTTCTTCCAGTAGCTTCACAGCTTCGTTCCAAGCATGGCCTACCACATGAGATCAGTGAGTGTGCCCTCAAGCCCACACTCCAATGAAACCAGCATTGAGGAACAACTGCAAAGCCTAAAGGCAGCTATCTCCTCACCTTTAGCATCCATCGAAATCATGGTTGATGGTCTGACAAAGCTCGAGAGCATCTTCAGCTGCATCGATGAGCTTATTTGCTTTCCGAGCAACCAACGGCAACAGAGGAATGTGGTGGAGGAGGAGCTCGAGTGCTCTCTCGTGCTGCTCGACCTCTGCAATTCTATGCAAGAGAGTTTTGCGGAGCTTAAAGCAAACGTCATGGAGATACAGTTGGTTCTCAAGAGAGGAGACCATGCGGGTGTTCAGGCCAAGGTTCAGTCTTACACCCGCTTGACCAAGAAGGCGCAGAAGCAGTTCAAGAAAATAAACATCAAGGCTGCTTCGTGCGTTGAAGGATGCAAGGTGGTCAAGCTTTTGTCTGAAGCAAGAGAAATTGGTGTGTCTATTCTTGAATCGACATTGGATCTCCTGTTGACGAAAGTTGCAATACCAAGCTCTGGCAAATGGTCTCTTGTATCCAAGGCATTCCAGAAGAAAAGGGTTGTGTGCGAGGGGGGGGGGGGGGGGGGGGGGGGGGGGCAATTGCAGGAATTGGAGTTGGACATTGTTGATCTTGAGAGCAGACTTGAGACTTTGTTCAGGAGATTGATCCAGAGCAGAGTTTCTCTTCTCAATACTCTTAGCTTGTAGAAAGATCAGGCTCCAACCAACTCTCGTTCCTGTGATTGGCATCCACCTTTTAGAGGATTTGCTGATCATCCAAACAATTTTGATGTATATATGACAGAAACTGTATAGAAAATTACTCAATATTGAAAGAAACATTATTGGGTCCATTCCCTGCTGTCAATATCATTGTTTACTTTTTTTTCTCATAACTTCACATGGCGCACAGATAAACAAATATACAATCAACTGTTGTATTTTCTTAAGAAAAGAAAGTAATTTACTCAGTAGATACTCATGGTATTGGTAGAGTTTTACCATATCGTGTGCCTAGAGAACATGCACAAGACGCTTGCAAAGTGGATCTTGCCCTACTTAACTGACAACATGCCAGCTATAGCTATGAGATTTAACATTGAAACATGATATTTTTTCAGAACTACAGTAAGGTGCGATGCTGGTTCTTGTTGCTAATAAATGTGAATTGACTTGATGTCGCAGGATTCTGATTCTAAACATTGTAAGCAGTAAGCACTACAGGCAAGCCAAATCTGACAACAATGCAATACAACATGACAAATCAAGACTTATGAAGTCAACCACTCAATTGTTCCTTCCCCTATCATTAACCAACCAACGTTTGCTGCAGCTCTAAGCTTACACATTCATCATACGATCTGCAGCCTGCACCAAAACTCGCGCAGATGATTTTATGCCTTCGAAGGATCAGCTCCAACATGATAAAATGTTGCCTTTGAAAACCGCTGAAAACAACATAGTAGGGAAACACTAGGGTAGGTTCCTACTGCAGTAAATATATCATATTATATTATATTATATAAATACAAATGATGAAAGGCTTTTTTTTTTGAATTAAATACAGTAGGGGAAGCCCTACTGTGGTTGATTTTCATTAATAAAAAGAAAACCTATAAGAATATAAACAACAAGAGGCCTAAGGGGCATAAACCATCAAGGGACCAAAGAGTCCAAAAGAGATAAGAAAAAAAGCCTGTCTTGCTCCTTATTTATTCTATGTGCTTGGAGTAGGGCTCCGTTGCGGAAGAGGAGCTTCCAGGATTGAAGAGAAGGGTTACTTTGATTAAAGATTTTGTTGTTTCTTTGCTTCCAGATTTGCCAGGACCCAATTATGAAAGGCTTTATTGTTGTTGTTTATAAATAAAACGAAGCTACAGAACTATACAAAAGAGGAAAAACAAAAAAGATCAAAGCATGTACAGAAACCATACAAGACAAACAACATAGCTACCCAACGCTATCAAGTCAGGTCAAAAGTTCGAAAAGAAGGGGATCTTTGGTTCTGTGACAGATGTGCACATATTGCACGCTTGAGGAGATTCTTTGATGCTAGTAATTGCAACATAACAGAACAATAATAAGTTTATTATGCAGGACCAGCACATAACGCGCTAGAAATCGAGCAAGAAATTGAGGTCAGACATGAGACAGGGACTATCATGAAGATACCGTGTAATCCTGAGATCATATCAGAATCAGATAACTAAATGCGGCTTGTTTGGTAGCCTGGAGCCTTGATGTGAGTGAAGTCAACTAGCTGCTAATTTCTCCACCAGCATTGCATGTTTATTAATCCATGGAACGGTGTGGATATGATACTAAACTTGACACCTCTTCACTCGTGCAGGTTAGTCTGCCTCCCGTAATGCAGACATGGCAGCTTCATAATCAAACTCAACTAGTGATTGCCTATTGGGTTGTGTGGCTCACCAGCTGATTACACATGCAAATGATTCTTGTTGTTTGTTCGTTCAGCTGTGTAGTTGCTTCAACCTCTATTGTTATATAAAGGGATAGGCCAGAACCAGAAGACATCATTGCAACAGCTTGCCTTACTCTTTATTTCCTGCTAAAATAAACTTCACGACATATATTTCTAGCATGGCTTGCCACCAGAGATCAGCGAGTGTGCCCTCAAGCCCTTGCTCCAACAAAACCAGCATCAAGGAACAGCTGCAGAGCCTGAAGGCTATTGTATGCTCACCTTCAGTGACTGCCGAAAGCATGGTTGATGGTCTAACTGAGCTCCGGAGTATCTACAGCCACATTGATGTGATCACTTGCTTGCCCAGCAGCCAGCATCAGCAGAGGAAAGCTGTGGAGGAGGAGCTCGAACGCTCTTTGGTCCTTCTTGACCTCTGTAAAGCTATGCAAGAAAGCTTCACGGAGCTTAAGGCGATAGTCATGGAGACACAACTTCTTCTGAAGAGAGGAGACAATATGGCTGTTCAGGTCCAAGTTCAGTCTTACGCCTGCGCGGCCAAGAAGGCACAAAAGCAGTTCAAAAAGATCAACAGGAAGGCTTCTTATAATATTGAAGGATGCAGGGTGGTCAAGTTGTTGTCTGAAGCAAGAGAGATCACTCTTTCCATGCTCGAATCAACATTAGATTTCCTGTCAAAGCAGACTGTGAGACCGAGTTCTTGGAAATGGCATCTTGTATCCAAGGCATTCCAAAAACAAAAAAGGGTTGTGTGCAAGGAGGAGCAATTGCAGGCACTGGAGTTGGTCATTGTTGACCTTGAGAGTGGAGTAGAAACTTTGTTCAGGAGAATGATTCAAACCAGAGTTTCCCTTCTGAATACTCTTAGCTTGTAGATAGATAAGGCACCAACTAACTCTGACCCTGCAATCAGCATCCGCCTTTTAGAAGATTAGCTGATCATCCAAATATTAATTTATGTATATATGAGGGAAAGTGTACAGAAATTAGTTGGTTGGACAGAAAAATTTTGGTTCCATTTCCTGCTTTCAATTTTACCTTTCTCTTCGCTTCCAATTTGACATGGTAGATGTTAAACAAATACGCATATATCTTGAAGTGTTGAAAAGAAAAAGAAAAGAGCAATTTTTCTCAATAGATGCTGATGATCGTTATAGGGTAAGGAATTTAAAAATCTTCCCCATGAGATGGCCATTGTTCTTTACATGTGATGTGTCTTGGCTACTGGCAGGCACAGATCCTTGTAAAGTGGATCATGTTCTCCTTGATGAATCATGCCACCTCCAGCCATGAGACTTGAGCTCAGAGAGTCACAGGTGATAATTGTCATCGACACTGGAGTTATGCCATGTTGATTCCTGTTAGAAATACATGGAACATGAGGATGTGATTCAGTCAGAACAGATGCACAATAAATTGGGATGGCATATGGATCTCTTGAATTAGCAAAATTCAGATTCTAAATGTCATAAGCACCACAGGCAGGCGCAACACGCCAGCTAAGCAATGCCGCATGACGAATCCTGCGTGACAAAGTCAAGCAGTGTGGCCACAATTCTTCTGAATTAAATACACACACATGCAGATGATTTTGTTGCCTTGTATCAAAACATGACACGCTGATTATAAGCTCAACTTAAGTTAGCGATTCTCTTTAACTGATAAAAAACATCAGCATGTCTTGGACCCATGGACATAGCTGGCTTTGTAGCTGCAGCATGACACCTCATTAACGATGAGATTTTTGCTGTCCAAAAGGTCAGTGAGTCCACTACTTCGGGTTGTTTTGCTATATAAAGAGACAAACCATAGCCGGGTTGACACCATTGCAGCAGTTTAACTTTTGCTCTCTTGCCATCCATTTCGTGGATACAACTTTCACAACCATGGCCTTCCACATCCGATCTGCTAGTGTGCCTTCTAGCCCTCGATCAAATGAAATTGATGTTGAAAAGCAATTGCAGAGCATGAGGACAACAGTATCCTCTTCCTCTGCAGCCATTGGAACCATGTGTGATTGTTTGAGAAAGCTTGGAGAAGTCTACAATTGCATCGGTGAGCTTATGTGTTTACCCAGCAGCCAAGTTGCGAAGCAGAGGAAAGCAGTGGAGCAAGAGCTCGAGCATTCTCTTGTCCTGCTTGATCTCTACAATGCTCTGCAAGAGAGCATTGGAGAGCTCAAGGAGAGCATCCTGGACATGCAGCTGGCTCTGAAAAGAGGAGATGATGCAACTGTTCAGGCCAAGATTCAGTCCTATATCCGTATGTCCAAGAAAGTGCTAAAACAATTCAAGAAGACCAGCAAGAAATCTACTGCAGCTGATCAAGAAAACTGCAGAGTCATCAAGTTGTTGTCTGAAGCCAGAGAGATTGCCATCTCCATGCTAGAATCATCGTCGTTTATGTTGTCAAAGCAAATCACGATGCCAAGTTCTAGCAAGTGGTCTCTTGTCTCTAAGATATTTCAGAAGAGACGAGTTGTATGCGACGAGGAGCAATTGCAGGAGTTGGATTTGGACATTCTTGACCTTGAGAGTGGAGTTGAGGCTTTGTTCAGGACACTGATCCAGAGCAGAGTTTCTCTTCTCAATACTCTTAGCTTGTAGATAGATCATACAACAACTCCAATTCCTGTGATTAGCATCCGCCTTTTAGAGGATCTGCTGATCATCGAAACAATTTTGATGTATATATAAGAGTGTGTTCAAAGAAGTTCTCAATTGAAAAGGAAAGATTATTAGTCCACTTAATGTTGTCAATTTCTCTTATTTCTGAAACAAAATTTGTTGTGTGGTAGCTACAATACTAAAACTCTTATATTCTTACCTTGCAAAAGCAAGTCAAGTAACTGCAGTACAAGTGCCACATTTCCTCTGATGGCTACAATTTTTTTGCATGCATCAGCGAGTTAAAAAAAAAACTGATGGCTCATCGTGGTGCCCGATTTTATACATTGCCAAGATTATTATGTAACAGAATTGATTTTGCAATTTATTTCCGTCTAGCAGTGATCACCAGACGCAAGCACCCGCAAGAAAAATCTGTAGACCAGATCCAAAACCAAGCAATTGCAGCGGCAGCAAACCAAGTCGATCGGAAAATTCAAATGCAAATTAAAATGTGACCTATACCTTCGCTTATGGTGGAGCTATGTGATTGTCGCAGAATCTGGTCTAGGTGCGGCACCCAATTGAGGGCACGGCTGGGCTAAGGGTGCGGTGGCGTCCAACAGTAACTTCTGAACCTTGAACTTTGAAGATGGGGCCGCCGCAAGGCGCCACCGCCGGGGGGAACAACATAGCGGCTAGAGGATGGGAGGCACCACCATCCGCAGCTTCTGGCAAGTTCATGCCGCCGCTGCCGGTGGCCGTCGGCGGACTGGATGGAGTGGACGGGGCGAGCGAGAATAGAGCAACCAAGGGACCAACGTGTAATGGTGGAGCAAGTGTAGGGGGTTTTACGAAACTATTTGGATCGCGGTTATTAATCACGATCCATTTCAGGGGGTTTTAAGTAAATATTCGGATCGGGCTAGTCGCGATCCAAATTAGGGGCTCTTTTGCACAATCGAATATAAGGGTCTACTTTGCAAATGTTCTCGACAGAGTAGCCGTTGGATCTACGATTTCCGGCTCAAATTGAGGCCTGAACAGAGTACCTCCCCGATTCCCCTGCGGCCTCTCCGGTCGCCGGCGGGAGTCGGAGAAGCGGACCGGCCCGCCGCCCATTTTCCGGATGGATCTGCTCCACTTCCTCACCTGCTTCCTGGTGGCATCGAGCAGGAGACGACGACGGGAGGAGTGAGGACACTGTTGGAGGAGGGTACCTCACGGCCCCGGGTCTCCGGATCCATGGATGGCGACGACGAACTGGTCAGCACCACCCACCCCGCCTTCTCCCCTCTTCCTCTAACGTGCTTGATGTGCTTCCTTGTATTTTTGGGCTTGGCAAAAAGTGGAGGCGCCTGGATAGTTTTTTGTCCATTTCAGAGCTTCCTCTTCTCAATATTCTTGGGATGAACACGCATTCATTTTTCCAAACCATAGAAAAGTAGACAATTTGTCTTCTAAAACAAAAGGGAGAAAGCTAACTCGAAATTTGTTTAATGCTTGTTTGACAAATATTTCGAACGAAGATAATTTTTCATAGTGAATATATTCTACAGAATCAAATGCAGCTTCAGGAATATTTACTTGTGAGGGTGAGGGTAGCTCTTTACCTTCGAATACCACCGAAAAGAAAATAATGAGTTGTGCTGATACAAAACAATTAAGAACATCTAGTATTCTATTCTTCCCAGGATGTTTCGAAAAGAGGGAGATCTCTGGCAAAGCGTGCACATATTACACGCTTGAGTGGACTCTTTGCTACTGGTAATTGCAGCATGACAGCGCAACAATAAGATAATCATTCAGGACCTTATGAGCTGGACCTAATGCAACACAATGGCGTGGATGCAATGTGGAGATGAGCAGAGCCATAGATAGATTGTGGCTTGCCTGGGAGCCTGGAGCTGGAGGTGAGCGAAGTCAACCAGCTGTTCGTGCCTCCACCGGCAACTTGTATGTTAAATAATCCATGGCACGATCTGGATCTGATGCTAAGAGCGCCGCTGCTTCGCCCGTGCAGGTCAATTTGTCACCCACGGTGCAGACATGACAGTCTTGTAACCAAGTTCACCATTTGATTACACATGAGGATGATTCCTTTTGTCTGCTGGTTCAACCTCTTTCTGCTGTGCAATTGTTTCAACCTCTTTCGTTATGAGAATGGTTATATATTGAGGCAAGCCAAATGTGAGAGGACACCATTGCAGCTGCTCTCCTTCTCCTGGCCTCATTCCATATCCTGTACATTCACAGCTTCCTTGCAAGCATGGCCTACCACTTGAGATCCGCGAGTGTGCCTTCCAGCCCTCGCTCCAAGGAAGTTAACATTGAGGAACAACTGCACAGTATGAAGGCGACAATCTCCTTGCCTTCTGCGACCATTCAAACCATGGTTGATGGTCTATCTAAGCTCGGGAGCATCTACAGCCACATCGATGAGGTCACTTGCTTGCCTAGTAGCCAACCAAAGAGGAAGGCTGTCGAGGAGGAGCTCGAGCGTTCTCTCATTCTGCTTGACCTCTGCAATGCTATGCAACAGACTTTTGAGGAGCTCAGGGTGAACGTCATGGATACACAAATAGTTCTCAAGAGAGGGGACAATGTGGCTGTCCAGGCCAAGGTTCAATCTTATGCCCGATTGGTCAAGAAGGCTCAGAAGCAGTTCAAGAAGATCAACAACAAGGCTTCTTCGGCCATTGAAGGATGCAAAGTGATCAAACTGTTGTCAGAAGCAAGAGAGACTGCTGTGTCGATTCTCGAATCGACATTGGATCTCCTCAAGAGTCAGATTGTGATGTCAAGCCCTAGCAAATGGTCCCTTGTATCTAAGGCATTCCAGAAGAAAAGAGTTATGTGCGAGGAGGAGCAATTGCAGGTGTTGGAGTTGGACATTGCTGATCTTGAGGGCAGAGTTGATTCTCTGTTCAGGAGATTGATCCAGAGCAGAGTTTCCCTTCTTAACACTCTTAGCTTGTAGATAGATCAGGCACCAATAACCTACTCTGATCCCTGTGATTAGCATCCGCCTTTTATAGGATTTGCTGATCATCCAAACAGATATGATGTATATATATGAGAGACTGTACAGAAAAAGTACTTGGAAAGAAAAGTTTTGGGTCAATTTCTTGTTGTCAGTTTCCTTTTTTTTTCTTGTCTAACTTGACATGGAGAACAATTAATTAATTTAAGAGAATATACATTAATCTTTTGTAGTTTCTTCAAGAAAATAAGTGAATGGTCATCAATATACAGAAAATTTCTAAACTTTACCTTTAGATGTCCATTTTGAATCATGTGATGTTCCTCATCAACCGGCACAGGATCCTTGTAAAGTGGATCTTGCTCTCCTTAACTGGTAGCATGGGATTTGAGCTTACAATTGATGTTTGATATTGGCAATAAAGTATGCTGCCATGCTGATTCTTGCTGCCAATAGTTGGAACATGGTGGTATGATTCATCTGGAACCAATGCAAAATAAGTTTGGATGGCATGTAAATCATCTAGAAGTTGTAAAATTTGGATTATAAATCCTGCAAATGCAGCATCCATGCACAACATGCCAGCGATGCAATGCCACGAAACAAATCTCGAATGATGGAGTCAACCAACGTAGCTACGATTCCTCTGAAGTATATTACACACTAAGTGTAGCAGAGATGCGTATGTTGCGTTGATTTTGCGGGCATACAAGAAGAGACCGAATACGGAATGAAGATATCCGGGACAGGATAGGAGTGGCACCTATCGAGGAGAAATTGATTCAACATCGGTTGAGATGGTTCGGACATGTCTAACGGAGACCTCCGGAGGCGCCGGTACGTAGTGGGGTTCTAAAGAGAGATGCTAATGTTAAGAGAGGTAGAGGCCGACCTAACTTGACTTGGGACGAGTCGGTTAAGAGAGACCTGAAGGCGTGGGATATCCCTAAGGAGCTAGCTATGGATAGGAGCGCTTGGAGACTAGCAATAGACGTGTCGGAACCGTGATCTTTTTTTCCTTCCTTCTTGTTTACTCGTTTTTGGCTTTTGTTCTTTTTGTTTTTGCCCTTTTTTCTTTTTCTCTCTCTCTTTTCTTTCTTTCTTTTTTTTTCTCTTCTCTTTCTTTTGGCTTTTGTTTCTTTATCTCTTTTTTTTTTGGTTTCCATGGGTTTTATCTCTAGCCTATCCCAACTTGCTTGGGATAAAAAGGCTTTGTTGTTGTTGTTGTTTAATAGAGACATGACACACACTAAGATAGTTAAGAAAAAATAAAAAAGTTCAGCCTGTCACAGAGATAGTTGGCTTTGCCATCGATGAGATTCTTTCTGTCTTCAAGGTCAATGCAACATCTCCGTCTTCGTTCATTATATATGGAGGCAAACCATAGGATCGACACCATTGAAGCAGTTCCTCTTCTGCCCCCTTCTTATCCATTTCGCGAGGAAGAGAAAGCATACAACTTTCACTATAGACATGGCCTTCCATCTCAGATCTGCTAGTGTGCCTTCCAGCCCTCGCTCCAATATCGATGTTGAAGAACAATTGCAGAGCTTGAGGACAACGGTCTCATCCTCTGCAGCCGTTGGAACCATTTGTGATGGCTTGAGAAACCTTCGTGAAGCCTACACCTGCATCAGCGAGTTTGTGCCATTACCCAGCAGCCAAGTTAACAAGCAGAGAAAAGCAGTGGAGCAAGAGCTTGAGCACTCTCTCGTCTTGCTTGATCTCTGCAACGCCATGCTAGAGATATTTGGAGAGTTCAAGGAATGCATCCTGGACATGCAGCTGGCTCTGAAAAGAGGAGACGATGCAGCTGTCCAGTCCAAGATCTATTCCTACATCTGCATGTCCAAGAAGGCGCAAAAACATTTGAAGAAGATTAACAAGAAAACTACTGCAGCTGATCAAGAAAACTGTAGGGTCATCAAGCTGTTGTCTGAAGCCAGAGAGATTGCCATCTCCATGCTAGAATCATCATTGACTCTCTTGTCAAAGCAAATTGCTACGCCGAGTTCTAGCAAGTGGTCTCTTGTCTCCAAGACATTCCAGAAGAAAAGAGTTGTGTGCAAGGAGGAGCAATTGCAGGAGTTGGAGTTGGACATTGTTGATCTCGAGGGCGGAGTTGAGGCTTTGTTCAGGACACTGATCCAGAGCAGAGTCTCTCTTTTGAATACTCTTAGCTTGTAGATAGATCATACAACAACTCTGAGCCCTGCGATTAGCATCCATCTTTTAAAGGATCTGCTGATCAGAAATTTTTTTTGATGTATATACATGACAGTGTACAGAAAATACACAGTGAAAAGGAAAATTTTGGTCCATTTCAAACTGTCAAATTTTCTGTTCTTATATTTTCCTTCTACTGATGAATCTTGGTATGGGGGAAATTTCAGAAAGTGACATTCTTTTCTGGTATCACAAATTAAATTAGCAATAGTTGGATGATTTTCCATGTTTTTTAATAACCCATACGCACATAAGACGTGGCTCAAGATTCGTGTAAAGTGGATCTTGCTCTCCTCAACTGATAGTCTGATAGCATGCCAGCTTCAGCCATTCTGATAACACAATTGATAATTGCAAGAGTATCAGATCGAGTTGCCATGCTGATTCTTGCCACCAATAGTTGGAACATGACAATGGGTCGGTTGGACCTAATGCAGTACAAAATGGACGGCACATGAACAATCTTGATATTGCCAAATCTTAGATTCTAACTGTTGTAATCACAGCAGACAGGGAAAACATAGGACTTTGGGGCCTGCAGAAATGAAGTCATTTGGTGTTCTTTGGACTAGAAAAAAAATTTAGCATGCAGTGCCAAAGGACATCTCTTTCATTTCTCGTGATACTTTTTTTTTTGGAAAAATTTCTCATGATGCTTCCCCCTCATTTATTTGGTTAGCCAAATTTTCGTGTTGTTGTGTGGGTGCATATGGAAACACATTTCTGTTTTCAATGATATTCCAGTGCACAATATTATCCAAAATAGTTGAATTCACATAATAATTTCATATAAATATACAATAACAACAACAACTAATCATTTAATCCCAAGCAAGTTTGGGGTAGACTAGAGATGAAATCCTGAGAAGCCGAAACACAAAAGCAAAATAAACAAACACAAGAAGAAAAGGCAAAGAAGAAGAGAGGTGAGAAAAGAGCAAATAAAAAAACCATAACAAAAAAGAGAAAAGAGAGTAAATAAAACTGGATAGGAAAAAGAAGAGGAGGTGCAAAAAGCGCGATATAAAACTAAACAAAAGAAAAAGGGGAAAACAACATTTTCTTCATCTACATTGTTTTAAGTGGGCAAAAAAAATCAATATTAGTTCCTTTTATTTTTCTCTCCATTATTATGACATTTGTTGGATATTTTACATATGTATAAAAAGAGATTAATAAGAGACACACAAATACCAGTTTTCAAGTTGGGGAAATCTAATCTGACAATTTTTAGGGACATATTAATACAATATTTAACTATCACTGTAGGTATAAAATTTTCATTCTTCTCTTTGCCCGTTTCAGATAATGGCTTTCACATGAGATGTGCCAGAATAACAAGCAAATAATCCTTGCAGACTGAATCCCACTCCACGAAACTACTAGCATGACAGCTCCAGCCACTAGCACAGCACGGTACACGGTAGCACCAAGCTCTAACTTAAGCTGTTATGCATTACTACTCGTCAAGGTAAGTAACAAACTTTGCATAAATCATCAACACAAATATGTTAGAGCATAAATCTTTGGGAGAAAAAAGTGCACGCATGGTAGGGTCCGGTACTAGAGTAAGCTGCCTTGCTGATTCTTGCTGCCAAGAGTTGGGACCAAATGCGCTAAGAAATTGAACAGCATGTGGATCATCTCGAGATTGCATCCGGGACAGACTAGCAGTGATGAGAAACAGATAACTACACAGCGCTGCAGCTTGCTTAGACAGCAGGTGAAGGAAGTCAACTGCTGCTTCCTCCAACGCCATTGCTCTTTCGCTCTGGCTTCATTGCATGCTCACTGATCTCATGATCTAGATCTTTCATTAAACTACACACTCATGCAGTCGTGCAGACGAGTTGTTGCTGATAACCGGGACATGATGCTATGACAGCTTCATAACTTCACCCTCAGAGATTCCTCTTGTTCCAGGTGAACATACAGAAAGCATCAACCTGCCATTGAGATGGGTGACTATGTCGCAGCAGCACAGCACTTCTTCATCAGTGAGATGCTTCCTGTCGGTAGGGTTAGCAAAGCCACTGCCTCAACTTCTTCGGTTATATATACAGGTAAACCATGGCCCTAGTCAGACACACAATTGCATCTCGGCATCTCTACATTGTCTACATACATTTCCAAAGCAAAAAGGGAAGACGCTACAACTCCCGTTGTAACCATGGCTTCCATTCTTAGATCTTCAAGTTTTCCTTCTGGTACTTGCACCAACGAGATCGAAGTGGAAGAACTGTTGCAGAGCCTAAAGGCAACCACCTCTTCGCCTTCCGCTACCATTGAGACAATGGTAGATGGCATCAGGAGGCTTGGAGGAGTGTACAGCAACATTGAGGAGTTGATGTGCTCACCTAGCGGCCAAGTTAGCCTTTGCCGGTCACAACAGAGGAAAGCCGTGGAGCACGAGCTCGAGCACTCACTTATCTTACTCGATGTCTGCAACGCAGTACAAGAGAGCTCTACTGAGCTCAAGACAAGCATCCAGGAGATGCAGCTGGTTATCAGGAGAGGAGATGACTCGGCTCTTCAAACCAAGATCCAGTCTTACATCCGTTTGGTTAAGAAGATCCAGAAACAGTTCAAGAAGATCAGCAAGAAGTCCACATCAGCTGACCAGGAGAGCTGCAGGGTGGTAAAGCAGTTGGCTGAAGCCAGAGAGATTGCTATTGCCATGCTTGAGTCCCTACCATCTCTCATGTCTAAGCAAATTGCTACCCCAAGTGCCAGCAAATGGTCCTTGGTCTCCAAGACATTCCAGAAGACAAGAATTACCTGCAAGGAGGAGCAATTGCAAGGGTTGGAGTTGGTCATTGTTGATCTAGAGAGCGGAGTAGAGACTTTGTTCAGGAAGCTGATCCAGAGCAGAGTTTCTCTCCTCAACACTCTCAGTTGGTAGAAAGATTGGACACCAACATTGATCCCTTGTGATTAGCATCCGCCTTTTAGAGGATCTGCTGATCATCATACAATTTTGAAACATGTATATGAGCAACTGTACAGATCATTACTGAAAAGAAATTATCACTTTTCTTGGCCAATTTACTACTGTCAACTGCAATGTTTCTGATTTTCCATGATACAGTCACTTGATTATTTATTTACACCGAGCAATCAAGTTGCGAAGATTGATTCTTTTTATGAAGATTCTCGTAATTATTGAGGTTTAATTATGCATATCATTGGTCAAGTTGATCTTTACGATGCGCTGCTACGAGATGGGCACGTTATGCAGATGCCATATGTTGCCACAGCAGCAAGCAAAGAATCCTTGACCAGTGGATCTTGCTGCCTTTGGGTAAAACAAGGCAGCTCAAAAACATGAGGCTAAGCGTGCACACAGCATAAATTGTGTTGAATAGAGCATCTGCCCAAATTTAAAACTGCAATTATATAAAGATCCACCAGTTGAGTAAACTAACTGCTGATTCTTGCAGCTAGTAGCTGGAGCAATGCAATGTGATAGCTCATTGGGAGGATAGCTTGTGGGCTTAAAATAAACAGAACTACGTTCAAGGCATATAACAGATTCCATATGCTGCTGCCAGGTCTCAACCATAACAGACAGCATCTGGAAAATGAAATGGAGGAATTCCATCGGTCCATCATCAACATGATGCCATCTCACACGCTTCTTCTATCTATAAATAGGCCTCGGCTGAAGGGAACACATTCAAAACAAAACTTGCCCTCTTCTCATCTTTTCAACTACAAAACACAGAAAAGAGCTCCACCAATAGAAATGGCTTACCACCAAAGGTCAATCAGCTTGCCTGCTCGGCCTCACTCCAAAATTGAGGAGGAGCTGCAGATCCTAGAGGCATGCACCTCCTCGCCCTCAATGACCATCGAGACAACCTGTGATGGTCTGAGAAGGCTTGGAGGCATATACAACTCCATTGAGGAGATCATGTGCCTGCCTAGCAACCAAGCTTGCTCTTCCCAGCAAAGGAAAATGTTGGATGGAGAAATGGAATGCTCTCTTGAGTTATTGGATCTTTGCAATGCTATGTACGAAGACTTCACTGAGTTAAAGGCTATCATCCAAGATCTGCAAGTGTCTCTGAGGAAAGGAGATGCAGCAGTTGTTCAAGCAAATATCCAGTCTTATTTCCGCTTGGTGAAGAAGGCGAAGAAACATTTCAAGAAGACTACAAAGAAGGTTACTTATGACAAGGAGGATTGCAGGGTCGTCAGGCTGTTGAGAGAGGCTAGAGCCATCACTACCTCTCTACTAGAGTCCACATTACAGCTTCTGGCCAAGAAAATCGCAACACCCAAATGTTCTATCTTCTCCAAGGCATTCCAGAAGAAAAACTCAGTTGGTTGCAAGGAGGAGCAGTTGCAGGTGTTAGAGTGCAACATCGGAGATCTTGAGGAAGGAGCAGGACTTCTGTTCAGGAGATTGGTCCAGTGCAGGGTTGTTCTCCTAAACATTCTTAGCTCATAGATATTCCTCAGGCTTTGGCACTTTTAACACCTGCATTTGCATCCGCCTTTTCAAAGGATTGACAGTCGCTCTATACTTTGCAATTTGTATAGCACAAGTGTACATAAAATAGTTCAATGAAAGAGTGAAGTTTTGGCTCAATTCATGTTGTCAATCTACCACTCCCAGTTTGCTTCCAATTCTAGCGTAATATCAGAAAATGTGGTTTAACTTGTTCTATGCTAAAAGCTAAGTATCAACCAACCAGTGTACATGGATCTCTAAGAAGCAGATTTAAATACAAAGGATCTGAACATATGAATGTGATTGGCATGCAGCTAGTCTCTTAGATTTAGATACAGTTTACCGCAGCTATTTGAATTTTTTTTCAAGGAGCCGAACACGCCGCTGGTGCTAGCAGAAATCTCATCTAAAATTGGCTGCAGCACGTGTATGAAGTAAGAAGGAATATATTAATTTGGATTCTCGTTGCAATAGCTGGAACATTAATATGGTTGTCAACAAATTCAAGGCTCCTAAAGAGAAGAAGGTAACATGTGGAACACTCTAAGTTCTCATTCAATATTTCAATGAATATGATGCAGCTCAATTCTGGCATAGATCAAGTAAGCAGCGCAAATGTCTTCCACAAGTTGTTGGCCATGGGGAACAACCGCATTCCCATAATGAAAGCAGCATAGGCTGAAGAGGCGGACAACTGATCATGAGAAGTCCAGCGCCGAGGCCACGACCCTTGGCACTCTCATGCAGCTTAACGCCTTCCAACCGCGCCCACACGTCCAAGGTACTCGATAAGGAAGGCAGTATTTAGTTAGCGCACCTTGGGTGTCATCCACCCACTGTCAATTCTACAGTCCTTGCTGCACAGTTGTAGATCGAGCTGCGCGTTTGCTCACCGCAAGGACCGGATTTGATGCAGGATACTTGATGCTCTCTCTTATCATACAGCCAGCGATCCTGCCAAAAGATCTAGAGCTAGATTACCATCAACAATCTGCACTGTGGTTGATGCGTTGAACATTGCATGCACCCCATGCTCTGTCTCGAACGGCAAACCCCAAGCATTCGTCTATTATCTGGTGTTGCCACAATGCCACATCCAACAGAGCCGGAGGATGGGCATAACCCACGCACTGATCAAGGAGACAAAGGCCACCAAAGCCTTTGGGACATTAAATGGCTGCTATAACATGCACGTATGGCAAGGCTCAGCACTAAACAAAACTGCCATATGTTCATTCTTGCTTCCTGAGTAGTAACAAAACAATGTGGCAAGATTCGTTAGGAGCACCAAATACACTAAGAAATTGAACAGCATGTGGTTATATCAAGGTTGCATTTTGCAGCACAGGCTAAATGCTGAATGTGCGGCAGGCAGGCTAACCTTGCCAGCCTTGCTGCACGAGCATTGATCAGAATCAGATGCCAACTGGCATTGCAGCCTGCCAGCCTGCAGATGGATACACGAAGTCAACTGTTTCTTTCGCAAAGCCATAACTCTCCCTCTTGTTTCCGTGGAAGCTCAACGATCTCATCATGATTTAAATCTGGAATCAAGCAACATACGTGTTCAGTGAATTTGCTACCAAAATTGGGGACATGCCAGCTTCGTAAGCTCATCTTTGGAGATGCCTCTTGCTAATGAGTAAACCAACAAAAGGCATCAACTTGTCCCTAGGGTCAGCAACACAAGATGCTTTGTGCTCAGTGAGATTCTTCCTGTCCCTAGGGTCAGCAACGCCATGGCTTCTGCTTCTTTGGTTATATAAACAGGCTAACCATAGCAGTCTGTACCATTGCAGCTTGGTTTCTATTCAATCTCTTCAGCTCTATTTCGGAAGGGAGGAAAAGAAACATACCACAGCTCTGGTGGTGGTCATGGCTTATTGGTTTCCATTCTCAGATTGCAGGTTTGCTTCCTGATACTCCAATGAGATTGACAGCAAAGAACAGCGACAGACCATGAAGGCAACTGTCTCCTCGTTTTCTGCCACCATTTAGACCATTGCCTATGGTATCAAAAAGATTGAGGGAATGTACAACATTGAAGAGATGATATGCTCCCTGGGGGCCAGTTAGCCTCCGCTGGCCACAACTGAGGAGAGCAATGGAGCAAAAACTTGAGTGCTTTCTTTTCTTGCTCGATCTCTGCAACGCATGCATGAGCTTTTTTTGAATTCAAGACAAGCATCCAGAAGATGCAGCTGGTTATCAAGATTCAAGAGAGAGAGATGAATTCATGAATCAGCTCTTCAGGCAAAGGTTCAGTCTTACATCCGCTTGGCAAAGAAGATGCAGTAGCAATTCAAGAAGATAAATAAGCAGTCCACATCAGTTGAGTTGACCAGGAGGGCTGCAGAGCAGTCAAGCAGTTGGCTGAAGCAAGAGAAACCGCTGTCTCCATGTGTAATCCCTGTCATATCCTCTGTTGAAGCAGATTGCTGTAGCGAGTTATAGTAAGTGGTCACTTGTCTCCAAGACAATCCAAAAGGAAACAGTAGCATGCAAGGTACAATTGCAAGGATTAGAGATGATCGTCGCGTAATTCCTGTCATATCCCTTGTCGAAGCAGAATGCTGTGCCGAGTTCTAGTAAGCGGTCCCTTGTCTCCAAGACATTCCAGAAAAGAAGGCACATGCGAGGTACAATTGCAAGGATTAGAGGTGCTCATTGTTGATCTAAAGAATGGACTACAACCTTTGTTCAGCAAATTGATCCCGAGCAAAGTTGCACTTCTCAACGCACTCAATTTGTAGATAGATCATGCACCAGCCCTTGTGATTGGTGACCGCCTTTTAGAGGATCAGCGGCTGATCCTCATAGTATTTTGCATCATGTAAATGAGAAACTGTACAGAAAAATTACTCAGCAGAAAGTCCTTTTTTTTTCACAATTTTGTGTTCATTGCACAGTATGAGTGCTCCCAAGAAAATTACCAAAAAGTACCCATTGCTTTCTCACATCAAATAAGTGTTGTGACGTTAGGAGTCCACTATGATGAATTTTTTAAATGAATAAAATGCCCAGAAGAGGCTATGCACATTGCTCCAGTTGAACTTTCAAGTGTCTTACTATGAGATGACCATTTTTGACAGATGCCATCTGTTGCCCCAGCAACAAACAAAGATCCTTGTGCATCGGATCTTGCTATCCACAGGAAAAACAAGCCAGCTCCAACACGGGGTTGAGCATGTAAGTAGCACGAATTCTAATGAATACAACACATAATATACTTATAACTGAAGAGCATCTTGATAAAGTAAAGTCTTGAGCATGCAATTATATCAAGATCCACACAGTTGAGTAAACTCACCTAGTTATTCTTGCCGCCAGTAGCTGGAACATGCCAACGCGATGGCTCAACAGGTGTACTTAAGGGGAAAAAAAAAAGAAATATACACTAGTCATGAAACTGACTCCATATGCCGATGCCAGATCTCAAACCTTGGCAGACAACATCTGGAAATGAAATGGCCGGATTCTGTTTGTCTACCAATACAATGATGATATCCTCCTCACGTTCTCTGTATACATAGGCCTCAGCTGAAGGTAGACACATTCAAACAAAACTTATCCTCTCCTCATCTCTTCGATCACAAAACAGAGAAACTTGTTCCACCAACAGATATGGCCTACCACCAAAGATCAGTTAGCCTGCCTTCTCGGCCTCAGTCTAAAGTTGAGGAGGAGCTGCATATCCTAGAATCATGCATCTCTTCACCCTCGATGAGCATCAAAACAGCATGTGATGGTTTGAGGAGGCTTGGAGACATGTACAACTCAATTGAAGAGGTTATGTGCATGCCTAGCAACCAAGTCTGCTCCTCCCAACAAAAGAAAATGTTGGATAGAGAAATGGATTGCTCTCTTGAGCTCTTGGATCTCTGCAACGCCATGCATGAGGACTTCGCCGATTTGAAGGACATCATTCAAGATCTGCAAGTGTCCCTCAGAAAAGGGGATGATGCAGCTGTTGAAGCAAAGATCAAATCTTATTTCCTCCTGGTGAAGAAGGCAAAGAAACATTTCAAGAAGGCTGCGAAGAAGGTTACTTCTGACAAGGAGGATTGCAGGATCCTGAGGTTATTGAGGCAGGCTAGAGGAATCACTACCTCTCTGCTTGAATCAACATTGCAGCTCCTGGCCAAGAAAATTGTGATGCCCAAAAGGTCTATTGTTTCCAAGGCATTCCAAAAGAAAATCTCGGTTTGTTGCAAGGAGGAGCAGTTGCAGGAGTTAGAGAAAATCATCAAGGATCTTGAGGATGGAGCAGGATATCTGTTCAAGAGATTGGTCCAGAGCAGGGTTACTCTCCTGAACATCTCTAGCTCATAGAAACTCCTCTTACTTTGTTACTCTAGACACCTGCGATTGGCATCCGCCTTTTAAAGGATCCAACAATCACTGTATATACTAATTTACTAGAACACATATATAGCACAAGTGTGTATAATTGCCCAAAGGAAAACAAGAGTTTCGATTCAGTTCATGGTATCCATCTACTTCTTCAGGCATATATATAATGTCAGTACTATACCACAGCAATGTAGTTTTACATGTTCCATGGCTAAATGAGAATACAAAGAAATTACAGGAATCTGAAAATACTGATAACAGACTTGAAATGGATGCATGCATTTTTTGCGAACGGGCCTTTACCGTAGTGGTAAGATGCCTTAGTAGCACCTCTTAGGTTCCGGGTTCGATTCCCAGTGGGAGCGAATTTTCGGCCTAAGTTAAAAAAATTCCCTCGCCTTTCCCCTAAGCCAAAGCATGTGTAAGACCCTGTCTGGAGCCAATCGGTGCGGGCGCTGCTTCCCATTTAAAGGCCGGTGCACTATAAAAAGTTCTCACATAGGCTAAAAAAAAGGGTCACCATGTCAGGATGGGAGGGGGGTTCGGGAATTTTCTAGACCTGTGTGAGAAGGTCCTTCTTCTTAATACAAAGCCGTTGGGGCGGTTTTACCCCGGCAGGTCTAGTTTTTTTTGGATGCATGCATTTTAGACACATGATATTTGTTGCCAAACAAAGCATGTCATTCATTATGGTTAGTACGTAGAAACTCTTCTAGGTATACATATCAAGATCAGCATAACTGTTCAGTTTCATCAACATCTATTTGACAATGTAATTTGAGAAGTCCTTGTGAGATGGATCTGGCCTGATAGGAAATCAATTAGCTCCAAGCCACAAGGTACAAACTTAGAGTCAACACATCAGGTACTGACAAAAATCTTTATTAGGATAAATAATCAGATCATGAAAAGAGGGATGGACAGAGAAAAAAAAAACATTTGGAGTACATAGCTTGACTCAGTATTTCAATTAATCTGCTGCAACACCATTTGGGCAGTTAACAGCCAAAATCTGGGAGATCAAATAAAACGGTCATGTGTTTGCCATAGGAATTCCAGTTCAAAGGTAAGCCTTCTCCAATTGGCCAATGAAACACTTTCTTTAATTTTTATACGCAGTCACAGAGAACAAGGCCATAGCAAATTATTCTTGTCTCATTCAATTCAGAACTAATATTTTTGGGACTTTGGGTTGATTAATTATGCTGATTGTAGAATCATAGATTTTATGCTATTCTGCACAAACTTGGGTCTTTGATAGCCAAAATTTTTGACATTCTATACACATCACCTAATGGCACTAAGTACTTTTTGCACCCACCACAATGGAAACATAAAAAGAAAAAAAAATGCAGTCACTCATCTGTGTTCCCAGGCACAGATCTGCAAAATATGTTCATATGTTCACTGAAATCCTTCTTCTCAAAAGAATATATCAGTTTGCTTGGACTGTGCCTTGATATCCTTCAACTTCTTTAAGATGTTGGTGAAATACTCTTGTAAATACTTCTCCAAGCTGAGGATGTCCTTCGCGTCCACCCCAAGAAGTTGGTATGTCTCATTCATTGGAGCAGAGAAAACTGTGTCGCTTGACAGCACCTGGTTTATGAAAATTATATCCTTCTTTTAAATTTCACTAGCTCTAATATATGTTACCAATACAGAGTTACATGTAAGGCCATAGTGGTAACCTCTGAAAATGCCAGCCTGTCAGCCACATCGTTAGTCCACTGGAAGAACCGTGTCAACTGGTGAGTAAATCTCAAGACTGCAACAGGTACGGTGGTAACATTAGCATCTTGCCCAGCCAATCTTTCACACAAAGTAATCACCTGAGAGGGTAAGAAAAGAAAAAGAGAATTAAACAATAATATTCTGATTCGAAGAGGCCACCATTTGGTAGAACTAACATTGGAACAAAATAATATGCACGAACATGAAAACAAGAGAATATCTTAATTTGATAAGAATTTTTTTATAGACATAATACATCATTTATTTCCTTTGAATAAACAGTGTGCATTACCTCTTGAGTTGTCCAAGCACGTGGTCCAGCAAAAGTTAAGAGTTTCTTGCTTGCCTTCTCATTCCTCATGGCAATAAATGTGAGACGGGCTACATCCTACAATTGCAGCAAAAATAACGTGTCAAATGAAAACAAAGGGGCAAAAAGATCAAAAGTTTAATTTCTAGTTGGGCAAGGAAGAAAGATAAACCTGGGTATCCATGTATGCGATCCGAGTTGGAGCATCAGTTCCCCAGACTGACTTCTCTTCTAGTATAGGCACAGCATATTGCCCAATAAGGCCCTGTTGCAACAAATATTTGACAAGAATTCATCAGTAGAAATAACAGATGAACAAGGGCCGAACAAGTGGTATTAGCTCCAAGTAACATCATTACTTGATTTTCTACTTGGTTAGGTATAATACTTTGTTTATGGATAGTGTACCGTTACACTAACATGGAACTGTCTATTTGGACAAATGGTTTGAGTCACAGAGTGAGGAACACATCTACCTGCATGAAACCACACAAACGGATGATGGTATAATCCAGACCACTGTCCTGAATAAACTTCTCCGTACAATACTTGATTTCCATCAAGGGAACCTCAGGGTGCTTGTCACAGTTGTGGATGGAATAGAATACATACTTTTGAATTCCCATAGCCTTTGCACACTGTATTAGAGCAACTTTTCCTTCCCAATCTACCTAAATAGAAGAACCATCAGCACAACTGATTGAATAATCCATGGTATACGTGTTGCTACAATACATGGGGAAAATCCTTTTATATCATATATAAGCACATAATTTCAGAATTGCAGCCAGACAAAATTCTTCTCTAGTCTCTACATCAATTGTTTAAAGAATATGCAGAATAAGTAGAAAACAACATTACAGCAAGTAAAAAGCACTTTTTAGTCAATCCACCAAATGCAATAGCCACACATATCTAAGTAGCAAAATCACACTCACGCAAGAATTCATTTCATAACTTACCGTCCGGATGGGCTCTTCCGGACGCCCTGTTGCGCAGTCAATTACAGTGTGAATACCAACAAGGGTTGCAGGTATGGTCTCCGGCTTGCTGAGGTCGGCCTAAAATCAGTAACACAAGAAGCACATAAAATTACTACGCCGCCAATTCGCAATGCGGTTCATCAGTTGTGAACTGAACAGTGCGGTAGCAATCAAAGCGCGAAGTAACCCTACATTGACGACGGTGGCGCCCCAGTCCCTGAGGAAATCTGCGGGCGCCGGGCGCGGCCTGACGAGGCATCTGACGTCGTAGCCCTCGTCCAGCGCCCTGCGGACCACCTGCCGCCCCAGCGTCCCCGTGGCTCCCACCACCAGTATGCTCGTCGGCCGGACGGGCGTCCCCTGCGCAATGCTGGTCGGCGGCACCGCCTGCGCGTTGCAGATAAACGCCAGCCTGCACCGCGATCCACCTGCAGAAACGGCACTGTAACTAATTGGGAGGCAGCGCGCAGCTCGTCGGGTGAAGCGAGAAGGTGGGTTGGGTTTACCTTTTGGCGGGTGCCGGAAGACGAGGCGCGGGCGCGCCACGGCTGAGGAGAGGGCGCCGCGGCGGCGGAGACGGCCCGAGGAGGCGAGCTGAGAGGACAGCGCGGCGAGGCTGGTGGACGCCATGGCGCGGGCGGGGCGGTGGTGGCGTGGATCGCCACGGGGTTTTGGTTTTGGTTTAGGGGAGCGAAGCGGAGGAGTGGTGGAGAGGAGATGCCAAGCAGCCGATGGCCATCGCGCCACGTCCACCGCCGTCCCGTCATCCATTTCCTCCACCACGTCACTTTCCGCTTCGTCTCCCTTTGCGTTTCTGCTAAATGAAGCTGAATACGTGTTCAGTGGAATACGTTTTCTCGTTCAAATAGCGTGTCTCTGTCTTCTGAGGGAGTGTGGAAGGCGGCTCGCTGCTCGCAGCCTCTTCCGTTTCCCCAGCGATCGACCAGTCGTCTCGTCGCGGGGATCCGGAGCGCGCGAGAATGCAGAGCGGATCCAGCGGCATCGTCTACGGCGGCCTCAAGTACCAGGCAAACTTCAGCTCCGTCGTCCTCTGGAGTCTAGAAGATCCCGCCCCGTTTGATCCTCATATCTCTGGCCACTCTTCCTTGCAGGCGCGGTGCATCGCCGACGTGCGCGCGGAGGCCGGCTCGACCACCTTCCTCGCGGGGACTCTCAGCCTCAAGGAGGAGAACGAGGTGCGTTTCTCCAACAGCTCGTCCTGCGTCCATGGACACCGGCTGCCCCTCTCCTGCAGCGATTCCGATTCGGGCAATTCCTTTGGTGGCGTGAGGTTTGATTTGGATCTCGAATTCTGTGTGGCCAAGTAGGTGCACCTGATCCGGCTGTCGCCGGCGGAGGGCGAGCTGGTGTGCGACGGCCTCTTCTACCACCACAATGAGATCTGGGACCTCAAGTCCTGCCCCTTCGATCATAGGCTCTTCTCCACTGTCTACACTTCTGGTATGGTAACACGAATTCTCTCATCATCTGTAGCCGCATTGACCATTTCATTTCGCAATTGTGAAGTGCGTATTTGTGTTCTAATGATGGGAATGCCAGGGGAGGGTTATGGCGCAGCCGTTTGGAAGATACCGGAGCTGTATGGGCAGTCGAACTCACCACAGCTTGAGCAACTCTTCACGCTTGATGGGCATGCTGGCAAGATAAGACGGTATGCTCCTGTTTTGACTTGCTCTAGAGCTGTTTCATGGAAGTTTGGAGGGTGAATGCAATTTTGTTGTTTAGTGTTCGTGAACCATGTGGTGCTTATTTCTAGTTAAATGAGATGTTCATTTTAGAGTTGATGAATAGAATGTATGTAATGTTCCTAAAGGCTGCTGCCTAGGTGTGAGTCACTTCATGTCTTTTACAACACGGAGTAAAAGAGTATAAATTTTGTAGAGCTCTGATAGTGGCCTCAGGGATGTGATTGTGCAATAACACTGACAAAAGAGGGTTTTTGACTAAAAAGGATGCAATAAACTTCTTGTGCTGTGTATCATGCTGCACTTGTTTTGTGATATGGAGCAGCCTGTAAGCTATACAACAACTAAGGTAGTGTTTGGTTGCAGAATGCAAACGGTATCGCAAACAGTATCACAAAACACTGGATTGGAAAACAATGTATTGGATTACTGACTTTGTTTGGCCTTGCACCCGTAATGGAATCGGATAGAAGAAAAGCTTCTCTCGTCACGCACACGTCAACGAGGTCTGACCTTGAACACCGCCAACTGCGTTGCATCCAAGCCTTCCCTTGAGGACCCAGATCTGCATCTCATCCCACGGCGCACAAGCCGCCAACTCTCGCCACATGCTTCAGATGGAACACCTGGCCTTGCACCATGTCGATTTAGTCGGAGCATGCTGTTCCTCAAGATGGGGATGGATCCAGGCTGGCGCATCTTGCGTCCTCTGTGAGACGATGGGCAACCCAGGTTGTTCGATCTGGGGGACAGATAGGGGTGGGGGAAAGGGAAGGGTTAAGGATTCGAGAGCTTGTGCAGGCAAGGAGATTGTGGACTGATGCTCGGCTGTGGAGGTGCGCAGGCGGGCGGCGGCAAGGTCGGGAGACGACGATCAAATCGAGGAGGCGATTGCAGCTGTATTAGATTTGATTGCGGTGGGGGAGGGAGTGTTTCCGAGTTGAATAGGACCGGGCCTGATTACGGTGTATTCCATTACATAGTAGGCTCAAACAAACACGTTTTAACAGAATCATATTACACCGTAATGTGATTACGTTAGAAAATGCCAAACCAAACATCTCCAGAAGCCTTTAATCCCAAGCAAGTTGGGATAGGCTAGAGATGAAATCCCGAATTACCCAAGCACAAGAGTAAATGGTTCCGTTTGTTCTCAATAGGATAAGCGTACTGCAACCATTATAACTCTTTCAAGCTTAAACTTTTTTGTTCATGTTTTACTCCCTCCATATTCTTAAAAGTTGCTAGTTCTATGCATATCATCTGTTTAGGTTATTGACACCTATAAGCTGGTTATTTTTGCAGCGTGCTTTGGTGGCCAGTTGGAAAGCATGATAAGCTAATTAGCATTGATGACAGAAATATTTTTCTTTGGAACATAGATGCATCAAACAAATCAGCTAAGGTGTGACCATCATTCTTTTGCTTACCAATATACTCACTCTGTATTTTTATTGATGTCGTTCGGTAGTGCAAATTTGAGTTGGGCGGCGACATCAATTAAAATACGTAGGGAGTAACATATAGCAGTTATTAACTTTTGTACCAGGTGTGAAATTCCAAAAATCTACTAGCCCCATCTGAGTAGATACTTGGTCATGGTCCTAATTTCAGTTCATATTACAGGTGATCTCACAGGGATCAGCTGATATGCTTCCAAATTTACGTGGTGGGGCTTGGGATCCACACAATCACAATTCAATTGCTGCAATATCTGATTCATCGCTTCACTTATGGGATCTCCGTTCTATGGAGTTAGTACTTCATCTTGACCTTCAAAGATCTCCATGATTCTATTTTAGTTTAGCTGTTAAAATGTGGCAGTTTTATTTATCTTTGTTTGTGAACTTTTGACTCAGAAAATCAATTGCTATTGACCATGCACATATTTGGGATGTGGATTATAACCCCAACAAGCAAAACATTATTGTGAGTATGGTACCTACTTTAATGTCTCTTGGATCTAACTGACAATTCATTTATCTATTGTGTTGTCCTGGTTGTGTTGGGTATGTGTTTCAGAAAAATAAGAGGAGCATTCTTGTGAATTACATTCTTAGTGATATAGGGATGTGTTGCTTGTTTTTTGTTTCTTGTTAAAGTATCATAGTTTGTAATTTGTGTTCATCCTGGTTATGACATGACTCTTTACTTTGTTATTGTTCGTCAAATATCCATTGTATTCAAATATTTTTTTGCTTTATAGTTATCTCAATTTAATTGCTGATTTATCACCCAGTTATAAACTTATTTAGCCCACTAATCAGGAACTACTTATACACTGCAGGCAACAGCAGAAGATGAATTTGGAATTCACTTATGGGATCTCAGAATGCTTAAGCATCCTCTTAAGGATCTTGCTGGACATTCACATTGGTAAGGAGTTGTGTTGTGTAATATACTCAAGCAAGAATATTTCATTACAACAACAACAATAAAGCCTTTTTGTCCCAAGCAAGTTGGAGTAGGCTCAAGAATATTTTCATTGCAATATGTAAATGTATTGTGCTTGGTCAGTTTATTCTCGACCTATGTCTTTTTTTGAATGTGTGTCTATTTTCATCAAGTGGGTGTGTGTTCATCCCATTTCTAGTTGATTTTGTACATTTTATTGGTCTAGTAGAGAAGCAATTGCTGCCTTTTATGGGATGATGAGGTTCACTCACTAGTTTTAGATATTTCCAACCTTCTTTAGCTCATTCTTGTATCCAAAAAATATCCTGTGTTTCTATTTGATCTTCTTATTTTTACAGGACATGGGCTGTTCGGCACAATCCTGAGCATGATGAGTTGATTCTGGTCAGTCTTGTACAAATGATTTTTTAATTCATTATATATTGGTTTCATTGAGTACTGACTAATATAGGCTTTTGCAGAGTGCTGGAACAGATTCAACTGTAAATTTATGGTTGGCCAAAGTTGGCAGTGATGAATCTGGACCTGAAAGGTCTGTATTCTTTATCACTGCCTGTTAGTTTTCTTCTTTTAAAAATTTATGATTTCAATGCTGAAACCTTGTCTTCTCAGCCCTTCTGGTTCACCCAAGAGGCAAGAAGAACCATTACTCAACTCGTATACTGACTATGAAGACAGCATATATGGTAGCTTCAAACCCCAGTACTTTTTAAATTTTAGTAGAATTTGCACAATGAATAACAGGAGTTATTGTAGGTATTGCATGGAGCTCCCATGACCCATCATTGTTTGCTTCTTTATCATATGATGGAAGGGTAAGGACACGTACCATCTAGTGCTTATTGAAACTCTGCCTTCTGCTTTCCAAACATATTATTCTTGGCTCTCAAAAGCATTTATGAGATGCTGTACTGGTCAGGTTGTTTTGGAATCAGTCAAGCCCTACTTGCAGAGAAAATGAATCTTGTTGGTCTGTGATGAGAACTGTAAGGGTATAAACTTGTCTCCTACAATTATTTTATTCTTACTAAAGTTACTTCATGTTCTAATAAACAGTTCTTCCCAGCAGAGTTGTTTGGTGTGCATATATATAGTTGGAACAAGCGCTGCCTTGGTCAGCTTAATTGACAAGCAGTGATGTGGTGATCCATCTATTAACATGCATTGATGTGATGATCCATTTGTACTTATTGCAGCAACGGCAGAACAATAGATAGCTGAGAGGGTTGCAGAAATCATCTTGTCTGAAATCTGTTTTTTCACACTACACCCTCTTGATTCGGACCAGTGGTTGTGAAAATTTCTGGTCTAGCTTCAGCTGGAAAGAATGCAGCCTAGTTGAGATTTATTAGTGGGTTTTCTTTTTCCTGTATCTTTAAATTTTGTCTACTGGGGATCTGAGATTATATTTTTGTATGATAGGAAATTGGCTGTGAAGAACTGCTCTTCAGGATTTTAGGCATTTGAAAGTGATATTGTTAATCGATGTTGTATTAATAACAGAATCAACTTACCAGTAACTCCTGTAGCACTCTATTATACTGTTGCCGTGATATGATATTATCTTAATATTTCTTACACCAGCAAGAGAGCTCATTTGTGAAAAGGTCTATTTGCTATTCCTTTCAAATGCAAGCTAAAGTTGAGAGTAAATTTTGTTGAAAATGAGATACCTTTTATTTAGGATAGATTTCATTAAAGTATTGTAGGAAATTAACATGAACATTTAGTTCTTGTAGAAATCAGGAGAAACTTTTTTTTTTCTTTGCTTCAGAAGGGTCCTTTTGTCCAGTGCATTGATCATGCCGTGACCGCCTTAAGAATCACATGAACCAACTACACAGACCTCAACCTGGTTGAACCTACTAGTAATGTTCACATTTAGGACAGCAAAAATTACTTTGGTGCAGGCCAGTTTGGTTGTTTGAAATGTCATCATTTCCAGAACAGAGGTAAAATATTTTTATATCCAATAATGATAATGAAATTAATTCACATTTTTTGTAAATAAAAATAGTTATACCAATTCACATTTCTTTTAAGATGATTCTAGCGTCATGTAGTGTAGAGTATTTATGCTTTAAGTGTTGTATTCTCAAAACAAAGTCGTGAATAAGTATGTCATCTGTTGTAAATAAAGTGTTGAAATAAAGGAAAAAAAGTGTTACACGCGCTCGCCGTACTCTACACTACACTATCCCTTTCCCCATTTCAAACGAACACTGATCCAGAGGCGGCAGGGATCCCATGCCGGCGCCGCCGCCGTGTCGGCGATCACCTCACCACCGCCGTTGCTGCGGAGCCCCCTCCCAGCTTCCCTGAGGTACCCTCCACCCGCTGGAGATGGCCCAGCCGAGGCGGCGAGGCGGGCACCACCCGTGTCCGTGCCCGCGTCGCGCCGCTCTGCCGGCGGCAGCGGCGCTCCTGCTCTTCCTCCTCGCCGCCGGCGCGCTGCTCTACGTATCCCCGCCGCCGCTCTGCGACCATCCCGCACTCGCCTCCTCCCGCCGCCGCCGCCGCTCGGCCCATGCCCTGGTATGCGCTGGCGCCCGAGCTTCTTAATCTTACGCACTTCTCGTCCACATTTCCCGATCCAACTCGTCTCACTTTGAGAGCGCCCGCAGCTGAACAGCTCTGGTAGCAGCAGCATGGAGCATTTGGTACACCACGACGAATCCCCTGTCCGGGTAAGTATGTGCTTCTCGAGTTAGATTGAGCACCACATCGTCTTAACTTTTACAGAGTCAATTAGTTAGATGATTTTACTTTTATTCTGTTCAGTTTAAGTTGGAGTCAGCAATCCTGCATCAACTCCTGCTTGAATGACTAAATTTACCAGATTGTATGGTGTTTGCTCTAATTGGTATGGAAATGAATTGGGCTCCATTTTATATGCCAATTTTCACTGAGATGGTGGCCAGCTACCAGAATGATATAAAATTTAGACGAGTAAATTTGTTTGCTCTAGTAGAGGTGTGAGATAAATTTGCCTTTATGTTCTGTGCCATTTCCAATCATTTTCAAGTGCGGACCTTTTATCATCTGAGGAAATGATATATCTGCAGGTTCACTAAAGTATGTGATACTGGAAGTTTCTTGTTCAGAATTGATAAAGTCATTACAATATTTCTCTCAAATGTAGAAAAATGGTTCGACTGTGATGGATGGCCTTTGGGGTTCGAAGCTTGCTAGCAAATTTTACGGGTGCAGCAACTCAAGCAGCAAGTTCCTTGGTGTGTAATCTGATTCCCATTGATTGCTGGTTTAAATTTGGCGTAGTTGCACGGGGTATTGTAGATCAGTAGATGTTATACGTGTCCCACAGTTCTGAGACATTATGAATGTGAGGTATTTACGTGTTACTAGTGCTTTATATGTATTATGGAAATGGTTTGGTGGTATCCATTTTTGTTCTCATTTATTTTCATTTTACCTGAAGTAGCCAATATTTCAAGTTTTGCAGATTCAAATATTACCACACAACCAGACCGCTATTTGATGATTGTTACAAGTGGGGGCCTCAATCAACAGAGAACAGGGGTAAGTGTGTGGCTTCTTGTTCACTTTCTGACTTTCTATTACTTCACACACAAGTGGATAGGGATGAAGCATGTGAAACTTTTGATCTTATCTCCTCTAATTGAATAGGTATTTAAAATGTCGAAAAAAAGATATTGTCATTAACCAGCTCCAACTGAGGATTCTTTTCTAGGTTTCATTGAGCTAGATATCCTCACTTTAAATTAATATGGGACATATATTGTCTAGTGGCTGAACTAGTACCAGTTTCATCAGTAGAAATATTGAATTGACCACAAACTCCATAGATTGGAGAGAAAAATACATAAAGAAGCTAAGATGAACTTGTATTCTACAATCAACTATCTTTTGCTTTCTGGATGTTGAAAGATCAGGGTGTTTCCTGGCAAATCAGGATATATATAATCTGTAGGTTGGTTGCACACAGCCATTGAATCTGGAATTAAACTGTGTAAGCATTGAATATGTTTTCTTTGCTCTGTAATCCTTATAGTATAATAATATTTTTTCTATTTTTCGATCTATATTTTTATGTATTTATACTGTTTATTGTTAATTCCCATAACACCTGACTGTTGCATGAGAATATGTAAGTGTTGAAAATTTTGCATCTGCATCCTCATTTTGTCATCAGTAAACAATAATCTGCTGATTTGCTATGTATCACAATAACATGTAGAACCTTTTTATAATTATTAACATTCAGTACTTATGTTCCTCTTCTGGTTCCATTTTCACAACTATGTTCATAACCTGAAATAGTATATGTGCTGATTTCTCAGATAATTGATGCTGTTGTTGCTGCACGTATCTTAAATGCAACACTTGTTGTTCCTAAACTGGATCAGACATCTTTCTGGAAAGATGCAAGGTTTGTTTAGAATCCTTGTCATCTTGCTGCTCATCTCTTTACACGACTTGATTCCATTTTGGTTATATTTAATACAATTTTCATTGCAGCAATTTTTCTGATATTTTTGATGCGGAGTGGTTCATCTCATCTCTTTCAAAGGATGTAAAGATTGTTAAAGACCTTCCGATGATAAGAGGCAGACTCCGGGCTCCTCACAGAATGCGTGTCCCTCGAAAATGTACTGAGCGATGTTACATGAACCGTGTGTTGCCTGCACTTCTTAAGAAACATGTAAGTCACTGCATTGTAGCTGTGTGTGTTAGTTTATGTTCTGTTATCGATTGCCGTCAGTGATTTCATCTACTTCCGTATGATGTATGGATTCAGTAGTAGAGATATTCCATATGCCTGGACAGATCACATGAGGCGAGAAAATGTAATAGTGTAGATGCTCCCTGTATAGCAAGATAGGGGTGATGAAAATGGAGTTTTTTCTTTTCTAGTATCCCGCACTCCTTGTTGTTACATTGTGACTATGTTGGCCCCCGCCTTGTTTGAGGTGTAGTTGTGGGAAATCCCAGGTCGAAAAAAAAAGTTAGCCTTAGTGACCAATCATTTAACAACTTGTTTTATTATTGCCATATTTACACTTTATCCTGGGAAATAGTAAGATACTTTTTGGTAATAACATGTTATTGATATTCTCCGAACTAAATGTTTTTTTATTGTAACTTGTAAGTACCTTTTGTTTTGGCGACTATTTGAAATTGTTGACTTTCATATATCAAATACTAAACTATCAGTTCTTTTGCCTGACACAGGTTATTCGATTGACAAAATTTGATTATAGATTAGCAAACAGGTTGCAGACTGACCTGCAAAAGCTGAGATGCAGAGTCAACTATCATGCATTGAGATTTACTGCCCCGATACAAGAGATGGGTGAAAAGCTAATACAAAGAATGAGGGAGAGGAGCAAATATTTTATTGCACTTCATTTAAGGTAAACACATATCAAACTCTCATTTCTATTCACATGGTTCAGTACTTCTTAATAAATAGGATAGATGAGAGGAAATGAGTCTGAAGCAAGATCTATATTCTATACCACAGTGGTGTACGCATAAATGTCATAGTTTATTCTTTTATTTTCAATGATGATCAAACATGCAACCCATTTATGGTTAGAACATAGGTATTGCTTTCATCACCTTAGATAGGATGGGCAGAATGCTCGCCCTCCTGTAGTACCAAGTCAAAGACTGGGCTTTGTTGCTATAACAACCAAATGGTGGCACCTTGTGTCCTCTAGATGTGTATTCAGTCAGTGCTCTCAGATGTTATATATAACTTGCCCTTACTGATTTGTACTGTTGATACATATGAATTCTGGACACAGTAAATGTTGGTGCACTGGTAACATTTGATTCATATACAGAGGCCTTGACATGCTAGACTGGCTAGGGGTGAAAGTTGACATGTGACCTAGATACCTATTAAAAAAAGGAAAACGTTGTACCAAGGCTAAATTGTACAAATATTCATGTGCATTGCCATTCCATTTTGTTAATAATTTTTTCTTCTAATTTTTCCTCAGCATTATTTCATTTGTGATGTCAGATTTGAACCTGATATGCTTGCTTTTTCGGGGTGCTACTATGGTGGTGGAGAAAAAGAGAGGAGAGAACTTGGTGCAATACGGAAGAGGTGGAAGACCTTGCATGTATGTGCGCTACAGTGTGATCATACTGTAGATACTTTGATTAGCCAAGACCAAACGGGCTAAGATTACATCTGCTGATTTCTATTTCAGGCTAGCAACCCAGACAAAGGAAGACGGCAGGGCAGATGCCCACTAACCCCAGAAGAGGTTGGTCTGATGTTGAAAGCGCTGGGCTACGGAAAGGATGTACACATATATGTAGCTTCTGGAGAGATATATGGAGGTGCTAGGACTCTAGCACCCCTTAAAGCGATCTTCCCCAATCTCCACACAAAAGAAACAATATCAAGCAAAGAAGAGCTGGATCCGTTCTTGAAATATTCGTCTCGCATGGCCGCACTTGATTTCATCGTTTGCGATGAAAGCGATGCTTTTGTTGCTAACAACAATGGCAACATGGCTAAAATATTGGCTGGGCGAAGGTATCCCTTGTTCCTGCCGTTGTACTTGCATTACTCTATTGTCGGTGGTTGATCACTACCCTGACTGTTTGGTGCTCGCTGCAGGAGATATTTTGGGCATAAGAGAACGATCCGGCCAAATGCCAAAAAACTCTATCCCTTGTTTTTAAACAGAAGGAACATGTCATGGGACGCATTCTCTTCAAAGATGCGCATGTTTGAGAAAGGGTTCATGGGAGACCCAAAAGAGCTCAGGCCGGGAAGGGGGGAATTCCATGAGAACCCCTCCACCTGTATCTGTGAAAGGATTGATGGCAAAACAGTCGCCAAATCGAAATCTCAGGGAGATCAAGTTGGCACTTATGGTGATCAGGAAAGCCAAATCATTGGTGAACCAGCAGTTCCCAATTATATATACGAAGAGATGGGAGAATCTGATGTAGAAGAAGAAGAAGATGCTCCTGCAGAGAAAGAGGAGACGGTTGACCCTGAAGCCGATGACGGTGTGTTGGTCAGACCAGAGGACCCTGAGCTGGAACAGATCCTTTCAGATTAGTTATCCACTGCAGAACATGTTTCCACAACCAAACTTTTTGGCGCGCGATTGACGAATTTTGACCAAACTGTGCATACTTACTCTCTCTTTTTTTTTTCCCTTGTAATGTAAAGGTGTATCCACCATTCTCTTCTAGGTCGCACACCATACTTCCTTTTCAGTAGCAGTAGCAGAGTGTATGACAATTTAGTTTGTAACTTTTGTGGTTTCTATAGAGTTTGCAGCCTCGGTTTTGCCTCTGTTCATTCCTTGTTGTGCAGCTGATTCCGCAATCGAAGTGTCTTTGTGCTGTGAAGCATGTTTTACTTTTTGAACGCTGAATACAGGAGTGATTGTTCGTTTTTTTTTAGTACAGCTTGACGGGCAGCAGTGCTGTAAAAATACCAGCCAAGCCCTTTAGCTCCATTGGCCATTGCACTTGAAATCAGCGATCGAAACCTCCATTAAAAACTCTCTGAAAACTTGTAAACGTATGGAAAATGAAGCTGCGGAATTTCAGCCTCCAAAGACGTCGGGAAGGGAAGAAAGGAAAAAAGTGAAACATTCCAGGGTGGTCGGTATTTGAAGTACCGACCAGCCCCCATGCTCCAGGAGGCAGGAGCTGTGTGAGGCAGGACCCTCCTGGAGTGGTGAGGCTGAGACCGGCATGGTTTTCTGCTGCTTGTACCTGCGCGCCGCTACCACGCCGAATCCTCCGATGTCGCCAGCCTAGGAAGGCGCCCGGCAAGCGGAGATGGAGCTCACGGCTTCGGAGCCCAATCGGCGACTTGGTCGGTGTACGACGCCCCGACGCAGGCGGAGCTCTGGTGTCGCGTCCACGCGGAGCCGCGGCAGCGTGTGGGAAGAGTCTCCTCGCCGTTCCCGCGGGCTGGGCGGCGGCGGAACCAACGAACGGGGAAGAGAGGAGTCCCAGCCGTAAAACCAGGGGGGTTATCGTAAATAATCGGATAGCGGTTATTAATCGCGATCGAAACTATTTTCATTTAGACCCCTGGTTCGGATCGCGATTATTAACCGCGATCCAAACTATTTGCATTTAGCCCCCTGGTTTGGATCGCGATTATTAACCACGATCCAAATGAGGGGTGTATTTGCAAAATTCCGGCGAGGTCGTTCTTCCGGCGGCGCCGCCGCCCTCCGACGCAGGCGGGTCGGTCCCGTCTTTTCCTTGGTTGGATTCACGCGTCCGCCGCCATTATCGGGCCAAGGCTCCTCTGGATCTGCGGCCGAGAGCGCGGCGGTCAATCTTCAGATCAGAACAGCGCCCCCAACGGCCGACATCGCAGCAGAGCAGGGAGTTGCCACGCCGGCGCCGGCGCCACCTCGCGCGCGCCCTGCACCGTCGGCGAGGCACGTGCGTCTGATCAAGGAGGCCGGCCTCGCGGCGGTGAATTCCCGCCGGACGACGAGGCTGGACTGTCAGAGGCGGATGCGGCACCAACAGATCAGGCCCCATCCTTCTCCGAGAAGGAAAAGGACTGCCAGGTTCTCAGCACGATATATTTTGAAGGCCTCGTATCTATCTGTAACGCTGCCTGTTGGGCCTCGGATCTATCGTGCAGAGACAAGGCTCTTCTTCGCTTGGCGGCGCAGGGCCTTGGATCGATCCGTCGGTCGGTCGGTTGTTCCAACTTCTGTGACGCCCCACACCCATAAATAAATCAGGATCAGCAACTACATAGTACGCCATCCACATCGATCTCTCCTCCAAAATCCCTCGTCGTCTCCAGCGATGGCGCCGACGCCGCCGCCGCCCACCGCGCCGACGGCTGCCGACGACACGGTGCGCAAGCAGCTGATCATCGGGGCCCTGCGCCGCATGAACACCATCCGGAGGAGCGGCGGCGGGTCGCGGCGGCCCACGATGATTCGCCGCGCCGTGGACCGCCCAGCGCCGGGGCCCCCGACCGTCGTGGACCCCGCGCGCGGCTGGGACCCGGTCCTCGACGACCACCGCGTCAGGAGAAGGGGGGAGCAGGCGCGCCGGGGCGCGCGGACGCGGTGGACGGTTTCGTTTCAGGAGCCGGCGGTGCCCTCCTCCGCCGAGGCCGCCGACGGGCTCGCCGCCATGATGGCGCAGCTCCAGACGACAGCGGCGACTGGTGGGGACCACGCCACCGTCTCGCCGGCGCCGCCGGCGGATCAGTCCATGGAATAATCGAAGATTTCGCGATTCGCGTAGACAAAATTCAGGATTGAGTTTTTTTTCATTAGGTTTTACGATAGTTGCTAGATCTGAAAATCCTTCTTCTGTATGTCGACGCCAGGGTAAGTTTGGGCCGCAATTGCTTCCCGTGTACTAATTCGGACCAGTAAGATAAGTAGTACACCTTTTGTTTATTTTCCGCTTTGTTCTCCTGTAAATATTTGACATTTTAATTATCTCTAATTCTCTAATTTATTAAAATACTTGTCATTCTTATGGTCCTTACATTTTTGCTTAATGAAGACAGCTAAACCAAAAATTTTGTTTGGTGGGATTGTACATACTCGAACCAGTTGTGAATATGAAATATCTATGGTCCTGATGAATCTCTACATCTTTTTCACATACTTTTGCAGCCAACCGGTCGTACGGCTGCTGAGGAAGAATCAAAATTTTGTTTAAGAAGGCAACTAAAATTTTGTTTAATGACTAAGATTTTGTTTAATGAAGACAGCTAATGAGATGGGATTGTACATACTCGATTATACCAACCTGATGAATCTCCCTCACTTCTTTAGTATTCAAGCCAAGAAAATGTTAACATATAAATTCAAAGATACCTTTAAGGTCAAAAGTAGGATGAGACATGATCATCACTCTCCTTCTTGAGAGGAAGAACGGTGAAACGGTACTAGTACTAAACATGGAGATTTGACACATAAAAAACTGTGCACAATCTCAGCATGATCACATTTTAAACGTCACAGATACTGTATATCAAGTTCGATAAATAAAAAGGAAACAAAATTGCCGTACTCTGCGGCGGGGACTCGCGAATCCCAATCCTGCAAATACTTGGATCGATCTATTCCGTTTTCGTTCCGAACTTCCGTGACGCCCACGTCCATAAATAAGCACTACGACAGACCGAGACCGAGATCGATCTCTCAACTTCCTGCAAAACCGATCCCGCGATGGCGCCGACGTCGGGCAAATCCGATCCCGCGACGCCGGCCGCGCCAAACAAGCGCGACGACAAGCGGGCGAGCGATGTGGCCCGTAGGAAACTGGAGATTGTTGCGGCCTTGTGTAAGAAGGGCAGAGGAGCGCGGCGGCGGTCGAAGCGCCGCGTCGATCGCCCGGCGTCGGCGGCAGCTCGGGTGAGCCCCACGCTGGACCAGCTCCGCGAGGAGCTGGAGCTTTACCGAAGGAGGAAGGTCGAACTCCAGTGGCGCGAGGCCTGCTCACGGGATGCGATGATGCCGTGGGAACCACGGTTGAAGGAGCCGATCCATCAAGTGCCCCGCTCCACGGAGGACGGCCTCGCCGCCATGATGACGCGGCTGACCACCTCTGCGGGTGGTGTCTCGTCGTCACCGGCGGCGGATCAGCCCGGGCTTGGAGAGTCGTCGTCCGAGAAGATGGAGGTCTCCTGCATCTCCATGGAATAATAAAAAAAGACTGGTTCGTTCGCGTAGAGATAGTACTCTACTCAGCAATTGAAGATTGATCGATGCTCCATTAGGTTTTATTATACTAGTCGATAATGTCATTGTTGGTCAATGATCACCCGTTATTCTCTACACAGTAATTTTCCCAGAATGAAATGCAGTATGACAGTATCTTTGTTCCTTTGTTCTCCTATACAAAATTGATCACCAGCTACTCCTTATTTAGTTATTATTATTAGGAGGTGGTGAAATAGTACTCGATTGGTAAACTGATTGTGAAATTTCTATGGTCGTGAATCTCCCTCACGTCACTAGTATTTCCAAGCCAAAAAAAAAAAAGAAGTTAAATTCACCCTACAGATCTAAGTGTGAAAATGGAGATTTGGCTCACAAAACTGATTACAATCTTTTAGATTTGTGTGCCATTTTTGTGCATGCGTTGACCAACTTCTCTCTTTTTTTTTTATAAATGTTGACCAACTTCGTTTTGGCGAGGGCAAGGCACCCTTACCGCCTGTTCTTCCTCCTAAATAAACTGCTAGTTCAGTCTGATCCACCAAAGTAGCAACGATCATATGACAAATTTTAACCATCCCCAAAAGAGGAGCGTAAAAGGAGACAAGTAAGCGGTTCTTCTCAGCGTCGGTTTCCCCTTGTCAGTTCATCGCTTCACACATTTTACCGGTGATGAGAGAGGGACCGTTTACTGTGAACCGCTCGCCGTTCGTGGCCTCTGCAACATTCAAAGGTACTACTATGCTCTTGTGATCGATGGCACTTGTGATTTCCTAGGCACTCGATTCCGTATGTCTTTGTCCTCTATCCTGGAGTGATTTTAGGATGGGAATTGGATCCCATGCATGATGAACAAACCACGGATTAATAGGCCATAGGGATTGCACTGGTTCTTGGCCTTAGGAATAGCAGTCCGTGACTATGTCATATACTCTGCTATTCTCTAAAAAAAAAAAAGATACTCTGCTCTGTTTAGCACAACAGAGAAAAAGCTAGAGGAATCCACAGTTGACAGTTCTTTATGTGTCCATCCATGGCGGAACCTGATGTCCTTGCATTCCATTGTTACTTTCCTAGAGCTGTTACAAATTATTGTTCATAATTGGCTTGTTTTAGCAGTTTGCAGGTCAAACATACCTTTTTGGGTAATTGACGTTCTGATTTTTGTATGGCCATCTATATGTGCAGATTGGTTGCTTATATGTGCAGAACATTTTTCAGGGCTGCTGTAGTGATTTTTGACAGTAGTGTCGATTGTTGTTACTGATTTTTCATGATTTTCAGGGCTGCTATAGACCTTGCTCTATGTATTTGTTCTTGTTTTTCATTTTTAATGATGTCTTTGCTCTTTTCTAGCGTGATCCCATTTTAGCTCTATTTTCCTTGACAGGCTCCGACGGTTTTTTTGTCGGAGCAGCAGTTCCGCTTCCTTTCCTTTCTGCTCCGCCGCCTCACGCCACGCTCGAGCGCAGCAAAGGTCTGGGAGAGAGAGTATTGTTCGTTGTCCGTGGGAGGGAGGGGAGATGAGGAGGCTGAGGCGGCAACCAAATAAAGGCAAACTCATCTTCCATTCCTGGAATTAACTGCCACGGAGAAGCAGAGGAAGTGAGTAAGTACCAGCCGCTGGGGAGATTGCAGAAGGGTTTCTTCTTGATTCCTGCAGCGAGGAAGCGATGGGATCCGCCCTTAGCACGGTTGGGGAGAAGGTCATTGGCGGCCTCAGGTACACCATTACGACGCCCTTCAACAAGTCTTGTCAGTAAGTTCTTTCACGCTCCTTCATGGATCATTCCGCATGGCATCCATATTTGGAGTTAATTTCAACCAATCCGATTGCTCTTGCTCGACGATTTGTTTCTTCTGGGGAAAAAAAATTGAATATGGTGATCGTTCTAACTGCCTTCTTCGCTTAAATTGTGGTGTCAGTTGAACAGGGACAAGTGTGGGGAATGGGACGGTTGGTGCTTCCTCGAGAACTCGTTCGGCGCAAGTCTGTTCCGGCTGTTCAAGGCATGTGTCCTCGCCGTCATCAGTGAGTTTTGAAACAACACATTCGCTGTCATCAGTGATTTGATTACTGAGTTCTCAACTCATTGCTACCTTGTTCTTCCTCGCCGTTTCAGCGGTGGTGTTCATGTACCTCCTACTGTGGAAGACGGGCCTCGTCAAGTGCCTCGTCAAGAAGTCCGGCAAGCTCTCGTGGAAGGTCTTCTGGGGCTTCTTCCACACGCTGGGCGGCGCGTGCGGATGCCTGTGGCACAAGCTCTGCGACACCAGGCGCGTCTACCGTGGCCGCCGCAGCCGGAGGGACGACATCGAGATGGGCGGGCGCCTCGGCTGGAGCGATTCCGACAAGAATGGCTGCGGCAGTGTCTGGAGCAGGAAGAGAGGGAGGTCGCTGGTGTCGGTGCAGCAGATGAGGAAGGAGAGGTTGCGGCACTCCCTACGCCTGACAAGCAGCCAGATCTCCAAGGTCGAGAACCCGACGAAGAAAAGCCTTCATCATTAATGGAGTCTGCGCCATGGCCACCACCATGGTGCGGCCGGGATGAGGAGGACGGAGGTGTCGTCGGGCTCAACGAGGCACGATCATGGAAGCGTGCACAAGGCACGCCAACACTGAATCAATTCATAGCGTACGTGTTGGAACATGCATGAAGGGTCATATACTCATGATCACGTACAGTATGTAAAATCTACATATAATTTGTTTTTGTTCCTTTCTTCTCCTATACAAAATTGGCCACCAGTTTCTCCTTATTCAGTTATTAGGAGGTGGTGAAATAGTACTCGATTGGCAAACCGATTGTGAAATTTCTATGGTCATGAATCTCCATCACGTCACTAGTATTTCCCAGCCAAAAAAAAAAGGTTAAATTTACCCGGACATTTGGCATGCAAAACAGTGCACAATCTTGTAGGGTACTCCGTATTATACTAGACGAGTCCGGCTCCTGTGTGCAGGGCGCCTGCACTTATTAGGTGCAGGGCCAATAGTTGCTTGACACATGTCCTATACGGGTCCAACTAAATCAACAGTTTTGGAACCTAATCCTGAATACACGGAGTAGGGATGTTTATGGCAAGTACAACGGTGTTGTCTTATAGACCGTCTCATAAATGCTATATAATCTTAAGATGGATTATGAGATGACTTATAAAATAAATGATCTTATTAGTTATCTTCTATTAATTATAGGACTCATTAATTTATGGACATAAAAAGGAATTTTTATATATTAAAAGACTAATAGAACCTGTATAATGGTGTGAGAGTCGTCTCATACTCCTAAATTTTAGCGTATAAGGTGATTGCTACACGATACAACCACCTCTTTCTCTCACCACCCTCTCTCTCTTCCACATCATCAAAAATCCTATTTGACAATGCATAAGACGACCTATGAGACTGTCTACGTGCCCTTAGGCGCAGGCAGCAGCAAATACTCTTCTGCTTCACGCGTGCTCGAGCCGGCGGGTCGTCTTCAACACCATCATCATTCAGATCGCTCTCCTACTCTTTTCCGTAAGCAGAGTGATCTCCTGTTCGTCCAGTTAGTTCACATGTCCAATAACAACTGAAGTAATAACAATTGAAGCCTCTTGCCCATGTCTTTTTTGCAAGCGTTGACCAAGTTCTTTTTTTTCTTGAGAATGTTGACCAATTTTGTTTGAGTTTTATTGTCCAAAATATTGGTCATTAGTTTTAGAAAACTATTAGTTAATAGTTTGATCCAATAGTTTAGATTTAATAATCTAAACACATAACTACTATCCAATAGTATATAGGTTTGAGGGTAATATCGGAAAAATATTATTTTTAGATTTATAATAATTATTTTATATTATAATAAAAAATAAATTAGTAATATGATTATTAATTAATCTTTTACTTTTTTAAAAAGATTAGCTGACATTTTAAAAATTCAGTAGGGTTAGATTTCTATTATAAAATAAATATAAAATCATTTATAATAATATAATTATGAAATTACTCTCAAACTATTGACTAATAATTTCTCAAAACTACTGATCAATATTTTATGTAGTAAAACTCATCTTTCATTTTGGTAAGGGCAAGGCACCCTTACCGCTCCTATTCTTCCTCCTAATGAATGATCTGTTAGTTCAGTCTGATCCACCAAAGTAGCAACGATTATATGACAAATTTTAACCATCGCCGAACGGAAGAGCGTAGAAGGACAAGTATCAACGTCGTTTCTTTGATAGCGATGAACCTCTCTCATTCCCTGTGAGTTCATCGCTTCACACTTTCTGCCGGTGATGAGAGAGGGGCTGTTTACTGTGAACCGCTCGCCGTTCGTGGCCTCTGCAACATTCAAAGGTACTACTACTATGCTCTTGTGATCGATGACACTTGTGATTTCTTAGGCACCCGTTTCCGTTTGTCTTTGTCCTCTATCCTGGAGTGATTTTAGGATGGGAGATGGATCCCATCTATGATGAACAAACCATGGATTAATAGGCCATAGGGATTGCACTGGTTCTTGCAAATTAGGAGTAGCAGCCCGTGACCATGTCAGATACTCTGCCCTGTTTAGCACAACAGAGGAAAAGCTGGAGGAATCGACAGTTGACAGTTCTTTCCGTGCCTATCCATGGCGGAATCTGGTGTTCTTGCGATCCACAAAGAAGGCGCCAACAAACACTTTCCCCAATGCCTGTTTCGTCGTTGGTGGGGGGCTTCCAAAGTCTTCTCACGGGCGCCGTCAAGCTCGAGTCCGTACGTGATGGCGACACGTGCTGCTTCCGGCAGCCACAGGGCTTCCATCTGTCCATGCCTCCTGGCCCGGCCGGCCCGCCGGACACAAGCTTTTTCTCTTGTGATTACCTGATCCGTGAAAGAAACAAAAGAATCAATGAGCAGATTAGTGCACAGGGCAATAAGGTACCTGTCTTCTGATTAAGTACAGGTCGACTTCAGCAATTCATATCTAATTGGTTGCTGCTAATCCTGGACATATTTGGATATATATATTTCTTTTATGTCTCTGACTTTGAATTCCGATAGTTAAGTTAGCACACAAAAGTATCCTTTAGCCTTGAAGGCAAGAGCTCCATTTAGTACATCTTTCGCTGTAGCCACTCAAGTCACTTACATCTTCTCCATTCCTGCAGCTGATAGCAACAAGCGCTGCCGACCAACCACCACGGATTGAAGACACGGACGAGGGAGGACGCCATTGCCGCCCTCCTTCGATCCTCCTTGCTTCAAATCAACTCCACGCATGCTTGCTTTCCAAAGCAAGGGACAAGCAAAGCACAAATCCGTCTAAGCCCCTCCACGTCGCCAATCCAACTGCACCGAGCAACAAGTAGTGGTGCACAAAGTGGACAATTCATTGATTGCTCTCTCCATCAATCCATGGGGAAACTTAGGTAATACTACTACTGCGATGCCAATGCGATGCCATTACTGCTATCTTTCAGCAGTTGGCATGCAGCTCCTGTATATAAGCACACTTGCACGGTACTGGTTTCTTGGCTCACAGCTCATGCATATGCATGTGTGCGTCCTTCCTGAAGCTGCAAGAACCTTTTGCCGTGCTGCATCTGCATGGGACCTCCGACGACGACCTCGTCGCCGGCCGGCACCGTGGACGCCACTAACGGAGTCACGGTCAAGGTCAGCAACCGATATGTGAGTGCTCTTTTGCCTGCCAAACTGCACCAAGCAATTTAGTGATAAGTGATTATTACAGGAGGTTGACTCATCTTTTTCAGCCATGTGGGTAGGAGGGATGTGTTGATTGGGGTGTTCATTACATGTGTAGGTTGAGATTAAGAATGGCATCTTCGAGCTGACGCTGTCGAACCCGGACGGGATTGTGACCGGCGTGAGGTACAATGGGGTGGATAACCTCATGGAGATTCTTAACAAGGAAGACAACAGAGGGTATCCTTTTTTACTATTTTATTTCCATACTCTGAATTTTTTTTCAGAAGTACCCTGTGTCATTTGTATTAAGAGAAAAAAAGGCATGCTCTGTTTTTACTCTCTGTCATGCTCAAGATACTGGAACTGACTGAGTTTTCGGTTCAAATGCAAATCTGCACTTGTTCTTTAATTAATTTTGTGTTTTGAAACTAGGTTTATCTGGTGTAACTTTATTTTTTCATGGTAGCTGAAGTTGTAATCTGGAATCCTGTTGTTTTGCGTGCACATATGCTCTGAAACAGAGAGACAAGAGTAATGTTACTGCATGTTCTATCAGGTACTGGGACATTGTTTGGAATCCACCAGGAGAAAGAACAGGCATATTTGACGTGTAAGACTCTTAATCCATAGTCGATAATTTGTTATATCATTCCTATGGATACAATTTTCTTCAAAGGAAAAGGATTACGGAATGTTCTCATGCAGGATCAAAGGGACAGAGTTCCGCATCATATACCACGACGAAAACCAGGTTGAGGTCTCCTTCACCAGAACATGGAATCCTTCTCTTGAAGGAAAAGCTGTCCCCTTGAATATTGATAAGAGGTACTTTGATTCACAGAGTTAACAAACAAGTTGTTCTAAAAACTTGATTTCATTAGGCAAAATCTTGGAAAAAATATTGGGCAAAAAAAAAAGAAATTTAATATATTTAACGGAACAACTATTTCTGCATAGGTTCATTGTGCTCCGAGGTTCCTCAGGATTCTACACCTATGGAATCTATGAACATAAGGAAGGGTGGCCTGACTTTGGCTTGGGAGAGACAAGGGTGGCTTTCAAGCTTCGAAAAGACAAGTTGGCCTGATTACTTGCACTCGTCACAGATGTTTTTTTTTTCGGACTAGTATCCAATAAACTATATATCTTTGGTGCAATTGCAGGTTCCATTACATGGCATTGGCTGACAACAGGCAGAGAATTATGCCAATGCCTGACGACCGATTGCCACCCCGAGGCCAGCAATTAGCATACCCTGAGGCTGTCCTCCTTGTGGATCCAATCAATCCTGATCTCAGAGGGGAGGTAAGCTGATGGTCTGACAGAGAGAACAAAATCTGGATAGCCATAGTAAGGATCTGATTTCATTTTTAGTTTCTAACATTGTTGATGTCTCTATGAAGGTCGATGACAAGTACCAGTACTCATGTGAAGATCAGTACAACAATGTCCACGGATGGGTATCCTTTGATCCTCCAATTGGCTTCTGGCAGATAACTCCAAGTGATGAGTTCAGAACAGGAGGACCTTTAAAGCAGAATTTGACCTCTCATGTTGGCCCCACTATGCTAGCTGTAAGTTCAGGCATTACGACCTTCAATTTGGTATGAGGTTGAAACTGAGCTCATACGGTTTGATGCTACTAGTTCTGATTATTTTCATTCATCTGATTGTAGATGTTTCTTAGCGCCCATTATGCCGGAGATGACCTTTCTCCCAAGTTCACCAATGGAGAATACTGGAAAAAGGTCCATGGACCAGTCTTCATGTACCTTAACTCGAGTTGGGATGGAAGTGACCCAACTATGCTATGGGAGGATGCAAAAGTTCAGGTGATAAATTTCAGACCGCTTAAGTGCATAAGGATATATATTTCTATTTATTGTCACATACAGTAGGAACACTTGTACTATATCCAATTTTTGGTAATCTTTTGTATTCCATTATGCTTTTCCTCGTGTAAATCAGATGACGATTGAGAAAGAAAGCTGGCCATATTCTTTTGCACTTTCAGAGGATTTTCAGAAGACTGAGCAAAGAGGTTGTGTCTCTGGTAGATTACTAGTTCGTGACAGGTATACTGTTAGTTCCCTGTTTTTTCTGCAAATATAGCTTAAAAATTTGACATATCCTTCCATTTCTGTTTCTTACTAGCCATCAAATCATTCAGGTATTTAGATGATCAGGAGCTTTATGCTTCAGGAGCCTATGTGGGGTTAGGCTTACCAGGAGAAGCTGGATCCTGGCAAAGAGAGTGCAAGGTAATGCCTCCCATGTACTTTACCTGTTGCTGTTTATATAATAGGTTGCGTTCCTACTTTCAAGCTATTTAGTTTTTGCTCACACACTGCGTCGCCATAGGGATACCAATTCTGGTGTAGAGCAGATGCTGATGGCAGCTTCTACATAAGGAACATCGTAACTGGGAACTATAACCTATATGCGTGGGTTCCAGGTTTTATAGGGGACTATAGGTTAGATGCCACACTGACTATAGGTTCAGGTAAGCATCTTAATTTGGCTGGCATACATTCCTTTTTCAACTTTTTGTGGTGTCTCACGGTATTGAGTATTGCTTGGTGTTTAGGGGATGATATTTATCTTGGCGACCTTGTGTATGAACCGCCAAGAGACGGTCCGACAATGTGGGAGATTGGAGTGCCAGATCGATCTGCTGCTGAGTTCTATGTTCCAGACCCTAACCCCAACTATATCAATAGATTGTACATCAATCATCCTGCTGATAGGTGAATAAACTTGGCTCTGTTTAAAGCATTTTATTAACAATTCATTTCCTATGTAGTAGTCTTCTAAATTCTCGCTGGTCATTTTAGGTTTAGACAATACGGACTTTGGGAACGATATGCAGAAATGTACCCAGACAGTGACCTGGTATACACAATTGGCCAAAGCAACTATAGCACTGATTGGTTCTACGCTCAAGTTAACAGGTTTGTCTTTTGTTGCATAAAAAACGAAATGTTTATGCAAAGTTGCGTGAACAGCTGTCTAATATCTGAGCCTGCTATCTCTCCTACAGACGAACTGATCAGAACACTTATCAACCAACAACGTGGCAAATTAAGTTCAATCTTGACAGTGTTACTCCTAATAGCACCTATAAGTTCAGAGTGGCACTCGCGTCTTCCGCACTCGCTGAATTACAGGTTATTACCTTTTCCAATCTGCATTTTTTTCTTAAGAAAAAAACATGACTGAAATGACTGCTACAAACTGATCCATCGTCTTGTTCATCAGGTTTTCTTCAACGATCAGAACAGGAGTGTTCCTCACTTCAGCACCGGGCTAATTGGCAGGGACAACGCGATTGCAAGGCACGGGATCCATGGGCTCTACTGGCTGTTCAACATTGATGTGAATGGTGCCTGGCTTGTCCAAGGGATGAACACCATCTATCTGAAGCAGGCCAGGAGCCAGAGCCCGTTTCAGGGACTGATGTATGACTACTTGCGTTTGGAGGGACCTTGCGGCTGCTAGTCAATCTACTGTGTCAATCATAATTAAGGCCGCTGTGCTAAACATTCAGCATTCAGTCTAAGCTGACCTACATTGCCTTACCTAGCTTATGTACATGCCTAGTAGATTCTCAATGTCGTACTAGCTAGTAGTTAACCTATGTATTTATGTATCAGTATGTATCCAGTATCCACACTGATACGTACTGGTTTTAGTATTATTTATTTTTATTGATGGATCATTATGTATCCATTTAGTACTGGTTTTAGTCTTATTTTATAATTTTTATTATCATTGTTTCGTCAGTTCTACATATTTATTTGCGTAAAGTCGATCGGTAGAGTTTCACTGTTTCAGTATAGTAGCTAGGTAAGTGCGTATTTACGCATCATTCGGCAGTATGTGTCTAACGATGTACTTCCTCCATTCTTAAATTGTTGTTGCCGCATTGACTTTTTTTGTTAATTATGATTATTTGTCTTATTTAAAATATTATTTTAGACATACAAAATTTTAAATTATGCTTCAATTTTATTTGATAATAAAATAAACTATGACAACATATATGATATTATTTATTTTTTTAAAATAAAACGAATGATCAAAATTAACTAAAAAAATCAATGGCGACAACAATTTAAGAACGGAGGGAGTATATAGTACCAGTTTCAGTTTAATCATTTGGCAGATTGTTTTTATTTTTTTCGGCAATGACAGGATGGGTATTTTTTTCCCCCTTTTTCTCTAATTAATATGGTAACTTCTATCAATTGAGAATGACCTTTTGGTAGCTAATTTTCTTGATCAGATATAAGACAGCATGTTATTCCATTGTTCACATATTACACGTGATAAATTGATGGGGACACCAATATTATGGGAGCAAAAATTAACTGATAATAATTTAAGGACCAACATTCTTCAACAAATGTTTCCGGCCTTTCTCAGCTACTATTATTTCTTGATTCCATAATCTCTCCACGGGCTAAGGTACACTACATTACCCATCATATCCCATCAGCATTAACAACTCATGGATGGATCATCATAAACCCAAAACGATCGCATCGATATCCATCACCAGCTCCATGCATGATACTTCGCCTGCTGGATATAGAGCCTTGTACTTACCTTGCATGCGCACCACCAGCTCTGTCTGCCATTGGCCTGTTTCGAACTTCGATCTCCTACTTCATTTCAGCTGGATCCAAGGAGCCCATGCCAATGCCCGCAGCGCCGCCGTGCCGCAGCTGAAGCCCCGCCGCGTTCCTGCCGCCGACGCCTAGGAAATCCCTCGTGCTCAGCTTGCTGTCGTCCACGCCGGCGAAGCCGCCGCCGAACGCTCCTCCGTTCCCGAGGCTGTTCATCATGTCCTGGAACTGGCTCTCGTTCGTCTCCGCCGCTTGCGAATTGCTCCTCGACGACGAGCTTTCCCCCGCCATGAACCCACCAGCCGCGCCGGCCGGTCTCCCGCCGCTGCTGCCGAGCCCTCTGAGCAGCGAGTTCACGCTGCTGGTACCGCCCCCGCTGCCGCCGCCGCCGCTCGTGGTCGCGCCCATCTGCGCCGCCTTCTGCAGCAGCGCCGTCGCCGACATCTGCGCCGGCGCCACGGTCTCCGACGAGGCGTTGAACAGGGAAGTGAACCCGGCACCGGGGCCGCCTGCAATTTGGTTGTTGCCCATCATGTTGCCAGAGAAGATGGCCGCCGACTCGTGCCCGCCGCCGGCGCTGACGTCGCCGCCGCCGTCACCACCTCGGCCACCGTTCCCGGCGGCGTTGAACTGGTCGGGGAAGATGAGGCGCGCGTCCTGGCCGCTCGTCGCGTTGGAGAAGAAGCCCAGGTTGAGGAGGCCGTTGTTGCCCCCCTGCTGGTGCTGCTCCGGCAGCTGCATCAGGCCGTGGAACGCCGGCTTGCCGTGGAGCAGCGATTGGCCGTCTTCGCCACCGCCGAGGTAGAACGGCGAGGAGGACGACGGCGGCGCGCCGCGGAATGCGGCCGGGGAGCCAGCGGAAGACGGCATCAGGTGATCGAACTGAGCGGCGGCGGCGTTCCCGGGCGAATGGTCTTGGAAGGCGGATTGCAGCTGCGTGGCGGCCATCCCGGAGAGGCCGAGGGTCATGCCACCGGAACCGTAAATGCTGGCGGCCATGGGCGGCACGCGGGCGCTCTCCTGCGCCAGTGCGTCGCAGAACGCGCGGTGGGTGATGAAGCTGTCCCTCCTGCAGTTGCCAAACAACAAAAATGAACATATTTATCATTGCTTGATCATAGAATAAATCTTTGAACCAAAATCAAAGACAAGTACAAAGGTGCACAATATTTGCGCGATCTCTAATGTGACATATACTATCAACCATTTGAAAATTAATAAGATCCTTTCAGTCAAAATAAGACAGCTTAGCTCAATATTAGTACTTAATTTGGACTTTGTGAGTCAAGCATGCGGTGTCTGTGATCACTCAAGGAAGGAAACACACAGATTTCTAATTAACCAGAGTGTACATTTCACCACACTCACTGAACAAAGTATATATCGCAGTGCTTTTAAAAGTTTCAGAATGGTTAACCATATGTTTCCCGGTGTTCAATTTTTAACTTGGCTCAGAAAATGTTCCAGTTTTACATAAGTTGGTGAGTGTTTATTTCTCACAAATAATTTTCTGGTCTTACAAAATGTTGAAACGATTTTCCCTGGACAACGATATCTTTTTTTTTTTACGGAATGTGGGCAGGTGTGCTGCCATTTCATTATAGAAGGAGCAAATAGAGTACAAATAAAACAATCTGTAGAAATAATGCAGCTTATGCTGCAGGAAGATAAAGCTAATGGAAAGTGCAGAAATAACAATCTGAAACCAAAGAAGGTCGGGGAGTTCCCGAAGATTAGCTAGGTAGCAAGTGAAGTGTGTGACATGATGTGTTAGCTATCGATCTCTTCCTTCGGTAGCATTGCTACATGTAACACGTCTCGCTCTGCTCCTGTGAAGATCCTTTTGGATTCTTTTCTTTCCATACATTCCACCATGTGTAGAGTATCACTCCCACTCCGCATATAGCCTTCTTCTGTCTTGGTGTGTCATTGCTTCCGTGGCCCTTTAGAACCAGTTTATTTGGTACTGAGACTTATGTTTAACCAAACTTTATTCAATTTTTATCTTCCTTTTTTTTATATTTTATTAAAGGAGTTGCTCCTCCTGCCCATTTATCTTACAAAAACTATGAAATTAGAATGGCTAAAAGCCGGCTGAACTGTGCTGATCTGTAGATGTGAAGCTACAACGATTAGACCCGACATTGCACTCGAACTTTTGGTTGACTCAAAATTGGATATCTCACCATTAAAAAAAAGGGATTTCTCTCGCCGCACAGAAATGTACAAATTGAGTGATTGATGATGCATGCACAGTGTCAATGCATCCAAGCTCCAAGCAAGCAAGCCATAAATGGAAAGGCAAAACAGTCGGAACGAGGGAATTATGATACAGTACCCATTCCGAACCAAACAAACTATGTTAAGCTAAGATCCAAATACTGACGTGGAAAATGTACTGTATATCCTTACCGTATGCGATACGTTTACATGGAACGGACAGAGCAGAGCAACAGGAGTGGCATCTGCTGCCGTGCATCGAGTCGCATCACGCATGAGACTGGACTGGAGGACGATGCCATGAAAAGAATAGAGCTGCATGCATATATGCATGCGTGATGCATCCCATCGCGGCGTCACTCACATGAGAACAGGCGAGACTGCCATGGCCGTGCTACTTGCGAGACATGCATCACGTGAACAGCTAGTAGGTGATTGGGGATCGATCCATGGAGAGAGAGACGAAGCATGGAGTAACAAGGCAGAGATGCCGATTCCGAGGCCAAAAAGTAGGCTGCTGCTGCCTTCTGTTTTTTTTTCTTTCTTGTTAGACTCTCAAAACGACCATGGCGCGCCCGGAGGTAGAAATTCACGTGTGACTGAGCGCTCTCTCTCTCTCTCTCTCGAACAGTTCTCTCTCTCCAAAAAAGTTAAAAAAATGAAGCACAGCACGCAAAGGGAATCCAGGGCGAATGTCCAAACAAGAAAGACGAAAGGAGGCCCAGCACGGGCGCACAGATAGCGCAGCAGCTACCTTGCCAGCCGACCAGGGACAGACATCATCCCCTAACCCTAACACCCACGCACGCATCAAATCACCATGGAGATTTCACGCATGCCTTTCCGTGCCTTGTTCCCTCATCATAGAGTTCATCATGACCCAATCATATATATATACTAGTACTAAAATTGAGTACAACAAGGAATTCAAGTAGTGAATTCGAAACCAAAATTCAAAATCGGCTGGATCGAAGAAGAATAATAACACACAAAACAGTAGTATGTATGTACCTGGAGAAGAGGGTGCCACAGTCGCATCGGTACTCGCGCGTGCCACAGGTCTTGGAGTGCGCCTTCCAGTCGGACTGCACGGCGTATCGCTTGTTGCACTTGTCGCACTTCCACTTCTTCTCGCCGTGCTTCCGGCAGTAGTGCTTCTTGATCCCGGTGAGGTCGCCGAGCGCCCGGGACGGGTCGTGGTGCACGCACGTCGGCTCCGGGCAGAGGTACACCTTGCGCCGCGTCTCCTTTGGGTTCTTCTGCTTCAGCTTCCATGGCAGGTTGTGGCCTCGCCGGTGAAGCTGCAGGTTCTGCTCGCGCTGGAACCCCTTGTTGCACACCTCGCACACGAACCGGTTCGTCGCCAGCAGCGTCTTCGGGGACAGCGCGATCACCTCGGCGTCAGGATCTGATAGATAATTCATTCGGTGGATGATGAAAAGTTAATTTATTATCGCCTCTTCTGATTATTATATGCATAATAATCAATAATAACACAAGAAATACAAGCTAGCGAATTGTTGAATTGAATTGCGATATATAGGAGATTGAGGAAGAAGAATTAGGGGTACTTGCTTGGGTTGCCGGGCTGATTCCTCTTCTTCTTGGGCGGCGGCGCGGCTGCAGACGCAGGGTTGTTCTGCGCCGGAGGAGGAGGAGGCGCCGCCTGCTGCAGTGGCATCGGCTGCATCTGCACGTCGCCGAGTCCGAACAAGTGCGCGGATGACGAGGCAGCCGCCATCTCTATTCTAGTTCCAAGATGATGAGTGTTGTTTGATTAGCACAGCTGCACGACCACCAGCGACACCAAATATGTAGTTGTTGTTCTCTTCTCTTCTCTAATACTTGTGATGACGTCCAAGTCCAAGCAACAAGGGGAGCAGAATGAAGCCAGACACTTTGAGAGACTAGTCCAAGTCACGCAGTGGCAGCGTATGCACCTTGCTTGGACACTAGTCTACCAGACTCCTCCTCGATCTGTTAGCCTTTTCGTCCTCTTCTCTACCTATAGCCGCCGGCGCCTTGTGGACGATCGAGCTGAAGACAAATTAAAGGAGAGAAGAAGAGGCAAAAAAAAAATGATGTGAGCAAACTGCAAAAGCTCGAAACACCATCATCCGTCCAGAGAGGAACAGGAAGGATTGATGATGCAACAGACCAAGTATAGCTACTAGTAGTACATGTACACTACACTACACGCGCTTGACTGGAAGAACATGCATGGTCATGTACTCGTGGACATGGACATGGATGGATCTGTGTGCCGCTGCCAGAGGACAAACTTACAACAACCTCTCTCTACAAACCAACAAACAAATTAAAAGCGGTGAAAAGCGAGAGGGGAAGAAGGTCCAAACAAACCTAGAGCTTATTAGTTGTGTTGCACTTGCAAACAAGGCCCAAAAAGAGGAGCACGCATGGAGAAACGAGCGAGGGAGAAGAAGAGAACAACCAGAGATGCATGCATATACACGAAAACAAAAAAGCTTCAACAAACAAACTCACATCTCTTAAGAGCTTTTGTTGATGAGGAATAAATGATGTAGAAAGAGAGTAGTCTTGAAAACATGTTAATGAGCAGATCAAATTGGCATGCATGGAGATGGAATAGAAGCTAGAGAGATTAAAACACAAACCAAAAGCTGATTGAAAAGGTCGGGGATCGACTAAAGCTAGCAAGCGGCGCATGCGACTTCGTGTCTCTCTCTTTCGTTCCCTCTCTGGAAGAGAAGGGAAGAAGAAGGGAAGAAGGGAAGGGAATGAGAGAGTAGTGAGTGGTTGGTTATGAGCACTTGCCTATCGTCTCACCTGGTGTGGTGCCCATTATGGCTGGATGGGTAAGGTAAGCGCTCGCTCATCTAACTAGGGAAAGCACCAGGGATGAGCCGTCCACGACAGTGACCTGGAAGGTGGGCCTCGCCGGGGACCACCTGAAGATGCTCATCCCTTTCACTACACCTCCTTGGCCATGACTGGGAGAGATATTTGGCTGGATGTAAATTAGCTGCATGCTTCTCAATTTACACCGAGTATGCGACCCAGACAAGTAACAGATAACTAATCGTTTGGATGATAAAACTGGAAAAAAAATCACTACATGTATATATGTCTTGGCTTGCTGCAATCTTACGGTAAATCGATCACCTGAATTGTGCAGGGGCTGATCTCTTGCAACAGATCTAGATGGAGATAGATCAAGCATTGTAAGATCCACAAAAAAAAAAAACTTTTCCCTTTTTCTTAGGAGGGAAATTCTCCTTTTTGTTCCACACATCTCATATAGTAGTTTCTACGCGATTCCAAATGGAGAAAAAGACTTCACTAGCTGATAGCTACTAATTTGTTCTAGTCAGAATGGTATATAAAATAATCCAAACATTCAACGTAAATTATTTGATTCACATTCATCCAGTCTTTAATCTGCTCTCATGTTCATTCCTTGATGCATAAACATCTGATATGATTTCACCATGTACTCCAAACTAACCGTTCTCATGTAAGTAGTGTGTATATATGGAGAGAATTACATTATTCAAAAGTATTATAATTATCTTAATATTCATGCTAATATAATTGTTTAAGATTGTTAGTTGATTAATAGTTTTCTCATGCACATAAAAAATCCTTGAACAACGAAAATATTAGTGGACGCCGTGCAGATTAAGGAAATGTTATGTTACTCTCATACAACGCACATTAGGTACATCCATCACCTTTTCTCACGATGACATTCTTTGGCACGTACCTTATACTTGTCAGGGATTAGGCTGCCATATAGCTACAAGATATTACATTGTTAATTCCTTCGCGTACGTGATGTGTTTCTGCATGATTGCATGTGATATGATGACAAAACAAGCAGAGCATATATACATTTAAATGAGCCCATCCATGTGATTAGCTGCTCGAGGAAACAGCAAACTATCTGCACTGGAGGGGAATTACACCGTAGCAAAGATGGCAAGTAAAAGACAAGCCATGTACTGTTAACAATGATCGAGTACCGTGTCTTATACACATGTATGTGTAGTACTCCACAATAGGACCAACAACAATATGCTGCCAAACCTAGCTCTTGTCACGAGGTTGTACTACTATACTAACAAAGAATCTCTCTCTCTCTCTCTCTCTCTCTCTCTCATCCTGAATACAAATCTGAACCTTCTCCTAAATATATATATAAATAAATTTGAACCAGGGACGTGCTTGTTTTCTCTTTTACGTATTTTCTTTTTGCCCTTCACGTATGACCACTGATATTCTTTCACCAAAAGAAATTATCCGTGTTTCTCACTTCTATGAGTTTTTAAGCGTGGTCATCAAGTATTGAAAACCAATATTGGTAATAAATCGGAGCTCACAATTATCTTTAGAAAGTTCATTTCTTTCAAAGAAACAAAAGAATCAAGTTCCTTATTACATGAATTGATGAATATAATGCTTGCCAATCGTCGCAAGGTTGGATAGTACAGTCATTTTTTTTACTAAAATATAAATTGAAGTTGATTGTTTATAAGCTGATTGAAAAGCACCAATTGAGATCAATAATTGGTTTGGTCAGATGAGATGGAACTAATAAAAGAACTTTTGATTTCGCCGGCCGACTATGACAACGACTAGGTAGTAGTAAAATTGCTAAACCAAAAGCAATAGCCCATGTCCATTGCCCATTTCCACCGCCCATTTGGGCCAAGCTTATCTCGTATCAGTTTTTGGTAATCAGAGAAATGTCGCAACGTATGCTGCTTTAGTGGTTGGTGATGACCGCACCCGTACCAATTAGAAATGCAGAAAACGAACATTAGCATGACATACCTGTCGGCCTCGTGAGAGGTTAGGTGTAATTGTACGTGTATCATATATTGATGCGTCCACGACTTGATTCAATTGCTTGTTCATCAATCGATGTGCTATTTAAAAAGAATCACCAAAAAGTTTCGAATAGCTAGTGGCAATTAGCTAGGATCCAAACACTGTAATTAACATTGAAAAGGATTGACACCCTGCAACAAATGACATGCGTTTTTGTTGCATGCCATCTTGGGATCCGATAGCTTAAGGACGTGTTGAGTATTGATGATGGAAAATCATCAGACTGTGTGATGTGATGGACTGTTTCATGGTATGCGATGGATACATGGAGGTAAAAGAATAATTCAAATATCAATATGATGCAAGTCTTTTTCTGAAATATGCACACTGCTGCAATGTTTTACTTGTTGTGGCTTCGTGAATCTTGATATATTATCTTGAAATAAGAGTTTATCTTTCGTGTCCTAAGTTCTCCGGTGCATATATTTCACTTTGTATGGAGTCCAAGATGATGACCTTTTTTCCATTAATTTTTCCGGTGACATATGCATATGGAGTCCCTATTCGACTTTGGGAGGCTGACTTGATTGACCTTTTCTCATTTTTTTTATAACTACTTGGACTCAAAGTGTTGACGAGGTCGTTAATAGCGCACCTAGTGCATGTGTCTACATTAATTATTTTTGCGTGTATAAATATGAATACAAAAACATTCTGAGTCCCCCACAGAAAGATGGTCCTGGAGCTTGAACTTGCCGTATGCGCGTAATTATTGCTCATCATAGGACGGACTCACTGCAGATCCGATTCAATCAATAGCAACCAAGCTACATTATCCAGAGGTTAACTCTTGCGTGTAAGAGTGAGCAAGCTGGGAGAGAGACAGATAAGGAGTGCCGTTGGACGAAGATCCAGTGGCCGATGAATAACCCCTGACGCGTGAATGAGGGCGTGGGGCCCAGGATGACACGTATGGGTAATGGGAATCCCGGAAAAGTGTCATGGACGACAGTGACGCGGCACCCTTTCCAGGAGTCATTCAGCAGGGACATTGATGTTACGTTCACCTCCCTAGCATTTGCATGCATGTTAGGGTGTCCTCCTAAAGACGAAGAGGAAATAAACCCTAATCCATCTCAGCTGGATCTGGGCCCATGCCATGGCATGGAACTTGCAAGAGGCTATAGCTAGCTCTCGTGGATGGCACACTGTGCGTGCACAGGATCAGTAGTTGAGGTGATGCGTCGATTGACACTTGCACAAGACGTGTGTGTTGTTGCAAACTGTAGGGCCGTGATCGATCAACAATCGATGTGCACACACACAAGAATGGACTCTGGTATCTCCCTTGAAAAGGAACTGATTTAAGATTCCAACCTCACCTGATGAATTGTAGAGCAGCTTTATTTTTTTGCCCATAATAATACTCTCTCCGGTCAGAAAATGTTGTCGTTTCGGATAAGCGAAAAGAATTAGAAATGGCTTACGGTTGCTTGTCTGAACGACAACAATAAAAAACAAAGGAGTACAAGATTTGGAGGATAGAATGTACTGCATGTTTAATTTGTGGTATTCAACTTTCTACTGAATGTCTCTGCACTGTTTGTATGGTAATTAACCATATGTCAAAGGAGTACAGTAATAAGTAACCATGGATGCTCTATTTGTAAAGACATGCGTGTTTGTAGCTTGCGGACTGAAGGCTTGTAGTATGCACCTACTAGCTCTGAGTACTGTACTGCATGCCTGATTGTGGCTCACTGGCCCTGCTAATTAAATGATGAATGACTCGTGCAGCTTTTCTCTAGCCATCTCTTTCAGGTCCCAGAGAGAAAACGATGGCGACATAATAAGCCGCCAAACACAGACACGCGCACAAATCGATGATGAGGTCTTTCTCGGGTTCGGTTGGTCTGCATCACCGCCATTTTAGCCTCATCAGTGAAGCTCATCAGCTCTCTCTCTGGCAGCATGCACCAGTGTCATCCATCAGCTTGTACCCACACACTGTCGTCTGCTCTCTTTCTCTACGACCTTTCCTTCGCGCATCTGGCATTTAGAAACGGCAGGCGTTCACAACTAAACACTGCTAAAGCGTGTGTTGTTGGTCACGAGAGACACGGATCAGAATTCAGAAATCATCAGACGAGGCAGAGAGACGGAGGCATATGTATGTAGCCGTCCGTAATGTGTAGTACTAGTATCTGCTGCATGTCTGAATAATCTTTGACGGCTTCTGGTCGGACGCATGCGGTCTCGTGTTCTTGCTCTCTCCTCGCTCCAATAATTTCGACCCGGCGCCGGTACATTCCGACGTCTTGTCGTCCGCCATGGCCTCGGAATCCGGGCCTTTTTTTAGCAGAGTCGTAGCAGAGAGATCCATGGATTGATGCATGCATGCATGGATGGCTCGTCACGAGAGAGGATTAGTCACGAGAGAGCTCGCAGCCCCATGCGCGCACAGAGTTGCAGGAGGGGAGGCTGTAGCGTTCGCAGGCGCAGGCATGCATGGGTCACTGCTGCTGGTTGACATGTCGGGATCAGATCAGATGACGACTGAGAGGTCAGCTAGGGCTAGGGCTCTCCTCTCCATATTGTGCCAAGACACACAACCAGTAGGGGAGCTGGAGCTCGAGAGAAGATGACCCCATATTGTTCACAAAACTGTAGCTAACTCTGTAGCTACGGAGACTCGATGCATATCTTGTCGCCTCCGGAATGGAAAGATAAATACATACGCATGCACCAAATCTGAACCTGCAACTACACCTTTCTTCCATTCTCATACACATACTCCAGTATTCACTGCCAGTATATAGCCAGAGATAGTAACTGAGCAAGGTGGTAGAACATACAAATCAACATTTTGTATAGCAGTTTAGTTTACTGTTAGGGATATAGTAGTAGTCGAAGTACGCAGGACTGCACTCTCGGTCAAATGGGGGCAGACATTGGCATCAGAGTTGTCTGCACTATGAGAGCATGCCCGTGTCCTTCGCTTCTTCAAATTTTAAGAAGGCAGACTTTTTTGAGAAAGAGAACAATCAAAAGCCAAGGCATGCTATTTGAAGTCATTCTTGTGTGTGATGTGATTAAACAAATGGATGGAAGGGGGCAGTGCGTGGAAGCGGTGAGGTGATGATTGGGCTTTGATGATGCCGGCTGGATGTGGTAGTAGGAGCATGGCAACCACACCTGATGAGATGAGGTGAGGTGAGGTGAGGTGAGGTGAGGTGAGGTGAATGCGTCAAAGGCAGAAAGCTCATGAAAAGGTCTCATCGATCACAAACTTTCACATATACTACTGGTGATTCTCTCTCTATCGATCTCCCCCCATTCTTTAGCTCTCACCTACTAAAAGATGGTCAATGCCGGAGTGGACCTGTCACAGCCAATACATATCTTACGGCCGGAACCCTAGCTAAGCTCACTCCCAAAAGGAGAATTACTCCTCGGCGACTATAATAATCCTGTTTTATTTGTTTGTCAGCAACTAGCTGGTAACATAACACATACTGTATTACGTTATCTGAAAGTACTTTCAGTAGTAACAACTAATTAACAAACTACACTAAAGGTTCTAGTAAGGGGTAGCCCTATCAAAATAATGGAATCCATAAATTAGAGAAGATGTTTTGCATATGTCGTCACAACAGGGTGAATTGTTGTGATGTGGAGTAGTTCAAAAAGGTATAACAAAAACTTATTCGTGGTCATGTCCTGAACAGAGAGATCGACCGACCACCAACCATACATATATAATAGGCAATGCACTTTTTGATCGCATCTTAATTTAGCCGATGATTCTTTGGTTTTAGTACACAATCAGTTCCTTGCCCACGCACGCTTATTATATTTTTCACAAGGTAGCAAATAGATCAGTATTAAAACAACAATACAAAAGAGTTAATAATTGACAGAAGAATGTTGGAAAGTATTCGACCGGTGCATGCTTGTAATTTACAATCTCTTTGTTCTCTTTGTAAACTGCAAAGCATAAAACGAGAAGAATGGATATGCAAAAATACAGGCAGCATGCAGAAGGCCCATCTTCTGCGGCTAGTCAGCTTGTCATCTAGCTCGGCTATGAGCTGCATTAATTAATCCTATGCAGGTGCCCACATATATACAGATGCATGCAGTGCAGGGATGTTCTTCTTGTTGTCTCGCTTGGACTCAACCTTTTGGGCTCACATGTTTGCTCCTTTTCCTTTTAGCTCATAATACAATCTCCGAGATCCCTGCTTGCATCTGGACCTGTGTGCAGAAAGATAATGCCCTACGCCCCTATTACCCCGGTGCCCCCGGCCCCTACCCTTCTCTCTATATAATAGTACAATATATATCATCGATCGATCAAAATGCCCAAAGACCTTTTTATTTTTTTGTCGTTGTTGCAACTAATTGATCAGTACATTTTATTTGCAACCTATGCATTACGCAGTGTGCCCCTTCTTTAATTAATGAAACGGCACAAGCTCGTGCCGGTTTCCTTTCAAAAAAAAAATGCATTACGCAGTGTGCTTCTTAAACTTTTTTCTTTGGGCTACTAGTCACTTAGCCAGAGGTTCCCTTGACAAGCCTAACTAAGCTGATCTTTTTGTTTGAAATTGTAAATTAACTGCGAAATGACCTGAGTTTCGTACAACAAATCGCGATACTGATCTAGAAGGTATTCCATTTTCTACTCCTGTTCATGGCAAACCGAAGGCTAGCACGCGACGCGAGGGGAACGAAAAGAAGCTGCGACGGCGAGTACGGCCATGGACCATAGTCGAGTCGAGTCAATTGGAATAACTAATTTGGCCCAGCAATTGTGGCCTGCTACCAATTCTGATCTGCCCATTTGCCATTTCTTGTTGGGCCGGGCCCATTTTCCACTTCTTCTCTCCAATGCTTATTCGGTTTAAGACGGTCCAGTTAAGGAGTGATGAGGTGATGAACTTGGTCAGTTGAGAGAGTGAAGGCAAAGTGAGAGGGGAGGCCAGCGTCGCGTCCGGCTCAGATCCACCCCGTTCTACTGATGCAAGCGCCGGCGATGCTCCGCTGGGCCGCCGCGGTCGCGGTAGCGGCGCTCCTCGCCGCCGCGCCGGCAGCCGCCTTCTACCTCCCCGGCGTTGCGCCCAACGATTTCCAGAAGGTCCCGTTCTCTCTTCTCCCCTCGTAATGGTGTCTCCTTGCTCCCTTCCGCTCTGGATCTCGACGGCCTGGGGGCTACCTGGATCCAGCTGCTGCTGCCCATGTGGGCTGTGCGTGCGTCTCGAACTAGCGCGATCGTGTTCGAGATCTCAGCGTCATGGGGGCACAACTCACTCATTGCCATTGCTAGTGGGTGGCGTATGCTGTTCATTTGCCTGATGAATTGCTGTTGTTTATGTGCATCTTAAGTGTAGTTTCACCAATTATTTTGGCTACTATAAATTTTTTGTTGGATTTGGATGCATGGCTGCACAGCGGTTTGCTTCCATTCTACTATTACTCTGTATCACTGTATGCACCACCGTTTGTGTAGTCTAAAATATCTTCAGGACTTAAGGTATAGTGCACATTGTTTCATGCGTAGATATGAAGCATAAAAGTGAAATGCTGCTGATATTTTCTTAACTTTATCTAGTGGCTGATACTAGTAATAATAAAAGAAGACACAGTACTTATAGTCCTGTTTCTACCCACTTAGTAATGGAGTCCCAGTTCTTAGGTTGTTTTCACGTTGATTGTCTACTGCTTGAACACCTGGAGAACATTAGTGATCAGCAGTCATTTACTTGTGTTCATGCGACTCTATAGCTGATTGGACTTCTATTCCTCATGACACTCAGTATTTTGGATCCTTATGTGTTGACCATGTATGTTCTTTTAGCTATGTTTGGGGAAGCAAATTTCAAGAATGTGCATTAAAATTTTCTGAGGCTCTGAAAATAATGCTTATCCCTCTTATAAACTGATCTACATTTTTCTGTTGATTTTCTAGCCTTATAATGAGCAAATCCTTTGTTTGTTCTCTAATGGGTGTGTGCATAATTATCTGCAGAAAGATCCACTTTTGGTGAAAGTGAACAAGTTGACATCCACAAAGACACAACTTCCCTACTCCTATTACTCTCTTCCTTTCTGCAAGCCAAATACGATAGTTGACAGTGCAGAAAACCTTGGTGAAGTTCTACGTGGTGATCGCATTGAGAACTCTCCTTATGTGGTTAGTATAGTTTATTGATTGCTTTGATCCATTCAACTTGTAATTTTTTATGTATTGAATCACATATTTCTCATCTACTTTGTTGCTTGGGCTGTAGTTTGAGATGAGGGAGCCCAAGATGTGCCAGGTTGTCTGCAAAACAACCATCAATGAGAAACAAGCAAAGGAAATCAAGGAAAAGATAGAGGATGAGTATCGCGTGAACATGTATGGATTTTACAAGCAAGATTGTAATATGTTTGTATGAGGGGTTCGGGAGTTATATGGTTGAATTCTTTTGCAGGATTCTTGACAACCTCCCACTAGTTGTTCCTATCGCAAGGCAGGATAAGGATGCTGTTGTTTACCAGGGCGGATATCACGTTGGTGTCAAGGGCCAATATGCTGGTGTAAGTTTATGATACCAACTGACTATTAATTTTAGTTGTGTGTGCGTATCTTATTAGAAAAACAAAATGTGTCGCAGAACAAGGATGAGAAGTACTTTATCCACAATCACTTGACCTTTTTAGTCAAATATCACAAGGATGAAACTACAGAGCTCTCTAGAATTGTTGGATTTGAGGTCAAACCATTCAGGTTCGTTCCAAGGCTTACTGTCTTTTACATGTGACCCTATTTTGTTTAGTTCCTTACATGTCTTTGGTAAATTTCTGGTGCCAGTATAAATCATCAGTTTGAAGGGGCATGGAATGATAAACAAACACGTTTGACCACATGTGATCCTCATGCGAACAAGGTTGTGATAAACTCGGATACTCCTCAGGAGGTTGAAGCTGGAAAGGAAATCATATTTACCTATGATGTTAGCTTCGAGGTGATATTTCTTGTTGCTTTTTCATCTTCTCTTTTGTATTCTCTTTCGTTATTAGTGAATACTACAATTTAAATGTAAATTCCATTTTAATAATCTGATTTGCATGTCATTGCTTTACAGGAGAGTGAAATCAAGTGGGCCTCTCGCTGGGACACTTATCTGTTGATGACAGATGATCAAATTCACTGGTTTTCTATTGTGAACTCTCTAATGATTGTACTCTTCTTGTCTGGGATGGTGGCCATGATTATGCTTCGCACTTTGTATAGAGATATCGCCAGGTACAATCAACTTGAAACTGAAGAAGAGGCTCAGGAAGAAACAGGATGGAAACTTGTTCATGGAGATGTGTTCCGCCCTCCGACGAACTCTGACTTACTCTGTGTCTATGTTGGTACTGGTGTTCAGTTTTTTGGTATGCTGCTAGTAACTATGATTTTTGCTGTTTTGGGCTTCCTTTCTCCATCGAACCGGGGAGGATTGATGACTGCCATGCTGCTCACCTGGGTATTGATGGGGTTGTTTGCTGGATATGCTTCTTCGCGCCTTTACAAGATGTTCAAAGGATCAGAATGGAAGAGTATCACCCTGAGGACTGCTTTCCTGTTTCCAGGGATTGCTTTTGGTATTTTCTTCGTCCTGAATGCTCTGATATGGGGTGAGAAGTCATCAGGCGCTGTCCCTTTCACCACAATGTTTGCCTTGGTTCTCCTTTGGTTTGGTATCTCAGTTCCCCTTGTATTTGTTGGGAGCTACCTGGGCTTCAAGCAACCTGCCATTGAGGCTCCGGTGAAGACTAACAAAATTCCAAGACAGATCCCTGAGCAGGCTTGGTACATGAACCCTGCCTTCACCATTCTTATTGGTGGCATTCTTCCATTTGGTGCAGTTTTCATTGAGCTGTTCTTTATCCTCACATCAATCTGGCTCCACCAATTCTACTACATCTTTGGCTTCCTTTTCCTTGTGTTCATTATCCTCATTGTCACCTGTGCGGAAATTACGATTGTGCTATGCTATTTCCAACTGTGCAGTGAGGACTATATGTGGTGGTGGAGATCTTATCTCACCTCAGGATCATCTGCAATCTACCTCTTCCTGTATGCTGGGTTCTACTTCTTTACGAAGCTGCAGATTACCAAGTTTGTGTCAGGCGTATTGTACTTTGGCTACATGCTTCTTGCCTCTTATGCGTTCTTCGTGCTCACTGGAACAATTGGTTTCTGCGCCTGCTTCTGGTTCACGAGATTGATTTACTCATCTGTGAAGATTGACTAGACTTCATTGCTTGATCTTGCAAAGAGCTGCAATTGTGTCAATCTGCTGTATGATTATTGTGAAATGGCCTTCAATTTCCATTGTCTTTTCCTGAATTTTCAGGAAAATTATATCTTAGGTGTTAGCTTATAAAACGTTTATGTTCAACTTGGTTCAGAATTGAGTTATTACTTCACTTGCGGTATCATGTAAGGGTAGAACACTATTGTCAGCTTCATATGCGGCAATTTTTCCTTGTATTCCTATGAACTGATGTATAAATTTGATTCATGGCTAGTAAAAGTTGTTTGTCATCCCTTTTCTACATCTGCATGATGACGTTGATAATGTGCTTGTTTTCTTACTGAACTGGTATATACTGTAACTAACTTTCTCAAGAACAAAATGGTTTCCTTTCAGGTGGAACGAAAATGTCATTTGTTTTTAAGTCATTGAACTGAGCAATAGTTGATCTTACTCTTCATTTGCGTTTACTACGAGAAAAATTATTAGTAGCACTGTATTTGAATCACGGTAGTAATATCTTGGCCTTAAATCTGATCTTGACTTTTGTTATTGGAGAAACTCTGCGTTCTATCATGTATTCATGTGCGTAGTGCCATACTAGCACCAAGAAACAGAAATCTGTCTGAACACTTGAGATATGCATTGTAGGGTTATTAAGGTGCCGGCTTGTCATATGAAAAAAAAAAAAAAACAGATGAAACAAGGGTTCTTCCACCTGTGTATTACGGAGTACATAACTGTATGGCTTCATGATCCGGTGTTACAGCTTGGTTTTCTCCATGATGAACTTTGTTTCAGATTTTTTTTAGAGTAAAAGGGAACATGCCCCGGTCCATTATGCCAAGCAGTCAAGACCCGAAGGTCTGTTTTTACAGCACGCGTCCACCAGCATCTCGCTTACTATCACCAGACAGTTACGAAGAGACGAACAGAGTTTACAGCAAAAGGAGCAGAACCACACCTACTTTGTTTCAGATTTAAACCATACTTACGATAATCGATGATTGCAGCTTGGCACGCTATCATTTCATCTGTATTCAGGCTTTGCAAAGTAGAAAACTCATGTTCAATGTTCAGACTCTCTTTCAGACTTTCACAGAGCAATCCTGTACGGTAGGGATCATTAGCAAATTGAGCAAATGCGAATACTTTCACCATCATCGACGAAAGAACAAATTTACCTTTATGTCGATGACTCATGGGGCGCAGCTTCAATTTACAATCACATTTGGGGCTATTTCGAGGCGCAATTTTGGTTGTCGCGATGCAGATGGCTTCAGGGTTGGTCTCCATGAGCTCCTCCAGGCTCCAGCACGGCGGCGCTAGCTTCGGCCACCTCGACCCCCAAAACTCCTCATGCTTGCCGGCACCTGCACCCGCATCCTGGCCGCCGCCGTCCACAGGCGGCGGTGAGCACAGAAGCCCGATCTGTCCTCCATACCTTCTTCCGGGCTTCGAGCACGGAAGCCCGATCTGTCCTCCATGCCTTCTTCCTCCTCGGTTTCAAGCTCGTCGTACTCTTGCAGATTTTATCCGAGATTGTCTGCGTCCTCTCTCCTCTCTGCGTCGGTTCGCCGGCGTCGAGTTTCTCGCAGCTGCTGCGCTCGCCGTCGCTGTTCGCAGGCAGCTAAATGCGGACGAGGGCCCAGTTTGAAAATAAAACTCCGTGTCAGGGGTCTTAATGAAAATATTTGGATCGCGGTTAATAATCGCGATCCATTTTAGGGGGGTTTTATGAAAATATATGGATCGCGGCTAATAATCGCGATTCATTTTAGGAGGTTATGTGTAAATATTTGGATCGCGGTTAATAATCGCGATCCAAATGAGGGGGTTATCTGCAAAGTTTGTTGACCACAGTCAAGCCTCGTGCGGGCAGCCTTACGCCGTCGAATCGAAATCTTACGACCCAGATTGATCATTCGCTTGTTTTCCTCCTTTCTTCCTCGCCCTCGCCGTCGCCCGCCCGCCCGCCGCTCTTCCCGCCTGCCGGCGCCACCGTGATCGCCATGGCTCTCCCTCCCGCCTCCCGCCCGCCAACGCCGACGGCCGCCTCGTCCTCCCGGATGGACTCTCCCTCTCTGAAGGCGGCCCTCGCCATGGCCATCATCCAGTTCAACCGCCGCCAGGGCAAAGCCGCCGCGGCGGCGGCCTCCTCCGCTCGCACATCGTCGTCGCCTCTAAACCACTGGAAGCGCAAGGTAGAATTCCTCTAGCCGCACATCCGTGTCTCTCAAAACCCTAACCCCGCATTTCCCGTGTGCTGCATTTCTCCCTCACAGGCCAAGGACCGGAAGCACGAGATCCTCCGCCTCCGCGAGGAGCTCAAGCTCCTCCAAGGTACGCGCGTGCGAGTCCATCCGCCTCGACTTTTCGATTGGTCTACCCACATTGCGGATTCGTGTCATTTCTGTTAATTTCTGGGCTCAGATGGGGCGCGCGGGGAGGAGATGGAGCCGCCGGTCACGTCGTGCCGGTGCCACTTCTTCGACGGGTGCGGGGACCTGCCAGGGCAGCCCGGAAGCAATGGTGAGGAGCACTGGATCGACGAGGTGCTGAGGAGGAGATTCCTCAGGCTAGGTATGGCTTGTTTTCGATTGGGTTCCACGAGCATGTTATTCCAATTTTGAATGGATTTACATTTGTGTTTTTTTGCAACAGTGCGGTGGAAGGAAAAGAGACGGAGAGTGGATCCACCACTTCCAAGGAGTAACTTAATTGGTTTGTATTTCAAGGGCATTTAATATATCTCAATCCCATGTTGCACATACTTGGAGCTAAATAAGGTCTTAGTAGCTTGACTTGAACTGTTGCTTCAACTGTTTTCATTATGTAGATTTCAACAGTGAGGATGAGATGCAGCAGCTTAGCATGTCGATTGATTTCCTGGTGGAGCTATCAGATGACATTTTTGCCAAGGTAAACTACTGTCATCTGGTTGTAACTGAGATCACCTCTTCCACATTATAAAGTTGGATTTACTTTTGCAGAGAGAAGCTGGCTTGCCATTCGCTACATTTTCTCACCAAGCAGTAGACTTCATATTGGGTAAGTTACATCTGTGCTATTAAGTGGCTAATGAATCCTATCCATATTGTTTTTGTGCAATCCACTTCACTCTAAAGAAAATACATGCATTAATACCCCAAAATGCATAGTGCCCAGCCTCTGAGATTTGCATGATTACATGACATGCCTGCATTAGTGCATATTGATGTCAAAGGATTTACTGCTGTCAAGATTCTTCAACGCTTTACTATCACTATGTGCTCCCTATATATATTTGAATAAACTGTCATCTTGTGTTCCTTAATTGCATGCCTAACTTTAAAAATGAACTCCATCTTGACATCTCATTATACTAATGGGAGGGCCATTAAGAAATGTTGACCTTATACTTTTTTCCTATAGACCTTCCTTAAACACAGTAAACTTAAATGAAGTAATGTGGTCAGAATGCTGATAATCATTCGGACAATTTGTTATCTTGCAATAGATTTTTTTCATTTTTCTACATTCATTAAATCTGGCACCACTTAGTTCTTTGATTGATGTGTAAATCAAACTGCAATTCCTTTCCCTTTCAGCTTCACTGAAGAACATTTTGTCGTCCGAAAGGGAAAATGAGCTTATTGAGGAGATAATCAATGGTTTAGTCACCCGTTTGATGAAAAGGATGTGCACCGTTCCTGAAAATGCTGGTCCCTCAGATTCAGGTGAAACCTACAATGCATTCGTAAAGTACACATAAGATAGTTTTTTTCCCTTTTTTTTTTGTATAGAGCACCAGATGCAAAGAGATCTGGTGTAATGTGTTACACAAGCTTCTTTTAGTTAGCCACATCCTACTTGAGTTTGTTGGGCAGTGGGCTTGACCCTCGATTGATTCTAGCTAGATACATGTTGATTTTAGTTTCCAAATTTCACAATATATTGCTGGGGACACATGTCTAGGCCCTTTTGTTGGACACATTCTCTCCTCAATATTTCACTTTGCAGTACCATGGGGACAATTTGTGACTTGTTGTACATTACACACTGTTCAAAAATAGTAAATTCTAGATCCTTATGAAAATGTGATCAAATATGATAAATTAGCGATAGGTTTGAGTTTGATCTTGTTTGCATTCCATGATTAAATTACAAGTGTAACTTCTAGATGTTTTCTACATGAATTACTCTAATCATGCTTTATTTTGGTCTGATCTGCTATATCTATGTAGTCAACTTTTCTGGTTTCACATATCTGACCTCAAATAACATTATAGACTAGGGCATCCAACTCCGAAGTTCATAGACATGTGTTTTTGCTTCTAATGTCAACATGTCGCCAACGGCATATTGACTGTGTTCCTTCCATTTTGTCTTTTATTTTTCAGGATCACTTGGCCTCTCGGATCCCCAATTGTCTATTCAATACTTGTTTCGTAGGTTAGGAAAGGAGGAGTTCATTGGTCAGCGGATAATTCTTGCTGTTTCTCAGAAGCTCTCAACTATATCAGAAAGATTACTTCTGGTTGATCCATTTGATGATGCTTTCCCTGATATGCATAGCAATATATTCATTATGTAAGCTGCTCCTCAGTTCATTCTAATTCACATTAGATGTTTTATTGCCTGTTAACACCATTTTTGACTATCCGGTATGTCTAGTTTTACTTTCTCTTTTCAGAACAAATGTTTGCCTTCCAAGGTGTTAAATTGTGAAGTAAAACTACCCAGCAGCTTGCATAGGGCCTCCCTTTGTGATGCACAATAGTTCATATGTAGAGAAACTGTTGGACCATCAGTAATTTGGGTCTCTATATATTTGTAAGGTCATCAGTTTTTCATTCCTACTAATATTTGATCCTTTAAATTAAGGTGCATTCAGCAGGGACATCAATAATTGTCCTTTTATATGCCATTCATCATGATTTTTTGACAGCACAGGATAATATTCTGATAGCAGTTGCTCATTCTAAATGATAAATCTTGATTCGTCTAGTTTCTTGTATTTGAAGATTGCCCTTTTTTTTTTCATTCCAGCTAATATTTACATTAAATTTTTCCTCTTGAGGGTATTCGTCATGACCTTTTTACAGCACAGAATAAATGATCAATCATAATTGCTAGTTTTCTCTACTTTGACCAATGAGGCTTATCAGAACTATTTTCTTTTGTAAGCTCAAATTGCATCAGTCTTAAGAAATTTCAATTGCCGTATAATTAGAAATTGTTTTATCTGGACAATTTGCTAATTTGTATAAAAATTCCATTTGCATTCAAACTAATATCATGCCCCACCACTCATGTTGCAGGATTCAGTTAATTGAGTTCCTGATATCTGACTACATCAAAGATTGGCTATTTTGTGAGAATTTTGACAAAAGTTTGTGATTCCCCCCCCCCCCCCCCCCCCCTACAGTCCTGTTGTCTATTTGTTCTCTGATTGAATTTTAATGCATTAGTGCAAGCAAGATGACAGTGTATCGATGCAGCAGAACATAGGCAAACACAACATATTTAGTTACCCACATTTTGTCTTACTTTAGTTCTAATGGTTACAATTATCACCCTCTTTATGGAATGTATTGACTTAGAGTTAACAGTATATAACTTAGAAGTCTGAATCAAAGTTCAAATACTGCTCCATCATTGCACCATACTACATTTATTACAAGATATTGATCAAACAAATCTGTCATTCAGGACTTTTTGAAGAATGTGTCAGATCAATTCTCAAGGCACGCATGGATTTGCAAGTCCTGGAAAACATGAATGGGCTATATGTGGTGTACATTGAACGGGTGATTGGGAGATTGGCAAGGGAGGTGGCTCCTGCTGCACATCAGGGGAAGCTGGACCAGGGACTCTTTTCCAAACTCTTATGCTGAGAGTGCCCAGAATTTCCCATGTACTTGCACAAGTCACTTGGTTTACATTTTCTTTTTGTGATTTCTATTTGATCATCCTATTTTACTCTCAACACCTCACAGTGTACATATATTGATTTCAGGGTGATAGGCTACTTTGTGTTGTCCAGGAATGACTGGCAAAGAAGGCATAGTCTTCAAAAGTATGTTTTATTAACTCCTCCTGTAAATGAGTAATTACTAGTTATTCTTCCAAATTCTATCTAATAAGAGGCATGGTTCTTTCCGACTCAGTTTATATTTGCAATATGTGTTCTAAACGAGAGACTACAGAATCTATTAGTGGATCAGTGTTGCCTGGCATCGTTTCATTTCACGGTAGATGATTACCTTTTTGCTGAGACTGATCCACACCCATGCCAGTTGCTCCAGAGATGCTTTGGTAGTTCTCAATGTTAGGTACATCTAAAGGTTTCTCAGCACGCCTCTCGAATAAGAACACATACATCAGCACTTTTGCAATTTGTATATGTCATGCAAAGGCTGTTGTTGTCCGTTACCTTTCAGAAATACTAGTGATTCGCTGCGCATCAGAGATTAAGCTTGAAGGGGTTTAGCTAAGTTAGGGAAAAAAAATGACTCGTCGATAGTCCTGACAAACTCCATGGAAGACTTGGAAGAGATTGATCATGCTCAAAAGAAAGGGCATTGGACTCCTAGCAATAAAGAGCTTAAACATGTCATAATGTCAAGGCGTTTTCACTCTTCTTTTGGTAAAGAATGAGCTTTCACTCTTCACTCTTTTTTTTATAGCATCTTTCACTCTTCAGTCTTAAAACAAGGAGATAGCCTCCCTAGCTTAGCTGCCAAATCAAGTTTTTGAGTAGTTACATCACGTCTCTTAGTCAGCAGCTATCTGTCATCTTGTCCCTGTTTCTACCTACATAACAACTATCATGACGCAAGGCATAGGATCAATTCATCTCATGCTCTTCCAGGTCTTCATCTTGCTTCAGCTCAACTGCCCTCCTTGCCCATTTGACAAGTCCTTTTTGCCGCTATGATGTAATATCCTTTTCATAAAGACCAATGCCATGCAGCATCCTGTGATTCACCAGTTGACGTGTGCTGCTGTTTCACAGCCTGAATCTTGTCTTCTTTCTCAGACGATGAAATATCTTAGTCCAGTTTTGATATAATGTAGTGTTCTTATAGCTTATAACATGAACTAACCAAAGGATGCACGCTTCTTGAGAGCTTAAAGGTTAAATCACTTTCGAACCTAACTGGCAAGGTCATGAGAAGAAACAAAATCATGACTCACTATCACCTTGAAAGGCTCCCTGGAGTGAGCCAGCTTAGTGAAGTGGTTTATGTGTTAGCCCTAGAGTAAACAAGCAATGATTCAAGTATATATATAAAGGGCCATCTCTTGAGAAATTGGCAAGAAATCTGTTGTTTCTACCTGATTCTTTTTAACCGCTGTAATGTCATGTGCTACGGCGAGCCAGCTTACTGAAGTGGTTTATGTGTTAGCCCTAGAGTAAACAGGCAATGATTCAAGTATATATAAAGGGTCACTGACTCACCTCTTGAGAAATTAGCAAGAAATCTGTTTGTTTTACCTGATTCTTTTTAACAGCTGTAATGTCATGTCTCATGTGCTACGGCACGTATCATGTTGTGAACTCTTGTGATAAGATAAGCCGGTCAAGACAAATGAGTGTCCCATCAGTTTATCCTTTTGCCTGAAACGACAGCAACACAATGTGATCCTTAGATATCTGTGGGTCCACGAGGCTGCACACAAGTAGAAGTGCAAGTAGATCGATAGCCGCAGGCATCAAGCTCTAGTGTGCCACTGTTTGTGTCCCTTTAGAAGAAGAGAGCTAGAAATGCTATAGCTCTCTAGTGGACATTCCACTTACTGTAAAAAAAAATTTTTTTGCTTGTGGCCGATGCATGTTATTTGGGGATTCCTGGTGCTTAGCATGCATGCTTGCACGTCGAGCTTTCTCTCTATATATTATATATACATATTTCCTAGCCTTCGATTGACTGAAAGCTTTTAGTTAATAGTTTGTTACTTTGTGTTTGATTTTTCTTTTGTAAGATTATTTGTATAATCATTATAAATTGATGAATCTAGATCTGATGACTCAAAGCGGTGATTGAAAGTTGTCCAAACTTTCATTAAGCTGAAAATTAGCAAGTCACTTTTATATATATGCTTCTAATTGGTGACAAATAGTCAGTTGGCCTAGCTTTTCATTTCAAAGGGACACGTTACTTTAGTTAGAAGGGCATGCATGGCATTGTCATTTCTCTCATTGTGTGTCAGTGTGTGCCTTGTTAAAGCGAGATGGCCTGCGTGTTAGGTTATTGTTCAACAGGAAGATGTAGGCGATCGAGATGATGATTAGCTACCTGCTTTTGAGTAAGATCATATCAGGTCTGCCTCTTCGATTGGTGTTTTGTTTTCGTGTCTCAACGCAAGAAAACTTTTCTGGTATATCTATAAAACCATCAAATATTATTATGTTCTGTATCCTTTTTTTACGGTAATATGAACTGTATCTTGTCACCCATTGACATTAGACTTCAAAAAAAGGAAAATCCTTTACTTTTATGGCAAAAAAAATATTAGGACTCGTATTAATTGCACACATTATTGCATACATGTTGTGCATACATTTTTTTTTTGAAACTGTTGTGCATACATGATGCACAGATAACATGATATAGGCATATCTTTGCACTCAGATCAGAGGATAGTACTGGAATGGCGTGGGGCAGGGGAACCAATTGATCTTCAATTGTAACATAAAAGCAGAGGAAAAAAAATGATATTATAGCTACCCATGCTGCCATGCACAGGGTAGTGGATGCTAATCACATGGATGTTCTAAATAAATTACGTTACCCGCAACAAAGGACATAAGAATGTAAAGTACATATGAGAAGTGTATGTTTGAAATAGCTAGGCGTTGATTGGAGCAGGAAGTACAGTCTCTGAACATGCATGCTGCACGGGCGTATATCGATAGATAGATCTTGTGGCAGCAAGCAGCATATTGATTGATCTGTTTGAAATGTCATGGCAATAGATACCATCACATGCAGATGCAGACGAAAGCATCCCATCAGGTCAGTTAACATCTGCATTATGCTGTCTCCAGAAAAAAAAAACACCTGCATTATGCTGTTTTTCTTCCTGTTACGTATGGACGTGTGTACTTTCTATACTAAAGAGTATAGGACTGTGGAAGGCAGATGTTTGTTTTCATCGTGTATGATATTAGTAAATTATGAAACGAGATAACCCTGTTTTTTTGCTCAAAAAAAGCAAGAATGACATGCAAACTCAAATTAGTCTTGCATTGTTTACTCTAATTAGTATGATCTTATTTGTATCTTATTCCCCAAAATGATGCGCGTGCGATGTGGTATTAGCATCTTTATTTCCCCAAAATTGCGATGCAACATCACTCGCATGTGAGTGCTACTTCTCTTGCTTCACAATTTAGGAGAGCAAGCTAGCTTATTTACTTGTCAATTGTCGTGATCATAACTACTTGTCATCAAACTCAGTCTAAGTGTCTTACACGGCAAAATCAAGCTTTTGGCTCTTTCATGAATTGCGGCTTGCCTACTCATGTTCGGAAATACCATCAAAGAAACACAAAATTACAAGCAGGCGAGTAGACAATACTTTAAGCACCGAAGTATAAGCAGGATTGGCAAGAGGAATCCATCTTGTAAAACAGAGTCAACAACCAGTTAGGCAATAACATTACAGTATGCTGATCGAAATTAAGAAACAATAACACTGCTGTTCTTTTGCCTTTCTTGCATGCGTCAGCTCATGTGTGTAGATATAACACATTAACACTGCGCAACACGGACATGACCTAGCTGCAAGCTGATATGCAATTAAACTAAGTTACTACTGTACTACTAGTAGAACTGATTATTATTAACTAGACAATTAAAATAGCTGGTGGATCGATCGGAACTGAAGCGAAATTCACAATTATGCAAGGATGCTTGCGATGACTTGCGCGCCTTGTTCATGACCCATGACATCAACATGTACGCAGTCATACGTATTCCATGCATTGACGGGGGTAGAGGTCGCCTTAATTAGCTTTTTGCGTTTACAGCTTGAGCGATAGGTCGATGTCCTCGACATCGCCGGCCGCGCGGTACGCGTACCGCCGCCCGCCGTCGGCGATCCAGCTGACGACGGCAGCCGCCGCTGCCTGATTGCCTGTGTGTGCCGCCGCCGGGAACCAGCTGCCGAGCTCGGAGGAGGGTGACGCGGGCGCCACGGAGGCAGAGGAGATGGCGGAGAGCTCGCGGCTGCGCTTGGCGAGGCTGCGCTCGAGCTTGTGCGCGTTCTGGTGGCCGCCCAGCGCCTGCGAGCTGTAGAACTTGCGCTGGCAGTAGGTGCACGAGAAGGTGCGGTCCGGCTCGCCGTCGACGACGATGGCGCCTGGCGACAGGTGGCGGCGCCTGCCAGTGCCAGCGGAGTGGATGAGGCGCAGGTCCAGGTTGACGTCGTTGGCAAGCTGCTTCTCCATGAATTGTATTTCTTGGTGGCGGGTGAGCTAACAAGTGATGACGAGCGAGGTGCTGCTTACTGCTTGATGAGCTTGTGCTTCTAGGAGGATGCGCGGCGCGGTATATATAAAGGGGGAGATGATGATGTAGTAGTATATATGAGTGAGTGAGCGAGGTAGTAGTAAGTAGAGTAGAGTAACTGGCAGGCTCCATGTCTTCATCCATCTGACGACGTCTTGCTTTGGCTTTTCTCATGTCGGCCGATCTTAAGGTCACAAGTATTAAATGCCCATCCATCTGATGTTTTGCTACGTACTTGATGATCGAGACTGATTTCTGCCTTTAAATATTAGAGTTTTGTAGTGCTAGTTAATTACTAATCTTATGCTGATTCTTGAATACTGAAGAATAAGCTTACTAGATCATCTGTATGGCGAGGAAAGTACAATGATATTTATACCTTATCATACGTACACCGTGGCTGTATATATGCTCACCAGTCGCCATATCAGATCAGAATCTAATTAACTATATGCAAATCGATCGATTGCTGATTACTAACACAGTAGTGTCGTTGGTCGGTTATCCCATATGCAACAGAGCGCATGCGCACGCATCGTACTTTCTTGTACAGCAGCACCAGCAAATATACGCACAGTTGAGCATCATATCTGCAGTTCGTGTCGTTGGACGGGCTACTTGCTTGCGAGTTAGAATTTCTCTGTGTTCTGATGAGCCGTTGATGGAGCTATGCATGTGTGGGTGATGGTTACAAGAGATCAATAAGAGAATCCAAGAGGCTCTACTCTAGCTAGTCAAGAACGGATACGGAACGTACCATCAAATTATGCAGCTCCGTGGTGCCTTTTTCATGCACGATGAGGTCAAGTTCAAGCTAGCTGTAGCTGTATTCGAGCCAAGTCGCAGCTGGCATGAAAAATGGGAGTTCAGTTTATATAGTTATTCAACCTTATGTAGTTATGTTTAGTAATAAAAAAAAACTTATGTTTGCAAAGCATGCTATATATAGCTTCCATTACCCCTATCTGGACAAGTTTTTTCCAGGCTTTCCTAGCTAATGCGTAAGAGATGTTTACGTTTGGGCTTCTAGATATATAGCTAATGTGTATCATATTTATGGACATCTCCATTGCAGACAAAATTACTGGGCATATGGCTACGCGGCTCATCTTCATATCTCTGCGAGTATCTCGCTGCGTACCACGCGTAATCTTTTGATGACGCCATGCATATATGCGCGCGCGGCATCCAGTTGGAGTACCGTAAAAGCCATGCGCGGACATCAATCTATATCGATGTGAATTGTAAAGGTAGTTCGGCTTGATTGACTGCATATGGTGTGACGTATACTGAAGTGAGTGTTGTTTGACAGTTGTATAGGGAGATGTGAGATTGCGATCGAGAATATTGTATTTGCCTTGTGTACACCATATGTCACTTTCTCAGCCATATATAGAATGAATATATTTCATGGCAAAATAATCAACTATAGCACCCACGTATGATGTCTCCACATTTTTATAAATTATATCATACCCCTAGATAGCTACTACTACTCTATACATATCATTATAGTATCGTGGACATTAACAATGTTTCTTCTGTCATATCATTATGTGAAAGGAGATCATACTTTTGTATATGCATGACTCTTTTGCCACAAGATATTTATGATGTGTTTTTCGAACAATGATATTTATGATTTGTTTGTGAGGCAGATACATGCGCTACGTGTAGTATACCACCAAAGCATGGCCCAATAGGTTCCGATCAGAACAGTTCAGTAGACTAGGCAAGGATCTTAGAGCGAGTAGGCTGCTGTACCGTACTCACATCCATGCTAGAATAATTGCCGGATCGACTGATGTGTTTGAATATTCATGGCAGGCAACAGGTATGAATAATGTTTTTCTTTTCTGACATGCTTTGTAGATGTCTGAATATATTGCTCGGACAGAAGCTGTGTGGACGCGTGCATGAGCATGACCTTGACGCAGGACCGGAGCATGTACACTAGGTCACTTCTGCATGCATTGAAAATTTTGGAATGCCGTATAGAAGTAGCCCACTCCCAACTGTCCGCGCCTGTCTGCAACCCTTGCAACAAAGGGTAGAAACAAGGTCTCACCGTAAAGCGATACCTTTATTGGATCTCTTCATCACCTGCCGACCGTATGGTCTGCTTCATGTGTGTGGAGGTGGCTGTCCCTTCATGATAAGAAAGGCCTATGCGGCTATGCCTATGCCTGCAGTGCTATGCTATAGACATGTACTGGTCAGTCGTCTTCACCAAAGGATCGGACTCGATCAATGCAAGCGGCATTCAGGTGGGTGGGGGCGTCAAAGTTTGGATGTGTTCCTTATAAAAAAAAAAGTTTGAATGTGTTGGGTATACAATGTGGGGTTGCTAGAATATATAGGGTGGCAATGATCCATTGCAATTGTGAAATTTGGTGGTACAAAATATACAACGCGGAGTACAAATGATGCTTTCCGTTGATATATGCATATGAAAAGTTGTTGTGTTAACCATGGTCGCCAAAAGGGCTTGATCAAAGTCTACAAAAGCTCCTTAGATATGCATATAAAGGTCGACGTGGGGGGTCTATAACAATGATACAGTATGATATAAAGTGTAGCTAGCTGGGAAGATTAGCCTGCTGTTGGTATCGTAGAATTTGAGCAAGGCACGGGCAAAGCTTGTTGTTGACAAGAGTCTAGGACCAAATTCATGTTCTTCTATCAAAGTACAGCGCTAGGTGGTGGCTAAGTCTGTAACAATGATGCAGTATGATATTTTTTTTATCAAAGTACAGTGCTAAGTCTGCGGTGGAATTTATCACTAGGTGACTATATAGATCCTGTTGTCAATCAGCCTCCTGCGGCATAGCGTTTGTACCGGGCATGGATGATGTTCGGCTATACCAGAGCAGAGGAGAGGCATGCCTGTAAGGAATCCGAGATCATCACGGCTGCACAGTAGGAGATGCTCAAAGTCACATGCTACAATTCCTGTACATTGACGATCTCGTAGATCTTTTTTTTTTACTTTGCCTGCATGACGTATATATTGTATGGCAAAGCAAGTGGAGTGGAGAGGAACCGAACATATCAGTCACCGGCAGCTTCTTTTTATTTGAGACTATCCTTCCGTACGTGTGCCATGAGACTGTAGATAGTACATGATGCAAGTTGAACTGATCTGTCTCCAGGATGATGCATGCATGAGCACATCTGATTGGTAAAGTAGTTGGTCAATTCGGTGAGTCCATCTCTCGACGGATTTCTCTGTGCTTTTGAACAGAGCAGATTCAGTCCATGCATAGCCGGTGGCACATAGCGTGCGATCTCAAGAATCTGACACAGATTTGGTCGGCATAAGCATGATGGAGAGAGATGAGATATTCAGATGGCATGGCATGGCAGGGAAAGGGGTGCATCCATCTACAACTTCGAGGCTGACAGATTGCAGATAGCATATACTATTATCACAAGATACCATCCATCCATGCTCAAACTCTCGATCCATCGGTGATTTATTTTATCGCAAATACATTGCAGCGGTTTCAACTTTTCTTCTCTACATATGCGACTGGTTGTTGTTTCAGTAATGTAGCTTTGGGCTCCAGCTTGGACAAGGATTTTCTTTTTCTCCCAGAAAAGCTGCGCATCTTCGTATTAAGAAGTTGGACAAGGCTTTTTAAGTTACCCATTTTAGATGATCTTTTGGCGGTTTAGATGGTGGCGCAAGTAGCAAACATTGGTCTCTATTTTCAAGAAAACGATACCATTCCATACCGAAATGAATAGCACAAAGACAAATGAAAATATTCAAGCAAGACAAGTCCGAATTGGAATGCCATGAGAGGATAGGAAAAGCGATTGTAATTTTAAAGCTTTCAAGAAATGAGATCGATGCATAGCAAACTAAGACAGAACGTTGTAGCAACGGACGAGCATATGGAAAGCGATCTACGTACTATATTATTGAAGATGCAGCTATGATGGGTTATCAAGGAACGTATCAGCAAGTAGTGTGGAGTATTGTATTATTGTTCATTACTCATCACGTCTATGATTGCCACACCGTTTGCAAGGGCAGGGCAAGCATTATCCGGAACCGATATGTCTGATGGGTTGTAGTCATTCATGGAGATAGAGAATAAATCATTTCAGTTGGACGATTGTCCAACCAATATAAAATTATATTAGCATGTGGTATCAAAAATATTGTATGTGTCTTGGCTAGACATTGGTTGGACGATTGAGTTGTACCTATAGCATTGAAGAAGAAGTCTTGGCATATGGATCCACATACTGATGAATATGAATTGACATGATTATTGGTTACAAAATAGGATTTACTTCATTCAAAATAGAAGAACAATAATTTCACTCACTACAATTTATGCTAAAGAAAAGATCAAAGCAATTTCTGGGCATTAAACTAGTGATATATGGCTGATGACTTGAATGATTTTGATTTGATGATATTGAAACGTCTAGATGATGAGAGAATAATTACGAAGCGTTTTGAAGCAATAAAAAATTGGAGAAACAACTTGTCTCCGTCTCCTTTTGTCACGGCTCACGGGTAGGGACTAAAACTTGTCTCCGTCTAAACTTGGGTAGAGAGGAGAGCAACTTGAATTGAAAACGAGGCGGACATGATTCGATCCTGATGAAGAACACAAAGTCACTAACAACTGATATATTTTGACTAGCCTACTAGTGATGATTGATAACAAATAGTCACAAGAAAAATGTTATACGCACTAGTCATTCATGGATGCATGATACATGTCGTTGTACACTTGTACCTGTTGGTGAGGCACAGAGACGCCGTCGCGGCGACGACCTTGGCGCCTTGGTGGTTGCGGTGCCACGCGTAGTAGGCGTGCGTCCTGTTCTTGGTCTCGAACGTGGCGTGCCCGAAGCTGGCCTCCCGGAACGCCGAGTACCCCGGCTGTGGCCGCCGTCTCCGATGGTCACGTACACCGGCGCGTTGGCGTTCCTGACAGGCGCGGCCTCGCCGGTTGACGATTTCATACTCATACGCCACGTTGGACACGTGGCCGGCCGGCGAGCACAACATCAGCCTCTAGCTTCCGCCGGTACACGCGCTCATCACGCCGGCATCGGACCTCGTCGCCGCCACAAGCGACCACGAGCAGCGCGGCGAGGCACAGGCGCCGGCGAGCCGCAGTGGCCACCAGTACTACAACTTCGGCGATCACCGCGGCGGGGCGTGGCCACCGTGTACGCGCCGCCCATGTCCCCGCGCCTCAGCGCGGCGCTGCTGTTCGTCGGGATGGGCCTGCCGCCGCCGTGAACTGATGGGCCGAGTTAATTAAGCTGCCTGTCGGCCCACGCAGCTCCTTGATCAACCAACCCGGTCAAGCCTCATCCTAGCCGCACACTATGGATCCAACAGTACAAAGTGACCCAAGCCCTGGTCGGTAAATGAAATACCGACCACCCCGCCCGGCCCTGGGCGATTGCTTCCCCGCGCCTCCTAGTTGAATCCTACCTCGCCGGCGCCTCGAGCTTCGTGGCGGCGGAGTGATCGCTCGAGGTCACCACTACCGCGCACGCACTGGCCAAATCTCTTGACCTCGACCGTCTTCGCCTCCAGGACGCGGCCGGCGGAGTGATGTTCGATCGAGTCGAACGTCTGACCCAGGTCGCCTGCACCATCCAAATTCAATTCAGTTCATTCATTCCGTCAGCACGGTCGATTCAATGGTTCCGCCTGCCCTGCCCTGGTCAACATGGCAGAGCAGAGCTGGAACTCACACCAAGAAACACGGAAAGAGTGCACAGGATTAGACGAAGCCATGTGACTGCTATATGAGTGCCAAATTTATTTTATTTTTAGTTGAAATATAACAAAATCATCGTGTTTCTTGGCCATGAAGATGAACAGAGAGATGATTATTCATTTATTCTGAATGCAACAAGGAGCAGGTTGGTTAATGGTTAGCTATGATGAGGCCGAACTTGAAGGGCACATCATCAGGCCCCGGCTTGGACGGCGTCGTGAAGAACCAGAACGTCCTCACCGTGTCACCGAACCCAATGGCGAACTAGTACTTGGTGCTATGCTGAGGATGACAGGTTAAAAGGACGACCTCGTCACCGCACAAGCGACCACGAGCAGCGCGACGAGGCATAGGCGCCGGCGAGCCCACAACGTCAACATGTGTGTTATCAACTGCTACTACTCTGCCTCTATCTCCCCCTGTTTTCCCTTTGTCCCAACCTAGCAACTTGAGAGCTCGCGATGCAACGGAATGCTCAGAAACAGGTAATAGTTTCCAATCTGAAAATTTATCCAAGTCAGGTGTACATAAATAAATTTCAGTTTGTATGTGTAGATCAAGATCGATTTTTGTTTTACATGTATGAAGACTAATTTTTAACAAACGAGGAAGAAAAAAAATTGTCACACTAGATAAGCGAGCAACTTAATATCCGAGAGGATGCAGCTACTACGATTAATTGCTGCCGCGCCATCCTCCTCCACCACCTTGACAAAGTTTTCAACGAAGCACTATATCACATACGTCAGCATTTTAAGCTTATCACGGAACTCGATCTCATTGCCATGAATGTAATAAGCGTGTTACTTACATTTATTAATCCTCCTTCCCACTTTGCTAGAAATTGATCATTTGTTTAAAGTTCAAGATTTCAATTATTTTTGCTAGCATGTCATGGCATTGCAATTCAAGTTTTCTTTTTCCTTCAAAAAATCCATACTTGTTTTTGTGGTGCATCTTCCTGTATAAATATTTTTCCTATTACAAAATCTCTCTAACAAGAAAGAAATGAGCTACTATGGATAAGTGATGCCTGGAGACGCGTGACTTTGCAGTCCTGACCTCGGCCGTTGATGAGAGGCTGCTACGCTACGACCTGCGCATCACGGCGACTCCGGCGTTGTGCGCCTTGCCGTTGCCGGTGTCAGGAAATGAGAAGCCAGGGCGGCCGTCGCGAGCAACGGCTGTAGGTGTGTATCGCAGATGCCAGATCCAGTCTATGGAAAATCCATTCTACTCCCAAATGTAGTTCCTCCCACATCCAAAAATTCATACAGCTGCTAGCAATCATACATCCATGCTCATATTGCCACCTTGGCGTGAGACTTTTGTGAAATAAAAATCCCAATCGATGTAATATTTAGCCCTCTCAATTACTTCCTGCAGTGTGGAACGTCAAGTTAACAGCAACATGTTGGGCTAACAGCCTGACACTGCAGAAAGCTACAGCTACTACGTATATAGTAATTGAACACTTGATGGGAAATTGACTTGCCTGCATTTCAGTGGAAAGCCAGATGTTCTTGAGACTTGGAAAACGTTTGCGGAGGTTTCCAGCCAGCTCCATGTATTCCTCGAAGCCAACAACAACCATGGTTTGGTTCACGGCTTCGTGTGCAGCATCCGTCACACAGCAGTGCGCCATCGTCGCGCAAGCAGGCCGCGGTGCACGGCATGAGCCACGAGCATCCGGTGCCAAGCAATGAGCTGTTTGACTCGCCGTGCAGTTGGGAGGAATCGATGGCCTCCGAGCTTGCGACAAGGTTTCAGAGTCGAGGAGGCCGTAGCTGACAAAATGGTCATTTGTCGGCGGTGAGGATTCGTACGGCAGAAGCGGCGGCGGCTTGCTCCAACACCGGCGAGTGTTCGCCTGCTCTCTGCCGGCCAGCCGTGGCGAAAGGGAGCGTCGCCGCTTCATATTGGGTTTCACCCGGATTTTAATCTGGACCGCGAGATGGAAATTGAATGGCTCTTAGATAGATGCCTAGGGGTGGTCGGTATTTCATTTACCGACCACCCGGTCGGAAACGAAACCCCGACCACACCCTCCATGCGGCAATGTCACCTGCCGGAGCGCCCTGTCGCCCAGTGTGCGGCGGCTACGTCGTCCAAGGGCGGTGGATCGTGGTAGGCAAGTCGCGATTGCCTCTTACGCCGCCGGCCGCCGAGGCTGTTTGGAGAATTCGGCCGCGTCAGTCGCGCCATGTCGCCCAGTCTGCGGCGGCGGAAGGCTCTCGATTGAAGGGCGGGCGGTGTCTCGCGTTCGCCGCTTGTGTCAGCCACGACACGACGGCGGTGGCCTCTCACATATTGGCCGCGTCAAACGCGCGGCAAGGTCCTGGGCGGTATCTCGTTCTCCGACCACCCGCGGTGCAGAGTCCTGGGCGCGCCGCGCGGCTCTGCTTGCTTCCCCTATTTCATGTCTGCGGCTGCCGTCCATGGTCGTGGCATGGACTGCTTCGGGCGCTCGTGACCTCCCCGAGGAGGCGACCTTCGCCCTCGACGAGGCCTGCGTGCTGTCGCGTTGGCGCACGACGCGCTCGTGATCAGCCTGCGACGTGGAGGCGGCCGTGGCCTAGCTCAGCGCACTGTCGCGAGATGAGCCCACGGACGCCCGGTTCCTCGAGGTTCTTCAGGCCTGGCTCTCGGCGACTCTGGGCGAGAACGTCGCGGCCAGTATGAGGTGAAGGACAAGGCCGTCGCGAAGAGCGTCGAGTTCGACATGATGCTCCACGTCGCGCTGGACCTCATCACCCAGCCCTTCGCCGCCGACGACTCGGTCGCGCTCCCGATGTACCGCAGGCCGCGCCTCTTTCTTTATCCTGCCTGCGTGGACGCGCGAGCTGGTCACGCAAGAGGACAGGATCTTGGCGGCGTGCGGGATGTTGCCTCAGCCCCGTGTTCCGACGCGCCGCTGCCGGGCCATCCCGCCCAGCCTCCCTTCTTCCCCGCTTCGATCTTCCTGGCGGAATTTCTTGGTCTCGTCTTCGGCTCCAGGACGCGGCGGCGCTCGCGGCTCTCAATGTCTTCCGTCTCGCCTCGTTGCCGCCTGCGCGCCGGCCATCCAAGTCCCTCGCCGTACATCTTCGCCGCCGCTTCCTAGGCTGCCGCGTCGGGGAGGTCCACCGAACATGCTGGCCGCGGTGGCTCTGGAACGCGGTGCAGAGTGCGAGCGGTGGTGCACCGTCCTCGCCCTGGGGACGCGTGACTTGCAGTCCTGGCCGCGGCTCCTGATGAGAGGCTGCTACGCTACGACCTGCGCATCACGGCGCCTTGCCGGTGTCAGGAAATGGGAACTGCCGCGAGTCGAACACCTCGCACCGCATCATCAGCCGTTCCGGGCGGGTGATGAGAATGAGAGGCGCACGATCTTGAAGGGTTGGGTAGGGCCCGCCACTGCCCCGTGGCGGGCTTGCACACGTAGTAGCCTCGTAGCGTGTCGTCGGCGTCCTCGCAGCAGACCAGCCCACGGTGCGCCGACACGGAGAAACGCCAGCGACATCTTTTTGTGTTTCTTCTCCGGAGGAGATGGAGAAGAGGAATGGTGGTCGATGGAGACCAAGTCGGAAGTAACCGGAGATAATGTCGGCGCGCGAAGCCGGGCTCGTAGGTGAGCCGGCGCCACCGGGCGGAGACCATGCGGCACGCGGCGAGGTCGTCAAGCGACACGAGCGTCAGCATCTCCAACACCTGCTCCTCCGGCAACGCGCAGCCATCAGTATCACCTTGGTCGTCGTCGAGGACACCTCCTCCTCTCGCCTCTGTCTTGGTCATCAGTCAAGCCGTGAGATGAGAGTGTCGTTCGTTCGCCCTCTCTTAGCTTTTCTTCTTGTTCAATAGTAATGACCCAACTAAAAAAACGAATCACCCAAACTTAACCTCGTTTAACCACCGATGCACTGACACAAACAAAGGGGCTGTGTATTTGTAGGTGTGTGTTCTTGTGAGAGTTCTAGACTAGTCCAGCATGCACCAACGATATATACATTGCCCATTAATTTACTGCCTTGAGCCAATCAAGTATTCACAAATTTACCGGCGCCTCCGCACGCTGGGACGTTGGATGCAAATCTGAACTGCCCCGGCTCCGTAGCAGCCAAGCTAAGTTTTTCAGGCTCTGGTGGATCGGCCGTTTGTGTGTCTATGCACGCGCGTTCGTTTCCAAGACATCCTGACACGCCGTCCCAAAACCAGGCACGCGAGCCGCGCATAAGGCCCAGCCGCTGCCTAGCTAGCTACGTACATGATGCAGGCTGCTATAGCTTCACTCGCTCTGAAGAAAAGAGTCTCAAGAAACTCGTTGCTGCATTGCTCTCTGCCTCAAGCTCCCATATGCATGCAGTCGCCACCAAGTAACCGAGCTAGCCGCTGGCGGTGACCCAACTTGCGTCGGTCCAGTTTGGGCTTCCCAATAAAAAAGGTGGTCTGGCACACAAGTTTGAAATTTGAGGACCTGCCGAGACAGGGATCCTTTGATTGCAGCGTAAGATAATTTCGTTGCTTATTTAGAACACATGGCGACCAACTCCTGTTGCTGGCAAATTAATTAAACCGCCATATATTTCAAGAAAGATAAATACAAAATTTTCTTTCTTTTTGGTGTGCAGGGCGCGTGGGCGTGCGGGAAGTCAACACATGACGCACCGAGATAATGACACGTGGCTCAACATGATGCTGAAACGTGACATGTTGAGAGGGAGACATGTGACACATGTTACGTCAGGATGCGCTGCCAATATGACACGCGGTCCATTCCAGACACGACACGTGTTATGCTACGTCATCTAGCCTTGTCATCTGCCAGTGTGGCCTATGCCACGTAGACATGTCATGTCACTATTAGCGTGGACAGACTCCTCACCAGTGGCATTTTTCTGTGTTGTCATAATTAAAACATAGATGAATTCTGTGATGTGGAGTTTTTTCATCATAGATAACATGACATCTATGACGAAATTGACAATTCGTCACAAAAAATCAAAGGTGATACTTTATTTTTTAAGAATTCTATTTCATCATTAATTCGACACGGAACATTTCTTATGAAGAATATTACTGCCGCTATGACAAAAGTGAAACATTTCTATTAGTGATAATACGACTACGACAACAACCCTCCATTCTTGTAGACCACCGGTAGTCTTCGGCTCTAACTGAATGTGCTTGAGTGCCTCCAGCCTCTAGCTAGACACGAACCTATATTTGATCATTGCTCCGATCAGGGGCGGATGCATATTCAGGACCCGTGCTCTAGTTTTTCATAGGTAAGACCATGTAAACATTAGCCAAAATCATTATAACCTATTATTAGCCTGCTCAGATTGTATTTGCGTGAGACCAGAAGATAGCCTACTTGATCGGCCAGACGATGCTATGGCCGTAACGTCCAATACTCTGCTGACTGCTATGTCGTGGGGCGTGGAGGCAGGCGGCGGTGCGATGGGCTACCAACTCCAGTTTTGACTTGGCTAGAGCACGGCTCACTCTTAGAGAGAACGTTGTCAAAACGGCGTCTACAGCACGACGCTGGCCAAGTAAAATAACATTCCAAGTTGGATTTCTAATTCCTACTAGAACCACTTGCTGCTTTTAAAATTATATATTTATTAATTACAAAAAATACAAAAAAATCGACAAGATTAAAAATCCATGTCCGATATTTCCAATATTGCTGCTCAGTGTAAGATTAAAAAGGATGCCTACCTTCTGCTCAATTTTTCCCACCCACCCATGTCGTGATGTAACAAAAATCTTTAAGTTGCCATCAGCCCAGTTTTTGTGTTGGTCAAGTAGAGATTACTTTTCATTTTATTTGGTTCAATACTTGCTAAATCTTTAAGATTACGATCAGTTGTAAAAGAAAAAGAACTTTGTTTTATTTGTGTTTCTTTTATGTTGACCATGTCATGTAATAAGACAATAGAAATAAAGAAATAATTCATCACTTAATGGTTCATATTAAGTATAATTAGATATAAGTTGTATATTTACATATGGAAGATTCAGAAGTTTTTTTTTCTGGCTGGAACATAGCTCCGCCAGTGGTCCCAACCTTATCATGTCATGAATAGGAGTAGCAATCTTAAGATAAATTTCAATAATTCTCCATCAAAAATGATATTAATCTATTAACTAAAATTAGATTTTATAATCATATATATATATTTACATATGGACAATAAGGATATGAAAGATATACCAGTGGCAACATTATTAAGACCATGTCCTTTAGATCATAGGAAAAAGATGAATTGATAAAAAAAAATTGAAGAGATTCTTGAAGATGAATTGCATCAATGTGTTAAGAAGCTGCATAAATCTCGAGGAGACCTCAATACAAAAAAAAAACTAAGTTTGAGAGGACAGAAGAAGAGCTGCATAAAGCTCAGGAATAGCTACATAAGAAGGAGGCGGAAAAAGTTAGAAATAACTCTAAATCAGGAGTGGATGAGTTGGAGAAGAGGAAAAAAAGAATAGAAGAACAAATATTTGTAAATTAGTTTCCTCTAAAACTATCTTAACTTGAGTTATTATATTAGAACGGAAGATCATCTAACTATATTTTTCTGTAAGACCTAGAAGGGAAGATCTGAGTATTTTGTAGCAGTACGGCCTGCATATTGTGATAAGAAAGGAGGAATTGTAGCTCGATTTGTGGCTGACGCCTTGGGTTTGAGGGGTTCGTGTTTGTAACATGAGGTTCACGAGTGGCGTGGGTGTAAAAGTGCATGTGTAAATCAGGATGATGAGTGAGTAGAGTATTGCGATGCTTTGTTTTCGTCGGTTGTGATGAGCGCGGCTGAAGCTTTCTGTGCTGACTCTGCGGCATGTGCTTGCCTGTACTCTTCTACGCCTGTATGGGTCTATACCGTACCTTCCTCTTCTCATGTTATAGAATTATTGTTCAAATTGTTGTGCAGGTTTTTGCAAGTTCAAGAACATCTTTGTTGTAACATAAAGGAGTATGGTGTGTTGAAACGTAATCTAAATTTTGATAAGAGCAGGAGTTTATTGTCATTGAAAATACAATGAAATAGACCTGATCTATCAACATCGTTCTATGATTTTTTTTAACCAAAGTGTGATGAAACTCTGTACATGATGGAGAATAAGAACAAAAAGTGAGATTAAACATATTCTAACTACGGTTGGGTCTGTTGAAAATAAACTCCAATTACTTTTGGATCATGCCTAATATTGTCCCAACGTTTGAGCTTGCCTGTCGTAAGGTAAGGGAGTCAGTGACGTAAGTGTTTCAGATTGTGACTAAGTAAAATCATTTTCTGCTTCTGCTTATTGTCACACTTTGCTCTCAGGAGTGATGAATATCTCTTGACATCATCTTCGCCTCCAGGACGCGGAGCGTGACCGATGTACAGCGGGGCCTGGGTTCCCCGGCAGCGGCCACCGCAGGTCGCTCCTGTGCGCTCCGGTCCCGGTGCGCCAACATGCCTCAGCACCGTGCTCCAATCGTGAAGGGAGATCGTGTCTCATTTACGATAAGTTCATTCTTGTATAGTTCGTTAGGAAAATTGCTTGATTCATGCTAAGCGTGTCATAATGAAAAATGACCAGGCACACAAATAGACATAATTAAGCGAAGAACATTATGATTGAAGTAGTAGAACTACTAATTTATCTATAGAACTACTATTTATTACTAAACCCCATGTGTTCAATGATCAGTTTATCGAAAAACAAAAAATAGAAACTACCATTTGTCAAGTGTCATGTTTTAGGCATTTGGCAAAAGCTCTCTTTGCCAAGAGCCATGAGTCAGATACTCAGTAAAAAAATCGTTTGTGAGTGTCATGCATCAAACCCTCGACAAACACCATTTTTACCAAGTGTCTAGCGCAGACACTCGACAATGTTTTGATGGCTGTCATGACCGTCAATAGAATTGATGTTTGCCGAGAGCCAGAAGTGCACACTCGGTAAAGTTTTAACATTTGCCGAGTGTGAGCTTTTTGCCGAGGGTTTTTTCCTCTTTAACGAGTGTCTCCCTGGTAGCACCCGGAGAAGTGTGAATTTTACTGAGTTTCGCTTGCCAAAGTATTATCTCGCTTACACTCAGCAATAGACTTGTTTGCGTGCTCGAGGAAATACCAGTCGGTTTCCGGTAGTGAGTCATAACCGCACTGGATGAGCAGTGTTACGGCAGCACTTGTCGTGCATGTCTAGCCACAGGTCTTTGAGACGTTGAACGCTAGGCAGGCAATGCATATCCAGGTCTGGCTGTCGGATGCCAATCTCGTGCAGCCTCGGCGCCACGATTGTAGCACCTCCCGTTTTATTAACCACGCCGCCCTCGTCAAGGTCGTCGTCGTTGTCCCTTATTGGATTGTGAAAGGAGATTCTGACGCTGACGATTCGTAGGTCGGGAGCTGTCACGTCCAGCGTCTGCAGATCCCTCCGCCCTCGATGAGGCCTGCGACGAGACACGGTTCCCCGACCTCTGCACGCGGTCGCTCCAGGCCTACCCTGAAAGCCGCGCCGCCTCGACGAGCTCTCCGTGCACGACGCGCTCGTGATCAGCCTCGATGACGCCGGCGGCCTGTTCCGGTGCCTGGACTGGACGGCAGCTCCGCCGACGTGGAGGCGGCCGTGGCCCAGCTCAGAGCGCTGTCACGAGAGCCCACGGTCGTCCGGTTCCTCGAGGTTCAGGCCTGGCTCTCGGCGACTCTGGGCGAGAACGCCGCGGCCGCGTACGAGGCGGCGTGCACGGACGCGCCCGACGGCGAGGTGAAGGGCGACTCTCGAGTTCCAGCGGACAGGCTGCCGCACGGTCAAGGAGGCAATGGCGCCGGCACCGACGCGTTGCTGAGGGCGCTCGGCGCTCGTTGGAGTACGTGAACGCCGACGATGGACGGACGGTGATCACCGGCGGTCGCGCAGAGGGAGTTCATCGTCGGGGTGTCACGGATGCGCTGCCGCAGCAAGACATTGTGTCAAGGGTCCGTCGGAGAGGATGTGGACGCCGTGAGACAATAGGAGCCGCCGGTAAGATGGCTAGCGAGCGGCGGCGCTCCGTCGAACCACGGAGAGGGTGGTCGCTATTCGAAATACCGACCACCCTTGGATTCATATCGGCCGTCCAATCGTACCCGTACGGTCCAGATTAAGCCTATATCCTGTCGTCTTCCTCTGTCACGCTGTCCGTCCGCCGAGACGGATGAAGCAGAGGATGGATTGCTTGGTCTGCGGACGCCACTCGCAGTTGTCACTTGGGCAGCAGTGCGTCGACGTCGTATGGCCACCGCTCCTGCGCCGGCGCCGGCCCGTAGCTACGGCCACCGCAGGCCGCGTCGCCGGCGCCGTTTGCACCTGCCCGTGGACTGGCTTATGGGGCACACCGGCCTCGTGTTCTGGCGCCCAGGTACGGGCCCTCCCGTCCCGTCCCGTCGGCCACGTATTCCGCCACTTTCAGAACCCACGAGACGGAATGATGAGTCGTTATTTCTTCTTTGGTTCCTCATCCAAACATTTTCTTCTTTTCCTATAAAAAAAACTTAGTGGTGAGTCGTTATTTCGTTTTTAGACTCGGGTTTTTGTTACAATAGAATAGCAGAGATATATTTAGAAATCAGAACATCCTTTTGTTGTGTACGTGTTACCTGTTTTACCAAGACTCGGGACTTCTCATGCATAGTGAAACTGAATACAAAAAGATCAAACACAATTGCATCTTCAAAACAATAGAGGGAGTGTTTTGGCAAGACATCAAGGTCATACTAATTGTTTTTGACATTTTCATTACACAAAAAAATCGAAGGACCTTTTTATCGAAGAGCGCCCCTGTAATCCACATTTTAATTTGAGAAAGGAAAAAATATATATATAAATAGAGCATAATGTTTATATTATTTATAGTGAGTATTAAAAAAGTCTATCTTGTTAGGACTTATTGACAATGGTTCTTGAGTCAAATTTTTTATTTTCTATACCGTTATTTTCAACTACATACATTTTACAATATTATTATTATGTTTTAATATTATCAAAATGTGTAAGTTAATTAATAATTTTGTCATCAAATTTAAATTATGCTCGGCTCAAGTGCCTAACAAGCTTACAAACAAACCAAGCTGAACATCATTTTCAGCTTGTTGATCTTAATGAGCCGAACGGAGCTTGCTCTTTATCGTAGCGAGCTGAGCCTTGATGAGCCGACCTGGATTGTTAGCCAGCCCTATGCGTTAAACCCCCTTCAATTCTTTATTGATGCTGTTAGGACAATTTTCTGGTTTAATAAAAGTATACTAAAAGTGTTGTCTTAGTTACTAGTAACAAAATAAAATTGTGCATGAAGCAAATACTAAAACATTTTGTAATTAATCTAATGATATAACTTTGTTGTATAACTAAAATAAATATGTGATGATAATGGCAGTTTACAACTCCTATTATGGATCTTCTTTTTTGTTCCTCTGTCATAGGATTTAGAGAATTAATGTAATCTTGTAGTCAGAGAATTATTGTAATCTTCCAGTGATAATAATCATATGTGTTTATTTCAAGATAAATACATAATCATCTTCTTCTTTTCAGACACAAAAGGACCTTCCCGCTGCTTATATAGAAAACGAACACGAAATCATCTTTCATATAGCACCAGCATATAAGGAAAAATGAGGAAAGAAAAGCCTTTCATGGAAACAATAAAGATGCTCTATTTTCTAAGTTCAATCTAGCTAGCTGATCAAGGAAAGGAAAGTTCTGTATCTATAACCGTGTCCAGTTGCACGTCCAGTTGAATCTTCTCCCTTTCTGTTTCTTGGCAAAACTCCACTCCTCCTGATCAGCACAAGGGGTCTTCATCGTCGTCAGTTCTTGAAAGATCTTCACACCCGCTTCAACCTTGGTGGGGGCGCGTAGTTCAATGTTCAAACGTTGGATTGAATTGGAGCTCCCAAAGAGCAACCTCGCAAGCTGCATCTCCTCATCCGTTCCCCTGAAACCGGTTATTTTCACCTCTTGTAGGGATTCCAACGCTAGCTTCCCATGAACCGTGCACCTATCTGTAAGTAGTGCCTCGCACGAGCATTTGAAACCACGTCGTTCTTCCGGGAAATATATGCCAGTAATGTTGACCGACGTCAGGTGAGGACACTTCATGAGCAGCGAAGATATACTTGCCACCAGATTATGTCTCGGCACACCACACATGATGGACATGGCTCTAACATTGGGAAATAGTCTGTTGCCTGCTTCCGGCGCCGTGAGATCGACCAGCTTGTCCGCGGCAAACCGGGTGCTACTATGGCAAAGGTTCACGTGGACGTGTTGGGCTGCAGGGCAGTTCTGGAGGAGCCAAAGGTCGGAGGTGCGGTGGTACTTGCCGTGCGTGTCTAGCTCTAGGTTTTTGAGACGGCGAACGCTTTCCAAGCCACGTATGTCCAGGACCGGTAGTAGCCTGTAGGGAAAGTCGTCGCCACGAAACTCCTCCAGCCTCGGCGCCACGATTCTGATCATCATGTTGTCCAGGTTAATGTCCCTTGAAATCAGTGATATATGAAAGAACCCTAGCGTGATGACGCGCAGGTTGGGAGCCACCACGTCCAGCTTCTGCAAACCATCCGTGTACGAGATATAAAGTTCTTCGAGCACCTCGGTGTCGAGCACCAGTTGGGTCAAACCTCTGACGCATGAAATGATAAGACGGCGCAGGCGGGGGCAGCATGACATCACAAAGTCGCCGAGTAGGGTGCTCATCCCATCGTCGGCGAACCACAGGGAGTAGAGCGTGAGATCCGTCAGAGCTTCGTACATTGCTGATGTGGCAGCTGGGAGTCGGAGCCTATGGTTTGATAAGGATAGCGAGATGGATGTGGCCCTGCCGCCATGGATGGGTAACTCCACGACCGCCTGATGATGATCAAGCTCATTTAACAACGGTCCGAGGTCAATGTCCACTGATCCGACGACGCGTCGCGCGGCGTAGCGAAGCCACTCGTTCACCTTCTCCGGCGAGGCATGACCCTTCTCCTTGAAGAGGAGGTCACACGTGCCGCCATCGCCGGGAGAGCACGACAGTTTGTGATACGGCGGGCGCGGATCCAACGCAGCCGAGGATGACGTGCAGCAGGTCGTCTGGGAGGGCACTGATCCGGTCGAGATCGCCGTCTTGGCAATCCATCTTCTCGTGCACTAATTAACTAGCTACAACGCACGCGCAAGAATAATGCACGGCTGATTTGTCATGGCAGGCGAATATAACCAGTTATATATTATATACAACCGACCTGCTGCCGGGGTGAGCCGTATCCATATCAGATTGCCACTGTCAGAGTGACCGGTATCAAACTAGGATTGATCAAGGGACACATCAGCCGATTGTTGTTTGGTAACGGCAGGTAGAAGAAAATGATGAGTTTTACTATCCAAATTGGTTTGTAGTTTATCAAAACTACTGGCAATTAGTTTGATCCAACTATACATATCTAATATCAAAAATCCACGATTACTATTTTATGAAATTTAAGACAACATCATCAAAGTAATCTCTACTCCTTAATAATTAATTTCGGTATGATCGTCTCTTCTTGATTATTAAGATAACATCATCAAATTTATTATTAAGACAACATCATCAAAGTAATAAAATTATTAATCAAATTAATTCCTATTTCTACTTTTTAATCCACTCTTTAATAAAATAGGTGCAACAATGACGACCTCACCTGTTTTATTATAGACTAGAGTACTAGCAAAGTACCCGTGTCTTACTACGGGTTTGAAAAAGAAAAAAAAACTTGTTCCTCAAGCACTGAGGCATTAATTCATCGATTTCTTTACCGGTGATGAGATGGCTAGAGTTAGGGAAACGACATCATCTGATTATGTAGTGTTTAGCAAAAGTGTTGTACAGTCACAATGGCGTTGAAGGTGGTTGTCGCTAGTAGGTGATGTAGTGTCACCGCTTGCTGCAAGCGATCGTGGACAATGACCAACCATCAGCGTATTTGTTCCTGTGTGCAGTTGGTGGTGGGTGGGTGGGGGGGATGAATGATATGACTACCGGAAGTGGAGTTGAATCGTATACGTATTGCTAGGTCATATGCAATAAACTACATAGTTGTGTCATGGGCTGCTTGTGTTGCTTTTGGACCATATTCAATATTGCCCTAGGACGTCTCAAAGAAGTACCCGATTTTCTATTTTTTTTCTTTTATGCTAGATACTTGGCATATATGTATTTGTGTCGTATTTGCATTGTATCCATGTCCCTCAATGTTTATGACACGTTGTTTTTGTATCACTGCAACATAGAACGCAACATATGTATCTGACTTGCATGACCTTGCACAAAACTAATCTAAAATTAATACCAAAGCCAATATCAAACTACAGCAATACCAATAACGATCTCACCTAAATTATTAAGGAGTAGAGATATACTATATAAGTAGAGAAACTCCGCCGTCTTCCATTTCTATCCGGTGTACCCCTTCTTGGAGCTCCCTTCTCGTTCGCCTCTCCGAACAAGTTGCTGTCTTCTGTCGCTCTGCACTAATGGATATCATGTCCAGATGAATACCTTTTCTAGAAAATACCAACGGCCACGATCAGCACAAGGTATCTCCAACAGCTTCTGACCAATGGTAGACGAATTATCGGCATCCATCTCCTTTTCTATTTTTTGTATCATCGAGACAATATCAATGTTCCTTTTTGTCTCACTTAACGCCAAGCATTTGATGGAGTTGGAGCTCTCAAGTAACAAACTCACAAGTTGCATCTCCTCGGTTGTTCCGGTGAACCCGGTTATTTTCACCTCTTGTAGGGACTCCAACGCTAGCTTCCCAAAAATAGTGAACCTATCGGTAAATGCCTCACAGAAGCATTCCCATATTATTTGGCCCGTAATACATAAATCAATGACCAATGATGTCAAGTGAGGGCACCTCATCAGCAGCGATGATACACCTGCCAGAAGGTGATGCTCCGGCAGCTTAGGAGCTCGCACGACCATGGTTCTGACATTGGCAAGTGGCGGCTTGCCCTCCGATGCCAGATCGACCAACTTATTACCATTCATGAGCGATGTGATGAACCGATGCTTAAGCAACACGTCAAGGTGTTGAACGCCAGGGCAGTTCTCTAGGAGAGAGAAGCTGGCGTCTCCATCACGGTAGTACTTGCCATGCATGAACAGGGACAGCATGTTGAAGCGGCGAACACTTGTCAGGCCATTTATATCCAGGACCCCTCGCCAGTCGTCAATAAGGTAACCTCCAATCTCCTCCAGCTTCGGTGCCATGATTCTAACCACTTCGTTGTTGACATGGCTTATGCGGAAGGCACTGTTAATATGGACGGCACGAAGGTTGGGAGCCGTCACGTCCACCATCTGTTGATCGGGATTGTAAAAGATATAAAGATCTTCGAGCGCATCGGCACGAAACACAAGCTTAACCAGCCCTTTAGCGCCCCCAATTTGAAGTCGACGCAAGCGGGGACAGCAAGACGTCAAGAAGTCACTGAGGGTGTGCCCGGGAATCTCTTCGCGGAAAGACACGGACCATAGTTTTAGCTCTGTCAGCGCTTCGTATCTTGCGGTGAAGGCGTCCGGGAGTTTGAGCCTACGGTTTGCTAGATCTAGAGAGAGGGATGTTGCCCTTCCATGGCTGGGTAACTCGATGGCCTGCTCATCCACCCATCCGAGAAGATTGATTTTCACAGATTTGACAACGTGCTGCGCAGTGTAGCGAAGCCACTCATTGAGCCGCTCCGACGAGACACGGCCCTTCTTCTGCAAGATGTGGATACTGAGAGACTCCATGTCAGCGTTCCCGCGCTGAGCGAGCACCCAGTCCACGAAGCCGGCGAAGTGGCCTGGATTATCCATGGTGCAGTTCTTCGTCAGAAGATGGTCGGAGAACTCGAGGTTGCTTGCATGAACCCACACGAGCCGCCATCGACGGGAGAGCACGGCCGTGCGGGTGACTTCTGGCGCGTCGCCCAGGAAGGAGAGGATGACGTGCAGCAACTCGTCGGGGAGAGCGCTGATCCGATCGCGATGACCAACACGGGGATCCATTGTTGCTCGGCCGGGTCGTGTAGAAACAGGCGTCAACTGTATCAAACACAAGCGCAGAACTCCAGAGTTTCTACGAGAGGAAACGAAATTGTCCTTCTTGGTACGAGTTAATTATTAAGTCCAAAACTAGAAAAAGCTAATTAAGCCACCTTTTGGTCCACAGAACGCTCCTGGTATACTCCAATACTCCCTCCATTCTAAAATTATTATCGCCATTATTTTTTTCCTTATTTTTGATTATTCGTCTTATTCAAAATATTTATTTAAATATAAAAAATTATAAGTTATATTTAAAATTTATCTAATAATAAAACAAATTATAAGAAAATACATAATATTGTTTGAAATTTTTTAAATAAGACGAAAGATCAAAAATAGTGAAAAAGTCAATGGCGACAATAATTTTGGAATGAAGTGAGTACAGTACATTCTGCAGCCTTTTGAACTGGACGCGGTTGTTAGGGGGTCGCGTGACCTATCCCACCATGCGCCACATCGTTGGCTGTCGTTCTGACCGCCGTCGAGTGTCGTGCTCCTCGTCCGTGTCTGTACAGACCGCAAGCATGCCACATTCTTCTTCTACCTCGCGCCACGCTCTCCTACCTTGCCGCCGTCCACGACCGAGCCGACCCCCTCCCCCCCTCTCCCCTCCTCCCCGCGGTAACCTTCTAAGGGGGTGTTCATTTTTATGAGGAGCTAAAGTTTATCTCCTAAAATTTGAGTTAAAATTTTGCATCTTTTGGAGGGCTAAAGTTTTGCCCCTCATTTTAGTCCTTTTTCTTCTATAGAACTAAAATTTACCTCTATTTTTAGCCCTCCTATTTGTTTCCCTAGAGCTATTTTAGAATAAAGTTTAGTTTTAACTCTTTAGTCTATGGAAATGAACACCTCCTAAGTTCATCGGATGTTTAGGCCACCGTCGCTGCCCCTCGCCCCCGGCAACCCGAAACCTTAACCCCATTGACAATAACTGCCAACCGGCGTTGAGGTGACGCCCTCGCATTGTCCAGTGTGGCGACAGAGGCTCACCTATCGTCATGTTCTGTCATAACTCCATTTTTCACGTCAACTCATCGTCGACCAACGTTGCAGCGGCGCCATTGCCGCTCCTTCTTCATGGGCTGGCCCAAGACAGAGGTAGGTCGGGCCTCGCGTGCTAGGGCTAGTTTTCGTTTGGAATTTGGATTGGTGGTCGGTAAAGTAAATTGTTTGGTTCTCCAACCCGCCCTGAACTCCAGCATTGCCCCGAGGTTCAAGTGGATATGTCCGTGATATCGTCACCCATTTCCTTCTTGGCGGCAGACTGCTCCGTCGTGGTAGGTAAAACCCCTCTATTTTAAAATTGTTATTATAATTGATTTTTTAGTTATATTTGATCATATATTATTTTTATTTATTAAAAATTACCATGTGTATGTTCATTGGGTTTTCAGTTAGTTTGATCACATTTTATTTATTTTCTTAAAATAATCATATTTTTTTATGATTTGATTATTACTAGAGAAAATTAAAATATAACATATTATTTTACATATATGAACATGAACTAAATGAATGATTAAACATAATTAAAAAAACATGAAACTTCTATAAATATGCATGGCAGCAAACATTTAATCAGAAATGGAGGGAATCCTTGTCGTCGGCATTCCAGTTGACCGATCCGTGTAACATAACTACTGCACAGCCTGAAGTAGCAATTCTCATCTAATGTTCAAAAAGCATGTAAAAATTTAGATTGACTGTAAGGAAACAAAACTTTTGTGTGCCAGATAAGCCACCACAAAGTCATTATTCGAAAGTGTACAGTGAATTCTCTCATAAAAAAAAGTCTTCTTAATTAGTGAATACTATGTGTAGTATTGTAGGTGTACAGCTCTACAAAATTCTATAGAACCTCAGCTCTTAGGCGACGGATGCTGTGCTCCCTGTTGCGTAGCATGTCTAATCCAGATGGCTTCTGACCGATCACCGAGGTTGTGTTACCATCGACTTCTTTCCCTATCCTTTCTCGTGTCAAATACGCAATGTCGATCTTCTTTATGATCGTACATATAGCGACACATTTGATTGAATTGGAGCTCTCAAATAACAAACTCAAAAGTTGCATCTCCTCATCTGTTGCTGCGAATCGAGTCATTATCACATCTTGTAGCTGTTCCAATGCTATCTTCCCAGGAATCTCCCATTTATCTTCAAGGTCCTCACAAAAGCACTTTGCAATATCCTAATTAAAAAAAACAAAAGAAAGAGCAATAGCAAGAACAAAAATATAATCAGCAGCTACTTTTTTGTAAAAAAAAATGTGCATTTGCGTACTATGTATAGATAGAACAGTACTACTACTTTCGTTTACGAATACTTACTCGGGGCGGTGTAATAACAGGAACGCGGAGCCTTAACAATCTCAAGTGGCGAGAGCACCTGATGAGCAACGACGCTACACTTGACACAAGGTGTCGTGCTGGAAAGCCGGAAATCGCAGTCACGAACATGCTTTTAACATTGGCAAATTGTGCCGCCTGCTTGCCTCCTTCCTTGGTTAGATCGACGAGGTCACTCTTGTCGGGGATGTGGGACGCACAATGATGCTCAAGTTTCACGTCGACGTGCTCAACGCCAGGGCACCTTGCAAGGAACCATAACCCTAGCACCTGATCAGTGTCATGGCAGTACTTCCCATGCATATCTAGCTGCAGGTTTTCCAGACGGCGTACACTTATCAAGTCATGGATATCGTACTCAGGGCGTGGGGCGGCGTTGCGGAAGTAGCTTATGCCAATCACCTCAAGCCTCGGTGCTGTGATCCTAGCCACATTGTTATCGATGATGACGTCCATGTCCATGAAAGCACCGGTCGAGCCGGACGACACGCAGGTTGGGAGCTGTCACGTCCAGCATCCGCAGATCAAATGCCCAGTAAATCTGGAGCTCTTGCAGCGCCTCAGATCGGAGCACCAGCTGGAACAACGCTTTGGGGGTGGAAATCGAAAGTCGACGCAGGGAGTGGCAACACGACGTCACAAAGTCACCAAGGACGGGGCCCTCTTCGCTGAACCAAAGTGAATGTAGGTAGAGCTCTGTCAGCGCTTCGTAACTCGCTGTCGCCAGGGCCGGGAGCTGCAAGATACTCCTCTTTGATGGAGAAAGCGAGATGTATGATGTCCTGCAAATGCTAGGCAGCGAAACAACGGAGGCCTTGCGATCTCTCTGTCCTCCAACAAGCTGAACGCGCAGAGATTTCAAGACGTGCCGGTGAGGCGGCGCGGCTCTTCTGGGTCATCCAGATCGTGAGGGAGTCCATGGCTGTTTCGCCGCGATGAGCGAGCACCCAGTCGACGAAGCTGGCGAAGTGGCCTGGATCCATGGTCCAATTTTTCAGACGATGGTCGGAGAACTTGAGGGTGCTTGCATGAACCCACATGCGCCGCCATCGACGGGAGAGCACTGCCGTGCGGGTGACTTCCTGTGCGTCGCCCACGAAGGAGAGGATGACGTGCAGCAACTCGTCGGGGAGGGCGCTGATCCGATCGAGGTCTTCGCCGGCGCCGGAGACATCATCCATGATCGATCGATCGTAGTTCGTCAAGGAACAGGCCAAACTCCAGAGTATAACTGCGAAGCGTGGATGACGTGTTGTATTCCAAGTATATCCCATTTATTTTTTGTAGTATAAAGGTGGTAATTAACAGGGATCAATATTGTTGATTGATGACAAACCTATGTGATGACGAGGACGAGCGCACTCCAGCGTACTCCCGGATACGATATGACGAGGGCTCTCGTCCTCGTCCAATTCCACCCGCGAGGCCCAATAAATCTCCTCATGGGCCAAGTTAATTAAGCCGCCTATCGGCCCACATAATGTCCTGGTCAACCCGGTCAGGTCACATCCTAGCCGCACACTGTGGATCCAGCGGTGCTGGTGACCCCAGCCCTGGTCGGTAAATGTCGTTCTCCGACCCCCGTCCCGCCCGGCCCTAGGCGCGCCGCACGGCTCTGCTTGCTTCCCCCTCCCCGCGTTCATGTCTGCGACTGTGCGACAACGCCCGCCACCTCGTTGGATCCAACCTCGCCGTCGCCTCCCTTCTTCCCCGCTTACAGCTTCGTGGCGGCGAAGTGATCGCTCGAGGTCACAGGTCTCGTTTTCGGCTCCAGGTCCAGGACGCGGCCGGCGGCGGCGTTCACGGCTCTCAATGCAATGTCCGTCTCTCTGCCGCCTGCGCGGCGGCCAACCTAGCCCCGTGCATCTCCGCTGGTGGCGCTGGAACGAGGCGCAGAACGTGGCGGCGCTGGGCACGCAAGACTGGCAGCCTTGGCTGCACGACCATGGCGTTCATATTCATGAATTCATCTCATCATCTCTGCGTGCGGCAACGTCCGCCTACTCGTTGAAGCTTTCCTCGCCGGCGGCGTTTTCCCTTCGTGGCGGCCGGCAACGAGGCCACCGCCTGAAACTCTGACGTAGAATTCACGCACCGCCACCTCGTCTTCACCCAGGAACCTCTGCCGCTGCCTGCGTTTTAGACCCTGGCCGAGAGGTCCGCCGCATATGGTGCTTGACGTACGTGGCGGCGACGGCGCACAGCCAGGGGACTCGTGGCTGCACGACCATGGCGAAAAGGCGGCAGCGAAAATAAAATAGACCCGAGGTGCTCGTTACATTGTCTGGATTCCCCACTTCCTGTCCTGCTCAGCCCTGTTTACTGCCTGCCTGATGAAGTTTTAGTCCCGTGTTAAAAAACAAATGATAGGCAATCAATCACTAGTAGAGCCATCGCCAGTTCCAAACAAGTAAACATCTCTATTTGCACAAACACATGTTGCACAAACACATCTCTATTCAGCAGTTCATGCCGTTATTGCCATGAGCAGCAACATTTTAATGCTACATAACAAACATGATCTCTTCCAGATTGTTCCCTACCATCAGGTTTTAGCAACTACAATGAAAGCTGCGCTTTTAAAATTCTTGCCTGCTTGCCATAAGCAAAGTAAAATAAACCCTGATCTATCCCAAAAGACCACTGCTGCCAGCCAAAAAAAGGACAAAGAAAAAGAACAAAAAACAATGAGAGAAAGAAACTAATACTGTGCCAACAAATGCTACCTCCGTCAAGTTTTAGTTACTAATGTAAAACCTGAGTTCACCTTACAATTCTAACCTAATGGAATGGCCGTAAAGAATGTCAGGACTGGATAATTCCCCCAAAGGCCTAAAGCTACTTCGTGCTAGACAAATATAACTTAAAAAACGAGAATGCAGCGCTTCGTGGGTCTCACTTGAGCACAAATGGACCTGAAGGGAGAGTATTGACAACATAAGAAAGTGACTTAGTATGTTGAAATAAAAAAAATAATGTAAGAACAGCCCCAAATTTCTGGCTGCCTTCCTCCATCTTCTGTATCAGCCCTACAGGGGATCCCCCAAGTTCTGCTTGAACAAAATAAAATAGCCAATATGGCATGTTCAAAAGTAAAATCCAAAAAAGCTGCCTAAGTTGATTTCACAAACGATATTGTTTATATGGGTTTTTAGAATGGAATTATATACACACAAACCAAACAAGAATGCCCCAAAAGGTGCAGACATGTACCAACGTAGCAAGGTAAAGAGATCTGAGTTACTGTGTCATAAACAATTTCTTCAAAATACGGACACAGTTAAAGCTTACTTTTGTTCAGCCCTTGCATGCAAAAATAAAAAAGAGTAGGATTTTATATAGACATTAGAATAGATAAACCATTGTAAAATATGTACCTTTTGCTGTCTAAATATGATTTAGCAGTGTCTAATAGACGGCAGCTGCGTTTCTAAATCATTGTACATGCCCTTAGACTTTGACACTCCTTGTCAACATCCAGGAAAGTCGTGTGTGATCAATGGGCTGCACGCGAGACGGAGTATGGACTAATTGTTCCTTCGACGCTCCTCCTCACGGATAGAGGAGGGCCATGACCGGTCGATCCTTGCTGGCAAGATGAAGAAGCGTCTGCCGGCGAGAAAAGATGGATCGTCGCGACAGAGAGCAACGAGCACACGATCAAGGTGGAAGGGTCGCGCCTTCGCCGACAGCGGCAGGAAGATGAAGGGGCGATCATACTCTAGACACTGTGAATTGTATTGGGGAGACAGCGAGCCATTTGCATAAAGTTTATAAAATTGTCAATGATATAAAACTACTCCCTGATTTCTAACGGAGTACTGCTCGGGAGCTATAACCCTAGCTGGGGCCTTCAGTGTGTGTACTGCAGGAGGCTACTTGTTGGGATGGGCCTTGCAGTTTATAGACCGGTCTGGGAACTCCACCTCGACTCCTCGAGCGCTCTCCAACTGTAAGAAGGGCCTTGGATCTCCTAATGGGCCTTGATACATGACGGGTCTTGTTGATTAAGCCGGCAGTCGGCCCACACAACACTCCTGGTCAACTCGGTCAAAGTCCCATCTTAGCCGCACTCTTCGGATCTGACGGTCCAGGTGACCCCACCCGCGGTCGGTAAATGAAATACCGACCATCTCCGACCCTGCCTGGCCCTAGGCGCGGCTCTGCTTGCTTCCGGACGTTCATGTTCATCCGAGCCTCTGTCCTCTCTAGTCCCTTCTCCGAATTGAGCTTCGCAGTGCTCCCTTTCACCGCATTGCTATAGCCGAAGCTCTTTTTTTTTTTTCTTTTTTGCAAAAGGTTGCAGGCCGGAGCTCTGACGCAGCAGCGTGCACCGCCACCTCATAACCTCGTCCTCGCCTTCCATGGCGCGCCGTTCCTGGTTCCATTTCCGTCGTCTCTTCTCCGCCTGCGATGTATCCCACACGCCACAAGGACGACACCACCCAAAGCTGTCCTGTGCTGCCTTCTCAAGTCCTGGGCGCGGCGGGCATGGTGGCAGAGTGTCAGGGAAAGGTGAGGAGCGGGATCACGTCGAGGCGACGACTCCATCCGCGGCCGTCCTCCAGCCACTCGTGCCCTGCAACTGCATGCCCGGCGTGGCAGAGCAGAGCAGGGCAGAAGTGTCAGCACGACACAGAGGCCTGGAGGCAGATTGATGTTTCCCGGCGGCAAAACGATGAAATCCCAGAAAACATTGGAATTCAATTTCTTGTGATCAGATTACAGGCGGCATTTTTTATTTCTTGGTACTGAGTAGTGACTAGTAACTGAAGCTTGAACCATCATGCATTCGGTATGGAACACAGGGACAGGATGGGCTGCCTTCTCTAGCTACTGTCAACCATCATACATTTCTTGTGATCAGATATTCGTCTAAACTGAACTCAATCGGTTGCATTTTGCAGCGACCGTGACGATCAGACCAACAACAGACTCCTCACCGTGAGAGGTTGTGTTCTTCACTGTCATCATCGGCGCCACAGAACTGTCAAAGACCTGCCAATTTTTTTGCTGTAAGGTAATATATTCCCTTTCCAAAAAAAAAAAAGATGTGTCTATTGGTAATTCTGGGCAGGTGAGACATTGTGACGCTCAATTCTCAGTGATTGTTCAATTGAACTAACTCGCTCGTTAGCTCATATAAAAGATTGAAGATTAGGAGTAATATGTTACGCCAAACAAAGGCTACATTAATTAGTGCTTGTTGAATTAATTAGATTATCAAAGCCGGCTACTGTTTCCCTTTTCATTTGACCAATTGCCTCCCTATATTCACCTTTTCCTTCTTTTCCAAAAAAAGTCTCTGGTTTCCACTCTTATCAGATATCGGTTCAATCCTGATCAGAAAAAATATGTTGTTATCACACCACCAATAGAATCTGAACTTTTCCTTTGGATGAGATATGTCACTCACTCATCACTCAACTTGGAGATGGCAAGGAGAACATGTGTACATCAGAGGATAAAGCAAAGTGATAACTGCATCATACATAATCTGTAGGATTCTAATCTGCATAGTATAATGTCTTAATGTGCTTTACTCAGAAGTCAGAATTTAGAGAGGAAAAATAAGGACCTCAAACATCAGGCTATCAGATCATCAAATCTCATTCCAAACCACTGTTCCCGGATCCAACATGCATTCACCTCCTCCCAAAGAAATAGAAATTCAAATTATGCACAAAGAAGAATATAATCCAAAGAACAATGTTTAGGAAAGGCAATGAACCAATGCAATTCATTCCTGGAACGGCAACTGCCGACCTGTCTCTCATAATCTCTAAACTCCTACCCACAAACAAAAAGACCAACATGGAATTCTCTCTTCATTCCTCCTCCCTACTTCTCTAATCCTCTTTTGGGCTGAAAACAACTTGGATTCCTAAGGGACCGCAAACCACAGGCATGCTGAATCATAGCAAACTGAGCAGAGGATGATCAAATACAGCAAGCATGATAACCACTGCAATTGCCAGGGCCGATTGGAATGCAGTGGATGCCGACCAGGACGCTGTTGTCGGCGAACCAGCACTGCTGGTCTTCTTCAAGGACGCCAGCCATACATCGTCTTCCAACTGCTCGTGACTCGGCCTCCGCAATTTCTTGTTTGAGTTCCCACTGAAGATGTCAAAGAGGGTGCTCTCATGAGTCATATGACTAGATTTGCACAGTATAGTACTAGTTCAGAAACAAAGGTTACCAATACCATCAACATAAGTATTTAATTCGAACAAGCAAGGTAATATGCTGAGTTAGATTTATGTGGTATTCCAAAGTTCCAACTAGACAATTGCAACTTTTTAATCAAAAGACCAACAGACAAGGTGGCGAATGGGGAAAGAAGAAAGGAAAAGACGCAAGACTTGGAAGAGTACAACTCAAAGCTTCTTTGCTTTGCTCCAAGCCTAACTCTTTCCCCCCTTTCACATTTCGAATCAAAATCTCATCATTTTGCATAATCAATCCATTGTCCAAAAGAATCGTATGATTGAATGTACCGCTCGCAATTGCAGAGAGGACTAATTGGAACAAAGTAATAAGATCAGAATGGTTAGGCACATACCCTGACGGTGTGGATTTGGGGCAGAAGGTGATGGTGTAATCGGTGTGGTTGCAGGTGAAGGTTGATGTGGCGTCGTCGTAGGCGTAGCTGTATGACTTTGGGCAGGCCGACTTGAAGAGCTGCGAGTACTGGGACGGGTGGCATGTGTCCGGGTTGCCGTAGGCTCCATTGCAGCAGTACTCGGGGCTCCCGAACGCCTCGCAGGCGCTGCGGCAGGCGCGGCCGTCCTCGGCACGGAGCTCCTCGGGGCAGCGCTCGTTGAGGTCGACGAGGCATCCTGTGTCGGGGCAGTCCGGCACGGCGGCCTGTACGAGCATGGGCAGGTTGTATCCGTCGACGAGGCTGACGTCGTAAAAGTCCTTGCCGCCGGCGCCGTCGAGCGTGAACTCGGCGAGCGTGGCGGGCGGCGATGCCCCCGCGCCGTGGCACTCGACCTCGCCGGAGCCGCAGTCGCCCGTGGCGCAGGATCCCTTGCCGGAGGAGTCGAAGTCGCAGCCGGAGCGCGCCCAGAAGCGGCCCGACCACCCCTGCGGCGCGTACAGCGACCGCGACTGCCCCGGGGACAGCGCGAACCCCGTCGTCTCCAGCGGCGGCGTGCCGGAGCCCGACAGGATCCCCGGCCACACCGTGTCCGTGCACTTGTTGGTGAAGGTGAAGGTGATGCCGGCCACCGACGCTGTTCACAAATCCGAATCCAAATATTGCAATATCAGCACAGGAAAGCTCGCGACTTTGGCTCCCAAATCGAGAGCAATCCAAGAGCGAGCGGGATTAATCATCAGTGCTACGTACCTTGGAAGAAGGAGAGGATTAGGAATGCGATCGAGGTCGGTGAGCCGAGCAGATGCGACAGAGAAGCCATGGGAGCTGCGCTCTTGCGAGGTGCCGCGCTGTGCCTGTGATTGGGGAGATTCGATTCGACAAGAAGAGCACTAGTAGCTATAGGATGAAGAGGAGAGGCGGCCCGGAAATAAGAAGGCGGTGGCGGCGGCGGGGGAGAGGGCGGAGTGGAGGAAGTGGGCGCGACCCATAACCTCACCTCGCGTGCGGAGTGGGGAGGAGAGGGAACCGTGCGCTCTGTTTTCTTCCGCTTGCGCCGCCGTGTAAACCTGTTCATCTCGCGCTGGCACGTCTTATAACCTTGCGAGATGGTCGGCCGGCGAGACTGATTGGTGCATCATCTGTTGCTCGGGGTGATGGTTACACGTATTATTCGAAATTTTGGATGATTCACTGTAATCATTTGATCCTTGTCACTTATCGGATCCAAATTGCCTATATAAAATTCCAGACCAGACCATCCTACAGAATTATGGGATCGAGCGGGACCGGTGGTTGATTTTTATTATGTGGATGGAGCTGGCTTGTAGTGTTGGTGAGCAACTGATCATTACATAATTGTTTGCCTTTCCCGAATATTTCATGCCGCCTGATTTCGTCGTTTTCCTTAATTCCTTTGCTCGCGTACCTGCTCTGTCACGTATCGGGAAATTGGACGGGAATGGAAAGTCCTTGGGCCTCCTTGCTCTATACTACCCACTGTGTAGTGATTCTGTATTAAGCATACGGATAATCAGGTGAGTTACTGCCCATCCGATCAACAAAATCTGAGGGCCACGCACTCAACAGCAAGAAAGGTTATGAAATCCACGTGTGATCTGCGTGGCTTTGGAGACGATTCTTCGCACGTAAGCAAGCCGACCGATCGTGGAATTGGGGAAAAAGCCCCGAGGATGATCATCTTTCGTCTTTACATAAACACTATCTCCAGTAATGACCTCCCAGCTTCATCACGCTGTGCTGCTTTAACGTAACCTACTTTCTGAAAAAAAAAAAGGACCTTGGAGGTTTGGGCATACATAATCTACAGATTTTTGAATGGGCTCTTTGTATGAGATGGGTTTGGTTCAAAAAAAACCGACAGAACACGGCCTCGGGTGGTCTTCGATATCGCGGTGCTGACAATTATTTCAGCTATATTCGCGATCTTAATGATCACGTCGGTTGACGATGGCAAGTCAATCCTTTTCTGGACCGATAGATAGTTGCACGGGCAAAAGCATCTCAGATCTTGCTCCGGACTTCATGTCCTTTGTACGTAAAAGGGGCTGGCGGGCTCTCACGGTGGACAGAGCCATAGAGAACGATACATGGTTTCAATATATTGTGGGCGGCTTATCTACCAGGGCTTATGGACAATTCTTTCACCTGTGAAACCTGCTATATGACATTACCCTACAGCCGGGCACTGATGATATTCATCAATGGACGCCGTGGGCAGATGGCTGCTTCAGCATCAAGTCAGCTTACGAACGGTTTTTCTTGGGAGCAACTTCATTCGAGCCGTACAAACGACTGTGGTGGTGCTGGGCGTCACTCAAGGTGAAGCTCTTCATTTGGATGGTAATCCTCAACCGGTGTTGGACTGCGAATAGGCTGGCTCGTCATGGTCTTGATCACCCGGATCGGTGCGTCCTCTGCGATCAGGTTGAAGAAGACATCAAACATATCCTCACGTCATGCGTCTTCACGCGAGAGGTCTGGTTACGATGCCTCACTAGAGCTGGCATCCCGGCGGTCACGCCAACTACAACAGACACCACGTTCGTGAGATGGTGGCGCAGGGCAGCCAAACAAACGCCCAGGGATAGCATGAAAGATTTTCATACCTTCATCATGTTGGTCGCCTGGCAGTTACGGAAGCACAGGAACCGCTACGTCTTCGACAAGATCACGTCCAATATGCAGGCCGTCGTGCAGGCGGTGATCAATGAAGGCTAATTATGGATAATGATCAGCGCGGCTAAGTTTACGCCGCTAGAATTCCCAACCAACCTAATAGTTAGTTCAATAATGCAACCGGCATAAATCTTATAAATAATTTCATATTGTCACATCGTAACTTGTAACGAATCAGTTTATTTCTCCTTAATTTAATAATATACAGTTCTCGTACGTATTCGATAAAAAGAGAGCACTTCATCTCCTGAATCAGCTCGTGAAGCGTCATCTACCACTGCCACGACTGCTGAACCCGACTTCTCGCTGTGTTCTTGATGATACAACGTCAACGCGGTACATTTTCAGCTGAGGCGGAGCCTACGCATACCGACGTGACAGCAGGTGCCACGCGTCGTATCAGCACCTCGTCACGGCATGGCCCTGATTCGATTCGATGGAAAAAGATTTGAGCAATCCTTCCCCGGGTTGAGCAATCGTATCAGTACTAGTAACAAAGATTGTCTTAGCAAATCCTGTCCAAGAAAAAGAGATTGTCTTAACAAATAAAAAAAAATTCAGAGAGGTAGACCCAAATGGATTCAGCGTCAGATCCTGAGGAAAGTTGCAGCAGCAACCCGGATGAGATTCCTCTTCTGTGCCGACAAACGACTGAATCGTCTCAAAACACGGGGCGCGGCGGATGCGATATTTTCTGAAAAGAAAAGGCACAGCTGAAAAAGCAAGAGACTACTGTTCCCCAGCTTCTGTTCGTGATATTTCATCGATATCGGGTGTGTTTGTTTTCATTCCTCTGATTTTTAGACTTGTCATATTGAATATTGTGATACTAATTAGGAGTATTAGATATAGATTAATGAAAAAATCCAGTTCATAACCCTCCCTCTGATGTTACAGTAAACATCTTTTAATGATAATTTAATTAAATTTAATAAATTTATCACGCTGATACGCATTTAACTCTGTAATTAATTTTGTATTTAATATATATTTAATAATTATATATAGTATTTTAATAATTAATATGACATCACCAAAATTTAGAAAAAAAAAAACCGAACACAGACATACTCCACCACCGCCATTGCGGTGCAAACTGAGGAACTGCCGAAATCGGTGTTGCCCGACGAGCCACGCACCAGTCCCCTGCTTTGTTCTCGGATACCCGAGTCGCTGTGTTGACGCGGAGGCGGATACGCATGCCAGTCTGACAGCTTCTTCAGTGTGCAAACTTTTTTGATTTGGCTGTGATATGATGAAACAAAACAAAACTCCTTGTGATATCCTCTGAGATTCCCGTCGCGTGATGGATTCAGTCAGCCGGATTCCAACTGTTTCAGTACTGCCAGTGATAACATTAGCGACTGAAAACACGGGTCAAGGCCTCAAGGGCCCCTTGTCTTGGCAAGATCTGAAACAATTACAGTACTCGATCTGTAGGACCAACCATTCGTAACCATTCAGGTGGACTTCACACAAAAGATGCATCAATTCGTCGGTCCAGTTTCTACTGCTGATAATGGACGGCAACTGCTGAGGATATGAACATGAGACGTTGATTGCATGACTCCATCGGATCCAACTTGTGCATGAATCCAGTTGTGCAATACTAGATGTTGACTATTGCACTGCACCAAGTAAAGAACCTGAAAAATGGGCATTCTGATCCAGCTGAACTACTGCTTGTGTTGTGCAGAGAAAATAATGGCGGGAAGCACAATTTCCAAATGCTTACTTAAAGCAAGACAGATTCATGCATAGTTGTGAAATTGATCGAACTTGATGACAACAGGCCTAGGAGCTACTAATTGTTCAGTTGTTCGTAATCATGTGGACGACAACATCAATAAAATTATTAGCAGTAAAGAATCGCCCGAATTAGTACGGTGCTTGCATAAGAATGGACCTTGTAACCATCAGGTGAAGCACAATAACACATTATTCCAATGTGACAGGTTCTTCTGAACAAATGGTTAATCTTAATATACACTGATGATTAAGGTCAAGTGAAAGTACAAGATCTAATCTCCTAGAAAAGGGCTATATACCACAGCTCACCACCGAAATAGACTGAAAGAGATACAGATAGTTACACTGAACAACCAAGTAATAAGCCTACAAAACCTTGTAATACGATGTCCCCAGTAAAACTCAACTGATCGATCGCCTCCTGTCCTGTACGAGAAGGCCCTACATCCATCCCAACCCAACAAAGGTGGTTGCACATATTTTCTTCGAATTTGCTTCAGCTACTACATTTGTACTCTTTTCTTTGTTTTGTTTTTTTTTTTTTTGAAAAGAAAGGTAAGCAGACTAATAATACAAAAGTAGTAGTGTATATACAGGTCTCTGTATCATCACGTTCTCCTCTTGTCAAAACATTGCCGCCATGCATTCTACAACAAAATGAAACAGCTTAATCAGTAGTAGTATCCTTTTGCTCCTCTGGACTGGAAGAGTTCCATCCTAATCTTGGCCTCGGGCAGCAGGTTTTCGATGACCGGATCCTGCGCCATGCACCCTTGCTTCCACGCCCACTCGAGCAGCGTGAGTATCTCCGCCTGCGCGAGGTCCTCGCTGTCGGGCACGTTGTGCGCGATGTAGCAGACGAGCACGAGCGCGGCGGTCTGCACGGCCTGCTCCCCGAAGTAGACGAGCTGGACGAGGTGCTTGGCCCCACCGTGCGCGATGATGGCCCTGGAGTGGTCCACGTGGAGGAAGTTGTCGACGCAGGCGAACTTTGCGAGCGCGACGGCGGCCTCGACGGTGACGTCGGGCTCGCGCTCGTCGAGGAGGCGGACGAGCGGGCCGAGGACGCGGGTCTCGGTGGCCCGGAACGTCCGAGAGAGGCAGCCCAGGGAGGTGATGCAGGGCACGAGCAGGTCGTCGTACTCGGCCCGGTCCACGACGCGGAGGAGCTGGTCCACGACGGCCCGCGCGGCCGGGGAGGTGGGCTTGAACGCGGACCGGCGCAGCTCGGGGACCCGCTCCGCCACGCGGCAGATCTCCATGAGCGCCATCGCCGCGTTGTACTGCACGTCGCCGGCGGCCTTGTCGAGGAGCACGGAGAGGCACAGCAGCGCGCGTGACTCGGTGATGCTCTTGCACACCGCCGCGTTGCCCGTGGCCAGCGTGCACAGCGCGCGTGCCGCGTGGGATTTGAGGTACGCCTTGATCTCCGGGTCCTCAAACTCCCGCGCCCGCGTCGTGCTCGTCACCGACAGCAGCGCGTTGTGCTGCCGCGTGCCGGGCACGCACAGGCTGCTGCTGCTTGCGTTGCTGTTGGTGGTGGTTGTGCCTCCATGTCCATGTCCATGACTATGATGATGGAAGGTTGTGGTATTGGGCTTATTGGCAGCCAATTGCTGGTCCCCGACGCCGGAAGTGGTGGCACCACCCTCTAACAATGACGTGTCAGCAGAGTGCTTGTTGCTGTTCTTCTTGTCCATGAGCACGGAGTGGATGGACATCTTATTGGACCCCGCCGCACCAGCACCAACGGCGTACTTGGAGTGCTCCTGGACGGTCTCGAACGCGAGGTGGGAGATGAGGAGGCGGATCACGTTGTGCTGCAGGAAGGCGTCCTGGCACTTTGGGTGGTTCGCCGCCAGCTCCGAGACGGCCCACGCCACCATCCCCTGCACCTTCATGGGCGCGTCCTTGAGGATCTTGGCGAAGGAGGTGCACACCCCGGCGAGGATCATGAGGTCCACGCACTCCGGGTCACGCGCCAGCAGACCGATCGCCAGCGCGGCGCTCTCCTGCGCGTCGGCGCGGCCTTCCTTGATCAACCTCAACAACGGCGGCACGCCGTCCTCCTCGATGATGAGCTTGCCGTACCGGTCGTTGTCGCGGGCGAGGGAGACCATGCTTGCGGCGGCGTCGGCGCGAGCGTCCAGCCCGCCGGTCTGGAGCACGGCGATCTGCTCCCAGATGAGGAAGAGGATGGGCTCGTTCTGCGCGATGGGGGGCAGGCCGATGTGGTCGTCGCCGTCGTCGTCGGGAGGGGCGTAGTTGGAGACGCGGAGCACCCACGAGAGGTCGCCGATGGAGCTGTCGAGGAGGGAGAGCGCGCGCTTGAAGGAACCCGCGGGGATGATGGTGAACACGCGGCTCCATAGCCCGCCGCCGCCGCGGCAACGTGCCAGGAGCGACCCGGCCTTGTCCAGCGCCGTCTCCGTCTCCGCGAGGATGCGCCGGGCGGGGCGCTCGTAAAGGTCGGCGCGGGCGGCCTGACGGAGCATGGTGGCCACGCGCTCGATGCGGGACTTGAGCTCCTGGCATTCTTGACGACACGTCTGGGCCTCGTCCGCCCATTTCAGAACCTGCTCCGCGATCTGGATCGGACGCGCAAGGCTCGCCTTCAGGTCGTCCATCGCTCGCCGGTCAAAGCAATAACATATGGCGTCGTCGTCCAGGACGGCCGGACGGCCGTCGTCCGCCGGGCAGGACACCAACCGAGGAATGTGCGTTCACGGTGAAGAAGGAGCTAATTTTGGAGTAATGGGACAGGAGGGGTGGAGGAGAACTGTCCTGCTCCTGCATCTGCATGGAAGGATGATCATGGCATTGCCTGTATGCCATCATTGGTGGGACGCCGGGGCGAGGAAGAGAGGACAGGGCGCCAAGGTTCAGTTTTCTTTTCCGTTTTTATATTCCTTTTTCTCCCTGCGCTTCCATTGTCCCATTAGTGTACGTTGGATTGAGGAACGGCAGATGGAGGACCATGTGTTTGGAGGACGGATCACACAAATTAAGATGGGAAAATGGTATATGAGATTGTGTTGACTTGCAATAAACCTATCTCTTCATCCGTATCAGGAGAACAAAATGTATGGTGATCTAGAATGAACGCTGCAACTCACTGAACAGTGTACAGTCCAATTTCGGTCGCTGAAACAATTTTGGCGACACGTAAGTGCCGACCGTTGACAAAATCATATGGAGATGAAAAAAAAAAAGGCTTGCTAGCAGAAAGTCAGTTCCGCCCACGAGAAAGCGCCCATGGGTGTCGTCAGTTTTGTCCTTCGGTATACTGCCCGACGCGGTACTGAATGAAACTTCGACCTAAACAGAACACAGTGGCTTGGAAGGCAGAACACGGGCACGCTCAAACGACGGCTGGCGTTCCGTCCTGTTGCCGAGATAAGAGAGAGAGAGACCGAGGAGCCTCCTCTGGGCGGTAAAAGGAACAGTACTCCATGCCCTGATTACTAGCTCCCGTTCTGGATTGTTGATCAGAAGATGATGCTCGTAGAGAGAGCCAGGCTGTGAAAAATATCTGCAACCTGCACCGTGAATCCGTGATCTTCATAAGCCAGCCGCCGCTTACGTCGCATGTCGTCAGGTGAGGCTGCGTGCAGAGCCGCCCGCCGGTGCCGGTTGCCAATTGTGCCGGTGCCGAGTATCCTATGTTTGACCTTTGGACAAGAGGAAAGGCCGGCAGCCAGGCTGCCATGGCCTCCTGGTAAATTCGTCATTCCGTGACGTGGCACGGAATATTCTTGTTATCTTCTAGAAGCAAAACACAATCAGAGGCCCAATTCTCCATCGCCTCGTCTGGAAGAACTTCGGCAGCACGACCTACGTACGCTCCTTGGCTTCTTCTTGCCATCCAAGAAAGACGTCGCCATCTAATCACCGGGCGTACTCTCTGTTAAAAAAACAAAATAAAAAAACACTAAGCGTACTCTATGTTCAAAAACAAAATAAAAATACTGGGTGCATTTGGAATGGAGACCGAGAGCAGAAGAGCTCATCGGATTGAACTTGAACTGCAGAGGAGGCAAGGGGGAAGTTTGTTTCTTTCAAATCTCGAATCAAATATGCCAGTGGCAGTAAGTACAATGTGTGCTTTGATAGTTACAGCGCACAGCACAGGTCAATTTGCTCGTGATCTCTCACATGAAGATTACACAAGTAGTACTAATTACACGAGGCGAATTGAAACAGCTTGATTGAATCCACCACATCACATGGGATGGTCACCACCAACACTAAAAATGCAGAGGTGAGCCGCCATGGCCGCAAGGATTAGTCAAGATATATGTACAGTCGCAACAAGCGAGGGCGATGAATGGATCTACCAGCACTGGTCCGTCTCCCAGGTGCGTCGCGTCCGCCCGGCCATCATGGGCATGGGGACGGCGGCGCGGTCGTAGCGCGCGCGGGTGTCCGGGTCGGAGAGCGTGGCGTAGGCGTGGTGGAGCCTGACGAAGTCTGCGGCGGCGGGCGCGCCCGCCACGTCGGGGTGCCGCTCCCGCGCCAGCCGGCGGTACGCCGCCTTGATCTCCCGCACCGTCGCGCCCGCGCGGAGGCCCAGCTCCTCGTACAGCGTGCTCGCGCCCCTCCCTGCCGGCGCGGCGGCGCAGCGGATCCTGGTGGGCCTGGAGGAGGAGGAGGAGGAAGGCGGGGTGGTGAACCCGACGGCACCGTTGGGCGCCGAGACACGCAGGGGCGCAGAGATCATCAGCCGAGCAAGACAAAATCCGCAGATCTGTGGTGAGGCAGGAGGGGGATGGAAGAGGAGGAAACAAAACAAGAGACAGGTTGTTGGGGCGTCGGAGCTCGCGGTATTATTATACCCGGAGACAGAGAGAAGGGAAGGCGCTGCTGGATTTTTTCGGTATCGAGCGGTTTGCGAGATAAGATAAGAACCGGAGGTGGGTATGCGTCAGCGTCTCGGCCGCGCCACCCGGATCGTGCTGTCCCGCGCCCCCGGGATTGTGGTGTCAGTTGGCTGGCCGGCGGGGCCCCCACTCTGAAATCACTGTCACCGGGAGCCCGATTCGGTTTCCGGCCGTTGTTCGCGCCGCACGCAGATTGGCGCGCGGATGACAGCGGTGCGATGGTTTCCCATTTCGACATGCTCAAGCGCTGCATTTGGCGCCAAAAAAGAGAGAGAGAGAAAGAGAAAATTCTCCGACCATCGTTGTACGTCCATTTGACTACGGACGCAAGTTGCAATAAACATTGACAGTGGGCGGTCATCACGATGCCGGACATTCTGCATCTCCCTCCGCGTCTGCCTGGTTCGGCAGCGCAAAAGTGGTGGTACTACTACTGCTTCATCCGCCACCGCCCACCGGCAGCGACGGCGGCGGCAATTGTGTTCACACACGGACCAACGCAAAAAAGGTCCATGCACACCGACACGGGGTCCGGAGACCAGCCTGTGCACCTCATGTAATGTAGACTCACTGTGTAAGGCCCAGCAGCCCCAAAAGTTTTCAAATTCTTGTTGGGCCTGGCCCGTCCCAGCATGAGCCGAAACATTTTCTTTTTATCTTTTTTTGTTTTTTTTTTGGCTCATGGATCATCTCTGTCCAGATTAACGACGCTGGGGATATCGCTTACCATTATACCGCAGAATCATCTCAACGAACAAAAGTGGCCATTCATCAAACACGAAAGGACAAGACCATTCATCGAACACGAGAGATAAGACGACTATATCAGCTGTGAATGAACAGGGAGATGAAAGAATTGACTATTGACTATCAATATGATTGTTATTTTTACATCTGATCTGAGAATGATGAATCATACACGAGTCATTAGCGTCTAACGGAATGCATAAGTAAACAAACTGTTGGCACTGCTTTCCTTCATCACTGGAACTGATAAATAGTATACCCTAGCTGCAGCTTTCTATTTCTTTCCATTATTAAAGTCAGGCTTGATGTCTTGCTTGTTCACAGAGGTGGCAACTTCAGCACTGCACATCGGGCACACCTGCAGCCACAAATCAATAATACGTGTCATCTTCACGTTATTTAGGTGTCAGTTTGGCAATATTTAAGTTATGTGTTCACAGTAAAGCTGTTCTAGGTTATTTCAGCATGCCAATTCTCACATGGTGTGTCTCGGACAGGATTATACTAGCATGATGCAATCACATGGTTCTGTTCAAACATATCAGGCCTGTGCCTGTCTGAGATTAGTGGCATTAACTTCCGCAAAGTTTAAAATATACTAGAACAGTTTTAATTAAATTAAATAGTACTACAACGAAGAAAGATGAATCATATTTGGTGGCGGAGTTTACAAGGTAAGTAGTAACGGCTATATACCTTGTTTAGCTGCAGCCAATGGTTTATGCACTCCGAATGGTATGAATGCTTGCAGGGAAGTGCAACCAATGATTCACCTTCGTCAAACTCCACACGGCAAATAACACATCTACAAATCAATTTGATAAATCAGGATATCATTCTGCATACAGATAACATTTAATTTGTTCGGGGTGGGATAAGGCATAAGAAGCCGGTGTCCTCACTGTTCCATGTTGCCATCTTGCTTGTCTTGTGCCTGGTAAGTTACTGTAGGTAACGAGGCAATAGTCTCTGCAGATAGGCCTTTGCTTTCTGTACCAACAACTTCACCTAGCGCAACTAGCTCCTGAGATCATCACAACCACCAGAGATATTCAATACTGTGTTCTGTTCAAGTATACAAAACGAGGAAAAAGAATGATGCACGGACATCACATTAATATTAGAAAGAATAATAACTTACTTCATAAGAGTATTCGTCTGGGTCAACATCTTCCCAAGCATCCTAAATTCAAAATACGATGAACAATTAAATGACAATTTTCATTCCCCGGAGGGTTTCCAATGAAAACCAAGGAACATCTCCAGACATAAGAATTGGCTCTGTTTAGTAATAAGCTTAATAATTCTTTATGCAACCATCTAGTAATTGATAGAATGGAGTTCAGCCATCCATAATTGCCTTTTTTAGATAATGAAATTCATAATTGCCTGATAATGCTTAACAACTATCGTGTTGTGCAATCAATTATAGGGAATTCACCTGCGGATCCCCATCTCCTTCCTCATCATCCTCGTCGTCGTCGTCCTGCCCCATTGTTGTTCGCCCTGGTAGTGGTAAGCAAAAGGAAGTCCGCAAATAAGGAAACATTTCAAAAGGGGGAAAAGAAACCCACAAGGGATGTAATTTTGAAAAAAACTGTTGCGTGCACTCACAATCACCGAATCCAGCGAGCGCCATGAGCCGCCCGGCGACGTCGCGCTCCTCGGCGTCCTGCAGCGCGCGCGCGAACGCCTCGTCATCGGCGTACCGCGCGGGGTCCAGGTCCAGGTCGACCTCGTCCCCCTCGGCGTCGCCCACCTCCTCGTCCTCGCCCTCCCCTTCCTCCTCCTCGTAGTCGCTCACATCCTCCTCCTCGTAGTCGTCGTCTTCGTAGTCGTAGCCCTCGGCGTCCAGCATCGCGTACTCGCCGCCGCCCTGCCCGGTCAGCATCATGTACGCCCGCTCCTGCGCCGCAACACGCACGAGCACGAAGAATCAATCAGCTGCAATTCCCACCCAGAGGCGCGACACGCATCGCGAGAGCTTGACTTTTACCTGCTCCTGAAGCACGCGGGCGAGCGCGAGGTCGGCCTCCTCCTGGCTGAGGCTGGTGAACGGCCGCCTTCCCTCCGCCGCGGCGGCATGGGCGGCATCGTCGTCTCCAGTGGCGGCGGGCGGAGGGTTGTTGGGGCTCGGATTCTGGTCGGGGATCGAGTTATCGGCGGCGCCGCCGCCGGTCCCCTTGCAGGAGCCGTCCATTCAGAGGGAAAGGGAAGAGAGGAGGGCGGTGGCGTGGGTTAACGTTGGGAAAGCGAGCGAGCGCGTCGAGCACACAAGCAACGGAGAAAGGAGGGAGGCGGCGGGCGCCTTGTGAATTCTGAATTCTGATGGTGGGATGGAATGGCGTGGCGTTTTTATTTTTTTTGCTTCAGCGGTGGGCTTGCGATTTAAATAAGGGATTCTGTTGCCGGTGGGCTAAGCTAACAGCACAACAGTTCGCAGTTCTGAATCGGGTAGCTGCAGGAGGAATCGTGGTGCTTCGTTTACACTGGGCCGGTAGGCCCGTTGTGGCAGTTACCAATGGTTTGACCTGCTCCGAGAATTTTCGGTGCGCAATTTTGCAGAAAATCACATGGTTTCGCTCTTTTGGAATTGGAAGTTCTGCTGACCAGACCAGCTTAGCACGGTCACGAGCAGGTGGTGGGGTTTTGCATGACAAGATAAACTGGCTTGGGCGGTGCAACAAGCAGGAGAGGAGAAATTGGGGGAATAGAATAGCCCACGGCACGGGAGAAGAGTTTGGAACTTGCGGCCGACCTGTGCCTTGCCGGCGAGGCCAAGTTAACAGCAGCCGCGGGCTCACGGCAAGTACGTCCGCGCTTGGGAGTCGAGGTTACGCAGATGCGGGTGCCAGCTCGTCCCTTGCGCCATGGATATTCATATTCTTGAGGTGTTCCCACGGGTTGGGTTGCTCACCTCTCCAAATGATGCTGTTTTCAGAGACCAGGGCTGTTTCCCATCACCTGTTTTGCATGACACGTTCGATTCATGTGGCACTAAGGTGTCACTACGAGAGCACCGGGTGACATCTAATTAGGTTGGTAGGCGCAGTTTAGGATTGGTCCGAGAAACCTTGAACAACGTCAACGGAAAATGGCATTTGAAATCAGGAACCACGATAACTCATCCTGTAGAAGCTGTTATGCTAGAGAAAATTTGAACTGGACAGCCTACATTTCATGGTATTTGGTACAGTTTTCACATAAACAGTTTACAACTGGTGAGGAAAAAAAAATAGAGCAAACAAGGCTCTGCTAATCCGCTAGAAAATGCAGAAGGCTGTGCACTAGATGCACAGCGACCTTTTGCATCGTATAATGAGCGAGGCGAAACTAATTTGCTTCCTGCAGCAATTTCTACACCACCCCGGATGGAAGTCGCAGCACCAGTTGCCCACCGAAAACACTGAAATTAGACAGAAATCACTCGTTAGATAATGCTCAAGGCTTTTATATTATTGAAGTGATAAGAAATTCTAGACCGCATGTACCTCTTCACGTAGTAGTAGCAGAAATCTGCGAGGATGAATGTCTGGACGATTTCGGAGAGCAGCACCATCGAAGGCCACAGACCATAGCCCAGGGCAGTCAATAAACGGCCGCGAGTATCCAACACCTACACAAAACGGAGCAACCAAGATTTACTTCTTCTGGACTTACTAACAAAAGATTGAGTTCTACAAGTCACAAATGTTCTTCTATCTAAGAAGTAAGGATGGACATGGATCAGGATCTCATCTACTTCAACTTTGCAACTAGGAAGTTCCAAAACCTCAGAGTAAGGATGATTTGTCCTCTGTAAATTAACATGCATGTTTCTAGACACCTAAAATTGGAGACCTAAGTTGGTTCTTCAAACATAACTTAAGGATCCAAGGAACTGTAAAGAAATGGTGATGTATTTCAGCTTAATGTGCAAACACTGAGAAGATACTATACAAGTTGGAATGAGGTGAAAGGTCAAAATAGAGTGTTTCCCAGCTTATTTTGCATCAAGCATGAACAAACACAATGATGAGACAGAGAACACATCTAAACTAAAGCATTATTGCATTAATTCATGTATCGTAGTTAATTATTAAAGTGTATTGGCTATTCTGTTTCATAGGCTCTGCATTTTCCAATATAAACTATCTTGGACCTTGTTTGATTGTTTTGTACTGTATTTGGTCTAAAAGCATATGTCCCCAGTTAACATTGTTGTCTCCAGATCAGATGCGCAGTTGAATCTTAAAATAACATAAAGGTTGAGAAAGAAAGAAAAAAAAAGTACCTGAAGAACCCAGTGTGCACAACTAAGAAACCTTGCAACACCCAGTGCAAACACATAATGAGCTGTGAACGGCTCCACAATCTGCAATGACAAACATATAATGACAAGGTCAGGTATATAGCAATTGGATAGCATTCAATCAAAGGACCATGATGTTTGAAGACCCACCTTGGTATTTTGCATCAAACGCAACTGGGGAAGCACTGAAACAGCTTCCATATAAACACAAAAGGCCCAGCAGATCCTGTTCACAATGTTATGCGATGTTGTAGGATGAACAAGTAGCGCCAGAACAGCACAAGGAACAACCTAGAAAGTAAATCCAGAAAGAACATGAGTCAATAATAAGATATACAAACAAGATGAAAAAAAATTTGACACAATAAGGTGGGTGAGCAATATGAACAATCAACAAGCACAAAATATTCAAGTAACAATTCTTTATATATGTGACAAGTAATGAAACTAGTGTAATGAATAGCTGTCATGTGGACTAAAATATTCAACAGAAAGCAGCAAGGTACTTAGGTCTCAAGTTTTTTACCTAGGTCCAAAGTTTGGGCAAAGGAGTGCAAATTCATAAAAGTTACATCCAGTATTCATGTTTATAAGAAGAATTTTTTTTTAACCAATTAACATTCAACAGCCTAAGTGTTCACCGTTGTGGAGTTAAGGATGCAAATATATCTTACCACATAGTACAATGCAAAGTTGTCCTTGTCCAGCATATATGTTGACCTCAATTTGAACCGGATCATGTAAAGAACAAACAGAGTAGCTGCTAGTGTAGCTGTGTCCAGAATTGTATGGATGTCATACTCCATAACAAAACTACAGTATAACCTAACAGCCAGAAATAATGCTGTCAAATCCTGTGTCTTGAGTGACAATCCTGCAATTATACAACAAAAAGGAGAAAAAACTTAGCAAATTATAGCAAGGGTAAAGAAATATGCAGTGAAGATTGTGGAGATAGAAAATAAAAAAAATGGAGGCAGATCTTATCTTAGAATCATAATCTAGATGTATAAAAATGTGCACATATAATGTCTCTAAATACAGTAGATAAGTCATTTGGTGGCGCTGTCACAAATCATACCAGGCACTGCTGATAATTTCAACTTGCATACTGTTATGAGGTGGTGTCCTATAATATACGTTATTGAATCATATTTTTTTTGCAGTTATTGTTTATATAAATCCTCATTAATATTATTTTTTATTGATTGTGCTATTAAATGTCCATATTCCAGCTTGAGCCCCCACAATAAATTATTGATTTTGCAAGAAGATATAGAAATCTCGTTGAAACGTGAATCATGAAAATGTTGAAAACAACATATCCATGGCTGCGATAGGGGTTCTAGCAGGCAACTTTAAACCGCCACATCTCTGCATCAGTATGACTTCTCCTTATATCTCTATGAAAAGAAAAGCAAACACCTACCCAATTTTGCACAAACCAGTGTGCAATACCTTAAGCCACATGCATCCAATGTGTAGATTGCCTGCAATCTGCAACTGAAACTCTAAATAGAACCAAAAAAGTGACTTTAGGCAAAACAGGGCGCGAATTGAAAGGTGCAATCTTTCACCCTTCCTTCGGGCTCACACCCAGTGGCATAATCAGCACAGATCAGTTTGGACATCCCCCCTTCCGGTGCAGTATCCAACACAGCACCGGTTGCATGCACTCTCTATCCTAAATGCTAGCATCTCCTCTACCGAATCAGGACAACAATCGAAGCAAATCCCCCCGTTCCCCAGAAACTAGATTTAAGCTTCTACAAACGGAACGCACGAACATATGCATCCAGAAAGGCAAGGGCGCCATAAATGCGAAGATGTACTAGAAACAAAAAAATAACGCCCGACATCACGAGATTCGGATCAAAACCCAGCGAGCCGGACGGATCGAGCGGGTTGCAGTGTCGGGACGCGACAATTGTAAGAAGGGAAACAATTGGGGTGGGGGGGGGGGGGGGGGTGTCCGTACCGGCACAGGTCTTCTCCTTGGTTAACTTGTATATGAGCACGGCGATGCCGATGGCGTGCGCGGCCTCGGCCGCGACGAAGAGGTTGTCGTGGTCGTGGACGATGAAGCGGATGAAAACCAGCGCGGCCATGCCGGCGACGACGGCGAGGAAAGCCTTGACCTTGGGCGGCTGCCTGCGCAGCCACGACAGCGCCACGGCCATCGGCCTCCGCGACCCCCTCATCTCGTCGCCTGTGGGTTATTAATCACGCCGCCGCCGATCGGAGAGAAGTAGGCGAAGCTCCGGCTCTGGTTCCGCGCGCGTCTCTGTGGGGGTTCCGCGGCTTGTGTTGTGTGTACTCGACTCTGGTGGCCTGGGCGGAGACGAGGGGTGGAGTTATGTGGGCGGGTCGGACGGGTCAGGCTCGGTCTCGGGTTCTTTTTTTTTTTCTCTTCTAATAATAATGTTCGGTCTCGGCTCTCGGGTTAAGTCGGGTTGGTGCAGCGGTTTCGTTTCGTGGCATTGATGGACTCTGTGACTCTGCCTATGGGCCCCCGGGGGAAGCAAATCTTTTACTACTAATTCTTTTTGCGAAGAGAATCTTTTTTTTACTTCCTTGAAAATATTTTATCAGGTCAACTGGGTTTGTGTAAGACTAGACTACCCTAGATCAGCAGCCAGCTTCCTTAGAAAAATGGCACTGGGTGAAGCGCGTGTCAGGCGATATGATCTACTCGTAGTGTTAAAAATAGGCAGGAAATTATTATTAGTCTCTAAATAATCGCAGATAATCCGCTCGAAATAATTATAGCAGGGAATCATGCGAAAACACAAAGAACAAAAGTGCGTCAAGGGAAACGAACGTTGCCACGCTGATAAGCATTAGCTCAACTGCTCAATTACTAGCTCTCGGCACGGCAGAGCGTTGTTGCGAGTTTGGTTGCTGTCGACGACGAGAGGAGACATGCGGCGACCAGCGGTGCGCACAGTTCGATGGGAGTAGGGCGGGCATTGCCCCGGTGTTTGACTCGGCACGATGTGTTAATGCGCCTCGTGGAACGAACAGAATAGACAATAGTAGAGTGGAGTTTCAACTATGGCGATGGCGACTTGCACGGTCACGGACGTTTATATACTAGCCAAAAAAAACACAAAAAGGATCTCATCTCGCGATTCCAACAAATCCATCCCATCGCAGAACGAAGAAAACGAAGACGAAAGTGACGCTTGTTCAGCACGGCGGACGGGAGGACGACGCCGCTGTGCCGTGCCGTCCGCTCAGGGCGCATGGATCGGCACGGCACGGAGAAAACAGCGCAAACGCGTGGATTTCCCGGTTGATTATCGCGCGCCGCGTCTCGAGTCGTGCCGTGCGCTGCGGTACTTCCGGTACCGTTCCAGCTTGGTTTGCCCGGCCTTCAAATCAAATCACCTATAAATCGGTGAGCCACCTGCACGAGTCGCTCAACTGAAACGAAGTGTGCTGTTCTACTTGCCCTTTCATACTTTGTAACATCCAGTTGACACATTGCTGCCATCGCCCATCCCGGAAGCCGGTACTTGTAACGTCCAGTTAACACATTGGTCCCATCGCCCATCCTGTTCATGCTAAAATAGGCCAGTAAGTAACCCAGCTAAACCGTCAGCGATTACCACTGTAGAGCATGCATCTTAATCCTCATCCAACTTGGTCTTCTTGGCTGAAGGCTGAATGCTCCCTACATGTACAATCAAAAAGTAAACAAGCTAATTAGCAACCAATGGGGTAATTATCATGTCCTGCAAATTATATAGAAGGTCAACGGATGAGACAGAAGGAGAAAAGGTACATAGCATTCACAAATTCCCAAACTTGTGTTTTTTGCGTCATTCAGAAAATGGCATTTGACCGCAAGAGTAGAGAAAGTTGTGAATCTATGATTTAAGTCCAAAACTATGGGAATATATAGGCGCCTGGATAGAAATAACAAAATAAAAGTCCATTTTGTTTCGATTATTATGGCTGGCGGTGGAGGTTTTGGGCCTTGGCTTCTCAGATGATTCGGATTGGGCCTAGTATCTGGGATGGGCCAAAGTCTCTCACTTGTTCGATTGGACCTTGTTTGTGTGAGCAGCGACGTCAACCTCCGAACGGTTATGCACCCCCTGGTCAACGCCGCTCCGTTGCCACGGGACCCACACCCACCCCGTCCCGTCGCCGCCGCTCCGTTGCTCTCCGGCCGTCGCCATCGGCGGGGCACTGTCGGGGGCAAGGACTGGAGGGGGGGGGGGGGGGGGGTTGGTAGAGTCCCTACGGCCGTGCCTTTCTTGCTCAGCAGTGTTGCCCCCATCCATCCCCTCGTGAACATTGCCGCGCAGGGTGGGAAGAGTGCGGGGTCGCCGTCACTCCGTCTGTGCCGCGTCGATGAATCCTCCTGCCCTTTGCTCATCAGTGTGAGTCCCGCCAAAGATTCTGCTTCGTTTCTAGCTCTATTTACTGCCACATGTTGCGATTCTAGCCTAGCTTTTCGGTTCAGTGAAATCTTGGTGGGAGCGAGACTTGATTCTTCTCTACCCCACACGCTTGATCATTTCGACTTTTTATTCGCAATTTTCTGGCAGTTTTAGTTATCTGTTACCACACTGTACAATTAGATGAGATTGTAAAAATCCAAACTCGAGTCAGAGGTGAGGAGCCCTCTTTTTCCTTACGCTGTTCTAAAACAAAGTCGTGATCTGTCAGTACCACATTGCATAACAAATTTGTTTGGAACAACCTTCTCAAAGTCATAGCATTTGGTCATATGGAATGATCAAGTAGGTACTAAGGTACTATGATATTATGGTCCCGTTGGTGCTACTGGTTATTTCAACACAGGTGCTTCTGTGCTTATACAGTTATTAAGCATGCCCCCATTGTTCAGACTTGAGACAGAATCAAGGTATGTAGTACGTTTCTGTGGTTGTATCCCTGAAAACGCAAATCAATGCATGATAGGAACATTCCAACTCAAACTTGAGTTAGATGCTTTTTAAGGGAAAAATATAGGTTCTTATTTGACGGTATCAATTCGTCATGCAGATGTCACCACAGCCTTACAGGTATTCTTTGAATGGAATGACTGACTTGTTAAAGAGTAACTGAATCCTGGAAAGTGTGTCTGAGAAGCTACATTTGCTAAATACTTTTAAAATCCATTTATATCTCAAAAGACAGTACAGTATTTCTAGAAGCCTAGCCAATTTTTTGCAACCTTTTTCAGAAAGTCCTCATACTAGAGCTAGTGGGATGTAGTAATGTGGGCATTGCAGTTCAAAATCAAAGAGCCTAGGCCATCAATATTCAAGGCCTATGTATATTGCTTCCTCCTAGTCAAGTGTTGTTTGTTGTCAATCCACGCCAGTTACACCGTTTCTTAGCTGGAAGGTTGGTAATCCAGGTTGTTATTCATTGAATTTAGATTGATGGAACGTGTTGAGGAAACACAAGGCCATTTCCTTTTCATGGCATTTCCGAAAGGTAGTCTTCTCTGTACATGAAGAGTAACCATATCATCAAAGATTCAGTCAAAGTTCTCTGCTCATAGACTTTTGATTTCATGGTTATCTCCATCACTTACTGCGTAAGCATGAAAACGCGAACCAGTAGTTCCTTTGTGTCTTTGTTGTATGAAGATCAGCTCAACCATTGGTGTATCACAATGCCAGCCTGGAAATGACAGGCCACCTGAAACATTGGTTTATTTGGTAGGGAATATGAATTGAAACTTATAGTTTATTGAGAGGCAATTATGGATAGTCTCACAAAAAAGACAATATGGATAATATTTTGTTGTGCTTTCAAAGTTTATGTGGAGTGTTAGAGATCCATACAGAGAGTACTATCATGAAAGAATACTATGCCTGTAAATTTTATTTTGATGCTCATGTGATGTTATGATAAAAAAGCAATGGTCTGATTCCTTTTCCGCTTGTGTCTGTGAACCAAGTTTTATGGAAAGTCATGTTCTTTTTTTTTAAAAAAAAAGGAAAAGCAAAAACAAATCAATTAGTTTTGTCATAATAGTGATATAAGTGTCTAGCACCAAAGTGTGTGATCTGTGTTAGATTTCTCCTAGAAACAATTTGCAAGTTATTGTATGAATATTGGAAGTCAGGATGAATAGGCATACAATACATCCTATAAAATATTCCCAACATGCCATCAGTTCTTTTCCAAAAATAAAATTTGATCTACTGTTTTCATCCCAGAAACGTGCACCAGTAACTGGAAAGGGGGGCAAGCAGTACAGCAGGAGTAACAATTCAACAGATACAGTTTTTGTATGGCTATTTTCTTTGCTTTGATTTTTTTTAAATTTTTTTTGACCAAGTGTGTATCTTTCTAGATCACTTTATAAAATTGTTCTTCAACTTACAGGGACGTAACATGGAAGTATACCTGAGATAGCACTCGTCTACCGCAAATGAGATCTCATTCCCCTGGAAATAATAAGAAGCAAAGTTTTTATTTGTGATATAATTATCTAGAAATAATAAGATTTTGATTTTTATAGAACTCTGCCTTTTGCATATGATTAAATTTGCTTATAAATACAGATTCAGTGAAGACCAGTCCGATTGCATGTTCTGGTCTCAGGGATAGATTATACTTGTATCATAGAAGATTATTGCCATTTCATCAGAAGTTTCTAGAATTTTGCTTGCAGCTTACACACTATAAATTAGCTTCTGTAGGCTGTGGCTGCCCAAATGCATTTCAATTACTGGTCAGACCAGTGTGAACAGTATTCCTGAAGAAGTTACTGATCAATTGAATGACTGATCGATGGTGGTGTACCTTCTTATATCAATATTCACTCAATAGACATTGTTTTCTGGTTATAGGGTTCAATCAATTTATCCTCATGTTGGCAGGCAAATTATCTTGAGTACATACATATTCTAAAGCAGTCAAGCCGATCCTTGCTGAGTAGAAGTAAGCCCTTTTTTATGATTCTGGCTGAAGAGTGTGGTGGATTGGAAGTAGTTATTTCTTTGCATCCTTCTGCAGAATATCCAGTTTACCCAATAATGAGTCAATCACGTGATTTGGCATCTTTGCATTCAGGAGAAAAACAAGGTGACGTACTGCCCTTTCAAAATCTCGTCACTTATTTACTGTTTTCTTAATCTGGTGTACTGCCGATATCTACATAAAACCGTGACAAACCTAAGCTTTTCTAGGCAGTCACAAAGTCCCTGAGAGTTTTGGTTTTGAGGAAGATGATGTGTTCCATGGTTAATATATATAACCTTGTCTGCCCTCTTTTTAGCTGTCAGAAATAAACATATATTATAATATGATCAAACTGTTTGAATATTTGCCTGTCGATTTCTGACCTTACTGTTACAATACCAACACTCAACGAGCTTGGTAAAGCCTACTGAATTTTTGCCTAGTAAAGCCTTAGTGTTGTAATACCAACCACTCTCAACGAACTTTGCTTGTTGTGTCTCGATGTTCCAGCCTTGTTTACACGTTTCGATGCCCCATAATTGTAATGGTGTGTTCAATGTCATTATATGAGACAGATAGCTTGCAGGGGACACATGCAGGTCAGATATCTCATCTTGGCTTGATCCGTTGGACCATTATAGTGCACCACCAATGATGAAATAGTTGATGAAACCATTGCGTAAGATGGCAATGAAGGTGACACAGATAATAGTGACAGCAAAAGCTTGAGAAGATCATATCAACTGCAGTTTCTATATTCGCAGACAGTCAAACATTTTCTTGTTGGGCGTAATTTGCAATTAATTTCTTGTGTAAGAAGGATAACCAACATGGAATAATCTTATTGGGTTTGCAATAAGTAAGCATTGTTCATTTTCTTACAGAGTTAAATTTAATAATATCATCTCAACAATTTTAACCATATCAGGATACAAGAATCATCTGTCATATATTTTTCACCTTTTTACATTTTAATGAACCTGATCATGAACTTCTGTAGTATCCAATGAGCTGCATTACTTCATTACATGTCAGTAACAGCTTTTATCTTTAAGAAGAACTTGAAATTTGCAGTCTATTACAAGCCAAATAGAGAATTTAGCTTCCAGATCACACTGAATTAACCAAGTCGCTATCACTATCCTTATCAGCAAATAGAAAAGCATGACAAGGACAGTATAGTTTTTTTTAAAAACTTGAACTCAGCCATATATTTATATGGACAGGCACCCGTTGCAGTTGCAAAGGAGCTTTCATGACCCTTTTGTCTTGTGCGTTTCTGCCGAGTTTGGTAGCTCACATGATATGTACAATACAATAAAAGCTTATAAGTAGCCTTGTTAACATAGGCCTTGATCTGGTGTCAGGTGCAGCTGATAGTAAATTGATCAATGGGGAGGCAGCCTTGTTGTGACAAGCAGGTGGTGAAGCGGGGGCCCTGGACAACAGAGGAGGACAAGAAGCTCATCAGCTTCATCCTAGCACATGGCCATTGCTGCTGGCGGGCAGTGCCAAAGCTGGCAGGGCTAGTGCGCTGTGGCAAGAGCTGTCGGCTGCGGTGGACGAACTATCTCCGTCCTGACCTCAAACGTGGCCTCCTCACCACAGCAGAAGAACAGATTGTCATTGACCTCCATGCAAAAATGGGCAACAGGTACACTGGACTGCATGTTGTCTCAGTACATACCAAAGAGTGCATGCACGAGTAAACTGAGAAATGTCACTGCATATGTCTATTCCTCGCTACTTGCTACAATGAGTATTTGCATAGATTCCTGGGCTATCTGTGAGCCTGAACTCCCTCATTTAGTTTTAAGGTATAAAAAATATCAAAGAGCATTATTGAATCAATTACATTATAGGGAGTTAGCTACCAAGGCTTAGATACAACCTGTTCATATCCTAAGGCAATGACAGTACAAAAGTAGTGTTTGAAGGCACAGACTGATAATAAGTAACCAAAGTATCGATGTTTTGTTGGGACTGAATATGCAATTCATTTGTAGTCCTCCTGTGTATTTTATGTGCTTCATTGTGGATTCACATATTGTTTGATGCCTGTGTTTCTCATAATCATCAGAAGATTCAGGGACTCGAATAAGAATATTGTAAATATTACTCTGAGAATTTAATAAGATTGATTGATGCCTTCACTTGATGATTGTTTATTCCGGTTAACTAGCCAGAGTGCATTCACAAGAAAGTGAAAGTCTATGTAAAACATTCGGAACTACCAACTGTAAAACAATGGCACAATTTAGAACCAATAAATTCATCGGCAGCAATTAAGAGTTGCAAAGTCACATTCACATTGCCTTGTTCTACAAAAATCATAGAACGAAAGGGCTTTCCTTTAGAACAAACTTGAGTACAAAAAACAAGGTATAGCTTTGACAAAGACATGAGTCCGTTCATGCTAGGATCAGTTAATCAAGGTTATCTACTTAATTTACATCCGCTATTTTTCATCAGGGTTGCTTCTAGTTCTTTGGACTCAACTAGATAATCTGTTGGACAAATAATACCCGGATTATTGTGTGTTTACATTGTTATTGAGCTTATTGGAGCCTAGATATCCCAAAATAGCAAGGAATGCATATCTTTTTTTCTTAATCATGCACTTGGGGTCAGCAGTTGATAGGCTCCATATCTTCATGTGAGTTGAAGTGCACTTAAAGGGAAATAGTAGCATTAGGTCATTCCCAAGTTTTTTACATGTAGTACGAACTCTTTGGAACTGTGAAGCAAAAATGGAAGTATGTAAATTAATACTCATATATTGTTTCAAATTCAACAAGCTGCAGCATGAGAAAAGGGTTGGTTAGCTGGTCTTTTTTGCACGTGTGTTTTGTTGTTTAAGAACAAAATATTACTCTTTTGCCAATCCTGAATCCTGATGGCTTCCATCTTTTGCAGATGGTCCAAGATTGCTGCCAAGTTACCTGGGCGGACAGACAACGAGATCAAGAACCACTGGAATACGCACATCAAGAAGAAGCTCGTCAAGATGGGTATCGACCCAGCCACACACCAGCTTCTGGATAACACCAAAGCGGCTACCTCACAATCCAGTGCTACAATGGAATCGGCTAAATCCAATGACACTAGAGACGTGCAGAGCTTGAAGGAATGCAGCCGGGAGACCGTGCCAATTCCCACTGACTCATTGGAACAGTCCAGTTGGCCGGAACAGAGTAATAATGCCCACAGTCATGACATGAACCCCGTGATGAATTGGCAGTTGGAGATGGATCTTCCGATCGACAAGTCTTGGCTAGATTTTACGAGCAGCAACAGTGATGAGCTTGGCATTATCGCAGGCCCATTGCCATCGGATGGAGAAATGGACTGGTTGCTTGACTATCAAGATTTTGGCATATGCAGTTCAAATTCGGCCAGCAATTCAACGGTTCACAGCTCAAATGAATCGAACATCTAAAGATCAACGGTTCTCAGTATAGACGATAGACATGAATAAGACTGAAAAGTAGGTAGGCGTGAGACATATTTAGGCTGCAGAATTGTGATACCTTATTATAGCCTTAAAAATATAAGGGGTTTGTGTCAATAGAACGAAACTGTGTAATGCATTATATGCAGCAAGTTATAGCACAGTCCATTGTTATAAACGTGTAATGCACTATATGCAGGAAATTATGCACATGTGAGAAGCTGGAAATGCTCGTTGGGTTGCTGTATACTGAATAGCATAGTGTATTGTTAGATGGGTGGTGCTTTGAGTAAGACGATAGCGATATGTCTCCCTGTCACCATCCACGGCGATTTCAGAGCTTGCAGCAGGCTTCGAACGCATGGTTGTGAATTTCTTTATGGATAAGCAGCAGAGCTCCAGAAATATCAAGGAATGCGATTACGATGCAGTACATGAATGAGAAGAGTTTGGCACGAATTTGGCAACAACAGTTGCATGATGGATCAGTTCGTTTACCCATGAAAGTGAACGTTCTGGGGCTAAACTAGACTGTCGATCCATTTCCCCTGACAAAGATGCCAAGAGACTGGTAATCGTCAAGACAAGCTGTCATCGTAATGCTTCTGTAGCAACGGGGCACAAGACAGACCGTGGCGTCCTGGAACTCGCAGGTAGGTGAAGACATGGTGCTTCTCAAACAGATAGAGCTCGCTGACGTCATTAGCAGTTCTGCAGGCAGCTAGATCGTCGTCAGTGTCGCTCTTGGCCTGCAATGCATTGTGCAACAAGTTCCGTTTGTCAGGTTGCCTTTATCACTCACTATATTGTTTATTCGTTCACTGCTGGCGACAGAAACAACTTTCGACTCCTGAAGAATTCAGACACTCTTGTTGCTGAAATTGTGGAAGTCGATTATTGCAAATAAAACAAGTTGCTTCTTTTTGCCTGCAGGAACTGCAACCGTCACTCCATCAGATTAAGTTAATTTCTTTTATCTTATTACTGGCCCAGAGATGATCTCATATGTCTTTTTTTTTTTTTGAAAATCGACAAAAAACCCTTTTGTACCTCAGCAGCAGTCACCTGTTTTAAGGAGAAGAAGAAAAATGTGAGGATGTTTCAGCTTCGTGTTCTGAACTTGTATCTGATCGCCCTTCCCTGCAAGTGTCTCGATAGTCTGAAACTGTAGTCCGCAGGCCGTGAGGTCGGTGTCTTGACAGTAGACACCTAATTGCTAGTTCATCAGAGTTGAGACGGCGCCATGGATTGCTTGGTGGTGCCGGCAAGGGCGCTGGGCGAGGAAGACAGGTCTCAACTCAACTGCGGGCACCGATGGAGAGGCTGACCTCGTGAATGGTTATTTCTCGAGAAACCAGAGGCCGAGAAACCATCAATGGATATTTGTCGAGAAACCATTTCGTTCGTTGTGAATGGTTGAGCTCTGGGTGCGACGCCGCACAAGGAACAGAACGAATCAGCCGGCGGTGAGTCATCTGTTCTGTTCCTCATTGACGCGCACCTAACTCAGAGCCGGCTCTTGGCCAACTTTGACGCACTATCTCAGTGCCCCCCCCCCCCCCCCCCCCCCCGGAGTCGCGCACAAGACCGTCGTTGTCATTCCCCCCATCCGATCCCTTGGCGTGTTCTCGCGAATCAAATCAAAAATATTTTGATATCTTATGGGCCGCGTGAGTGGATGCTCAAATGTGGCAAGCATGGACCAGCAACCTGGTTGCGCCTGAACTGAACAGTATATAAAACGGAAAACTACTAATACAACCAATATCCAACACGTCGCCATGGACTATGGATAGAATACAAACAGAACCGGAGAAGAAAACTTGCGAATAGGCTGGCATCTTGCGTTCGCCATGATGCGACACGGCCTTGGTGGTTCCCGACGAGATCGGCAACTGTACAGGACCACACCAGTGGCGATTATGTACGCATCGCCGTCGAGTCCTTTGTGGCATCATCGAAAACTCGACTGTTGGCCGTTGGAAGCAGAGCACCCCGTTTTTTTGGCAACGCCAAAACTGACAGTCTCCAACAAGACAACTTATTGCCGGGAAAGCGACAGGCGAAAGATATTCCGGGGACGGCTCGTCGTGGTCCTCGTTGTTCTCGCCGCCGCTCACCTTCATCTCTGCTGGTGAATCGTAGCAGCTGACTTTTTCTATTTCCGTTTTTTTTTTTTTGCGGTGGGACGGCGGCGATGGCCCTTAGTATAGTACGTTAGAGATGGAGATTAATTTGGTCGCCGGAACGATCCAAACGACGCATCCCTGTGCCGGCCTCACATCTGTGTTCCCGTCCATACCTCAAGATGCTCCTCGCTCCCAATAGGAGTAGTCCCGTTGAACACGACGACATACACCATCACCACTGAAAATATCAGAAGCCGCCGCGCTCGTGGTCGTGGCCCGGCCGTTATATTTCACGCCCATCACACTTGACTCCGCGGTGGCAGCTAGTCGATCCGAGCCATGGACGCTGCTGGCACCTCGACGACGACGACGGTGCTGCTGTATGCGTCGCTCCTCGCGGCGGCGCTCCTTTACCTCCTCTTCGTGATCCGGCGAGGAGGAGGAGGAGTCCTGCCACTGCCGCCGGGCCCGAGGGGCCTTCCGGTGGTGGGCAGCCTTCTGTCTCTGGACCCGGAGCTTCACGTGTACTTCGCGCGTCTGGCGGCCCGGTACGGCCCCATCTTCTCCATCCGTCTGGGCTCCAAGCTTGGCGTGGTGATCACCTCCCCGTCTCTGGCCCGCGACGTGCTCCGCGACCAGGACCTGGCCTTCTCCTCCCGCGACGTCCCCGACGCGGCCCGGTCCATCTCCTACGGCGGCGGGCAGAACATCGTGTGGAACCCCGTGGGCCCCACGTGGCGGCTCCTCCGCCGCGTGTGCGTCCGCGAGATGCTCAGCCCGTCGGGCCTGGAGAACGTCCACGGGCTCCGGGCCCGGGAGTTCCGGGCCACGCTGCGCCACCTCCGCGACCACGCCGCCGGTGCCGAGGAAGGAGGAGGAGGGAAGGCGGTGGACGTGGCCGCGCAGATGTTTTTGACGACGATGAACGTGATCACGGGCACGTTGTGGGGCGGCAGCGTGGGGAGCGACAGCGAGCGCGCCGCCGTGGGGAGGGAGTTCAAGGACCTCGTCGCCGACATCACCGACATGCTCGGCGCGCCCAACGTCTCCGACTTCTTCCCCGCGCTGGCGCGGTTCGACCTGCAGGGCATCCGCCGCAAGTCCGACGTGCTCACGGAACGCTTCGACCACATGTTCGCCAAGATCATCGACAAGAGGATTAATAATGATGGCAACACCGAGGCGGACTTCCTCGAGTACATGCTCAAGCTCGAGAAGGAAGGCGGCGACGGGAAGGCCGCCTTCACCATGACCAACGTCAAGGCCCTCCTCATGGTATAATAATTAACTAGTACTGTCTCTTGATCATCCGATCCTCAGGTAATAACTATTACTGATTGATTGATCATCCTCAGGACATGGTGGTCGGGGGCACGGAGACGACGTCGAACACGGTGGAGTGGGCCATGGCGGAGCTGCTGCGGGACCCGCGGGCGCTGGGGAAGGTGCGGGAGGAGCTGGACGAGGTGGTGGGGACGGACGCGCTGGTGGAGGAGGACCACCTCCCGCGGCTGCACTACCTGTACGCCGTGCTCAAGGAGACGCTGCGCCTGCACCCGGCGCTGCCGCTCATGGTGCCGCACTGCCCCGCCGACGCCGACGCCGCCGTCGCCGGCCACTGCGTCCCCAAGGGATGCCGCGTCTTCGTCAACGTCTGGGCCATACACAGGGACCCCAACGTCTGGAACGACCCGCTCCGGTTCCTCCCCGAGAGGTTCTTGTTGCCTGACGGCGCTGATGGAGGTGATGGCGGGAGGAGGAAGCGGGATTTCACTGGGAACGAGCTGGATTACATCCCGTTCGGGTCAGGGAGGAGGATCTGCGCCGGGATCGCCATGGCCGAGAGGATGACGGCATACTCGCTGGCCATGCTCCTCCAGGCGTTCGACTGGGAGCTGCCGCCCGGCGCCGAGCTCGATATGACCGAGAAGTTCGCCATCGTCATGAAGAAAGCCACGCCGCTCCTGGCCGTGCCCAAGCCCAGGCTTTCCAATCCGGACCTCTACTACGCCGCCGCCGCCTAGTAACTCCATTATTGACACTTCAGGAGTTCAGGTGTACTACTATACTGTGCGAACGAATATTATTACCGTTGACCGAGCTCGTGATGATGATGCTGTTCCATCCAAATCCCACTCAACTCAATACAGTACACCCACGCTTAATTAATTGGATCTCCATTTTTGTACTACTAGTGTTATTTGATTCTCCCCGACAAGAAGGCGTGGACTCACGGTGCAATCTGTCGTTCCAAATGCTATTTTATCTGGCTGCATCTGGATCACATGGGAGCGTTTAAGCATCTCCAGCAGATGCTTTATAATAGCCTCATGCTTTATAATCTAAAAATATAAAGCACCAAATGGCTCCAGCAGATGGTGTGAAATTAGCTGGTGCTGTAAAAATTTTTAGAGATCCTTTATTTCCTCTCCTCCATGTTGTATATTTGGAGCACGAGAGCCCGTGCTGTATCGAGTGCTTTATCCTGAAATCGGGTTGGCGGGAATGCCCATCGCTTCCCGTGCGATAGCCCTCGCCCGTCGTCTTCTCGCCGGAGGTCGCCCCTCCGTCATCGCAAGGCCCGGCCAGGCTCCCTTGCACCACCAATTGATATGCTATTCGTCGGCCTGCTTTCCGCCGCCTTCGCCTGGACCACGCTGCCCCGCCACCACCATGGACAGCGCGCCCCTGCTCCTGTGAGCAGCATGCCGCCGGCCCTCTTCGTCCCCGACAACCATGAGCGTGCGCCGCCCGCAATCGAGGCAGACAGGCCTTCTCTCCACCAGCGCGTGTCGCCTGCCTCCCTTCAGCGCTGCTTGCCTCGCACCACCAGCGCGAGCTGCCTACCTCCGTCCAGCGCCGCGCGTCGCCTACCTCACACCACCAACGCGCGTCGCCTGCCTTCCTCAACCAGCCTGGTTGCCCATAGGATGTTTGGTAATTTTCCTAAAAGATGAGTTCTGCTCTAGCTCGCATATTATAAAGCATGAGTTTTAAAGCATCCGTTGTAGCACATTATCCTAAATCCTTATACTTGAAGTTTAAAGAATTTTTAAAACTAAATATAAAGCATCAATTTTAAAGAAGCTGTTGGAGATGCTCTTAAAATCGGCTGCACTACATACGAAGACGGGCAAACAACTGACCAGGCGTGAGGTTAAGGGCGTGTAGCTTTTGAAAGCCAACCTACGTGTACGAGTTGTTAGTGAACCTAAAAAGAGACAATAGGAACTTTTGCTAACACACTGCAATTCGGGTAGGGAGAAAAATAAGTTTAATGACGAGTAGATAGCAGCTGAAAATTGCTTGCTTCATGACTTACAGTGAGAAGGGTACTTAGTTAGTACTTTTCAGGGGGCACAACATAATGAAATTCTACCATGGGCAGAAAGAATTTAGGGCCTTCTTCAGTAAACTTCCAAGTTCCAACGGACCTCCCGCCCTGACGGTGGACCGATCTCTCTCACCTAGTTATGGGCTAAGGTCCAATAGTTATAGCCCATGAGTGGCCGCCTTTCAGACTATCTAGCCCATCATTCCAAGGCCCAGGAGCTTGCAGAATCCGGGACATGGTTAGACCTACCTAGGTTTCCTTCGTCCCTCTCTCTCTCTCCGTTTCCATTGTCCCTCCTGTCGGCGCGACTACTCGGCGATTCGGCGCGACATCCCGTCGACGGTCCCCGGTTCTTGGCCGTGCTGGAAGCCGACAAGAGCTGATCGGCCCGGCCTCCTCGCTCGATCCGTCGCTTCCGCAACGCCGGCGACGCCATGATGAAGCCGGACATGTCTGCCCTCGAGACCCACTTCGGCGCCCCCGCCGGAGAAGACTGCGGCCTCCTCTTCGACGTCGATGACTCCAGCATGCCAGCCATGGAGTTCCCCAACTGCCCCAACGTGAGCAACCGATCCCATGCTCTTCTCGATAAATCTCCTTGTTACCCTAGGGTTGTCACCCTTCCTTGTCGCGATCTGTCAGATCTGATTCCTTTGGTGTGTTTGGGCAGTTCGACCGGTTCCAGGCGAAGACCAAGGACATGGTGAAAAACAAGCGCGGCACCACCACGCTCGCATTCATCTTCGACAGGGGCGTCATTGTCGCAGCCGACTCCAGGGCCAGCATGGGCGGCTACATATGTAAGCATCTCGCATTCTTCGTCATGGTTCTAGTGTGTGATCCGGTTAGGGTTCGATGTGATATTTGCGGTCTCTCCTCGTGATTTAGGTCCGACTGCATCCCATGCAATTCTCTGTAGTGCCTTATATGGTTTTAAATGTCAAATCTACAGACAACTTAAGTTATGTTCATAGCTGTTTTTAGGCTCTGATAGAGGAGGAACATGCTTAACATATTTAATTAAGTACTGTATAAGGGAGGCACCGTTTCACAACCTCTTAACATTTATATGATGATAATATAGTGATAAATTAGGATTTGAATAGCTGCTAGAGACTCAATGGAATGGTATTTTCAGAGAGCTAAAGATCATTAATCACTGCAGTTAGTGGATAATTGTCCTCAATGAATGGTATTTGCAGAGATAAATTAGGATTTGAATGGAGAAAACGTACTTTTGCCTAGATTACAATTTGTCTCAATTATGGTCCTTTGACGCTCTAAACATGCGAGTGTTTGAAGAAATTGATGAAGTTTCACTCTTTTACTAATTGCCATTCAATGTGGTTTCTGAAAAGGCTATTGTGTCGTGCTCTTATAAGTTCAGACTTCAAAAAAAAAAAATTTATGTGTATTCCATGATGAGACTGCACTGTTTTAATTATATTTATTTATTCAGCTTCACAAACTGTGAGGAAAATTATTGAAATAAATCCCTACATGCTGGGGACAATGGCTGGCGGTGCTGCTGATTGTCAATTCTGGCACAGGAACCTAGGCACCAAGGTTAGATCTTCTTCTTGCTTTTGCTTGTTGTTATTTGCATCATATTTGCATAGTAGTTCTAATCTAGAGTCTCCATTATAGTGCCGCCTCCATGAGCTTGCAAACAAGCGAAGGATCTCCGTCACCGGTGCTTCAAAGCTGTTGGCTAACATCCTTTATTCGTACCGTGGGATGGGACTTTCAATTGGTACAATGATTGCTGGATGGGATGAGAAGGTGAATTGCTATCTCTGATTGTATATCTTCAGTTTATTTAAGTTGTTTGATCTATTGATTGATGATGATCCTTTTGATGTAGGGTCCTGGCTTGTACTATGTTGATAGTGAAGGTGCCAGGCTCAAGGGAAACAGGTTCTCTGTTGGCTCTGGTTCCCTGTACGCTTATGGTATCTTGGATGAAGGGTAGGATCCTTTTCATGCCTGTTGTGTTTCTCTCCTGTTATTCTTCTAAATCTGGAGGCAAATAATGTGTGTGACCTTTCAGTTACCGCTTCAAGATGTCAATCGAGGAAGCTGGTGAGTTAGCACGACGGGCTATTTATCATGCGACATTCCGTGATGGAGCAAGTGGTGGCTGTGTTAGTGGTATGTTTTAGTCTACTTCATTCATGATGTTCCATTATTCTGTTTTGGTAGTTTTTGTTTTTGTAATAATATGGTATGTTTCATTTGTCTTCTTTCTTGATGTTATAACACCTGTTCATGGTATTATTTATTAATGTTATAACATAATCTTTTCTTAACATGCCTAGTGATATTGCATCTACCTCTTTTTGCTATGGCATTAGCACCTGGGACAAGTTCCATTAGAACCTTCCTGTTTGAATCAATCTTGATATCTTGCATCTACCACGTTGTTTATGTTTGCTGGTTATGTTTTCAACCAGTTTCCTTTCTGAATTCTAGTGTAGAAAACTTAGCTCTTCATACTATTATTGTTTTGTTTCCTGGGAATTTTTCTATTGTGCTGAACATCTTATGTTTGTGTTTTTTGGGATGGAATAAGCAATTCTTTTTAGGGATTTATTTATCTTTGTAGTTCTGTTAGCTAACAAAGTTTTATTGTTTTGTGAGGTGATGCTGCATATTCTGTTCTCACTAACCATTACTGGCATGACCTTGCTATATTGCCATGACTGTTGATGGTGTTGCTCGTTTATTTCTGTGATGTGGTTCCTTATGATGACCTCTTTGTTGTTGGTGACAAGTTTGTGGCTAACATAATTTGTTGCTTTTGCATTGCAGTTTATCACGTTGGTCCTGATGGATGGACGAAGCTTTCAGGTGATGATGTTGGTGAGCTGCACTTCCAGTACTACCCGGTTGAGAAAACACCCGTTGAGCAGGAAATGGTCGATGCGTCTCCATCTACTGCTTAAACATGCTGGTTATAAACCTGAGAGGGACATATGTATTCAGGAATTTTAGAAGCTACTTGTTTGTGACAACTTGAATATGTCTCTACTCATTGCAACTGATTTCTTTTGTGTTTCTGTAAATGTTTCTGAATTCTAAGTAACGTGATGCAACTTCTTAATCTTACAGCACAGAGGACAGATTTTCCTTGTAGAAAACATAAAAAGGGCTATTGTAGCAATGTTTTTTAATTGAAGGACACATATCTACATAGACTTGTGCACCTACTAAAAAATATCCATCCATCCCACATGCTCTTGTATTCCAAGTCAGAAAATCTTAATCGGTGTCGCCGGCCCTCCGGGATCCTGGTTGTTGACGAATTGCATGCTTTAATCTGACACGATAACATTTTTGACCCAGCTTTCATGATTCTTCGACACGTTTCCTGCACCTTCGTAATTCGGCATTCATGAGGTAGAATAGACACGCGCATCATACTTAGATTGCAAGCAACAAATCAGTGGCATGTGTCTAGTTAGCGCAGCTTTGATTAACGCCAAATCAGATCACGATTGTGCATACCAAGCGTCTGCTAGTCAGTGCTGATTTTCTGATCGTGGCCCTGATTTTCTTATCGCATCATCGTGATCGATCGCTCGGGGTCCCTTTGGATCCTTGTCACTGTCACAACGCCAATAAAATCCTCCGACCGTCCCCTCTGGTTGGCTACTTGCAGTCCACATGCCGGAGTAGTATAACAATACGGTCATTTTTATCTTCTTTGTTTATGACCTCCTCGGTCAACAATTTGATCTCTCTTCGCAATGTCACAGCTCGTGTAATTGATTGTGGAGAACGGGGGATTGCCGGAACGCAACCTCAAGGGACAAGGGTCAAGAAAGCAAAAAAAAAAAAAAAAAAAAAAAAAGAAGCCTGTGAGACAAAATGTAATGTGGCGCTGCTTTTTCCCGCGTCTAAAAGCTTGCACACTCTTTCAGTTCAGCTAATCCCCAAGAAGAGCAAATGGATCAGCCACTTACTTACTTTGTCATAGTCATATAGTGTAGCACGCGTTTCCACAGTTTTTTGGACGACGGAAACTAGTACCCGTCAGCAGCCAAACCAACTGATCAACGTCAACATCAGACTTTTCCTTGTATAGACCTCACCAGATCAACAGAGAAGGCTGACGCACACGCGCATTGAAGCGCCTCCAATGGCGGCACTAGGAAAAGAAAGAACCGTGCCAGGTGGTGGTCCGGTGCGCGGCGTCAATTCGAGTGGTGAGTGGTGAGATAAGCAGCACCTTTGCGGGGGATGTGAAACATCGTTGCGTCCATTTCAGAGCTTTTTTTTTTTCCCTGTCGTCTCGATCGCCTGGCCGTCCTTCTAGAACAGATCGTTAACATACATTTCAGAGAGACTTTTTTCCTTGTCGTCTCGGTCGGCTGGCCCGTGGTGGTAGGAACAGATTCGGAGGAGACAGTATTGAGGTCCACTACTTCCTAGGATGGTGCTTGCACTGGTCGTGTGCAGGAGCCCAGGAGGGATTAGGTGCACCGTGCCGGGGTAGAGAACGAGAGGGCATCGTGTCATATTACCCTGGCCCGATTGCGGACGTGCGGTTGTGCGCCCGCCCAAGAATCAAACGCAGCAGCAGCACATACTATCGACTAGTGCCAGCGTTCAACCGTGCTGGCGCAAGCGACGTCTCTCTTCAACCGCGTGCGAGCGTGCCGTGTCAAGGTGTCATGTGAGAGCAACCAACCAACTCCAGACGGCACCCTCACTTTCAGGGTGAAGCTGTCAGTTTCTGTGGCGATCACAACGCGCGCGCTGGGCTTAAAAACGTGCGCTCAGTTCACCCCCAGACACACCCACTCGCAACTCTCAAGTCTCATCAATAGGAGTCGTTCGTTCACTCCAGTCGAGTCGCCGTCCACGAAACAGCGAGAGAGAGAAGAGAATAGATCGTCCAAGAACTATCCATGGGCGACTCCTCCTCCTCCATGGACGACACCGCCGCCCCTTTGGTCCCGCCGATGACCAAGGCCACGAACGTGTTCATGAACACCGTCGAGAACCCGGACGGCAGCGTCACGCGCCCGGAAATCCCCCTTCTCCCTCCATCGCCGGCCGGGACGAAGGTCGTGTCCCGCGACGTGCCCCTCGACGCCGCCCTCGGCACCTACCTCCGCCTCTTCCTCCCCACCACCACCACCACCACCACCAAGGAAGACGACGACGAAGAAAGCAGCAAGCTCCCGGTGATCCTCTACTTCCACGGCGGCGGCTTCGTCCTCTTCTCCCCCGCCACCGTCTGCTACCACGGCTTCTGCGAGTCCATGTCGGCCGCCGTCCCCTGCATCGTCGCCTCCCTCGAGTACCGCCTCGCGCCGGAGCACCGCCTCCCCGCCGCCTACGACGCCGCCGCCGCCGCCGTCCGCTGGCTCGCCGACGCCGACGCCGCGCGCGCCGACCCCTGGATCGCCGCGCGGGCCGACCTGTCACGATGCTTCGCCATGGGCGGCAGCTCCGGCGGCAACATGGCCTTCTTCGCCGGCCTCCGCTGCACCAGCAGCAACAAGGACGACGTGCTCCAAGGGCTGCTGCTCCACCAGCCGTACCTCGGCGGCGAGGCCCGCACGCCGTCGGAGGCCGCGTCGGCCGACGACGCCATGCTGCCGCTCGAGGCCAGCGACAAGCTCTGGCGCCTCGCGCTGCCGCCAGGCGCCGACCGGGATCACCCCTTCTGCAACCCGGCCAAGTCGCTGCCACACGACGCGGTGGCCGGCTTGCCGAGGTGCCTCGTCACCGGGAACGCCGGCGACCCGCTCATCGACAGGCAGAGGGAGTTCGTCGCATGGCTCAGGGACCGAGGCGTCCACGTCGTCGACAAGACGGAGTTCACCGGGTACCACGCCGTCGAGCTCTTCGTGCCGGAGAAGGCACAGGAGCTCTTCGACGCCGTGCGCGAGTTCGTCTTCGCCGACGACGACCGCGCATGATGATTGATTACCCTACCGAAGTCGCCGCCGTTTGACTTGAATCTTTTTCTTTTTTTTTTCCAAGAATTATTTGTCTCTGTGTGTATCCGTCCCGTGGACAATAATAATTCGCGCCCGGCGCTAGCTGTTGATTAAATGTTTCGTAACTTTGGGTGCCATATTGGTGCGAGCGACTTAGTAATTTGCAACAACTGTGTCATCATCGTCTTACTTACTACTGCGATGTTTGTGGGTGATTAGTTATGTGCTTAATTACCTGACCTGTAAACAAAGCTCAAACACGACAATATATGGGGACTTCACTGTCAGTCGATAATGTAGCGTCAGCTTGATGCCCGTATGCTTCTGACTTTTGTTGGAGTGAAAGGGTAAACCGCTCGCGTCACACACCATCCGGCAAAGGGCATCAATCGTAAGCAGAGAATTTCCTTTTTACGAAATGTGCAGAGAATTTTTATTTGCAGCGTGCAGCTGTTTCATCGAATTTGTTGGTTTGTTGACTCAGATGGCAGTCATCGCTGATGCTAGGCCTGTCAATAGGGACAATGAAGCGGACAGGCTTGCTACCGTCGTCTCGTTCGTCTTCAGCCCACAAAACAAAAATGGCCCGGTCTTCGAAATTCATGATCTCTATTGGTTATTGTCTAGTGTTTGACAACCGGCTACTTTTGGACAGCAAAACAAGAATTGTTTTCCAGTCACAAGGTTGCTAAAAAAGGGCACGAGTGACATAGCGCGCTTGGGGCTGCTCTGGCCAACTGCTCGGTCAACATCGCGACACCGCTACGGACGCTGAGGCTGATGAAGGGGATCGATCACCGCTGTTTTTGTATGATGATGAGAAGGAAATCCGTGCAAGCTTCACCTTATCTGTGATCTCCATTCCATCATCTGTACAGATACTCGGATCTTCCACTTCGTTGGCTGCGTATGTAGCCATCAGAGAAAAATAAAATGCAGGTAGTACAATGTGACTTTCTTGTCACGGTAGTCGGTTGCTATCCCCAAGTACAGTTAAATTTGACATTCGCTAATTAATCCTTCGACGTCATATCAAACAGCGTCGTCACCATGAAAAAACAATTCGGGAAATTCCTTGGCGGCATGCCCAGCCATTCCATCCAAAAAAAAACTCAAAGCTCACTACAGTGAAAGTAGACCTGAAGCAGCTGGTTTCGTTCCTGAACTCTGAACTCCGGCAGGTTGCAGATCAGCAGCGGTGTTCGGGAAGCGGAAAACGAAACAAAGGAAAAGGAGAGGAAGGCTTGGCGGGCTTTTGAGAAGAAGAATTAGGCCTATGATGCGTCTTTGGTGAAGGCCCAATTCTTCTAGTACATGGCTATACACTATGGCCCATCTTCGTGTCACTGGGCCGGGTACAATAGATCAGGAGCAGGAGGCCTGAAGCCTGATGACGATTAAAAAAAAACGACCAGGCCTGATGTATCGCTGCTGGACACAAGCAGGGATTAAAAAAGAGCTACAGTGCCGGTGTTTTCTATCGTTATTAAAAATCAATCCATAAAACTCAAAAAAATCAAGTGAAAACCATATTTACTACAGTATCAAAGTTGGTTGTCCGGGCATCCGATAAAACTAGACTGGTCCGGTTTCACCAAAAAAATGTAAAAACTGCCCTATTTTCAATGGTTTTTTGAACCTATAGTGCCACAACTCACAACAAGAACACTCTCTCTCTCTCTAAAAAAAAATCAAAACAGGTACAGTACAGGACTGTGTTTTCTGAAGGACCAGCACTCCTACCACTTGCTAATCTCCGTATTGGTCAAGCGAATAAGGACAGTTGACTGCATGAGAGACTGAGGTCGATTGGCAACGGGCACCGGCTTGTGTACTCCATACTACCACTTCATATCCTTATTATTATCCTCACGCGACAAACATCGATGGCCCTCTAAAAGAAGAGGTAGAGAAAGAAAGATCGGCAACGGGGTAGACAGAGAAATGGACTTTACACAGTTTCAAAAAAAAAAAAAAAAGGACTTTACACTGGACAGAATGCGCTCGTCGGGGGATATGTCTTGCCAAACCTCTGCATTCATTCCGTGCTCAGCGTCCGTTTTCGGGCGCATGCTCGCGCTGTAGTAGCTAGTAGGAATTGGGCTCGTGAGCTGGCTGCCGGTGCCGGGCATGGTTCGTTAGGCGTCGGGATCCGCGCCGGCCGCCGGATTTGGAAAAGACAAATCCCCTTCATTCGCCACTGCTCACTGCATGCCTCTCGTATTCCTCGCCTGCTGGATCGGGCGGATGCCATTGGACGGCCGGCGTCGTCGTCGATCAGGGCTGCGTGGTGAGCCGATCGAGCACACTGCACACTGGGGCTGGCAGCTGGGAAGCGAATCCGGCCTTTCCTTTCGGGCTCCCTGCCTCCATGAGACCGTGAGCAGAGCAGAGGGCGGAGGTCAACCGGGTCGTACAGCGCGCACGGCTCGAGGCGGCCGGCGCCATTATTGGGCCCGGACTTTTCTGCGCCCCGCCTTAACTCGCTTTAACGCCTTCCCATATGCGTCCATCGCTCCGTCCTCCCACACCCCAACAAGCAACAACGCTACACATCCGGAAAGTAACTTGAGCATGCCTAATAGAAGTTCCACGTAATACGTATTGAGCTAGTAACAATTTAGCTCACTCGTACTGTATAATAAACTGGGAACAAGACTGGCTAAAAGATGGACTCAATTAAGTCAATGAGCATTTAATATTGCATATGGGAGAGCACGGGGTTGGACAAAATCACCGAAGAGAGGCAGCTACTGCGCTCCCTTCTTGCGACAAGCGGGCTTATTTTCTCGTATCTGCTGCTTGAAGCGGGCGACTCGCCAGATGACAGTTCTGCTCTCTGTCTCCACTTCTCGCTCATCAAGCTAAGGATCTGTATGACATGGATAATTATTTAACCAGCTAACTAGACTTTATTATGCTTGCTCTTATCGCTCCGTTGAAATCCTCGTTCATGTCCATGACAAAACATGCTGCCTGCAAAGTATATTTGGAAGCTGTACACAAGCTGTATTTTTTCTTCTTACATATTGGTTTAAAGAATTCCTGCTATTTTATTTTCTAAAGAGATACAGGTAAAGATATGCAATTCGGATTGTCAGTGCTATATAAGCTTTTTGTGGGTAATAACTAGTTTTTCCCCGATAATGCTATATAAAAAGTTTGTTGACCGCAATCTTTGGACAAAAGATGCTTAGCTTGTGTATACCATGCATGATTGGCTTTTACATCGAGGCATGATGCCAACCTCAATCAATAGAGTAGTATGAAGTATTATACAGTATGTATATTAGCATCAAGGAGAATGTTTTAAACTATTTATATTAAAAACGAAATGATATTTCAAGAGGAAACTTGTACATGTTCAGCCTAGATTATTTATTCATATGCGTTTGTAGGCAAGTCTAAAGAACACAGATTTTTTTTTCACATGTTAGGGAAGCGGATGAGGGGCATTGGCCCCCGTTTAGCTTGTGTAATGCTATGAGATTATCACCGATTGCAAGAGATCTCATACAATACAACATGGATAGTAATATGTCATTTGAGCATGGCAAATAATAATATATGGAAAAGATACAAGCAACATCCATATAAAGGGCAAATTCGGATTATTTCATTGCAGTGGTTTTGATGGGGTCGATTATTTGCATCTCAATAGCCTTAGTTAATGAGGAAAAATATGAACAAATTACTTGTACTTCAATGTTCATGTCTTACTCATGCTTTATCGGTTGTAGTTTATTTTAATATATAAATTGCTCTCACCATGATTTAAACTTGATGAGATCACTAACCCTAGCACATTACCAAACTGACTCAATATACATAGATAGTTCCACCAGCAGCCTATAGCCTACTTAGAGGCATGCGCAATGGAGGTGTGCAGAAAAAAGGCTTATAGTTAGCATTAGGTGCTTATATGGAAAGAGTACTTTAAGTTAGCACCTGGAGCAATATTTAAACACCCTTTTGTATTGTATGAAGGGTCTTTAAGCACTCCTCCTACCCACTTTTGTTGTGTCGCACATGCTCCAAACCGATAGGATGAAACTCATGCAACATTGTTGTAATTGTTTTACATGCCAGGGCAACATTGTTCTAAAAACAAACTACTCCCTAGCACCTGCTACAAATCTACCTAACTCCTTCCACAAGCTGATCTATAACATCAAGGTCGTTTTAGACGCAGAGGAGATCACTGCATGTGTGTGATAGTCTCAAGCTGATGTGTCGACAACTATATATCAGGGTGCAAGATAGGATTAGAAGGTAACCAAAAGGAGTTGGGAGGGACTGTTTGCTCTCAGTAGTGAGAGACGGGCTGAGCGAGGTCACAATTGAAGCGAGACAAAGAGGGACGATATAAGCTTAATCTAATTAAGTAAGCCACCAGGTATGTTCTGTCTCGTCTCTTCATTTGATGAAAAGTGCAAGGAATGGTTCTGCAGCCGGTAAATAATTAGACAGGACAAGAGGGGCATTAAACCCGGCCACATGCCCGATCAGATCACAGGGCCTGCTTAATTAGTCCCGTGGAGGTTCTTTGCATGTTCGCGCAGGCAGCAAACGCTGATGCATTACATGGCGTTTTGCAGTACGCTAAGTTGGCATATAATTCAGACTGCATCAGACCAGAGTAGTAGCCATAACTTTAGCTTCTACACGCTACTTACCTGAATCTGGATGCATCGCAGACTTAAGCCCGACTTTCACTTTCTGCAAAGGCTGGAAGCACAGCCAGTTTGCCACTTTTCTTTTTACCTTCCCTTCTCTACGATTGCAATCCTTGTGGTTAATCTAGAACAGCCAATAGCATTACGACCGCCGAATCTGTTGAAATCGTCCTAGTAGTATCTTGAAATCTGCACTGTTCGCAACGTTTATGTTGTCTTATTTGTGTGTGGGCACATGCATGCAGCCGGGAGCTGGAACTGTACGCGTTCTGAACCGGGGAATGAATGTTAAGGACATGCATGGCTCCCACCGAGACAGTAAAGCCCCCTGCAGTGCAGATGTTAGTACTACTCTGTAAATGTTAAATTTAGCCTGCAGTGCATGTATTTGTCGCATTCTCTGTCCTACACACAAACATAAACTAGCGTACTACTACTGCGTATATCAAAACGTTGATACCCTTCTCATTCGTCATTCTTTTCGATTAGCAGGTGGTATTGCTGTTTCACATTAAAATAAAGAACATAGGATTTGTGCCATGGAAGTAATAATACCAGTGTTGTAGTATATATTACACGCTTTCTCTATAAAAACAACACTGCTACTACAACAGATAAAGAATTTATCTTTCTTGCCTTTTCTGCTATATATATCAAGTGCACTAGAAAAAGGGGATTATGTATTGCCTATTCTTAGAGTCATTACAAGCAACGAGTAAAAAAAACTACAGAATTGCTTGGCCTGTAATGTGGGATGTACCACGCGCAACCACTTTTGTCTGCACTTGGAGCAAACATTGCTGTTTATATGACTATTACACTCCACTGTTTAGAAATTTAAGTCTTCTTATATCTTACTAGTACTGGTATGAAATTAACAGCCAAACCTATGTAGTAAGAAACAGCAATCATTCCACACACAGTACTCTCATCAGCTGGCAGCAGAATCTACTCCGTCCTCCTGATCTTTGTGATGTGTGGCTGAATATATGCTGGTCTTGCTGCATGTCTGCATCTCCTACAATTCACCCAGCTGATGGGGTCACTGACGAGACCAAACTAACCCGAGTAATGTACGGACATGCATGTAAAGATTAGAGAATCATCGGTAATCGAGGTGCATGCGGTGCTAGTTTTGTTTGATCTCAGGGAGCATGATAGTGTGTAGCAGAAGTAAAATATTACTCTACTGGTAGGGCGATTCCGTGTAATAACTTCGCTCGCACTGTATAAAGTCAAAACCACGCGTTGTTCGTTACAGCGCTTGGATTTTACAGTAACGAATTGTTTATACTAGAATGATTTGTGCTCTCTTATTATTCTAGGATGAGAGAGAGTGTCCAAATTTATAGCATTTGTCTTAATTTATTATAGATATTATGAATCTAGACCAAAGTCTAAAATGCTTCTATATTGAGATAGAGGGAGTACAAGAAATTTATACCCTTCCTTACTAGGAGTACTGTACTATACTAGTACTAGAGATGTTGTTTATTGCAAGACCTTTTTGTTGCTAGGATTATAAGGAGAGATAGATCGAGTTGATGTGTTTTGTTGGTATAGTATGGTGTGGTGTGGTACTTGACGGAGGTCAACCGGCAGTCCAATAATGTTTCTCGCCCTACAAAGCGGGGCCGACGACTTCCTGCTTCCAATCGCAAGCAATCAGGGCAGCAAATCCAGGGCCTGTCACGTACGACGTCACACAGATCTCCCACTAGATCGCCTCATGTCGCGCCAATTCTTTAATAATCCCGTCTTCAAGTTGCTGATACTAAAACATTTTCTTTTTTTTTTCTGCTGGGATATCGATATATAGCAGCGCAGCGCATGATCGATGATAGGTGGGGCAAATTAGCTGAGCGCCGCGAGGAGATGAAGACAGCAGTGCAGTGCCGGCGGCGTGCGTGTCTGTCATGCGCGTCGCCGTCGTTCAGAGCACCCATCTCCAATCAGATTTTTTCTTCCCACTCTGGCTCTCTCTTTTCTCCGTTATCTTAAAAATTAATAAAAGAGGAATGCATTTACCGTTAGAAAAAAAGCTAGCTCCGCGCAGGAATTGTTCTCGAGATCGAGAAAAAAGGCTTTTGAAAAGACCGGGTTGAGTGGAGACCGGCGAACGAATCGACGGCGGCGCTCGCTGCTGTCTCAACATTCCCTCTGTTTGTTGTAGTATATGAAATGGTTTCAGGCGGAGGAGGAAGAGAACCCGGGCGCCTGATTCCTGCGTGTCGTGTCGTGTGGGCCGGTGGTGCAAAGGAACGATGATGGATACGTAGAGAGAGAGAGAGAGAACGAAAGCGAAAGTGTAGTATCAGTTCGTACAAGTAATAGCGATGAATTGCGATCGCGTATGTACGACGTCGTAGCAGAGTACTCCAGAGTATTAAATGAGCGTCGTGTTTTGGTAGCGTGCAGAGGATCGTTGGCGGCGTGGCAGGCCCTTTCCCTGTCGCCTCCCTCCCCTCATCACTCACCCTCACCACACAAAAATTAAAGCGACCTCGCCTTGCCTCAGCTCGCAGCTTCTTCAGCTCTTCTCAGCTCTCAGATTCTTCAGCTGCCTACTACCTCCTCGTCCTCCCTTCTTCCTCCCTAGTACTCGCGCACATACACGCAACCAAAATTGTAGGGAACCCACAACGCGTCGCGGTATCCTTAGCTAGTAGTAGCTGAGGTTGCTGTTGCTCACGACGAAGGATTATTATTGAGTTCGGGAAGGAGAGGAAGACGAATTCGCGTGACGACGATGGCCACGCGGACGCCGGCTCATCGGCGGCGAAGACCAGAGTTGTAGGTAGGCGCTGCAGATACGAAGGGCGATCGATCCGCCGCAGCCTGAACCAGAAGGGGGGCCGCCTCCTATGGATCTGGCCACATGGCGGGCTTCCCTCTAGGCGGCGGCGGTGGAGGAGGAGGCCATCATCATCACAGCCGGCCGGGCGACCACCACCCTTCGGTGAACCACCCGTTGTCCTCCTCCGGCGCCGACTCCTCCTCGGCCGCAGCGGCCGCCGCCGCCGCCGCAGCCTACCTCTACACGACGACGCCGACCAGCGGCGGCGGCGCGTCCCGCGGCGGGTTCCAGCTATGGCCGCACCACCACCCCGCGGTCCAGCACGTCCAGGAACACTCCTTCTACGCGCCCAACATCATCCGCTTCGCCGATGACTCCTCGTCGTCCCGCGGCGGCGGGCGGGGAGGCTCCTCCTCCGGCGGCGGCCTCGGCGGCGCCGGCAGCATCAGCTGCCAGGACTGCGGCAACCAGGCCAAGAAGGACTGCGCCCACATGCGGTGCCGCACTTGCTGTAAGAGCCGCGGGTTCGACTGCCCCACCCACGTCAAGTCCACTTGGGTCCCCGCCGCCAAGCGCCGCGAGCGACAGCACCAGCTCGCCTCCGGCGGCGGCGCCGCCGAGCAGTCCAAGCGGCCGCGCGACTCGGCCGGCGGCGCTACGCCAACCACCACTGCCTCCTCAGGTCTCCACTTTCATTTCATTTCAACTCTAGCTAGTATTGCTTCATTTCGTTCATGGGACAAATAACTGCACCACACGATCGAGAAGGAGAGTAGAGGTGATCAAAGTAATTAATTGATGATCAGGCGGCGGCGGCGGGGAGCAGCAGCAGATGGCGGTGGCGGGCGAGCGGTTCCCGCGGGAGGTGAGCTCGGAGGCCGTGTTCCGGTGCGTGCGGCTGGGCCCCGTCGACGAGGACGACGCCGAGGTCGCGTACCAGACCACCGTCAGCATCGCCGGCCACGTCTTCAAGGGCATCCTGCACGACGTCGGACCGGCGACGGACCCCTCCTCGGCCGCGGGCGGCGGCGGCGGCATGTTCATCCGCCACGCCGCCGCCGAGGGGTCTTCTCCGGCGAGCACGGGGGAGGCGCCGCCGCCCGTCTCGTCATCGGCTGTGGTCATGGACCCCTACCCGACGCCCGGACCATACGGCGGCGCGCCCTTCTTCCACGGCCATCCGAGGTGATCGATCAAACACGGCCGGGGCCATCTACTAGCTCCATCGATTATTCACGGCTAGCTAGTTGGCTTCATTCCCTTTAGTAGACACGTCAAGTCACAGAGGCTACTCGCTCACTACACACCTTATTACCAACACACCATCATTCCATCCATATGTCTCTTATTAATTTCCTTTGTTATAATTAGAAGTATTACATCATCTCTAAATTCTTATTAGTAGAAGCTTTTTATTCCTTGATCTCGATCTCCCTCCTCTCAATGCTGCATAAATTGATGAGCTGCTGTTCATCACTGTTTCTCTCTAGGATCGTCATACACCTTGTAGAACTAAGGTAGCCATAAGGTGGTAGAGAACACAAGTGTAAAGTTTGGACGACTGGCTAGTTATAGGGATGAGCAGTTCATGCATTATGATAAAAAAAATTTATAAGTCTCTGACAGTTAGTTTTCATGCTCCCTCTCTCCACTTGCCATTGTTATATACTTATATTTTAAGAACATGCCTAAGCACGATTTTCATTAAGGAGAATAAGAAGAGAGTAGTTTACACTACTAGTTGTTTCGTTCTCGTTGTTGTCTATGCTGGTGGCGATGATGCTGTCTCCCGGTGGTGGTGTCCTGCGTACATCAGTATATGGGTGGTTAAGGTTATCTCTTTCCCATTTCCTCAACAGTAAGTATTACACACTACAACTAGCTTCTACTCCTGTGTCTGTACCTTCCATAAGGTGTGACACCTTTGCTTTAGCTTTCTTCAAAAGCTGAGCCCTAGCTCTAGTAGCTAGCGCTGCTATACACTGAGTTGGGATTTTGGTTTGAATGATTGCTTTCGATCTTCTGGTCATCATATGATCAAGGAAGGCTGGCAGGGTCAGATATCTATGTCGTCTCGGGAAGAATCAAAGGGCGAGATGAATATCGGAACGGAACACAATATTATTTGCTCCACACCGTCGATCTCATCCTTGTTCATTAGTGTTTCAAACATTATTTCCAGGTTTGGTAAATGAAAAAGTGCTACTTGTACTGTTGATCCCAACCCATGCCATTCCGTTGCATCACATCACAGTATTATTGGCATTTCAAGCAAATCATGATGACCTGTTAATATGTAAGGAGAGCTTTTATTTGTTACTTCTACTTATATATATAGCTATAGATACACCTAAGAACTCGAATGTCTGAACTAATCTCAGTGTGCATTGGGAGTCAACATGTCTTTTTATGGAGATCAGCACGATAGTAGTGCATGCTATTAGTACCAATTATGCTGATTTGCATGTTTGATATATAGCTATAGTTTTGAACCGCTGCTGAAACTCAAGTATCAGCAGCGGTTCTAGCTGCTGATAATCCTTACTATCAGCAACACCTAATCAGCAGCGCGGTTCAAGAACCACTGCTGATGAGGTGTTTTAAACCGTTGTTGATGACCATTTCTATAGTAGTGCTAGAATGCAACTGATACAACCATTTGAAGAAAATGTATTTTTCCCACATAAGGGAAGTACATTTTTTATTAACATGTACAAATATTAACATGTTTGATATTTAATTTGGTGAATTGAAAAATATTTTTCTTTCATGTTTTCTTGGTCAAAAAATTACTTTTCCCCTTGAAGGTTAACTCCATTATCATCTACATAGCATTCCCATTTCCATAACGTCAATTCACCCCTTCAATAATGCTAATGTACGCACCACATCATTGCTCTAATCTCTAATTTATTTTTGATTTGGGAAATAGAAAATTTATAGAAAATATTTGACTCCTCAACTTCCTTTTCTTTTGACTGAGACTAATAGCTCTAGTGCGTCTATCAACTAGGTATACTCACGCGGTCCCTATGGGTGGAGTCAGATACATTTGGCTGCCTTAGATAGAGAACTACTACTATTATTTCATATACAGGGTGCCTATGATTGAAAAACTACATTTACATTTCTCCAAAGAATTCAACAGCATGCAACTCACCGACGACTATTTGACATTGTAATCAGCAGTACATGTGTTTCTCTTTTTTAACTGACTAAAAAACTAATACCTGAGTTTTTCAAACTATACTCTTTAATTTGCACGTGTCTATGCACATCAAACAGTTTCTGTTTACCTCCACTTAAGATTAAAATTCTACATGCCCTCTGTTTTGAAACACATACTGTTGCAAAAGAGATATTTATGCTTCATGTGTACAACATATTGTGTGCAAAATTAAACAAGATGAGGAAGACGAGCGAGTATGTCATTTCATTTTATAGAGTTCTGCCTTGCAATCATTCACGTGTATCACACATCACTTTTGTAGAAACTAGACCATGTGATGCTATAGAACTACTAGATAGTTTCGAATGGAGTTAAGCATTTTTTTTATGTCACTAGATAGTTTCGAATGGAGTTACAATCTATTTTTTTAGAATATCTTGTTACAATGTGTTACGTATGTACGTTGTTGCCTGTGTTGCAGCAAATCTAAACTTGGGAGGAAAGCACATCTTTCTACTTTCTCCATTTAGTACTTGTACTTGTAGATTTGAAAATGATGGATGTTTCGCCATAACTCATCTATTTGTGCTATATCTATGTTTCTGAAAGGGTGCCAAGTGCGAGTGCAGCATAACGAGTACATTACTTGACCTGCATAGAAATGCATTAGAGCTATATGCCTATGTCCACTTCTAATTAAACGAGTAATGTGTATTCTAGAAATCCTTATCATTAGGGCAAGTACAATGGTACCAGTTCGCAGGTCGTCTCATGCATGACACATGATATGTTGAGACGGTTTATGAGACCACTTATATACAATAGGTGGACTTTCAGTTCTTTCCTATTAACTATACATCTCCTTAATTTATGAATGTAAAAAAGAATATTTACAAATGGTATGACAACTACAACTCATACAATGACATGGAAGCCGTCTCATACTCCTAAGTTTTAATGCATAAGGTGATTGCTTTACAAAATAACCGCAAAAATCTTATATGGCAGTTCACTCGACATTATATAAGACCGTTTATGTGTAACAATGTAGTACAAACCTATCCTTAGTGGTAAGTGCTTTTTTCAATTTGGTTCCCCCATGGAAGAGTCAACCAAGTTCATTTTTTTGTTAATTATATATATAATGTTATTTTGATAGTCTTGTATATATGGAACTAATATCACCATTCCATATCCTCTTGATTAATTAAATAGAAAAATTCCCAAAATATTGCATTTTCCCATATGATGGGATCATTTTAAATTAAATTAGCACAATTGACATTGAATCAGCAATCACTATTATTTGGAATACATGTACCTTTGTGCTTTCTCGACACTGGAATATATTACGTTTTGGATGCTTCATGCAACAAATAATTAACCCACGTTCTATTTACTGCTAGAATTTGCTTATAAGTTTGCTTATGTTAATGGAAAAAATATTCTAGGACAAGACATTTGACCTAAGGCAGATCTGGAGTATCATGGGCACTGTACTAATTGACCTTTGGCTACTGTAATGTTGACAACTTTACCAAATATGGGAAAGAACACAGTGAGTCTTAGAATATCGTGCCAGGATACCTTATATAGCCAATCTATCTAATAATTGCACTGCTACCTGTTTACCAATAGGGATACTGATCCTATTTATGTGTTTGTTGTCTCTACACGAAAGAGAAGCTAGCTTGGGCAGTGGCTACATAAACCTATTTGTATTTGTTCCCACAAGAAAAAAAAAATGCATTTGGGGCTTCGCTGAGTGTCGCTAGCACTTGGCAAAATGGAAGATTTCCATAGTGATGGTACCACGCCCATATATGTATGATCAATACTATATTGTTCCAAACTCTGTTATGCAAAGCAGACTTGAAACTTGATGGATGTGCATAAGCACTTGTTCATCTATGCATTTCTATATTTTTGTGTGTCCCTATCTAAAAGTCGCAATCAAGAGTATCACGCAACAATGAGAAAGGTGGATGATGGTTTTAGACCTCATCCTTTAATTTTGCCTTCGATCTGTCCCTTTCAACCAAAAGGTGAGCTAAAACAATCAGCAACCTCTTGGAGTATTTGCTAGACCAATGCCTTTTTTTACATTTCTGATTTCGGCTCCTGCATATACGCTAGAGCCAAAAGCTGGTAACACGTAGTATTGAATAGTATAATTTGTAGATAATCTTTTGGATCTCTTAAAAGCATCGGCTGGGAGCTTTTAATTTGGGCCTTATTTTGCCACTTAGCAGTCCATTAGCATACTTAAGCACTAGATAGTTAATGGTTAAGTAATGCTATTTTTTTCTTATCTGTACTTACTTAGTTTTAATTAAGTTCCTAATTCCTTCAAGATCGAGGCTATTTTTCTATCTGGATTTTTTTTCTGCCTTTTGGGATATTTTCACTTTGATCGACTCTATATTGTGCTGCCATTTCAATATCCTCCTTGGCAAGTTCTTTCTTTTAGATAAACTTATACTCCTTATTTGAAGAAGAATGAATTTGTCTATATTAAAAGTATACCTGCAATGTTGAAATTTATCTCCCTGGACCTGTTGTTCTACAAATTTTACATTTGACGGGGGTATCTGTAAATTTAGAGAATTGCTTTATGAAATAAATTGGGTCCTAATTACATACTCCATCTTTCTCATTTGATGCAGTAGTATATGGTTGAACGCAGTATAGTACAGCTTGCTGACTTTGCTCAAAAAATTAATAACATATCAAGGACGTAGGCTAGCTATGTGGTAGCCATAGACTGGGTATCTTGTTCTAATCGGCCACACATATCTTACAAAGCAGCAGGAAATCACTGTTTAATAAGACTTCCTTTTACAGGGTATCGTAATTTATATTTAAATAATGAAACAGAGCTTAGCATCTCATTCACACAATCGGTTAAGATTCTTACTTTCTTTTCCGGTACGCTCTCTGGGATTTAAACTACATGCATATGTTCCTCTTCAAACGAGCCAGCAGAAGGTTTTTCGCCATAGTAAGATAGAGCCAAAACGGAGCGTTTGTTGGTTACTTGTTAGGGGATGCTTGGTTGCCCCTACCACGCCACAACGGAGGTAGCCAGATAAATTTCAACGTTATTTGGCGCACGACAAACACCGTGTATGGCTGCCACACTTTTTGTACTTTTTTTTACCGCAGAGTGTGGCGTCGGTTTCGTCGGCCACAGATTGTGGTGCTGCCCGTGGCGGGCATTATATTGACGAACAATCAAACAACCTCTTAGTACGGGAGAACATTGTTGCCGAGACCCGAGACAGGACCAGATTAGAGCCCTTGGAGGTGAATTTTACATTTAACTGAGTTTGCATGTATCTTGCATTGATGTTGCAAACTTTCATATAATTAGCACTAATTTCCAAAACACGTACTCACAGGTCACAAGGTGTGGGCCTCAGTGTACAAGAGAGTGTATAAAATTCATGAGGGGATATGCATGGCTGATGAACAATTAAGTGCGAGAATTTAGGCAGAAGCGAGTGTAGAAGAGAACTGTTTCAACGTACTGGGGTGGCACTTTTCATCCCTTTTCGACGTTAGTTTTGCACTAAATAGGAGGAAATAAGGAAGCAAGGATGCGACGGATGCAAAAGCGATGCCACCATCATGCAACATCTGCTACTATTCGTCTCCTCTCTTGCAAACAGTGACAAGCAGGATTTCAAAAAAAGAAAAACAGCACTAGCTAACAAGCGAACCGGTAAAGACTATTTCGACATTGCATGTACGTCGTATATGTTTACATTCGTCTGGGGAGAAATGATTGACGGTACACGTATTGATGAAAGAGGGCAGACGCAAAACTGCAAAAGCATGCATCCAGTATTCCAGTGTACCTTCTCGTCTTTATCGCGCCGTAGCTACAGTAATGCTCCGCTGCTGGAGAGAGAGAGAGAGAGCTGGAGAGAGCTAGGGTACGTAGGGTTCTTCATGGGGAATCCCCTAGGGTAGGGTGGGGAGAAGGGTAGGACGACGACGGCATGCACTGATGCATTGTGGCATGGTCCCAGAAAGTACGATAATCGAGTTGGCGTAGAGTAGTCACGTGCCTCATCGTTCATACATCAAAACGGCTGCAAAATGCCAGGATTTACAGGGGCGTTTAGTGCCATTCCTACACAGGGAGCTTTCGGCTCTTAGCTCTCTGATCCCGATCGATGGACAGATCTCCTGGTCAGCTCTAGTGCTCCCCTTCTCCCTCCACTGCAGCCAGATCGAGCTCATCAGTGTCGAGATCGATGCATTATATAGCCAGCAATCTCTGTGAATTACCGTGCATACTGCTATTACTGCCAGTAGATTTCCATAGTACTGCCACTGGTTTATCTAAACTCAGGCCCCATTTGTTTCAACTTTAGGTTATGGATTGTGAATGGTGCAATCTGAAATTGTAAAAATTTTAGGATAATAATATGATGGGTGTTTGTTTGTCTGGATTTCACAATCTAGCTTTCAGTGGGAAATTATAATCCCATAGAAATTAGGTGTGGATAGATTATATTGTGTAATCTGGATGTTCAGATTGTGGAATCCAGAATCAAATCCAACCCTTTATTTCAGCTTTTTGGATTATGGAATTTACAATCTACAATCTATAACTGAAACAAAGGGGGTCTCAGTAACAACACACATTAATTGTTATGCATCATCTTTCAATCTTTCTTTTTACAGAAAAATCATCTTCAGATCTATTTCTAACTAAGGCTCTATTTGGATCAAATAGAGATGCTTAAAATCTGATTTTTATCTTGAGATTTTAGAATCTGTATTCTAAACAAAATCCGGGTGGTGGTGTTTGGATAATAGATCATATTCTTAAAATACAAAGGGTGATGGGTCATATGGCATATAAAATCTGATTTTAATTAGCTAGGTATAACCAGATTATGAGATACTTCAAATCTAAAAACCCAAATTTTAGAATCCGCAAAAAAAATTGTCCCATTTGGAGGCTTCACGGATTCTATGGATTCTTAAAATCTCAGTGATCCAAATAGGGCCTAAGCTTCTTTACCTGCATGCAAGCACGACCTACTTATTGCTGGGAAGAACTTGGTACCCCGCGCAGAAAAATGTAATCCAAACAATTTTTGTGATTTTGTACTCGGTCTTGTGGTAGATGATGAAAGCATCAATTGATACGCTTTTCTTCTACTAGAGATATAGAGTATACTCATGTTAAAGAGCAGCGTAGCATCAAATCACCTTTCAGGGTGTAGTATAATATTGGATCCGCAATTTCTTTACTTGAGGAGAAAGCAGGTCAGCTTCCGCCTTCTGGTCCTCGGCTTGTATTGTGTCACACATGGGCGAATTCATGGCTACTTTCTCAATTGTGTCACACATGTGGTTGCTAGTTGCACAGGAAAGTTCGTGCACGCATACTGTTGCATTATTTTCATTTTTGTATGGCGCCATATATATAGTAACTAACGACTGAGCCTCACCTTAACAGCCACGCATACATATATATCATGCATCCTTCCCCAGTTCATTTGTCAAACTTGATCACATGCATGGTTCAATCATCATCAGTTCGTTACGCACACATACATATAGACCTCTTTGTTTTTGGATTCTAAGAAATTTTCTTGTCTATTTCCATGGGAAACGAACCGGGAGTGCATTTCATGTAAAGTATACACTGCAAAGTGCAAAGTACTTGCAAAAGAGAGAGAAAAAAAAACACCTACTGTTCCAAACAGCCATGCTAACAATCATCGTTACTCGTTGGCTGGGCATAAATTAATCACACGTCGTACCAATATGACACGACAGATTGTCCAGATGCTTGTCACGCATATGCATGGACAGGAATTAGCAGCTCGAATTTTCAGGAATCTAGGGCTGCAAAAATTGTCAATCCCAAGCAAACGGTCTCTTAACTAAATAACCTCATCAGCTCGACATTATTCCCAAAACAGAAAAGGAAAATACCCAAATGCATGCATAATGTCCAACTCGACATATGCCTGCGGCGTGCTTCCCGGCCGTGTCCCAGCTCTCTCCACCTGCGCGCACGTCGTTATTCCGGTGGAGGTAATCATAGAGACATCTTTCTGACCCAGAACCCGTGTTTTCAGCACTGGACGCGGCCGGGCTCCATCTGCCGGAAAGAATCCAAGGATCAGCTTGCTTGCCGCTGTGTGTGCAGTGCCACTATAGTGAGCTCTCGCCTCTCTCGAGAGCTATATATGGATACGCATGTGCCGAGAGGGCCTTGATACAAAAGCTACCACCGCCTACTTGGCTGTGTATTAGATCCAGGAGATTAATTTGGTAAAGTAGTTTGTTCAGTAATACAACTATCTATGGTTACGTGCTTACTCATTGTGTCGCGGTAGCGGCGTCGGCTTTCCGCCGCTGCTCAATGCAATCGCGCGCGAGCCGTACTCTGATTATTAATTTCTGCATCGTCTCTGACCGAACGGCCGGCCGGCCGGCGCGCCGATGAGAGGGACACGGAGCTCCGACTCCGAGCAGTTAGACACTGCATCGTTTATCCGTCCCTTTCCTGATCCGATCTGCTTTTTGCAGGGAAATTGTACCGCGCTGCACCAGCAGCAGCAGCAGCAGCAGGCAGGCAGACAGGGAAAAAGGAACCGGCTCTGGGCCTTGGTGCGTTTCCATGATGATGCAGTAACTGTCTAAAGGCTGGTGATGACCAGTAGCTATAGTAGCAAGTAGCTTGACATCAGTAGCACAAGGAACCTACGAAAAGGATACTGTATTAATTTGCCTCTTTTAAGTTGATGGATATATTCATAGTCACAGAAGAAGGAATTTCGGTTATAAAGTGTTTGTAGCTAGTAGTAGGCATATTCGTCATTTTATGCTACCGCTGGCGATTATCCGTTCCTTCACTCGTTTTGTGCGCACGTCGGGATATCTCTAATTCTTCCTGTCCATCACTTCATAGGAGTATATAGTGTGCAAAAGAAATCCCGATATAGGGGTGCAAAAGGGGGGATTGTGCAATATTTTCCACGCTGAAGATGGCGAGGAAAAGGAGAGAGGTGAAAAACAGAGAGAAGGCCCACGTGATTGCCGCTTCTACTAGATATAAGCCAGAAATCAGCCCATCCTTGCTTCGGCTTAGTAACGGTCCAACATATATGGGCCTACAATCGCGTTGAGGGAAACTACGCGTCTTGGGCCTTTTCTGATGCTCCAACACCGGTAATCTTGGGCCTATGACAGTACAGGCAGTTGGGCTACGAGCCAGTTATTGGTTCAGGCGCATGGTTGCAGGCTTGCAGCTCGTGCAGTAGTACTGAAGCAGCAGCAAAAATCCATTGAAGCGCATTGATTTGTTGGATGAGGTTAACATCTCGATCAGCGTCTTGTTTAATCAGATTGGTTGCTCACAGGAGAAAAAAGAGAGCCTAGTACGAATCCGACTTTGCACCGGCTTTCAGTTGCCTGCCAGAGACGGATCACTGCAGCTTTGCACGAGGTTGGTGCCATATCGTCTGCTGTTTAAAATCTCAAGCAGAAAGAAGAAAACAATCTCTGCAAAATAAATAAATCAATGTACGAAACATTACCCGGCAATGAAATGAAACTGATAAGGAGGACTTGGATGGTGTCGTGTGGCCCGCGCAGTGGCGCCTCAGCTTCGCACTCACCTGGCAGTTGGCATTTGATGCGATGGTCCATGCAGGTTGTTATTGGAAGTGGACAGAGTTTCAGACAAGCACTATCGCAATCTAAGTTGTCGCACATAATCTTGCAAACGCCAAGCTAAATTGGAATTTTACAACCTGATACTACTTTCCTTGGGTTTGCTGGAAGACATGACTCAGCAATGTTCATCGTTTTCTTGGCTCTCTGTGTAACAGAAAACTACGTATCAGTTTTATTTACCCAGTCGTGTCGCAACCTGCTCTGTTACCCATATTAATATTTCAGACAAAAGAGTCAAAGAGCTATTGCCTGGCAATGAGAAAATTTGTCCGTGTGCTGTTGCTTTCTGACAGCTGGAGTTTGAAGCAGACGGACGGCAATACAGCATATCCTATACGCAGGGCACGGCACAAACTTAAAGTTCAAAGAGAAGATTAAACGAAGATGGCTCGTGGTGGTGTCTGGTCGTCGAAATGATTAAACGAAGATGGAGAGAACAAAAAAGGTCAAAGAGAGAGACAAAACCAACAAATCGTCATGAAAGAGTCTCCTCCTCCAATGTCTTGCATTCCCTAACGTGCCGGGCATTTTCCTTGCAACGACATCATCAAACGCCCATTAAAAAGCCGGCAAAAACAGAGTCCATCGCCGTCTCCCTCGCGCTGGGTTCACCGACACTTGCCATCCACAAGAATTGGCATCTTATCCTTCCTTCCCCTTGACCAAAGTTTCTTCTGTTCCAAATTGCAAAGCCGTACAAGCTTCCCCAATGATTGTTCACACGGCGTTATAAAACTTGCCGGTTAGGTCATTGCGAGTACTGCCCCCCCAACTGTGAATGATCGAATCATCTCTACGGATAATGAGCTACTAACAATGGTGCACTGTACTATGCTTGCATGACTGCACATGGCGAGGCCACAGAATGTGATGCATTATTGTCCTTGGGAGCTGGTAGTGGTTGCGGTTTGGGTAGCTGCTGGTCTCATGTTTCAAACCCCACAACAGCTCCATTCCACGAAAGGAATCATGAAGATTGGTTCAGTGCAGCTGGAACAAAATCCGGGTTCAGTCGCACTGTGCCAGCAGATGCGAAAATTGCATCTTCAGTGCAATGTCTAGAACCATTTCATCCGTTTGTGATCATGCCATGTGGAGTACCATCCAAGAGCCATAATGCCTGCCATAGAATCCAGTAAAGGCCCACTGCTGTTATTAACAGTGTCCTGTTCCTCCATGATATCGATGATCAACGGTGCTAATTGATACGTACTGTGAGCAGGTGGCCCACGAGTATGCGTGCTACTGAAAGAAAGAAAGAATACATGATACACGTTCTTGAAAAAGACAGAATACCATGTTTTCAGGAAAAGAGAAAATAGACAGAATACCTGATACTCTGACCAAACGGAAGATCCAGCTAGTTACTACCGACGACTCAGGTTCCGCTAAAACTAAATGCCCCCGACCAAATTTCAGTTAAAATGTCACATAATTCAGGATCAGATCATCAACACGACAGCACCTACCTAAATCTGTCAGAAAAAATAATTGTTAGCTCCAGCAAAGGAGGCATGGCTCTTCCTCGTTACTCGCGTCTATCGTCTCTTCCTTGTTGCCGCCTTTCTACTCGATCGATCTCTCATTTCAGCATGCAGATCTGCTCGGCTTTATTAGCTGGGATAAATAAAGGACATGGATTAAATAAATCTGCCATCAACAGTATCATTAGCACTTTAACAGGATTACATGGGATGGCGAGCTTTTGAGCTTTACGCAGATCTGAAGCTTTTAATGTTGCTCTTGATAAAACGTCGTTTGTTTAGGGCCCAAGCAAAGCTCAGTACAGTGCCTGCTTGGCTGCTTGGCACATCTTGTACTGTCATTATCACATCTTAAAAATGGAACAGAGAAGGCTTTGTTCGTTGTTGCTTGATCTGAATGTGCCTTGCCAATTCTGTGCAATCCATAAGGCTTAAACAACAGTTCACGTGTCACTGGTTTTGTGTTGGTTTCTTCTGAAAAGTGGGGTTCGTGTTTAGAATATTTCATTTCTCTATTATTTTTAGAAGGTGTGGGATGTTTTCAGATTGTCTGACAGTGATGAGAATGTTCTCTATCAACGGCCAGGAAAGTGACACTGATCAAGAGGATCCATTATATTATTTTGCGTCTGCATATGTTTAAGGAATGAGGGAATAGTCCATGTTCCACACCACGAAGGTTCGTAATCATGCCTTTTCTTCGATAAAGAAATCAAGTAAAATAAAATATGTTATCAACTACTAGGTTTTAACATAGATTACTCAGCTAATGTCCAAGCATTTTGTTCTGAACCAGTTAATTGTGCAGTCCGAGAGTTTAACGGTAAGTCTATCTGTTTATTACTGTCTGTGGTTGCATCTTTGCCAAAACCTGTGAATTATAAGATTCATTGTAGGTAATTGTGCAGGATTTTGTTTCAAATTCATTCCACTTTGCGGTTAACGTAATATACATTGTCCAAAATTCCAGCCTTTGAAACAAACGAGAGACAGTTCAAATTTGCTATTTTGGCCAAATCAAAGATGCGACAAATTACCGGAGGGCCACTGGTTCGGTTCCAACAAAGACTAGACTACTGTCGTTTGTCCAACAAGGAGGAACACCAGCACATGACAGACAGACAAAGTGGTCCCACAGTGAACTTTCGACGGGCCCACGTGTGCTCTTGATCGCAATTGGCCGATGGCCCGTCCTCTCGGTTACGGGTAGAAAGGCCCCCATTACCCGCAAGAACACCTGTTCCATTTTGTTTTTTCATTTCTTTATTTTTTTTTTCACCAAACCGCCGCCCCTCCCATTACCAATCCCCTCCCCATCGTCTTCTTCCTCGCCGCAGCCCAGCGAAGGAGACTACGAGAGAGATGGGGCGAGGAGGAGAGGTCGGAGGAGACAGCCTCTCTATCCATTAGCCATCCGCGTTGCTCTCGCATTGAAGGTGTAGCTTCCACGAGCGGCTTGCTCTCGCCGTGGCAGGTAATGCTGCTTCTCTCGATTTCGTTGTCTCCGCACCACGCGCAGATGCTAGTAGTTGGTGAGCGTTACAAAAAAAAAAAAACTAGTCTTTGGCTGATTACACAATGTCGTCTCCCTCCTCCCCCATGTGAGGCGCATAGGAAAAATTAAATTTTGAGGAACAGGCCAGAAGCGTGGCGGGGACCATGGTCCGTCGCGGCAGCAGCGCAAGGCTCCAGCGTAGTCGGCGGCGTCGGGGCGGCGACCCGATATAATGCCTTGACGGAGATTAGCTGGTCAAAAAGTAGGGGAGCGCTACTACATGTGCGAGTAAGAGCGGGATGGTGTAATTTTGTCGCTGTTGCCTGTGAGGTCTCGCCGGATCGCCGTCCACGTCCGTCCAGCGCCCGGTGGCACGCCGCTTTCGGCCGCGGGTACCTACCGCACGCGTCCGAAATTCGCCGTTTTCCCAGCCGTGGGGAAGGGGTCGCTCTCGTGCAATGCCATTGTTGCTTGATTCGAGGGGAGAGGAAAGGGGAGCTACTAGTTGCCGGTGGATTTGGGAGTATAAAGAAAAGGGGAAGTTTTGAGCTGTTCTTGGGTGGAGGGTGCAGGGAGCTGGGAGCCATGGGGGCGGCAGGCGAGGAGGTGGCGGCGGCATGGGAGAAGGCCGACGTCAAGGAGGAGAGGATACTGGTCTCCGTGCGCGTGAGGCCGCTCAACAGCAGGGAGGCCGGGGACAGCTCCGACTGGGAGTGCATCAGCCCCACCACCATCATGTTCCGGAGCACCGTCCCCGAGCGAGCCATGTTCCCCACCGCCTACACCTACGGTGAGTTGTACCTGCTGTTTTAATTTTTTGCTGGATTGGGAACAGCAATGCTGCAGCTCAAAGAAGTTTTTTGATGCCGAATTTTCTCTGGCACTCACATTGTTCTTCTTTTCGATATTCATCAGACAGGGTGTTTGGACCCAGTTGCTCCACAAGGCAAGTCTACGAGGAGGGAGCAAAAGAAGTTGCCCTATCAGTTGTCAGTGGAATTAACTGTATGTACAAGAGAAATTAAGCAGTTTTCATCCATGATTTTCATACTAGATAAGCACATGTTGGCTAATAAACATTTACACATGCTTTTGTTCTTGACAGCAAGCATATTCGCGTATGGGCAAACAAGCAGCGGAAAGACTTACACCATGATTGGAGTAACTGAATATAGTGTGCTCGACATATATGACTACATAGATAAGGTGTGCGCGCGCTATGAACATTGCCCACTTTTATCCTTCTGTGAAGGACTGCTGTGTCATTGCATTTTGAATACTTTCTTCATGCTTGCAGCATCCTGAAAGAGAGTTCATTTTGAAATTTTCGGCCATAGAGATATATAATGAAGCTGTGAGGGACCTTCTGAGCAATGACTCGACACCTCTTCGTCTTCTTGATGATCCAGAGGTGCGTTATTCTCCTTACTTTACCATGACTTGTCTTATCCTCCAATTTACTATTTTTGACATTGTTTATGTTGTCATTTGATTTCGTTTAGAAAGGAACTACTGTTGAAAAGCTCACCGAGGAAACTTTGAGAGACCATGCTCATCTTAGGGATCTTCTTGCGGTCTGTGAAGGTGTGGCACTGAACTTGCTGGAAAGAAAGGATGTCATCTTTCCCTCTTATCTGATTCATTTGGTTCTGTGCTCCAGCTCAAAGGCAGATCGGGGAAACTGCTTTGAATGAGACAAGTTCTAGGTCCCATCAAATACTCAGATTGGTCAGTGCCTGTTTTACTGTATCTTTAGATTATTATTTCATTAAAAGCTTTCTGATGCATGCTGTTAATTTCAGACAATTGAAAGTTCTCCTAGGCACTATTTAGGAAGAGGTAACTCAAGCACCCTAGTGGCTTGTGTGGTAAGAAATACCATTCCATATTTACGATTCCTTCGTATGGAAAGCTCTCCGGGGTTTTAATTTTCCTTTGTGGACAGAACTTTGTTGATCTAGCTGGGAGTGAGCGTGCATCTCAGACTGCCTCGGCTGGAATGAGGTTGAAAGAAGGCAGTCATATTAACCGAAGTCTTCTCACTCTGGGAAAGGTTGTCCGTCAACTCAGGTTTGTTTTCCACTAGCACAAACTTGCAACTGCAATGAATTTAGGAGAAAAAATGCTTTAAATATAATTCGGAAGCTTCCATTTGCATATACCTTTCAACATTGCAGTAATATTCATTAGAGAAACTAATTTTCAATTCTTTTGGTGTTAGAACTTCATTCTTCTCATTTTACACTTGCTCTTTGTCAACAACATTTTCATTGACTATAGTCTGAACTATATATTCCTGCTGCAGCAAGGGAAGAAATGGCCATATCCCTTACAGAGATTCAAAGCTGACCCGTATATTACAGTCGTCGCTGGGTGGCAATGCGAGAACAGCCATCATCTGCACAATGAGCCCTGCACACACCCATATAGAGCAATCCAGGAACACTCTTCTGTTTGCAACATGCGCTAAGGAAGTTGTTACAAATGCACAGGTCAATGTGGTGATGTCTGACAAAGCACTTGTGAAGCATCTACAAAGAGAGCTTGCAAGGCTAGAAAATGAGCTGAAGTTTCCTGGGTCAGCTTCTTGTGCTAATCATACTGAGGCTTTGAGAGAGAAGGATGAGCAGATTAAGAAGGTACTTCTTGATCGTAATATTTTGTAGTTCTTGGCATATTGTTAAATGCATAACCACAGTCTCTTATGCCTTGTGCACTGATGTATCCTTTTTTTATTGGGTAGTTTTACAGTAGACCAAAATAGATGTCTACTGTTTATTTTATTCATCTGACGGCTCAGATCTTAATCATGATACCTTTTTGATCCATCAGTATCATAAGTATCATTATAAGGTATCATAAGTATCATATGGATATAACTGGAAAATAAACTTATAGACATGTAAAATAAATGTTTTCGAAGGTCAAGATCATAGGTTTAATTATTTCATCTCCATCTTGTGTTTTTTTCTTTCTTTCATAGAAGTCGGATGATCAATCAAAATATCATCATGTCAGAAATCAGAATTTTACTAACAACATCATAGAAAATTAACTCCAACATTATCCAGTAATTACATTTAATGTCATCTCAAATGAATGGTTAGATCTAAACCATGATACCTTAATTTTATATGTATCACGGTCTACTGTAAAGGTGCTCTTTTTTATCAGCTTGAAAAGCAGCTGAAGGAATTGATGGAGGAAAAAGATACAGTTCAGTCTCAACTTAACTGTTTACTTAAAGGTGAAGTTGATGATCACAGTGATGAGCGCACTGCAAATCGATGGGTATGTTTTCTCTCACATATACCTGCTTACCGTAGAGCCTTTGTATTGTGCATAATCTTATCAATCGATCTGCTTCCGATAGGATGATCACAGTCGTTCATCAGAGTCCCTTGTGCAAAATGTGTCTGAAGAGGCATTTTCAGTTGCTGAAGCATGTGGAATTGCTCATCAAGACCAAAATTATGCATTGTTTCATGAATCATATGTCTCCAGTAATGATCATAATGACTCTGCATTTCTTGGTGAAACAAGGGATGTCCCTCGGCAAACATGGGATCAAAAGTTGATTTCACCGTGGCACCCTTCCAGCAACTGTAGCTCGGATGGCATGGAGCCATACCAGCCATATCATATGAGGGGAGCAGCCTCAAGAACTGCATCTGAAGTCTCTGAAGAGCATTGCAGGGAAGTCCAATGCATAGAGATACATGACCATGTAAGAAGCAGAAGCCATGAATTTAACCAATTACTCCCTGAGGACACAAAACTCCATAAACCTGAAGAAGATGTGATCAGAAAAGATGCAGTACCACAACCTGATGAAGGGAAAAGGCTTGAGTTTATAAAGAAGAAAATAGAAGATCATATCAAATCATATTCCAGCAAAGAGCATCAGCAAGTTGAGAATATAGCAAAGATAGAGGAAGATTCTGTCAAGACGCATCAGATTGAATCAAACAGGTTTACATACAATGCTGTCAATCTAAATACATGCGATTCCAACCTTTCTTTTGATATTAACAAACCTTACCCTCGTGAATGCTTGAGTCTGAAGAGGTGCATTTTGAGCTCCAAGGATAGAGCATTAGCTAGAAGTAATAGCTGCAGGGCTAGCTTCATGGTTATTCCAAATAGCTGGTTTGATGATTCTGAGAACACTAGCATGACACCACTCGATGAAGTCTTTAGGTATGCTCCCAGAAGGCTTGATAAGGTTCGGAGGAGCCTGTATACTGAGAATGATGACTGCCATAATAATGACAGTTTACTTGACAGCTCTGAAGTTTCCTGTCAAGTAGCATCTGATGAAATTTTCAAGGACATGAGTGTCAGTGATGAAATTGCCATGGAAATGAGCAACCGTGATGATATTTCTAAGGAAATGAACACCAGCGATGAAGTTTTCAAGGACATGAGCATCAATGATGAAATTGCTTGGGGGATGAGCAATTGTGATGACGTTTCTAAGGAAACGAGCACCAGTGATGAAGTTGTCAAGGACATGAGCATCAGTGATGAAATTGCCTGGGGAATGAGCACTTGTGATGATGTTTCTAAGGAAACGAGCACCAGCAATGAAGTTGCCAAGGAAATGAGTATCTACGATGAAGGACAAGAGACTGTTGTCAATGACATCAGTTGTGTCATGGAGTTGGAAGTGAATACAAAAAATTCCGATGGGTATCAACCTAAAGAATTTAGGGCACCGGTGCTCAAGGTAAGATGGGAATCTTCATGAATTTTACTTATATTCGTGATAGCTCACTAAGTAATCTTGCTTAATGTTGTAATGTATTCTTGGTCTCAGCATCCTTCAGTATACTTCTCTGTTCTGTTTTTTACTGTGCTAGTGATAGAAAACTGACAGCATAGTAAATTATCGATTTAATTTAGATTATCAAGCTGATATCTTGGTGATTTCATTTTTTTAATTCAAGCAGGAGGTCATCAGACACGAGTCAGCTGCAATTAAAACTGTCAAAGATGTTGGTGTAGATTCATCACTGAGTCCCATTGGATCTCCTCATTCGAAGATTGATTTTGAGAAGAAGCAGCAACAGATTATTGAGTTGTGGCACGAATGCGATGTTTCCATAGTGCATAGAACTTACTTTTTCCTCCTCTTCAAGGGAGATCCAGCAGATAACATATACATGGAAGTGGAGCACAGAAGGCTGTCCTTCATTAAGAGCTCATTCAGTGCCCAACCCACAGCAGAAGGCGAGTTTAATTCTGCCATCGTATCAAGGTACGTTCTTGCTTGTATGTTACAGTAATCAACCCAACATTTAGTTTTCATTGTTCAACCTATTCCCTTCGGTTGTGAATTGTTGATGTTAAGACATGGATGTTAGTTCAAATTTGAACTGATTCCTTGTCCTAACGTCAACAATTTGCAACCGGAGGAAATACAGTATATGTGATACTATACTGAAGTTGTTCTGTTGGCAGCCTGAAGAATCTTCGCCGGGAAAGGGACATGCTCTATAAGCAGATGCTTAAGAAGCTCTTGAATGGGGAGAAGGAGGGCGTTTACAGTAAATGGGGAATTGATTTGAGCACCAAACAGCGAAGGTTTCAGCTCTCCCGTCTTATCTGGACTCAGACTGACATGCTACATGTCCGAGATAGTGCAGCTCTTGTGGCAAAGCTGATCGACCTTCTGGAGCCTGAGCAGGCCCTTAAGGAGATGTTCGGAATGAATTTCACACTGGCTCCACGAGCTGACCGGAGGTCTTTTGGCCTATCAGGTTCTTACTCCATGAAATGAATTAACAGAGATGGTACAGAGACGATATAACATGGTGGTAGAAGAATAAGTTAGTACAGGAGCTTGACTGGATTGGAGAGGAATTGCTCCCCATGATTGATCGATTGATTTCACTGATGTTCTCACCTGTTTTGATGCTTTCGGTGTGTGTTGTTGGGTTTTCACATGTAACTTCACAGAGGAGAATCAAAAGCACCACAGTTCTGGCTGTTGTCAGTGACTATACCTATGTTTGCCCATGTAAATCTCTGAAGGGTTTTGTATTAGTGCATTTAACAGATAAAACAAAATCATATGGTATAGTGTTATGTATTGAACTCCCAGTATCCCAGAATATAGCTAGTTTTAGTTTAGTTCTGAGGAGTTTTTTTTTTTATAACTTTGATCGCCAAGGTGTCAATAGCAAAAAAGTAATAAGCTTTTTTTTTTAGGGCAAAAAAAAAGTAATAAGCTTTGATCATATAAGAGTTATATATGAAGATCGTTTGTTTTATGATCAATCTAGAATTATAATTCTTATGTTGTTTATCTTTGTGGTTTATTTTACAATGGATGGTCAAAATTAGAAAACAATTAACAAACCTAGAACTAGCTATATTCTAGGATCCTGTATCATTTAAGTGTGTCTTGCTTCCTAAACTTTGCTGGTAAGGAAGAGCAAGCTGTTGTGTCCTTAAGTTGAAGATTATTTTTCTTTTTAGCTGTTGAGTTGAGCAGAAGAATAATAATCAGAAACAACTGAAGTCAACTATATGGGCTTCACTGGGAAAAGCAAGTTGGTAGTAGAGGCCCACCAAGAGACTATTGTCAGTGACCTCCTAATATAAGCTTCAGCAAAGCAAACAATTAAATCTCAGAGATCAGTCGGCCAATTAAATCGAGTATATGCAAATATATACTAGCTAAAATTTATTAAATTGCAGTAAATCGATTGAGAAAAGGGTATGAAAGTGAATATTATCACCAACCGTTTTGGCGCCAAAAAAAAAAAAACACGGGGTTAGTTCAATTGTATGAGCTCCTCCGGCTCCAGGCGCTGGCGCGAGCTTGCCACGGCTGCGCGAAGCTCAGGTTTTGGCTCCGGCACCGTATTCAGCCATGCCGCGGCGTATCACCATCACCGTATTCCTCCGTATCCGATACGGGTACGGCTAAGGTGCCTGACGTATCGGGGTTTCAGACCCGGGCGGGCATCACGTAGCCACTGAATCGTCTGGTACGGTCAGTAGCAGAGTACAATCTGTACTGCCAATGCCAGAACCACCGATGGCGATCGTATTAGCCCACGGTTTTGTTGAGATTGAGACGCGTAACCTTATGCTTCTCGAGTTCGTTCATCATCGTCATCGACAAACAATACAAACGGCAATCGATCAAGCGAATGTACTGCGCACGTTACCTCTGTCTGGACCATACTGTAAGTTCATAACATAAACAAGTTGCCATAACATACTACTTCCTCCAAGAGTGTGCCTTTTGACTTTTCAATATTGTGTTTGACCGTTCATCTTATTTAGTTTTTTTTTTAAATATTTTTTATTTTTTATAATTAATTTTATCAATAGATATACTTTAATCATAACATATTTATTTTAATATTTATATAAATTTTTTAAATAAGATAAAATGTCAAAAATAATGTCTCAAAATCAAAAGCGACACTCTTCATGGGACGGAAGTAGTAGTTGTTACTAGCTTTCAAGACCATTGAGTCGTACACACTCATCTATACGATACTGCAAATTAAGCTATAACCAATTACAAGTAGAGAACCTTTGAGCTGCAGTGATAAGAGTAGTAGTAATATTCAATGGTACTAACCTAATAACCTGCAGTGCAGAGTGCAGTGATGCGGAAACACACACCGATTTATCTGGCCTTTGTCTGTCCCGAGCTAGAAGACGACGGCGGATACGATCTGATCCACTAGTGACTAGGCAGTGTTCGCTGTCAACGGCACGGCGGCCATCAAATCATCAGCGACAAAGTACGACGTAGACTTGCTGCATTTCCGGCTTTTTTAGCAAGGCAACGACAGAGGCGGCGTGGTCACTCACTCGGCAAGCCCGTGTGCTGCGTGGCCATTCACCAAAGATGAAAAGTAACAAGTGGCATGGTAGCAAGCCAGGTGTTGTAACATCAGGGCACCCGGCAGCGACATCTGGGAACACCAGTATCTTGACCCTGGCACACCCCGTGGGCCCACACCAGGATCCGATAAGATCTCTGCCTACTAGCTCTGGTACACGCATAGACAGACCGGACAGGGGCTGCAGCAGCACACAGTGTTGCTGCTGCACTTGCACTAGCCAGCGGCCCCGCGCCGCTGTTATTTGCACCTGAGATTTTTTTATGTTAAAAAAACTCGAGCCTTTCTTGAGCCTAACCACTTCTTCGATCTGTCCCTTGCATATATGGTGGTGCAGTACACAAGTGTACGACAGGGCTGACTGTGGTGGAGTCAATCATTCACTCGACCATCGGATCAACTTGGTGCTGGTTCGTTCGTTATGTGCACTGCTACTGAAAGGCACTAGCATATATGTACTGTACTTGATTCCAGGTCCAGGTCGATCGATTTTTTGGGAAAGTATCAAGTGAAACGATTTTTTTTTGGTGAAATTATGAGAACCCTTTTAAAATATATTTAAAAGTTTTAAAACTTCTTTACAAAAACAGCATATATGTATATGGTACACGAAAATTTAGATCCAAATTCAACTTTATTGCTCTTGAATAAAAATCAACTTTAGCCAATGTTCGTTCATCGAAGAGGATTCGTTCTGAAGAAGCTTTTCAGGCGATGGTTCTTTAAACTTTTCCAATGCGTCAGGATGGGAAGTGGAATACGTATGCCAGCCGTCTGCAAGAGGAAAAGGTTTTGAAATGTCCTATTCTTTCCTTTTAATGTGTTTCCCCCTTCGTGAAAAGAAATCTAAAATGGATTTTTTTAAAGAAAGAGGGAATAATATAGCACAATACCATTTTATCTTTATTCTCCCTTCTTTTTCTTTATTATCATTTTTTATCTTTAAACAAAGTTGAGTTTGGATCTGAAATTCTGTAAATGTTTCTCACCATGTCTACACCTACACGTGTGTCATTTTCATTCAAAGAAAAAAAATGTTTAGTATGATTTTCGAGAAGGTCACTAATATTTCCCCATGTTCCTACCTTAGCTTCTCGACGCCAGCACTGCGTGTAGCTAGGCTATCGTGCTGTAGGGTTGGACCAATGTGGAATAATAATTGTAAGCTGCTGGGGACAGACGCGTCGCTGTCATCATCGCGAGCTCAACCAACGGCGGGTCGACGGACGGTACAGAGCGCACCGGTGACGGCCATCTGTCCCGGCCGGCCGGTCGGAGTGCGGTGACGTCAGAAAAGACTCGATCGATGCATCGTCGCGTCTTCGTCTCCGTCGTCTCGCGCTCGACGCGTGCTTAGCTCTGCCTGTATTCTGCGCGTTCATGCCAGAAGGTGGTCGATGCAATGCATATGTCTGGTGTGGTGCCTCCACATGCATGAATACAGCTCACTTTGGACTACTCCATAAAAAAAAACCTTGGAATTAATTTGGACACGGACCGATCAGTTTAATTACGCACGCCGTCTCGTGCTCCTTTGATGGCTTCTCTGTCATATGGCCCTTAGGATCATGAGAAGCGCATGCAGTTTTCCATAAACAATAATGCGACGAATACACTTGGTGTGTGGATACGATGGACGCTTCTTTGCTAAATTTTGGTATATTCGGTTCACCGATCCAAACAGGAACTGCCGACCAGCGGACCAGGACCATTCAGAGATTGCAATGGCCTTGATCGAAGATGGGCTCTCTGCATATGCCTCTATCATGACCCTTAGGATCATCGAAATGATATTCTGCAAATTGTTACCCTAGGATCTTCAGAAGCATGTGCAGTTTCCATAAACAATAACGCGACGAATGCACTTGGCGTTTCGGGTGATGGGTACTTCTTTGCTAAGTTTTGGTATCTATTATTCAGTCAAAAAAAAAAAGTTTTGGTATCTATTCAATTTGGCAATTCAAACAGGAACAGCAGACCAGGACCATTCCGAAAAAGGAATATAATGGCCGGTCCTGATATAACCTACACTGGAAGAAGGCCATCCATCTCTTTCTTGGAGGTAGCTAGACATTCTCAATAAAAAAAAAGAAGCAAATAATTCAGAAGCACCGTGTTTTAGGGAGATGTCTCTGCAGAATCATGGGAAATCCAACAGTGAACTGCCGACCAGGGCCATTTTAAGAGAGCAGTGGCCGATCCTGGTATAATCTACACACTGGAGGAAGTCGATCTCTCTGTTGGAGGTAGCCAGACGTTCTCATAAAAAAATGATGAGTAAAGGAATGAACCAGCGAATTTGGGAGCAGCATATTCTAGGGAGATATCTGCAGAATCATGGGTGGCCACACACATTTCTGACTTGGATAAATAATAATTATATGTTCCTGATCTCTATCCCCTAAACAATGGAATATGGAACTTCAACTCTAGCCACTAGTACTGTCTCTAACAGAATTTCGTATGGCCCATTTCCAAAGTTTTGTTCCCCTAAACGAGCTTGGTCAGGCTGATGCATGCTTATTTTCTTTTTGAGGTTTGAAGGGTTCTTCTCTGCAACAAAAAACTAAGACTGCTCCTAGAGAGCATTTAGAACCAATGATTATGTAATGAATGAACCAACTCATCAATTGACTTGCAAGTTGCTGTGCAGACTGGTCATTCTTGTTTTTTTTTTTAACTTGGTGCCACTTTTGACAAGTTGGTGTTGAAAGAAACAACAACAATTCTAATCGCACCAGCTGACAGAGTCTCTGGTTATCCACTCAGAATCGCACATTTGATTCAGAATCAACTAGACGAGGACTACTTGTTGCGACACATGAGCAAGTTAACTTAATCTAAGAAGCAGCTAATCACTATAATATAGCAGCGGCAGCTGCCATAACAGTGACGACTCAAAAACACGAAGCTCACTCGACGGCGACAATAATGTCTGCCACGCCAGCTGCAAGAGTCTTCTGAGAACTGCCTCCTCTGCTCGCGGCAGTCACGATCCGACGAAAGTTCTTCAGCAAGGGATGGATTATTCAGATCAGTGCAATACCGCATATATAATCTATATAAACTTGTTGGAGTTGTTTATAGTCAAGTGCATGTTAATACTAGGTAAGACAGATATAGTAACTCTACTAGGCACCTTTTGAAGCATCAATGGGCTTGTACTACTTGGTCTTCTTTGACCCTCGACTGATGGGGCGACTATTTCACATGCGATGAACCATTGATCAAGAGACCATTAACTAAGACGGCTAATCTTATTCATTCTAACAAGGGCATGAATGTAATCAGGCTGTGCGAACATTCGGATGGCCATATCAAAGATGCAGTACTCTGTTTTATTTAATGCAAAAGGTTAGTCGCTTTATTCAACCGATGATCCAGCAGAATCGCGGATCGCCGAAAAGTTTACAAAGTTCGTCAGGAGGGGGTCAAGCCATACAAAAGGCAGATCACAGATGCAATGCTCTTTAAGCAAAGGAAGAAGAAAGAAAATGTTTATGGAACCCCACTTATTGTTTTCAATAATTCGTTTCACTTTCTTGAGCTGTTACGACACTAATGAATCATTTCTTTTATCAAGTTTTCTTTGTGTGAGGAAGTGCAAATGATTTGAACTTTGTGTGTGTGTGATTTGTACTAGCTGTCATATCCAGCTATGTTCAGTAGTTGGTAGCTAGGTGAGTATATGTAATGGCTGCTTGATTGATGGTTCATCGTCGAGTTAATTATTGAGGGCAGGGTGACGTGCGTATGTAATGCCTCAATATGTCGACATGACTATCAAAAAAAAAAAAAACATAGTACCATGTCATTTCTGCAATAGTGAGTATGCTGGACATGTAGCGTGACATTTTAGGGCAGGGTGACGTGCGTATCGCACAAGAGTCCAAACATGGAGTTTGTTAGTTGCTTCACTGCGCGCTATAACCTCAGTTTGAACAAGTCATATGAAACATCGTCACAATCAAACCATCATATGTTTTGCAGTTTTGGGCCAAAGCTACTTCTTGCACTGCATAAATTGTCTATGGTCTCTCGCTTATAGTTTCCTCGTTTATCTATTTTGATGTCGTTATGGCATTAAAACAAAAAATAAGGAAGTAATTAGTTGTTCTCCTCTCGCGTCAGGCTCTTATGATGAGTGCTATTATATGAAAGATTATACATATTCAGACGTTTTATATGGCACATGTAATAGCTCACTCCAATACATGACATTAACTAAGATGATGACGGATTTACTCTTGACTAATCGACTATTGTTGATTTTGATCTTTATTCAAACTTGTCAGAGCTTTTTGAGACGGGGATTTGGGTTTGATTTCTTCGGTGGGATTGCCACGGAGGATACACCCGGTACAGAGAAGATCAGAGCTGACAGTCAGTGAGAGCACATCTGGTGTTACCACCTCTTGTGGTGCTATCGTGCTTTCAATGCCGGTAACACCTCAAGAGATATATAAAAATATTTTTTCATTATCTTTGATCTTTTGTTTTATTCAAAAAAAAATAAATAATTTTTTGAAATGAAGAGAGTACAATTTATGAAAGAAAAAAGAGAAGAACGACTGGAGAGGTTGAAGAACTGACCTTCGGAATTTGGTCCAAGTTCGTATCCATTGATCAACTCGGAGGATCTTGTTGTTCAATAGATTGTAGAGAATACTACCTTTTTGGAATGGAAGTTGGGAAGGCATGAACCGAATAAACTGCATAGTACAAGCTCCTGAAAACAACTACCTTTTTTTTTTTGCGAATCTGAAAACAACTATACGTTGGTCTAATGGTCTTGCACTTGCAGTGTTGCCCCTATGTCGGCCATTCGTCTTGCCTGAACCAGTCTAATTGAAGCCGGTTGGTGAACCGATATTTTTGCGGTAATTACCGTACAAATTCTTGGAACTGTTTAGTAGTATACTACGTAGAATGAAAAAGAGAGGAAGCTGTTGAGGCTTCAACGGCAGCAGCGTCAGGTGTCCCCTTGACTCGATTGTCTTCCCGACCCGTCCCGTCCCGTCCCGTCGTCGTCGTTGTTAGCGACGAGCGATCCGATCGTGGGCCGCCAGAGCGCACGCCGGCCACGTGCGGTCGACGCCGCCTCGGGTCCCGCTGGCCGGAGAGAGCGGCGCGCCACGCAGGATGCACGCGGCTCCCGCTCCCCTCCCATGCCGCTGCGCCCTCTGGCCCACCCACCAAGCTCCCTCCCTACAAATATTATTATCACCTTCTTCTTGCTCACTCACTCACTACTGGCTCCCATAATGAGTTTTGTTTTGTTTTTTTTTAAAAACTCGTTATTTAGGCGTGATTAGTCACCTTTTCGCACCTAAACGCAGAGCTTTTAATCCCTCCGAACCGCCTCAAGCCTCCCTCGCCGCAGCTATAAAAAGGGGACGGCCGCCAGTGCAGTCTCTCCTCAGACTTGAAACAACCAAGCTCACCGCCTTTTAAGCTGGAAAAAAAAACTGGTCCTAGCTCTCTCTGGTCTTCCTTCCCACTCACTAATTTCCACACGAGCACGACGACTCCGTTGGAGGAGAAAACTTTGTCGTTCAGGGCATCAGGGCATGGCCGCGACGTCCGACGACTGCGGCGGCTGGCTGCTGTACCTCTCCCTGGCGGCGAAATGCGGCGACCCGCACCGCCTGGCCGGCCTCGCCGCCGTTCTCCTCGTCGCCTTCGTGGTCACCTCGCTCCTGCACTGGGCCGCCCCCGGCGGGCCCGCGTGGGGCAGGTACTGGTGGACGAGGCGGGCCGGTCTGGGGATCATCATCCCCGGGCCGAGAGGCCTTCCGGTGGTCGGCAGCATGGGCCTCATGACCGGCCTGGCCCACCGCAAGCTCGCCGAAGCAGCTGAGATGACGGGCGACAGGAAGCGGTTGATGGCGTTCTCCGTGGGCGAGACCCGGATGGTGGTGACGGCGGACCCGGACGTGGCCCGCGAGCTGCTTGCCAGCCCGGCCTTCGCGGACCGGCCCGTGAAGGAGTCCGCGTACGGGCTGCTGTTCCACCGCGCCATCGGGTTCGCCCCCTACGGCGCCTACTGGCGCGCGCTCCGCCGCGTGGCGTCCACCCACCTCTTCTCCCCGCGCCAGGTCGCCGCCTCCGCCGCCCAGCGCCACGTCATCGCGCGCCACATCATCGCCGCCATCAATCAACAATCCATTGACGGCGGCGTCGTCGTGGCGCGCGCGGTCCTGAAGCGCGCGTCGCTGCACAACGTGATGTGGTCGGTGTTCGGACGGCGCTACGACGGGCTGAAGGAGGAGGAGGAGGAGGCCCTCGAGCTCAAGGCCCTCGTCGACGAAGGGTACGATCTCCTGGGCATGCTCAACTGGTCCGACCACCTCCCCTGGCTGGCTCGCTTCGACCTGCAAGGGATGCGGGCCAGGTGCCAGGCCCTCGTCCCACGGGTCAACCGCTTCGTGGGCCGGATCATCGACGAGCACCGGGCCGGGCTCGCCTACAACGGCGTCATGGACTTCACCGATGTTCTGCTCTCCCTTCAGGGCACCGACGACGTCAAGCTCTCCGACGCCGACATGATCGCAGTTCTATGGGTACGTCGTTACTTCGTCTATCTCTGGACTTTTTTCTTTTTTTGAAACCCTTCGTCTTTGGACTTGGCCGATATTCCGACCACGAATTAAACAAGATGTACAGAAAGCAATTTCCTCATATATATTACTAAGAGAAAAAAAAACACAAACTTGCAGGAGATGATCTTTCGCGGCACGGACACGGTGGCGGTACTGATGGAATGGGTGCTGGCGCGGCTGGTGATGCACCAGGACGTGCAGCGCAAGGTCCACGACGAGCTGGACCGGGTGGTGGGCCGGACCCGGGCCGTGACGGAGCCCGACGCCGCCTCGCTCGTCTACCTCCAGTCGGTCATCAAGGAGGTGCTGCGCCTGCACCCGCCGGGCCCACTGCTGTCGTGGGCGCGCCTCGCCACGTCGGACGTCCACGTCGCAGGGCACCTCGTCCCCGCCGGGACCACCGCCATGGTCAACATGTGGGCCATCACCCACGACGACAAGGTATGGGCCGACCCCACGGCGTTCAAACCCGACAGGTTCCTACGATCTTCTTCTTCTTCCGACAACAACATCCATGCTGCTGCCGCCGGCGCCGACGAGGTCAGTGTAATGGGTTCGGATCTCCGGCTCGCGCCTTTCGGGTCCGGTAGGCGGGTTTGCCCCGGCAAGTCGCTCGCGATGGCCACCGTCGGGTTCTGGCTCGCGACGCTCCTCCATGAGTACGAGTGGTTGCCAGCATCCACTACTGCCGGCCCTTGCGCGGTCGACCTGTCAGAAGTGCTGAGGCTGTCGTGTGAGATGGCAGCCCCGCTGGAGGCGAGGGTCAGGCCACGTCGTCGTGCGGTGTGATGACATGGACATGGCTCTTCCACGTGTCACCAACGGAAGAAGTCGGCTTCTACGACCTTCTAAGCACTAGGTGCTGCCCTTTTATGAGCTTTGAAGACGATATAAACTATCCGTCCTGTGCCTAGTTACAAATGCGCCTTATATGTTTGTAAGTGAGCTTCAATCCGGATAGTATCGAGAGTGACCCCCCTGCATGTAATATCTTTCTTTCTTTCTTTTTGAGTTGAGCAAGGCCCCTGCATGTAATATCGATCATCAGCCTGCTGTTGGGTGGTTAGGTATGTAGTGGTGTACTAGATGAGTGTGACAGTTCCTTCTGTTTTGCTCTGCCTATAGAGCTTTTAGTGCCCTAATCCTTAATGCAAACCGTGCGTGTGTCTTCTCTGTAAATTAATTATGATATTCAGGGAGATGTGTATGTCCTTCTCGAAGAATAATGTAGAGCAGTGAGCGACCTCTTTTGTCACTAGTTGTTGCTCGTTCCTTTCGTGCCTTTTTCCGGTCACGGTCCCATCCTGACGGCGACAATGCGAGATCGCAAAGCCCAAAAGCTGCCTCAATCATGCAGAGTGGAGGAGGAGTATATCTCTTTCAATTCCTGCAGGTACACACACATCGCTACCGTTTCCCTGTATCAGGTTGTACTGGTTTACAGGACCTGTTACCATCCCTGTCTCTGCTCTGCAACACGGATCGGCTTCCACTGACACGGAGAATCTTGACAACTTCTGGAGCAGCAGCTGTAATCTCAAGCGCTGCTCTGTGATTGGTTGCTCAGGCCCTCTGACAGGAACACCTCATTCTCAGTGTCTTAAAAAGTAAATTACGTGTACATAATATGTACTCCCTCCTTGGTACCAAAATATTTGATAATTTAACTAATTTTATTTATCTTAAAATAATTATTCTTCTCATGCAATTTTTTCTTTTTTCAACATATCCCTATTCCCATTCTCATTCTTCTCGTTTACTATGTATTCACTTTTTATACTTTCTCTTAATTGTAAGTTAAAACATCAATTATTTTAGAATGGAGAGAGTACGTTACTAAATAGTGACAAACTCCATCATTCAAAGTGCATATATACATAAAAAAAAAGACTCTACAAGATTTTTACCCAGTTGAAGTTATCAAAATCTCGCGTGCTTGACGCGCATCTGTCCTCTGGATCCGCAGCTTGGCTCCTAGCATGGGAGCTTGTGCTTGTGTGATCGACGTGCTCTGTGCGACACGAGCGCCTTTTTTCTGTGTGTGCAAAGTGGATTTGGACTTTCGAGTCATCCAAGCCAGGCGTGTGCCTTTCGTTATCGCATCGCACGCAGCAACGGCCTAGTCCATCCAATATGCCGAGTCGCTGTTGCTGTCGATGTGCCACTTCCCGGCCAACTTGCATTGCGCAAAACGGAGAGCAGAGAAACAGACAGATGCACATCATCGTAGAGCTCGGCTCAAGGCTGAGTAGAAAGAAGCTATAGCTGCCGTTGGCGGCATTCACCAAGAATATCACCTGCAGCTACCATCATATCCTGTCATGTCTCAGATGCATATGTGTGGTGTGCAGTTGTGCACACGACTGAGCGCGACAGCCAGGTGATGATCTTATCTCCAGGTGCCCAGATCTTTACAGTTTACATCAAATCAGCTAGAATAAAATGTACTAAATTATTTTATTAAGTAGTTGTTTGGACTATTCGTTGCTTCAACGTTTTCTGTATGTGTAAATGTTGTCTTTCATGATAAACTTAAAACTCGATCTGCCGGGATATGACGGTCCCAGACATATTGCTAAGAAGAAAACTTTCCTATGTAGGTCGAGAAAATTCCTGAACCCCCTCCCACTCTTACACGGGCTTGAACACCAGATGAGATTAGCCTATCGTAAAGCACGCTGGTGCAGCCATTATGGCGCAAACATCATAGCACTTACGCCAGACTAAGCTAGGTGAATTACCACATGCTTTGGACATAGGAGAGACAAGGAAATTTTTTTGATGCAAATTCTGCGTCGAGCAGCGCTCGAACCTGGGACCGGTGGCTCCTCAATGGGAACCACTACCGCTGAGTTGTTAGCTCAGATACTTCATGACAAATTAAAGATACATAATTCTCTTGCCTGTGATTGATTCACTCAAAATAAAGCCATTATTTTATATATCTGACCACCATTGCGTTGCGCTAGGTTGAAGAAAGTCTTTTTTTTTTCCTTTCTATCTAGATTTTTTTCCCTTCCACCACCTGCAAAGATCATGGTATAGATTTTCGCACATGCATGATATCAAAATGATGGGGCCTCAGTTGTCGCCACTCGGTGCAGTAGCACGCACACATGTACAGCTAGCGCTCCATGGCTGCATCTTAGCACCCCCTTTCTTCATATCACAGCAAACCGTGATCCATGAGAGCAAAGAGGCCATGGCACTAGCTAGAGATCGAGGTTCGAGATAAGACCGCCAGACAGAAAGGACCGGAACCAACAAGGGTCGGCCCCATCCATGGGCACACGACGCACGACGCCATTGCTATAAAGCGACACTACATACAGTGGAGTCCATTTCGGAGCTCTATAGCTCCCGGGCGTGACACACGTAAAGAGAGATTCAGAAGCGCCACTACCTGGTCGATGATGATCGATGTACTGTATGCGAGGACGACGAAAGCTGCATGGACGGAGAGGAATTAAAATCGCGACGTGATGAGCGAAGTTGCGCAGTAGCAGGAGGAACCATCTTTATCCGCACAAACATTGGCGTCCACTGACGGATCGCCAAGTGGAAAAGGAATACAACGTTTTTTTGAATAATTGAATCCACTACGGAAGATGCACGAGGTGTTATTAGTAATTCAGGGAGAGCATTCGCCCTTTTGCTCCATGACAAGCACAGGTGGTACTTACTAGTAGCTAGTACTAGAGCTAGCACTACGCTTTCCAGGCATGCATGGCCGGAGCTGAGTGCAGAGCCAAACGGACGAGAGCTAGTTGCAATGCTGGGTCAGTCCACTCTCTAGGCGGCAATAAGCGCGCTGTGATTGGGCCAACTTTTAGCGTCGCCATCATCTGCGGAACACACGAGGCTTGATTTTTAGATTTGGAGCGTAGTTTAGAGCAGCATAGCCATGTCGATTCCATGGCCAATGAGAGCGTGAAGGCAGCCGAAATGATGGAGATTGTCCTGGTTCATTCATCCGACCCAGGATATAGATATCATCGACAAAAAGACATGGAGGATCTCAAACTTTTTCGTACAATAATCGCATGTCGTTTTAGCAAAAGGTGGCTCTTAAACCCCTTTCTTTAGAGTCCAAGGGCGAATGGCCCTGCCTTGATATTGGCAAAAGCATACAAAGTACTCCAATCCATAACAGAAGGAAAGGTGCTTCTTAAATTTTCATTCATCATCATCCATATGTTTTTTTTTTTTTGGGAAATCATCATCATCATCCATATGTCGGATTGGCGATCTGATCCGTTAGTTTTGGTGGTTCAGGAAACGATCGACGCACGGCGTGCACATTCCAGAGCGTTAGGAAACAAGTGCTTCATGCCATGCACGCGTTGTGGACATGAATAATGATGCATGTGGAGAGATCAGCTAGCTGCAAGCACACAAGCAGTACACGAGGAAGCAGGAAAAGACACACGGTGATGGGTGGGGCAAAGGCGTCGTCGTCTTGGCCATTGCTGATCGGTCGGTCGGTCTCGAAGGCAGAACAATGGCAGCTCAAGCTAGGTAGGCTAGCTAGGCTCCTCCCTCGAGCTCGGCCAAGCGATGCATGGCTGGCTCCAACAGAGTGGCCGGGCCAGCCGACAGGCAGTAGTAACTTTTGCGGCCGTGCACCCAGCTCCCAGCTGCCACCGAGCTGATAGATGGATGGGATGGGGTCCGGAGACTGCCGGAGAGCAATCCAGAGCTTGTCCCCCTCCGGCTCGATCTCTTTAGGTTGGGTTTGGGTGGTGCTGAGTGGCCGTCTCGTCTCGCTCTGGACCAGTGCATGCACTGTCCAGAGCGTTGAGCCTTTCCTTGTCGTGCACTTCATGTCTCTTCCCGTTCTTTTTTTTTTATTTCCTAAGAGGATCAATCAATGTGTAAAGCGTGAGTTAAATCCGTGCTTCTGCTTTGAAGAAGCATCCAGTGGATATGTTTCATAATTTTTCAAAACTTAGGTCCTATTTGAATTTACTGAGATTTTAAAAATCCACAAGATCCTTAAGACAGATTATTTTCAGATTTTCAAATCTAGATCACTAGATTTTAAAATTTTCATAATTTGGTTATATCTAGCTTAAGCTAAAATTTGTATGTCAAAAGACTCACAATCTTTCAGATTTTAAGAATCTGATCGGCATTCAAACACCACCATCTAGATTTTATTTAGAATTTGGGTTCTAAAATTTAAATATAAAAATCAGATTTAAAGAATCTGAAACTGGATCCAAACATAACCTTAGACGAGAAAAATACATACAAAATAAAACCTGAAACCAGGATATGTTTCAATGATTTTCCCAGGCTATGATTTCCTAAAAGGCAATTGGAGGAGGTTTTTTAGGAACTTTGAGAGACATTCTTTGAAGAAAAAAAAACCCTACGATTTTGAGAGACACAGACATTTTAACGTGCCACCAGGTGGATGTGTAGAGTACGACTGAACACACGTTGTGACCCATGGGCCATGGCAACCGCTGCTTGTCGCCTCACGTTGCGGAGCAATGTTTCAGGTAAGATCACATCAACGTTTTGGACGCTGGTGCAGGTGTCCGCTGAGCTGTACCATGCTCTATATGTCGATCACCATTGCCTCCATGTTCCACGGACGAGGACGTCCGGAAAGTGGGTGCAGATATTCGGTTTTCATGGAGCAGTGTAGCAGTAATAATGGGGTAAGTAGCTCCAGCCTTGCATGTCGACACACTGCGAACTCATCCAACAAAACAGAGGTCTTGGCGACTAGTAGATGCTCATGCGATTCGCACAGACAGCAGCATCTTATATTGCTGTAATACCCAAACAGCATACTGAAAAATGAAAATTACTACTACGAAGTGTGCCAAGTAATGAAAATGGAGTGACCAAATGACAATACTTTATTCTGTTATACTACACCACATTACATCCAACGCCTTGGGAGCAAAGGTTACACGGAAAATATTTGTTTCTGCCAAGAATTGACATTAGAAGCAAAAACAAAATTCTCCTCAAGGTTTAATTATGCATAGCTTACAACAGCCACGGTAAAATTCATCATCTTTTCTCAAGTGGAGACAACTTCGTCCTCACTTGAAGCTACATGGTTCTGTTCTATAAAGATATATATGTAACCTAGAAAGGATTTGTAAGCCGGGTGCTGATCAGCAGATGACTGCTTAGTAAATACACCTGGAACTTGTAAATTCCATACGTACTCATGAAAGGGGCAATGAGCCAGTATCAGATTTTGTCGTGAAGGTTAACAATCAAGTGATGCGCATCATCCAGGAGCTTCCAGACATCTAGCTGCCCAGCCATGCTTTGGCACTCGCGCAATATCTCATCCATACTGCTGTACTTCTCAATTATCAGCTTCCTCCTCTGCAAGACACAGGCAGCAATAGCATAGAGCAACAAGTCGTCGGTTGGAGGGGCATGAAACCTTATCTTGGCCCAAGTGGACCTTCCAATTCCAGCTCGAATAGCGGCCTGGTCAGCCCACATGACCTCCCATAAACACACAGTCTGCTCGAATGTGAGCTCCCTCCTGAAGAGAACCACCACCATCCTGTATACAAAGAAACAGTCCTCGGCCTGAAGTTTCTGCAGGTGCCTGTAGAGGTGCGAGTCTGTACGCTTGATGATCTGTGAAACTGTCTTCAGCTGTCTTTTTATTCCAACTTCATCAAGCCTAAAGTTATGCCTCGCTTTCCTCATGAAACCTACAAAGCACCAAAATGCTTCATGATCCTCCTCCATCACGGCGATTATTGGTGACAAGAGGTCACTCATTCCTTGACAGTATCCAATCTCTGGATCATAAAGCGCATATGCCTCAAGCAATGCAACTAATCGTGAAGCATGATAAATCATGTAAGGCTCCAAATCATCATAATCTTTCAGCCCAACAGATCTTGCAGACCGCAGTGCCTTCTCCCTCGAAACTTTAGCCTGGTTTTGGGAAAATAGAGCCCATTCTGTATTTGCCCGAATAGCATCTACACGTATAATGCGCTGCCACGAGGAAAAATCCTCTGGAGTTTTGTTTGATCTAAAGAAATCTGACTTAGTGGAGTTGCTCCTGACAAGTTTTGGATCGGAATCACACTTATCTTCCGTATTTGTGGAGACCGGTGTCCTATCTGAGTCCTCCTCATAGGAAGACTCAGAACCAGAAGATTCTGATTCTGCCAAACATGGATCTACACAAGTTAACTCACCTGTATCTTCATCCATGCAATCCAAGTCAGCATAGTTAGCATTTTTCTCTGATTCCTCTGCCTCACTGCCTGACTTTAGTTCTTCAAGGGATACAGAAGCCCTTGTACCACCAGAATAAAAGGACTCTGATCCTTCAGTACCACCAGAATGATCCTCGTTAATGACTTCATCTATAACATCAAGCCCACTTCCTTTATAATAATTCAGAATGCATTGTCGCCTCAGCTTTTCATATTCTTTCCTGCAATAATAAATCGTGGTGATTCATTGGTCGTGCATAAAGGTTGTGTACTTGTGCTGCTATTTTCTGGGAACAGAAACAATGCATGTTCTGATATTGTTTATGGAAGCATATGAGCCACTGAGATGTGTATATCTACTTATTCAGTATAGTTTTATGGCATGTCAAAATAAATCATTATCAATCCCGCAAAGCTGATGGTACAAGAAGGATGAAGCTATGGAAATGGTACCTTTTCTTTGTCTTGATGGCATTCCTCTCCTCTTCAGAACTATTCAGCTCATAACTGTATGCAGCAAGAATTTAGTCAATCCCTTGCTTTGAGACAGTAATATAAATCAGAAAACACAGAGATATTAACAAAAGAAGATGGGATGATTTAGTAAATAACAAACATGGAATCACTTTAAATGTGGAATAGTGGTGTAAATCCTAAAAACCACGTGGATTTAGCGTTAACTACTGATATTTTCAGAGAGAAGACGATGTTAAATTCACGTTGGTTAAATTGTTACTTGTTGTTTCTTAGTTTTCTGTTGAACATAAGGAGCTTGTCTTGGCCATTGATAGCTTTGGATGCATGGGTCCATGCTTAGCACCATTGCACAGAGGTTAAAATGGAAATACCCTCACTGACACACTGAATGGTCTGACATGTCCAAATGTTGAAAATTTTCAGGCCCTCAACTTTTAATAACCGAGAGAGAAAGGCATATATTGTTTTGTGTCCGTCTCTAGAAATTCGAGCTAATATTTCCTTACTGAAAACAAAAACTCAACTTGGTAAGGAGTACTTTATTTCTACCCACTTGAATATGTTATTCCATTTTTATACTCATGTCTTCATTAGAAGAGCATTTGGACCATAATACTATTCCTCTTCACATAAGAACAAAATAGCAGAATGCTTATGTTAGATTAAATTCTATGAACATTAAATCCATTTACCATTTGAAACTATGTGAACAATATGACTGAGGTACTGTAATAAATACACATACAAAAAACAAAATAGTAAACCATCTTACACTCCAAGAAGAAATGGCCAGACTTCAGCCCTGATGCCTGGTTCAATTCCCTGGAGATTAGATATGATTGTTTAGCTCAACATTGAAGTGAAAAAAAAAGCTACACAAACTGTAGGTGAATGATTCAAAAAAAAAAACTACAGGTGAATAAGAAATGTCCATAACTAAATATTTCAATGCATATAAAAGTCAGCAACCATGAATGCACAAAGAAAATCTGAACAAGAGCAGTAAATGCTTACCCCACTTCGAACTTTCTTTAAGAACTTTTTGCCCCCATCACGAAGCTTCCCGCTCGCTGAAAATAGACGATTCCAGTGCTCGCAAGAAAGTGCCCGTTTTCTTTTTCTTCGAGACCATGGCGATTTAATTCCACCTCTAGAAATGTAATGTGTCAGGAAAGAAAGTTGTCTGATGATTCTATGTTCTGCACAATTGCAGCCGCCAAAAAAAAAATACAATTGACCATCATGGACTTTAATTCTCAAATCAAATAACATGACAACCAATTTATTGCTATCCTTAAGAGATGAAAATGTAGTACTTTATTGTTACCATTTACCATCACTATATATAGAACTCAAAATCTAACATATCCATAGCTATTATTGCAAACAAGAATCGATGATATCGACGATTAACCAGTATCATGAAATGTTAACCATGGCATCAGTGCCATAAGACATGATTTAAAACTCTACTACTGCTAAGAAACAACATCCTAAAAGTGGAGGCCCAAATAAACAAATGATTGATTTTTATACTGAATTGCTCCTTGTATTCTTATCTATCGACGAAACATTCAATCCACATTTGACACAAGTAGCACTGCAAGGCACGCTACAACATTGTCCCTAGTACTGCAGACTGTTGACTGTAACTAGATATAAAAGTATATTAGAAGAAACGCCTAGTAGCTTATTCTGAGCACTAGAACATCAAAAAAAGGTTAGCTTATTTTTAATCTACAGCACATTAGTAGCAATAATGATACCTGACAAAAAATCACTACCACTAGACCACCAAACGAGCATAATTTTATAGAATTAGTTAACGAACCATCGTTTACCCAGCAAAAATTCCCCATTTCTACCCGACTCCTGCAGTAACCAGAATCCGAACAGGAGAACTCACCGGTCCAGGATCGGAGAAGACGGCGCCAGGGTCGACGGGGCGGGGGCTGTCGCCACTGCCAGGGGCGCTGAATCTGAACCCTCCGCGGCCGAATCCCCCGACGCAGTCAAGGATGAGGACGACGAGGCGGCGAGGAGAAGAGACCGGCGCTGGATCCACGACGACGACCGCGGGGACGGAGTGGCTCCGGCGGCGCTTGGCGACGACGACGCCGACGCGGTGCTGGATCGCCGAAGCGACTTCATCGTGCTCTGCCCCGGCTCCCTCCACCTACTTCTTGCCAAGTACGAGAACCTAGTCAACCCCGATTGCTTCCAGCGTGAGGAGCCGCGGGCTCCCCCATCCACGCCGTCGGTGAGGCACGCAGATCTCGCCGCCGGCGAGCGGCCGGTACAGTGGTGGATGCGGAACGGAGCGCTGCGCGTCGACGGTTCTCCTCCCCTGGGTAGGGAAGTTAAAGGGAGTCGGGTGCGATAGGCACCGGTTCTAAACAGTCGTACACGGACAATGCCATGTGGGGAAGAAGATGTAGGGTCTACAAGTCAGTGACACAATTGTACTGTTCCGAGTACGCAGACCAACTACCCCGCTCGGACTCGACCGAGTGTGTAACTGCCGTTTTTTTACAGCAGTCCTGTCTTTTTTTCCTTTATATCTTTTCCTTCTTTTCCCGAGTGTCCCTGAAGTTACTGGCACGCGTAGCTTTTCATTTCGTCAGCAGCGAAATTTGTCAACTACTGTACCAGCGAAACTTTTCTCTTCCAGCTTTACCATTTTGTGTTTCCCGAGAGATTGGGTTTGATATCTACATATGAAGATTTGTATTGATAGTGAAATCACACATGTGATACCACAGATTATTTTCTTTATTTCAGTACATGATCAAATCAAATGCGATGAACAACTTGAGATGTATCTAATTATGATTTTATCCTCTTTTCTCAACTTTGTAATTTTATCATTGTTTTTCTATGCTCAAGACAAAGTTAATATCTAAAAAGATAAAATCACAATAAAATATTGTGATTTTACTCCATTAGAAATGAACTTTGTCTTCAGTTTGAAAAAAAAACAGAGATAAAATCATAAAGTTGAAAAATAAAAAAAATCATAATTGAGATTAGAATAAAAATACAACTGTTCTGTCAGTTTTCACTGCAAACTAATAAAAAATAATATTAAATTTCTAGATCATCGACCATATATGGTGATGCGTATCCAATAATCACATAACCATAAAAACTATCCAAGAATGAATATGATTGTGTATCAACTATGATCTATCAGCTATTGATAATAGATAAATATAATTATGAATTAAATACCAGATCCGGTGTAGTTACAAAAATCTCTTGGTGTAATTAAAATATTTTATATATCCTAAATCAACTTGATTAGAATATCGGACCTAATCGAGAAATCCTACATACCAGTATATATTTATGGGTCGCGATATATCAATAATTGCATTGATGGTGTTGAGATACTCTTTTACAAACTCTTGTGTACTCCTCCATTCACTAATTGTTGTCGTTCCGACCATCGGTTTGAACTAGAAAACAACTGATAGACGCTGTCCGAACGACCGAATTTAAAAAAGAAGTAGTATGTATTTATACTCATAAATAAGATTTTTCTATAATAATTTCCGTGCATTCTTTGTCCCACAACCACATTCACCGTGGGTGGACTCTTTGTTTCCTCTTTTATGCCATTGTATTTACTATTTAGCCTCAGCCGTTTTTATAGTGGACCCTGCTAAATCTTGACCTCAAAAAATGATTTGGTACAATCGATCTTGTTGTGTCACGGAAGGGTTACTATTCTCATATCGCTATCTTCGTGACCTTGATACTCAATTATAGCATGGAGTGTGAGAGTGACGTCTCTCTGGGTGTGCGAGACGTTTAAATGCTGCTTAATACTTCGGCACATGTGACATGTGCAATTTAGAGGTACCCTTCTCATCGTCGTAGGCCGATCGTCAATGTAGGAACTACTGAAGGTCAATGACCACGGATTCACGCTTCGTCATCGCACAAAGAAGAAAACAAAGACTGAACAAGGAAGACTGAATCATAGAGCAGCCGTACTGAAAAAACAGCCATTCCGTTCCAGTCTCTGAGCCAACGCGGCCAAGTCAACCAGAAAATAAAAATCTTGTACTAGATCTTTTGAAAGGGGAAACAAATCTACATCCATTATTACACAGGCAAGAAAAGGGAGTAACCCGTTGTAACCATGACACGGCAGCGTGATTTGGTTTGTTTCTTTGGGACCCATCGGATCTCCTCTTTCTCCCAGCACTCGCCACGTCTCCCCGAAACGGCGGCGGCGGCACAAAGCAGAGAGTCAAAAGTTTGGAGAAGTCCATTTCCTGAATCGCGTTGCGATGGTCGTGCTTTTTTTTTTCCAGAGACCACCCGCCAACTCGTTAACCGTTGCCTCGACGATCCTGCAGGCAACAATGGCATGGGCGACAAAAGCAAGATCCCGGCGAGGACGGCGGCGCGGGACAGCGTGCTCCCCGGAGCGGAGACCAGGGCGCGATTCCATCCATCAGCTAAAGGCGCAACCCTGCAGCGTCATTCACGCGTAGCGGCAGCTTCCTCCGGAGCTGGTGAAATCGGCGCTCTCAGGCCATGTTCCTCTCCTCCGTGTTCATGTGCCCTCTCGTGAGAGTCACATGAACATGGGGCTCCAAGAGTTATTAAGATATTATTATTATAGCTTAGATTTCTGTAAGATTCTTTCTAGTAATTCAGAGACTCTGCCTGCACTAGGCAAAATTTACTCTTGTGGTCATGCGTTGCCGACGAAGTTTTGCCTTCGTTGCCCGGGTCTGACTTTCACAAATGCCAGATGCTGTTGTTCCCAGGAGGTATCTTGACACCGTATCAGTAGTAAAACTCCACGTATCACTCTCAGTGGGCTTTCGCTTTTAGCGAATGTTCTGCAGCCATACACACGCTCGTACTAGTATCGAGGGATTACAGATTTACATGGCGCTCACACAATTCCATCTACCTGAACCCAGACATGCATCAGATACCCGTACACGCACCCCGCATTTCCTCCATGACATCTTCAAAATTTAATGCTTTCTTGACTCATGAATATATGGTCATTTTCAGACCTTGATTCCAAACCTCAACGTTGATGTCACAAGGACAATAATTTCATACCGTCCAGGAATGAGTCTGCTTCACAATCACACCACACAGGTAGATTGCCGGTCCACGAGCAAGGTAAAGTTCCAACTCTTCCACCAAGCAAAGAGTAAATACTTGATATTATGAATTATACTCCCTTAAATACAATATCGTTTTCAAGTTATAACACTTGCCAAACACGAAACATTGTACTCAGGAAAATAATAATCAAAGCATAATGAATAAAGATGGAAACAACAGCTAAATTAAAAAGTTATGCAGAAAGAAGAACAGAAAATATTAAAAGAATAAAAATGTATGCTCTTCGAATTTCAGGACAAAAATATCACAGTGAAACATATGTGCTTAAGTATATATGACCGAGCTGCAAATATACTAGCAAATCTGCATCTAATGAGTACCATGGAGAGTACAAAACATTGTTTTTGTTTTAACAATGAGTACAAAACATTGATCGCTAAATAACATTTACAAGCACTTATTATTGGTACTAGTAGCTATACTCTTTCTCTGAAAGTTCAAATCAGTACTGGTTGAAATAGTGATTACTTGGTAAATAGAATGAAGCAAAGAGACATTTCTTCCTCACACTGTAAAGTGTAAACTTTACCTACACCTAATAGATAGCCATAAAATCTTCTCTGTAGCACTTAAAAAACTCATACAACCATGGGCTTCAGATGCTTGATGACATCGACACCGCTGGCTTGTCAGTGAACCAAGTAAGCTCTCCATCGTGAAGCGAAACCATCTCAACAGGTAGTAAATCTGATGTATCATGCTGTTTTGGAAGTGCTTTATGAAGAGCAGTTGCCTTTCCTGCACCGGTTACCACCAGTGCAACATATGCAGATGAATTGATCACAGGGAAAGTAAATGTTATTCTCTCTGGTGGTGGCTTTGGCTTGTCAGTGAACCAAGTAAGCTCTCCATCGTGAAGCGAAACCATCTCAACAGGTAGTAAATCTGATGTATCATGCTGTTTTGAAAGTGCTTTATGAAGAGCAGTTGCCTTTCCTGCACCGGTTACCACCAGTGCAACATATGCAGATGAATTGATCACAGGGAAAGTAAATGTTATTCTCTCTGGTGGTGGCTTTGGAGAATCCTTGACAAAGGTGACCCATCTCTTGTTTTCGTTGATGACAGGGTGACCTGGGAAGAGTGAGGCAACATGGCCATCAGGCCCCATTCCCATAAGCATAAGATCAAACTTGGGGAATCCAGTTACCGGCGACATTTCAATCACGCCATCCTTAACAAGTTGCTTTAAACGAGCTTCATAGTCATTCGAAGCCCCCTCAGCTGACAGTGCATCATTTATGGCGTAAACTTGCTCAGTGGGAATCGGTACCTACGTTGTAGGAAATACAGATGAAAATTCCAGCATAGTTTTATAATGTTGAAGGATAAAGGTACTTCGTATTTTACTGACAAAATATTAGTAGAATGCAGATATGAATTATCTAGACACAATTCTTTTACACAACACAATTACACAAACAAGTTTGATTCGACAAAATACATTTGAAACATGCAAGTTGTCCTTTATTTCAAATGAATGACAACATGATCATGGACTTCCTAGTAGCTACGCATAAAAAGAATTAGCATCGAATTTTTCTTTTCCTTAAAGATGATCAACATTCCAAATATACAGCACACTATCTCTCGCTCTCAGTAGGGCGTTCTCCAAGTACAGCATGAACCATAATAACAGGTCACAGAGCTTGCCCAAAAAAAAAAAACACTCAAACCAAACAGAATTTTCAGTCTCCATTCCCAATGCAAAAAAAAAAAAACTATCCTGATTCAGAAATTTAACAAATCAATGCAACTGCAAAATTCCAGCTTCCACCAGCGATACAGATTCTGAATTACTGAGTATGACTATATAGAATTTAAAAGGGGACTACCTTAGAGAGCAACTCATCCAAGGTGAGCTTATAGTTGCTATCCGCGTGGTCTTTGGGCACCACCCTCTCATCCACCCAGAACACATGCCATTTGCTCCAATCCACGGCTTCAAGGTACGGCGGCTCTGTCAGCTTTCTGTGAAACCGAAGGATTAGAAATTTCCACGACCCAGCCACCCAGGGTACCAAGAAAATTTTGATCTTGAGGCAGTCCAAGAACCTGAGGGCCTTTACGAGGGAGCCGCCGGAGAGCACGACGGTAAAGGCGCCCCTCTCTGCAGCGAACTTCGCCGACAGCTCAGCCGTGTATTCGGCCACAGACGCCGCGAGGTCCTCCTCGGCGTCGAATATGTTGATTTTCTTCTTCCTGGACGCCGTATCGCTGCCGCCGCCGGAGGAGGCCATGGCGGAGACCGGTGCGAGGGGAGAGTGCGAGGGTGACGATGATGAGAGTTTCCAGGCAAGGGACCGGCTGAGCGGAGCCGGTACCCTGCACGCAAGAAACGATGGGCAGCGGTTGACGAAGGAGAGCGAAGTCGACGCGGCTGCGGAGATGGCGCAGGTGGACATGCTGACGCCGGCGGCGTGAACTGGAAATGGAGAGAGCTTCGGTGGTTGGTGGCGGAGACGGGGTCAACGGGGAACTAGGGAAAGGGAAGCATGGATCAGCATGGACGGCAAGACCATGGGCCTGCATCAATCGGGCCACAGCCCAACTAAGAGCAACTCCAGCCGGGTGAATATATTGATCCCTAAACTTTGTTTTAGTCACCCTAATTAAAAATACTACTTCAATCCCTTTGTTTTAGTCACCCTAATTAAAAATACTACTTCAACCCCTGATTATATAGGTGACTAAATTTAGTGGGCTACTAAATTTCCTCCCAACCCCCCTAAAAATAGTGTCCCACTATCCCTCCCTCGAAATGCGGACCCCACCGTTTTTTCCTCTCTCCTTTCCTCTTCTCTCTCTCTCTCCTTCCCTCTGCTCCGCTCGGCTTTTGCCCGGCCGACGCTGCCGCCGCTTGCCCGATGCCACCGCCGCCCGTCACCAGAGCTCTTCCCGCTCAACTCGCCACCGGTAGATCCGGTCGCGCAATGTTCGGATCCGTCCTTCTTGAGAACACGCGACCGACGACGAGCTCCCGAAGCAGCATGAACTCGCCTTCTTGTGCGAAGAGGACAGAGGCGCCCGTCCACCGCCCCGTGGAGCTTCCCCTGACGAGCCCTATGCTACGGCCGACGGGCATGGCGCGGCGGTATGCGGGGAAGAGAGGCAGGGGAGAGAGGAGGCGATGGCGCGTGGGGAAGAGAGGCGGGGGAGGTGCGGTGGCACGCACACGGGGAAGGGGGACGGCGCCGGCGACGGGGAGAGGGAGGTGAAGCCGGCAGGGAAGAGAGGGAGCAGCAACGTGCGCGCAGGAAGAGGGCAACGGTGCCGGCAAGGAGAGAGGGCGGCGGCGCGGAGCAGAGAGAGAGGGAGGAGTCGGTAGGAGAAAGAGGGGAGTGGGGCTCACTAGCAGAGATATAGGGGCCAAATTTGTTCGATTGGATTGGAGTGAAAAACGAATTTAGGCCTCCAAAATTAAAAAACTGGCTCTTAAAATAAATTATGGAGTCTTGATTTTGATCAGGCCACTGAAGTTGCTGTAAGGCCCATGTAAAGAGCCCCACACCCATTTCCTACCTGCGGCGCCTTCTTGTCGAAGCGAAAATGGGGACGGCCGACGGCCGGCGGCGGGGCTGCTCCCGAACGGCAGCCGCCTCCTCCGCCTGCTTCCCGCCGGATCTGATCCCGGAGGTCGCGAGGCGCCTCACGAACCTTGAGGATTTCTTCGTGCTTCGCGCCAGCTGCCGCGAGTACCGATCCCTCCTCCCGTTGATCCCATCCAACCTCGCCTCCCAAGCGCCGCTCCTCCTCCTCCACCACGCGGCCACCGATTCGTATGCGCTGTTCCATCTTCCCCTCCGCCGCTTCCTCCGCTTCCGCCTTCCCCGTGCGCGCCTCACCGACGGCCGAGACAGAATCATCCAATTCCACTCGCTCGGCTGCCGCGTCGCCATCACCGACTACGCGACGGAACTCCGCGTCCTCCACCCCTTCACCGGCGAGGAAACCTGCCTCCCCATACCCCCGAAGATGATGCTCTTCACCGACTTCGTCCTCTGTTATGGCAACCGCATGCTCACCTGGAGATACTGCGAACGCATCATCCAGCACTGTCGCCTCCAGGACGGTGACTGGCGTGTGGCGTCAATCAGCGGGCCTTACTGTATTGAAGATTTGATAATGGTGAATGGCATCCTCTACGTGCTGGTTACCTCAGGTAACTCGATTTCCACAGGTTACCGCCTCGGTGTTGTTGAGCTATCAGACAACGACGATTCAGTGGAATTAGCATTCCTCGGAGGCCAATTTGATGCAACGACTTTCCATATGGATGAGACTTCGGAGTTATACTTTTGCCTGGCACAATGTTGCGGTGAGCTGATACTCCTTATTAGCGCTGTCGAACTTTATCCTCAGACGTACCATCTTTTCCGGTGGAAATCTGCGGAGGCTAAGTGGGCAAGGATTACTAGCCTTGGCGGTTTCACGCTGTTTTTCAACACGCACTATTTTGTGGGGTGCCTTGGTCCTGATCATCCAGGCATTGCAAGGGACTGCATATATTTCACGGACCCAGAGGATGAAGGTTGTTGGAGCCAGTATTCTTCGGTTGATGGGTGTTTTCGTCGATCTGGTCCTGTTGACCTCGAAGAACAATTGATGGGTTTTGCTTCATCTGGCTATTGGGTGCTTCCAAGCATGTGTTGATGCATTGCTATTAGTTGGAGGTGCAGATAAGTTATTGTCCGAAGGTATGTCTATGCTCTTCTTTTCTTGGTACTTCTTTTTTATTCTGTCATCTTTCACTTATTATCTTGATAAACATGATAGGCCTGATGGTAATGTTTTAGAACAAGAAATACAGAAAAAAAAAACACTTGTGATAACTGCAAGTGTTCTTTCACCTGCAAAGCTTGAATAAATGTTTTTTTTTTCACTACCATGTGGTTGTGCATCGTGTTATCGGCAGAACAGAAAATGTTAACTCTACAATGAGCAAGCAAACTGTAGGAGTTAATGATTTCATGGGAGTGGGAGCTGACACATTGCTGCAATTTACTTTGTAAATAGACTACTATGTAACTTACCTTTATGATTGAGCTATCGAAGCACCCTGAAATTGATAAATATATATCAAAATTAACTCATGTCTTGTCATCCAAATAGTACCATTTTAGTGCATTTTTTGTACATAACTTCTCAAAGAGACTAATTCATGTTTCAGCCATGGTTGAGTTGTCAAATTATATTGAAAATGATGAACATATCGAAATTAACCTCATATCTTATTATGCAAATGACATGTTAATCTCTTTTTATCACTATCAGAAGAGTGTAGGTTACAAACGGTATACTTTTATTTGTGAGTATACCACTACATGTGAAATATCATAGCTAAACTCTACTGGATTTTACAAATTAGCTTTGTCAGCCACATTGGATTTTGCAACTGTGATTTTACTAAATCTGAATTCCAACCTTCATAGATTAATACTGGTTAGTTTTCCCAGTTTCTGTTTTGTTTCTTTATAAGTAGCTTAGACGATGGAGGCATGGAGCCAAGGTCTGGAATGCACTGGCTTGAAAAAAATTGGTGGATGATACTGGTTTTCGAAAGGTTAACCTAATGAAGGTGTCTGCTGTCAAGCTGTTGCAAATTTGTTAATGGATGATTGTTAATTTATCATTTGAACTGAACGCAGGAGTACAGTAATATTTTAAACTTCACTTATATTGGTCCTAGATGCTTGCAAATCCTATTGATGGAATTTCAGTATTATTTCATAGTCCTGTCTTTTTCTTTTTCCCCAGGTCTTGCTGATTGAGCTCTGTCTCAAATTTATACAAATTCATGCTTAGATCATTTTTTTTTTGTTCTGAGTAATGTATGTTTCTCGATTCATGTATTACTTTTTTTTGTCTTTTGTATTATTATGCTCATCATATATTTGTGATGGACTTTGCTCTATCAACTGAAAATTATAGAGTTATGCTTTTGTGCAGGAATTGCAACATGTTATGACTTTGAAGCTTAATTTAGGCTTGCACCTTTCAATGTGTGTGAATATCAAGTTAATCATGAACTAGACTTATGGAGGCCACCATGAACGCCATTTAAGTAGTTCAAAGACCTGTTACAAGTGAAGGGTTTTCTGAAGCTGTGAAGCACATTCTTTTGTTGAGTGGCTATATTCTAGAGCATATGTAGAGCTGGCCTCGCGAGGATTGCTGTATTTGCCTTTGCTCAATCCAATCAGGATTGCATTCCTGACCACGTGTACTTGTGAATGTTATTATGTTAGTCTCTTTTGTACATAGCTTGTTTCAACCATTCGCATAAGCCCGGAATGATTTGGTCTCGGCTCGGCAGCCTTCTAGCCATGTACGGCAACGTAAAGCTTGCAGCGTACAAATGTCCAATACGCTTAATGCGGAATAAGTCGGACAAGAGTATGAGTGGAATGCATCGCAACAATCGGAGAATGCTTCAAATAATTTATTTTTTTTCAACGTCAATTTTTTTTGTGTGTTTATATGGTCAAACATGGTTGGCAATTCACTTACATCCAGAGTTCAATTTCACAAAGGAAGCAAATACTAATTACTTAAATGCAAATTCAATTATGAAGGCTTGTGCTTACGCATTGGAGTGTAAGCCAACTGCCAATGAGACGAAAATACACAGGCCAATAACGGAAACATCGGCCATTCATGTCACTGAATGCCAGGTAATAATGCAATAGACTAGGCACAGGTATGACAGGTAGTGAATAACACCACCAAAGGAACAAACATTAGATTACACAGAACAAAATTAATCCAATTCATCAATACTGATGCTTTAACATTTCACAAGTCTCAATCTTATCCCTTGCGAAAGCCACGCATCATTACAATACTTGACAAGAATTAAATACTTCTAACCTACACAACTATACATTTTTCGATGTGTGAGATCATCCATATTCGTTCTCCACTCCCTGCTCTTTTCAATTTGGCAATTCAACATATATCCATTTCATCTTAAACCTAAGCACCTTTGAATTTCATGAATCACTGATAAACTAGGCACTACAGACAATTCAGCAAGTAGGAAAATGCTCGTGTTTTAAAAAGAAAAATTACCGAGGAAAAGCAAAAGGAACATCAGTTTCACATAGGTTATCCACATTTAAGTATGTGTGCTACAGCAAAATGAAGACATTCTATGAAGATGTGTGCTTCAGAACAACGAAGACATTCTGTAAATATGTAAATAAAACCTTATCCCCAACAATTGTTCCTTTCGAGGGCAAAAACTACTGCCAACAAGGCCATGCCTGCCAAAACTTATCGTGCACAGGAGGATGGTTTGTAATTCAACAAATACCATGCACATAGGTCAGTTCACAAAGATAGATGCATTCTATATCATTGCGTACCTACCAGATCCTTCAAAGCAAAAAGTAGTATTGGTCTCTTCAAGCAAGTGAAACAATTTCTTTAAATAAGAAAAAAACTAACATCATGTTAACATATTAATGGTAAACATTCAATATCAGGAAAATCCTTAGTGAACAAACAGATTTAATTTATGACAAACCCAATGCAATAGAAAGAACTCTGCTAACGCCAGTTAGGTTTGTGGTGCATCACTTGAAGATAAAAATGACTGATACATCAGTAAAATGTCCAATTCACATTAACAGTCCTGCTATATAGTCCTTACCGTGTTTGATGTCCTGAGATTTATCTTCATGTGACACAAATCACAAATATAAAATTCAAAAGCTAGCTAAGATATCTTCCAGCTCTATGAGCAGTAAATCTACTCTTTTATATGCTAGTATAAATCAAAAAATTTAGTAGCTAATGGTTCTGGTAGGCAGGGATTGACACTTCCTACGTAACCACATTTATATGCAAATAAAAAACAGGCAAACAAATAAATCTAGATTAAATTCCAAAGATCTTTTACGATGTGCAAGGACCAAGACCAACAATGACACAATATTGCTAAACACGACTAACAGCAAACATCTGGTTTTCATAAGAGATAACATTCACAGGATAACAAAGTCACGTCATCTCAGACGCGCAGAACTGAGATAAAGTACATGAGATCATAATAACTAAGGCAGCAAGGAAGCAGGTACAATATGTCAAATAACTTTAGAGTTCCATTCTAACATACGGTACGACAATCTAATGGAAGGAGACTGAGTATCTTATTTGAGGTGTCCTTTTCAGGCTTTCGCAAAATGAGTTGACGAACCCTACAAGAAAGCTGCCGACGAAGATTTCAGCGCAATATGGAAGCGTTACGTCGCGGCCGTTTGATCGCTCGTGTAAACGATAGGTTCGGCAACCATGAGGCCCGCACGTCTTAACGCCTACCACGAGGCCCGCCAGCTGACCTCGGACCAGGAAAGCGCGAGAATTGTAGACGCAAATGGGCTGATTCGCGATCGTGTTCGTCAAACTTATAACCTGCAAAATGAATCGTGATGGTTTATATTGCTCAGGTCGTCGCGTGAAGAGATCGAACCTTAACATGAATACGAACAGCCTAAGCTTTTTCCTTTCACTAAAGGCATGCAGACCAGGATGCACGTGCAAGTATTTAGCCCAACAGACACGGGAACTCATTAAAAATAAATGGATTGGCAGGGATACCGTAGCAAGGAGTTCTAAGGTTGGCCACGACTTCTTCAGGTTTGTAGTAAATCTTGGAGAAGCACTCACAAGGATATTTAATATTGAGGTTAGTTTTCCATTGTTAATCTCAGCTACCAATCACTATCTGCTGTTTTCTATAATACATTTTAATGGTGCGGAAATTCTATTGGAAAGAATGTGCGCATGATTCCCCAACAAGCTTGACAACAAAGTAGAGTGAAATGCAAACATTTATAATACAACTGAACAAAAATATAATAGAAAAAATGTGTTTCACCAATAACCCCATAGGTAAATAATCCATATCCACAAATATAAGCATGTTCACCTTGCAAGGCCTCAAGAGCTATAGTAGCCTGGGCAGGGTTGTCGAAGTCAACAAAACACAGGACATGGGGATCGCCACCAGGCTACAAACAAACATTAAAATATATAAGATATACACAATCAAATGTCATTGTAACATATTAACTTTATTGAAACAAAGTAGTTCACATACATGTCTGGACTCCTTGTTGACAAGCCGTACCTCACGGAAACCTACAAATGGGCGAAATATATCTGCAGAGGCAACAGGTTAAGGAACAAAAGTGCCTCAAGTGCATGAAGGGTGCAAGAAACCAAAAGGACAACAGCATAAACTTATCCTTCAAAATTAACATATTTTGGTCTTTCCAAGGCGAGTAGATAACTGTTTGAGTAGTTGAAAAGGAAGAAAGCAGAGCCACCCAACATCACTTGTTCTAACCCACAGTCACAATATCAAAGATGCATAAATATTTCAAACTATTCACATATAGAACTGAGAAAAAAACATAAGATAGAGAACTGAGAAAAAAACATAAGATAGAGAACTGAGAAAAAAACATAAGATACGAGCACATGCCAGATTTTGGAATGTCTGAAGCCAGGCAGGTGCATTATGAAAAAACACAGCATTAAGTGGTACTCAGATATCGTGTCAAGGATACGTGAAACCTCCCGCCTTGTACAGTTTGCAGGTAAGCCTTCAATGTACAAAGTGCTTGATGCATCAGGTGGGAGGGGAGGCTCTGGTCTGGCACCATAGCCCATCCCTCTGCCGTCCATACCAACAACGCCCATCATCCGGCGTTCATCAACAGGATAGCCTGCCATGCCAGCGCCCATGCCAGCACCCATGCCACCAGCCATCCCACCAACAACAGCCCTACCAGTGTCATTGGCCCCAACAGAGGGCATCTATAAGGTCATCAAAAAGATATAAGTTAGTCATCAACTCATGGCCTTAAGGAAAAAAATGCATTTTTTACTCTTGGAGAGCTTTTTTGTACCCCGTTGCGTAGGTAGCGATCATAAGATGCTCCAATTGCTTCATTCTCTCTCAGAGAATGGTAGCCTGCCCTTTCAGTCTCACGAGGATAATATCCACTCATGTCCTGTCCTGTGGACACATCTGAAGGGGAAAAAATGTCAAAGGACTGCATGAAAGTCTCACCAACCATCTTGTATAATCAAGATAATATGCTCAGCAGCAAGTCCACAATCTTCTATCACAAAATCAGCCACAACAGCGGACAGAAGAGTGTTGATAAAAAAAATTATGACTTGCTACAAACAGAACTATCCCGCCTCGGCTCCATAATTTCAACAGATGCAAACATAAACCTTTTGGACGTTCAAGCGGAATTAGAAGCATGTAGGACGTTCGCCTACAGATGCCAATACAAGATCAAAACAAGGTTTTTATTTGTCCTTAATGATGAGTTAGAGATGTTAGGTGAATAAATACGAGGGCATGTCGCCCTGAGGCACAGTAAATTGCTCGTACGACTTCTGCCAATCTACATGGCGCAAACATAGACCTAAAGAATCATCCTACATAATTCTGTGCAAGCTGGCATGCAAGGACAAGCATCAACGAGCTAAGCCGAGACAAAATATGCGGCAATTTTCGGCCAGATCTACAGATCGGGGAAAGGTGGGTGAAGGGCCACGAACCTCCGAAGTCGGGGCGCGCGCGCTTGAGCGGCGGCGCGGCAGCCTGCTGCGCCATGGCCGCGGCCTGCGGGTTCATGCCCGCGGCCGCGGCGACCGACTGCGCCTGGTTGACCGTCTGCGCGGGCGCCATGCCCGCGGCGGCGGCCGCGGCCGCCACCATGGCCTGCTGCTGCTGCCGCGCGTCAGCGTACCTCCAGTAGTTCTCCGCCGCCATGGCGAGCGCTCTCGTCCCGCGTCGGGTGAGGCGAGGAAGAGGAACGTGTGCGGCTAGGGTTTCAGGGAACGGGAAGGGAGGAGGAGGCGGCGAGTTTGCGGTCCGATTCGGGCGACTGGTAGTAGACGAGACAGACGGAGGCAGAAAGAGACGTGGTGGCGGGTGACCGTATAACGCTCGTGAGTCGTGACACAAGACGACATTTCGGGCCGGATCGGGACTGTGTGATCGGGCCCGTGCAAGTCTGCCTCCGAATCAAGTTCCTCCTGGGCCTGGGCCACGGACTCTTGGACGGGTGGCTTAAAGCAGGCTCATATTTGGATCGCGACTATTAATCGCGATCCAAACTGAGGCCGGCCGTATAGGGTTTCCAACGTTGCGCGTGAACAAAGGCCGTGGTTTCCTTCCGCCGGCGGCCGGTTTAGCCCAGTTATTTGGGCTATACGGGTTGTTTTAGCGACGATTTATGCCCAACTAGAAAGAACACGGCCTTTCTATGCGGTCCAACCTCTTTGGTTCCTTTTTTTCCCGTGGCCACCGACATCCACATTGGGAATTTCGTGCTTGGATTACTCCGTGGCGTGACCCCAGCATGGTGCAGTCGAAAACAAAACAAAGACTGCCAAACACACTGTGACCATGAGCATGAAACCTTTATTCCCCGAGACAAATTCGCGGATGTGAAAACGTTAGGTGCGAGATCGGAGTTGGTGGCTGATCCGTGCCCGGCACCTGTATGTTTAGATTCTTTCCGGTGCATGACTTGTTGCCCGACTTATTATAGCAGCATCATGGTTTTGTTGACTCCCAATGTTACCTTCCAACATAGGGAACAGATCCCTTGCTTTAAGTGAACACAAGCAGATCCGGCACGTAGTTGGGGTGTCTATCATCTAATTGAGCTCTGCTCTGAGAGATTGGATGATGAGCCTGCTAAACAGATCATCACCTACAAGGCTACTGGCACCCACCATCCCATTCCCAATGGATTCAGTTAAAAAATGATCGACGGTATAAATCATCACCTTCCGAGATCAAGCACGAATCCCGAGGCCTGCGTTCGCAGCCGCACCCAGGAGGCACGTGCCGAGGCCTCTCGGCGCTGAAAGATAACTAATCCCCAGCTTCTCTCTACCAGTACCAGAGTGGAAGTAGTAGGGAGTGAGTGGCGTCTGTACTGTGCAGTGACGCTAGTAGCTCTGGCCGTCTCCTTTTCCACACCGAATTCAGAGACTCAGGGGGCACTCAGCGTGTAGACGAAGAAGAAGAAGAAGAAGAACAAGCTAGTCGCTACAGTACAGAATTCGGGCAGTGTCGGTGGGGAAGTAGAAGAACGGCGGCGATGGGGCTGCTGTCTCACCGGGTGGAGCGGTCGGAGATCAAACCCGGCGACCACATCTACACCTGGCGCGCCAGCTACGCCTACTCCCACCACGGTAAGCTTCCGTCCTCCTCCTCTTGCATTGCCGGTTAGCTGGCCACCGTGAGCTCAATTCCGTCTTCCTCTTCGCCGTCCGAGTCCCCTCCCTCCCTGGTAACTCGCTGATGCGTGATGTCTGGTGCCAGCATTCGCGTTCCCGGGCGCGTGTCTCCTCTCGATCGTGATGGGTGCCCTGACAAATTAGCATTTGCTTTCGTCGCGCGACTAGCTCCATCTTCCTTCTCAACCATTGCCAGACAGCATACACAATTACACATGCAGCGCATGCTTTGAAACAGGATCGAATTTCTCCCGCTCGCCTAATGTTTACAGTACATTCGAGCTTCTTCTTGCTTCTGTAGTGTCCATTGCAAGCTTCTTCCCGAACCGTACGAATGTAGTACGATAGGACTCGTGCCACCCGTATCATCCAGGTTCCATGGGCCAGTAGACAGTAGTAAGCACTGCCATTACTAAGTGCCGAGCGCTGAACCATGGCGAACTTGTCCTGTAACCTGCTAAATAAATCTCACGGACAGTGACTGGTAAAAAAGGTTGATTGGAGAATAAACCATGTAGCAACTGGAGCCATGCTAGGCTGTAAGCACGAGCAGGAACAGAATCTCTCAATGCCTTGACTGCATCCTGTGGCCATGCACGGAACATCGGTACAAACACACATTGCTGGTCACCAGCTCATGGGTGTTCTTTGCTCTGTTTTTTTCTCTGGTCGCAGAAAAAAGAAAATATATTTTCTCTCCTTGCTTGTTTCTTCTTTTTTTCCTTAATAGTAGTACTGTTAATCCCAGTTACCATACAATGAACTGATGGGTTCAGCTACCAGGTAGTCATGTGAGGTGCTGGAGTGATGGCTTCAGCTGTTACTGTTAGAACCCCGTTTTTACCAAAGAAACCGCATCATCTTCTAATAGCTTTGTTACCAATGTCTAATCAAAGTTACCCACTTTTTCACTTTGCTGCCTAACACTGCCCTACCAGCATTTGTCCTTTTACTTTGCATCTCTCTTCACCGACCGCTCATCTGCAATTGGAAGCGTAAAGACCTCTTCTGAACAGTGTCGCTATGTGCTGCCGCGAGGACGGCACCGGACGACCGACATTTTCCTGCGTATTATGAACGTCCTCGCTAGATATTCTTGCATGTGTGAGCATGGGACCTGTCGACATGGTGGGGTACTACTCCACACATGACTCTGCATCTGCCTGCTGCTTGCATAGGAAAAAAACAGTGAGATCCAATGCCAGCGATTTGCTCTGTTAATTTATCAACAAGCACTCTAGATTCATCATCAGTAGTTTTATACTACAATGTAGCACTGTTGTCTGATTACACCATTATGATCGATCAATGGCCATAGACATTATTCCACAGTACAAGCTTGCAATTCACGAACTGGATCGATGATGACCAGTTGCATGCATTTCTTATGCAATGGATCGATCTTTCAGGAATCTACGTCGGCGGGAGCAAGGTGGTGCATTTCACACGAAAGAAAGAGGCCGGGACCACCGGCCTGGACTCGGCCATCGCCGTGTCGAGCCTCCTCTCGCAGGGCTCCGATGAGTGCCCGACGTTCCCGGACTGCGGCTTCCAGCTCCCCGACAGCGGCGTCATCCTCACCTGCCTCGACTGCTTCCTCCGCGGCGGCGCGCTCCACCGCTTCGAGTACGGCGTCCCGCCCACCGTCTTCCTCGCCAAGCTCCGCGGCGGGACGTGCACCACGGCGCGCGCCGACGCCGCCGACGCCGCCGTGCGCCGCGCCATGCACCTCCTCCAGAACGGCTTCGGCGACTACGACGTGTTCGAGAACAACTGCGAGGACTTTGCGCTCTACTGCAAGACGGGCCTCCTCCCCGCCGGCGACGACGAGCAGCAGCCGGGATTGAGCGGCGGCATTGGTCGGAGTGGCCAGGCCGCGTCCGCCGTCGGCGTGCCCCTCGCCGCGCTCTTCTCCACGCCGTTCAAGCTCGTGGCCGCGGGACCGCTCGGCATGGCGGCCGTCACCGCCGGGATGTACTGCGCCGGGAGGTACATCACTGACATCGGAGTGAGGAAGGACGTGGTCAAGGTGGAGGTGGAGGACCTGGCGGCGCACCTCGGCTGGCGCCGCGCATTCAAGCAGCCTCATCAACAAGAGCCGGTGAAGAAGAAGACACAGCCTCATCATGAGCAGCACATGAACAAGAAGCTGCTTCCTCTCAAGAGGAAACGTGATTTTTGGGTCAAGTAGCTCGGATGTGCTCCGCTGCTTCTCTGTTGTTCGATTTGTGTTGATAGCTTCATAGTTCGATAAATATGGTATAGAAGATATCGGAGTCTTCAGCTGTGCTATGATCTAGTCGTCGAGCATTCACTTTGAGTGATGATCTTTTACTTTCACGAAGAATTGGATGTACCTTGTACCTGTCAATTATAGATTTGTTCTTTGCTCTCCGTGCCTGAAAGCTCAGCCCTTTTCAGCCATTTAGGTTTGTCATGTTCCCTCCAATTTCTTCAGTACAAAGAGCTATGATTAGCTACATTTTACCTGCCCTTCTTCACCAAGCTGAGCTGTGCTTCTCGTGGAATTCGAGACCAGTGATTGCACAGCAACAACACAGAACAGGTCCCCCGCTGGCCCATTTCTGAATCATTCTAGATTCATTCACCATCAGAGCATGAGCAACCTGCAGGTCTTGGCAATATGCACGCTGGTAGTATTGTCTACTTTCAGGTATACCTTGTCAGTACGTAGCTCATCTCCATTCTTCTCCGCCAGACATCATTGTAAAATGACAAGTTGGACAGATAGGAGTAGATCAAGAATCACAATGAAGTCGCAGACGAAACTTCAGCTGTCTGTCACACCTTTTTCTTCACTCGCCCATGTGAAAGGAGATCTGGATTCTGGATAACAGAGGAGAGGAGGAGGAGGTTTCAGAACCAACCTGCATAGTAAAAGATGTTCCTTGTTGTTTCTTCTGAAATTACCCGGGTGCCCCTTGCTTTCCCTTTTTTGCTGTGTTATTCTGGCTTTAATCATTGACGCCATCAGTCCCTCCGGATCACGGTGAGTTTCTTATGGTTTGCTGGAAAAGGGTTGCCACGTTGTGGGATTGATGAGATGAGATCTGGGGGTTAGGTTGAACCAGCTCAGCCAAAAATGTCCTGGAGCAGGACCATTCTTACAGACTGGTTAGGTGAGCAGAAAGAAATCTAGAAAATGTTTTCTCCTGGCATCAGTTACATGTTACATGTACTCTGTGTGGTATGCAAACAAAATGTGTTCAGTGGCCTCTGTCAGTGAGTTTGGTATGGGCCGTATGACACAACAGTAGATTATATTAGCTGGTAGCAATATAATACCGTTAAGGTTCACGTGAGAAGCGAAGCGATAAACTCGAGAGCATGTGGACGTGGTTGCCAGTTCCTTCTTGTCTTCTGTGCTACCTTCCTTCGTCAATAATTTTCTTTTGCCATAACATTGTAGGTACTATTATTTTAAAAAAAAAAAGCACTGTAGCTGCGTATGGAAAAGCGCAGACAGAGAGAAGAAAAAAAACTCTGTAAAGGTTGAAGCAGTTGTGTAATTGTGCTGGCCTACCGGGCCTGAGGTGTTTGCGAAAGGATCATGGTTAGACGGAGAAACAGCTAAGCAATATGCAGCCTTTTGTGTTCTGCTAGTTTTGGCAGTTAAAAAAAAAAAGATAGACCTTCAGTTTCACTTGCTTTTGATTTTTGAGAAAGACAAAGCAGAAAATTAACATGGGGCGTTACAAACAAGCCCCAGAGCACGGACCAGGCCGCCCAATAGTAAGGAGGCCCAGGGAATCGACGACTTCATGGGCGGCAGGCCCAAGATAGCCTTGCGCTGCAAGTTGCGCAGCGGGCTCTTTATTCAGATGTTCCAATAGATGGGCCGAGCTCATGTGAATGAGCCCATCTATTGGCCGCATTACAGGCCGACTCTCCCGAATGGCCGAATTGATGAGTTTTGCGGCCCGGGCAGGTGGCAATCGCCAAACCGCCTGAGGCTCTCAGCGAAGAGAACACCAAAACGAAGAACAGGTGTCAAAGAAAGATCGAATTTCGAGCATGGTTAAATGTTTATTTTTAGAAAAGGGATTTTTTTTTTCAAAATGATGCTGTGAAGAGTAGGAAATGGCCTGTGCCAGTTTGGAAAAGTCATCGCCCTTTTTTTTTTAATCCACAAGTCAACTCATCTCAAACGAGAAAAGTCGGCGACGCATTTCTTTGCTGCGGGAAGCAGCAAAGCGGCCGGCGGCTTCCCCTTCCTTTCTCTGTTCTCTCGACCGGCACCAGACGCCGTCCAAAGAAAGGAAAGGAAAGGAAAGGTTTCGCTGAGACGAAAACGAAAGCAAACTGTCGCCTCGCCCGTACGTATGATTTTAAGTTCATGAGGGATTTGATGATGTGAGACTTGAGACGAGCTGCGCTGCGGTGATCCAAAGTCTCTAAACCACACTCTGTGTCTAATGAACGCGTAAACGCAACTTCTCTTCTTGTACAGTTGTCCCACTTCTGAAGTTTTTGTTTATCGGAGGAAGCTTTCTGGAAGGGAACCTCTTCTGGAAGCACGTTCTGCATGCATGCCCGGCCCGCTTCTTCAGAGCTAGCGCGCGCCGGAAAATATCGGCGGGTTTTAAAATCCGTGTTTCGCTTGTTACCCAATTTGGCGTGGCCCATGGTTTCGGTTGCCGACATGACCAAAGTTTTTTTTTTTTTTTTTTTGGCAGAGTGCAAGTGAAGTCATCAATCATGGACTTGTACAATCTTTTTTCACACGACACTTTATTGTTCGAGCTAACATCCAATCAACTAACCAAATGTAGATATCACACACGCCGATCGAATTGCCGTATTTGGTGAATTTCCCGGAATACGTATTACGGTTCATCCGTTTTTCTTCAAGGAAACAAAATTTGTCCGTGTAATTCATACAGCTACGATACACGTACCTTCAGAGATGGAGCGAAACAGAGGAGGAACCGTAGTTTTCTGGTACGTATACTCGCGGGACAGGACCGTGCAGTGTTAGAACTGTACGTGTACGTGACAGCATCCAGTAACCTGTCCGCGTCACCGAGATAGAACGTGATCCGGCAAAGCAAAGCCAAAAAAAAAATCTGATGAGCATCAGAAACGCTACCAGCGATCCGCGATGAAAGGCGTCCAAAAATATCTGTTCAGAGACACGCATCTTATCTGTACTGTTGTACAGTGTACTATACAAGAGCTGTCACGCTCAAGTTAACTTTCCAAATAATGTACGGAAGCGGCTCGATGTGGTGTGATAATAATACTGACGACGTTCACACGCCGACCCGAGAATGCCCGGCCACGTGACGAACAAGGCCCACAGGGACACTACTGTTTAGTAACCGGAAAAAAATATCAACAGAGAGAAAATCATCCAGCGATTGAAATACAAAAAATATCATGGCTGCGTTAAAACTCCTTTCCTAATCCCCTATACTAAGCTCCGGTTCAGATTAACTATGCGATTCTTTCTGTCACCGAATCGGTCAAGTCCAGCTGCTGAGCTGCGCTGCCACGCCCACGAGCCTGAGGCCTCCTCGTCGAGGCGGCGGGCCCCACCGGGGTGAGCGCGAAACGTGTCCCGCGATTCCGTCCGCCTTGAACCTTCCAGAATAACCACACCCGCCAAAAAAACAAGCGAACCTTCTCGTGCTTTCCTTTCCTTTCTCTTCCTTCCCTTGCTTGTCCCACCAGGCCACCACACGGACCTGCTCATCCATTCCATTCCGCCACCATCCGTCCCTTCCGAATCCGACGGCCGCCTCGCTGCGAGACTTGTTCATCATTGATTGATGTTTATAGCGGCTCCCCCGGCGACCGCGCCCCTCTTCTTCGCTCCCGTCTTCCCCGCGCGCTTCGCTCCGTAACCTGCCCTTCTCTCTCTGTCTCTCTCTCTGTCTCTGGCTTTCTTTTGTTTTTCTCCACGCCAACGCCAACGCCCACGAGAACCTTCCAGAAGCCACCTCCTTTTCTGCTCAGATCTGCGCGACCATGGCCGCCGAGCACCCCGCCGGCGAGCCGCCGCCGCCTCCCGCACAAACGGAAGGAGGAGGAGGAGGAGGTTTGCAGAGCCAGCGGTCGGTCCCGACGCCGTTCCTGACCAAGACGTACCAGCTGGTGGAGGACCCGGCGGTGGACGACATCATCTCCTGGAACGACGACGGCTCCGCCTTCGTGGTGTGGCGCCCCGCCGAGTTCGCGCGCGACCTCCTCCCAAAGTACTTCAAGCACAACAACTTCTCCAGCTTCGTGCGCCAGCTCAACACATACGTGAGTCATCATCACCTTCATCATTTCTCAACAAAGTTTCCATCTTTGTTTCTGTTATCTTAATAATCTTATATGATGATTGGCATGGCCCTGCTGATCCAATTCCAATTCGATTGTTACAGGGGTTCAGGAAGATCGTGCCGGACCGGTGGGAGTTCGCCAACGACTGCTTCCGGCGCGGCGAGAAGCGCCTGCTCTGCGACATCCACCGCCGGAAGGTGACACAACCATCAACCGCGGCTGCGACCACGGGGGCGGTCACGGTGGTGGGCGCGGCGGCGGCGAACGCGATCCCGATGGCGCTGCCGGTGGTCTCCCCGGTGTGCTCCGGCGAGGAGCAGGTGCTGTCGTCGAGCTCGTCGCCCGAGCCCCCGGCCGCGACGCTGACGCAGCCGTCGGGGTCGGGCTCCGCCGCGTCCGGCGACGTCGGCGAGGAGAACGAGCGGCTGCGGCGCGAGAACGCGCGCCTCGCGCGGGAGCTCGCGCAGATGAAGAAGCTCTGCAACAACATCCTCCTCCTCATGTCCAAGTACGCCGCCACGCAGCAGCTCGACGCCGTCGCCAAGGCTGCCTCGGCGGCGGCGGGGAACTGCTCCGGCGAGTCGGTGGACGCCGCGCCGCCCCCGCCGCCGCCCTCCATCCTCGAGCTCATGCCGTCGTGCCGCGGCGCGCCCGCCGAGCTCCAGGCGGACGAGGAGGACAAGATGAGCGCGCGGCTCTTCGGCGTCTCCATCGGCCGGAAACGGATGCGCGGAGGCAGCGCCGGCGGCGACAGCGACTCCGGCGAGGAGCTGGTGCGCCACGCCGCGGAGGTGAAGCCGGAGCCCATGGACGCGCAGCCGCCCGAGACCGCCGAGCACCACCAGCCTGCGACGGAGCAGCAGGCCTGGCCCATCTACCGGCCCACGCCCGTCCGGGCTGGAAACGGGTCGGATCGCTCCGGGAGCGATCACGACGGGTCTAATTCCAGGTGATTCGGCTTGGCCTCCCGCCCCAATTGAAGACACTCACACTGATAAGCTAATTTCACTCATGACAAGAGACCATGCTAAGTTACTGTAGTAGTAACTAGTATTGCAAGTAACCAGATAGAGATCCTTATCTTTAATGAACTGGAGATTTACCTTTACAAACGTAGGTAAAGCTCCAGTGTTTGTTGGTGCTCCTAGTAGTTAGTACTATGTCTTACCAGAAAATATCTTTCATGTATAGCAATTAGCAAGGGATAAACTGTAGAGGTTTAACTCGTTAGGGTAAGTTCCCTCATCATCTTTTCGTTTGAGATGATGGCAAACCCACTTATCGTCGAAGTTATGCTGCCCCTGAATTCCCCTGATCTCAACGATCTCAACTCTGAAACTTGTCAGCCCGTACTTGCGTGAATGTTTTTCACAGTTTACACAGTTTATTGGTTGGTTAAGTCGGGCACCAGGTCGATTTGTTGGTAAGTGGGAGAATTAACATGTTGGGATCAGTGACGACTAATAGCTGATCTGAGCCGTGCAATGACTGTAGTGCAGTGTCTAGAGCCCTAGAATATTGGTCGGCCGGTCACCGGTCCGGACGAGATATTCCGGTGGGCTTATTCCAACAGGTGGATCATCACGGCGCGGCGAAATATCTGGCAACCACACATCGCGCCTGCTAGAAGGTACCAAAGCCAACTTTCTTCCAAGCCAAGTCGGGCATGATGGAGATGCTGACAGCGACCCATGGAGGCACCGGCGGACGCCACAGTTTCTCTTCTTCATTTTTGTAAATTCGAGTTCTTCTAGCTGGACTGGATGTATGTGTCTTTATTGTGTTGGTCTAAACGAGAGAAACAGTTATGCCTGTGTCTATACTGTATACCACGGATTCAGTGTAGCGGTAAGCATCATTACTAAGAACGAACGAGCAGCTTGTTCTTTCTTGTTGTAACACATGTCACGTTGCTCTGCCTTACGCTCCTTTTTGTTTCAGCATGCTAGCTGGGTAGGTTTACCATTTCAAGATTGTTGCCCCCAGGCAGCCCTCTCCGTTTCCGTTTACTTACACTGGTCCAATCATACAGACTTTTTTTTTTTTTGGCAAATTACCTCTTGCAGTGCAAACATGCCAAAATGGCCTGAGTTTGTTTTGGGCTCACCTCACTCCCCATCATAGTTGACCCTGATTTGGAAATGAAATCGTTGGAGCAAACCTCCATCTTGTTTCTTTTTTCAAAGAAGGCCTCCATCGCTTTCCTTTCTCGTGATATCGTTACCATATTGCTTGTACTTCCCTCCAACGCTTGTATTTCCTTCCCCGGCGACCAAGCAGGTGAGCCATTGCAGGGCAAGACAGCAGAAATAGTGAGACGCCCAGTGTAGGAGAAGAAGAACAAATGCTTCAAGATGGGATCCGTGGATGGACGCTCGATCATCCGTCTGTCAGAAAACACATGGTATAATTTTCACCTGACGTGGAAGCTGGACAGTATTCCAAGAGAAGAACATTATAACCCACCCCTTCCATGTTCAAAATGCATGAGACCTGATGATGCATTGTGTTGTGACAGTTCCCGGGTTACCATCGTAGCTATCACGCTGCCAAAGTGTGAAATAATGTTCCCTGTTTTTTTTTTAAAAAAAAGTGTCAAAAGACAAACTCCGAAACATGAAGGCTCGCAAGACGGTACAAATGGGACAGTTGCTCCCTGTTCAAGGGCACAGTGTCTCCATTTGCTGAACACACGAAGAATATACTGAAATCTTGCTCTGACAGCGAGCATCAAGAAAAAATGGCTAGGTGACTAGGTCCAAGTCCAACTGTGACGAATTACACCGATTTTAGTAGAGGAGTATAAGGAGAGCATTAATCTATTCCTCCATATATTGGGTCAATTTATTCAGAGCAAGAGCAACAGTTACAGGCAGCACGAAATTGCAGCCATTAAATCCCAGCTAGAGCATACCGCATTAGTCAGGGAGGTTACAGCAGCCTAGTTAAAGAGCCCGTTAATTCGTTCGCCAGCAGAGTGCACATATATATAACACGAGACGAGTCGTCCTCCTCAACACATTATACTGAGAAGAAATCTCTGCAAGTTGTTTCTAGTCAGACACAATGGCCACCAGCATCATCTCCCCAACAGCTATCGCACTTCTTTGCTTCTTCTTCGTCGCGCTCTACGCCGCCGGTGGCCACGCGGAGGGCAAGAACCAGGCGAGCACGGCAGGCGACGTCTACGACGTGACGGAGTACGGAGCGAAGACGAGCAACAGCGACAACAAAGACGTGAGTGATGAGTTCACACCAATGGTCGAAATTTCAGCTTGACCGATACTGTACGCCTACAGATTCTCACACCTCGATCGCGTGTTCCCTATATGTGCAGGCGTTCTTGGCGGCTTGGCGCGCGGCGTGCGGCTCCACCGGCGGCGGCGGGAACGCGACGCTCCTGTTCCCCAACGGCACCTTCGCCGTCGGCGCCGTCGAGTTCGCTGGGCCGTGCAGGAACGTCGGCTTCCTCGCCGTGGTGATCGACGGCGTGCTCCAGCCGGGCGGGTGCCGCCTCTCCGACGACGACGCCTGGATCACCTTCAGCGGCGTGAACAACCTCGTCGTCACCGGCGCCGGAACCCTCGACGGCCAGGGCGACCAGAGCGACAAGTGGAAATCCAAGCCAACGGTAAACCAAAGGGATTGCGTTGCCTCCTCGTTCTCAGCAAATTAATTAAAAATGACCATTGTGGCTGCTGCTGCTTGCAGACTCTGCTACTGGAGGACGTGACGAACTCGAGCGTGCGCGACCTGCGTTTCATCAACAGCCGGGGGTTCCACGTCAACCTCCGGCACTGCACCCACGTCACGGCGACGGGGCTCCACATCCGCGCGGCGGCGGAGAGCCGCAACACGGACGGCATCCACGTGGGCCTGTCGGCCCACGTCCGCATCCTGGACTCGACCATCGGCACCGGCGACGACTGCGTCTCCGTCGGGCCGGGGTCCACCGACGTGGTGGTCCACGGCGTGGTATGCGGGCCGGGCCACGGCATCAGCGTGGGCAGCCTGGGGAAAGAGGACGGCGACGAGGAGGACGTGCGCGGGCTGGTGGTCCGCAACTGCACGGTGGCGGGGACCACCAACGGCGTGCGCATCAAGACGTGGCCCGGGTCGCCGCCCAGCCGCGCGTCCAACATCACGTTCGAGGACATCACCATGGCCGACGTCGCCAACCCCATCATCATCGACCAGCAGTACTGCCCGCACGGCCGGTGCGCCGGCGCCGGCAAGCCGTCGCTCGTGCAGATCAGCGACGTCACCTTCAGCCAGATCCAGGGCACGTCCAGCTCCAGGATCGCAGTGCAGCTGCTCTGCAGCGAGGAGAGGCCTTGCCTCGACGTGCGACTCGTCAACATCAGCCTCACCTGCGGCGACCGACCCTGCGGCACCGAGATCGTACACGTCCAGGCGGCGCCACCGTCGCCGGCTCCGGCCGCGCCCGCGCCCGCGCGGCTGGTGGACGTGGAGGAAGAAGCCGACCAAGCATCCGGAATACTGGAGCAGCTTCACGGCCAATGACGAATTTAACTACCTTTGCTTATCACTGGTTAGCGGTAGAGAAGAAGATGAGTTTATTTAGAGGACTGAAAGAATAGGCAATTTTTGTCCCAGGCAAATTAAATTGATGAACTCCGTTTTATTCCACGCGATATGTCTATTTTGTATTTCAAGAAAAAAGTTTTTCGCTCATTTGTGTCTTGTCAAGAAATCACTTTTTCACTTTGAATCCGTGTTTTTGCCTTCTGAGAATTCGGATTTTAATAGTTTTTTTTCCGCTTGGGATTTTAATAGTTTTAACTACATATGAGTTGATCACAGTAAGATATACGGGAGATTGTCATGTATCTCACGCTCAATACTCTGCTGGTAGTGCATATGTCATCTTTTTTAGAACCATTGTGAATGTTTTAAAATATAACTGCTCATTCTTCCAAAAAAAAAATGTTTTAAACCTCTATCCTTCTTCTCAGATAATGAAAATAGGTCCTAAACATTCTCTGTGTCCATTGCTGATGGAATTATTTTCGGATGCAACATTCTAAATAGAACTTGTTCATTCTTCAACAAAAACAAAAAGGTTGATTCTCGATGATGATGAATCGTCGAAAGCAAGCAAATGGTGGCTTGCTGCGCTACGTTACCAAATCTGAGTACCAAGCTACGGAGTAGTCGGGTACACCACCGTTACGGGAACGAACACGAGGAGGTAGGCCGAAACTGCCCAAACGAACGGAACGGCCGTCGCTCTCGAACACCTCACTCTCCACTCCACCGTCGCGTCGCCCGCACCTCCTCCTTCATCGCTTCCAAGCCAAGCAGAAAAGCGCAACGCCGACGGCACCAACCAGTCCACTACTCTCTTCCCCACCCCCACCCTATAACCAGAAGAATCCCGGAGACGCGGCTGCCGACGCGGACTCGGGAAGCGTCGGGACTGAGGGGACGCGCCATCCATGGCGAGCGGCGGCGGCCAGGGGAAGGGTCCGGGCCCGGGGTACCCGCAGTACGCGGCCTCGTACGACGAGGACCGCCGGTGGTGGCCATGGCTCGTGCCAACCGTGCTCGTCTCCTGCATCGCGGTCTTCGCCGCCGAGATGTTCGTCAACGACTGCCCGCGCCACGGGAGCCCCCTCGGCGGCGATGCCACCTGCGTCGCCGAACGGTTCCTCCGCCGGTTCGCCTTCCAGCCGCTCCGCGAGAACCCGCTCCTCGGCCCTTCCTCTGCCACGTACGTATTCCCTCCTCGCGATTGGCTTCCGGATCTGCGGAATCGTTCCTTGGCTTCGATGCGAAATTGGGAGCTGGAAGTGGGGATCTTTTTTCTGTTAGGATTTGTCTTGGTTTTAGACATTTCAGTGTCAAATTATGCGTGAGCTGGTAGCTTGGCTGAATTTCAAGTGTCACTGCTGCGAAATACTGATGCTTTTGTGCCAGTACTTGGAATCTTTTGCATCTAGTTGCCATTATAAAGTATTTTCTCTACATAGATGGTTTGGGATTGGGGTATAGATTGTGCTTGTGCAACGGCAACTGTTCAGATATTCAGTTTCTGCTGCCTTAAAAGTGATAACTGAACATCACATATTGCTCCGGATGAATGTATGGTAGATTTCCACCGAGCAATTTTCTTTAGCTCCAGAACAATGGAGATAGCTGAACAGTTCACTCGGTACAGGAATCTTCTATTCTTCGGAGATTTGTCTTTGTTTTCTAGTGCCACATCGCCTGCTGGCAGTAAAATATACCCTTTTGATAGCTGCACTAGTGGCTAAGCGCCCAGGTTACGTGTGACGGCATGGCCTTTTTGTATTCGTGCTGCTACCTCTTGCAAGGTCATGACAAGCCCAGAATTTTTTTAATCTTTAGCTCAAAGAAACGGTTATCTTGCCTGATTTAGTTACCTTATTCAGGACAGTTTATTCGGAAGGCTAATAGGAAACCGTACCACATTCTCTTGACTATGTACAACTGTGCATCGTGTAAATGTAAACATTATATAACACGCACCATGGTTCTGTCTAAAATTTCCACTGTTTTTGGGCAGCTTGGAGAAAATGGGGGCTCTTAACTGGGCCAAAGTGGTTCACGAGCACCAAGGGTGGCGCCTTATTAGCTGTATCTGGCTCCATGCAGGCCTAGTCCACCTGATTGTCAACATGCTAAGCTTGCTGTTTATTGGAATCCGCCTTGAGCAACAATTTGGTTTTGGTAAGCTTATTATTTGCCCTTAGTGGTTCATGTTTATACATACAATTAAATAATTTCTGTGAGCTGGTACTTGTGGAGATACAAATTTTATCTGAATTAAATAGCTGTGGAGATCTCGCCCCATTTCTTCGTCCTGGAACCATTCAGCTTTCTATACACAGCATGTCACTTGCATTGCAACAGAAGGCCATTAGTTTCATTTAAATCTGAGTATAGTTTTGTTTCTTGGGGTTCATTCAAGAAGTAATCAGGTCTACTGGTTCATAGGGCTCATTTCCTTCACCCTTCAATCAGTATTTGAACATATGCTATGTGTAGAACAGGAGAGTTCATCTCATGCATCAATTCCTTTGTTTTGGAACACTCATCTTGCAATATACACCTTGTTACTAGCATGGCATGAGAAGGTCATTACTTTCATTTAGATCAGAATATACTTTTGCTATGTAAACCTTTGTCAAAACTGTTTCGTCTGATTTTGGCAGCACTTTTCTGTTACTTGACTTGATTTTTCTCACTTACCAGTGCGCATTGGGGTCATCTACTTGGTATCTGGTTTTGGTGGCAGTGTGATGTCTGCATTATTCTTGCGGACTAACTACATCTCGGTTGGGGCTTCTGGGGCTTTGTTTGGCCTTCTTGGATCTATGCTTTCGGAACTTTTTATGAACTGGACTATCTATGCCAACAAGGTCAGCAGAATGCATCATATGTTATCTTTCCTTTTCTTTATCTCATCAAGTCTTTTGTCATGTTTTCACTAAGTTTTAGTTGATTTGCTCTCTCGCAGGCTGCAGCAATTATAACTCTACTTTTTATAATTGCAATTAACTTGGCCATTGGGATACTACCCCATGCTGATAATTTTGCCCACATTGGTGGATTCGCATCTGGATTTCTTCTTGGTTTTGTGCTGCTGGCAAGACCTCAATTTGGTTGGATGGAACGCCATGAGCTACCTCAGACTAATCAACCTCCAAAATACAAACTATACCAGTACATCTTGTGGGTTGTGGCACTTGTCGTGCTGATAGTTGGGTAAGTTGCAGCATCTGAAAACAATCATGCATTCACACACACTTTCTATAGTTTACGTCTCACTTCTATATAGTAGCTGATGTGGTATTCAGTAGCAATACATTGCAAAGGGCAAAAAGAAAAAGTATTCCCTAGTGTTCTTTTCCAAAAAAGAGTACTAGAATCCAGCTACATGTTGTCCTGATCTAATGAAGTAGTTTGGATGAGCAGTGATGACTCTTTTCATCAATAACTCAAACTTGAAGCTGCTTGACAAAGTTGGCTTCATGATGCAGTTTTGTGATTATCTTGGTGATGCTCTTCAAGGGCAAGAACGGGAACGACAGCTGCCATTGGTGCCAGTACCTGAACTGTGTGCCGACATCCAGATGGAAGTGCAATACCTAGATGGCTCAGTTTGCCGTTAGCTCCCTGCTGCAAAAAGTATGCTTCTTGAGGGAACCAACCTATTTTATGCTTGTGTGTTTGTGGATATATCATGTACGACAAATGTATCCTCCAGCAGACCAATCTGCACTTCTTGTGCATGAATTTTCCATGGCTCTACGAATCACGAATTTTTCTAACTGTAACATGATTCTGTAACTGTTGATTTCAGCACAATTCTTATATTGATTTCCTCCAATGTTAATATTGATTTGCTCCAATGTTATATGAATTGCTTGAATTTCGGGGGGATTAGGCATCATCTTCATCGTTTTGAAGAAAATAACTATTCTTGGTCCAATCACATGGGACAAATTCAAAATGACAGATCACTGGGCATCTAAAGTAGGTCAATGAGTGTCAGATTCTTAGAATTTATTCACAACTGCAGTTTGTTGGTAGATCATTCATGTGCTACATTCCCTCAACAGCACAAACACCAATCCTCGGAGTAGCCACACGAACGCGAAGAAAAAGATTTTTTCTTTGATTTCACCTCGGGTGCAACAAGGCATATACCAGGAGTGGCTACAAATGCCACCATCGTCGTCAAGCTTTCTTTGCTCCCTTCCCGAAGAAGGCTCGATGCTTTCCCCTTCTTGTTTCGCAAGATGATAAGAAAGCGGCTGCCGAGAACGTTTGACGTCCATGCCCCTACGTCTCTTCGCTACACGTGCACACCGGTCACCAGAGCTGGTGAGGGCACGGGCGTAATTTTCGACGTGTGTCCTGCTCCAGCCCGGCCCACGGCCCACGGCCTGTGAAAGGGGTGAGCAATAAGAAAGCACCACATGACAGCACTTGAATTAACTCGCACGGCTCCGCTGCTTCGCGACTCCTCTTCTCCTCTCCGCTCCGGTTTCCGACCTCGTCGCCGGCGCGTCGCCGTGGAGCCCTAGGCCGGCGCCGACGCAGGAGTCTCCCGCCATGGCGCGGCCGACGCAGGAGGCGATCGAGACCTTCATCAGCATCACCGGCGCCGACGAGGCTGTCGCCGTCCGCGTGCTCGAGGTAACGGTGCCGGCTCGCTCGTTCCACTCCCCCACCCGTCCCCCCATTGGAACTCTTTTCGTAGACTCGCATGTTCTGTATTAGATTGGTCTGGGTTTGCGGTTAGGGTTCGGCGTGTCCCTGCTTTGTGGGGTGTGGGGGTTGGATGGGTGTGTTAGTCAGATGGGGATGCTGAATGCCATGGCGGATTGTCGCCAAGATGCGCAATTCGAGTCTGGGTTCCATGAGTGTGCGCTCTTTGCGGTGTGCATAGAGTTGGCAACAAGAGTGCAATGCCTGTGAAGTTTTATTGTCTGTGCTATGATTGACACGGGACGCTTGGTTTCTAGTTACAGACACGCAGAATAAGATGCTAAAATTTTATACTAAGTTATATAGGTGGTAGAGAGGAACGGGTGTATTTGATTGGTTCTCATCGAATGTTCCAACTGTAACCGAGTGAAATATGAATTCTTACTCGTGTAGTTGCAGACCAATTTCGTATTTATTAATCCTTTTTGAATGTTCATATTCTATGGTGTCATTTTTTTCCTAGGCATGAAGGGACAATGACCTTTTCTTGGTCATTGGCTGTTTTTTTGTGCAAGAAATGAGTGTTGTTATCTACTTGATGATTGAAGATTTATAGTCTGTTTTGACTTATTTTAGTAATATAATAATTGATGCAAAGGAGGAACTGGCTATTGTTGATAAGTAGTTCCTTTCCGCATAACATCTTTGTCTTATGCTCTGTGTGGAGCTAGAGAAATATCTTATTGGGTCTGTCAATATGAAATCTTGGGTTTTTAGCAACTAAATGAGGTGCCAGATCTATCGCCTGTGGAGAGTATAGACATAATTTTTTTTTATCCGTCCCAATAATCTTTGGGATTCCGTGGCTGTGTTTGGAGTGCCAAAGGAACACCGCAGTATTTTTAAATATCTTAGTCGATTGATGTGCTTTTATGGGCTTTAGGGAAGGTGCAAAACAGAGAAGTTAAGCTCTGCTTGATTACTACTATAATGGTATTTGCGTGTCCTAGACTCCTACTTATTCTGGAATTTGAATTTGTTGAGTTGGCACTTGGCAGATAGATAAGCTAATTTACTGCTATGATTTAAACCGGAGGGAGTAGTTGCCCAACGATGAATACAGTTGAAAAAAGACTGAGTGAATTCTCTCATCCAAGGCGAACACATTTTCATGCTGTATTTCTTGTAAATAGTTCCATGCAATGTGGTACATAAAATCTTGATCTGAATGAACTACCTTGGTTGCCAATGCTGTGTTCATGGCTTATCTGTGCCCTTTTTTTTTTGTTCCTATTGGTTAATTTAGCATAAACCCAGTATGGAACCTGCTGCTGATTTCTTCTCACTTTGGTGACAGTCCAACTTACAATCAAAAAACTAAAATTTGAATTAATTATTCATGGCTTCTTATGAAAGAAGCTCTAAATTAACATTTTCCACATATTTTTCTATCACCTAAAAAGCTTTGTTGTTGCTGTTTTGTATTTTTATATCAATCACATCAGCTTTTTTCTGTAGTCCTATCAGCTATTGTTCATGCCATCTATTATACTGCATTTTAACCTTCAGTTACTTTAACTGAATTATTAGATTGGGTGTTTCTATTAATCAAGTAGTTGATGATCTAGAGTTTAGTGATTAGTCATGGCTATTGTCAACTGAAAACTTATTTTGCTTTTTTGGTTAAAATGCTTTCAAATATAATGGTTGATCGGTTATTTTTTCTACACAGGAACATGGTGGTGACCTAAATGAAGCTGTGAATGCATATTTTAATGAGGGAGATAGGACAGCGTATGTTATGTTCTCATACCTGCTTCCTTTCATGTGTTTGTCCTGGCACATCCATTCCATTTGAATATAACTAAATCACATGATTTTCAGAAGAAGAATCGATCGGAATCCTGTACCTGCCAGTCATGATGATATGATGGAGCTGGACGAACCACTTCATCCAATGTTTGATAGACCTTTGTTCCCTAGAAGTTTTGGCAACCCCTTTTCACTGTTAGATCCAAACTTTCCCAATAGAGCTGCTGCCCGTATATTCGGAATGGAGCCTCAGGTTACCCACCCAAGGGAGAGGAGGCAGATACCTATTGAAGTTAAGGACAACGATACTCAAACAGGCAGTTCTGGTCAAGGTCCTGTTATTGAGGATGTTACTGGACAGGAATCTTTGCATGGTCCGGAGGTCCATGGGACTGTTATAGTTGATGAAGATGATGATGAATACTTACTGTCAGCACCGTCTACTCATGATCCTAATATCCCCCGCAACACTATGCGCCCCAACCTGGTGCCAAGTGCCCCTCCATTGGTCAATGTTAGTGACTATAACAATGACATTGAAGAGGAGATGATCCGAGCAGCAATTGAAGCTTCAAAAAGGGAGGCTGAGGGAATGACAGATGTATGTTATTCTTATTGGATGTATATTTTCAATCAATTTAAACATCCTTTTGAATACATTCATTGTATGTAGGGTCTAACTCAAGGGGAGCATGGAAATGCATCACGTGTCAGTGGTGATGATGAACTTGCTCGGGCAGTTTCTTTGTCTTTGGAGGTAATTTCTACAGTATAAAACCCTGTTTTAGTTAATATACTTGTATCCTCAATACTATTTTGTACTTGATTATCAGACAGCAGAGCTAGAGAGAGCCCTACACCCAGAGGGAGTGCATGCAGCAAATCATTCTCCTGATTTATCTGAAAAAGAATACACTGAAGGAGCAAGCAGGGTAGCTGAAAGGTGAATATTCAATATTTTTAGCCCTGTTCCTTAAATTGCATATTATTAATATGTAGAGATATTTGTTTACATTGTATTTATATATTTTATTCGCCAGAACAATTCTAATATGTAAAAGTACTAATGTTTGGTTGTTCATAATCAGTTAATTGCTTAGTTTCCTTTTTTCCAACAGTATTGAGCTTTTTTCTTAGTTCCCATGCACATGGAAGTAATGGAGCTTTGCAGGATAGCACATTCGTATAATTTTTTTTTTTGTGTCTTTTTCCATTGAGGTTCTGAGGCTAGATGTTAGCAATATAGCTTATATCTGATTTTCTGTATATTGATGACTGATTGCTCATGCACTTTGTTTCTTATTGGAGGCAAGGACCAACCACAGGGAAAGTTGGAACTTCTGAACGTAAAGTAGATCAAGATAACTTCGAAGAGGATATTGAAGATGTTGAGGAACAACCTTTAGTTAGGCATCGTTCAAGGCAAGCTCAATATGTAAATACTGAAGAACCTGAAGAAATGCAAAGGGCCAACAGTCCTCCCCCAAATCTTCTATCTCGTAATGCTCAAACTGATCACCAGAATAATGGAGATTTCCCTTCTGAGGTAATATATCTTCATTACGAGCTACATATTGCACAAATCATAGTTGCTTCACAACTCACTGTGTTATTACGTTTCATTGTAAAGTGGGGAGGCATTTCGTCAGAAGAGCATGATGAAGCTGTTATGCTTGAAGCTGCAATGTTTGGTGGGATTCCTGAAGGAGCAGCATATCCATTTTCATTCCCAACTCATGGAAGTTCAACTCGCTATCCCCGAGTTGCACGTCCTCCATCACCAACTTTAACTGCACAGCGGCTGTTAAGGGAGCAACAGGTATAGAGCACTAGCTTTTAGTATATTTATTATATATAGAGCTACTGTATGTGACACTGAATATGTGGATTGCAGGATGATGAGTATCATGCAGCCCTTGAAGCTGATCGAGAAAAAGAGTTGAAGGCTGCGCAGGAGGCGGAGCTCCGCAGGCAAGAAGAAGCTGCCGCAAGAAAAGCTGCTCTTGAACGTCAGAAGAAAGATGATGAGGAGAAGCTAAGGAAACAGCTTGAGGAAGAGGTACTTCACTTGGTACTACTAATTTAAAAGAGTCCGCATGATAGGATTGAGATATTATCATAGTATCATTCATCTATTGTACTTTGGTGATTATGTTAGCCTAGGAGCATATGGTTTTCTAAATTGCTGTTGTCATGGATTGGTGTAGTAGTCCCTTACTCGCTTATTATTATATTTATGTCTAGTGCAAAAGCTGTCTGTATAAGTCTGAAAACATCTAGGTCCTAGGGCTATTCTACAAATTTTTTTGTGAGTCTGTGATCACCTTAACTGTTTAGTAAACAAATGATGAGGCAGCGGGTTGATTTCCTTCTGCAACTTGTGCTATCTTACCTAGATAGTGAGACAGTATTGTACTAATCTTTTTCTTTTGTATGATTATAGGAGTTAGAGTCTGAAATCACAGCCAAACAAGCATCGCTACCTAAGGAGCCACTACCAAATGATGACGGGGCTGTCACATTGGTTGTGCGCATGCCTGACGGCAGTCGCCAAGGACGACGCTTTCTCAAATCTGACAAGCTTCAGGTAAACTCCTTTTCAGTTGCTACAATATCTACTGACATGATTCATTCAATCTGCTTGTAACCTTCTTGGAATTTTTGCAGTGTCTTTTTGATTTCATAGACATCAGCAGGACTTTCAAACCAAGAACTTATCGTCTGGTAATTCTCATCGACTTCTACTCTATCTCTGTTTTCAAAATTGAACCGACTGTCATTATATATTAAAAAAAGGAGGGGGTATTATACCTTTGTAAAAGAAATTCTATTGATAAAATATTCAATTAAGTTACCTGCCATAGCTGGTATCATACCAACACCAGCTTTGTTATTCATACTAGCACTAACCCACTAGCACTAACAGAGAAAATACACTGTTTCCTCATGCTTTTAGCGCTTGAATTTTTTCCTGTCTGTGTACTCCCGTTCTCTGTGGTAACATCACTGAACAGTATTTCGTTTTGCTTCTTAGAATTTGAATTCTTATACTGTTCTATTTGAATGATCGATGTGGATTTAATTAATTTCTTGCAGATTCTTTTTTTACTGTCAGCATTTGTAGATCTCTGTAGCTTCAATAGCCCTATTATAGGTTGTCAATCAGTCACGATTACTCGATAAGTTGACATAGGTTATGATATACCCATCACTGGGTGATGTGTACCACCTAAAAAGGAAAAAATGCAGCACGAGTCATTTTACCTTGGGAGTATTGGCACGTTTTAATTGTCAATTCCTTTTAGCTGTTCGGTCACTAGGCCCGTCTATAGAACAATTTCAACAGAAGATTTTTTTTTAGTTTCATTGCAGCTTCCGATTTAATTTTCTTGGCCCAAATAATCATTACCTTTTTTATGTACTTTGTAATGTGTAGGTGAGGTCTTATCCCAGGCGTGCTTTCACTGAGGGGGAGTCTCATATGTCTTTCAACGATCTTGGCCTCACAGGGAAGCAGGAAGCTCTGTTTCTAGAGAGAATTTCAGGATAGAGGGGTGGCTTTTTTTTTTTTTTCCCTTTCAAACGCCCATGTACGATATCCCGATACTTTATCCTTTGTGCTGTGGAACGATAACATTTCACTTAGTTGTGACAGTCTTATACCTTCCGGATGTGTACTCAGAATGTAAATACATCACTGCTTTCAAAGCAGCCATATAATTCATCGCTTAATAGTTTATCCGTGTTCGATGGCTTGAAGTGATTTATTAATACATGTTTCCTAGCTTTCAGGTGATTGAAAGCTTTCAATCAATGATTTGTTCCTTTGAGTTTTGATTTTTCTTTTGTAGGATTATTTATATAATAATTATAAACCATTAGATCTAAATCTAATGGTTTAAAGAGGTGACTGAAAGTGTTCAGTCAGCTGAAAATTAGCAAGTCACTTATTAATATCATCGTGTTTCCACTGGATGGTTGGATGGCTTGTCGTGATATTGCTGCTCGTTCTGAGAGGACTGGAAATGCGTACAATTTCCTAGTACTTCGTTGTGTTGTGGTCTCGTGGCCAACTGCAGAGCTCAATAATACAACAACAATGCATGATAGATGGAAATTTCTGAATCGAATCATGTATAGCTTCATCTTATTTTTCATTGAGACCGATATCAGCATGACTAAAAAAGGAAACGAAAACGGGTGCGCAGGCGGCAGCTGGTGCTCAACCCGCCTTGTTGCAGTGCACGCGGAACACCTTATTCATCATCTTCCTAGCCTAGCTGCTGCATCCGTTCTGGCATCACATCAAGCAGCTGCATGACAAACACAGTACATATAGAGTTAAATAAAAGCTTGGCATTGGCAAATGCTGCTGACGAAAGAAACAAAGAGAAGATGGATGACGGCTTACCGCAGTTGACTTGGGCGACGTTGCAGCGGGAAGGCAGGCTGTTGATGATGCCCATGGTGCTGCAGGCGCAGTCGTGCGAGACGGAGCTGAGCGCGGCGCAGCAGTCCGGGCTGGGGTCCGGCGCCGCCGGCACCGCATACGCGCGGCACGCCAGCAGACGGTTCAGCTGCGGCACGCACTGCCCGCCGGAACCCTGCGCCGCCGCGCCGCCGAGCACCAGCAGGACGACGCACGCGGCGAGGATTGCTTTCATTGGTGCCATTCCTTCTTCCCGCTGATGTTCGATCGGGGTATTGCTTGCTGCTCGCTGTACATGGGATATTTGTAGCTGTACGTGCGTGTAACTAACGGACGGAAGAGTTGGGCGGCGAGGTTCGCATGGCTCACCTAAGTAACCAACCGGGAGCATGCTTTGTGCACGACAAGGGTGGGCAAGAGCGCCGCCGGCTTTCCTGTGTGAGCCACCGGACACAGCTTTCTGGCGAGAATGGAAGAGCCTTTCATTGCTGAGCTGAATCGCATACACGGCGATCGTATATCCAGGAACCGACGCTTCGCTGCATCATTATGTTCTGACGCTATACACACGCACAACTAATGGTAGGTGGAATGGAATAAGCCAGGGAACAATCTTCAGGAGACATTTTTCACAAGAAGGGATTATAACCGACATTTTCACAACAAGACGGGTCTAAAACTTTGTCAAAGTCAAATTAGACGGGTCATGGATGCAGTTACAAATTACTATCCTGTTCTCTGGTACACAAATGTGAGCACACACTACTCACGAATTCCCCATTTCTTAACACTGTCAGGCATTAAGAGAGATAAAAAAAAACTGTCTCCCTACGACTCAACGATCAGCTAGCAAAGCTAAACCCACCAAAAGTTCCCCTGGGGGTGGAGGAACAGAACGACCTGGGGCAGATACTCCTCGCAATGGGGAAGGCCAAACGTTGGGCCTCAGAAGGGGAAGCTTGTCATCGCTTTCTTCATCACTCTCCAAGTCATCCTCAACGACGCATTTCCCGTGGTTCCGCAGATCTCCCTCCTCTTCAACCCGTTCCACTTTCGCTGCAGTCCAATCACCCCGCATCTAGAATAGACAACAAGTCAAGAACTTATGTCAGCCAAATAAGAATAAAATCTGCTGGTGGTGCTGAATTGCACAAGGTAGTAGTTACCTTGTTGAAATCAGTAGCAAATATACAAGGGGGGGGGGGGGGGGGGGGGGGAATGTCTTGGACTTCATCACGCCACACCAGCATCTCAGTAGATTGTATATCGAGCTCAAGTTTAAACAAACAAGGTCCAGTTGTTGGAAGATCCCAAGGGTAATCATACACAAACCCAAAACAATCATTATATTGAATTTGCTTATCATAACGAGTAGGATCAACCTCAAGTGGTCTGTAAAAGGAAAGATAGACAGTGCTTTCTTTAACCGTGCTGATGATGGGCATGATCGGTTTCACATACAGTTCCTCTAAGCCTCCTGAAGCCAGCTGCGGCACCTTCACCCACTCTGGCTGCTGCCAGCCCTCGGTTTTGCACTTGCACCTGATCTGTATGGTCCAAATAGTGAGAGTCACATCCCCAACGGATTGGACTTTGCCTTGACAGTCCATGGTGAGAAACCTGATGCGCACAATGCCGTCAGGCAGCTCCGGACTCGACATCACCGAACGGTACTCCCGTGGTACTCCCCGGCTCTGATGCCCAAGATCGATGACACACTCCTTGGGCAACGGGATGAAGCGGAACCGAGGGCAGGCGGCTGACAAGTCGTCACAGATCAATGATTCCCTGGAGCAGATCGACCCAGCAGAGTCCACGGCTTCCAACTGCAAGCACGGTATCGGCATGGAACTCGTAGGTGCGCCTAGACGAGTGTTCCTTGGACTCTGAGGGGAGAGGGAGCTTCACCTTCTTCTGGATCCACCGGCCGGCATAGAGTCCAGAGGACCACCACAAGAACAGCTCGGCCTTGTTCACGACAGAGGAGAAGCTCAGCGAGCACGTAGTCGCTGGGCTCACGGTGGCGTAGGACGGCGACACCCGTGCCAAGGCCGCCATGGGAGAACGAGTTGGCGGCCCAGGATGCCAGCTGCGGGATCACGGAGACGGAATTGGCCCACGAATCGTAGATCAGGTAAAACCATGGCAAGCAGCCGCAGGGACGGCCCGGGCCGACGTAGAGGACCATAACGTTGTGGTGGACGCTCGAGACGAAGCCGGAGAAAGGCCAGCTGGCCACGACACGCAGAGGGCCACGGAGCTCAGCCCGGGCGCTTCGACGACCTCGAGCTTGGGTTCGATGCCGTCCAGTACCTCACGGTAGAAGGCAGCGTCGATGTTGACGCCTGTAAAGGCCACCTCGACCTTCTTCACCGCGCTGGGCCGGGCGGCCTTGCGTTCGCGGAGGATCGCCGCCGCCGGCTCCTCGACCTCCGTCCGGTACCGCAGCATCTCCGCTTCCATGGCTTGTTGCCGGGCGTCCTCCCACTCGTCTTTGCTGAGGGACGCCGGGATGCCGTCGAGGATCGTGTCCAAGGTTTCGGACAGCGGCGGCGCTCCTCCTCTCTGGATTTCGTGAACTAGCTCGTCGACGATCCGCACTACGTAGCGATCAAGCAGCACTTCTTCCATGGGATGCAATGCGATGGGATGGATCACTTCTTCCATGGGCGAAGAGAGTCGCGATAAGGGCGGGACGAGGCCGGGGAGTTGGTAGATCTAGGTCTGCGGGGCAAGAGCAACTTTTTTTTTTTTTAGGTAGGGGCAAGAGCAAACTGGCGGCGGAAGAAGGCGTCGATGGATCGGAAGGGAAGGGAAGGGAAGGGAAGGGAAGTAAGGAAAGGACGTGATCGGTCGAGATCGGAAGGACGTGATGGGACGGTTGATAGGTCGCTGGCATAGTTTCAGTGGGTGAGAGCAACTCCAGCCTATCGATTAAATGGGTTTCTAAATGTATTTTTAGTCACTTGAATAAAAAAGAAAAAAGTTCGATTTATCTTTCTAAACTCTTACAGTTGTTCGGTTTTTGTCTTTCAATTATAAAACCGAATAGAACGACTCTCTTAATTTTTAATTCCATTCGTTTTTTCTCTTCTGGTTATTTTGGAAGGTGGTTTTACTGATGTGATGCATATTGAGAGTTTTTCATGATAATGTGGCGAAGATTATATGAAAACAAAAAATTAACAAACAAATTGTGACAGTTCTGATTTTTTCAAAGGAGAAAAAACGAAAAATGAAAAAAAAAACCCTTACATTTACTATTTTTCCTTTTTTTCAAAGAAAAAATTAAAAAAACCATTGAAAAAATCATGGAAAATATAAAATCTTACCTTTACTATTTTTTCAAACGAAAAATTGAAAAAACAAAACGTTGAAAAATCAGGAAAAATAATAATAAAAAAACTTACCTTTGTTATTTTTCCTTTTTTTCAAAGTTTTTCAAAGGAAAAAATATAAATTGGAAAAAACGTTGAAAAAATAGAAAAAATCTTACCTCTGAAAAAAATGTGGAAAAAAACATGAAAAATGAAAAAAAAACTTATCTTTACTGTTTTTTCCTTTTCTTCAAAGGAAAAAACGAAAATTCGAAAAAACGTATGGTCCAGTAAAGGTAAGTTTTTTTTCATTTTTTATTTTTTCTTTTACTTTGAAAAAACCAAGTGTCACAATTCGTTTCTCAATTTTTGATTATCACATGGTCTTCACCATGTCACCGTATAAATACTCATAATATATGCCACGCCAGCGAAACCACCGTCTAAAACAGCCAGGGGAGGAAAAACAAACGGAATAAAAAATTAAGGGAGTCATCTTACCCGGTTTTATAATTGGAGGACGAAAACCGAACAATCACAAAAGTTAAGGACGGTAAATCGGACTTCTTCCCAAAAAAAAACACAACTTCAACCGTGCTCTATCCGGACCACTAAATTTAGTGGGGCACTAAATTCTAGCCCAAACCTCCTGGATTTGCTCACCTACTATCCCACCTCTAAATGTGGGCTCCACTTAGTTTTTTTTTTCCTTTCTCTTCCTCTTCCTTCTCTGGTCCCGAGAAATGGAAGAAGCTGCCAAGTCGCTGTTGCCGCCGCCCGTCACCGGAGGCCCTCCCACGCCTCCCGCCGGCGGTAGATCCGGGCACGCCGCAGCCACAAAGAACGAATCACCGGTGGAATCGACCTTCGATGGAACCGGGCGGGGCCACTCTTCATCTGCTTCACACATGGCCGATGCCGCCGCCGCGCGACTTCTCCAGTGATCGGCAGTCGCATCTGCTGCCCACGTCAAAGAAGTGCCGCCCTTCCTTCGTCGCGCCCACTTGTCCTCCTTCCGACTGCCTCCGCCCTTGCCACGTCCCCGATGTGAATGGTTGTACCAGCAGCGGTGGTGGCGGCTGGTCCGAGTGACGGCGGCGGCCAGAATGTAGCTCCGTCCGTAATGTCAACCTTACTATGTCATGGATATGATTAGTATTTGTAAGCTTTATGACCATTGATGATTGGATCTCCGTGGTATGGATGTTTTAGTAATAGATGATAACTATGAAATTGCGAGCTAACATCTACACAAGTGTTATCTATGTAGGAATTATCTCTTAACTCTATTGTAAATCATGTGGAAGATGGTGTCCTTGGTGATTGATGACAATGACCGCAAGCATGAAGGTTTGTGAACTTGATGAAGTCCAAGGGTTGATGGAGATGGATTAAAACGGAGAACAAGGTATGATGTAAGTGTTTAAAACACTTGAGTAGTTGTTAGGGTTTTGAGTCCATAGAAAAAACTGGACTATTAAGAGGCTTTAGATCATTCTCTTACGTCATGTTTAGTCGGTGATATGCAAAATTGCTCGATAAAATCACAGACACTAGGTGACAGTGAAAAAGACAATGAACTGTTGAGAGAAGTCAGAAAACCAACTCATGTGATAACGACGAGTTTCAGCTCGATAATAAGCTGGCCACGTTGACCTTCTTCACCGCGCTAGGTCTGGGATGGGAAGCCTTGCGTTCGCGGACGGCCGCCGCCGCCGGTTCCTCGACCTCGACCCGGTACCGTAGGAACTCCGTCTCTATCGCTCGTTGCTCGGCGTCACTGAGGTGCGACGGGATGCTGTTGAGGACCGCGTCCATGGTGTCGGAGAGCGGCGGCCTCGGCTACCTCGTCTATCAACCGCGCGCAGCGGTGGAGCAGCAGTTCGGTAGGATTTGGGCGCTGATCGGCGTCGTCTGCCATGGCTGCGCGTGGGCGATCGATCGATCCAAGAGCAGCGAATTGTAGGAACAACAAGTAAAGGCGTACGTAGTAGACCGCGAGACAAGACACCGGCTTCTTTTAACATCTATATATGGTGTGGTGTATGTGATAGTAGAACGTAGATCGGAACAGTAGTTCGCTCGAGATCGATGTACATCCGGACCCGGATCGGCTTTAAATCATGCCACCGCACCATATATGCACCTCATATTTCCGTTCCATTTCATCACGTATTATGTATAACGAAGCCTACTAGGACAATGTTGCAGCCTATAATCCAAAAACTGGGAAACAAGCTACCTGGCTGGCAGAGGAATCTCCTCACCTACCCAGGTAGAGAGCTTCTTGTCAAGACTGTTCTGTCTTCTATGACAACCTATTTTCTCACTGTTTACAAAATACCCAAATGGGGGATCTCTAGGATCGACAGGTTCAGAAGAAGTTTTTTTTAGAAAGGGAAAGACACTGTTTGGTGAACTGGCAAACTTGCCTTAGGCCCAAAAGGTTGGGAGGACTTGGTATCAAGGACCTTGACAAATTCAGCAGGGCTCTTAGACTTCGATGGTTGTGGCATCAATGGGATCATAAAGATAGACCATGGAAGCACTTACTTAAAATAGATGAGCCAGTGGACAGATAATTATTTTTCATTTCGACGGTCATCACAATAGGGAAGGGTAAAACACACTCCCTTCTGGGAGGCGCGCTGGCTGCAAGGTGCTGCTCCAAAAGAATTGGCCCCTAATTTATACCGAATGGCAAGGTACAAAACAAGAAGTGTTTGTAAGGAACTCCACAACTTCAACTAGATTAGTAATATCAGGGCCATTAATAACTCCGAACTGATTGAGGAATTCACTTTGTTATTTATGGCAATAGCTCCAGTCTATCTATCTGAACAACCTGATGAAATTGTATGGCGCTGGACAGCAAATGGGTAATACACAGTTGCCTCAGCATATGAATGTCAGTTTCGAGGGGCCATCCCAAGTATTTGGGCAACCTCGATCTGGAAGGCGATCACTGAACCTAAATGTAAGTTTTTCTCTTGGCTGATGATGCATGATAGGGTACTTACAGCTGACAATATGAATAAGAAAAATTGGCCCTGTAACCACAACTGTGCACTTTGCTTCTGCATGCATGAAACTACTGATCACTTGCTAACACAATGCAACTATACCGAAGCAACCTGGGACATCCTCGCTTCAAGAATTGGCCTCCCAAGGTACAATGAAATGATTACATCTGGAGGGGCTACTCAGTGGGTATCCTATCTGAACAAGCACAGCTCAAAACAGGAGAAGAGAAAGAAGTTGGGGATGCTATTTACTTTCTGGTGGTTTGTATGGAAAGAGAGAAATAGATGAATTTTTTAAGACAAGGAACTATCGCCACATCGCCTTGCCTCCCTCATCCAAGATGAGATAAGGCTCCACCACTCGGTTTATCTCCACATCGGCTCCTAATTGCTTCGGCATTTTTGCTTTGTTCTGCTCTTTCTTGTTCTGCTTTTTCTTTGTTGCTTTTCTTGTTTTTATCTTGTCAACCCTGACTGGTGGGTTCAGTCCTTTGTTGTAATTATGTGCTTTCCTCTTAATGAATGGCAGCGCTCCTGCCTCTTTTATAAAAAAAAATCCGATTGTGTCGCTCCATTGGCTGCATTACATGTATATCTATATACAGACAACGAGAGTTGTGGGAACTGTTGCATGCATGCCACACTAGCACTTACGGTACGGCTAATCGAAAACACCAAACAAGATTAAAGTCTAACAGAGTGTCCCCGTAACACGTCGCTGTGGAGCCAAGGGAACAGTGGTCTCATCGGTGGGAGTGGGACGACACGGCGCCGCCTCGTGCCACTTCTTGCACACGGCGTGGAAGCGGACGTAGTCAACGGCGTAGTGAAGGTGGCTGGAGATCGCACGGAGCGCGCCGACGGGGAGCTTGGACCACGCCGGTAAGTGCCCGCCGCCGCCGCCATGAGCGTCCTCGCCGTCCTTGTTGTCTGATGTCATGTCTGATACTCTGATCTGATGACCTGCGAGAGTCGAGGAACGAGCAAGCCTCTGATGATATATGCGCGCACTACTCGCTCGTCCTTCCTTGGTCTCCGATCCAAGTTAGGACACTGGCTTTCCGTGCCCGGCCCATAAACTCCTTCCTTGGTCTTCAAGTGCTTAACCGGCCCGGGTAGAACGGCGGCCCATAAACAGAACTGCGTTCTGCCAGTGTCCAAACACAAAGGATATCATGTATGTACTGAAAATTGTATCAAGCAGTTTGCACTCCTAGTCCCGAAAATTACTGCTGCCGACACAGTCAAATCAACGACGCAGACCGTGTTCTGTACAAGTCCTCAACTTGGAACGGCGCGGGCAGAAAACGAATCCATGTCGATCGTCGTCTGATCCTCGATCTGCAAAAAAGAAAATCCCCACATGCGCGCTGCCCGCTGGATCTGCATCAAGCAATGCAGCACGAGGGCCCCCGAATCCGATCGGTAATAAATTACGAGGCATCCAGTAGGAGTAGGACAGCATGCAACTTGTTCATCTAAATATATATTTTTTTTTGGCTTCAATCAGCCGATTAATGACGGAGCTTCCACGTACAAAAGAAATTTGCCACGATGATATGGTGCAATATACTATACAAGATCGCATCTTGAACCGTTTATAATACTCCCCAGACAAAGAAATCGGTTTTAGATTATACTACGAGGTCAGGACAACATGGATACCTGGAAAAGCAGATAAAGCAATGCATCCACATTATTGTGTGCTCCTCAAAATCATTTTTCTTTCCAGACCAATGAGCAAGAGTACTGCTCTTACATTTAAGAAAGAGAAGTTTATCAAATCATGCAAGATTCATCACACATGCGAATTAAATTTCTCTTTGCTATTGCTATTGTTAAAAGGTACTCCCTCCATTATTAAATTGTTATCGTCATTGATTTTTTTATTTAATTTTGAAAATCCATCTTATTCAAAATATTATTTCAAATATAAAAATTCTTAAATTATGTTTTAATTTTCTTTGACGATAAAACAAACTATGACAACATATATGATATCTTTAAAAAAAAATAAATAAGATAAATGGTCAAAGTTAACTAAAAAAATCAATGACAACAATAATTTAAGAACGGAGAGAGTAGTGCTCTAGTTTTGATCCTACCAATAATTATCATCTTCATCATCTAAACCCTTCCTTTTGTTACGCACTAAAGATGTATTATTCACTAATCACAAGTGGTACTTAATAAATAAAGTAAACCACTGGATTTTTCTGCTCGATGGTCAATGCATGCTCCTCTATGCATCTTTGTGACTTTTTGTGAAGGGTGCAAATCTCCCTACTTTATTAGACCATACTATATCTGGTGGTGTTTCAAATATTTTACAGGCACAAAACAGATGCTACCACTCACACAATCAAACCGAACCGACCGTCTTTAGTGATAGACAGATAGAATAAGCCAAGCAAAGCTACGATGATCTTTATTCTGATGCCAAGTCTGTGTATTATAAAATCGCCTTTTATTTATTTTCTTGCCACCTTATCACATTAATTTATAGATAATTGAACCAGTAGTAGCTACACGAACCGGAGTGACCATCATGGCAGCCTAGAATGGAGACAAGTCCAATTTGCCATGGTGGCTGGAGTACCTGTTGTTGTCGGACTAAAGGCCAAAACTGATAGCTCTGTGTTCTCTATGTGTCTCTGAACTCCGAAATTAACTTCTGTTAAGTGCCAAGGGTAACTTACTGCGCAGAGTTGAAAGGGAATAAACGCAGTAGTGTAGTGTAGCACCAACCTACTACTACTAGATGAAACACAGTCCGGAGAGGAGAACAATTGTTTGGTTTGGTGTCCGGTCTTTAGATGTCCTTTCTGCTTAACTCCAAAGTAATATAAGCAACGAACTGAATTTATTGTTTGCATTTTTTTTTTCATGTACTAATACTATGTAGTAGAATCATCTTGAAAGTCATCAGCAGATGATGACCATGATAATCAATTGATGAAGAGTTTAAGTAACGATGATAAATCAAGGCACGGACGGAAAAGGGAATTAAAGTGCAGGATGGAGGCTTGTGAGTCGCGAGTACGTGGGCTACTTTGGCCGCACGCATCGGCGTCTGTGACTGATGATACCGACGACTGACGAAAACGAAGGCGTCGGTCCAACTCGCCTGTCACGAACTGACACCTTCCATTTCCCAGCCAGCTATAGAAGCCCTGCCTCCGCCGTGTACGTAGGCGGTTGTACTGCCGAGATCATCATCATCAGCTGACATCCATCAGTGCACGAGACCTTATTAGCCTTCGATCGCAAGTGAAGCAACACGCGCACAGGAGGAAGGAAATAAAAAGAAGGAAATGTCACGGCGGCCGGCCTGCGCCGGCGCCGTCGCCGTCGCCGGCGGTGGTTGCCGCGTCGCAGTGTGGAGCGAGAGGACCACCGCCTGGCTCGCCCATCGATCGCGTCAGAGTCAGAGAGAGAGGTTACGCGGTCCCTTTCCCCGATCACGTCCGTCCATCCATCATCCTTCAGCCGGCGTGGACGCCTCCGCGGATTCCCACGTGCGCCCCGGCCCTGTCGGTGGCGCCCCCCTTTCTTCTCTTCACCACTTTTACCGCGGGAGAAGAAGAAGAAAGAGCAGAGAACTGACGGGTGGGTCCATGCAGTTACACTCCTCTGGCCTGACCTGATTCCACTTGGCTTTTACTCGGTTTTGGCATCGCGCGCGATGAGCATCGGAAGAGATCTGGATCGCTAGTGAGCTGTGAATAAAAAGAACATTAAACGTCGATCGATTACTGTTCTGATTACGACGACCACGACCACGACTGCTACTCGATCATCGAACATGCTGGATGCGATCTCTGTTTCTTCACCTAACCTAAACGAGAGTCCGTCCCCAACATGTTGTCGATCGAGCGCGGGGGGCAAGCAGAAGCAGCATGGAGAGACAAGTGAACGAATGATCGATCCTGCTCTTCCTTTCCTCGGCCACGCAGATTCGCCGTCTACACTCTACTACACAGTGCACGGCAGCAACATCTGAGAGATGCCACATGTTCCAGTGTCGACTAAGTAGTGCTTTAATATGCGGATCTGTCGACAAACGAACCCGATGGACAATGAGTACGGATCGTTATCGTATATCCAGGAACCGACGCTTGGATTGGACTCGCTTCCTGCATCATTATGTATTTATGTTGTGACGCGATGCACACGCACAACTAAATGGTAGGTGGAATGGAATAAGCTACTGTAGGAAACAAGCTTGAGCGGTACAGTGGTGTGCATACGAAGCATGACAGAAAAAGGGACACTGATCGATGGATCGATCTGAGCTCGCGCGAAACCGACGGCTGGCACTGTCAGGCTCAGGCTTGCTTGGAGGCGAAGGCCGGCAACGACGAGGCAGAGGAGAGAGAGGAGTGCCAGAGCGGTGGTGGCCGAGCCGTCCCGAGGAAGCCTTGCAGCTGTGGCCACCAACCAAGCAAAGCAACCCCGTCCCTCCTCTGCATCGCTTTGCCATCGCAACCAACCACCTCGCCCCACTCACGGTCACCACACTCACCACCCAACCGTTGTTTGTTACTAGTAGTAACTCCTTCGCGTCTTCTTCTTGATCGACCCCAGGCGAAGAAGCAAAAGAAGAGGTGCCAAGTAATTTTCGATGGTGATGAATGGCGAGAATCGAGATGCCAATGTGGGAGGGGGGGGGGGGGGGGGGCTTCTCCTGATTAGACAAGTGCCAGCTGCTGAGTCCTTTTGGTCCAACCTCCAGTTGTACGAGAGAGAGAGAGAGAGAGAGAGAGAGCCCACACACTTGTTTAGTCGCAAGCTGGCCGGCCCAGCTTCGTTTGCTTATTGCTCGCTTCGTTTTACCAGTGCGTGCGTGTATATATATATATATATATATATATATATATATTCTGCAGCACTGCAACCTCCCCTGTCTCTTGGTTGCAGCACCGTGTCCTTTTCCTCCTACCAGGCTACCACACACCCGGTTTCCTTCTTCATCTTCCTCCTCCTCTCCTTCCGGTCTCCACCCCCTCTTGTTCTGTCCCTCCATTTCAAGGTCTAGGTTCCAGAGTTTAGTACTAGCCTAAGCAAACGTGTATGAAGAACTGACTTTTTCTAGTTCTGGCTAAGCAGAGCGCAACCAGAGCGAGCAAATTGAGATATAGCTATTAATTAGCGGTTAACAGCCGATTGCATTGTTGTGTAGCGAGCAGTGCGTGTGTTCTTGATTATTGAGCTTGTTGGTGTACATATATACCCTACGTAGGGAGTCTTGTACTAGGACAGAGAAACAGGCACACAGGCAGAGAAGAAGAGGAAGAAGATGATGCGCGGCGGGAGGGAGCAGAAAGTGTTGTCGCCGATGAAGAAGGAGTCGGCGGTGGCGGTGGCGAAGGAGGAGGTGTGGGAGGTCCGTCCGGGCGGGATGCTGGTGCAGAAGCGGAGCCCGGACGCGGACCCGCCTCCCGGCGGCGCCATCGTGCCGACGATCCGCGTGAAGGTCAAGTTCAACGGCGTGTACCACGAGGTGTACGTGAACGCGCAGGCGTCCTTCGGCGAGCTCAAGAAGCTGCTGTCGGAGAAGACAGGGCTTCACCCCGACGACCAGAAGGTGGTGTACAAGGACCGGGAGCGCGACTCCAAGGCGTTCCTCGATGTCGCCGGCGTCAAGGACCGGTCCAAGATGGTCATGGTCGAGGATCCCGCCGCCAAGGCCAAGCGCATCCTTGAGGAACGCAAGAACAGCAAGGCCCAGCGCGCCGCCAAGGCTATACATCGTGTCAGCCAAGACGTCGACAAGCTCGCGTCCAAGGTATACTTATCTATTGTTATATGTTGCAGGCTTGCAGTGGGTGTGTGTGTGTTTTCCTAGCTAGTAGCTAGATTCCCCAATTATGGCAAAATGCTTGGAATTTGAAATTGAATCGGTGATGGGCAGGTGTCGGCGCTGGAGACGATCGTGGGGAAAGGCGGGAAAGTGGTGGACGGCGACGTGGTGGCGCTGACGGAGGCGCTGATGAACGAGCTGGTGAAGCTGGACTCGGTCGCCGCCGACGGGGAGGTGAAGGAGCAGCGGCGGGTGCAGGAGAAGCGTGTGCAGAAGTACGTGGAGACGCTGGACGCCATCCGCGCCAAGAACAACAAGCAGACCAATAATAAGGTGCGGCCTGGGCACCTGCCGCCGCGTCCGCCGGCGGCGGCGCAGCAGCAGCAGCGGCGACGGCAGTTCCAGCCGCCGGCGCCGACCACGGGGACCGCGCCGGCGCCGCAGACGGCGACGGCGAGCTGGGAGACGTTCGACCTGCTGTCTTCCGTTCCGTCCACGTCGGCGGCGCCAGTGACGACCATGGCCCCGGCGATGGCGATGACCACCACTACCGCACCGACACCTAGGTTCGAGTGGGAGCTCTTCTAGAAGAAGATGCCTCCTGCCTTACCGCTGGTCCCTCCCTCCACGTATGTGTGTGCCTGCCTGCTGTCCATTGGCTCGCGGCCGGCCGGTACTATACTATACCTGCTTCATCATCTCGGACTTTCTTGCTGCATAGCTGCATGCCATGCCACTACACTACTCGTCATCTTCTTCTTTTTCTTCTTTTCTTTCATCGAGTGTATATTGATCTCCACAAAAGGGCAAGGGAACTGCTGCAGTGTCTGTCTATGCGGAAATAAGTGGTGGCATTAGCGTCGCGACGACCATGGATTTCCATATATGTACAGCGGTGCGGTGTATAGCTAGTCTCGTGTACATGATGAACCCAGACAAACTCTCTACACATGTTTTGCTCGGATGTACTAGTACTACCGTGTGATTGTTGTTCATTATCGTCGACCCTACATTATGTATGGTACAAACACTGCTTTAATTGATCACTCACTCATTGAAGGATTGTGCAGTTGCAGATGGACCGCACTGATTGGAGGCTTCCAGTTGTGCTGGGGGCAATCATTAGGCATCTCCCTCCAGCGTAGTCGTAGGGTAGTTAGCGTTTTGGATGAACTCGTTTTTTTTTTCGCATATATGGTCAATTATATATGTGCGTGCATTGGTCATCAGACGGGTCAGTAGGCTACACGGGTCTCTTTTGTTTTACCTTTCTTTTTCTTAACTATTCTATGAGTTGTTTCGTATAGTAAGGAGGTCTGTTGTGTCGGCGCCAAGGGCCATCGTCGGAGTGGTTCAGAAGGGGTAGGTGTGGAGACAGGCCAAGAATGAGTGGCCAGGCCAGTCTATCGATCAGTTTGCGGTACAGCAAAAACAGTACTGCTGCTGTCCCCCAACATAATCCTCTAAGCCTTTTCCTCGTATTAATGGCCTTATCATTGCGTTGCTTGATCTGTTCCTCCATTTCCTGTTACTAACAAAAGCACTCCAGCCTAATAATTCCCTTCCTTTAAGGCATTCCATTGTTGAATGGTCACTAGTTTGTATTAACTAACAGTATGAAAACATCAAGACTAATGAATTTTTTTTGAAATTACTGGCAATTTTGGGAGACATCAACTGCTACTAGTAGTGTAGCACTCACTAGTCACTATCCTTGTTCTTTTCAAACAGTATCAGTTCGGGGGTATTGTGCCTGTAACGCGGTTTGCTTCAGATATTCAGAGGAGATGTGCTTCAGATATTTTGTTCAAAAAAAAAAAAAAGATGTGCTTCAGATATTTCCTCCCAGCGGTTAGGTTGCAGAGATGCCTTCCTTCCTTGGGTGTGGGTTGGACCCCGGCCCGGAGGCCACACAAAAAATGAAAGAACGAAAAGGTAGATGACCAACGCAGCTGGAGTAGGAACATCTGGGCAATGCAAGCAAAATGAACTTGCTACCTACAGTATTAATCAATCAGTCGTCTTAGGCTCGCGGTCGCTCGTGCCTATAATCTAGTATATATTGATGACCTATACTCATCATCAGGCCGTGTGTATACTTTGCCCATCGATTTCAGTACAGTTGCGGAGTCTTTATCGTCTGCTGAATCTGTCCGTGATTAGTACTACCACGCAAGCACTGCCGTGCCTGATTATTGTTGATTAACTCTGGTCATTATATTAGGTTCCTTTGATCGCACATTATGTTTACACCTTCTTCTTGGACACGCCGGCGGTCAGAGGCGTCGGTAGCCGTAGCCTCAACAGCAACTCTCCTTATCGTTTGGTGCGAGCGAGGCGTGTGGGAGCAGTTTTTGTTTTGTTCTGCCGTCGTGTTTATTGACTTCATTCACACACAAGGTCATTGTATTGTTCGTTGCCGTCGTTGGTCTTGCTTGCTCCCTGCGCAGCCGTTGGTTGCGCTTTGCCTATCGCCAATGACGTGCGCGGGAGTGAGATTTTTCTTTGTGTTCTTTGGAAGCGTCGGACGCCGGGTAGTTGTTAATCCTCAAGTAAACGTTCTACACTAGTAGAATTCAATAACCTGGTGCGTGATATGATCAACTGGTGACCGATGGCGCATTAGGATATGCCTCGCGGCATGTGCCGTGCATGGATGATAACAGCAAACAAACCAAATAAAATGTATAGCACGTTTGGGAGCACATCGAGCAAATGGCCTGGCGCTCATTCACTTGCTGTCACAGACAGATAACACATGCACGACATTTGTTTCTCCACCAACCGATCAACCAGTTGCCGTAATTTTGCCAATACTCTATGCAAGTGCCGTGTGCTCAACAGGGCTCAAAGGTATCTGTACCATACATTTCTTCAAGGGGAGCCAGATAGATACACAATTACACCATTCAGTTTCATAAATATCTTAAATATGGTATGTGTATCATACTTTCACAGGTACTATCATACAACTAAACTATACTAATTGCCCTTAAGGTCACATCTAACATGAAGCATCTAGTGTTTCATAAAAACATAATTAAACTATTGCATCATGATCGTTCAACCACAATTCCAGTCGTCAATTACCATTAAAGTACCAAATGTTGGCTCATTCCCCAAATATGAAATGCACTTTATCTGACGAGAAGTAAGATACTTCATAAATCATACATTGTTGCATTTAAAACCCACTGGTGTTAACCAAAACCCAACAGAACTCACAAAAAAAACCTATGAGACCTTTTGAAATGTTTCAAAAAACTTAGAACTAAATTTTACTTTCAATAGTGATTAGTGAGGTCACTAAAATTTAAATAACAACATTATATTTGTAAAATAAATCTTATACCTCTATGACTAATACCACCCAAATGTTTCATCGAGGGTTCTAAATGTAGCTCCAATTGCTTCCTATATAAAAATGAGAAATGGATAGAAACAATACAAATAAGAGAACATTACCAAAAAGAATGTATAATATATAAGATGCATTAAACTACTGATATCTTTATCTCCCACGTGTGGTCACTCGACCTATTATTCAAATAAAACTCACTTAGGATTAATAAGATTAGTTTCATTGTGATCAATAGTACCTCCATCAGAAAGGTTGAAACAAAAAAAATTAATTGGTCATATATGATCTACACTATGATTTCAGATCCTCAAGTCCTCTTTCTGGAGATCGAACCACGTCCTTGTGTTACCTACAACTCAGTATGGGAAGAACATCCACATAATGACACCAAAACCTTTGAACAGTAGATGGCGGTGAGAGTAAAAGCAGCAACACTAGACCTCAAAGGTTCAACCTCAATCTATTGATCAACAGGTATGGCCTACACGTGAGCGATGGGGTTATCGGCACCAACGCAAGCTGGCGATGCAACGTGATTTGTGCCCCTGACGATCAATCTCTGTTGGATAGACAATGACCGAGAACAGATTAGAGCGGACATGATTTTTACGTAAGAAAGACTAAAAACCAAGTCGTAATCAGTTTTGAGTTTGTTTTCTTTTCTTACTTTGTCAGCATTGTTAAAAATATTAACGGTGGTTGATAATATTAACCGTAGCTAAAAACTAATTTTTAACAGCAATTGACTTAACCGCCATTAAAAATATTATTCGCCATGTCAACGATCCAGTGTTTAACCTCTCCACCAATCAACATAAAGCAAAAGGATGTGTGTTTCTTTTCTTTACTCATATACCTGCTTGCCCCTCTCTCTCACACACACACACACCTCCTCCACCAATCCAGCCGGTAAATACGACGACGCGCGAGCCTCCTCCTCTGGCACATAAATCCAGACGGGCGGCGGCCTCGAGCGGGCGGCACGACTGGGGGGGGGGGGTGTGGCGCGGCGGAGGCCTCGCGACTGGTGGCGGAGAGTCGCGGCCTCGCGGCTGGGGATGGCGGGCGGAGGCCTAGCGGCTCGCGGCGGAGGGCCGTGGCCTCGTGGCAAGGCTCAAGGGCTAGTGGAGGGCGGCGGCCTCGCGGTTGGTGGGCGGAGGCCTCACGGATCTGGGGCCTCGGTCCTCCCCTCTCTCCCTGGATGCTCTCCTCGTGCGAGATCTTGGGCCTCGGTCCTCCCCTCTCTCCTGGATGCTCTCCTCCAATGGCCTGGCACATCCTCTCCAGCGCCCCCCTCCCCAACGGCAGCGCCATTCCCTATCACGGGTCCGGCCAGGGCGTGGCCTGATGCGCGGTCATGGGCGGTGGCACAGGCGGGAGGAATGTGTGGAGCATGATTTTTTTTATTTTTCACGATAAATATGTAGCGGCGGGTGACAATACACCCTCCACTACAGTATGAGTCTTAGCAGCGGATTATTTATCTCTTAGATGATCCGCCGCTATAAAGTGTTATTTTTAGCTGTGGAATCAAAGCGGTGGTTACTGTAGCCCGTCGCTAGAGTATAATCTCACCCGCCGTTACAGCTAGGAAAAACATATATATAGCGACATAGTGTGTTTTACTTAAACCCATAAATACATCCTGAACTCATCTAGCTTTAAATTCAATTGTAACTTTAGGCTCAATATTAATCTTATACATCGCTTTTAGCTGGTCGTACCCTTCCATCACTCGCCATTGAAAAATCACATTTGGAAAAAAAAAGAAACTATAGTTTATTTTTTTGAACCATAAGACAACTAAGATTTGTAAAGAAAAGTGACTTAATATTTTTTCTTGCCTTGGTCAGCTGTGTTGTTTGTGCAAAATCTCAGTTCTAGAAAATCAAATCTTTGTATATCTCAATCTTTCCTCATAAAATTAAATGTTGTCAAATGCACAAATTCATTAAAAACAAGAAACAAGAAAAACATATCTAAGGCCTCGACGACGACAGGCTAGTGAATCGGACTTTATACGAAGATGTTCAGTTAGTGGGTTGTTGCCCGCCGCGGAGGCAATGGCGAACAATGTCCGTTCTTGCGGCGTAGCAGTGATTGATAACGAGTTTCAATGAAATACCATATTTCCTATATATTTTAAAAAGAAGTTATTTTAGGTGCATAACTAATTTTACAAAAATAAGTCATTTTTTTGAAAAGCAAAATATAATTATGGTTTTGAAGAATTAAACCAACAACTTCATAGATTAAGCACTTTTTTCCACAAGCAGCAACCACTTAGCTGAGCATATATTATTAATTTGATTAATTGCAAAACATCTATAATAAGAAAGAAAAATATTCTTAAATTAATGATACATCGATATGTTAAATTAAGTTTTAAACAACATCTTTTTAAAGTATGGAGGAATTACTCATGCGCCGGTGCTTCGACCACAAATGCCGCGATGGCCGATGGCAACTGCTCGAGCAACGACCACCGAGTAACCGAGGGGAACGGAGGACGACGACGAGGCTGCGGCAACGGCGCGTTTATGGAGGACGACGGTAAGTGATTCGAGCGCAGCCCAATAAAAGGGGGCCATCATTGTTCTGTTGGGATGGGCTGGATGGGTCTTATGGTCATTTTCTTGGGCCGAACCAAAAAAAAAAGAACAACAAGATCTAGACAACACACGCAATGACGCAAGGTTGCCCTAAAAAAAACGCAATGACGCAAGGTTAGAGGAAAAGTACTGACGTGAAACCACGCCAATAGTCAAAGACGGTCATCCTACGCAGCAAGCTTCTTTTGACAAACGGGCAAAGGAAACATTCGGTGATTGCCTGCATGAAACTTATGCGTCCTGGGAATGATGATTTTTTTCAGCTGCTACCTCTCGACACGTCCGCAACGATCCAAAGCCGCTACTGTTTCTTGCCACTTTCACAGTGAAATCGCTGACCCGTCGCATCGCCCAGCGGATGATGATCGGCATGCGGCGATTAATCATTTCTTGCGTCTTGAATTTGGATTGGATCTCTGTTCTGCTCTGCGCTGCTACTATTAGATCGATCCGGTTCCAGCTTTCTCAGTCGACGAGGGGCTACCAGTGCAGGCAGATCGGGATGCAGATAAGGCGAGAAAAGACTTTGGTGCTGAACCGAGGAGTCACCTGGCTATCGCTCATTGCTTGAACACACGTAGGAGTTGGCAGGAACTGTCAGATTCGGTTTACCTAACTGAATTACCCGAACAGTGCAGAAGCGCCATAATCAAACAAAAGAATGAAGACAATTGGTAGCTTCTGCTTTTCACTCATGGCGATTGGCGTGGCGTGTAAGTTGGCACGACTTGGACGTGCTTTCTGCTAATTTAGCAGCTAAAAACGCTAGTGAAAGGAAAACGAAGGTAAATTTTGTTGGCACCCACAGAAAACCACAAATTCAGTTGGGGATGAGATGAGACACATGAGCCTAGCAACTAGACGGGGCTCACCTGCACTACTACTCCAAAGGCCTAACAACCTGCAAATTGTCCAGTGATTGGGAGTGGCCACACGTCCACACGACGGAGGTAGATCCATTGTGAAAAGGCAAACCTTACCTAAGGCGTGACGATTCATGGATGACACCAGCTAGGCCTTCTACGCCTCCAATCATACAACGCCTACAAACAGCACTACCTGTTTGGGCATTGAGGGGAGGCAGTGATGAGGCTGAACCTCCTGTTGTGACAGAAGTTTGCCTTACTAAATCTATTATTATATATATATATATATATTTGATCTAGAAAATAAACCTCCACGTTTGCTCTTAAAAACTAGAAATTCTCACTTGAAGAAAAATAAAAATAAAATTACCCACACCTACCATTATGAAAAATTTAGACAAAAATACCCTTCCACATAATTTTAAATTACCCACCATTAATATTATGTAAACTACCCACCATTTCTATTATAAAAATAATAGACTAAAATACCCTTTCACATAATTATAAATTACTCATAATTAATTTTATTTAAATAATAAAGTAAAAATATTAAACCAGTTTAGAATAATATATGCACGATATCTATATATGACTTTGGAAATTTAACATATTTAGAGAACAAACACAAAAAAACATGTGTTGTGGTAGCAACACATTAACGTGGCTATTGGAAAAAAAAATTAAAAAAAAATCCATGGACACACGACAACATAAATATATGTGTCTTTGAAACAAATGTATGTTCCGGTTGTGGCAACAACATCTATATCAACAACACATACACATATACCGATTCAGAGAATATTTCCTACATAGCTTTAGAAAATAAAAAATAAAAAAATTGTTCACTAATACACCCTACTTTCAATGCATGAGACTTCCTGTATATTGACTTTCTAGTAAGATATATATATAGAATGTGAATGCATTTTTCGGTCTTCAGAAAACATTGGAGTCTAGGTATGAGGGTTCCACTGAATAATAATCAAGCACGTATATGTACATTAAAAATTATATTGGATAATACCAGACTTAATATATTATATAAATCTGAGTACTTTATTTGATTATAATGTCATGGTAGTTGAATAGTTCTGGTTTATTATCTAAGCTTTGAACGAGTAGAGTAATACCAATAAATACAAGCCTATATATAACAAGTTGTTTTCTTTTTTAATCATATCTAAATAGTTGATCAAATATTGATAATAATTTCATAATACTTAGAATAATATATAAGACTAGCCACACAAATATGCGGGTAAGTTGACTAGTTCTGATAATATAGGTCACTTGCTAGTAGCATTTTGTCGTGGTGTGAGTGTGTGCGCATCACCTTTTAAAATGCATAGAAGTTGCAAAAAAAAAAGATCAAACTGAAACAATATAAAGAACCATATAGAAATGCAAATCTTCCGAATTTTGATAACCGGTCCAACGGAAGTCACAAGTCAAAATATGTTTAAAGTTACCAGATTTGGCGTCCAATCTATAGACGTTAAGCGAAACATTGCTGTTGTCGTGCAGCACAACAATTACTACTATGTTACTCGAGTGGAATTTCCACTTGCGCAACTACTGGGACATGTCAGCCCCAGGCCCCCGGCCTAGCAAATATTTTTGGGGTAACCTAGTACGTACGAAAAATTCAGTGCTGGGACATGTCAGTCCCAGCCTAGCACTCTCCCATTTCCCAGGAGCAGAGCGTGTCCTCGTCCGGTGGCAGTTCTCCATCATTTTTGTACTAGCTATAACATTATGCAGGCCGGTCCAGCATCAGGGCAGAGGTTTTTTAGAGATGACCACACTGAAACGAGAAGATAAGGTATGTGTCCACCGGTCCATCCCATGTGAGCAATTAATTAGTCTCAACGCCGTGGCCGGGTCTGATATTTGTGCATTATGCATAGATCTTTCTACGAACTCCGTGCTCATACATGCAGTTTCTGTTGATTTCGCCTTCAAATTTGAGATTCAATACGATATTCGGAGCAATATACCGCATGACAGGAATCATCAGTCTTGCTAGCCGCTGCACGACAACCACATGGAGGCCTCCATAGGGAGCTAATTGACCCTCCCCAGACTGAACTGCTAGACTATTTGTAAAGCATGAAAATGGTAGAAAGTCAAGTCGATTAGTGAGATTGTAAATCGTTGAGTTAGCTTGGTCAGGGCTTTCAAATGGTATATGTATGTTCTGGTCAAACATCATAGATTTTCCGGCCATGTTCTATATAGATTCGGTAAGATCCATCTCGTGTATGCATGATATGATTGGTCACATAACATGAAAAACTAGTTCCAGGGGTGAGGTCAAGCTCGATAGTGTAGAATCGTTTAGAAAATAAATACAAAAGGAGTATGCGCATACATCTAAATAATCACAGTTGTAAGTATTCTGAAATAATCATTAGTAAAACCGCTCGCAGTTCCGAGCTGGCATAGTACCACCATGCACACAGGACATTACAAAACAGTCTATAATTTGGAGGTTTCTGAATCTCTGCATCCAACCATATATGTGTTATGCATGACAGGTGTTTTTATCTTCATTCGATGCGCATCACCATCATTTTGCTCAATGAATACTTTTTTTTTTCTTTTGGAAAACAAGGGATCAATGAATAAAATTGAAGTGAAAAATATCGCAAACCGGCCGGGGTAGTACTTGAAAAGCAGGGTTGAAAAAAATTGTTGGAGAGAAAAAGGTGCGTGAACTGTTGCTCACAATGTACTTTAGGAAAAGTAAAGTTAACCATCATAATGGCGACGCGCGCGCGTTTGTTTCCAGTCACCAGTCACACCCAAAATGATGCGTTCCCAGCTTGTGTTGCTCATCGCCGCGGCATCTTTCAACCCTTTACATCCCGGTTCCGGTTGTCATCGCGTTTCCTGTTCGAGAGTATCTCTATGCTGGGCGCAACAAAGTTGTTTGCGTAGATGCTGAACCTCGCATGTAGCCGAAAATGCTGCAGTTCCCACGCAAAATATCTCTTGTCACTGCTGAGAAAAACCACCTTTGATTTTCTTTTGTTCACTCTCGATCTCCCTGGACAAAAATAAATGAGCACAGCTTGCGTATCGTAGGTGTGTTTTTGGTACAGTGCGTATGGTTTAGTGAGATTATATGCATGTATTTGTACGCCTACGTCAATAAAAACTGGAATGAATTTTAAAAGCATTTTTCTCCAGATATAAGTCATCAGCAAAAACAACTATGAGGCCCACACCACACCCAGAAAATTTTGAAACGGATGTCAGCACAACGGCTTCTGCTATATATATACTTACAAGCCCATAACCATCCTCTCCGTCACTGCCCAACACCCTTCGTTGTTCTTGAGCACCTCATACATCATCAAAACTTCTTCAAAGCATACCGCAAGACGATCGAACAACAAGCATACGCACATTGCCTGAAACAACAAATTGCAATGTGCAGTTGCTCCGAACCAGCGACGACACAATGCCACCACCACGAGCCCCTGCTCCCGAAAAAATGCCCGGAGCCGCAGGGTGACGGCGGCGGCGGCGTGGCAGCCGAGGCGGCGTCGATCGTGCGTCTCGCGGCGCCCATGGTCGGCGCGGGTTTGTTGATGTACCTCCGCTCCCTAGTCTCCATGCTCTTCCTCGGCCGTCTCGGCCGGCTCCCCCTCGCCGGCGGCTCCCTCGCGCTGGGCTTCGCCAACATCACCGGCTACTCCGTCCTCTCCGGCCTCGCCGCCGGCATGGACCCCGTGTGCGGGCAGGCGTTCGGCGCGGGCCGCCCGTCCGTCCTCGCCGCCGCGCTCCGCCGCACCGTGGCGCTCCTCCTCGCCGCGTCGGTCCCCGTCGCGCTGCTCTGGGTCGCCATGCGCCGCGTGCTCGTCGCCGCCGGGCAGGACCCCGAGGTCGCCGCCGCAGCGCACGAGTTCATCCTCTTCTCCCTCCCCGACCTCGCCGTGCAGTCCTTCCTCCACCCGCTCCGCGTCTACCTCCGCGCCCAGTCCGTCACGCTCCCGCTCACGTGCGCCGCCGCCGCCGCGCTCCTCCTCCACGTCCCCATCAACGTCTTCCTCGTTCGAACCCTCCAATTGGGGATCCGCGGCGTCGCCATCGGCGCCGTCTGGACCAACGTCAACTTCCTCCTCTTCCTTGTCGCCTACGTCGTCTCCTTCTCCCCCTCATCAGGAGAATTATCATTCCATGGCAATGACAAAGCCATTGATGACGATGAGGAGGAGGAAATGGAGGTGGAGTGGGGGAGATTGGTGAGGCTATCCGTGCAGAGCTGCGTGTCGGTGTGCTTGGAATGGTGGTGGTACGAGATCATGGTGCTGCTCTGCGGCGTGCTGGCGGACCCGAAGGCGGCGGTGGCGGCCATGGGCGTGCTCATCCAGACCACCTCGCTGCTCTACATCTTCCCGCACGCGCTGAGCTGCGCGGTGTCCACGCGGGTGGGCCACGAGCTGGGCGCGGGCCGGCCGGCCGGGGCCCGCCGCGCGGCCCGGGTCGGGCTGGCCCTCGGCGCCGGGCTCGGCGTCGCGGCGTGCGCGTGGGCCGCGGCGGCCGCGCGGGGCAAGTGGGCGCGCGCGTTCACCGCCGACGCCGGCGTCCTGCGCCTCGCCGCCGCCGCGCTGCCCGTGCTCGGCGCCGCGGAGCTGGGCAACTGCCCGCAGACGGCCGGCGGCGGGGTGCTACGCGGCAGCGCGAGGCCCGGGACGGCGGCAAGGGTCAACGCCGCCGCGTTCTACGGCGTGGGGATGCCGGCGGCCCTGGCGCTCGCGTTCTGGCCCGGGAGGATGGACTTCGCCGGCATGTGGGTCGGCATGCTCGCCGCGCAGCTCGTCTGCGCGGGCCTGATGCTGCGCGCCGTGCTGAGAACGGACTGGGAGGAGCAGGCTGCCCGCGCGCGCGAGCTCACCGGCGCCGTGGACGATGACGATGACCTCAAAAGCGCAGCCGGCCATGCAGATGAGGACAAAGTAAAAGCGGGCAACGGAATGCTCGTGGTGACCGTGTGCTAACTTGATCGTCACGGACTTCTCTCATTATTATTGAATCATTTTTGTTTCTTTTTTTCTCGACATTGAACGTCCAATGATATTTTTGAGCATTTGGAACGACGGAGATTGGGTGAATGTCATCCTTACTAGCTAGTAGTACTGTATCGAAGATGAGAATTTTTTTCTCTTAAAAAAAAAGATGAGAAATTTTCCGGCAAGGACGACTTCGGCGGTTGCAAATGGCGGCACGACTATGTGTGCTGCAAACGTGGACATCTCTTAAACAGTTTGGTCCATATTGTATTAGCATACATCACGCTTTCTTGTTGCAACTTGCGCTTTCAGTTTCTTACTATTGAGTTGACATTGGCTGTATAATACTGATGCCTCAGGGTTTACTCATCTTTGCATGGATCTGTGCCAAGTGGAACAAATGTATGGAAGCCGAAAAGCATATTACAAAATTATGAAAGTTAAACATTATACTCTATTTGTTCATAGAGCACATAATTTTCGTTGCACAATTAAGAAAATCGAATTGCCATTTAAGTCTGGGAAAAAAGGAGAATCATGCGCATTCTAAATGAGTCCTTAATTAGCGTTTATGCTTCAATAGAAATGAAGAGTAGTGTATCGTCTGACTGTGGATTCTTTCGCTGCTAGTAGCATTGTTTTTTCTTAGTGCGTTCTCCAAACGGGAAGCTGTGAGTTCTCCAAACGGGATAGATATTTTTTTCAGATTCTAAAATCTAAAACCCTAGATTTTAAGAATCTCATAATCTGGTTATACCTAGCTAGAGCTAGACTTTAAGAATTTGATCGGTATCCAAACATCACCACAGATTTTATTTAGAATCTGGATTCTAAAATTTTAAAACTAAAATCAGATTTTAAGAATCTGATCTGGATCCAAACAGGACCTCAAAAGAGTAGAGATAGCATGTTGTTACCTCTCTTTTTTTATTCACATGTTTTTATTCAACATATCTATACAACTGACTCCTATTTTTCATTTTACTTTTAGCGACAGACAATCTCCAACCGCATTTTCAGATTTTTGAGCGTTTATGTGACCTTTGAATTTTGCTTTACCTTATTCAACAAAAATGTACAAGTGTTTACATTATCTATTAGAATTTAAAGATTTTTTTTGTACTGTTAAAATTACCAGCATTTATATTAATCCGTGCTGCAACATAATGCATAGGGTGTCTTCTAGTCATTCCTTTTTTTCACCCAGATTGTTAATCATTACGTCACCCAAAAAGAATCGTGAATAATAGTGCTGGCCATATCGGACAAACAATCCACTCTCAGTGAACAATGCATTTGTCGGTAGAACTTACGTGTTGGCTCACATGCACCTTATCTGAAAACGAAACGACACGGTCCACGACCTTTATGCTGAATTATTTTGCATGCTCATCATCAAGTACTATGGTCGCTGTGTCAGTCGATCCAAATCATATGAAAAAAAAAGGTTAGTGTACCTTTCAAGTTAGCTGTCCCTCTCTCCACAGCAGATTATGGTAGCTGAAAATTTGAGCATTCACGAACCCTCCCAGCTCTTGGCATGGGGCAGGAGCAACTCCGGATTCCTGGGCAGTAGACAACTTCAAGCCTTGGAGTTGGAGCCTAGGAAAACATGCATGGCGTTGTTATCCACTGTTGTTTCTTCTTGTCATTCTCTGTTATTTCTCTGGCCAGCTCTCGTAATTTCATTCAACATTTCTTTTGCGCTAGGACTACTTATCCTTACATATAGAGAAATGTTTAGTAGTACAAACGACCAAATTAAGAAATGCATCTGCTTGTCCTTCTTCAGATTAGATAAAGCCCAAAATAATGAAATATATCTAGTTCAGTCTGCCAAGCTGTAGCTGTATACGACCTTAGTTAGGTTTAAATATTTATCTGCACCAATGCCTAACCTGTTTCATCCAAAGCAACATGTTCATAAAAGGGGAGATTCCATCAAGTTCCAACAAAGCAATGGAGTACTCGCATTACGTCTGCAACATTTCTTTTTAAAAAATTATTTTGTCTGGGCGTTACATCATGAGCTTTTTGTCGGGAAAAAAACAATGTACATATTCCAACAGCGCACGGATTCATGCATGCAAATCAATTGGTTGGAGTATATATATGTCAGATCGAAATCTTTATGATTGTTGTTCTTGTGCTCCACATAAGCAGCACGTACTTCAGTGTTTAAAGAAAACGCATTTGCATATCAGGAGCTTGTGTGATTGGTGCTGTGTAGCTCCGGTTTTTCTTTTCTATTTGCATCTAGGTATAGACCGACAGCGTAGGTATAGTATAGCAGCGGCTCTAGTACCTTTTATTTTGCTGATGAGCAGCGCAGTCCTCTGAGTATATCCAAGGGCCGCCCAATGAAAAGAATAACGAAATACCAAAACAGGTGCTAAAAATAGTATAACATTTCCAGGGGTATAGTGTCTTTTGTGTTCACGGAGAGCTTAGCAATTGTTAGATCCATCTGTTGTAAAGACAACAAATTAAAGCTCCACTGTCTCCCCGGCGAGTTGGTTGATTTCATCGCACCTGAAGAATGTACATGGACGTCCACATGGATAGGCAGGGGAATTGTTTTCATCGCACCTGATGAAATTGTTTTTACTATCTTCAGGGGAAAGCTGCCTGATGCTAACATATACTCCTCTGTTCTTATTTTATTATCGTTAGAATAAATTTTCTAGTGCAAATTTGTACTAGCTGCTTTGTTCTAATAACAAGAAAAAAAAGAACGGAGGGAGTATTACCTCTCTCTGCCCTGCTTTGTCGTGAACGAAGATGCTAACAAGGAGTACTTATTAAACGATAAACTTTTGGGAAGGCCGGCACTTTCTTGTTCGCAATGATGCTAATCAAGGACGAAGAAGATAGCACAAGTGCTCGGCCAGTGCACTGCAGAGGGGAAGTACTTAGCCAGCCTTGCTTGCTCATGCGTGCATGTGGCTTAACTGAAGCAACGTGCGGGTTACTGTGCGCTGGGGCAATCGATCGAGAAGGATCCAGTGAGCATGTTGCTCTTTTTTTTTTTTTCAAATCAAAGATGTCGCTGCAATAACGCGCTGTAGATAGAGACGTTTGTTCATCTCGACAGACAGACCGTTGTACGTATGCATGGTCCAGACGTCAAGGCATTCAGGGCATATATAATGCAGCACTGTATCAGCAAGCAAATTGACGCGAAACTAGCAATAGTCGTACCACTTGGAGCATGCACATGTACGTAAACTATGCAGGTACACGAGTTTGTTAGGGAATACACTGTGACTGTAGGCGTGGGTCATATATATTTTGCATACATGATGAATCAAGGACTTAAGAAAACACTACAGTGCCAGTTTTTTATGACAATCGATTGGTAAACTGAAAAAATTAACCGAAAACTGATTTACTATAGTACACAGGATCGGTTTTTACAATAAGTCATATGTCAGATAAAACTAGACCAAACCGGTTTTATCAAAAATCATGAAAACCGATTGATTTTGAACGGTTTTTGACCTATGACATAAATCTCATCACATGCAACTTGGAACCAGAAGACGTACGTTTCTCATTTAATTATCATCGTTGTCGGATGGCACGTCCCTCTCGAACGAGGTCGAGCACGAGCCGCACAGTGTGTTGTTATCCGATGATAGGTGAGAGACCGAGCCCACGGCTGCACACGCGCCATGGAAACGATCCGTAATTAAGCACGCGTGGCATCGGCAGGGCTGGTCGATCAAAAAAGCCGGCTGCTGCCTGCTGGTGGATGCCTGGATCACGATCAAGAGCTATATATGGCTAGGGGAAGCAGGACCATCCAACCCTGTACGAACGCTGGCCGGCCATATATGCCATGGGGGTCATCGGCCGAGCCGCTCCGGCGTTGAGAGAGAGAGAGAGAGACCCGTCATCTAACACATACATGCATAAACACACGCACGCACGCACGCATCAACCACGCCAGGAAATTGCTAGTGTTAGGTTTTTCCTCGTCTGATAAACCCAAAAAACTGACCGAAAATTGTTTTGATATAGTATCTAGCAGATTCAATTTTTAAGATAAACCAATTATTGTACATTGAAACCAGATGGGTTTCACCAAAAACTAGGACGGCTTTTGAACCTATGGCTCCGGGTCATGGGCGGTTGGACGGCAACGGCACAACATCATCACTGGGCACTGGCTCGATCTACCGGGCAGCCGAAAGGCGTCGGCACGGGTACGGTGGGGTTTCATGGACCTTTTTGGCCGCTTTCCCCCTGTCGTCGCGTTATCGCCGCACGTTTGCAAAATTATCCACGGCCGGCACGGCACACAAGTACCAAACCTACAACTGGAGCTGGAGCATGCAGCCTGCAGTGTGTGTGCAGTTGCCAGTGCGCCAAGCTAGGAAGAGCTGCCGCCGCGACGCTCTCTGCATGCGAGGCAACAAGTGGCCTTGACACTTTAATTTCGCGCAGTTCATGTCTTGCCTGTGCTGGGACCATCAGATGACCAACTGGTCCAGTGGATAGCTAGTGCCGCAGTACACGGTGGTTGGATGTTGCCGATGCTGAATGCACGCGCGTTTGCATTGGGTGATCCCCATCGAGATACGTGGATCTGTCTGTGGGCAGTGAGTCCCGGGCTTGCTCTCGACGACCGACTGAAATGAGCACGCATGTCGTGTGGAAGCCGAGCAACTTGCATTGTCCGGGACCCGGCTACCTGCCGCCCCACCTCCAGCCTTATTATGAACATTGCACTGAACCAATACTACTAGACAAGAGACTGCCCTTGCAACAGGCACAACCCCGGCCACTACACTACCTGCTACTTGTTCTCGTACTATCTATGTGTGATATGGATTGAGTATCATACAAAATGCTCTGTGCTTTTGGCCCTTCGCGTCCTCTCAGGCTCATCCCTTCAATTCTGATCACTTTTTTTTTAGAGAGAGTTATACACACTCGATCTAGAAAATGCATGTTACTATCTGCTTCAAGCAAGCTCTCTTTCAATGCATGAACAAAACATGCACCGTATACCCAAAAAGGAGCAATCTGCCATTTAGGGGGTGTTCGTTTTCATAATTTAGCTCCTAAAATTTGAGTTAAACTTTAGCATCTCTTGGAGGACTAAAGTTTAGCACTTCTTTTAGTCTTTTTTCTTCTCTAGAACTAAAGTTTAGCTCTACTTTTATTCCTCATGTTCATTTCCGTAAAACTAAAATTTAGACTAAAATTTAGTTTTTGCCCTTTAGTCCATGTAAACGAACACCCCTTTAATCATTTCGATAAACCAAATACCTTCATTTTGTAATCATGGTTCACTAACTATATATTTGTGTCAAATTAACAACTGGGTTGCAGTATGGTGGTTTCTCATACTCGCATTAGCCATGAAATCTGGCATTTAGACAAGGCAGAGATCAGTTTCTGGCCAATAACTACGATCAAGATTTTGTAATACAATTCGTATCTGTAAACTTAAAAAACTTACACGACACTGTGACGCATACTATTGACAGTTCAAGTTCCCAGAGTTAGACCAGACCTTGTTTCTAATAAACACCATATACTAATACGATTCATCAATCCATAGTGGACTGCACTATTACCATCACCATCGATATATTTTTTTCCCGTCAAACACTACCATCGTCATCGTGGTTGTTGTTGCTATATGCGTAGTGTAGCCAATAGCAATATGCGACGTTGACCTTTTGATCATCATCATGAATAACGAGTAATAAGTACACTAGACAAATTATCCAAATTATTTGGCAATAACAGGCTGTTCCTTCCACGCGATATGCGATCTCCTGGATTTATTTCCTGGATTTTGATTCCCTCCCAAAGACAACCAACCATCACACGACACATCACACATTATATAGTTCCTTGGCTAATGTGGATCGATCAGTACGAGGATTCGTCTACTGATGAGGATCGATCCGTACGACGATTATGCGCGCTAGCCGACCAGCACATTTAGGGATATTAAAGAAGCCGTACTATACATCTTCAATATCTAAACTCAAGTTGGTGTCTTCTTTCTCCAAAGAATTATGAACAAACTGTTCGCGTGAATAATTATAGGATGATCATCCTCCAACTTGGATGTCCTTCTGACTTTTGAGCTTAGTTTACTCTGCTGGCCTTTCCTTGCTTGTGAAGCCAATAGAGGAAATGAAATGGCTCCCTGCTTTTTGTACAGTCGTCAAATTTCGTCTTTTTTTTTTCACTCTCACCTGAGGGATCACGAACGTGCATGCGCGCGTGTCGTTGCGATCCAACTTGTACAACAGTGCCATCAATTGAGTGAACTCTGGCTAGCGATTCATTACAAACGGGCCGCTTCACACCTCGGCCTGGTGTTGTGAATCGCGATCGCATTCCAACTCCTTCATCGGGCCCGTCGTCTGAGTGGGCGCACGGCTCGCAGCGGTCAAATGTGGCCCAACGAGTTTTGTGAATGGGTCGCTTCGGTGATAAGCTTGGTCATCCAGGCCAGAAATTCGATCGCGAGATCCAACTTCTTCAAGGGGCCCATGGACTGAATGCGCGCGCGGCTCACAGCGTTCAACATTAGCCCATCGATTTTCGTGAACGGGCCACTTCTGCGACAAGCTTGATCATAAGCCCGGATTGCGATTATTAATCACGATCCAACTTGAGGTCGTGGGCGTGGGATTTCCGGCCCACTATGTCATACTTGGTCTCCTCCAATGGCTTGGCCCGTGGCTCCTCGGCCCTTTCCGGTGGTTCCACCAGCCTAGTGGTCTCTAATCCCGACCCGGTCCCTCGCCGCCGGTTTTCGGCCCCGGCGTGGTCGCCTTCCTCGTCGTTGGGCCCTTTGCTCCACGCACCATAAATCTCCGTGTTCCCGTCCCTACGCTGCGCGTCCGTGTGCACTGCTGACGGTTGGTACGTTCCTGTCTATCATGCTTCCGGCCGGTGTAACTGGCCTCCGACCACGCTCTCCAGCTTAATCTTCACCCATTTTGTCTTGACCACGTCCAATCATTCGATGTCGATGCTACAAACAATGGTCACATCCTCGTAGAGTAGATCATTATCTTCCTCCTCATCGGAATCAAAGAGTAAATCATGCATGGATGTGACAGGCTCAAAGTACCTAAATCTGGTGTGCGATCAATCGATCCTAATAACATGTCCGGATAACTAGTTAATCAATCTAATCCGTGATCTATCCTATTTCTACTAATCTTCTATCCTATTTCTACTGCGGGTTCCCATGTTACCAAATGCAATAGCACCTCCAAATATGTATCTAAAATTCAAATAAAAATATAAATAGATGAAGTATATAATAATCTATCATCATGCAAAGTTTCAAGTGCAACAAATAATTGTGTAAGGAGAAACAAAAAAGAGAATCTAGCCTGTAAACAGCAGCAAGTTGCGGATCTCATATGAACAGTTGCAACCCATACTGTTCATATACCGGTTTCATATTTTTATTTCTCTTTCTATAAGAATTTGTTGCACCTGCAATTTTGCAAGATAATAGATGATTACATTCTATATCTATTCATATTTTTGTTAGAATTTTAGATGCAACTGTTTAGGTGTTATTGTGATTGATAACACGATAACACCTAAAACAATGGTAACACTGGATACATTCTCATCATATCATTCACTTGACCTTGGATATAGTGACGGAGCCAGTGGATGGACAGGGTGGGCCTCGGCCCACTCTGAGTTTTGGTCATTTGATCTCCACTAGACACCAGAACTTTGAACCGATGCGTAGTCGTGAGTAGGCTTTACGAAATTACTTTCTCTTAGTTCACCAATGCTTGACCAGCTAATTTCCCAAGTAGCCCATCAACTCCCTCAAATACAAAGGAGACTGAAGGCCCGTCATCTGAGATTGATCCTTTTTTTTCTTTTTAGTTTCTTTGTTCTTCTTAACACTATCATAAATTGATTACAAGAACAACATTTCCACATTTAATATTTTATAATACACTTAAATATTTATTTGAACCTAATTCAACACTTTGAGTATAGTATAAACATTAAACTAGGTTTTTAATACATTAACTTGGTTATTTAAAATATTCAAAAAAAATAAAAAAAATAGGTAGATAAGAAATTTATACTTACCAATATGATAGGATTCCAAAGCAGATTCATAATTTAGGAGATAACTAAACTCCAAATTGTGCTTCTGTGGTAAGTTTAAATGTCTTTGTTCTTTAAATTTTGTGGTGTGGAATTTTTTAATAATCGGCCCAGCCTAAGTTCAAATCCTAGCTCCGCTACTGCTTGGGTAGAATCACAAGTCCACAGCCTCTCCTTGTAGTGAGTCTAGTGACTTCCCGTCATTGCGAGCCAACTTCTTCAACAGTGCCATACATTGAGTGAGAGCTGGCCAGCGATTCATTGCAAACGGGCCGCTTTGTCACCTAGGCCCAATTTTTGGACCGCAATCGTGATTCAACTTCTTCAAAGGGCCCATGGACTGACTGCGCACGCGGCTCATGGAGACCTAAATTTGACCCATAAATCTTTGCGAATGAACGTGCTGCTTCAGCCATCCATAGGCTTCGTCACCACGGCCTAGTAATTGGATCGCGGTTGCGAACCAACTCCTTCAACGGGCCCATCGTTTGACTAGGCGGATGGCTCGCAGCAGTAAACATTGGCCCCACGGAGTTTCATGAACGGGCCGCCCCGGTGATAAGCTTGGTCATCCCGGACCAGAATTTGGATTGCGATTATTTATCACGATCCAACTTGGGGTCGCAGGCGTGGGAGTTTTGGCCCACTTCTCTATATTTTCGTAGCCAGAATGGACCCGGCCCGTAGATCCTCGGCCCCACCTCCGCTTCCGACCGAAGCGGTTTGCGCGACCCCCGACGGCAACGCCTTTCGTTCTTGCAAGATCCCGCGTCCTCCATCCGAACATGGTGGCTCCTGTGTCTGCCATTGTTCCGGTAAAGCTGGGTTCCGCGTGTTGCTCCACCTACTGTCACCCCACACACAAGGTCTCAGGCCACGTTCTTCAGCTTCTTGAACCATGTTGTCGAAGCAGCAAACAGTTGTAGAATTAAGTCATCATCTTCAAGGCTTCCTCGTCCTCGGAGCATCGATCGGCTACGCAATTCGCTGCAAATCGCAGATGACAGATTGTTCAACGAAGTTAAGACACGCCACAGTTTTAGTTATCAGATATATCAAATGCAACGAAGACAATCAACAGAAGCACATCCGGTTGAGCAAGTAGACAGGCAAGGATTAACCAGGAACAGAAATTCGTAGTTGACATGCTGAATCTGGCATCAGATTAACATAAATTACACAGAATTTCTTCTCGTAGATGAGCCCGGAGATGCGTTTGACGCCGCCACGATGTGCCAGACGCCGGATCGCCGGCTTTGTGATGCCCTGGATGTTGTCGCGGAGGACCTTGCGGTGACGCTTGGCGCCGCCCTTGCCGAGCCCCTTTCCACCCTTCCCGCGGCCCGACATCTTCGCTCTTGCGCTTGCCGACGGATCGGGATTTTTGCCGGAAGTTTGGGCTGGGCTGATTGAGGCTACAGTAATCTGTTTGTGCTTTTAACTTGGGCTGGATGGCATATTGGAGTACGAGGTCCGTTGTCAACCCTGCTTCACAGTCACAGTAGTGTTTTTTTTTTAAAAAAAAAAAAAACATCGACAGTAGCAATGGTTGAATACGTTCAAATGGAATGGAGTATCTTTTTTGTCATGTCAACCTCTGAATGTTCATCCAACACCTAACTAGTAGTACATCCAGCCGTCCGTTTAGGTAGTGGACCACGTGCCTTTCTCAATGGTCCTGTTTGTCGTAGTGGTGACTCGTTCATCAAATTAATTATCAGTGAGAGACACTAAACATTAGTATAATCAGAGATCCAAGTGGCGGATTCGAGATGGTGTAGCATATTGCAGACAGGTTGGTTCTCACGAAACAGTTCGATCCTTCAAGCACCGGTTCACTTTACTTCTTCAGCCCGATGCGTTGGCAAGTGACTTGCAGAGCTAGACCTCTCCGCTGATTGGTACCAGATCGCATCGCCTCTGGTAGCAGCCCGCCAATGTTGACGTCCCAACCGCAAGCACGCCCCTACCAGGCAACCTCACATGATGTTGGTGCCATCTCCCCTTGTATGCCGCACGAGTTTGTCTGCTTCCGAGTTCGGCCGACCCTGACGGCCGCACGAGCAAGTAGTAGTTCGTTTCTTTGGCCCGTTCTCTGAACAGGAACAAGCGGTCCGTGTCCCCTACGTCGATCGTGACTTGCGATGTAGACTGCAGATGGGCTGGAGCTTCTTGAGTCGTTCCAGGTCCCGGTGACCTCCTAGTGACGTGGAAGACGGTTACACGGGAGGAGGTGGAAGAAACAGACGTTTACCCGTTGGTGATTCGGTCGGGAACCAACTCGGTCGATTTTTACCTCGTTACCAGGATGACAATTTTTCGATCAAGAATTTTGACGGTTGCTTTGCTTCTCTAGCGCGCCGCATGCTCCCTCTGCGTCACCGCGTCTAGCGGAGCTCGTGGAAAATCTTTAACTCGTGCCACGCAACCGAGTCTGTACTTTGAAAATGGAACCTGTGCTCGCTAGAACTGTAGATTCTGGCAGACCAATTGAACTCTTCTGGTAGTTACTTAGAGCACCGGTGCTTGAAGGAATCTTCTGGCTTCAGGCATCGATGGAACCTGGTGAAACCACTATATGAATCGGTACTTTAATCCAGAAACAAAACATCGGTGAATGAAGAGGCATCCGATGCCAAGTAATAAAATAATTATCCTCTCTCTTGGTCTGTTTTAGCATTGCTCATATTTAATGGAACCCATCTTTTATCTAGCATCAATGCTTACATTGCAGAGAAAAACACAAACAACACAAATCGAAGCACCTATCCTAGGTGGCTCTAATTTGACATTCCAAGCCACCATCGGACTGTGGATGCTCTTATAGTAGACAAGAAGAAGCACAAAAGTGTGTGTATTTTTTTCTTTCCACTTTCGATCCTTTGCTACGTGGTCTAGAGATGCGGTCAATGAATCAATGACGGCTTTGTCGTACCATCGCTTGGATGGGAATCAGTTGGTGTTGTGTGCCTTTCAGTAGGACCAGTAACCCAACAACATACTGGGTAAACAAATATAAGCTAAAATAAACTAGAACACCGATGAAGTTTGGATATAGGACCAGTAACAAATGACAACACCCAACAACATGGCAAAATGACACCAAAGCTCCAAGAACAACATACAAACTGAAAAGTAACCAGAGTCAATCCACGTTGGAGCTGATCCATAATGTCCATTCTAAAGGGGCAATACACAACAAGACTAACAAAGATGCAAAGTAAGAGCTACCATAATGTTCCAGAAGGTTCAACCCTTTAGACTCAAAAGCGACATAAGAAGGTTTGGTGACAACATTTCCTTCAAACAGTCTGCATACTCTTGAACGTTATCCTCATCCAGCCGACCCCTATCTCCAGCAGCACCCAAGTCTCTTAGCAACAATCCATTGTTCTTTCTAACAACAATCTTTTTTTTTTGTCAACATATTCCAAACCAACTTGACACCTGGCTTTGGAACTTTGAATTTGAGTTTCCAATTTCGACCCACACTGTCCTCTTGATGCACCATAATTGATTCCTTCTTAGGTAATGTGTTTTGCCGAAAGGAGGAAGTCAAAGGAGTTACCAAAGTGTGTTTGACTCTGCTCAAGGTTTTGATCAGCTCATGCCCAATCAATTGCTCCTCTACGCACCTAACTATGGATGGAGTGTGGACATCATCAACATTGGGATGACCGTGCTTTGTCCCTTCTTCAACATGAAGGTGATTGGCAACCGGCGCGAGAGCATAGCAGCCAACGATGAGGAAGAGCCATTGTTGACTTCACACATCTGCAACATAAGGTCAGCCTCTATAACCATCGAATCCAACGACATCTCACGGATAACTAATGGTGAAGTGTGCTTGTAGTGCAACAGACAATCATCAACAACAGATCCAACACATGAAGAAATGTGCATCTGCGTCAAGCACTCTCCAAGCTATTAATCGAAGATAGTTCGGAGGGTCGTGATGGGCAATCAGTCAAGATGTGACCATAGCAGAGGCATAACCAACATCTCCTCGGGCTGCAGCAAGACACCACCATGTGATATGGAGCTAGGCAATTAAAAACAAAGCCCCTTCATCTTTTTCAAATAGCATGAACGCCACATCTCCCTCTGCGGAGACGTTGCACCCGGTTCCAAGCACTTGGCTCTCAAAGTAGCGGCTATATCCCCGGTCACTAAATGGCATCTTGTTTGGGGGCTGGGACAACTTTCACAGAGGAGGATGTCCTTGTAGGATGGTTTGGCTTGGCCAACCGCGCAAGTAGACTTCGACGTGCGAGACTCGGAACCGGAGGTTCCAGTCTGCTGCGTGATAGTCACCACACTCGACAGTTGCGTGCCGAATGCATCACCAGCAACACCAATGCCACTGGAAGCAGAGCCACGGACAGGGCAACCACCAATGCAGGAGGGAGGAGTGGTGACGAACCACCTGCAGCCCTAAAGGGGCCCAGGTGGTGGCCACCATCAACAGCCTCATCCACAGGAGCTGCACGTTGGCAATGCGCACCTCTCTAGAATAATGATTTGTTAGCCAAATTTACAACTAACAATATTCTTAGGGTATAATCAAACATTGAAATGTACTTCAACAAATTCTAAATATCTATCAGTAGTTTCTATCCCTAGTGACAATTTGTTAATTTAAAAAAACCATCAACAATTTATGGTAGATAATCTCGGTCAACACTTGTTTATATCGGGAAAACATGTGACAATATCTTGAACTAGTTCTTGAATGCCACCAATTTATAAAATCAAGTCGAAATTATGTCACAACCCTTTGTTTTTCTAGTTTTCAGTAGATGAATATCTATTGTGAACAGTTAGCAATACCTCGTAGTTTCATGGAAAAGCTTCAGTTTGGGTGTGTCTTTTACAGATTTGATAATGCTTAGTCGCTTACAAATTACAAAACCAACACAATGAACCCAAGGAAGTAGCAGTAACCGGTTGACTGAGAAGAAAACCAACACAAATCATCAGTCTGAAAAGAAAATATATGGGCATGTCGAACTATGTAAATTGCGAAGTTGGTGAGATTTCAGCTTCGATCATACTGTACTACGAGCAAGACAAATCTCGGGCGTCAGCATTGAGTGTAACCCAATGAAGTAGCAGTAACCGACAAAGTATCCTGTTCGTACGTGTTGCCATCACACAAACAAGCAAGCTGCAAGCAACTAAGCAACGCCCTTTTGATGCTTTCGCTTGTAATCTGTATGATGATAGTTGGTTACGCTTTGTCTGATTATGTTGAGCTGTGAATGGGAACCCGCGCCACGAGAGCAGATTGAGAATATAAATAAATAAATAAATCTGGGAGGTCTTCCCGTCTGCAACTGATTCATTGCGATTAAAGAAAGCTCAGTGGAAACATCGATCTCACATGCCCTTGGGCGTTGAAACATCGATCTCGTGTCATCGTCATGCCACTAGTAAGAAACATCCCGTGTCATGCACTAATAACAATTAGCAACCCCCAACCCAACGGCAATAGACTATATGCAGCCCCCCCTGTTTTTTTTTTCTGGTCGACGAACGTTTCAACCATCACTTGGACACGACTAGTCGGGCACGTCGGCGGTTGGTTGTTGCGAGGCTTATAAACTTATAAGCCGACGGCCCGGCGCGATCGAGCACACGTAGCTGTCGATCCATCGCGCCATGAAGACCTCGTCGCTGTGCACCCCGTACCTCCTCCTGGTGGCGCTGGGCCTCCTCGCCGTGCTGCTCGTGGTCCCGAGCCGCCTCCACGTCGACGACCTCGGCGTGCTCTGCCGCGGCGCGGACGCCAAGAGCAACAACGGAGGCCACGCCGTCGACGAGGAGGCCAAGGAGTTCAGCCTGCTCGTGGGCGTGCTGACCATGCCCAAGCGGCGCGAGCGGCGCGACATCGTGCGGATGGCGTACGCGCTGCAGCCGCCACCCCCCGCGCGCGTCGACGTGCGCTTCGTGTTCTGCAACGTCACCGACCCGGTGGACGCGGCGCTGCTGGCCGTCGAGATCCAGCGCCACGGCGACGTGCTGGTGCTCAACTGCACGGAGAACATGAACGACGGCAAGACCTACGCCTACCTCTCCTCGGTGCCGCGCATCTTCGCGTCCTCGCCCTACGACTACGTCATGAAGACCGACGACGACACGTACCTCCGCGTGGCGCCGCTGGCGGAGGAGCTCCGGACCAAGCCGCGCCAGGACGTGTACCTGGGCTACGGGTACCCGATGGGCGGCCAGCCGATGCCGTTCATGCACGGGATGGGGTACGTGGTGTCGTGGGACGTGGCGACCTGGGTGGCCACGGCGGGGGAGATCCTGGACCGCAACGACACCATGGGGCCAGAGGACCTCATGGTCGGGAAGTGGCTCAACCTCGGCGGCAAGGGGAGGAACCGCTACGACCTCAAGCCGAGGATGTACGACCTCAACTGGGACATGGACAACTTCCGCCCGGACACCGTCGCCGTGCACACGCTCAAGACCAACCGCCGGTGGGCGGCAACCTTCAGGTACTTCAACGTCACCGCCGGGATCCAGCCGTCAAACCTCTACCATCTGCCGTGATGGACTAGCAGTTCAGCTCTGCTCCTATATATTGATTCATTTTCTTCTTCCCCCTTGTGTATTTTTTGAGATGAAGAGGTTCAATGATCGTGCCTGAGCAGCTCATTCAGGTTGCGTTGTTTATTCAAGAAAGTTGTTTTAGCTGTATATGTAACACGTGTACATTAAATATTTTACTTTCTTTGCCTGAATGGTGGAGATAAAAATAGCAATTGGAAAATTAAGTGTTTCATTTGCAAATTGTATAGCATTTCAATATAGGACATTTGAACTCAGGGCTAATGATAAAAAAAAAAGTTGTACATTTATGCAATTTTCTCTTTTAAGAATGCTTACACTATTGTTTGGCTGTCCACGCTAAGCTTCACAATAATTAGGAGGAACATACAGTTGAACCTCTTATACAAACGCCATAGCTAGAAATTCATTTTATTACTTCAATGACCTAGAAAGACTAAATTAAAGCTTTATTTTTTATCAGTTTAGATCAATATGTTCATTCTCCTATAACGTGGATAAAGTTGGAAACTAAAATAGGGTCAGTCATATATTAAATATTATTATGAATTATAAAATCAACTTAGTTAAATAAAGCTATTCATCTCTATTTTAACTAAGTTGAGATAAAATCAACTTAGATAAAATATTAAAAAGGCATACCTTGAAACATTGATATATCTTTTATACAGAAAAGACTTCGATATATCATTATAAACTGATTTGTCTCAAGTTTTTCACCATGCCCATTGCTACAGCAGTTTTCTGATATTGCGAATAGTATGTACCTGGAACATAAGCATGCGATGATATATTAGCTTTAGTAAATATTAGAATGAAGTAATGCAGTAACTCCAGAGGAAAAGAATGTTTTATAAATGGATAAATCGTTAGTGAACAAAGTGTATTAAGAACAAAACAATCTAGAGAGAGAGAGAGAGAGAGCGCTTCATGTTAGAAAGTGTTTCGTTGAAATCCAAAGACAAAAAATAAGATCTCATTAGAAATGATGTGGGGTACTACGGAAAGAGTAGGCGTACGTGTAAGATAGTGATGGTAGGAGCAAGAAAATAAGGGAAGGGATTTAAGAATATATAGAGAGTAACGTATTGGAATTTAGGAACATTCATGGTGAATAATAGGACATGAGAAAACATGATGACTGGAGGTGAGGAGGACAGAGGTCTCATCGGTTGTGCAAGATAAAGAGGCAATAAATAAGAAAACAATTAGTCAGTGTTGAGCTATTAAGACAAAAGAAATAATGTTTGGGCTCTTAAATGCTTGACATTGTGTCCATGTTTGTGAAGAGAAGATTATTGCTCATCAGATACTTGTATGGATGGACAGATATGATGAGATGTAAAGATCCAATGGTGAAAAATAATTCAGGTGAGGTGGCTCAATGTGGTTAGAGAGAAATAGAAGTTATCACTCTGAGTGGGTTACATCTTTTGTAGATATGTAGATATGTATATGAGGATTAAGGGAATGCATCAGCTAGCAAGTCGATCGATGTAGATCTTTTTGTGAGTTCAATGTTCTTGGCCATTCATTATATACATGCATGGGGAAGATAATGAAGTGACTGATGTATGTCCTAGGAGTAGTAAAAAGATTTTCCATTCTACGCTCAGGTGTAGTTACTCCCATGTTCAAAAAAGCATCTTAGGTATGTGTACATACCCATTTATTATTTTGAGTATGTAGACATACTAAAAGCATGATTTTTAAGAGTGATAACCATGCAAAATTTTAAAGGGTCTTTTAGTTATAACCATATGGACATACATCGTATTTTCTGCTATATAAAAATAATTATGTCGACATACTTCATGAATTTCAAAAAAAAAAAAATGAGTATGTTCATATACCCTCTAGTATGTCTAAATACTTAATTTATAAATCTTAAATATGTAGTGATACTCTCTAAATTATAAGATATACACATGGAAGTAGCTACTCCTAGGAGTAGGAAAAATGCGTCATACACATGTCTCTATATCAGGTTATTGAATTTTGCTAGTATGTAGTGATACAATAATTTCCACAACCTTTTTTTCTGGCACAAGTGAATAAAAAATTAAGTGACTGAAAGATTAGCAAAATTTCGATAACCTGATATAGAGACATCTCAAACGGGTACTACAAAGAATTAAGAGACTGGATTGCTAATACTTACATTCATGGCGGCTTTCCAGAGGTGTATAGCAGGAATCATGTGATATTGCTAAATCTAATTAAGAAGATATCCTGATCATAATAAATAGCTCTATCCTATTTCTGCTATTCTCCTATCCATGTCCTCACGGTCCGGTTCGCTTGGCCTCGGGTAGAACCACAGCCTCTCCTTGTCGTGCGAGAATGCGCCCCGCGTGTCACCGTCCCCTTCGTCGCACACGAAGTAGACGCAGCCGGCGACGCACCCCTTCTCCGCCGCCCGCACCGAGAACGAGGCCCACCGGCTCACGAACAGCGCCGTGTCCCCCGGCAAGATCTCCAGCTTCACCCACCGCGCCGCCGCCATGTCCAGCATGTACACCTCGAACCCGCGCATGGTGGTCGCGTCCTCGAAGAAGTAATCGTCGTCGGAGTCGAGGAGGAACAGGTCGGAGTCGACGTCGCGTTTCGGAACTCTCCTGGTGCCGAAGAGGGGCCAGACGAAGTGAACCTCGCCGCCGGCCTCGACGAGGTACCCCTTCTCGGCCAGATGAAGGGGCTACCGAGGACATCAAGGTTCTTGGGGGTCAGGGCCGGCAGCGCGACCTCGGTCAAGCGGCCGCCGGCGTCGAGCACGAAGACGCTCCCGCCGCCAAGCACATGGACTCGGCGGTCGCCACGCCGCGCACCGTCCACGCGTCGGCCTCCGCGCGCCACACCCCGACCGCGTGGAAGAACGCGTCGCCGCCGGCAGGGGGCGGACGGGCAGGTCTCTCCGGCGAACATATTGATGCGGCAGAAGGTGCCGGAGACCAGTGGGCTGGTCGTTGATGCTTTCCGGCGGCGAGGCGAGAGCGAGGTCCCCATCCATGGCGTCCCAAGCGGCGTATATATGTTCGGCTCGGGGTGGCGAAGCAAGGACCAGGTCAAACTGGTTATACTACGGACAAATCGTCGCCCTTCGTATCCGATTGAACGTCATCAAAACGATCCAAGGGTGGTCGGTATCATTTCGAATACCGACCGCACCCCCCGATCCTCTGCTTTGGCCAAGGCCGCGTCGCGTTCCCGCGTATTGCTGCCGAGAACGCGCCGCCGTCACCGTGGAGGTGCGGGGCCAGGCCCCCCCGGCTCGTCGTCGGCGGCGGCGGCGCTGACCCCGTCCTCGGCCGCACGCGCATCGTCGTCATCACCTTCCTGTCGCCGCCGCCGTTGCCTCGCCGGCGCTCATGCTCCGGCGGCCGCGCTCGCTGCGCCCGCAGGGGATCATCAACGTCGCCGTCTCGCTGCTGGATGACGCCCACGTGCCGCACCACCACGCGCCCGACGCCTTCGTGCTCAAGGACCTCGCGACGATGACGCAGAGGACCCCCAGGAGGAGCAGCAGTAATGATAATAGTAATAAGATTGGAGGAGACGGCCACGAGACGCCCATGATGGTGCACACGCTCGAGAAGTGGAAGGCCAAGGAGGACGGCCGCCGCGGCGCCTGGAAGTCGTTAAGCCCGCCGGCATGCTGATGCTTCCGTGGCAGCGCCCACTGGGGCAGGCGACAAGACTCTCCTCCCTGCGTGCCGCAACAGGAATGAATGTCGTCTGCTATACTGCGGACAAATTGTCGCCCTTCGTATCCCCGCCGCGATCTACTCTTCTTGGCCATCGTTGAGATGAGGGTTAAGGATAGGACACCCATGGCGTATGAAAACAGAGCTCCTACCCTCATCTCCTGCTTACCTGCTTTTTTTTTTTTTTGAGTAAATCCTGCTGACCTGCTAAGTACCGTCGTGGTTGCCGTGGAGATGATGAACACAGGGCTTCCCGCGACAGCGGGTCTCTCCGCGGGCGCAGCCCGTACCGTGAGAGGGATGCAGCCAATAATTTAACAGATATATGCTTCTTAGCACTTAATTATTTTTTTGTTTTTGGCTCAGTCAGATTTTTACAACAATGAAAACACACTGCTGTAACAATAAAAATATATCATTGGAACAATGAAAATATATTGTTAGAACAATTAGTTTTTTAGGTGGAAATTTTATGGTTTTTATAGAACATTTTTTTCATATAAATGAATAAAAAATATGAATGGTTGGATCAAGATCCTATGTTCTTAAAAAGTGACTTAGAGACTAGCAAAATCTATGTCACTTGACAATGAGACAGTCCCGTCCCGTATGTATAATTTAGTAGAGTGCTTCCAGAAAAACTATAAACGTTCTAATATAACTTTAGCAGCAGCTATTACCTCTAGTGTTATGTAAAAAAGATATATTTTTTTGGCTATACATTAGTAATTTAATCAATTACTCAACCCATATTTCATAAGTGCATGTCATGTATTTCTCATGTTTTTTAACAGCCGAACACTCCACAAAATAAATAAAAAACCAAACACCATATGATATGAATTATAAACAACAAAATTCATCACTCCGTATTGACTTATGGTTATGAAACTTAGTTATAAAGGATTTAATGAAGGAAGTTAGTGATTGGTGATAATATCATTCGAGCGCATTTCTCTAAAAGCTACAATGGATTACCAGAAACATTGAATGAAGCATTAACTAAATATTTGTTATTGTGATCCAAACTAATTAAACATTTTCGTTGCAATAAAATGAATATGCAACCCAAGTTTTGGAGTACTAGAATTCTAAAACCCACAGATATCGTTAAGCAAAAGAAAATATTTTTTAGCATAGGGACATGTGGCCCTCCATTTATTTAAAAAACTTGTATTTATTATCCTCTAAAAATCACATATTTCTACAACATTCCTATAATAAAGAAGAAAAGTAATTAGATGCACAAACATATTTGCAAACATAGAATATAAACTACAACACAGAAACTGGTAATGCTCGTGTTTAAACCCAAAGTTCGTAGGATCGTTGAAGCATTTTGAAGCACAATATCAAAGGTGTCTTGCCGTTTACACAAATCACAATAAGGCAACAACAAGAGGATGGAGAATACGAAATGAAATTATTGGTATTATTGTGTGTGCTTGAGCCATGTATTTTTTTGTCTTTCTCCGTTTGTGTTGTTGTGTTTCTTCTTGCATATACACACCTCTACAGAACAGTGCATTTGACATTTAGAATCCAAAACAAGTACTTGAATTCAAAAGTTACAATTTTGCCAAGAGATACCATGAATTGTGTGAAGTGTAAATTCCCTACAGCACAGACTGGACCAGCTCATAGAGAGCCCAAAGTACCAACCCTATTATCGTATCCCTGACTAGGCCCTTGATGACTGAGGTAGCCCAGGTGTCAGATGACTCTCTGCCAACAAGGTCACGGAATCTCAAGTCCCCTTGATCGGAGATGAGCGCGTACACAATGCCATTCATGTGGCCTTTTCCAACAACTCCAACAACAGTTTTGCTTTTGTTTACAGCTTTGCTCCTCTTCAGAGACCATGCCAGGAACTGAAAGTAATTAAGCAATGTAATTTAGGACACGGTGTCAAACAGTGTAGCATGCATACCTTTTTTTCAGAATGTCAAAACTGCGACTGAAAATTTCGGACAGGCAAGTGAGAACGATACCATGTCGCGTTCATGTATCAGAGGTTGCAACAGCGAAGGATATGATGCACTCAGGTTTTGATACAACTCATATGGGCTGCTGCCGGCAGCTTTCTCATCTTGCTCCTGGACAGTAGAGATCAGATAAAGAAATTCAGCAAGTGCAAATTTTGATACCTTAACTGACGACATAAACAACATACTTACAGGTGCATCAGTTGCAGAGGTAATTCCACGGAACAATGAGATTACTAGTTTTGATTTTTGGTCCCAGCTGAGGGATTTCCATGCTCGTTCAAGGTACAGTGTAAAAAAATCTGACATGAGCTTCAGAAACTGTTTCAACTGTAAATTACAGAGCTACCGGTGCAACTTCAATGTGCATATAATCAAGTTGACACATACAGTTATTTCGATGGGTCGATCACCAAGAACAAGCTGAGCGCCAATATCTTCAGATACCCTCCTGGCCGCCCGGAACTACGAAAAGATAAAAATGTTCAGCTGTTGCTGCATTATCACTCGCCATATGAAGAGAACTTACAAGCCACGGTTCCATGAACAAGCACCTCCTCTCCAAAGGGCCGGTTTGCGCCTGACGAAATCTTTGAAGAGAAAACAGCGAGCAGCAAACGCAGAGCCAGAGCACTCTGTCCACCTGCACCATCCCAACGAAACCAACTGTCTGAATTAGCGAGTCCTGGTGGCCGACCTGATTGCACGCAAGTAATTGGCAGAGGAGTGGTATTACCCAGATTGATGCTTCGGTTGACAGCACCGAAGAACTTGGCGCCGCCGAGCGAGAACATGTTGGACTTCAAGAGCGGCTCGTCGGAAGCACCGCTGGGCACATACATAAGTCCAGCTCTGCAGTGAGGAGGGCTCTGCAATGGCGTCACTTAGCTAGCTCGGGATCGGGAACGAAGAAGAAACGGGATTGCTTGATCGAGTGAAGGAAAGTAAGGTCGTCTTGCCTGCTGCGGCAGAGCTCGACGACGACGTTGTCCGGGCGTACGGCGCGGAGGACGCGCTCGACGTCGGCGACGGACCCGGCGGAGAGGTGCGAGGTCCCGAGGACCCACACCTCCTCGGGCTCCTCGAAGTCCGGCGGCCGCCACGCCGGCACGGGCCCGAACCGCCGCCGCGGGATGCGCACCAGCGCGCCGGAGTCCACCAGGCCCGCCAGCGCCGGGTCCGCCGCCGCGCGCGTGTCGGCGAGCACGGCCGCCCGGTAATCGAAGCACGGCGGCGGGGGCGGGATCGGCGGCCGGAAGGACGCCGCCGCGGCGGGGGATGCGGTGGGGCCCACTGCCATCCTGGCCCTGCTGACCGGTCGGTGACTGGAGGTTGCTGGCTGTGGCTGGTGGTGCCCGCGCGGCCGCGCAGGCAGGCGCGGGAGAGGATATCTGTCTTGAGGTGTGGGCCGGTCGTGCAGGCAGCCTTGTCGTGGCCAGTCCCGTCCCCTCCCGATCGCGATCAGATTTTCTTTTTCTTTCTTCGTCGTCTTTGATTCCATCCCTGATCCCTCCCGCGCGCGCCACTGCGTTGATATGGGCCAGTTACCAACCAATCTATGGCCCAGTTACTATTTGGGCTCATGGTATGAATGGGCCTAATTTCGTTCTAGTAAAACTGCGCGCAACTTGCCATGTAAAGTTGCCGTGAGAGTCATGGTGACAGACAGCCTCTGCTTCCACTGAGTCAGCTTTCTTTGAATGAAGCCGTACTCAACTTGCATAAGCAAATTGGAAACAAGGCATTAGCCAAACTTGGCAGCCTGTCCTCTACTAAATATAAAATATTTCACCTGAAATGGCGTGATCGATGGAATTTGGGATCCGCTTTTGGGACAACAACAATAGTCGCTCTTCAGCTACTGCCGCCGGCTGCCTGCCTCGACGGTTGAAAAACAAAAAAGGAATGGTAAGATTACACGTGACGCGTGGAAGAGCGTCACTGCTGTGGTGTATCTGTCGTCAGCTCTCTCCTTTGAGACTTCTTCGCAAAAACTAAAAATAAAATGAACTTCTCCTTTGAGACTTGCTCCGGCAAGTTGGGTGCGTTCTGTTCTGCCGGGCTGTCCCCGGCTTGCTCTGCAAGTGGCGCAGCACGCAGGTTTACGTTCCGTTTTCCGCTCCCCGCAAGCAAAAAAGTCCGGCCGGCTGCTGGTCTTGCGATTGGCGTGCCGGGAAGGGAAAGAATTGTTTGTTTCTGTCAGGGCCTCTCTCTCTCTCTCTCTCTCGGTTTTGTTTTGTGTGGCTCGAAACCATCCACCGTGCACGACTGGTAAAACGGACGATAAGGTCTTGGTCTATTTCGGGATGACTGCAGTGGACGCGCGTTCGTGATTCAGGCAACGTTTTGTTTGGCCGGACGATGCATGGGCACGTAAGTAACCGGCAGGGTAATGCTAAACGTTTACTGTAAGAAACTTGAGCAGTATAGCCGCACCAAGTATGAAAGAGCAGGCAGCATCAAGTTCGTGTCTCTTGTAGATAGGAGTGGCTTGACCATGGAAGGTCGAGGCTCGTGACCGGTAGGCAGCTGCAGAGGAGACCGATAAGATAGAACTGAATTTTGGGGTGGGTGACCTTCAAAAAAGAAGAAAAAAATGGGATGGTCAAGTCGTGTCTCTGGAACGGTCGAACCGTCTCCACGGCTGCACCTGTTTGCCCCGCTCGTCGCCCACTGGACAAGCAAAGCAACGAACACAGTTTGCACAGCGCAGTCTCATCCCCTCCTGCTTTTCCCTCTGTCGCCTCCCACTTACAAATACGAAACCGCCGTTACCCGCCAAAAGAAAAAACTGAAAACGCAACAAAGCTACGAACCCTACTTGTCATCAAACCCACTCCACTGCATCAAATCATCAATCGCCATTCACCATCGATCCAGAGCTGTTGCAGAGTTGCAGCACGAGCCTTTCAGCAATGTGGATGCTGAAACAGGAACCGACCAGCGAGTCAGCGATGAGCTCCTCCTCCACGCTGTCATCGTCGTCCTCCTCCTCGCCGCCGCAGCTCGTCGTCCCGGCGAAGAAGCGGCCGGCGGGGCGCACCAAGTTCCACGAGACGCGGCACCCGGTGTACCGAGGCGTGCGGCGGCGCGGCCGCGCGGGGCGGTGGCGGTGGGTGTGCGAGGTTCGGGTGCCCGGGATGCGCGCGTGCCGGCTCTGGCTCGGCACCTTCGAGTCCCCCGAGGCCGCCGCGCGCGCGCACGACGCCGCCATGCTCGCCCTCCGCGGAAGCGCCGCCGCCGCGTGCAGCCTCAACTTCGCCGACTCCGGGTGGCTGCTCGACGTGCCCCCGCCCGCCGCGCTCCGCTCCGCCGCCGACGTCCAGCGCGCCGTCGCAGCCGCCTTGGAGGGGTTCCTCCGCCGGAGGACGCCCACCCCGACGCCGATCGCCGCCGAGGACGCCATGTCCGCCACGTCGGAGCCGGCGACCGAAGACCGCGACGTGGCCACGGAGACGGAGGCGTCGTCCTCTGCTTCTGCCAACGACGATTTCAAAGAGGCGGCCTCGCCGTTTGAGCAGGACGTGGTGTGCGACATGGGATGGGGCCTCTACTACGCGAGCTTGGCGGAGGCGCTGCTCATCGAGCCGCCGGCGCCGTCCGACGCGTCGTCGTGCTGCGAGGACGGTGACGATGACTGTGACGTATCCGGCCTGCCGCTTTGGAGCTACTGAACGAAACTGGACGAATCCGCTTTTTTTTGTACATTACTTGTTCGGTTGTTTCTTTCTTCCTTTTTTTGGGTTTCAAGTAGTAGTACTGTGCTAGAGCTGTACATTTCGCTACTTTAGGTGTAACCATGTGAATAGCCATGAATCCTACCTTTGGAAAAACGAAGTACTACCTCAAATTTGAAGTTCTCAGATTCTCTGAATTGAACATCAAAGCAGTAGCAGTAGCATCTTTCTACAAGATGCACAACACTGCAATATATTACTGTATTTGAATACTACTCACTCAGTCACATATTACATATCATTATAATTTCCTTTTTAATTTTTGCATTTCAATATGCTCTTCTTTCTAATATATCTTTATCTTTATCTCTCTCATTCTCATTTTTCTCTATACTTATTATCTTTCACAACGTCAATGTTTATGTAGGTTCACAACCTTTACATAAAGATTCACAATCACTATCGAAATAGTAGTTTCGAGAATATTTACATTACTTATTTATCATGGTTGATACTTGCACTTAATTATTAGAGTCGTTAACTTTGCAACTAAGTTATGCCAGCGTTGTTTTTTCGATACATAAGCTCAGATTTGGTCATTATTTATATAATTCTTGCGATTAATAGTTTTAAGGGAACTAAAGTATGAAATAAATACGATGACTATAATCATTTAAAATGGGCAAATGCCCCCCTTCCCCCTCCTAAAAAAAATAAAATAACGTTACTTAGACTCTCACACTTTTATATTTATCAAAACCGTATAAAATTAAACTGAACACGTTTGGTTCAACACTACATTATTAATTATTTTTCAAATCATGTTATAGAAAATTCCATAATGAAATTATCACCTCGTAAGATGAACAAATATTGTAAATAGGATAGTTTTCTATTAAAAAATAGCATGATCCCCTAGTAGTACTGAAAAGATGGAGGTGAATACACCCAAATAGGACCAACGTGATTTTTCTGTTAAGAGATGGCTGCCACTCAATGAAAGGCAGTGATAATGCTGCAACTTGCGATGGTCCAGTTGCCCAAAGAAGAAAGAAAACAGCTGCGTCCGCGGCGCCCACGGTGAGGGCACCAAATCAGGTGCGGGAGCGTGGCCGAATTCCATTTTTGGCCTCAAGTCAACCCGGCTTTCCTTTTGAGAAAAAAAAAGGCCGCAATCCGATCCGTATGAGGCGACCGGATAAAGTAAAGAAATGGTGTAGCCCGGTGCCGGTCCAGGAAACCAGGGGGAAAAAGCGGTGGCCACGGAGCTGGCCGCGCACTGGAACCGCGGATCCAGCAAACGCCCTGTCCTGCTCCTGCCTGTCGCGCCCTCACTCCCAGGCGAAAGCCCAGTTGCTCGCGGCTGCTCCATATCCGACGTCGTTCCTGGCTGGACCTAGGTCTCCCAACCGGGAACGCGCCGGCGAATCCAGTCCGTCCCCAGCACCAGGTTTGCATCATCATGTAGCTTCCTTGCCTTCACGAATCGATTGACATCCAGCACCACGAAATTCTTTAATCAAATTTCTACAGATGGAAGAAACCAAACAGAGTTTTTTTAAAAAAAAAACTGGAAATCAAACAGAGTTGATGAGAAAGGACGAGGGCAAGTACATCACGGGGTCGTCACTGTCGCGCAAGCACACCGCGTCAACATCCTCCCAAACCCAACGAATTGAATTGGTTTTCCCTCCCGTCTCAGCTCGCCGCAGCCACCGGAAGGAAGCTGGACGAGTACCTATATATACACACGAACCCACGCACCCCACGCAGACTTCATTCAACACAACACAACACAACAGAGCAGAAGAGCAGTGGCCATGGATCACCCGTCGGCAGGAGGAGGCAACAACAGCAGCGGCAGCAGCAGCCGAGGAGGCGACGGCCGTCCATCGCCGCCGAAGCGTCCCGCGGGGCGCACCAAGTTCCAGGAGACGCGTCACCCGGTGTTCCGCGGCGTGCGGCGGCGCGGCCGCGCGGGGCGGTGGGTGTGCGAGGTCCGCGTGCCGGGCAGCCGCGGCGACCGGCTGTGGGTGGGCACCTTCGACACCGCCGAGGCCGCCGCGCGCGCGCACGACGCCGCCATGATCGCGCTCTGCGGCGCGTCGTTCGCGGGCCTCAACTTCCCCGACTCCGCGTCGCTGCTCCGCGTCCCGCGCGGCGTCGCCGCGCAGGAGCTGCCCGACGTCCAGCGCGCCGCCGTCGAGGCCGTCGCGGAGTTCATGCGGCGCCACCACCACCACCACCACCACGGTGGCGGCGGCGTGCCTGCTTCGTCGTCGGCCGCGCCGCCGCAGTCTGTTGCTGCTGCTGGTTCGCAGGCGGCGTCGAACATGAGCCATCATCAGCATCATAATAGCGAGGCGGGGATGGGAGTTCACAACAACGGGATGCAGGAGCTGGACATGTACGGCGGCATGGATGCAGGTTCCTACTACGCGAGCCTCGCGGAGGGGCTGCTCATGGAACCGCCGCCGCCCGCCGTGGACTGCCCGGGCGACGAGGAATGCGGCGCCGGCGCCGGGATGGAGCTGTGGAGCTAGCTGCTCTGCCGAAGCAATCAATAATGGCTGCGAAGAGACAGACAGAGGAGTAGTACAACAGAGGATCGATGGATGTATCTCGTCTGGTGCCCACAAACAAACTGGGCGGGAAATATTGTTATCAGTACACGCGCACTAGCTCTGCATCGCATTGCATTGTAAAAAGAAAAGGGAAAAAAAAAGAAGCTTTTCTGTTCTTGTTCAGAATGGCTGCCATGCCAGGTAGCACCACACATCACTGCTGGAGTACATCATCACTGCATTCGCATCACGACTTGAGCGACTATATCTACCTGTGTGATCTGATCCCTTTTTGTGCTGATTTCTGCACTTTTGAGCCGAGTTAACTTGCTGGGAATGAAGCGAAATGTCATCACTGTTGTTCCGCTTGCTGATGTATCCCTGCCAGGACACACACCAAAAACTCTAGTTAGTGGAACTTTGGTATGCTTATTTTCAGAAATAATGTACCGGTATCTATTATATACGATCCAGATGTCACATCAGAGGTACTCTGAAACTGGAATCGGAGAATGGATTGAAAGAAGCACTGTTGCTTCCGCGGTTTTCCCCCACCCACCAGAGGTAGGTTTGCCCTTGGATGCAGGGAGTCGGCACGCCGCAGAAAGTGGAGAGCGGGAGTGTCGTGGAGACGTGGAGTCCACTCGATTCCGATCAGGTGAAGAAGAATGAACAGGGGGGCGGCAGCGTCGACGGGTCTCGCACGCGCCGTCGCGAGCAGAGCATGCTGACGGCCTCGGCGCGGCACCGCAGGACGGATGTGTGGATGGCTACGGTGCGTCGCAGGTTGGCTTCAGTTGAGTAGTGATTACGAAAAATGGACGTCGCAACAGGCGGTTTTTGTCCTGTGCACCACAATGCCTCGCCGGCGGGCGTTGTGGTGCACGCGTCACCTCACGACCAACTGAAAGACAGCAGCTTTCTGCTTGATTAAACCATCTTAATCCAACTAATAACGCGGGAAGGTATTCAATTCGTAAAGGTGCCTTAATCCTTAAGTCAAACGCCGAGCCGCCAAGGGATCTGCTGAGTTCTACGCAAGTGGAATCGGTTCTGAAAAGGTGATTGTTGTCGTCTTGCGCCGCCCACGGCCGTGGACACCACGTCGGCCGCGAACACGGCGGCAAAGAGCTCAACTCTCGGTTGCTCTTGCGCGGAGACGAATGCGCCACGTGGCACCGAATACGGGCCTCATCATCTCTCTCTGTGAGTCGAATGCAAGCCCGCAAACCAGCCCAGCACCGAGTCAGAACTAGTGCCTGGGCTGACTCGCGAGCCCATCCCTCGGCTGGATTCGGTCCACTGCTGCGATACCACGGCCTGCTTCGTTGAATTTGGAATCGGATTGATGTCCAGATCTTTGGAGCAAATTTGGCACTTGATCTGCAAATCTCGTCAGAAAAAATAGTACTACTTCATCTGCAGATCAAGCAAGAACGCGCGACAAAGCATTGACACGAAGTGCACATGCAGCAACAAGAGAAACAAGAGCAGAAAAACAAGGCAGAGAGTTATTCTTTATAGTCCAAATATCCAATGCCACGATACGGCGGACTCGCCAGAGTCATCATCACATTACATCCAGGCCCAGTTTAAGCAGCAGCACTGGCCATGCACGAGTTTCTTTTTATTCCTGGACGGAGACTCGGAGGGAGAGTCACAGAGATACGATATGACGATGTTGCTGGAGAAGGCTGGAGACGAGTAGGCTGGATCTAGAGGTTGAACATGACCTTGATGGCGTCGCGTCCGCGCGCGCTGACCTCGAACGCCTCCTCGACGTCTTGCTGCGAGAACCCGAAGCGGTGTGTGATGAGCGGCTTCACGTCCACCTTGCCCGACCTCAAGAACTCGATGCACAGCGGCCACGTGTCCTTGTACCTGAAGATCCCCACCACGTCCACCTCCCTTATCGCCGCCGACGTCAGCGGCACGGTCATCTCGTTATGGCCCAGGCCCACGAGGCACACCCTCCCGCCGGGCCGCGTCGCCTCCAGCGCCGTCGCCACCGTCTTCTCGAACCCGGCGCAGTCCAGGCTCACGTCGATCTCTCCCCCCATCGCCGCCTTGATCCGGTCCACCTCGCCCGCCACGTCGGCCGCCGCCGTGGACACCTCCACGGTGGCGTCGGCGCCGAGGGACGACGCCACGGAGAGGCGGTGCGGGTCGACGTCGACGACGACCACCCGCGGCGCGCCGAAGGCCTTGGCGGCGAGCAGGCTGACGAGGCCGATGGGCCCGGCGCCCATCACGAGGACGCCCGTCTCGGGGCCCACCCCGGCCCGGCGGCACGCGTGCACGCCCACGCTCAGCGGCTCGCACATGGCGCCTTCCTCCAGGGACACGCCGTCGGGGAGCTTGAAGCACAGGTCGGCAGGGTGGACGATCTGGTTGGCAAGGGAGCCGTGCACCGGCGGCGTCGCGAAGAACTTCATGTCGTCGCAAAGGTTGTACCGCCCGCCCTTGCAGTGGCGGCAGCGCCAGCAGCTGATCCCGGGTTCCAGCGCCACGTGGTCGCCCACGGACAGGTGGGTCACGCCCGTGCCCACCTCCTCGATCACGCCCGCGCACTCGTGGCCGATCACCATCGGCTCCTTCACAACGAAATGAGCGATGCGCATCTCCTGCAATTTCATCATTTGCAATGCGACGACGGTTAGATTTAGATTTGTTGCAGATGCCTAGTGGTTCTCGATTGATGAACAACAGCAGGTAGATAGATAGACCACCTACCCTGAGGTAATGCACGTCGCTGCCGCAGATCCCCACTGCCTTCATGCGCACCCGGACATCATGAGGCCCTGAACATATTCACTGTGTTACTCAATCTCAAACCGTGTCCCTCGACTCGACACTCAGAAACCATATATACCAAGTGAGTTCCTCACGCATGATCACTGATCAGACTACAACTACTTAAGCAACTAGCAACAGAGGAAACAACAGTTATTGTACATTTCGCTTCTTCTTCGTACCATACTCTGTATTTGCCTAGTATACAAAGAGGAAATCAGAACCTGCATCGACAGACATGTGGGCCAGGTGGGTCCACATGTCAGACCTCCTAATGCCTGCAGATGCAAAGGATCCTCCCGATCCACGGCCTAAGCATATTTCACTTCCAAAAAATAAAATATATACTACTCAATCATAAGCATATTTGACTTCCAAAATCTACGCATGGAAAACAGGACAAGAGATTATAGATCTGCACGAAAGAGTAAACAACCCGCTCAGGAACTGATCCAATCTCGATTCTCGACCAACCAATACCAAAAGAAGATAAAAAGGACCGCGAAAAATCCTACTGACAAACAGGGCACGTTCGATGGATCGGGCAAATAAACACAAGTAAGAAGTTTCCATCAGGGGACACAAACCGAGGGGCGGAAGCTTGAAGGGCATGATCTTGAGCGTGTTCTTGGCCACCAGCCACGCCGCCATGTTCTCCTCCTCCCCCTCGCCGGCATCGATCGCCGGCGCCGCCTCGGTTCCTTTCCCACCCTTCCCCATCTCTCCCTTCCTCCTCCGTTCCTTTCGTCACTCTACAGAAACTGTGTGTGTACTCAGGCGAGCGCGGAGCAGGTGGTGACTGGCGTGACGATTTTATAGGCAGGAGTGAGGAGTGACCGAGTGAGTGACGTGGTAGAGCTGGCTACAGGCCACGCTCCACACTCCCCACCCGCTGTGTCATCCTTATCTCTAGGCTAGAGTACTTGCAAGCTGCGGATGCCGACGAGCAAGGGTGCGTCTGGTTTTTGGCCCGGCGCGCTTGCTCCTCGCATCTCAGTGTCACGATGTCAAGCGACGGTGACCACGCCGAGGCCGAGGGATCGGTCACGCGAGGTCCTGCTCACGATCGTAAAATTAAGGAGTGAAATTAAGAAGTGAAATTAAGCAGTAACGTGCCTCCCCAACTTCACATGTAGTGACCTGGAGGGGGTTTGTTTTTTCCGGCAAGCAGGAAGTGAAATTACGAAGTAGGAACTCGACGGCCAAAGCTTTTCTTTTAGATGTTTGATCAAAGTATTTCAGTGTGGTGTGAAGACGTGCATCACGGTGGCCCAGGCTAGTGATTAGAACATGCCATACCCATCGGTGATCCTGGATTCGTGACGAAACCAGTGCTCGGTCGTATCCACGTACACCTTTTGTTTGGACCACTGATTAAATTCCGCCGGCCCGGTGAAAGCAGCCTGATGCCGGAACGCTTTCAATCGGACACCCTGTCAGTGTCGATCTGCTACGTCATTGTTTTCCCTACTACTGGATGAAGGCTGAGAGATTATGAATGGGCTTGATTACAATAAGTTGAACTGACATCGGCCGCTTTCACTCGTTGGGACTTGGGACTCGGGAGTATTTGGGCTAGTTTAACTGGGAATGGACTGACAGGGGTGGACATGAAACCGAGCAAACCCAAGGTTCATAAAACCATAAACCGCTCGGTTCTTTTCCGTACCAAGAAATCACATAAAATACAGATCTAAGGTTGGATTTATCAAAACAATAGCCATCCACTACAACTCGTACTGGATCAGTTTTTTCAATTTCCGCAAAATCCAGTCTAGTTTCCAATAGTTTCCTGAAACTTGCTCACAATCTAACAAACATGCCAAACGCCAATGTATTACATGAAGAATTTTTTACATATGCAATAGTTGAGGAACAAACAAAAAATGATTGAATACAAGGTTAAGAGTGCAACGGTTAAGTCACTAACTGTTCATGAAAAGCTTATGAGTTAGAGACAATTGTTTTAGTCCTCTTATTTTGATATGCAACCATTTGATTTTTCCTGTATCAGAAAATCATAAAAAATACAGAAACCATATTGCTACAGTGTCAAGATTCGGTTTATCAAAACATAGTCATCCACTACAACTGCGTGAGACCAGTTTTTTCAGCTTCCACAAAAACAATTCTAGTTTCTAATGGTTTTTTAAACCCTGCTCGCAATCTAACAAACATGCTAAATGTAATAATATTTTACATACGCAATAATTTATGAACAAACAAAAATGATTGAATGCAAGATTAAGTTACTGGTTGTTCATAAAAAATTTATGAGTTAGAGATAATTGATTTTGTCCTCTTATTTTGATATGCAACCGCATGTTTGCCCTTGTTCTTTGAACACGACCATTTGTTCCTTTTTATTTAGAAAAAAAAACAAATAGAAGACAATCTATTACTAAATAATCATTAATTATAATCAAATAGCATAACCAAATTTGATTCAAAGCTATTGACGGAATAAACTAGGTAGAAGCTTAAGTGCTTAAGAGTAAGCTACGAGAGGTCCTACATAGTACAAGAGATCATACATGTATACATTGTCGTTAGTTCCTTCATACTGTAAGGATGTAATGCTTAGGGCTAAGTCTGAGGCTAAAGCAATCATATCTGTATGCAGGTTATTATTTCTCTTTTGATGGAAGACAAAATTGTTCAATGTTAACATTTTTTCTCATTGTCAAATTAGCAAGTATGTACTATATTTTTGATCCATTGTATATAGACATCCTAGACATATCAAGAAAAATAATATAAATACATATATATTCAAGTTCATTTGAGAATTGATGTTAGACTGATGTAGTATTGCATTATTATGAAGAATATGTATTGCATTTTGTTTTTAATGTCCTTTCTCTCATATTAGTATGAGTTATAAAAAAGGTCTTAGTATTGGAAATTTATAATGAAATATTCTATTAACTTATAGTTTGCAATAAAGTAATATTAAGCAAACATTATGCGGGTATAGAGCGTACAAGAGGTATGAACTACATGTCTGGGTTTGGTAATCAATTCATTGCAATGGTAATAATCTAAAAACTTCATTCAGTTATATAGAAACAAAGAACGTTGTCACTTCATCATTGAGTTGCAATGCCACCCGCTGGACGGTTAACCGTTGACGCCCGTGCCCGTGGATGTTTACAGCAGCCTTCGGACGCGCACGCACGGTAATTAGAGAAAGCAAAAAAAGGACAGCGGCGCGGACATGGGCACGGTGTGTGGCCTAGCCGTCGCGACAGGTGCAGCCGCAATTACCGGTCGCCGTTCCACATTATTAACTTTTGGTTTTCACCGGTGTCGCCATCGCACGGATGTCTTCCTCATCTCGCCACGCACGGCACGATCTTCCGTCGCCAGTTTACCTATTCACTGCCAGAAAAGAAACCGAGCGGTAATAATTAAACTTGACAGACAGCGGACGATCGAGGTCGAGGTCGAGGCAGAGGTACGGTGGTCGCCTCCGCTAATGGAGGGTGGAAGAAGAAAGCGCGTGTTTTGAATGAGTTGAGTGAGATATTTTTGTTGTTGTTGGTGGTGGTATACGTACATATCTTGCGTGCGCACGGCACGGCGGCGGCACCGGCCGGAATCCCGCGTCAGCGTCGTTGAACCGGTCGCGGGCTGCTGCAGCTGCGGTCCACGTCTGAGTGGGACGGGCCCGTTGTTGGCACTAGTTGCCCTTGCCCTCTCTCCCCCTAAATCATGGTGCCTTTTCCACCATCCACGCGACAAGGACTCGCCCGGTGGTGCTGGGATTTTCGTTTCATACTTGTGTTTTATCACAGCCATATGGCATGGCTGGTCAAAACGGCCCCTCATCAGTCAGTTCCTTCCCGGCCGGCCGGCACACGGCGCTGTCGCACGGTCACCTCTCCCTTCTCCACGGCCGCGCGCCACCTCACGTGCATACAACCTCTCGCTGCCTTTTCGATGCCATCTCACTCGCACAATTCATCCACCACACAGGATGTAGAAATTAGACTAGACGGAGCAGCAGTCACGTCCCTTTTTTCTTCTTCTTCTTGGCACTTGCTCTTGTAATGGCATCGTCACTCACTCTGTTGTTGAAACGGTCAGCGTGCACTCCGAACGGAACTTTCCATTTCGACTGTACTGTGTACACGTGGGGCAGGCATTCCGCAACGTGTCCGTGTCCTCGACGACTTTTACACTTGATTGATGAAGTTTCACCATGGGTCAGCGAGGCTGTATTGTACCGCGCCGTAATTCCTCACATCCACACACGGTGACAACACAAGCCGGTCGGTCAGCGCCGGCACCAGCACCGCAGATGCAGAAAAAAAAGACGACTCAACCCGGAATTTCTGCAGGCCGGGGGCATTCGCACCTCAAAAAAGGGAAAAATCTAATCTAATCAGGAAAAAAGATATTAGTCAGCAACAGGTCATTGACTCCACGGGCGGGGGGGTAGAATGGATGCTTCAAACTTTTTGCTGCGACTAGAGGTTGCTGTCACTCTTGCTTGAGTGTGAGGGGGCGAGAGGTGAGGTACCGCTGTCTATTATTATAGCTGATGATGACGATGAAGCAAAAACAAAGCTTTCCTCGGCAGCGGGAGCGCGCACACCGCCGCTGGTCGAGCAAGGAAGGGGTGGTGGAGAACGAAGCCGCCCGCGGCCGGCCGAGCGACGGAGCGAGGCGTCGTCGCTGTCGGAGCCATACGCGGCCGGGTGCCAGCTCCGGGACGGCAGCAGCTAGCTGCAAGTCGCGGACCGATTAAATCCTCCCACCTATCCATGAGGCAACAGCCATGCTGGTGCTCATCAACAAGTACATCCGGAGCAGCAAGGACGACCAAGACAGAGCAGGAAGCAGCAGTAGAAAGGGGAACCAGCAACTCGGGATGCCACCGGGCTCCCACAACGACCACCACAACATGTGCATCCCGGGGTGCATGCCGGTGCGCGCCACCACAAAGAGAGCAGCGGCGACGACGACCACCGTCACAACGACGACGGCGCGGGCGTCGCGCCACAACTTCGTCAAGGCGGCGGCGTCAGGCCTGCTTGCGGGTGCCCACTTCACGAACCACGAGTCCCTCCCGTCGCTCCCCGACGCCTACGCCGAGTTCGCCGCCGCGTTCCCGCAGTACGGCGCGGTGGCGCGCGCTGACGCCGTGCGCGGGGACGAGTACGGCCACCTGGACCGCCACGTGTGCCTCGACTACACGGGCATCAACCTCTTCTCCCACGCGCAGATGAACGCCTCCCTCCCCTCCACCTCTTCTTCCTCATCGGCGCCGGCGTGGTGGCAGCCGCCCTTCTTCGACATCGCGTACAAGTCCACCAGCCTCCGCACCCAGGTCCAGCAATGCGGCGCAGGTGGCAGGGAGAGAGGAGCGGCGGCGATCGGACCGGCCGTGACGAGGCGGATCATGGCGTCGCTCAAGATCCCCGAGGACGAGTACACCATGGTGCCCACGGCCAACCGGACCACCGCCTTCCGCCTCCTCGCCGAGTCCTACTCGTTTGGTTCCTCCTCCTCCTCCGGCGGAGGTGGAGGCGGGAAGCACCTCCTCACCGTGTACGACTACGAGAGCGAGGCCGCAGCGGCGCTCTCCACCGCCGCGCGCCGCCGAGGCGCCGACGTGGTCTCCGCGACCTTCGCGTGGCCGAGCATGCGCATCCACGCCGCCGACCTCCGGAAGAAGCTCTCCAAGGGCCGGCTCCGCAAAGGCCACCACCGCGGCCTGTTCGTGTTCCCGCTGGCGTCACGGATGACGGGCGCGCGGTACCCGTACCTGTGGATGAGCGCGGCGCAGGAGCGCGGGTGGCACGTGGCGCTGGACGCCTGCGCATCCGGGACCAAGGACCTCGACACGCTGGGGGTCTCCCTCCTCCGCCCGGACTTCATCGTCTGCAACTTCTTCAAGGTGTTCGGGGAGAACCCGTCCGGATTCGCGGGCCTGTTCGTGAAGAAGTCCAGCCTCCCCGCGCTCGAGCGGTCCGTCGTCGCGCGCAGCATCGGCGTCGTCACCATCGTTCCCGCCCGCCGATGGTCGCTTCTTCCTCCTTCTTCTACTACTACTTACAACGACGACGACGGCGGTGGTGGGTACTCCACTGAGCTCGACCACTCGCGGAGTTTCCCCGACCCCAAGGGGGAGGATGAGAACGAGGAGTTCGATGACGTGGATACTAGCGTATCCTTCTCCGGCCCGCTCAGCGCCGCCGTCAGCAGGAACCTGCACCCGGACCCTCTTCCTGTCTCCGACGAGATCCGCGAGGTCCACGACGAGATCAACGGCTTCGAGCCTGAATCCTCTGCTGCGGTTGATGACGGAACAGAGGAGGAGGAGGCCTCCCCGACCCCCACGATCGAGTGCAGGGGGCTGGACCACGCGGACGCGCTGGGCCTGGTCGGAATCGGCAACCGCCTCCGCTGCGTGAGCAACTGGCTCGTGGTGGCGCTGCAGAAGCTGCGTCACCCGTCGTCCTCCTCGTCGTCGTCGTCGACCACCACCACCACCACAAACCACCACGGCCACGCGCTGGTGCGGGTGTACGGCCCGCGGGTCAAGTTCGAGCGGGGCCCGTCGCTGGCGTTCAACGTGTTCGACTGGAAAGGGGAGCGCGTGGCGCCGCCGCTAGTGCAGAAGCTCGCCGACCGCCACGCCATCGCGCTCACCTGCGGCTTCATCCGCAACATCTGGTTCGCGGACAAGTACGAGGCCGACAGGGCACTCGTGCTCGAGCGCAGGCCGCTCGTCTCTGAAGATGAAGGTGCTGCTGCTGCTGGGAACAAGAGGAAGGCCGCCGCCGGCGGCGACGTGGGGGTGTTCGTGGTCAACGCGTCGCTCGGCTTCCTCAGCAACTTCGAGGACGCGTACAGGCTCTGGGCGTTCGTCGCAAAGTTCCTCGACGCCGACTTCGTCGAGAAGGAGAGGTGGAGGTACACCGCGCTCAACCAGAGGACGGTCGAGGTGTGATCCCAAGCCCACCACCAACCACCAGCTCTATCAGTTTGCCGCCAAGTTTCCACACAATTGGTATGATGATTCAGTTCGCTGTACAGCAGCATTCTTTGGCAATCAGTACCACCATTCTTTCAGTGTGAACTGTCTAGTGTCATCAGCTTGTTCAGTACTGTGCTAGTACTACTAAAAAGTTTTGGTCAAACACATCTCACAATTGAATACTACCGAGTACAGTGACAGCAACTTATTAGAGACATATCATTCCGAAGATGTGGCATTCTAAATGCGCCAATCTCAACGACACTAATTGATAATAGGGCACATTGATGACCAAGGAAACTCTATATTGTCATAATTTCAAAGAAAAAAAAACAGAAGAAATAGAACGTATTATTAGGTGGCAATCAACAGGGTTATGACTTGATATCATTTGCTGCATATCGCCAAGTTACCACACTGGTACGATTCAGTTCTTCACTGTAAAGAAGGCAAGCAGCATTCTTTTGCGATCAGTACACAGACATTCTTTCAGTGTATAAAACTGTCTAGTGTCAACTTCCTCTGTCAAAAATCTTTTGGTATAAAGTTTTTGGTCAAAGTCTAACGCATCTCACCGAGTAACAATGACAGCAGCTTACTGAACTAGTATCATCATTTGGATAATGGATAAACTGGGCATTCAAAATGTACCAGGCGGAACGACAACGACCGCCAATAGTGCAGTGGCCTACTAGCTAGCAGGATAGAGGCGGGAAGTTTCTTCCATTTTCTAAAAAAAAAAGAGAAAAGCCTATAGCGTCAAAATTCAAGAAAACAGAGGTGGCAAAAGGCTTGCGACTTGTCGTCTTGGAAACATTTGCTACATATCGGTGCTCCATCAGCTTCGACCCCACAAATTTGTGGGGTCATGCTGATTGAGTGATGTCTAGCTACAAGCAAGTCGACGAGTGAGTCTGCTGCAGAAGAATTACAGGCAAGAGAACTTGTCAGGTGATGGAGTCAACTTCAGGACATCTCAAAGCATCCCTAATAGAAATGTTATTATACGAAGGAATCAACTTCCGGACAGGTGATTTACATAAATAAAGGTACAAGATGACGCGCAGGCAATACCATCCAAGAATGTAACAGTTAATTGAAAACTTTTTAGCGGAGCTTGCGGCTCAATCTTATCTCATTTTTCTATTGTCAGCATCTTATTTTATATGGAATGATATAGACGTAAACCTTCACATACATAAACACACGCTCACCATTTTTTTTTTTGGGAAACACTTCTTCATTTATTAGACCACCGTATTACAATCATGTTGTAGTGGCCTAAACAAGAAACTAGGAGGAATTACGTCCCAAATAGAAGAAGCATTAGAACTAGCGTTCCTTGCACAGACATGTGCCGGGTAGTTTACCTTTCGCCTCACATGTTGCACCGTGAAGGGCACAAACTGACGGACTATTTCCTGTATATCTTCGAGGATGGTAGCTATCTCAGACCTGTGGTTGCCCCGTTTATTCCACGCCGTCACAAACTCCATAGAGTCTGTTTCGAGAATCACTCCAATTGGCACCATAACGGGTATCAGACGAAGTCCATCCCGACACGCTTCGGCCTCCGCTGTCAAGGCCAACGCCACAGCCGGCAATCGTCTCGCCGCTGCTCTGAGGAAATTTCCCTCAGAATCCCTGATCACAGCCCATATCCTAATGAGTAATGAAGTCGCTAGTGGTGCCTTCCTGTCTACAAACACGTCACTTGTCACTGAAAGAAAATGTTAGTCGAATCCGTGCTGAGTTGAAGGCTAGAGCTCGAGGGATCAGGTTTTATCACGGGGGGCCGGGGCTTACTGAATTTGCTATTTTTAGTGATTTTGTTTACGTTAAGTTTGCAAATATATATTTCCTTTTTTTTCCCCCTTCTATGAGCCTGTATCAACAGACATGACAAACACAAATAGGTGCCCTAAAATCGAGTGATATTTTTTCGGACATGAAATGGAGTGACTGAACGCAAGTTGACGCAGAAATGGCATAGAATCTCAGTCCAAAGCAAATTTCGTAATGGCCATTGTGGGCTCTCAATTCTTAAAGGGCTGGCTTTATGTGAGAAATTATGATAGGCGCAGATAAAGCCCGTTGGACATAGTACTTGGCAGATAGAGCCCGTTGAGTATTCGGCAGCAGCGACAGCGAGGAGAAGGCCGTGGACTGCAGAGGTGGCAGTTTGAACTTTGAAGCAAACGAAGTGGTGTGCAGAAATAGTGATCATCCTCCATCGGAAGTAGTAACTATAAAAAGCAGGCAACTAATGTTTGCTGCCACAGATGTGTTTATTTTTTTGATGTCAATTAGCATAGATCCATGGTAATTGACATCAGCAATAGAAATACAGAGGTAGTAGGAGTACAACATGGAAACATTCTACACAACCATTCGCAAAAAAGAATAAGAATCATACAATATGAAAACATTCCAAACAACCATTCACAAAAAAGAAAAAGAATTAAGTTATAGTAACATTTTCTTTTTGTACAACATGAAACATGTCAACATATTCCTCTGTTTGTTGATAGAGAAACAAGAAACATACAGGGTGTTTATGAATTTTACTCCCACAGACTGACAGACACAACAAATTAAGCATTCTGCCCGAAGCAAGAACGCCATCAACGCACGCAACGGGCCACTGGGCAGTGAGTGGTACAGTGGATCCCCCACGATATCTCTGGAGAAATGGGCCCAGATCCTCGGTTACAGGCGGGTGGTCCCCGCAATTCGCGTTGGATCCAGCCGGGCCACCACGGCGGGACCCAGAGCGCGCGGACCCGCACCGGATCCTTTGCTCCTGGAGTCCTGGTGTGTGTGTGCACACCGCAAGAACCGCACGCACACCCCGCAGGACACAACAAGCGTGTTGCCGAACAAGCCGGTCCCACCCACCATGCCGCCTGTGGACCCCCTGCCACCACCGCAGTCCCCACTTACTCCGCGTCGGGGCCACCTGTCAATTACAGTTCCCCAAGCAAATTTTAAATCGCCGGTCCAGTCTGTCAGAAGGAATGGTGAGAGGAGGTCACGAGTCACGCACGGACGCGAATCTTAAGGCTAAACGGTTGCCCTAATCCAAATGTCCCCTCTCATAATACAGCTTAATTATTCATCAATGGTCTGCAAATTTGACCACCACCGTGGTGGGGGAGGAGGGCCCCGCGCGTCAGGAAAGCCGGGGAAACGACAACGCGGCCCGGGCCGTCGGATGCGCAGCGGCGCGCAGATTAATACTGCAGGGGCCCGGTACAGGTCATCCGGGTCCCCACCACGACCTGGTTGGGCGGTGGCCCCGGGCGTCATGGTCCCACCGCCAAGTGACGCCGCCCGTTAAAATCCATCATCGGTCTCTCTGCCTGTTGAGGAGAGGAGAGCAGGCCCGTCCCGACCGGCGACGCGCAGGCAAGTAATCTCACACGCACGCGGAAGGAGAAACCAATCCCCCCCAACCAGGCTCTGATTCGTTCGCGCCATGGAGGCGCAGGACAGGTCGGCGGAGGATGAGGGCGCGCGGCAGCACGCGGCGGCGGTGGCGGCGGGGGGAGGAGGCGTGGCGATGGGCGCCATCCCCATGCACGGGTTCATCGTTCCGAAGCCGGAGCCGGTGGAGTTCTTCGGCGGGATGGCGATGGTGCGCAAGCCGCCGCCGCGGAACCGCGACCGGCACACCAAGGTGGAGGGCCGCGGGCGTCGGATCCGGATGCCGGCGGCGTGCGCGGCGAGGATCTTCCAGCTGACGCGGGAGCTGGGGCACAAGTCCGACGGCGAGACCATCCGGTGGCTGCTGCAGCAGTCGGAGCCGGCCATCATCGCCGCCACGGGCACCGGGACGGTCCCCGCGATCGCCACAACCGTGGACGGCGTCCTCCGCATCCCCACGCAGTCGTCGTCCTCCTCCAGCCCGTCCTCCCTCGCCGTGGTCGACGAGTCCCCCGCCAACAAGCGCCGCAGGAAGCTGCAGCCCACCCGCGCGGGGACGGCCGGCGCGTCGCCGCTCGCCGCCGCGGCCCACGCCACGGCCTACTACCCCGTCATCGCCGACCCGCTGCTGCAGGGCACCGGCGGCGCGGCTATCTCGGTGCCCAGCGGCCTCGCCCCCATCGCCTCCGGGGCGCCGCAGGGGCTCGTCCCGGTGTTCGCGGTGCCGGCCGGCAACCCCGGGGCCGGCGGCGGCAACCGCATGATCCCGCAGGCCACGGCGGTGTGGATGGTCCCGCAGCCTGGCGGCGCCGCGGGGGGAGGGGGCAACCAGCCCGCCGCGCAGTTCTGGGCCATCCAGTCTGCGCCGCAGCTCATCAACCTCGCCGGCGCGCAGACCATCCCCGCGGGCGCCGTGTTCCCGACCTCGCTCAACGTCGCCGACTACCAGCACCAAATCTCCGCCATGTCCACGCACAACAGCAACTCGGAGCAGCAGCACTCCCACGGGCAGCAGCGTGGCGGCGGCGGCGGCGTGGACCACCCGGAGGAGGAGGACGACGACGACGACGAGGAGCCGGCGTCGGACTCCAGCCCGGAGGAGTAAAACCCACAACACACGACGCTGCGGCGCACTAGCACTACTCTACCGTACGCCAGCCCGCCAGAAAGTCCAACTCCCCCCGCCAAAGATTAGGTTCCTTTCGCTCTAATTTTAATCTTTTCCCCTTTCGCAATCCTGCTTATCATGAACTAGTAATTACCTTGTGTTGGTGCTTAGTACTGTAGCTCAGTACTGTAACCCAGGCCAGGCACAGTGTTGTTTTAATTTAGCCGTAGAGAAGATTGAACTGAGACAGGTAGTAGTCGCACGCCCCAATTGAAATGATCAGCTGATTTATCAAGTTAATAATAACCAGGACCTTTTCATTCACCTTCTTATTATCTACTCTTCTGCTATTATTTATGTGTGTTTTCCGCGCCCTTTTTGATTTGCTTTTGATGATGAGTGAGGAGCAAACGGGATGGGGGTTTTGGAGGAGCGGCAGGCACGTGCGTACGTGGGGGCAAAATTTAACGCACACGGCCGGAGGTGGGTGTGGGGTCCGGTTTATCTTTCTCTGCTTTTCTTCTCCGGCGGTGGGGCCGCGTCCGGTGGTGGTTCGCGGGGCGGCGGGCCCCGGCCCCGGGCTCTCAAAGCGGGTGGTGGTGGGTCAAAGCGCGACCGTGCGAGAGAGCCACAGGAGAGGCGGGGCCCAGTTGCGGGTGGGGACACACCCACACCAGCCACCGCCGCGCCCGTGCGTCACGTGATCGGTGGCGCCGCGTGGCGGGGCCCGCGGGCGGTTGGTCTCGGGTCCCGCACCGCAGCCGGTGGGCGCCAGCCTGGACACGTGTTGGGTGACTGGTGGCTCCGCCGCGCGGGGCCGCGTGCCTGCCTTGCCGTCCCCTCTCTTTTTTTTTCTCTCTCCGCCAGGTGGGACCTGGGACGCGGTATGGTATGGTGGATGAGGCGGGCGGGTCCCTCGAATATCCGCGACGCTGGATCCCGGATCGTGTTACTACGACGGGTACGCTGTGTCACGTACTACCGTTGCAGGTTAACTACACTTTTAATAACACTGCTTACCGTTACTTCAGACCGGGCTGCGGTTACTGGTCAAAGAAAAGGCGTCGGCATCTGGCTCGCACAAGTACACCACGGGTAGCAGCCGACATGCCGGCTGCTCCTGGGAAGCAAAAAAGAACACCGAGAAGGGGTTGTTTAAAAAGCTGGATCACTGTAAATTGTACTGCGAGTACTGTTCTTTCTCAAAAAAAAAAAAATATAGGTATCACTGTAACTACCCGTGGCTTCGTCTTAGAGTAGTAAGCTTAACTGACAAGATACAACCATAAACAGTGGTTACTGTTGAAACTAGATGGCTTTTGCTGTTGGCTGTTACTTGCGGGTGCACTTTGAGCTCAAAGGCTACATACATACTCCTCGTGCTACAAAAAAAAAAAAAGAAAGAAAAAGGAACGTCTTTTTGTGCGCTCAGCCACGAGCTTGGCACTAGTGGCGGTGAGGAGAGTGGTCGAGCCGCTTTGAGCAAAGCGGCCCGTCCAATCGGACCTGCTCGTGCGCCATCATCTCTCAAGTCTCAAGAGGAAGAGGAGGATGCTTCCTCCCATCTCGTCGTGTCGCCTCCTTTTTCGATTTGTTTTTGCGAGCCGTGCGCCGCATGCGGAACGAAACGGCGAGCCGCTTTCTGCAGCAGTGAGCGGCGCTTGAGCTCTCTCTCTTTCTCACGGTTTGGGCTCGGGGTGCGAATCATTTCTGCGCCGTGCGGTTTGCGAGCTGCTGAATTGGCATTGGTCGGTTGGTCATGATGAACTCGTGATGGGGACGGACTCGACACGTACGGTCAATACGGGCGCTGTTGTGCTCCTGATGATGATGATGGTTTTACAGATTGTATGTACGTCTACGATACGGACTAGTTTTTTATCCTTTTTTTTTCTGTACTGAAACCAGAATCGTACCGCAATCAGCACCTTTCCCACGGACCTGAAAGTCTGAAAGAACATTTGGTACGTGCGTTTGGTATGGCCAGGTTCTATGGTGAATAATAAACCGCTCGCGAGCTGCCCATGCCCAGAGAAAGCAAACGAGGTTGGCTCCTACAATTGTCAGCGTGATGATGGGGTGCCGTCTGTCTAAATATGTCACTGTGCGAATCCTGCCATGTTGAGGACGTGATATGCTGATCTGCACCGCTGCACGCTCATGCCTCAAATCAGGCATGGAATGGAATGGAAGAAAGGCACGCGTCGATGGCAGCCGTGTAGAACCGCCAAGGACTCACCGACGGCTGGGAACGGCGGCGAGCCGTAGGCCCAGTAAAGCCCAGCCTGTCTGCCGCACAAAATCCGGGACGTCATCTTCCCGTTCGGCCGTTCTCCAGAAGCCTAGGTATGTAGACAAAACTTCTGCCCTTCGCCACTGGACTCTCATAGATCACAAAAATGTCTGAATCCTCAAAATACAGCTTTGGAAACTTCAGTCCGAAGTCAAAAAAGTTACTACTTACTAGCATACAACTGTTCAATTGGATGCAAATTCAGGTATTGTCCAAAGGGTGTGGTTAACTGCTATTCCCTCTGGAGATTCGAAACTGAAAACAATCACACACATTCTGCCGAGACTCTATTCAGCTCAGCTGGACGCAAAGGCATTTTCCAACTTGGAAATTTGCGCTTTGAATTTCCATTCAAATAAACACGGCTAATCCAATACTATGCTCTGTACTGCAAGACCTATGCACACTTTTGCAACAACAGGGGAGGGACAGTACTTGAGACTTCCCATCATTTTTCTACAATTTGTTGTTAGAAGAGTCGAATCTTATTTTGCAACCGGTCCCACGCGCACGCGGCAATTCGGCCGCCGCCCCTACCGGCGCTGGAACTTGAGGTGCTTGATGGCGAGGAAGAAGAGGAAGGCGAAGAGCGCGATGACGGCGAGGTGGAGGCAGGTGACGAGCTCGAAGTAGCGGTCCTGCAGGCCCAGGTAGGCCTCCAGGAACTCGCGCACCGTCTGCTCCCCGAGCCCCGGCACCCGGATCAGCTCCGTCCGGTCGCCCAGCTGCGAGAACATCAGCCCGTACACCGTCCACGCCGCCGGGTCAGCCCAGTATACCCACCGCCACCACACGGGGATCATCTGCATCCATTTCCACAACTGGAGTCAGGTACTGCTACTACTAGTCAAGGGTTTGGTTTGGGGATTTTTTTTTTCTTCTACTGGTTTTACTAATGAAATCAACTATTAATTTTGATCGATTTCTTCTCTGCATAATGGCAGAGAATCGTCGATTTAGGGTCAGGGCAACTAGCAGCAGTCAGTGGCAATGCATACCTCTCTCGCGAGGATGAAGCCGGAGAAGACGTTCCAGAAGATGAAGATGAGGAAGGACAGCCCCATGGCGATCTCGATGTTGGGCGTCAGGGCCACTGTCATCATCCCTAGCAGCGTGTAGTACATGAAGCCCATCACCATGTACATCACGAACCAGAAGAACTTGGCCGCCGTCAGCTGGAACCCGATCATTGGGTACACGATCGCAGAGAACATCAGCACCTGGACGAACATGTAAGGTAACTCGATCGACACCTGCAACACAGAAACTCCTATGAATCCATGCCAATGCTGATGTACTCAATGAATATCGGTGAAGTATGTTTGGTACCTGAGCGATAGCATAGGCCATGGTAGAGTACATGCCTGCCGCCTTTTCTCGATACAGCACAACTCTCTCCATTGCCACCACCGGTTGTAGGATGCTGCAATTCATGAAACCCAGGAACAGGGCTGATCCGTATACAACTCCTAGTACATTGAATACATCTTGCGCATCCTTGCTGTTGCACACAAAATCCAAGTTAGATCTTATTTGGTCATGAGAAATGTTGTTTCCTAAAAAAAAAATGATCAAGTAAGGAAATCTATAGATATCTGAACCCCACTTACATGGTTGAGCCGATTTTCCAGAATACAATTCCAAACATGATTGATATGGCAAATGTGTTAACAAACCGAACAACATTGTGTTCTGAATTTTTCCAATATGCACAGCTTTGCTTCCACAGGCAAGCCGCACATTGCGTTGGAAATGTTTGCCAATAGCCGGGAGGAAAATGTAGATCCTCTGTGTTTGGTTCTGGTTTCTCTAGCTCATCAATTAGAAGCTTGTTTTCCCTGTCGAGACCACAAAAAAATCCATTGGATTCAGTTTCACCTTATTGTTTTCACCTCCTAATTTTATTGCTTTGTAATAACATACTATATGTGGGGTGTACCTGTATAGGGAGGAGTTACGATAAACTTCTGCATAGTTGATACCAATCTCATATTCTGTTGTATGTGAACTGATGTCTAACATCCATGCTGCTGGGTTTTGGCCCTTGTTTATTCTAGGAACACCAGGTATAGCCTGTGACAAAGTAAATGTTGACATTTTCTTCTCTCTGCTTCTAATCAAGAATAGACATGTATATCCGGCAAGCTTACCTCGAAATACTTTATCATGCTGCTAGACAGTGGACCTAGTGAACCACTGTAGATGAGCTGGCCTCCTCTTTTCATAAGCAAAAGCTGCCATTGGCCAAGTTGAATTGAAACTCAGAAGTGTAATTTGTAATACCAAACATATAAAGGCTATTTTTCATGTAACAGCTCCTTATCTTTTTCTAGTATGGTCGTACAAGACTGTTTAAAAGCTGTATGCATACTACTCTTTGATGACCTATTCTCTTGCGGCTTGGTTAACAGGAAGCATGCTAATTTCTGTTGTATAATTTATACCTTTTCACCTTGGCACCACTTGAGCACTGAACTATCAAGTTTCTTCATTGCTTTTCGTAGTTATATAATTCTTTACCTATTTATATCATTTAAATTAAACTCGTCCATACCTCATCAAAAGATTCAAATATTTCGATGCTTGGCTGATGAATTGTGCAAACAACAGTTCGTCCAGTATCTACTGTATTTCGAACAGTTCTCATGACAATGGCTGCAGCACGAGCATCTAGGCCAGTAGTTGGTTCATCCATAAATATAATGGAGGGGCTGGCCACTAGCTCCACTGCTATCGTTAGTCTTTTCCGCTGCTCGGCTGACAGGCCAGTTGCCCCTGGAATGCCCACCATGGCATTCCTCAAGTCAGTGAGCTCAACTAAGCTCATGACTTCTTCGATAAACATCTGAAATACATTTGAAGAGAAAATCCTGTGTTAGGTACCAGCTTCCACTAACAATAAAGCCAGGGCAAGGTTGAGGAACATACATCTCTTTGATGAGGTTTAACATTTGAAGGCAGACGAAGCCAAGCAGAAAACTTCAGCGACTCATAAACAGTAAGGTTAGGGGAGTGAATGTCACTCTGTTCGCAGTAACCTGAGATCCTTGAGAAAGTCTCCTGCTTCTTAGGGTAGCCTGCTATCTTAACGGTCCCTTCAGTATAGCCCCCAGTTTTTCGTCCAGCCAATACGTCGAGCAATGTTGTCTTGCCAGCACCAGTTATTCCCATCAGAGCTGTTAACACCCCTGGCCTGAAAGCACCACTCACATCTTGTAGCAGCTGAAGCTTTTTCTCTGTCACTCCATTTTTTGTCATCTCCTGGAATGTGTATTCTTTTAGTCAACAGGTGACCAAAATTGATGCAGCTATTTGATAAGTTTTTAAATGAAGGGATTACCTTAGGCATGTCAACGAAATAATTGATATGATCAAAGACAAGGGAGAGGGGACGAAATGGTAGGATAGCTTGATCAGTTGACGCGCTGCCATTTCCAACCATCTGGCAGCTATACTCTAGATTCCCCTTTGCTGCCTTAATGTTAACTTGATGCTTGTGTGGAGCTATAAATAGTAAACAATAAATTTAATTATATTTTCTCATGTTTAGTCAACATTTGTGAGATACACTGGCACTTACAGTTCATGAACTCCAATGCAAATATGCTCAAGATATTGAAGGCCACCGAATATCCAAATAAAATGCTGACACAAATCCAGTACCAGTGCCACTGCGTGAGCTGACCCCTGATCTTGAGTATAGCCTCACCAACGGTGTTAGCATTGTTGTAGTGAAATTCCTATTAGCATTCAATATCATCGTCAATTATGTTGTATAACCTTTGATCAAGAATCTTGGCGCGTTTTGAGAAGGATACAGTGGCATATAGTTAGCGATTCCAAGTGTTAAAAATAAGTGCTTACCGTTGCCCATCTATTATCAAGAAATTCGTTCAGGGATATTGCGTTCTGTGCGTATGTGAATGGCGACGTCCAGTATCCCCAGCGTAACCATGGTTGGAGATCATCTGTTTCAATGTACAGAATTAGTAACTTAGTTGTACGAAGCCCTTAACAAAACGTCCCCTATGTTTCTGAGCATGTCGTGTGCTCATACTTCTTGGTGTATCTTGAGCTAAATCATCTAACCTTTCGTTATGATGAAGCCACCAAGTATGTAGATTGCTATAAGAGCTGCAGTCCCTAGCATGTTAGCCATCACTTGTGTCCTTCCTATGGCTGCTAAGAAACGATACAGGCCCATTGACATTTGATGCATGGCAAAAAGTACCAGAAAGTGCTGGATGAACCTGCCATACGCAAGGGAAACTTTTGTTACTTCATTCTATTGATGTACTGCTCACTCAAGGTATATAACTGACAAGAGGTGACTACCTGATAAAGGAAGGTGCGAAACCAATCACATAATACGTTAAGCCAGTCCAAAGGCCTGTCTCGACAAGTGAAATTGGGATACTAATAAGAAAAATTGAAGAAATGAGTGCCCATCCTGGCAATCCTAGTAACTCTCTTTGCTTGTAAAAAGTGGGAAGCCGTTTTATTGTCATCGCAATTTCGGTCATGCCATTGAAATTTACTATGACAACAGCCATAAAGAGTGCTCCCATGTACTTATTGGCGTCAAGTACAGAATTATGACTCATATTTGTTCTCAGGAAGAGTGTGGAGATCACAAAGGCCATAACAGTTATCTGTATGGTCTTGAATATATGCACTGGAGAATTTCTTTTTAGAAGCAGTACTTCCCTTGAGAAGCATGCCTTGAAAATATTCCATCTGGAGATCCTGCGACTTGCATTCACTTTTACCTCCTTGTTCTTTCCAGTATCGCTTGGACTGCAGAGTTTATCTCCAACAAGTTGAGGGAGATAGGAGGTACGGAAGGATTCTGAGAATTTTTCAATTGAATGGTACTGGTACTTATTTTCATCACCAGCCCAATATTGCTTCTGGTCCATCTTCGAGGTTACCTAGTCAATGGTCAATCAGGGAAAAGCTGTTACATTATATTACAAAGAAAATACAAATATGCTGAATACTGTTTTTGTACTAATGCATTGATCCAGTGCCTGCCAGATTTGTCTGATTACTGTGTCTGTTGTGTCAAAATTATTCTGTAGAGTAATTTAGCAAGAAAAAAAGTGGTTGAAAGGGAGAGGTCTCTTCCAACAATTCTGTACAGTAATTTAACAAGTATATAATCCATGTTTAGCTCTTAGCATTACTGATATATTTTAGTTGTTCCCAATCGGTGCAGTTAATAATTGAGTACCTCTTGAAGGAAATCAGCAACATTCTTCCTGCTCGGGCATTTGAATCCCATAGTTTCAAAGAAGCCTGTAGCATTTTCTCGAGGACCATGGTAAACAATTTCCCCCTCACATAAAAGTATAATATCGTCAAATAATTCCAATGTCTCGGGAGGTGGTTGCAGCAAAGAAATAACCATTGTGAGATCCATCAAATGTGCCATCTGTTGGAGAAACTTCATGATCTCAAATGTGGTGGAGCTATCTAGACCTGTTGATATATCATCCATGAAGAAACATCTTGCTAGACCAACTAGCATCTCACCTGCATTGAGAAATTTATTTTAGTCCTACAACCTCATTGAATTCACAAATAAGATATATCTTATTCACATATGGTTTCATTGAAAGCAATTATTTTGTCATCATGCTAGTTACTCTTGGATCTGAACATGTGGCGCTAACAAGATTCCACTTTTCTAGTTTTACTGACTAGAGCCCCCTTTTTAGTTTACTCTAAAGGAAGGGGTTGGACTGCTTCAAACCCAGACATTCAAAGGAAACTCTGGATCCAAATTTCTTGCTTGGATTAGTTCTCTTTCTTTGTCCTCCCTTCCTCTCCCCTTTCTGCTTGTAAATCTCTTAGAAGTTTTGTTTGGGCTTAGTCCCTTCTTATACTGTTGTGCTATTTTGTTATATATTAATAAAATTTCTTTAGTTTGCGTCTCCCCCACTGTATAGCCAGCCCTAAAAGGATATTCCTCGTTGTCAAGAGAGAAATCAAGCATATTAACACAGTTTCCGTTTGGCACTTTATACAGCAAATGGACAGCAAAATGGAGAGATGATTCTGACAGATTGAAATAATGCCTAAACTAGTTCTATTGTAACAATCCTGCTGAATTTTGCATATATGAACTACTTGGTTCCAATCTCAAACATTCCTTCAGATACTGCTGGGTCCAAGTTAAGTATCTCCTGTTACCCGTTCTTATTTCTTCTAGTTGTTTGCATCTATCATGGTAAAAGTTATAGAATTCTTTTCTCAGCGGGCGTTTTATATTATCATGGAAGTCCCATCATGTTAAAGAACCTTTTTCTAAAGGAAATTCTTAGGCTGCTATAATTTCAGTTACTGTGGCTTTCTTTCAGATCAAAGCATGTGTGGCTTGGCAGCTATACAAGATAGCTATATACTACCTCCGTTTTCTTGTTGTTGACGTTAGGACATCCCAATCAGTGCAGATTTGCACTAAATACTGTGTCCTGACACCAACAAAAAAAAGTATGGACTATGGAGGAAATATGTTTTTTCACCTTAAGTTGTAATTGGAAAGAGCACCGTAGGCAGCATATATAGATGAGATGCTTACCGATTGTGGCTCTTTTCTTTTGTCCTCCTGATATTCCTCTTCTTAGCTCATCTCCTACTAGGGTATCAGCGCACTCAGACAAGCCAAGTATCTGCATATAATTAACTTTTAGTATTATATGCTTACCAGACATATAAAAACTTGACAATTAACGAATTTACCTTGATAATGTAGTTTGTTGTAAGGTTATTTCCTTCTCCAAAGGTTGTGGCCTGCAGAGGATAGTTTTTGAGTAATTAAACCAAATTACATTCCAATTCAGCTGAAATGAAGGATAACAAAATGAACTGACCTTAATGAATGAATCAAGATCTTGGTCCACTTTATTGATGGCACCTTTCTTTCTTCTTATTGCTTCTCCTAGCATCTCTGAATCATTACAAGTAAACATGCACCTTATGTCAGTATCTATATGCATGGAAAAATTGATGTTCATTGAATATTCTACAGATCTTACAGTGTCTACATTGTTTTAGTTGCAACACAATCCAATAATTCAAAATAAACAGATCACTCTACACAAGGCGACGTCTTACCAAGTTGGTTACTGGTTCCCAGCATCTTGGAAGAGAAGTCAATTGTCTCCCGTACTGTCATCTCCGGATGGTGAAGATCATACTGGCTAACATAAGCACGCAGGTAATGAGGTGTTGAAGAAGTCATTGCTTGTCCGTTGTACATGACCTTTCCTTTGATCTATTAAGAATCACCGTGAAGAAGTGTTTTTGTTAGTCAATACTGAACAATGGTTTTATTTTTTGGTTTCTTGTTGACAGATATAGCACTGCTGGCAGCATGTAGGTAACTCAGTCTACCTTCAATGAAGAATCCAACTTTCCTGCCAATGCTTTTAAAAAAGTTGTTTTCCCTGAACCGGGTGCCCCCAGTAGAAGTGTCATCCTGACAGATAGGATAGAATATACAACAGCTCAGAATAATATTTAATTCACTTAAAAAACTATAACAAGCTATACTGGTGTATCTTAGTAACTTCTCTGTTCTTTTTTTTGTTGTCGCTGGTTGGCTCAATTATGAACTAACCAATGACAACAAAATCAGAATGGAGGGAGTATATTTTATATAAAGCCCTTAATTATAAGATAGAGCAGTATCTATTTCTGTATGCAGCAGTTAATGACAGATATGGAGACGTTTATTTACCTTGATGGTCGAATGCTGCCGCTTACATCATTTATGATTTTAATGGGTCTTTTCCTTGTCGTGCAAAGGTGTGAAGATGTTGCTAACTCCTGCATAGCAGAATAAATTATTCATTTAGAATTATGTTTATTTAATACGGCCTGCATAACAAAAGAACAACATGTTCTTTTCCAGGATTTTCTGCATCTTTTCAATCAAAACTGATACAAAAATTCAGGAAAGCCTTTAGGTTTCAAGTTTATACCAAAAGGTTCTAGATGAGGCGAAAATGCTGATGATCTTTCTGTGCACTTGTTATTATGCTACAGAATCATATCAATCATGGCTGATATTTTTGGAGGGGCCATTATCATGGGGCATGTGAGAGACGTGTTCTGATATTTTTCTTCACAGGGGAAACGAACAAAGGCCATCATAGGACAAGCACGCATTGAAGAAGGTAGCGTCACCATTGTGGCATCGATCACCATCCGATGATCAGGATAGACTGGAGATATGGTCAGATGGGACAGGACCAGCTTATAATTTAAGTTGATGTGTCATGTACACTGTAGTCTTGACGATTGGGTGTATGTGAAGGTTAACCTACCTGGCTCCTAATTAGCGTACAAGATATTGCTTTCATCGAAGAACTAAGGCTACGTATGAATCTGTCACAAGTTAGGTAGAGGAGGCCATGTCCTATTTAAATGGGGGGGGGGGGGGGGGGGGGGGGAGATATGGACTATGGTCCTGTCTAAGTATGGATATACCCATTCTGTTCAAGTGCTTGATTTTTTAAATACTGTGTAGTGATGCGTAGTCAGGCATCAACTACTGTCTACTGATATCTCAGTAGGCTGTAGCCAGTAGGTATGTACACAAATGAACTGATTTCTCCTCACAAAAAAGAAAAAGAACTGATCTCTTAATTATTTTGCTGCTTAGTGTACGTACATGCAGGAGAGGTAAATCATTTTCTGCTTGACAATACATATACAAATCTAACTATGAGCTTGAATTTTCTCCATGCATGCAACCGTAAAAAAAAAAAGAATTTTCTCCATGAAAGAGCAATTAATCTAAAGGAGGCACGCGTTTAGCATAATCTAGACAACTTAATCCGTTTGAGGCCCTCTCAGGCTTTGTACATAGCATCGATCGCCCGGAACGTAACCCACACGGACCTCAACTGATCTATGCATGGAGTCGACGCGCGTGCCTCACCAAACCACCTCCCAAAGAAATGCACACACTCAAGCGGCGATCGAGGAACAAAGAGAGACAACGAATTGCAAAGCCGTTAGCAGCGGCGGAGGACGAAGTAGTGTGCTCTGTTGGTGGAAGCACGAGAGTTACCTGGGCGGCGTTGATGGCGCAGTTGAGCAGCGTCGGCACGGCGCGGCGGCCGACGCGCACGTCCGCCTCCACGGTGAGCCTCTCGAACGCCACCTCCACCTTCGCTGCCTCCACACCCAGCCTGACATGATGACGACGAGTCGTTCATCACACATGGATCGATATGCACCATTAGTTCATGTAAATGTCATGTCTCATTCTGTTAATGAATCTACAAGCAGCAGGTAGCATCATCGTACCTCTGCTTCTTCTCCCTGAGCATCTGGAGGAAACCGCGGTTGTCCTCGTGAGTGAGCGGCGGCGGCTCCCTCCTCCCTGCCGTCGTGGTGGTGGCCACGTCCGCCGATGACGACCACCATAGATCCTCACCGCAGGCGAGCTCCACGGCTGCCGCCGGAACCGGCTGCTTTTCCCTGTACTCCATCCTCAGCGCTCGATCAGCGGCGCCGCTAGCTGATCGATACGCGCGGCGGGACTGATTATCTTAGCTCTGCAGGTATGTCACGACGATGGCCCGGTCAGGTAAGCTCTGCTTGTTTTCTTGTCTTAAGCGCATGGATGGTCGGCGCACAGCGCGTGCGTGCGTGCGTCGTTCGGGCACCCGGTGGTGTGCTGTCTGTATATGTTGTGTGCGTATATCTGCAGGCAAATGTAGCTAGAGATAGACAGATATATATAAGCAGGGAGAGGGCCGGATCGGAAGAAGAGAGGAGACGTGTGCTTGTTTGTTTAAACGAACTTGTACTGTTAGTTATTAGCAGAATGATGAATTGATGATGATGAGTTTTAAGGCGGATGGAGTTTCCCAACAATTAACGCCACTCCGGCCGACCTCTATCCTCTCCTCTCGATGCTATACGAAAATGACACTGGTGCAAATATATATAAAAAGAGATAAATTTTTTTTGCACCGCTGGAGATAGATAGATTTGACTCCGGAAATAAACCCATGTCTTCTCGCCCATTACGGCAGCTGAAACAATGTTATCTCAATCTTATCTGTTATAATTGCCATAAGCAACAGTACGTTTCGGACACCCTGCAATCCTGCATCACGCAGAGCACTGTGTGACGACGTAAAAGCTTGGGCGCTCCCATGTTTGGGCCATCATCCTGGCCGTGCATGATGCATGATGATGAACGCGCATTCCCTCACCTGTTTCAGTAGTTAGTAGAGACCATACTGACATCGCTATCAGCAGAATGATCCACAGGGTTTAGAGAAGCCATGAGCATCCAGTTTGATGTTTCTTTCTTGTAATCCATTTTGTGCTTAAATATTGGCCTTCAGTGTTATAAACGGATGTCGCAAATACAATGAAGAAGAAAGAAATCAACCACAGAGGACACAAGATTTAACGTGAAAAACCTTCCCAAAGTGGAAGGGAAAAAACCACGGGCGTCAGCCAGCAAAACTTCACTATCAAGAGTTGGGGTTACAACGTCGATGAGATGACGGCGGCTTACAAGAAGATAATAATCTCTAGATAAAACCCTAAACGAGATTATGTACCATACTATGGGGGGCCAGTCCCCCTCACCCCCTTCGACGACGGGCCTCCGCTTCGCTCCGTCAGAAGGCAGCCTCTAATGTACAATGAATTTGGAACATAACTCAACATTTAGAGCCTATCCCAATTCACAATATATATTCTACCGGTTCTGGAGTTTTGGTTCAGTCAAAATTAAGCAGATGGTTTAATTATGTTTATGGCGTCAGTATGGGTGATTCACAGTTCACAACCTATATATAGCACCAACCAATCATGTTCACCTAGCACCAACAGACACGTGGCCGAAGAACAGTAGTAAGGCGCATGGAGTTAATACAGTCGATATTTGTGAAAAAGATAATCATACATTGGGACAAAACAATGTGCTCCTTCTGCAGACTGCCGCCATGAAAATGGACACTTGACCTCGGAGCCATGCTCCCCCAACGTGCCGCCGGTGCCAACCCATTTAAATCGCCTGCCATCTACTCCATCGAAGAGGCAGGACATGAGAGTGAGTCTCTCGGTACATCAAGCAAAAGGTTCGATAGGAGTTGTGAGTCGCTATTACATTAGATTGGAGTTCGTACATCATAGGAGACTTTTAATCAATAGGCAATGTGACCAGCATTATATTTGCTATGTCTTGTAGGTTTCACATCGATCAATTGGATTGATGGACCGGTCTCCTCGTTGATAATAGACTGGCATATGGATTGAGAAGTGTGTGAAACAACTTGGTTTGCATTTAAATTTGCTTTAACAGCACATGACTTTATGCAGTTCGTACGTTTTTTTCTGGATGTTAATTTGACAAAAAAAGGGAGGGAGAAATAACCATTTTTTTAGAAATAAAAATCTAGATAGATGTATACTCTTAAAATCTATTCCGCATGGTTGATAACTTGATCGAAAGCAACGTCCCAAACAAGATGATGATCCTATTCCCATGCATGCACTAGCTAGAACCCATGTCAAACTATGCGGCCGAGCATAGATGATACATCTGCTGCGGCCAGCAACTGCAAATAAGCAAATCCAGAATCGTTATGTATATCAAATTCCTGCTACATGTACTTGCAATGATACATCTGCGGTGATGCTCACAGCGTGTGCGTCAACTTCTTTCAAACCTAGCATTGATTTAGAGAAGGGCATTATATTCGGAGTTGACTGCAAGCGACGCAAGCACAAGCAACAAGAGGATTAGAGTGTAATTAATGTTAGCTTCTTGTCGTTGGTTGTAGGTCGTTTTTCATACGGCGATACTTAGTACAATTTTCGGTCAACAAAAGACACGTCGTACAATCAGTAAGTACCCTTTTGTGTTGGTGACTTGGTGTGTGGCCACTTGAGTCTATCAAGTGGGCATACAGGTTAGTTGTAAACTCAGGGGCGGACCCAGAATCCACACAAAGGGGGTGCTTCTCGTATAATAGGTTAATTTTGCTGTCAATTAAATGTGTTAGAGACAAAAAAAAAATCCTGAAGTTAGTGCAAATTAGGCTTTGCTTCTTGGGCTGCGGCACTAGCGGAGCCAGTTTTGACGCAAAGAGGGGGCCAGCTAGTATAGTTCTTAGCTAAATGATGTGTTTACTAGTAATAATAAAGTTTTTAACGTAAATCTGCAGTGGAAGTTTACACGATCGAGGGGTTGGAGCCCCTTCTGGCTCGCTGCAGAGGGTCCTTGTTGTGCATCACGCCCAACACCCCCTGTGGCCCACAGCTCCTGTGTAAACTTTTATATATGCTCTCCTTCCATTCAACGAAATGCATGTCTAGATATTTTTTTTTAAAAAAAAAGAAAAACAGCGGACGCCTGGTTCTGCAATCTTCAGTACGCACGTTAATTTCTTGTGGAAGAATGTTTGGATCCGTAGAAATTCCAACTAATTAATAGAAACATGTAAGGCTGGTAGCTACGATCGAGGAGATCCATCTTTTTTCTCTGTAAATTCCACCTAACCTAACTGTCTAACTAATTAAGGTACATGATATAATTAATAATGGCGTGTCGTATCCAGCAACATAGAATATACAGTGCAGGTGATACATACGGCACTTGGAATAACGTAGGTAACGACGAGACGGTTACTATGTAGCGACCTTAACGAGACGTTGTCGGTTGTGTCCGGTGTCCCTCACCGAGCAGCAACTGCCCAAGCGAAGACAACTCATCTCACAATATGTGGTGTGGTGTTGAGGTAGAGAGGAGTAGAAGAATTCAAACGTTGTATCTGAGGAATCAGGATGAGACGCAATAATAATCTGCTAATGACATGGAATCTGGATTGACTTTAGCCGGCCGTTATACAAAACACAATCGTGCAAGTTAGATGTCTGACAATTTTTTCCTCGCGCCGCCGTTATGTAATACATACGCCACATATCTTTTTGCCTCGCCGGCGACAGAGGAGAGTGCGGAGAAGCTCGCAATAAGAAGAAGATGATAAAGAGCTCTTGTGTACAGTATTAACTAATTAAAACCGTGCGTCAGTCATGGTGGTTGGCCGGCGCGGCGGATCACGACGACCGGCCACCGCAAATGATGAACATGTCGGCATGGAGACGCCCGCACCTCTTAAAAGACAAGAACGTGCCTGCTCATATAGCCGTCTGCAGTAGCTATCGTCATCATCTCCAGCTCTTTCTTCGTGCCGTGCATTGTTTTCTATCTACGCTACGCGTATAGTAAGTATATCGTGTACTATGCATAATGCAAATATGTAAATGTGCAATAATCTAGTACTAGTCTGCCGGTGGTCCGAGAGCTCATCCATCCATAAAGGCTCAACCTGTCTCCTTCTGTATATACCCATTCTGCACAGCTGCACCTGCGGACATATTCCTATTGGAGTATAGACTACATAACTCACGTTGACTCATTGGGAGAAGCCCACAGCAAAGATGAATTTGAGATGTGAACTTCTTGTCAGTACGCACTAGCACAACACTGCTGCACGATGCAATAATGCAAATCGCAATTGATTTCAGAGTGGGCTGCAGTTGGATGATGAGAAACCTGAACTTTGCTGCTCATCTCTATGAATGAAAGGGCAGCCAAAGAATAAAGATGGTGCAAGAGGTTTCCAAATGCGTATACTTCATATTTCGAGAACATCTGCAGGGCTGCCGTTCTTCCTGGAGTAGATTTGATGTTTAGGTCGTTTCTTTTAGTTTACTGTATTCCCTATATGTTCGTTAGAGTTGGTATGTAGGGTGGCTTGTAGCTCTGCTTTCCTCTTAATGAAATACACGTTAAGGCGTGTTCTTGGAAATAATATTTTGAGAATGTAATCACAAACTTGCAGATAACATGACTCTTGAGTATTGATCCTTTCTAAATTTATCAATTGGTCATGGAGAAATTAGTCAATACGTACCCTCGCACATGTTTAATTTGATGAGCTAGTGTCTAGATTCTGTGTACTCATATATACACTCCATGTCCTCTCGCTCATCAAATTAGTTGCTAAATCTATCGGTTTGACTAACGATAGATCTTCCATTGTTGTCGTCACTCTCGTCAACTCCTCTCGCTCGCAATGATAATGAATAAGCAGGCATTATGGGCAACGATGGATGAAATGAAGTCGGTCAGCTCTGCTGTGTCAACTGCAACCTGCACCTTCTAGCCGCCTTCTTCCACTGCCATTAGTATTCTGACGATGCTGGCAACTGGCATGCTGCTACTACTAGTTAGAGTATGACGTTGCCGTCATGGCATGCATGCAGGCGGCGTACACAGAGCACACAATGTTCACAGTTGCACATAGTATACGTATAAATTATTCTACTGCCTGGCTCCTGCTGCTCTTGCTCAGCGTGTAACTGTAAAGATATACAGTACGTAGTAACGAATTGTATCGCAATAGCTGCATTTCTATAGATAAAGGATGGAAAAAAAATCGATATGGTGAAGGAGGCGATTCTGGTGGTGAACTGTACGAATTGAATAAGAAGATCAGGACAAAGAAACACGCATGATGATTATTATTGGAAGCGTGGAGATACATACCGATGGAAAAGAGCATGTCGTCCGTGATGGTGATTGCTGATAGTTAGTAGGTCGAAGAAATCTGTGTGTGGGTTAATTAGGGTCAACTAATTCAAAGCGGCCATGCTTTTGCACACTGGTCGATGGATTGGCATGGAAAATCAGAGCTAGCGAGAACCCATAGCATCCCTTAATTGCGTGCTTGACGGGTCTCGATTTCTAATTCAGGTTTACGTAGAGATAACCAGCAAGGCAGGCCGCTACACATCCGGCTCTAATGTGAACGATCAGCCGGTAGAAGAATACACATTCATGCATGATTCAGCACCGGCCATTACTGCGGCCTTACTGGACGGGAGGACAAATGTACGTATGAACGCGGTCAGAGATCAGTCAAGCCGAAGGTATAGTAGCCGTATAGGGTACGTATAGTGTTCTCGGACTTTGTGGGATGAAACATGCGTGCGTGCCTACATACGGACAAGAAATGGAGGATATATATGGGAAGTACGACAAAGAGACAAGGACACGCGCCGAACTTCTCTGAAACGATCGACCAGTCAGCTCGATCGATCCACGTGTGCATATATATGCAAATGTTGCCATGCTTAGAAAAACATGCCATGATCGAGTTTCTTGTATGCGTAGGCTTCTCACCTCTGAATGAAACGTGCGCGATGGAGTTCCAGTTATCCAGGCGTGGCAGCCAGGGCGCATGCAGTGCGCACAGTATTGTCTTTGTTTGTTTCCAGCCACCCCTGCTGTGTTGGACGACAGCGAGAGTATTGTCTCGTTGTTCATTCCTCTCTTGGCGGCGGCTTGTTTGATCTCGTTGCTTAAATTAATTATATTAGAAGTATTTTCTTCTGAGCACCTTTACAGTAGACCGTGATACATATAAAATTAAGGTATCATGGTTTAGATCTAACCATTTATTTGAGATGATATTAAATGTAATTACTGGATAATGTTGGAGTTAATTTTCTATGATGTTGTTAGTAAAATTCTGATTTCTGACATGATGATATTTTGATTGATCATCCGACTTTTATGAAAGAAAGAAAAAAACACAAGATGGAGATGAAATAATTAAACCTATGATCTTGACCTTCAAAAATGTTTATTTTACATGTCTATAAGTTTATTTTACAGTTATATCCATATGATACTTATGATACCTTATAATGATACTTATGATACTGATGGATCAAAAAGTTATCATGATTAAGATCTGAGCCGTCGGATGAATAAAATAAACAGTAGACATCTATTTTGGTCTACTGTAAAACTACCGTTTCTTTATGAGTAGCAAGTACGTTATATCGTTGGTGCATGAATCTCGATCTTAAGCTTGTTGCCAACATTCTATAGGGGTCGATCCTTCCTTAGGTTTCCACGTGATGTTGTCCATCGTGAAACTCGTGGTTTCTTCGTTGAATATCATTACAATTTCCACAGTACAAATATAATCGTTTGAAGTTTAGGCTTGCTCTGCCACGTAGGCACACACATTAGCTTCCAGGTTGCTCGGGTTGTAGCTTGTAGGTTCGTGTTTCATTATTAGTCCGGTCAGTTCTAATCTCTCGTTCGTGCCTTGGCTTCCAGGTTGCTTGAGTGACTGACCATGAAGTACAAGTGGATAACACCTGCATATCTGAAGTCTGACACGTCCATTAACCATTGCCAGTTTGCCACGGGTCGATGTCCTATCTGAAGGGGGAGAGAGCAAGAAATTAAATCGGGTGCGCCCAGGCCTAGGCCCATCCTGACAACAAGGCCTATAGCATTTGACGATGTGTATCCCACACAACACCGGCATCGCAACCCATATTTTCTCAGCCCAGCCCATCTGTCTCGCTTTACCTCGGCCCGTACGGCTTGCTCTGCGGCCTAGTCCAAAATGAGACCTCCGTGACCCGCGAAGAAGGCGGCAGAGCAGATGTCCCCGTTTATAGTACTTGTGTGGCTGTCAAATCCGCCTGAAGGCGTTTGTACCTCTTACAATTCTGGTGATTAATAAAGAGCGTGATTGATCTCAAAAGAAGAAAAAAAAAGACGTCCCTGTTTCCGAGCACAGAAACGCACGACCAACTGACATTGTTCTTGACAGCAAGGCGCTGCTCGTCACATATTCAGTCTGTTCGACAGGGACCTGATGGCCACGAAGCCTCCATCGCGCGCAGAATCCGTCCTTTCCACGCCACAAATTCCTCAGGGTGGACAAAAGGACCACAACATCACGTCTCAAATCTTATCCCACCTTGCTGCAGATACAACGACCACGTCCCCAGCGTGCAGAGCAATCAGGCGCCATGTGCTGCTGCCTCCACGGCTTAAGAAAGCAACCACTCAAGGAGATGCATGAGAACACTCCGACAGACACTAAGTTGTAGTACGCTATAGATAATTACACTGTTAACAGTACATTTGTAATAACCTAGGACCCCTCTTGTTGTTCACAAAGTACATGAGAGAATGTTCAAGAACCGAAGCTACCAACACTATGCAAGGTACTCTCATGTATGGTACGATACGACGGCATACTCCAGCTAAGTATTTTAAACAAAAACAACTTGGGACGGACAGACGCCCTACCATCGCTATCCTACAACCTGTCTGACATACTCAAAGGATTGTTTTCTTCCATCAATTTGCCATGATAATGCTTCGTTTCAAAGTGCAACCTCGGGTCCGGCATTTTCGGAACCCCCAATCTATGCTGATTTCTGTGGCTGCTGTTGTTGCTGCTGCTGCTGCTGACCATGCTGCGCCTGGCTTGACTGCTGCTGCTGCTGTATTTGCAGCTGCTGAAGCTGAAGCATCTGAGAGTTCATCTGCTGCTGTAGGGACTTTGGCATCCGGTGCCCATCGGTTAGCTCACCAGTTGCAAGTTTCAGGCGATGGACCTCAGCAGTTAACGCTTCGTTCAGAGCTGCACAGTAGACACACATCAAAATCAGATTTAAAACTACATACAAAGGATGCAGAGAGCACGACAACATAACTAAATTGTGTATACCACAGACACTGATAAAACGCTGTATGTTTTCTGCTACGAAAATATTGCAAACTTACTGGATCTGTAAGCTTTTGCAACAAGAAATTCACTTTGAGATGAAAGATAAGCAGTACAAAAGACCAAAACTTGACTGTTAACCAGTTGATATCTCGTACTAACATATATACAGGATTCCCATGCAAGCTCCTTCTGCACATGAAAGTTCTAAAGACCTAGAAGTGGCTGAAATTGTTTCAACATGGAAAGAAGAAAAAACTTGCTGTGCCCAACAGACAGCACACTGAACGACTACAACCACCTTGGCAAAACAGCACCAGTGGCTATATAACTCAATGTATACAACCAATAACAAGGGCTCATGTCACTTAGACCACCAGTGTAATTAAATAATCCTGAAATCCTAGCGGCAGCATAGCATTGGCTCAAAACAGTTGTAATACATAAAAAACAAGAGATAGCGCATATAGGGTTCAGAGAGGACGAAAAACAACAGGCATCACCAGTTCACCACTGCAAAGTGCAAAGTTACAGAAATAATTAACTACGTCTAACACTGAGACTTTGTCTACCTACTTGTTATGTGGGGCCACTCCTACACAAGGCGCAACAAGATCAGCAAAGCAGCGACAGATTAGACCATCCTATTGGTTTTGTTTGCTACTTAAGTTAGGAGAAATTAAGTAGATAAGTTCAAGTTGTTAGGCTTCAGTTTTGGTCCATTTTGTCGATTAGGAGTTTGTTCAAGTCAGTTATCCCCAAACTCTTATCCCCAAACAAGTTATCCCCAAACCCTTATCTCCTTCCGTTCCCCTTAAGTTCTAGAAAAGCATAAATCCTGAACAATCCACCATGCCCATACCACTACTAAATTTATATTTCAAAGAATCACAAGTGAGCAAAACAAGGAAAATTATCTGGCGATGATTAATAAGCAAATGGGACTAATCATTCAATCAAGAGCACATTATTAATATGTGTAGTTCAACCAGATAAGCAGTTGTACAAGAAAAATTATAATAAATACTACAATAAGGTTCGTCTATCTTATCACTCATATGTTTACTAAAAAGTCAGCAAATGGCACGTCACTGCAGCAAAGTATTGTTGTACATTATCTAGTCTTCCCAACAAAAGGGTCTGATATCAAAAGCCTGACCCGCAAAAAAGGAGAGAGACTCATGTATATACCCAGGCAATTGAATAACTGTATTCCAGGAAGATGATGTGTTAGGTCATTTCTGCTCACTAGCATTAATATAATTGGTGCCCGTAGACCATAGAGTTTATCTCTAAAATTGACTAACAAAAAGAATGGTAAAATTTGCCCAAGAGTGTCCACCAATACATGTTCCCCCCCCTGTAGTAGGACTGGTATTTCTATGACAGCTAGATTTGTTCCAGAATTTATCACATACATCTATTTGTTCAGTGCAACTTTTCTAACCGAGAAGAAGTTAAATAAGTTCCATACTGTTTTTCATTAAGATGTCTGCAATAACTAAAGCTAAATTGAAAAAGGAAAGATATCAAAGACCAAAACAATGTCACGAGGTACAACAGCAATTAATGTGTGAGAATCTAATGCACGATACCTGTTCTACTACCTTTTCAAGCAAACCAAGCTTGAAGTTACTGCTACTGAAAAAAAAGGACCAATGATGAAGAACATTGCAATGAGCTTACCATCTCTCAGCTGTGCTTGCTGCTCCATTGCTTGCAGCCTGATCCTCAACTCATTGTTTTGAGTGGCCAGTCCAGTCGAGTCTCTCTACAGAACAATAATAACTTAAATCATCACAACTCACCATTGTGCTAAGATGAATAAAAATCCCCAATAGCAATATGTCCACAGAACAAACCTGAAGCATCGTCAGCTGAGCTGAGAGTGTAGTAGCCTCAGTCTGCAATACCTGTACCTTATGCTCGAGCTCTTGAATGTACCTCATCTTGCGCTCCTTTGACCTTGCTGCTGACTGCCGATTTGCAAGAATCCTGAAAAGTCGAACAAGTTACAATGCGCAATTTCTTGAAAAAGGGGTAAGAAATTATGTTAGAAACATAGTATGAAGAAATGCACACCTCTTCACCCTCTTGGGATCTGTCAAAGCTATCTCCGCAAGCCTCTCATTTGCCATGATTTTCTTCTTCTCAGACTCAGTGAACTCTCCATTGGCAAACTCCATATCGAACAGTGCCACAGCGCCACCTTCGAGGGAGCCGCTCCCACTCCGCGCGAGGCCGCCGCTGGGGGACGGCAGCTGCATCTTGGGCGACTCATCACCAGCGGCCAAGTTGAGCTTCCCCATGAAGCTGTCCATGGAGAGGCTGCGACAATGCCGGGACTTTGCGCCGTCCTTCCTCTCCGCCGACGTAGACTGGCTCTCGGCCTCGTTCTCGCTGCTCTCCGCGGCGCTCCCGGCGCGCGCGCCACTGGCGCGGCTGTCGCGGTCGTCGTGGCGGTCCTCGGAGGAGTTGAGCGGGTCGAGGCCGTCCAGGTCCATGTAGGCGTTGACGAGGTCGTAGAGGGCGGCGTCGTCGCCGTCCGATCTGCACCCTTCCGGCGGCGTCATGGCCTCCCTCTTGACCGGTGCGGGCGGCGGCAGCGGCGGGCTGAGCTGCGAGAAGCCGAAGGGGATGTCGCTGTGGGAGCGGCGGTGGCCCGCCTTCCGTGGCGGCAGGCCGAGCGGCGGCGCGTCGGAGGTGGAGGAAGGCGGGGAGGGCGGGATCGCGGGCGGCGCGGCGGGCAGATCGGCGTACGGCGGCGGCGGCGGCGGGAGCGAGTCGAGGGAGAAGAAGAGGGGCTGGGACAGGGAGCGCGCGTGGTGGGCGCCGCCGGGCGTGGGGATCTGGCCGTAGGGGGACGGGAGACGCACCTGCGGGTGCGCCGGCGGGCGGAGCGAAGGCGAGAGGCGGCGGTAGGAGGAGGAGCCCGAGGCGGACGCGAGGTCGAGCGGGGTCGGGGAGCGCGGGACCGGCGGCGGGCCACCGCCGAGCTGCGGCGAGAGGTGGTGCCGCGCGGGGTCGCCGGCGTGGTCGTCCATCTGGGAATGCCGGCGGCGAGGAGGCAAAAAGGCGACGCCTTGGAGCGAGCGAGGGAGCGGGGTGGAGACGGCGAAGTGGATGGATTGGATGGTGGACTGAAGCAGCGCACGCAGTCACCGCGTCTAGGCGGAGGCGAAGAGCGGAGAGCAGCAGCACGCCATAGCTAAAAACAAAAAACACGGATTAAAAAAAAAGCGAAGGTTTTTACGCGCAAGCAACTAGATTTTTCTCGCACTTTTTTTTTTTGTCACAGGGTTTAATCGGTGGCTCGTTCGCGTGTGCATGTGGCCTGAGGCGAGGTTACGTGCCGCGTGATTCTATTGGGCGAAATGTCTAATCAGCCCCTCCGCCTTTTTCCAACTGCTGCCGCTTGACAAAGCGTTTATCTGCTTTTTTTTTTTGTTGAGCACAAGCGTTTATCTGCTGTTGGGGGTGAAAATGAAATGGGTGATTGACCTCTGACCTGGTGGTGGTGATGCCGTTCTATACCCGGCCCAGGGGGCATTTCGTGGATTTTTTTTTGGTTTGGAAACCCGGGCCTTGGTTTTGGTTAATGATTGATGGCGCCGCAATTAGTGGGTGCGTGTGCGTGGAGTTAGGGCCGCTGTTGGGACGGTCTCCTTCCGTATGGCTCTTTATTTGACTGATTATTTTTAGGTGGTCAGGACTGAGAGCATCTCCAACAGTCTCTGAGAATTGTTAGCTAAATATAGAAAAATATGTTCAAAATCTTCTTCCAACAGACTCTTTATCCGGGTCTTTATTTTTACTCACTCGGTATTCTGGCTCCCCCGCTCTGTATCTTTGCCGAGTCGTGGTCGCTCGCCATCGGCCTCCTCGTGCATGCGCGCGCCTTTCCCGCGTCAAGGATTTCGTTGCCGCACGTCAAACTGCTCCTTGGCGTGCTTTCCTCTGCTATCCCCGCACCAAATCTCCTGGAGCCGAGGCAAAATACATCGCCAATTTGGCCCGCCGAAGCACCAAGTCGACGCCGCCGGGTTCCATTGTGAAGACCGTCATAGCTATCATGTATATGTCGCCGCGTCCTCGAGTTAAGCCCGCTAGAGAATCTGGAATTTGCAGAGAAGCTGTTGGCTGGACTTCTCCCATCCAGGATCCAGCAGATCCTGCAAAGTTTGCAGGATCCGGGGATGATTCAATATGAGACTGTAGCCCGGGATCGAGATGATACGGAGTCCGGTGGTTCCTGCCACAGACCGTGATGCTCGGATGTCGCAGGAAGGATTGGATACTTGAGCCCTTGTATTTGTCGCACAACCAGCGCAGGAGTTGCACACCATTTGATCAGGGCAAGGATGGACACATGAACAGACGATGGCGGAAAACCTACGGCAGGCAGGATCGGCTCCAGATTAAAATAAAAACATGCTCACGTGGACTATTTCAAAATAGAGAGTCCAAGTTTTGGCTAGTCTGTTGGAAACCCTTCTACTTTTTATGTATTTTTATTTTTACAGAGGAGGCAAACTCTCTAAATTTGGCTAATAAAATACAAAGACTATTGGAGATACTCTGATGACTATGTCCTCTTGGAGGAGTCTTGTTTGGGTGTCCAAGTTGTCAAATGGAGGGAGCTCTGCTTCAGCCGCCGGCCGGCGACCCCAAGACACACGGCGGAGGTTGGGGGGAAGCGCAGCATGCAGGAAGACCGGAGGAAGGAAGGAAGGAATTCGGCGACTGGGATTGCAGCGTCATGTGCGCCGAGATTAGGGGAGACGCGGCATGCATGATAGGACCGTAGTAGCACATGAGTATATATTTTTATTATCCGTTGATTAGATAATTGTGTAGTGCGTGTTTCTAGTAGACGACTCAAGAAGATCGACTTCTTGGCAAGGATTGCAGGCAACACAGCATAGAAGGCGCGGTCCAACAAAATCCTCTTCGTTCAGAAGGAAATCTATAGTTACATAAACCGAAAGCATCCAACCAACCTCGTTGACCCCATGCCATGCCATGGAGGATTCAAGCTCTCGAGCATACTAGAACCGCTTCTCCGATCCAGCACACTCTTCCTGCTCATACTCAATCGATGATATTACTATACTGTGCTATTTTTTTTTAGTGTCATATACTGTGCTATTTTAACAGATAATTCCCGTGGACCTCTTGTTCCATTTTTTTTTTAAATAGCAGATAATTCTGACAGGATTAGTTAGGACGGACGGGCTTGATCGGCGAATCGACGGTCGGCACCGTCGCCACTCGTCGCCGTTTGAGAGACGGAAAGCGAGTTATTAAGCGCAGCAGGAGACGACAAACAAAGCCATGATTATACACCTGACGCCGTCGGTGTCCATGCAACGTGGTCTGCTCCGCTCGACCTGCGCGACAGCGACGGCGCGCTCACGTCCTCTAATTAAATAATAATAATACTACTACTAATCAATCGCGTAATAGCCCCGTCCACCGTCCAACGCGACAGGACAAAGGGCGCTTTCCACGTCGCTGTCCAGCCGGTATATCTATCTCGATCGATTGCTTCACTCTTCTTCGGTGTTGGGCTGTCAGCCTTGATGGGCCGGACGTGAGAAGCTCGCAATGCATGAAGGCCCAGACCATTCGTCCCAAGGCCGTGAAAGAAGAAGGAACTTGACTGAACACGAATGCATGGGCCTGTTTATGGGCTTCTTACTTGAAAGGAGGCCCACCAACCGAAACGAGGCCCTTTTCATGGGAACTGGAATCCTACTCGACCTGTGCGACAACGAAGTGCCCTGGACTTGGACTCCCCGAAGCTAATATAAACGAGCTGACCCTTCTTGTGTGCTTCAACGTTTTTCTAGGGAAGAAATCTGTGTTGGACGACGTACGTATTTTGGGCACCGTTTTGGCCAGAGATCGAGAAAATAACCGACGATAACGCACCAATAAGAGTGAGACCATACACATGGCGCCGCCGAGCGGCAGGAGGCTCATCAATGGTTTCTACAAGCAGAAGAAGAAAGAGGCCGGCGTCGTCGTCAAGCTCAGTAATAAGCCGCCGTCCACCAATAATAGATGTTCCAAGAATGTCAAGCCGAAGAAGTGCATCATCGCTATCCATCAAACAGCAAATGGAGATGGAGTCGACCGCGATGCGGAGCTCCGACGGTTCGACATGGACATCGGTGTCACTCGCCTGCGGCGGTGGGAGCGCGCCGCCGCGATGGGCCTGAGTCCGCCGCCACGCCTCCGGGACCTGATCACGATGGTCCGTGATGCTTCTTCCCCCTTCGCCGTTTCCAGACAAGAACAATATACTACTGTCTATGGCGACAACAACAGCACCGTCGCCCTCGAGTGTCTCTGGGCAGGCAAGGTCTAGAGACACTGATTAATCCAACGTGCTGCAAAGTCTGAATCGCCGTTACCCGTTATCTAGCGGCCTGGTGGTCGTACTGGCATGTATACGGGATGAACATTTACTCTGTGAAAACTAATCAACTGCTGTACACTGGAATGGACATCTAGCTCTCTATCTATCCAGCTACCACATAAACGCTTTCCTATAGTGTTGATGCGCACATTGCACGTTTTCTGGGAATGCGATGTGCTGATAGTTCTATTCTACTATTGATCGATATGCAAACTATATGTAATGTCTTCTAGACGGCGAGCGAGCGAGAGTAGCATGTGACCCATCACTTCATTTGTTAATTTCTCCATAGCTTTAGCTAGTATATTATTATACATATATGTATATATATATATTGTTTGTACGGGTATACGGACACAAGTGGACAGTGGCTAACGCGTATGCATCGTCCTTGCCGGAAAGATGAGGAAAGGGAACAGCGTTGGCCGTGCAAGGACAACAGGGACCCGCCCGCCGCGGCTCTCTATCTATCCAGCGTTGGCCGCAGCATGTCTCCATTCCTGCTGTCGTGTCCAACAGCCGTACGTACTTGCTGCATTCTGATGGAGCCAGCAAATGCAATCGCGCGCCACTAATCTGATGCCCGTTACGGAATTTATTTACTATCTATCTACACAAGGAAAAGGAGTACTTGAGATACCCATCCCCTGTCCAGATGAACAATGTTCTGCATTATTGTTGGTCCTTCATCACCAAACCAACCATGCAAGACCATCCGATGCATCTGGGCCAAACCAGCTTATTCTTTGCTTGCCGTTTTAATGCGCGGTGTCATCAACAATCGTACCATGCTCTCCACTCCTCCATCACATTCTTCTTCCATTCTGCAAAAATACTACTAGTTGAACTTCACCGCTCACACATAGCCAGCTAGGCGAGTATGCAGTCAATTTAGTCTTCTACTTTTCTTCTTGATAATATAGTCTAAACCTTGGGTAATTAAAATATATAAGGAGAACGAAATAAATCTTAGTTGAGGCCATATGGGGCGATACGTGCCTTGATCTCTGATGCGTCGTACAAACTTCACAAGCAGCTTCATTAGACTGTTCGTCCTTGCGCCGCCGGAATAACCCTGAAAGCGATTATTGGAGATATGCCCAAGAGACAATACGGATTTGATCCGTATGTGAGCGTCATACGGATATTGATCCGTGTGAGGAATTAGTCCACTAATGGGCCAATTAGTCGAGGCCCATTAGAAGGGTCTATTTAAGTGGAGGAGGGGCTTAGGGCGCAGGTGATTCCACCAGTCCTTAACCCTAGCCGCCGTGCTCCTCTTACTCGCCCACAAAACCCTAACCGTGTTGTCGGTGCTAGCACGCCGCGCACGGTGCTCCAACCCCGTACGTGTGAATACCGCGAGGAGGCGCTGCTGCTGCTGCGGTGCCGACGGCTGGACTAGAAGGAGACGATTGACGTGATCGACTACTTCCTCTACATCGACGCGCGACTACGTTGGATCGAGCTGCTCCAACATTCGCTTTCGCTCCGCCTGCGCGTCTAGTGGTAACGATCCATGATCCTCTCTTGCAAGGTTTCCTGGTTGAACGATAGAAGTTTTATATGCTATCGTAGCCTACCCGTTCCCCTACAATCCATGCATCCGCGTCAAGCTCAGCAGCGCAGTACACATTGGCTACCAAGCGCTGGCCATATATAGATTAAACTAGACAATACCAATTCGGCATGCAGTCGCTGGGTTGTCAACATTGAGGTCGAGTTACTGAAGATTAGAAAACGTAACTATTCTTTCCTCTTTTTATTTACAATTTCAGAAAATGGACTTACATATAAAATAAAAGTAAAAGAAGTTTTATGAGATCCAAGTATTGTAGTCCTAGTCTTACAAAATCACATATTCCTTCCGTTTTAAAATTGTTATCATTATTGACCTTTTTTTATTATCTTTGATCATTTGTTTTATTTAAAAACTTCAAAATTATCATATATTTTCTCATGATTTATTTTATCAGTAAACAAAATTGAAGTATAACGCATAATTTTTCATATATGAATAAATATTTTAAATAAGATGAATGATAAAACATAACTAAAAAAATAAACAATGACAATAATTTTGGAATGTAGTAGTATGCTTTGTTAGGTCGTGTTACTATTCTATGTTTTATGAGTGCAGACAATGTTTCACAAAACTTTCATCCCATAATAAAAACTACTCCCTCCGTATTTTTATTATTTACGTTCCATAGTTCAATTTTGAACTGCTGGGCGTCATAACAAAAATACGGAGGGAGTTTGAAACGGAGATCCTACATAAATTCTTGTAAAATATGGTCTCATTAACCGAATCTTTCAATCAAATCTACTTTTAGATTTTGGCGCCACACATGTATAAAATTCAAGTGGTATTAGTTTATTTGCCAGACTTATCTACTCATATTTACTCGTAGTTCACCAAATCTGTGTGCCCTGCATGGGCTAGAATAATAATATTGTCATTCAAATTTCTTTCATTCCAAATTATGTATGGATTGCAATATATTGTGTGGAGTCTTTTTAGTTATATTGCTCTTCATTATGGCAAGGTGGGCAATTTTGGTCTAATTTCCGTATAACTACAGGTGGTGCGGAATTTAGATCATGTTATATTAGACCCGATGGCTACCCTTTGTCTAGCATATAATTTTTTGCTAATGAAGAGCAGTTGCTCAAATACATGCATATGCACACTCGGACCTATGCATCTTAATCCTATGAGTGTCAACAGGAGACTCGCCCAACATATATTAAGATTGATGAATTATCTACAGATGTGTTGTTGCCGACTTCAGCCCATGTTGATCAAAACAAGGGATAATTATATGAATCACCCCATAAGTCACTTAGAGTTTAAGAATCCCACCCATAAATCTTTTTGTTACAAATTCTCACCCATCCAATGTGTTTGGTTGTAAAAATCATCCCATTTGGTACATGTTTAATTGATTTCATATGTTTACGTCAATTTAAAAAGAAGCTAAGTTAAGTAAATTTAATAGTGTCAAAGATTTTTAATGTGTTTAATTCCTCTTATTTTTTATAAAGAATGTATCCAAACCTCAAAATTTGTGAAACACCATTCAAACTTTAATTGATATTTTTGCTACATATTTTCTATAAATAATATACTTTCAAAATTTTGAATGTTTGATAAGAACACCATTGACTACTTCAAATAAATAAAAACATGTTGAATGATTTAAACTTGTGAAAATTGGGATGATTTTGTAACAAAACTCAATGGGGTGGGTGGATGTTTGCAACAAAATGACTTATGGGTGGGAATCTCAAACTCCAACTGAATTATGGGTGATTTTTACAATTAACCCTCAAAACAAAGTCACAAAGGAAAACGTGTAAAACTTCTGCCCAAGCTGATCACTCCGTGAGAGGGAATGTACGTACTCATTAGTTGGTGGTTAAAGCATGTGTATACACACGCGCAACGGCTAATTAATTAGTTTCTTTAGAATATATTAAAATATGAGCGCCGTGGTGCTTAACATAATTATGACGTCGACGTAGTTTAGTTAGATAATAAAATCGATATCACATCTAGTCTAGTATATAAAAAAATATGGACTTATATGGCGCCATGGATGGCACTCGTACTGTCTCGGAGTAACTCCTTGATATAGATTAGCTCGTACTCCTATTGAGATCGAGTACTCCGATATTAATATTCAAACAACTTTTGATACGTACGTCATATAGATAAAAAAAAAAGAAGGGGTAGATTATACTAATGGCTGGGATATGTAGCGAATTAAGACCTATATATATTTGTATGAATTAATTGTCAGTAAGTAATATTTATGTGTACAGTAAATTTGTGACTACAATACCACATGTATATATGTCACTTCTGTAACCAACCAGCATAGTCCCTGTTCCGGTCACCCCCTTTAAGCACGACTACATGAATAATGCTTGTTCATCCATAAATAAGTTTGCTAGGACATTGATACAATCCCATTTGGCATGCTGACTATTAAATATATCTATAGAGATATATTATTGATGTGATTAGAGTTACAATTATAAAAGAACTTTTTCATGACAACTCTAATGAAAGAAGCCTCATGTTATGAATTTAGTAGTTCTCAATCAAATGGCCTTCTATGAAAGTTTGCATTTATATATATATATATATATATATATATATATATATATATATATAATGACTTCAGCGAAACAAGCTATATTATCAGCGTTGCAGTAAATACTTTATTTGCGCCCCGCTAACACTACTTGACTACTTCTACGTACAAGTTTGACAACAGTGACACCTGTCGTCCAGTAATATCCTGTGCCCCGATCAGCCACATAGAGGAGCAACTCAATTCCAGCAGAAATACCAAGCTTTTCTCCACGTTTCAAGCGAAACCTGTACGTGGCCCCCCAAAACGTGAGGTTCTTATCGCAAATGTACGAGCAGCTACGTGCTATAAAATGTGCAGACCTTCCGTAAACAACCTCAAAGGCTCCTCGTGCTAAGCTCGATCTGCCCTTTTCAGCAAACGTAACACGCCGATCGAGTAATTAACCAGAAATAAACAAGAAAATGCAGCACAACAATCACGGCGCCATGGACGATCTCGCCGCCTCCCACGGTTCCTTCTGCTCCCCCACCTCCCCGCCCTCCTCCTTCTCCTCCGCGAGCCACCACCAGGTCCTCGAGTTCATGTCCTGCGGCGTCCCCGAGCAATGGCTGATGGGCGACGACACGCTCGATGACGACAGCAAGTCCCTGATGCACGACGCCGCGGGCTGGGCCGCCGCCAACGGTGGGCCGAACTCCGCGGGCTCCGACCTGTCCGCCGGGAACCCGCCGGCCTCCTTGTCGTCGGAGCGAGCGGTCAAGCGGCGCGGCCGGAAGCCCGGCCCGCGGTCCGACGGTCCAACCATCAGCCACGTGGAGGCCGAGCGGCAGAGGAGGGAGAAGCTGAACCGGCGGTTCTGCGACCTGCGCGCCGCCGTCCCCACCGTGTCGCGCATGGACAAGGCGTCGCTGCTCGCCGACGCCGCCGCGTACATCGCCGAGCTGCGCGGCCGCGTGGAGCAGCTCGAGGCCGAGGCGAAGCAGGCGGCGGCGGCGCGCAAGGCGGGCCACCAGGGCGGCGGCGTGTGCCCGGCGATGGGGATGGAGGCGGAGAAGCTGGAGGTGCGGGTGGTCGGGCGCGAGCAGGCGGCTGTGCGGCTGACCACGACGGCGTCACGCCACGCGCCGGCGCGGCTCATGGGCGCGCTCCGGGCGCTGGACCTCCCCGTGCAGCACGCCTGCGTCAGCCGCGTCGGCGGCGACGCCGTCGTGCAGGACGCCGTCGTCGACGTGCCCGCCGCGCTGCAGGACGACGGGTGCCTCCGCGCCGCGCTGCTACACGTGCTGCAGCAGGATGAGAGCGGCTAGTTAATTTGGGACTGCTCGATATTACTCACTTAATATTTGGGGAATTAATCCGGCAAACTGAACGGCGGCATAATATGCACAACAGCTAGTAGGTTAATTTAACTATATACTTTGAAGATTTTCATCCATTTGCATGGGCCATCGCATCTACAAGCATGCACACCATGCACGAAAACAAGTGTAAGCAGGATGGTGTCACATAAAAACAATTGGTGATCAAAGTAGTGTGTTATTGTGATGACTATATCTAGTAGCTCCAAAGCTACATTCGAAGAGGCTGATTATGCAACCGACGGATCCATGACGCGTTACTGGTTAAATTATACTATTAGTGTTGCACAAGATTGTTGTTATGCTGCAGTACATGTGTGTATCATTCTGTTCTGCCTGTGCGGTCTTATCAAATTTAGCAAATTCCATATGTAGCAAATTCCGGGTTAAGCCTTCCAACTCCAAACCCTAAGTCTCTAGCTAATCCCGAGTTGTTAGCGTATATATTGCGCCAATCATCATGAGCAAGAAAAAACTAGCTAAAAACCAACAGTCGATATACATGTTACTCACTACAGAAACGCGACCAGTTTGCCGAGAGCTTCTGCCCTGCCCGATGAAATGCTCTCCACAAACACTTGGACACTCGGTAATAAGAGGTTTTCTGGTAGTGACTCATGCTGTGTAAAAACTTCAGCTTTTTCATTGCATGTATTTTTTTAGTGCATGCAGTTAAGTCCATGGACCGCCACCCTAGTGCGATCCCTTTACCGCATGGCTCGACAAAGATCGGTGCTGTGCCAAGCTCGAGGCTACCAAGAAGAGGCAGTGACAATGGTAGACACAGACATGTAGATGATGGCCCACCATACTTCTTGTATTGCCGGAGCTATATGGCTTCAGTCATGCCAACCTATTTCACACGATTGTATTCATTTGTGGCATCAAGTATTGTAACACGATCAAATCAGTCAGGATGTGAAATTTAGTTTTTTATAGGTTGCTTTTAAAATATTATTTAAATTAGGGTAAAAAAGACCGAGAGGACAAGAGACTGAGAAGCTAAGACTTTTTTTTAAGATTACACAGTATAACTCAGATACTCACAACGCACATACACTCTGAGTATATGTAAATTCTATCCTTGTGAGCATCTTCAAAGACTAAGCCGACAAGTTCTCTAAATTGACGAAGTCACTATTGGTGTCTTGCTGTCAACAGAAACATCACCTATCACTAAAAGCATAATGCGTTAAATAGTAGGAAATTCGCTCCCACAAAGAGTCAAATAAACCCAGGAATTAATATGCTATTGAGGCTCTTATAACTACTAGCCTATAGCCCCTTTCACAGCTGGTGATGGCATCCAACGAGCGATGAACCTAAGGCCGTGGGCAGGAGAGCTGGAGCAGATCGTAGAGATGATAGACGACACTTAAACGGTGCTAAGTATTTGTACAGTGTGCTAGCAGTATTTGGAAAGCTCAAAGTCTGATACCAGAGCTAACTTGCTCCTACCTCATTTAATTTCTCCCCTAGATTGCTCCGTCACAAGCAAGTACAGCGTTCGTGAGAAAAGGAGACAGTTTCTTTTGGTCAATAACTCAATATATAGACCATGGTTGTCACCGTCATCCCTCGTGCATGCAGTTACAGTAGAGCATCGGAGGAGATTCCAACCAGCAAATCCCGTCCGGCTCTTTGCACGGAACAATCCGAGAGTGCTATTGGCGCGCGCGCCGGAGACAGTGGCGTTCCACCAATACGGCAAAGTAAACGTGCAACGGATCCAAATGCAAGTCAAGTACGTACGATTACATGGATAGGAATGTATATAGGTAATTAATTAAACTGGTGGTAATCCTGAATTGGGAAAAGTTTTCGACTGCCATGTGTCGACTGGCAAGAGCATCGCCGCATTTGGAGTGTCTTTTGGCTGCGCGGTACGTACGATCCCATGATAGCAACGTACAATAATCGTGGGCAGATCGGTTACCTCAGATTCGCTTACATGAGGGTCTTGTGAATTCGATACAGTGCAGACAGTCATTACATGTGTGTGACAGTACAATGCAATTGCAATCAGTCTCACATGATATTGTTCATGGCCATTCTGAGTGGGATTACCCACTGTGACAATTCTGCTGCCTTTTCGTGTGGTGTGTGCCATGGATTTTTCTGTCTAACATCTAGCTAGCTTTATACTCGGCTTCATGATTCAAACACAAATCCTCTCTAGACTATAATATTCTGAGTGTGCACGGTCATAAAATTTATAGATGCTCATGTATGATCCTTTACATTGTCTATCAGTGGGGAGTTCAGCTGCAAGCTTATTAGTTTGGTTAGGTTTATTATGGTGGGACCAACCATGTAGGTTCAAATATCAGTAGGAGGGCATGTCCCCGTGGTCAACAGAGAGACAGCTATGCTGAGTTCATGAATCTCAAGATAAAACTGGTTCAGTCTTTAAGAGGCTCTCGTAGAGGTATAATATGTATATGTTCATAGGGGTGAATACTTGTGCATGTATATCTGCTCTATAAGTTGTTAATTCATAAAAACATAGAGAGCTCAGATTCTGGGATTTTTAATTCAAATAAATCTAGATGATAATAATGCTGAAATAAATTTCAAAATTCATTAAGTTAAACAAGTGAGCCCGCTGTTCCATAGCATGTGTCAGACATGGATTTTTATGGCCAAGAGCCGTACGGTACCATCTTAAAAAGCAAAATTATCTGTAACACACTGAGAAAACATGACTTCGTTTTCAACACATCGATAAAAATTAAATTTGTCTACAGCACACTACAATCTTGTGATTTCTCGTCTGAGACATATTATGACCATTTAATAATTATTTTCAACTTTTTTTTATCTCAATACTCATAATATATTAGGATTTAAAATTTGGCATAAGTATACATTATTGCATTGTCTATTACTAAAAAAATAGAGTTATTGTTTTCAAATATTTTTCATGTCTACTCATTGTTTTAATATTCAATTTGTCTAGCAAATCATGCAAATAATAAAAAAAAAATTTAGCCCTATTTTTTAATGATAGATATTACAACAATATATATTTATGTCAAGTTTCTAGTTCTAATGTATTTTAAGTATTGAGATAAAAAAGTTGAAAACAATTATTAAATGGTTATAATATGTTCCAGACGAGAAATTACAACATCATAGTGTGTTATAGATAAATTCAACTTTATCGATATGTTAGAGACGAAGACACGTTTTCTCGGTGTGTTGTAGGCAATTTTGCCATCTTAAAAAAAAGTCATGACAATGACGAGATCATCCTACACGTAGAAGGCAAAGGTCATGACGTCGCGCCTGTGCGCTTGAATACTGCGATCACCAGCGTGGAGACAAGATCCCGTATCAAAATTTTGCAATGCATCATGCAACAAGGTTGACGATCTATGCTAAATATTCTCACCGTGATCAGGTAAGCAACATGTTGTACACCGTAACAGTAGGTTTTTCTGATACACGCGCATTTGACGATGATTTGCTTCAATCCGCTTATCCAGCCGCAGGCCGTTGCTGAGCGGGTGGTGAGGAAGCGGGGCCGGAAGCCCGGCCCAACCATCAGCCACGTGGAGGCCGAGCGGCAGCGAAGGGAGAAGCTGAACCGCCGGTTCTGCGACCTGCGCGCCGCCGTGCCGACCGTGATCATGCGGCGGCGAAGCAGGGCGGGGATTGACGACGGGGCCGGCGGGATTCATCTTCAGGACAACAAGCTGGAGGTGCGGATGGTGGGCCGTGATGCGGCGGCGCTGCGGCTGACGACCACCACGTCGCCCCACGCGTCGGCGCGGCTCATGTGGCGCGCTCCGGTCGCTGGGCAAAGTAAAAAAAAAAACTAGTACTCTACCAATCGTTGCTTTCATCCCACTCACATCATCCCACTCACACCAAAAGAAGCTGCCTCCCAGCAAATAATTTTTTATTTCCTTATATCCGGTAGTAGTGCTAATGTCAGCAAAACTATTTTTTTCTTACTACCTGATTCCACAATGCTTACTGTCTGTCATTTATTGCTTACTACCAGTTTTTGATACATATTATGGGTGTCAAGATCTTGCTTATATTCATAAGACTGTTAAATAGTGTCATCCCCTCTCATTAACTACCATCTCCAACTCTTGAATACAATTCATAAGCCTTTCTTAGAGTGTGTTTGATAGAGCTTATATATCAGTTTATTGAGTATCTTATGCTATCATAAAACATAACTTCTACCAAACAAGTTGAAGGCATGAGCACTTATTACCATAAGCATCCCGGTATGATATATGATCACACCCCGGTATGATTCATGGCCACACTTGCTTCAATGTCAATACCAGAACGATCTGTTATGAACAGTACTGGATTTGGATTAACAGGTGTTGCGTGGAGGAGATAAATACTATATGATTGGACTTGCTGCAATATGTTGGGGTATCTGGAAAGCCCGAAACAAAGTCTGTTTTAAGAAAGTCTTGGTCAAGCATCCCTGCGATATTATGATATCAAGTTGTATTTTTATGCGTTATTGGACAGAGTTTAGGCAGCGAAGACATGAAGATGGTGTTGGTGGCAGGCGCTGAGTCAATGCTTCAAGCCGCAATTCAGGTGATGCGTCGTAGGAATCGAGTTCAACGGCAGCTGATGATCCGAGAAGAAGCATAACATGATGATGAGGGTCTGGATGATCAAGCATGAAGCAGTATTAGTCGGGAGTTGGCTTTTGGGTGTCGACCACAGTTGGTGATTCTGGATTGTCTGCGTCGATGTAATAGGAATTTGATAGCTATTTTCTGCATTCCCTAATAACTTATCAATCTGCGATCAGGTAGGCGAGTTAGGAGTACAGAAAAAACTCATTTCTGTTTCTCTAAGGTTTGCTCAAACTATGTATCCCAAATGCTGTTATGGGTCCCGACGCCCACTACTATAGAACCAGAGAAAGGTGACACCCTACCTCAGACGGGTTAAAGGACCCCGTCTGTGAAAACTTTTTCACGGACGGGGTGTTACATCCCTGTCAGCCGTAATTTTGTACCCCGCATCATTATGAAATATAATAGACGGGGTGATAAATAGCCTATCTATGTTAAGAGGCAAAGTAATCATAGACGGCTCTTTAGTCATCCGTTTGTGATAATTTTAAGTTTACAGACGGTGTTTATATATTTACAAACGGCTTAGAGCAACTCCAGTAGAGATCCCTATCCAAGCCTCAAACCTAAATTTTACATGCTAAGGAAAAAAAACTCCCTCCAGCAGTGATCCTATATTTATAAAATAGATGGGCATGTAAATTGACTCCTTCCAGTCCCAAGTTTTGGAGGCTCCTATCCCCCCTTTAAAATGTGAGTCCCACCATTTTTTTGTTTTTTTTTCTCTCTCTCTCTCTCGTTTCTTTCTCGATCTGGGCATCTGGCCTTCTTCCACCTTCTCGATCTGGCCCCGCTCGCCGACTGCCACCGCCGTCCACCGTCCGCCTCTGCCCGCCGGCAGCCGCCTCTCCCCCTCGCGTCTTCTCCCCCACGTGGTTGTGCCTCCCCTCCCCGAGCTCCTCCTCTCTCCACGCCACAGCTCCCCCGCGCCGCCCGCCGCCTCCCTCCCACCGCCGTCGGCCGGGCGTGATTCAGTCTCGTCTTCCTCCTCCGCGCGCTCCTCTCTGCCGAATCTGGGCTCACCTTCCTCCTCCGCGTGCCACCGGCCTGGCGCCGGTCAAGCTCCTTGTCGCCTCCTCCTTCGCTCGCGATCGACCAGACGCCGGTCGAGCTCTTCATCGCCTCCCTCCTCCGTGCGTGACCGGCCAACGCCGACCAAGCTCGCCGCCGGCGAGCAACAACTTGCGATTGGGTCCCACCAGCCTGAGATGTTTTGTTTCACTGACATGTGGATTCCACCGTGTCAGAAAAAAAATAGGATCTCTGGTTTTGGTGGCACTGCTAGAGTTAAGTTTAATTTTTTTATGCCCAAATTTGCAGGCCAGCCCCAAAACAAGAAAATAGGGGCTTTATTTTTCATGCCCTACTGGTGATGCTCTTAGTCTACCAGTCTTTTTAAGTTTCGTCCAGAGACGTTGGTATGTTCTCCCCGTCTGAGATGGACTCAATCATTATTTCCAGATAACGGATTGAGCTGTCTTCAGTCGCGCGAGACAAGTCAGCTGACCATACGCTGAGCTAGCGCTGGCGAAGACCCTCCCGTCACGCGCTAGCCACAGCTCCAGCTAGCCTCCCCTGCCACGTGCTTGAAGCACGTAGGCTGGATTCCTCACACCCTCCCGTTCTTTCTTTAATTCGCCCCGCGCATGCGCGTGCATCTGGATCGAGTTAGCTCTATAGGAGGTAGGGATGATGGAGTAGGTGATGACTGCGCCCGCCGCTGCCGTTGTACCGTGCCCTGAGGCCGAGATGTAGGAGCTGATCAGGCGGAAACGACGGGGAAGAGAGGCGGCAACGCTGGCGTGCCAATTTTTTTTTATGTAAGTCAAAACTGAACTCGTGTATAGTAGCTAGCTGTAAGTGACAGGAAAGTTAGCTTTCTTTTATATTGGTTGCTGTTATTTGTTCCTTTAGTTTTGTGTTTTGAAGCATGGCAGAGGTGAAAAACGAGTAGGGAGCAGCATATACTTTATTATAGTGTTAATATCAATTTATCTTTGTTGCATTTTCAGATGGACATGAGCTGGATGTATCTTGACAACCGTGCATGTGATGAGTACCTAAGCGGTGTCTAAAGTTTCATTGATGCGGCGAATAAGGATAAATTGGATACAAAGAAAACAGTGTTGTGCTGCCCATGCGTTGATTGCAAGAACGACAAGACTTATGTTGATTCAAAGTTTGTCCATGCACACTTCATCTTGTGTGGATTCAAAAAGAATTATAGAATTTGAAATAGGCATGGAGAGGAAGGAATGAATCCTAGTCCTCAGATTGTCGATGAAGGCAACATGGCTGGTAGTGTGGATGAGCAAGCACGAACTGATGATAGTTTTGAAGATCCCATCAGCGACGATTGCATCTCAGATATTAGTGATGATTCTGCTTATATTGCTGAGAATTCGGATCACATGATGATGGATGGCATTGATGATAGAGAGGAATACAGTGATAGTGAGTTTGGCAAGTTCCAGGAATTGGTTAAAGACTCTAAGACTCCTTTGTACCCAGGTTGTGAGAATGAGAACTACATGAAGTTGTATTCGGTGCTGAAACTTTTGCAACTAAAGGCAACCTACCATGGGTCTGATGCTAGTTTCAATAAGTTGCTGGAATTGCTAGGGGTTATGTTTCCAGAGGGAAATGTGGTGCCCAAATCTACCTATGAAGCCAAGAAGATAATTTGTCCTTTGGGCTTGGAGGTTGTTAGAATACATGCTTGTGAGAATAATTGCATCTTGTTTTGAGGTGACTTTGCAAAAATGAGTGAATGTCCTGTGTGCGGATCCTCTCGCTACAAGCGCAGAAATGATGGGGTGACAGTAAAAGGAAAGGGCCACCTAGTAAGGTCATGTGGTATTTTCCAGTAGTTCCACGCTTGAAGCGTTTATTTGCAAGCAAACAGGAAGCAGAACTGATGCGTTGGCACAAGGAGGGGCGTAAGGATGATGAATACTTACGTCACCCTGTGGATTCAACTCAGTGGCGTAACATTGATACAAAATTTGGAAAGTTTGCTACGGAAATCAGGAATATTAGGTTTGCTTTGAGCACTGATGGAATGAACCCATTTACTCATATGAGCACCTCACACAGCACTTGGCCTGTTATTCTCACTATCTATAACCTTCCTCCCTGGCTTTGTCACAAGAAAAAGTATATGATGTTGACAGTTCTAATATCTGGTCCTAAGCAAGCTGGCAATGACATCGATTTGTACTTGAGGCCATTGGTGGATGATTTAAAAATGCTCTGAATTGATGGTGTTCAAGTTTGGGACCAGTACAAGCGAGAGTATTTCACTCTTCATGCCATGATATTTTGTACCATCCAAGATCAACCTGCACAACGTAACCTATCTGGGCAGCGTAAAGGAGAGAAAGATTGCCCACAATGCCTAGATGATACAGCGAGTTTGTGGCTATACAACGCAAAGAGAAGGGTCTACTTGAGAAATCGGCATTTTCTTCCCAAGTATCATCCTTATCGAAATATGAAAGATCAATTTGATGGCACAAGGGAGAAAGGGAAAGCTCCAAGGCATTTTAATGGGGAACACATTTATAATCAAGTGAAGGATATGGATGGTGGGCTTGGGAAGCTAAAGCGTAAAGTTGATAAGAATGATATGTGCAAAAAAAATCAATTTTGTGGGAGTTACCATATTGGAAGGACCTTGATGTTTGTCATTGCATCAATCTCATGCATATCTTAAAAAATGTATGTGATGCTATCCTTGGTACTCTCCTAAACGTCAAAGGAAAATCTAAAGATCATGAGAATGCACGAGCTGACTTGGAGGAGATGGAAATAAGGCCTGAACTTTGTCCCAACGAAACCGATACAAAACTACCCACATGTCCTGGTGGTGATTGTCCCCAAGTGGAACAAGGTCTGGTACATGGACTCCTGCTCAAAAAGAAGAATTGACTTCGATCCTTTGAAAGGAGTAATTGACGAGTGAGTTGTTTCCTGATTTTGCTAATCTTTTTTTCCACATAATTTATGCATCGTCTGTCATGTTTGCCCACAAGTCTTGTATATGCATGCAGGACTTGGACACAATACCTGAACATGACTCAGACAAACAAGAAAGGGAAAGCTAAATTACACCATAGCTTCAAGTTCCCTGTATATTCTGGCCCAATTATTGTTCCATTCAATCAGAATCCTGTGGCTGTGACATATTTGCTAAAATTTGTTTTCTGGTTTTGCAGTGCCACCAGCAGCCCAGCGGTAGCGAGATGTGTGGCTTCTATGTCGCGTATCACATGGTCTTGACATGTAGTAAAGTGGGTTTGCCAAGGCCAGAGGTGAGTAAAGCTACCAGGAATTTGTTTTCTCCTGTTCAACAATCAGTGTTTATCCAAGGCCTTCATTACTTATTTGCATTGTTAACTGTTCAGGACTTCAAAGTGCCGACTACAACTATCGATCATGAAGATCTATGCAAGATTCGACGAAAAACTGCCACATTCCTATTCACCGAAGTCATCAATCCGAAAGGCGAGTTCCACTACTCAATTAGCTCGCCACGTTGAAACCTTTGATCAAGAGTGTGATGATTTTTGTTCTCAGTCAATGTTCAGTTAACTGTTGTTCAAACACATTTGTAAACTAATGTTTCTGTGCGTTGTACAATGATTTGATGACAATGATCTGATGAATTGTTGTTTCTGTGATGGCCACCATATCTGGTTGTAATTTCTGTCAATGAACTGTGAGTGAGGTTCTGTTATGTCATGATGCGAGTGTGAGCAAGAAGTTGGCAGGTGCGGCACAAAACCAGGCTAGGCAAATAGAAATCTCAGACGGGGAATCAAATAAACCATCTGAGATAAGGTACATCATCTCAGACAGTGAATAAAATAACACCATCTGAGATAAGATCATAAATCTCGAACGACTTAGGAGAACGTCTGAAATAACGAACAATTCCCGTCTGAAATGACATATCTCAGATGGCTTATATTGTACTTGATAGACAGGGTAGACGCCGTCTGTGATACCGTTTATCTTAGACGGGTTTAAATCCCGTCTCAGATCTATTGACATCACAGACGTGGACCTATAGATGGTCCCTTTACCCGTCTATGATGAGCTATTTATCCCGTCTGTGATCTGTGTTTTTGTAGCAGTGACCCCGTCCTTATGGGATAGGGTGAGAGCAACTCCAGCCCATGACCAAATTTTGACCCCTATATATTATATTAAAGGCCAATTTTTAGATTTTTGAGACTCAAAATAATTTTGCCCTCCAACCCAACAGAATAAATTTTGGCCCCTATCCACTCTGTCTGTGGGCCTCATTGCTATCCTCTCTCTTCCCCGACACCCTCCCTCGCGAACGCCAGCGCCGCTGGCCCGACGCTTCCGCTCGCCCGCGCCGCCGGACGGACGCCCGAGCCGCCGGCCTCCTCCCCCGCTCGCCAGCGCCGGCGACCCTCCTCTTGCGCGGCTGCGCCGCCGCCTCTGCCCTCCTCTCTTGCTGTCTCGCGCGCCGCCGCCTTTTCTTCCTTCTTCCCCCGCTCATCGGCGCCGCCGCCTTTTCTTCCTTCTTTCCCCGCTCGTCGTCGGCGCCGCCTCATCTCCTGGTCGAGGCTTCTTGGTCGTGGGCAGCAATGGGAGGGGCTGTCTGCGGGAGACGTCCCGCGGCGGCGGCAACGCCCCAGCCATGCGCGGTGGCGGAGACCCGAAGCCGATTCCGGCCCCGATTCTGCCCCCGATTCCTCCATTCCGGTCTGGACACACCCCGATTTACCGTCGGCGGGAGACGGGGGAGGCCCTACGACGACATGCAGCGGCGCGGCGGCATCGGCGGCCAGACGGCGGCGGCGTCTCCTTCAATTTTTCGGGATAATTTGATATACCACTAAATTTAGTCAGGATAATTATGGATTGGAGTTCATTTTTTAGATTTGGGTGACTAAAAATGGATTTAGGAGCCAATATAATCACCCGGCTGGATTTAGAGGCCAATATAATCAGCCGGATGGGGAGAACCTCGATTCAAAAAAGAACGATTCATGGCCACACTCCGGTCTCGCTGGACTTGCTGGTGTAGTAGGCGTGCGTGAGCCGCGTCGGCTGCGATGCAACGACCGTGCCTGACGCCATCGTGGCCGTGCCCGCCGCGCTGCAGGACGGAGGGTGCGCCTCCGAGCCCTGCTGCTTTACGTGATGATGGAGGACGACAGCTTCACAGCTATCTAGCTAAGCTCTCCCATGCATGTACCGAACAGTACATTAGTACACTATTTTGATGTTGCCAAAACAAGAAAACTAGTTCAAATGATGTAACTATAATAACTTTCTTATCCTTAATTACGACAATAAGGAAAACATATTATTATCGGCACCAAATAAAACAGGCCAGAGAAGCTTAAGTCATACTAATCCGATCAATGAATTAACTCCCGAAACAACTCTCTCTCTCTGTGTGTGTGTGTGTGTGTGGGCGCGCGCGCGAGAACATCAGAATGTACGCGTACGGACATATGCAAAATCTACTTGATTGAATTAAACTCGCAGCAAATATATTCAGCTGCCTCCACGCAAGAAAGGCCAGGCAGTCCGGAAATGCAACAAGGTCCATTCTAGAGCCTAGATATCGTCGTGCGATGCTGGGCCACGGCCTTAGAAGTCTTCTGGATGCCATCCTCGCAATGTGCGTATGCCCGCATGCCACTGACGTGCACAAGGGCGACCACAGCGGAGGCTGCCGACCGGCGACTTGTACGGCAGTCGACCTGGGCCTCACCTGGGCTAATAACCTTTCGTGAAAATGGAGACAATAAAGCAGATTTGTTGCAACTATCCTCTATGATCTTATGGTTATATAAAACCCTTTTGCTATCAGTTCCTAGGCAGCGTGCTCCGATTGCTAAAGTTCCTTTTTCCTAGGTTAACATTTTAATCGACCAAGAGACGTCTAGAACGGCATAGTACGTAGTCGGCCACAATGGCTTTGCATTGCCCCAATGCTAGCCACTGCCCTATCAGTCCTATTTTTTGGATATTTTTATATTTTATATTTTATCAAGTGTATTTTGAAATATGACAAAAAAAAAAACACTTAGCAAAGAGCTATTTGTCAAGTATTTCTTTGCCGAGTGTTCTTTGTCAAGTATAATACTCGACAAATATTTTACCGAGTGTTTTCTGTGCTTTGCTGAGTGTAGGTGCACCCGGCAAAACAAGCAATTCCAGTAATCATGGTTCTCGTTATGTCTTATATCAAGACTAGCAAAGTGTCTGTGCGTTGCTACGGGTTAAAAAAAACAAAATATTCTTTATGATTTAAACGTAAATTATTTATACAATATAATTATTGATATTTTTTATATTAAAATTCATATTTATTTATATTATTGTTAGTGCTTTTTAGTGTACCATTTTATATATCATAAGTAACAAATTTTTTACCATTTTTACTGTATTCTTATCATAAATATTATTTTACCTCTAATGTTAACAATTTCTATATATAGTATCATTTGAGTACTATGTTGCAAAATTAAGTAAAATGGTATTAAAAATGCTCAAATATAAGAAGTACCAATATGAAACCCAATTTGTCATGTAAAGAGGGATTCTCACAAGCTCATAACACCTATAAGACATCACTGGATCTATATGAAGTCCAACATGCAAGACCAAGGTCGTGACCCAATGGTTAAAGATTTCTAGAAGGTCTATCCGATAGAAAAAATCAATTCACGTAGAATAGAAACAACACTGCATTACGAGACGATTTTGAATTTGAAAACATGCTCTAATGAGAAAAGTTAAAACATCAAAGTTGTAGATCTCGTCGAGTCCTTTTTGGAATATATGTGGATCATATTATTTGGACTTCAGAGATAGGAGAGATAAACCCCGCACAGAGACCTGCATAAAGGAGTCTGAATGAAAATAAATATTTTTGTATCGTAAATTTAGAAACTAAAATGGCGGAATCTTAACTTCTATTGAATATCAAAGTTGTAGAACTTTTTGAGGACTACGAGATGGAGTCCGAGATTTCCTCATTTGAACTCCGGACGAAGGATTTATGATTTTTTGAATTTGGTATATGATATGGAAGGTACGAAACCGATTTGGATTCAATCTCTAACTTTGTAGGCGTACGACAGATTTTTTAATGGCGTGAATGTTTCCACCTAAATTAATGGCGTGAATATTTCCACCTAAATTAATAGGAGTAGAGATGTCCTTCCATGAATGAATGTATTCATAGGATGTTTACATGTTCTTGGGATTTCTTATCCATTAAGGTACACGTTAAATTCTTTTTCTACTGCATACAAAATGTCATGTGTTTTGTGCTACCTTTTATTTCCTAACTCTTGGAATTCATCTTGTTTTTCTATTTTATTAGTTTCACTAACATCCACTACATGAAATGCTTGATTTGCACTCGGCAAAGCCCATAAAGCACTCGGCAAAGAGGTTACAACGACTAAAGTATCGACAAAGTCCTCTTTGCTGAGTGTTTTTTGTTGGGCACTCGGCAAAGGTATTGCTGAGTGCCGAATAGGTACTTGGCAGAAAAAAGGCGAACGGCAACGCACAAAGGACCTTTGCCGAGTGTCCAGGTCAAAGACACTCGACAAACACTTCACTCTTTGCCGAGTGACGGCCAAAGAAACTCGGCAAAGGATGGTCACTTTGTCAAGTGTCTTGCCCATACACTCGGAAAAATGACCCTCCAGAACTTTTTTTGTTTCAGCCACATAAAGCAACATACATCATCACATACATTTCATATTAATAATAATACACATCCCACACAATTCATATCTATAAATTCTCAACCATAAGACATAATACACATCAACAACACAATACTTAAATCCATAAATAAACAAGTTTGTTCATAAACTACCACTAGTAGAAATGTGCACACCAATGACATTCCAATTTCATCACAGCAAAGTAAAATTTTATCATAGAAGGTTTTCCGTGATGACTTTATAACGAATTTGGATTCATCATAGACCTGTCATCACAAAAGACCTACCGTGACGAATCATCACATTCATCATAGAAGACAACCCTTTTATGATGAAACCTTTCCGTGCCATAGAATTAATTTCACTTCTATGACAGTGAAGAAAAACGTCATTGAAGAGGCTCCACGCCACCGTGCCGCTGACGTGGCAAGCTCACATGGCATTGACCATGCTGGAAGATGATGTGGCAAGTCTACGTGGTGAGGGCCATGTGTCGTCCTTACAGAGCATCACGTGTTGTCTCCCAGGAGTGCCACACGTCGCCTTCCACAAGCACCACGTGTTGCCTCCGAAGAGCGCCGCGTGTCACTAGGCGATGTGGCCACATGGCATGTTACCAGGGTGGCATGTGTCCATTTTGAAGGTGTCACCTGTCATCTTGGCTATGCCCCACGTGTCCCATTCGTAATGCTCCATGTGTCCTTTTTCCAGAGCAACATGTGTCTCATTCAAAAAGAGCCATGTGTCTCTTAATTTTGCAGAGCGCCACATGTTTGTTTCTTTGTTTCTCGTTCCTAGCTCACCACATGTCTCGTTCTCAGGGAGTCACGTTTCTCTTTTATAGGTTGACACGTGTTTTGCGTTGAATGCACTCTGTGTTTGTGGTTTGCCACATGTTACATCGCGAAATCGTCACACGTCTAGTTGTGATTCGACCTCGTTTTTTCTCTCAAATTGACAGACACAACACCATTTCCATCAACGGAATCACAAAAAGAAAACATCAACAGAATGACATAAACAATAATCAATAGAAAATTATACACACTTCAGAGTTCACCCATCATAGAATCTCAAACACAATTGATGCATCAGAGTTCATCACAGATCACCATAGAACTGAAGTTTTAGTTAGGAGCAGAAATCCAACAAATGATCACGGGGCAACTGTAGGTTGAGAGAAGTTTTCAACAACATTGAAACTGTAGATTTTACGAAGGAGATTATTGTTCTCTTCTACCCTCTGCTTGTACTCCTCGAACTTCTCCTGTGCCTTCTCTAGCTTTTTATCAGCAGCTTCGGCCTTCTTCTTCATTGCATCTAGTTTCACAGCAAGAGAAGCTACACCATCTTTTTTAGCAGCAAGTTGTTCACGAAGTTCCCGCTCAGCCTCTATCTCTTGATGGTTCAGTGATATACCAGCAGTCCTGAGAAAAAGTGTTGGTGCAGCTACTCATGGACATAACCTTCGAGACAACCACAACACTATGTAGTGCTGGCTCTCCATCAGCAAGAGCGTCTGCTTGCATAGTTTCCATAGATGACTGCAAATTGGAGAGAAAAATAGATTACTGACAGTGTCAAATACTCAAAATAAAATAAGTAGAGAGACAATTGCAATGGACATTTTCGGCAACACACATAGAGAGCAAATATGGTTGTAACGAGTCTTACCACTGCTTCTCTTACCACAAGACTATGCCATTTTTCTTGCTGGTATGGCACACCTTAAAAAGAGAGCAATGACATGTGGATCCAGTGCAATGATGGACCTACAGTACTTACATGTGGGTCCGGCGGATCCGATGTCATGTTGGAACGAGAGCACTAAAACGCGGGCCCAGGGTGGATGGAGAGAGCTTACATGTGGACCTAGCAGACGCTTCTTAGACAACATTAAAATGTTGGACCCACATATGGCACACGTGTCAGCTGGTGTGGTTCTATGACGAATCAAAACTGTCAAAAACTATGGCGCGGATGAGTTGGTGTTCTATGGTGTTCTGGGTTTCCTCTTCTATGATGCCATTTCAGACTTCATCACAAATTTTATCACATAAAATTTATCACTTGTCTATCATGACGATCCACTATTTTTTGTCATAGTAAGAACATCTTCTATGACACAATTTTAGAACATCATTAGCAAAACATCATTGTTGTGCATATTTCTACTAGTGTACATAGGGGGTGGCAGGAATAGAGCATGAGGGAGCGACAGATCTTGGTCTTGTGGAGACACTTCATTCGACACCACCGATGGATAAGGATTCTATATAAAGGAGAGCATATTACATTTCTCTAGGTTTCTAAGTTTTTCTAGGTTTCTAAGATTATCTAAGTTTCTCTAAGTCCTCTAAGTTTCTAAGTTTCTCTAGGTTTCTTAGTTTCTCTAAATCTCGAAGTTTCTAAGTTCTCTAAGTTAACCAACCAGTTGAAATGAAAGTATAGGGTTGTCAAGAGACTCACAAGAGAATAACCCATTGGTGGTGAAACCCAGGGCATCTATGGCGGAGTCTAAGCCATCTGAATAGAAAGGCTTTGGATGTAGCTATAGAATTGCAACATTTGCTCTTGACTATGCCTTTATTGATCGGTCGCTATCTGCTCCATCCGCCTCTGTTGCTCAAGCTGCATCTTCTATTGTATGAGATTTATTGGATCGTACCTTCTGTTTGAACCAAGAATTAAATCGGACATTCTATTTCCCGCACCTGTCTAATAAGTAGGGTATCAATATTGTTCATTGTAAGTTCCCTTCTTTCACGCCAGAATTGATGCAAAAATTCCTTGTCCAACGAGGAACAATAGGGTTCGATACAAATGAGAGACTACTAAAAAAGAACAAGATTTTTGAGAATTTACTACCTATATGGATTGACTTGAGAAAGGTTGATCAACACAAATAGCATGATCATGCGCCACTCTTCATGTGTCAAAGGTTGAGAGTGGAACCATCTTGGTCCGCATTGTAGTGGGGAGGTGGATTATGCACGCTAGGAAGATTGTCAGCATAGTATTTTATGGAGAAGTTTGACACCTCCTCGAGAATGTATGCCTCTTCCATGGAAGCTTTAATTCTGCATTTATTTTTACATTTAGTTCAAATAACCTTTAAACACTTCTCAATTGAATAACACCAATGGTATTGCACAGGCTCCCATTCGTGCCTCCTATGGGAGGTGCATTCGTGCCTCCTATGGGAGGTGCAAGATCATATGTGACATCAAAGTGAAGAAGGCAGGCAAAAAGATCTTCTCTAACTTACAAAGCAAAGCAGGGACCATTCTTTCCATGTCTGCAATCATAGTCCGAGATAACTCCTTCACACAATGTTGGCAAAAGAAATAGCTCAACTCTGCTAGCACCTTCCACACATGATTAGGGACATAGCCTCGAACCATCACCAGTTGAAGTAGCTCAAGCCATCGTCGGTGTAGTTGTTGTGCTTGCCGGAGGTGACGACGATGGCCTCCTCCGTGGCGGCCTTCTTGCTGAGTTGCAGGGAGGGGGCTCGGGCCATGCGGGGGGCTGGTGGTGCCGTCACGTGGGGACCAGGCGGGGGCGGTGGGCGGGGGCTCGGGCCAGGCGGGGTGGGGGGGGGGGGGGGGGGAGGAGGGGGAGGCGCCACGCAGGCACTGGCCAGGGGCGGCGGGTGGGGGCTCGGGCCGGGCCGAGGGAGGGGGGCGCCGTCGTGTTGGGGCTGACGGGGATGGTGGGTGGCGATAGAGGCTTGGGTCGGGTGAGGGTGGTGGGGCGCCGCCGCGCGAGAGACGTGCGGGGGCGTGGCACGGCGGGGGCGGCGGCCGATGGCGAGCGGGATGGTGGGCGGCAACCGGACGGGGAGAGAGAGAGATTGAACAGAGTGAGTGAAAGCGAGAGATAAGAAGAAGGAGATGAGGAAAACGCTTAAGTACAAATCTATTTGCTGAGTGCCTCTGGATGGCACTCGGCAAAGAGGGTCTCTGTCTGAGTGCCTTTTTTGTCACTAGGCAAAGATGGCTTTGGCCGAGTGCCCAAAGTGATGCGCTCGACAAACATCTACTTTACCGAGTGTTTAAGAACCACACTCGGCAATTTTTTATTTTTTTCAACTTAAACAAAAATTGAAAATATTGAATAGATTCCAAAATCTACCAAATTTCTATAATACACAATTTATATGGTCTAATACCAATACAAAAATATTTGACCTCAACACAATTTTGAACGTCAATATGACTCAATTCTTAACAAGTCATTCTCATCTATATGAAACTCTTTTGGGGATTCTTCATGTTCTAAGCATCGTACGTGACAAATTGTGTAAAACCTTCTCTACTTTTTTCACAATGTTCACATATGATATTATGATTTATACAATTCTCATAATTTTTTTAACTTTGTTTCTCTTTTTATAAAATTTAACTAAAATCAACCACATCATAAATGGTGATATTTCATGTACAAAATTTGTTAAATTTTCTTTTGTTTCCTGGATGCAGCTTCACATTGGACTCACTAACATGATATCAATTTTCTATTCACTTTACTCCACAATTCAAAACATTTCTAGTTCTAATTTGATTTTTCATGAGAAAATACAATTAATAAAATAAGTAAATAAATATAAACGGATCAAGAAATATACCAATTTCAAAATGATATACCTTTAATAGTCTATGGTCTCCAGAAGAAAATGTGGGCATAAAGTGAAAAAAATATTTTACTGAATGTCTGCTAGTGGCACTCGTCAAAATGTAGCCTTTGCGGAGTGTCAGCTTGTAACACTCAGCAAAATGTAACCTTTGCCGAGTGTCTATTAGTGGCACTCGACAAACAGTTGACGATGGGCTAAATATTTACGGCAAGTCTGCAAAGGGGCATTTATGCCGAATGCTGTAACTTTTGCCGAATGTCACGTGGTTGGGCACAAATGGGGTATGTCGGTGTTTTTCTTTTTGCTGAGTATCTGTATGGTGACACTGCCTTTTTGCTGAGTGTCTGAGAATTTACACTCGGCGAAGCTTTGGGCACTCGGCAAATAATGGTTTTCCCATAGTGATCCTCTCATACCTTGCCAGCTCTGTCAAGAAAAATACTGAATTCTAGTGCCAGTTTTGCTCTCCATTTTCTCGACAGAAGATTGTAAGTTTCCATGGTTATGACATTACCACACTAAAAAATTCTACTTGATCCAATTTCCTGCATAAGTATATTACGAAGTTATGCAAACATGTACAATCCGTCTTAACCTCTTGGATATAGTTCGGAAACAGACCATCCATAACTCCCCTCTCCTGATCGAACAAGATTGATTCAACACTAGTTGTAGTTAACCTTATTAGTTTTGTCTTACATCCTTATTAAATTAAGACCATAAAGATCATATTCAGACTCAGTTACTTCTTTAGCATTAAACTATGTGTATGTCAGTATGTGCGTGTCACTTAACCTTCCTATTAATTTTTTTTCAGTAATCATTAAACCCTGCCATATATTGTTCTTGGTTCAATTATTCTTTTCTTTTAAACTTTTGTTTGTATATGGTTATCACAAAATTTGTTTGTTCATCATACCATGACAGTTTTAATGTACTTTATATGAATTATTTTCACTTATATTTTGTAATATTTTTGAGTATTTTAGCTAATAAGGATGTCTGCATCATGCAGCACGAGAATGTATGTCAAAATTGACTCATTGTCTTTTCTAGCTACCTAGAGACCAGTCTTTTATTTATTTCCACTCGTTGTAGATGTGTGTGAGTGTGGTCCTTCACGGTAGGTCACTTAGAGCTTCTCATGTTCCTTTCCAAGGTCATTGTCTCTTGTCCTAGTTTGATGTTATCTCTTGAGCCATGAACACCATTGAGTTAGTGGAATGATGACATTCACATATTATCGCATAACTGAAACTAATTTTTAACCAACATTGTATTATTCTGTGCTGATTGCAATAAATGTATAACTATATAAACCTAGTAAAACTGAATTCTTACGTACATGGAAGTAACTTGCTACCTACATCATGTTAAGTGTATACGTAATGTTCATGAACATATTGATACAGATTTGTAAAATGTCTTCTTCTTATTGCAATCCTTTATAGCATACCCTTGCTTTATGAAGAAAGGCATCATACTCTTCGTGTGTGTGTGTGTGTGTGTGTTTTTTGAGGGAAACATACTCTTCGTGTTAGTAGGTAATGCTACCCCTTCATACACTTATGTCGTAATAGGGGCAACTTCAACAACTCTCCAATCTTATCTCCTTCATCTAAAATTTGTGATTTTAGGAGTGTATAGCCTTCCATGGGGTACTGTAAAATTTATGCCTAAAAGCTGATTTTTGAGTTTGGGGCATTGCTCCAAACAATGTGCACTACGGTGCCAGAAAACAACCGATGCTTAAAAGCAAGGAGCGGAGCACTACTTGCTCCTGTGCTTAAAAAATAAAAATAATTATTAGTGTTTGTACGAACGAGAGTGATCACGTGAAGTAATAAAGGAGGCAATATTGTATATGATGTGGGAACCATGTGTTAACATAAGCTCCCATGCCCATGTTGTGTGTCTCATCCTCATATCCAGTTGACCTCATGTGGGGCCTGATTTTTTTGCTGGCTTCATTGCCACGCATTGTGGACGGTTTTATCTATTACTCCCTCCGTCCCAGAATATAGCTAGTTTTGGGTTTGTTCTAAATCAAACTTGTATAACTTTGACCATCCATAGCAAAAAATTTATTAATGTTGACTACGTAATAGTTATATATTATGATAGTTTGATTCATCACCAATCTAATATTAGTATTCTTATATTGTTAACCATTATAAACTTTTTGTTATGATTGATCAAAGTTAAAAAAGTTTGACTTAGTACAAACCCAGAACTAGCTATATTCTGGGACGGAGGGAGTACCATATTTTTTATACTTATTATATCTTTTATAGGAGGTACATACCCTAACTACAAAATTTTATCTACCAAACAAAGACACCCCCCTTCCCCCTTCCTATCCATGCGCATGGTCGTTTCTTTCCTTAGCACCTCTCTCCGGCCCACTTTGGTATCTGTTGATCATTCAAGTCTGACCCAACAGCAAGGACATGTAGAGATATATGTTAGGAGACGTATGCATCCGACCCAACAGCAAGGACATGTAGAGGGTATATGTTAGGAGATGTTTGCTGCATTAGTGTTTTCCTATGTCTTGAAATGATTCTATCAGACCCCTCTAAAACAACCTATAGGGCTAGGAGACAGTACAATAATATGGTTCATCGTATGATGTAGATGTGAGTCGAACATATCACATCTTTGTTCACTTGCATGGATGCACACCTTTATTTTTCCTTGTGGTCCTTTCTTGAAAAGAGAGAAGGATCAACTTCATACAACCATGTTAGATTATATTATGCATTTAAACACATGTCCTTTCTTGAAAACAAGAGAACCTTTCAGCCTCAAGCTATAGTTTAGAACAAGTATAATAACTGGCGTTTAGCCCGCCTCATCAGCCCATCATATATATGTGGAGCAGTGAGGAAACGAAGAAAGAGAGTATTGCAAGCGATTGTTTGGTTGCCCACTGGTTGCCGACAAAACTGCCCGCTTCCATCCACTATTGAGTGTCAACGCAAACAGTAAATAATAAAATATTCAGTTAGGTAAACTCATAGCCAAACCTTATTATATCACTGTTTTTTATGAAGGCTTCTTTGCTGCTGCTCTATCTTTATTATTAGCTATGCTCTTAAGGAGGAACCATCTCCCGGTGGAGCTTTTAGTTTTCTAAAATGTACACGAAGCAGTCAACCTATAACTAATATTTGTTTTCTTTCCTTTTCGTAAGTACGATACTACACATACGAAGAAAGATGTATGAAGCTCATACGAAGTGCGCGTGGGTTCTCAACAGAATCGCATGGGCCGAGTGGCGGAGGGACAGAAAGAAATTGAGGTATGGCAGAGTCAATTGTACCGATAAAATTATACATATATAATGTTCATTAATTTGTGGAACCAAACTTATGAATTGTGGTCGTGGAAACACTTAACCTGATTCTCTAATATAAGTATAATATTACTAATTTCTTGTACAACATCCAAGGATTAAGAATGATAAATGTTGATATAAAATTTAAGGTATGACAAAGGCCATATATTGCCATATTAGGTCCTCCGCCACTGCATGGGCCCACAGATTTCAACTCTCTCTTATCATTCCGGCGTAATTAACGAGTTGTGCATTGAACACAAATGTTCTACCAATCTCCCATGGACGAGTGGCAATTAACATGATCAGCCATCACAATGAACAATTTGCAATTATGTGGTCTAAGGCTGATATATTTTTTTTTATTTATAGAAACAACAAGATGCTGGATGGATCAAAGAACAAACTCCAGATATGATTTATTTTGATATATAAAATAAAGATATTAATAGTTCACTTGCATGTATTTGTACTATGGCAAAACGATTTTAGTAACAAAAAAACTAAAGTAGATTAGTAACAGACTTATTTTGATCGGTTACTATTCTTCCTCAGAACCTAAGATTATTTTCAGTAACGGGTATCTTCAGTGACCCGTTACTAACAAGTGTAACCTTTTACACTAAGGCCCAACACAGATTGGCTTAGTATATATTTGGCTCTAACCCTAACCTAAACACTCCACTCCACTTCCACCCGTCTCTCTCATCTCTCTCTCTCTCTCTCTCTCTCTCTCTCCTCTCTCTCTCTCTCCAAGTTCCCCGCTGCCTCTCCTCTCCTGGCGCAAGGTGGCCTCTCCCTCCTCTTGCGCTAGGCGCCTCCGCCCTCTCCCGGCGCTAGGGGGTGGCCTCTCCCTCTGGTGCACACTACTGAATTAGGATGTTTGCCGAGTGTGCACTCGGAAAAGGACCAGATACACTCGGTAAAAGGTTTGCGAGCGTAGCACTCAACAAAAAATAAGTCGGCAAAGTGTCTTTGCTGAGTGTCAAAAACCGACACTCGGTAAATAATTTTGGAAATAAAAAGAATTCCAAGAAATAGCAAAAAAGTTTTTTTTACTAAGGCAAGGTCCCCATCGGCCCACGCCCGCCCCACCCTCTCTCATGTCACACGTTGGCCAATTTTTCACGCGAGTGCGTCCAGCGGGACTCAAATTCGTAACCTCCAACTTATGCATAACCTCCTCTACCACACAGTCAACTGAGTCTATACTCAATTTTCATTCCATACATATTATAATAAACCGAGTGCAAATTGTGTGTTTAAGATCCTAAACTAATTCAAATTAAAAGATTGTGAACTACAAAGTTTCATAACTTTTCAAGGTATACAACTTTCATTTTAAAATTTTCTCCATCCAAGGCCGTTTACATTTGAATTTCAAATTTGAGAAGTTCTTTTCGAGATCTACAACTTTTAATTTGATTGTTTTTTCTATCCGAGGTTGTCTGAAAAAATTATATTTTTGAAGTTTGGAAATTCAAACATACTTTTATCTTGGTCATTTCTTCATCCGACATAGTGGTATTGTTCATAAATCTTATATATCTCTTTTCTAGTTTGATGAAACTATATGAGATATATAGATTTTATAAACAATATTACCATCATTTTGTCAAATGAAGAAATATCCAAAATTAAAGTTATACATCTTGAAAAGTATACAACTTTATAGTTAAAAACTATTTAATTTAAATTAATTTACTACTTTAAAATATAATTTGAATTTCTCTTTGTTGAGTGTTTTTTCTCCAGCACTCAACAAAGACCTTGTTTGTCGAGTGCCAAAAGAAACCACTTGGCAAACAAGCAAGTTTGTCGAGTGTAAAAAAAAAATACTCAACAAACAAGCAAGTTTCATGAATGCCAAGGAAAAAAAATACTAAGAAAAGTGTTTACTGAGTGTTTTTTCTTGTGTGACAGTCGACAAAGTGTTGTTTGCCAAGTACCAATAAAATGCACTCAGCAAGCCACCGAGCACTCAACAAACAACCGGTTTTTGATAGTGGCACAACAACTCTCCCTCCCTTGATGCATGGTGCCGCCGCCACCCTCCCCTGAGGCTAAGCAGCGACCTCTCCCTCCCGGCGCAAGGGTGCCTCCCCCTCCACCGGTAAATGGCGCACCATCCTCCCCCGTCGCCTCTCCTCCGTCTCCACCTAAGCCCGGGCGAGGTGGATCCAGTGGTGGGGGTGCCCAGGCAAGGCAAATCTAGTGGTGGAGAGCCATGGTGTGGCAGGTGCTACCATCCATGGCGGCTTGGCTTTGACAATGTCACTGGCACCCTCTCTTCCCGCTTTGGCCCACCAAGGCGACGACAAATTCAACGGCAGCGATAACACAGACACGATGGGCCTGATGGCATGGGCTCTCTAGTGGATTCGGTCTCCCTCTCACCCGAGCAAGGCATCAGGGCAGCGAACCGCAAGAAGCTACCAGAAGCGGGGCTACCACTCCCTCCCTGTGACGGGCCACGGGTGATAGGTGTGGGTCCTATGGTATTTTTTAATAATTTTTGTATTGAGTGGCGGGCCAAGAGTGTTTATCACTATTCAAATTGACTTTTAGTAATACTTGCGTAGTAATCGATGTGTTGTCTGTTACTATAGTATATTTTAGACTGTAGTTGAAAACAATATTTGTAGTAGTGTGACTGCACAAGTTAAATAATTATTCATTTAGAAATTGATAGTCAAAAAGTACTTGTATATTCCTATAAGGTTCATGGCCATTGAGGGTCTCCAATGGTACGAATATTTTGATGATGAATGAAAAACATGAAATGTGACTAATATATACACGAGTGTTATACATGTAGGAAACCTTATCTACTTTATGATAATTATTGATGGTTGTCTTGGCAGTTGATTATAATAACCACAAGCATGGAGGCTTGATGACCTTGATAGAGTCCAAGGGTTGATGGTAATGGATCAAAGCTAAGGACAAGCTAGGAGCAAGTGTTTGGAACACTTGTCTAGCTATTAGGGCTTGTGTACATAGGAAAAATTAGACTATCAAGGGGGTCTAGATCATATCTCTTAGGTCACGCCAGTCAGTGATGTGCATAGATGCTCGGTGAAATCACATGTACTAGGTGGCAGTGGAGAGGCCAAGGAGCTATTGGATGAAGTCAGGAAATGAAGTCAAGTGAAGATGAGGAGTTTCAGCTTCTGGACATAGAGACCGGATAGAGGGATCATAGAGACCGGACTGTATGGTCATTAGAGGAGATTTCAGATCAGAAGAGAATTGTTGTGAGGAATCTGTCAGCGCAAAGACCTATAGAGATCGGACAATACGATCTATAGACCGGATGATCCGATTTGTATGGATGTGAGTAGGACAAAGAGGAAGTAGTTCGCATTGCCTCTAGAATGAACAAGACTGGTAGAGATCGGGCGGTCTGGTCTAAAGACTGGATGGTACGATCTATACATGGAACAACAATGGTCGGATGGTCCGGTCTAGTAGAGACCAAACTATACGGTATGTACATCCAGAAAGGCTGTTTTATGGAGCAATAACTAGTTTGAGGTTTGAAGCCTATATAGAGTCATTGTTGGAGTATTAGAAACCTCTCTTGGTCATTGGGATAGCTGGGAGTATCAGTAGTAAGCCAAGAGGAAAAGAGAGGAGCACTAGGAGGAGATATTTCATATCTTGAGAGTGTTTGAGAGAGTAACTTGAGCATCCATACACATCTAAGGCTAGGGTGCCCTTAAGAGTGTGTTCTAGACTATTACTCTTGATCTATGGTGAGACCTAGACCGGTTAGACGTCGGTGATGAGCCTATCATGATCGGTTGTGAAGGCCGTCACACGTTTGTACACGATTTGACCTCGCCATTGGAGCATCGCTAGTAAGCGTTCATGTCGGCTCTAGGAGTCCGGCAAGTTCTCGAGGGAGGTGAGATTGTGCCTCGGCGGCTAGACGGCGGCGGCGTCTCCTTCAATTTTTCGGGATAATTTGATATACCACTAAATTTAGTCAGGATAATTATGGATTGGAGTTCATTTTTTAGATTTGGGTGACTAAAAATGGATTTAGGAGCCAATATAATCACCCGGCTGGATTTAGAGGCCAATATAATCAGCCGGATGGGGAGAACCTCGATTCAAAAAAGAACGATTCATGGCCACACTCCGGTCTCGCTGGACTTGCTGGTGTAGTAGGCGTGCGTGAGCCGCGTCGGCTGCGATGCAACGACCGTGCCTGACGCCATCGTGGCCGTGCCCGCCGCGCTGCAGGACGGAGGGTGCGCCTCCGAGCCCTGCTGCTTTACGTGATGATGGAGGACGACAGCTTCACAGCTATCTAGCTAAGCTCTCCCATGCATGTACCGAACAGTACATTAGTACACTATTTTGATGTTGCCAAAACAAGAAAACTAGTTCAAATGATGTAACTATAATAACTTTCTTATCCTTAATTACGACAATAAGGAAAACATATTATTATCGGCACCAAATAAAACAGGCCAGAGAAGCTTAAGTCATACTAATCCGATCAATGAATTAACTCCCGAAACAACTCTCTCTCTCTGTGTGTGTGTGTGTGTGTGGGCGCGCGCGCGAGAACATCAGAATGTACGCGTACGGACATATGCAAAATCTACTTGATTGAATTAAACTCGCAGCAAATATATTCAGCTGCCTCCACGCAAGAAAGGCCAGGCAGTCCGGAAATGCAACAAGGTCCATTCTAGAGCCTAGATATCGTCGTGCGATGCTGGGCCACGGCCTTAGAAGTCTTCTGGATGCCATCCTCGCAATGTGCGTATGCCCGCATGCCACTGACGTGCACAAGGGCGACCACAGCGGAGGCTGCCGACCGGCGACTTGTACGGCAGTCGACCTGGGCCTCACCTGGGCTAATAACCTTTCGTGAAAATGGAGACAATAAAGCAGATTTGTTGCAACTATCCTCTATGATCTTATGGTTATATAAAACCCTTTTGCTATCAGTTCCTAGGCAGCGTGCTCCGATTGCTAAAGTTCCTTTTTCCTAGGTTAACATTTTAATCGACCAAGAGACGTCTAGAACGGCATAGTACGTAGTCGGCCACAATGGCTTTGCATTGCCCCAATGCTAGCCACTGCCCTATCAGTCCTATTTTTTGGATATTTTTATATTTTATATTTTATCAAGTGTATTTTGAAATATGACAAAAAAAAAAAACACTTAGCAAAGAGCTATTTGTCAAGTATTTCTTTGCCGAGTGTTCTTTGTCAAGTATAATACTCGACAAATATTTTACCGAGTGTTTTCTGTGCTTTGCTGAGTGTAGGTGCACCCGGCAAAACAAGCAATTCCAGTAATCATGGTTCTCGTTATGTCTTATATCAAGACTAGCAAAGTGTCTGTGCGTTGCTACGGGTTAAAAAAAACAAAATATTCTTTATGATTTAAACGTAAATTATTTATACAATATAATTATTGATATTTTTTATATTAAAATTCATATTTATTTATATTATTGTTAGTGCTTTTTAGTGTACCATTTTATATATCATAAGTAACAAATTTTTTACCATTTTTACTGTATTCTTATCATAAATATTATTTTACCTCTAATGTTAACAATTTCTATATATAGTATCATTTGAGTACTATGTTGCAAAATTAAGTAAAATGGTATTAAAAATGCTCAAATATAAGAAGTACCAATATGAAACCCAATTTGTCATGTAAAGAGGGATTCTCACAAGCTCATAACACCTATAAAATATCACTGGATCTATATGAAGTCCAACATGCAAGACCAAGGTCGTGACCCAATGGTTAAAGATTTCTAGAAGGTTATCCGATAGAAAAAATCAATTCACGTAGAATAGAAACAACACTGCATTACGAGACGATTTTGAATTTGAAAACATGCTCTAATGAGAAAAGTTAAAACATCAAAGTTGTAGATCTCGTCGAGTCCTTTTTGGAATATATGTGGATCATATTATTTGGACTTCAGAGATAGGAGAGATAAACCCCGCACAGAGACCTGCATAAAGGAGTCTGAATGAAAATAAATATTTTTGTATCGTAAATTTAGAAACTAAAATGGCGGAATCTTAACTTCTATTGAATATCAAAGTTGTAGAACTTTTTGAGGACTACGAGATGGAGTCCGAGTTTTCCTCATTTGAACTCCGGACGAAGGATTTATGATTTTTTGAATTTGGTATATGATATGGAAGGTACGAAACCGATTTGGATTCAATCTCTAACTTTGTAGGCGTACGACAGATTTTTTAATGGCGTGAATGTTTCCACCTAAATTAATGGCGTGAATATTTCCACCTAAATTAATAGGAGTAGAGATGTCCTTCCATGAATGAATGTATTCATAGGATGTTTACATGTTCTTGGGATTTCTTATCCATTAAGGTACACGTTAAATTCTTTTTCTACTGCATACAAAATGTCATGTGTTTTGTGCTACCTTTTATTTCCTAACTCTTGGAATTCATCTTGTTTTTCTATTTTATTAGTTTCACTAACATCCACTACATGAAATGCTTGATTTGCACTCGGCAAAGCCCATAAAGCACTCGGCAAAGAGGTTACAACGACTAAAGTATCGACAAAGTCCTCTTTGCTGAGTGTTTTTTGTTGGGCACTCGGCAAAGGTATTGCTGAGTGCCGAATAGGTACTTGGCAGAAAAAAGGCGAACGGCAACGCACAAAGGACCTTTGCCGAGTGTCCAGGTCAAAGACACTCGACAAACACTTCACTCTTTGCCGAGTGACGGCCAAAGAAACTCGGCAAAGGATGGTCACTTTGTCAAGTGTCTTGCCCATACACTCGGAAAAATGACCCTCCAGAACTTTTTTTGTTTCAGCCACATAAAGCAACATACATCATCACATACATTTCATATTAATAATAATACACATCCCACACAATTCATATCTATAAATTCTCAACCATAAGACATAATACACATCAACAACACAATACTTAAATCCATAAATAAACAAGTTTGTTCATAAACTACCACTAGTAGAAATGTGCACACCAATGACATTCCAATTTCATCACAGCAAAGTAAAATTTTATCATAGAAGGTTTTCTGTGATGACTTTATAACGAATTTGGATTCATCATAGACCTGTCATCACAAAAGACCTACCGTGACGAATCATCACATTCATCATAGAAGACAACCCTTTTATGATGAAACCTTTCCGTGCCATAGAATTAATTTCACTTCTATGACAGTGAAGAAAAACGTCATTGAAGAGGCTCCACGCCACCGTGCCGCTGACGTGGCAAGCTCACATGGCATTGACCATGCTGGAAGATGATGTGGCAAGTCTACGTGGTGAGGGCCATGTGTCGTCCTTACAGAGCATCACGTGTTGTCTCCCAGGAGTGCCACACGTCGCCTTCCACAAGCACCACGTGTTGCCTCCGAAGAGCGCCGCGTGTCACTAGGCGATGTGGCCACATGGCATGTTACCAGGGTGGCATGTGTCCATTTTGAAGGTGTCACCTGTCATCTTGGCTATGCCCCACGTGTCCCATTCGTAATGCTCCATGTGTCCTTTTTCCAGAGCAACATGTGTCTCATTCAAAAAGAGCCATGTGTCTCTTAATTTTGCAGAGCGCCACATGTTTGTTTCTTTGTTTCTCGTTCCTAGCTCACCACATGTCTCGTTCTCAGGGAGTCACGTTTCTCTTTTATAGGTTGACACGTGTTTTGCGTTGAATGCACTCTGTGTTTGTGGTTTGCCACATGTTACATCGCGAAATCGTCACACGTCTAGTTGTGATTCGACCTCGTTTTTTCTCTCAAATTGACAGACACAACACCATTTCCATCAACGGAATCACAAAAAGAAAACATCAACAGAATGACATAAACAATAATCAATAGAAAATTATACACACTTCAGAGTTCACCCATCATAGAATCTCAAACACAATTGATGCATCAGAGTTCATCACAGATCACCATAGAACTGAAGTTTTAGTTAGGAGCAGAAATCCAACAAATGATCACGGGGCAACTGTAGGTTGAGAGAAGTTTTCAACAACATTGAAACTGTAGATTTTACGAAGGAGATTATTGTTCTCTTCTACCCTCTGCTTGTACTCCTCGAACTTCTCCTGTGCCTTCTCTAGCTTTTTATCAGCAGCTTCGGCCTTCTTCTTCATTGCATCTAGTTTCACAGCAAGAGAAGCTACACCATCTTTTTTAGCAGCAAGTTGTTCACGAAGTTCCCGCTCAGCCTCTATCTCTTGATGGTTCAGTGATATACCAGCAGTCCTGAGAAAAAGTGTTGGTGCAGCTACTCATGGACATAACCTTCGAGACAACCACAACACTATGTAGTGCTGGCTCTCCATCAGCAAGAGCGTCTGCTTGCATAGTTTCCATAGATGACTGCAAATTGGAGAGAAAAATAGATTACTGACAGTGTCAAATACTCAAAATAAAATAAGTAGAGAGACAATTGCAATGGACATTTTCGGCAACACACATAGAGAGCAAATATGGTTGTAACGAGTCTTACCACTGCTTCTCTTACCACAAGACTATGCCATTTTTCTTGCTGGTATGGCACACCTTAAAAAGAGAGCAATGACATGTGGATCCAGTGCAATGATGGACCTACAGTACTTACATGTGGGTCCGGCGGATCCGATGTCATGTTGGAACGAGAGCACTAAAACGCGGGCCCAGGGTGGATGGAGAGAGCTTACATGTGGACCTAGCAGACGCTTCTTAGACAACATTAAAATGTTGGACCCACATATGGCACACGTGTCAGCTGGTGTGGTTCTATGACGAATCAAAACTGTCAAAAACTATGGCGCGGATGAGTTGGTGTTCTATGGTGTTCTGGGTTTCCTCTTCTATGATGCCATTTCAGACTTCATCACAAATTTTATCACATAAAATTTATCACTTGTCTATCATGACGATCCACTATTTTTTGTCATAGTAAGAACATCTTCTATGACACAATTTTAGAACATCATTAGCAAAACATCATTGTTGTGCATATTTCTACTAGTGTACATAGGGGGTGGCAGGAATAGAGCATGAGGGAGCGACAGATCTTGGTCTTGTGGAGACACTTCATTCGACACCACCGATGGATAAGGATTCTATATAAAGGAGAGCATATTACATTTCTCTAGGTTTCTAAGTTTTTCTAGGTTTCTAAGATTATCTAAGTTTCTCTAAGTCCTCTAAGTTTCTAAGTTTCTCTAGGTTTCTTAGTTTCTCTAAATCTCGAAGTTTCTAAGTTCTCTAAGTTAACCAACCAGTTGAAATGAAAGTATAGGGTTGTCAAGAGACTCACAAGAGAATAACCCATTGGTGGTGAAACCCAGGGCATCTATGGCGGAGTCTAAGCCATCTGAATAGAAAGGCTTTGGATGTAGCTATAGAATTGCAACATTTGCTCTTGACTATGCCTTTATTGATCGGTCGCTATCTGCTCCATCCGCCTCTGTTGCTCAAGCTGCATCTTCTATTGTATGAGATTTATTGGATCGTACCTTCTGTTTGAACCAAGAATTAAATCGGACATTCTATTTCCCGCACCTGTCTAATAAGTAGGGTATCAATATTGTTCATTGTAAGTTCCCTTCTTTCACGCCAGAATTGATGCAAAAATTCCTTGTCCAACGAGGAACAATAGGGTTCGATACAAATGAGAGACTACTAAAAAAGAACAAGATTTTTGAGAATTTACTACCTATATGGATTGACTTGAGAAAGGTTGATCAACACAAATAGCATGATCATGCGCCACTCTTCATGTGTCAAAGGTTGAGAGTGGAACCATCTTGGTCCGCATTGTAGTGGGGAGGTGGATTATGCACGCTAGGAAGATTGTCAGCATAGTATTTTATGGAGAAGTTTGACACCTCCTCGAGAATGTATGCCTCTTCCATGGAAGCTTTAATTCTGCATTTATTTTTACATTTAGTTCAAATAACCTTTAAACACTTCTCAATTGAATAACACCAATGGTATTGCACAGGCTCCCATTCGTGCCTCCTATGGGAGGTGCATTCGTGCCTCCTATGGGAGGTGCAAGATCATATGTGACATCAAAGTGAAGAAGGCAGGCAAAAAGATCTTCTCTAACTTACAAAGCAAAGCAGGGACCATTCTTTCCATGTCTGCAATCATAGTCCGAGATAACTCCTTCACACAATGTTGGCAAAAGAAATAGCTCAACTCTGCTAGCACCTTCCACACATGATTAGGGACATAGCCTCGAACCATCACCAGTTGAAGTAGCTCAAGCCATCGTCGGTGTAGTTGTTGTGCTTGCCGGAGGTGACGACGATGGCCTCCTCCGTGGCGGCCTTCTTGCTGAGTTGCAGGGAGGGGGCTCGGGCCATGCGGGGGGCTGGTGGTGCCGTCACGTGGGGACCAGGCGGGGGCGGTGGGCGGGGGCTCGGGCCAGGCGGGGTGGGGGGGGGGGGGAGGAGGGGGAGGCGCCACGCAGGCACTGGCCAGGGGCGGCGGGTGGGGGCTCGGGCCTGGGCCGAGGGAGGGGGGCGCCGTCGTGTTGGGGCTGAGCGGGGATGGTGGGTGGCGATAGATGGCTTGGGTCGGGTGAGGGGTGGTGGGGCGCCGCCGCGCGAGAGACGTGCGGGGGCGGTGGGCAGCGAGCGGGGGCGGCGGCCGATGGCGAGCGGGGATGGTGGGCGGCAACCGGACGGGGAGAGAGAGAGAGATTGAACAGAGTGAGTGAAAGCGAGAGATAGAGAAGAAGGAGATGAGGAAAACGCTTAAGTACAAATCTATTTGCTGAGTGCCTCTGGATGGCACTCGGCAAAGAGGGTCTCTGTCTGAGTGCCTTTTTCTGTCACTAGGCAAAGATGGCTTTGGCCGAGTGCCCAAAGTGATGCGCTCGACAAACATCTACTTTACCGAGTGTTTAAGAACCACACTCGGCAATTTTTTATTTTTTTCAACTTAAAACAAAAATTGAAAATATTGAATAGATTCCAAAATCTAACCAAATTTCTATAATACACAATTTATATGGTCTAATACCAATACAAAAATATTTGACCTCAACACAAATTTTGAACGTCAATATGACTCAAATTCTTAACAAGTCATTCTCATCTATATGAAACTCTTTTGGGGATTCTTCATGTTCTAAGCATCGTACGTGACAAATTGTGTAAAACCTTCTCTACTTTTTTCACAATGTTCACATATGATATTATGATATTTATACAATTCTCATAATTTTTTTAACTTTGTTTCTCTTTTTATAAAATTTAACTAAAATCAACCACATCATAAATGGTGATATTTCATGTACAAAATTTGTTAAATTTTCTTTTGTTTCCTGGATGCAGCTTCACATTGGACTCACTAACATGAATATCAATTTTCTATTCACTTTACTCCACAATTCAAAACATTTCTAGTTCTAATTTGATTTTTCATGAGAAAATACAATTAATAAAAATAAGTAAATAAATATAGCAAACGGATCAAGAAATATACCAAATTTCAAAATGATATACCTTTAATAGTCTATGGTCTCCAGAAGAAAATGTGGGCATAAAGTGAAAAAAATATTTTACTGAATGTCTGCTAGTGGCACTCGTCAAAATGTAGCCTTTGCGGAGTGTCAGCTTGTAACACTCAGCAAAATGTAACCTTTGCCGAGTGTCTATTAGTGGCACTCGACAAACAGTTGACGATGGGCTAAATATTTTACGGCAAGTCTGCAAAGGGGCATTTATGCCGAATGCTGTAACTTTTGCCGAATGTCACGTGGTTGGGCACAAATATGGGGTATGTCGGGTGTTTTCTTTTTGCTGAGTATCTGTATGGTGACACTGCCTGTTTGCTGAGTGTCTGAGAATTTACACTCGGCGAAGCTTTGGGCACTCGGCAAATAATGGTTTTCCCATAGTGATCCTCTCATACCTTGCCAGCTCTGTCAAGAAAAATACTGAATTCTAGTGCCAGTTTTGCTCTCCATTTTCTCGACAGAAGAATTGTAAGTGTTCCATGGTTATGACATTACCACACTAAAAAATTCTACTTGATCCAATTTCCTGCATAAGTATATTACGAAGTTATGCAAACATGTACAATCCGTCTTAACCTCTTGGATATAGTTCGGAAACAGACCATCCATAACTCCCCTCTCCTGATCGAACAAGATTGATTCAACACTAGTTGTAGTTAACCTTATTAGTTTTGTCTTACATCCTTATTAAATTAAGACCATAAAGATCATATTCAGACTCAGTTACTTCTTTAGCATTAAACTATGTGTATGTCAGTATGTGCGTGTCACTTAACCTTCCTATTAATTTTTTTCAGTAATCATTAAACCCTGCCATATATTGTTCTTGGTTCAATTATTCTTTTCTTTTAAACTTTTGTTTGTATATGGTTATCATCACAAAATTTGTTTGTTCATCATACCATGACAGTTTTAATGTACTTTATATGAATTATTTTCACTTATATTTTGTAATATTATTTTTGAGTATTTTAGCTAATAAGGATGTCTGCATCATGCAGCACGAGAAATGTATGTCAAAATTGACTCATTGTCTTTTCTAGCTACCTAGAGACCAGTCTTTTATTTATTTCCACTCGTTGTAGATGTGTGTGAGTGTGGTCCTTCAACGGTAGGTCACTTAGAGCTTCTCATGTTCCTTTCCAAGGTCATTGTCTCTTGTCCTAGTTTGATGTTATCTCTTGAGCCATGAACACCATTGAGTTAGTGGAATGATGACATTCACATATTATCGCATAACTGAAACTAATTTTTAACCAACATTGTATTATTCTGTGCTGATTGCAATAAATGTATAAACTATATAAACCTAGTAAAACTGAATTCTTACGTACATGGAAGTAACTTGCTACCTACATCATGTTAAGTGTATACGTAATGTTCATGAACATATTGATACAGATTTGTAAAATGTGTCTTCTTCTTATTGCAATCCTTTATAGCATACCCTTGCTTTATGAAGAAAGGCATCATACTCTTCGTGTGTGTGTGTGTGTGTGTGTGTGTTTTTGAGGGAAACATACTCTTCGTGTTAGTAGGTAATGCTACCCCTTCATACACTTATGTCGTAATAGGGGCAACTTCAACAACTCTCCAATCTTATCTCCTTCATCTAAAATTTGTGATTTTAGGAGTGTATAGCCTTCCATGGGGTACTGTAAAATTTATGCCTAAAAGCTGATTTTTGAGTTTGGGGCATTGCTCCAAACAATGTGCACTACGGTGCCAGAAAACAACCGATGCTTAAAAGCAAGGAGCGGAGCAACTACTTGCTCCTGTGCTTAAAAAATAAAAAATAATTATTAGTGTTTGTACGAACGAGAGAAAGTGATCACGTGAAGTAATAAAGGAGGCAATATTGTATATGATGTGGGAACCATGTGTTAACATAAGCTCCCATGCCCATGTTGTGTGTCTCATCCTCATATCCAGTTGACCTCATGTGGGGCCTGATTTTTTTGCTGGCTTCATTGCCACGCATTGTGGACGGTTTTATCTATTACTCCCTCCGTCCCAGAATATAGCTAGTTTTGGGTTTGTTCTAAATCAAACTTGTATAACTTTGACCATCCATAGCAAAAAATTTATTAATGTTGACTACGTAATAGTTATATATTATGATAGTTTGATTCATCACCAATCTAATATTAGTATTCTTATATTGTTAACCATTATAAACTTTTTGTTATGATTGATCAAAGTTAAAAAAGTTTGACTTAGTACAAACCCAGAACTAGCTATATTCTGGGACGGAGGGAGTACCATATTTTTTATACTTATTATATCTTTTATAGGAGGTACATACCCTAACTACAAAATTTTATCTACCAAACAAAGACACCCCCCTTCCCCCTTCCTATCCATGCGCATGGTCGTTTCTTTCCTTAGCACCTCTCTCCGGCCCACTTTGGTATCTGTTGATCATTCAAGTCTGACCCAACAGCAAGGACATGTAGAGGATATATGTTAGGAGACGTATGCATCCGACCCAACAGCAAGGACATGTAGAGGGTATATGTTAGGAGATGTTTGCTGCATTAGTGTTTTCCTATGTCTTGAAATGATTCTATCAGACCCCTCTAAAACAACCTATAGGGCTAGGAGACAGTACAATAATATGGTTCATCGTATGATGTAGATGTGAGTCGAACATATCACATCTTTGTTCACTTGCATGGATGCACACCTTTTATTTTTCCTTGTGGTCCTTTCTTGAAAATGAGAGAAGGATCAACTTCATACACCATGTTATATTATATTATGCATTTAAAACACATGTCCTTTCTTGAAAACAAGAGAACCTTTCAGCCTCAAGCTATAGTTTAGAACAAGTATAATAACTGGCGTTTAGCCCGCCTCATCAGCCCATCATATGATATGTGGAGCAGTGAGAAACGAAGAAAGAGAGTATTGCAAGCGATTGTTTGGTTGCCCACTGGTTGCCGACAAAACTGCCGCTTCCATCCACTATTTGAGTGTCAACGCAAACAGTAAATAATAAAATATTCAGTTAGGTAAACTCATAGCCAAACCTTATTATATCACTGTTTTTTATGAAGGCTTCTTTGCTGCTGCTCTATCTTTATTATTAGCTATGCTCTTAAGGAGGAACCATCTCCCGGTGGAGCTTTTATTTTTCTAAAATGTAACACGAAGCAGTCAACCTATAACTAATATTTGTTTTCTTTCCTTTTCGTAAGTACGATACTACACATACGAAGAAAGATGTATGAAGCTCATACGAAGTGCGCGTGGTTCTCAACAGAATCGCATGGGCCGAGTGGCGGAGGACAGAAAGAAATTGAGGTATGGCAGAGTCAATTGTACCGATAAAATTATACATATATATAATGTTCATTAATTTGTGGAACCAAACTTATGAATTGTGGTCGTGGAAAACACTTACCTGATTCTCTAATATAAGTATAATATTACTAATTTTCTTGTACAACATCCAGGATTAAGAATGATAAATGTTGATATAAAATTTAAGGTATGACAAAGGCCATATATTGCCATATTAGGTCCTCCGCCACTGCATGGGCCCACATATTTCAACTCTCTCTTATCATTCCGGCGTAATTAACGAGTTGTGCATTGAACACAAATGTTCTACCAATCTCCCATGGACGAGTGGCAATTAACATGATCAGCCATCACAATGAACAATTTGCAATTATGTGGTCTAAGGCTGATATATGTTTTTTTTATTTATAGAAACAACAAGATGCTGGATGGATCAAAGAACAAACTCCAGATATGATTTATTTTGATATATAAAATAAAGATATGTAATAGTTCACTTGCATGTATTTGTACTATTGCAAAAACGATTTTTAGTAACAAAAAAACTAAAGTAGATTAGTAACAGACTTATTTTGATCGGTTACTATTCTTCCTCAGACCTAAGATTATTTTCAGTAACGGGTATCTTCAGTGACCCGTTACTAACAAGTGTAACCTTTTACACTAAGGCCCAACACAGATTGGCTTAGTATATATTTGGCTCTAACCCTAACCTAAACACTCCACTCCCACTTCCACCCGTCTCTCTCTCTCTCTCTCTCTCTCTCTCTCTCTCTCTCTCTCTCTCTCTCTCTCTCTCCAAGTTCCCCGCTGCCTCTCCTCTCCTGGCGCAAGGTGGCCTCTCCCTCCTCTTGCGCTAGGCGCCTCCGCCCTCTCCCGGCGCTAGGGGGTGGCCTCTCCCTCTGGTGCACACTACTGAAATTAGGATGTTTGCCGAGTGTGCACTCGGAAAAGGACCAGATACACTCGGTAAAAGGTTTGCGAGCGTAGCACTCAACAAAAAATAAGTCGGCAAAGTGTCTTTGCTGAGTGTCAAAACCGACACTCGGTAAATAATTTTTGGAAATAAAAAGAACTCCAAGAAATAGCAAAAAAGTTTTTTTTACTAAGGCAAGGTCCCCATCGGCCACGCCCGCCCCACCCTCTCTCATGTCACACGTTGGCCAATTTTTCACGCGAGTGCGTCAAGCGGGACTCAAATTCGTAACCTCCAACTTATGCATAACCTCCTCTACCACACAGTCAACTGAGTCTATACTCAATTTTCATTCCATACATATTATAATAAACCGAGTGCAAATTGTGTGTTTAAGATCCTAAACTAATTCAAATTAAAAGATTGTGAACTACAAAGTTTCATAACTTTTCAAGGTATACAACTTTCATTTTAAAATTTTCTCCATCCAAGGCCGTTTACATTTGAATTTCAAATTTGAGAAGTTCTTTTCGAGATCTACAACTTTTAATTTGATTGTTTTTCTATCCGAGGTTGTCTGAAAAAATTATATTTTTGAAGTTTGGAAATTCAAACATACTTTTATCTTGGTCATTTCTTCATCCGACATAGTGGTATTGTTCATAAATCTTATATATCTCTTTTCTAGTTTGATGAAACTATATGAGATATATAGATTTTATAAACAATATTACCATCATTTTGTCAAATGAAGAAATATCCAAAATTAAAGTTATACATCTTGAAAAGTATACAACTTTATAGTTAAAAACTATTTAATTTAAATTAATTTACTACTTTAAAATATAATTTGAATTTCTCTTTGTTGAGTGTTTTTTCTCCAGCACTCAGCAAAGACCTTGTTTGTCGAGTGCCAAAAGAAACCACTTGGCAAACAAGCAAGTTTGTCGAGTGTAAAAAAAAATACTCAACAAACAAGCAAGTTTCATGAATGCCAAGGAAAAAAAATACTAAGAAAAGTGTTTGCTGAGTGTTTTTTCTTGTGTGACAGTCGACAAAGTGTTGTTTGCCAAGTACCAATAAAATGCACTCAGCAAGCCACCGAGCACTCAACAAACAACCGGTTTTTGATAGTGGCACAACAACTCTCCCTCCCTTGATGCATGGTGCCGCCGCCACCCTCCCCTGAGGCTAAGCAGCGACCTCTCCCTCCCGGCGCAAGGGTGCCTCCCCCTCCACCGGTAAATGGCGCACCATCCTCCCCCGTCGCCTCTCCTCCGTCTCCACCTAAGCCCGGGCGAGGTGGATCCAGTGGTGGGGGTGCCCAGGCAAGGCAAATCTAGTGGTGGAGAGCCATGGTGTGGCAGGTGCTACCATCCATGGCGGCTTGGCTTTGACAATGTCACTGGCACCCTCTCTTCCCGCTTTGGCCCACCAAGGCGACGACAAATTCAACGGCGGCGATAACACAGACACGATGGGCCTGATGGCATGGGCTCTCTAGTGGATTCGGTCTCCCTCTCACCCGAGCAAGGCATCAGGGCAGCGAACCGCAAGAAGCTACCAGAAGCGGGGCTACCACTCCCTCCCTGTGACGGGCCACGGGTGATAGGTGTGGGTCCTATGGTATTTTTTAATAATTTTTGTATTGAGTGGCGGGCCAAGAGTGTTTATCACTATTCAAATTGACTTTTAGTAATACTTGCGTAGTAATCGATGTGTTGTCTGTTACTATAGTATATTTTAGACTGTAGTTGAAAACAATATTTGTAGTAGTGTGACTGCACAAGTTAAATAATTATTCATTTAGAAATTGATAGTCAAAAAGTACTTGTATATTCCTATAAGGTTCATGGCCATTGAGGGTCTCCAATGGTACGAATATTTTGATGATGAATGAAAAACATGAAATGTGACTAATATATACACGAGTGTTATACATGTAGGAAACCTTATCTACTTTATGATAATTATTGATGGTTGTCTTGGCAGTTGATTATAATAACCACAAGCATGGAGGCTTGATGACCTTGATAGAGTCCAAGGGTTGATGGTAATGGATCAAAGCTAAGGACAAGCTAGGAGCAAGTGTTTGGAACACTTGTCTAGCTATTAGGGCTTGTGTACATAGGAAAAATTAGACTATCAAGGGGGTCTAGATCATATCTCTTAGGTCACGCCAGTCAGTGATGTGCATAGATGCTCGGTGAAATCACATGTACTAGGTGGCAGTGGAGAGGCCAAGGAGCTATTGGATGAAGTCAGGAAATGAAGTCAAGTGAAGATGAGGAGTTTCAGCTTCTGGACATAGAGACCGGATAGAGGGATCATAGAGACCGGACTGTATGGTCATTAGAGGAGATTTCAGATCAGAAGAGAATTGTTGTGAGGAATCTGTCAGCGCAAAGACCTATAGAGATCGGACAATACGATCTATAGACCGGATGATCCGATTTGTATGGATGTGAGTAGGACAAAGAGGAAGTAGTTCGCATTGCCTCTAGAATGAACAAGACTGGTAGAGATCGGGCGGTCTGGTCTAAAGACTGGATGGTACGATCTATACATGGAACAACAATGGTCGGATGGTCCGGTCTAGTAGAGACCAAACTATACGGTATGTACATCCAGAAAGGCTGTTTTATGGAGCAATAACTAGTTTGAGGTTTGAAGCCTATATAGAGTCATTGTTGGAGTATTAGAAACCTCTCTTGGTCATTGGGATAGCTGGGAGTATCAGTAGTAAGCCAAGAGGAAAAGAGAGGAGCACTAGGAGGAGATATTTCATATCTTGAGAGTGTTTGAGAGAGTAACTTGAGCATCCATACACATCTAAGGCTAGGGTGCCCTTAAGAGTGTGTTCTAGACTATTACTCTTGATCTATGGTGAGACCTAGACCGGTTAGACGTCGGTGATGAGCCTATCATGATCGGTTGTGAAGGCCGTCACACGTTTGTACACGATTTGACCTCGCCATTGGAGCATCGCTAGTAAGCGTTCATGTCGGCTCTAGGAGTCCGGCAAGTTCTCGAGGGAGGTGAGATTGTGCCTCGGCGGCTAGACGGCGGCGGCGTCTCCTTCAATTTTTCGGGATAATTTGATATACCACTAAATTTAGTCAGGATAATTATGGATTGGAGTTCATTTTTTAGATTTGGGTGACTAAAAATGGATTTAGGAGCCAATATAATCACCCGGCTGGATTTAGAGGCCAATATAATCAGCCGGATGGGGAGAACCTCGATTCAAAAAAGAACGATTCATGGCCACACTCCGGTCTCGCTGGACTTGCTGGTGTAGTAGGCGTGCGTGAGCCGCGTCGGCTGCGATGCAACGACCGTGCCTGACGCCATCGTGGCCGTGCCCGCCGCGCTGCAGGACGGAGGGTGCGCCTCCGAGCCCTGCTGCTTTACGTGATGATGGAGGACGACAGCTTCACAGCTATCTAGCTAAGCTCTCCCATGCATGTACCGAACAGTACATTAGTACACTATTTTGATGTTGCCAAAACAAGAAAACTAGTTCAAATGATGTAACTATAATAACTTTCTTATCCTTAATTACGACAATAAGGAAAACATATTATTATCGGCACCAAATAAAACAGGCCAGAGAAGCTTAAGTCATACTAATCCGATCAATGAATTAACTCCCGAAACAACTCTCTCTCTCTGTGTGTGTGTGTGTGTGTGGGCGCGCGCGCGAGAACATCAGAATGTACGCGTACGGACATATGCAAAATCTACTTGATTGAATTAAACTCGCAGCAAATATATTCAGCTGCCTCCACGCAAGAAAGGCCAGGCAGTCCGGAAATGCAACAAGGTCCATTCTAGAGCCTAGATATCGTCGTGCGATGCTGGGCCACGGCCTTAGAAGTCTTCTGGATGCCATCCTCGCAATGTGCGTATGCCCGCATGCCACTGACGTGCACAAGGGCGACCACAGCGGAGGCTGCCGACCGGCGACTTGTACGGCAGTCGACCTGGGCCTCACCTGGGCTAATAACCTTTCGTGAAAATGGAGACAATAAAGCAGATTTGTTGCAACTATCCTCTATGATCTTATGGTTATATAAAACCCTTTTGCTATCAGTTCCTAGGCAGCGTGCTCCGATTGCTAAAGTTCCTTTTTCCTAGGTTAACATTTTAATCGACCAAGAGACGTCTAGAACGGCATAGTACGTAGTCGGCCACAATGGCTTTGCATTGCCCCAATGCTAGCCACTGCCCTATCAGTCCTATTTTTTGGATATTTTTATATTTTATATTTTATCAAGTGTATTTTGAAATATGACAAAAAAAAAAACACTTAGCAAAGAGCTATTTGTCAAGTATTTCTTTGCCGAGTGTTCTATGTCAAGTATAATACTCGACAAATATTTTACCGAGTGTTTTCTGTGCTTTGCTGAGTGTAGGTGCACCCGGCAAAACAAGCAATTCCAGTAATCATGGTTCTCGTTATGTCTTATATCAAGACTAGCAAAGTGTCTGTGCGTTGCTACGGGTTAAAAAAAACAAAATATTCTTTATGATTTAAACGTAAATTATTTATACAATATAATTATTGATATTTTTTATATTAAAATTCATATTTATTTATATTTTTGTTAGTGCTTTTTAGTGTACCATTTTATATATTATAAGTAACAAATTTTTTACCATTTTGCCTGTATTCTTATCATAAATATTATTTTACCTCTAATGTTAACAATTTCTATATATAGTATCATTTGAGTACTATGTTGCAAAATTAAGTAAAATGGTATTAAAAATGCTCAAATATAAGAAGTACCAATATGAAACCCAATTTGTCATGTAAAGAGGGATTCTCACAAGCTCATAACACCTATAAGACATCACTGGATCTATATGAAGTCCAACATGCAAGACCAAGGTCGTGACCCAATGGTTAAAGATTTCTAGAAGGTTTATCCGATAGAAAAAATCAATTCACGTAGAATAGAAACAACACTGCATTACGAGACGATTTTGAATTTGAAAACATGCTCTAATGAGAAAAGTTAAAACATCAAAGTTGTAGATCTCGTCGAGTCCTTTTTGGAATATATGTGGATCATATTATTTGGACTTCAGAGATAGGAGAGATAAACCCCGCACAGAGACCTGCATAAAGGAGTCTGAATGAAAATAAATATTTTTGTATCGTAAATTTAGAAACTAAAATGGCGGAATCTTAACTTCTATTGAATATCAAAGTTGTAGAACTTTTTGAGGACTACGAGATGGAGTCCGAGTTTTCCTCATTTGAACTCCGGACGAAGGATTTATGATTTTTTGAATTTGGTATATGATATGGAAGGTACGAAACCGATTTGGATTCAATCTCTAACTTTGTAGGCGTACGACAGATTTTTTAATGGCGTGAATGTTTCCACCTAAATTAATGGCGTGAATATTTCCACCTAAATTAATAGGAGTAGAGATGTCCTTCCATGAATGAATGTATTCATAGGATGTTTACATGTTCTTGGGATTTCTTATCCATTAAGGTACACGTTAAATTCTTTTTCTACTGCATACAAAATGTCATGTGTTTTGTGCTACCTTTTATTTCCTAACTCTTGGAATTCATCTTGTTTTTCTATTTTATTAGTTTCACTAACATCCACTACATGAAATGCTTGATTTGCACTCGGCAAAGCCCATAAAGCACTCGGCAAAGAGGTTACAACGACTAAAGTATCGACAAAGTCCTCTTTGCTGAGTGTTTTTTGTTGGGCACTCGGCAAAGGTATTGCTGAGTGCCGAATAGGTACTTGGCAGAAAAAAGGCGAACGGCAACGCACAAAGGACCTTTGCCGAGTGTCCAGGTCAAAGACACTCGACAAACACTTCACTCTTTGCCGAGTGACGGCCAAAGAAACTCGGCAAAGGATGGTCACTTTGTCAAGTGTCTTGCCCATACACTCGGAAAAATGACCCTCCAGAACTTTTTTTGTTTCAGCCACATAAAGCAACATACATCATCACATACATTTCATATTAATAATAATACACATCCCACACAATTCATATCTATAAATTCTCAACCATAAGACATAATACACATCAACAACACAATACTTAAATCCATAAATAAACAAGTTTGTTCATAAACTACCACTAGTAGAAATGTGCACACCAATGACATTCCAATTTCATCACAGCAAAGTAAAATTTTATCATAGAAGGTTTTCCGTGATGACTTTATAACGAATTTGGATTCATCATAGACCTGTCATCACAAAAGACCTACCGTGACGAATCATCACATTCATCATAGAAGACAACCCTTTTATGATGAAACCTTTCCGTGCCATAGAATTAATTTCACTTCTATGACAGTGAAGAAAAACGTCATTGAAGAGGCTCCACGCCACCGTGCCGCTGACGTGGCAAGCTCACATGGCATTGACCATGCTGGAAGATGATGTGGCAAGTCTACGTGGTGAGGGCCATGTGTCGTCCTTACAGAGCATCACGTGTTGTCTCCCAGGAGTGCCACACGTCGCCTTCCACAAGCACCACGTGTTGCCTCCGAAGAGCGCCGCGTGTCACTAGGCGATGTGGCCACATGGCATGTTACCAGGGTGGCATGTGTCCATTTTGAAGGTGTCACCTGTCATCTTGGCTATGCCCCACGTGTCCCATTCGTAATGCTCCATGTGTCCTTTTTCCAGAGCAACATGTGTCTCATTCAAAAAGAGCCATGTGTCTCTTAATTTTGCAGAGCGCCACATGTTTGTTTCTTTGTTTCTCGTTCCTAGCTCACCACATGTCTCGTTCTCAGGGAGTCACGTTTCTCTTTTATAGGTTGACACGTGTTTTGCGTTGAATGCACTCTGTGTTTGTGGTTTGCCACATGTTACATCACGAAATCGTCACACGTCTAGTTGTGATTCGACCTCGTTTTTTCTCTCAAATTGACAGACACAACACCATTTCCATCAACGGAATCACAAAAAGAAAACATCAACAGAATGACATAAACAATAATCAATAGAAAATTATACACACTTCAGAGTTCACCCATCATAGAATCTCAAACACAATTGATGCATCAGAGTTCATCACAGATCACCATAGAACTGAAGTTTTAGTTAGGAGCAGAAATCCAACAAATGATCACGGGGCAACTGTAGGTTGAGAGAAGTTTTCAACAACATTGAAACTGTAGATTTTACGAAGGAGATTATTGTTCTCTTCTACCCTCTGCTTGTACTCCTCGAACTTCTCCTGTGCCTTCTCTAGCTTTTTATCAGCAGCTTCGGCCTTCTTCTTCATTGCATCTAGTTTCACAGCAAGAGAAGCTACACCATCTTTTTTAGCAGCAAGTTGTTCACGAAGTTCCCGCTCAGCCTCTATCTCTTGATGGTTCAGTGATATACCAGCAGTCCTGAGAAAAAGTGTTGGTGCAGCTACTCATGGACATAACCTTCGAGACAACCACAACACTATGTAGTGCTGGCTCTCCATCAGCAAGAGCGTCTGCTTGCATAGTTTCCATAGATGACTGCAAATTGGAGAGAAAAATAGATTACTGACAGTGTCAAATACTCAAAATAAAATAAGTAGAGAGACAATTGCAATGGACATTTTCGGCAACACACATAGAGAGCAAATATGGTTGTAACGAGTCTTACCACTGCTTCTCTTACCACAAGACTATGCCATTTTTCTTGCTGGTATGGCACACCTTAAAAAGAGAGCAATGACATGTGGATCCAGTGCAATGATGGACCTACAGTACTTACATGTGGGTCCGGCGGATCCGATGTCATGTTGGAACGAGAGCACTAAAATGCGGGCCCAGGGTGGATGGAGAGAGCTTACATGTGGACCTAGCAGACGCTTCTTAGACAACATTAAAATGTTGGACCCACATATGGCACACGTGTCAGCTGGTGTGGTTCTATGACGAATCAAAACTGTCAAAAACTATGGCGCGGATGAGTTGGTGTTCTATGGTGTTCTGGGTTTCCTCTTCTATGATGCCATTTCAGACTTCATCACAAATTTTATCACATAAAATTTATCACTTGTCTACCATGACGATCCACTATTTTTTGTCATAGTAAGAACATCTTCTATGACACAATTTTAGAACATCATTAGCAAAACATCATTGTTGTGCATATTTCTACTAGTGTACATAGGGGGTGGCAGGAATAGAGCATGAGGGAGCGACAGATCTTGGTCTTGTGGAGACACTTCATTCGACACCACCGATGGATAAGGATTCTATATAAAGGAGAGCATATTACATTTCTCTAGGTTTCTAAGTTTTTCTAGGTTTCTAAGATTATCTAAGTTTCTCTAAGTCCTCTAAGTTTCTAAGTTTCTCTAGGTTTCTTAGTTTCTCTAAATCTCGAAGTTTCTAAGTTCTCTAAGTTAACCAACCAGTTGAAATGAAAGTATAGGGTTGTCAAGAGACTCACAAGAGAATAACCCATTGGTGGTGAAACCCAGGGCATCTATGGCGGAGTCTAAGCCATCTGAATAGAAAGGCTTTGGATGTAGCTATAGAATTGCAACATTTGCTCTTGACTATGCCTTTATTGATCGGTCGCTATCTGCTCCATCCGCCTCTGTTGCTCAAGCTGCATCTTCTATTGTATGAGATTTATTGGATCGTACCTTCTGTTTGAACCAAGAATTAAATCGGACATTCTATTTCCCGCACCTGTCTAATAAGTAGGGTATCAATATTGTTCATTGTAAGTTCCCTTCTTTCACGCCAGAATTGATGCAAAAATTCCTTGTCCAACGAGGAACAATAGGGTTCGATACAAATGAGAGACTACTAAAAAAGAACAAGATTTTTGAGAATTTACTACCTATATGGATTGACTTGAGAAAGGTTGATCAACACAAATAGCATGATCATGCGCCACTCTTCATGTGTCAAAGGTTGAGAGTGGAACCATCTTGGTCCGCATTGTAGTGGGGAGGTGGATTATGCACGCTAGGAAGATTGTCAGCATAGTATTTTATGGAGAAGTTTGACACCTCCTCGAGAATGTATGCCTCTTCCATGGAAGCTTTAATTCTGCATTTATTTTTACATTTAGTTCAAATAACCTTTAAACACTTCTCAATTGAATAACACCAATGGTATTGCACAGGCTCCCATTCGTGCCTCCTATGGGAGGTGCATTCGTGCCTCCTATGGGAGGTGCAAGATCATATGTGACATCAAAGTGAAGAAGGCAGGCAAAAAGATCTTCTCTAACTTACAAAGCAAAGCAGGGACCATTCTTTCCATGTCTGCAATCATAGTCCGAGATAACTCCTTCACACAATGTTGGCAAAAGAAATAGCTCAACTCTGCTAGCACCTTCCACACATGATTAGGGACATAGCCTCGAACCATCACCAGTTGAAGTAGCTCAAGCCATCGTCGGTGTAGTTGTTGTGCTTGCCGGAGGTGACGACGATGGCCTCCTCCGTGGCGGCCTTCTTGCTGAGTTGCAGGGAGGGGGCTCGGGCCATGCGGGGGGCTGGTGGTGCCGTCACGTGGGGACCAGGCGGGGGCGGTGGGCGGGGGCTCGGGCCAGGCGGGGTGGGGGGGGGGGAGGAGGGGGAGGCGCCACGCAGGCACTGGCCAGGGGCGGCGGGTGGGGGCTCGGGCCGGGCCGAGGGAGGGGGGCGCCGTCGTGTTGGGGCTGAGCGGGGATGGTGGGTGGCGATAGAGGGCTTGGGTCGGGTGAGGGGTGGTGGGGCGCCGCCGCGCGAGAGACGTGCGGGGGCGGTGGGCAGCGAGCGGGGGCGGCGGCCGATGGCGAGCGGGGATGGTGGGCGGCAACCGGACGGGGAGAGAGAGAGAGATTGAACAGAGTGAGTGAAAGCGAGAGATAGAGAAGAAGGAGATGAGGAAAACGCTTAAGTACAAATCTATTTGCTGAGTGCCTCTGGATGGCACTCGGCAAAGAGGGTCTCTGTCTGAGTGCCTTTTTCTGTCACTAGGCAAAGATGGCTTTGGCCGAGTGCCCAAAGTGATGCGCTCGACAAACATCTACTTTACCGAGTGTTTAAGAACCACACTCGGCAATTTTTTATTTTTTTTCAACTTAAAACAAAAATTGAAAATATTGAATAGATTCCAAAATCTAACCAAATTTCTATAATACACAATTTATATGGTCTAATACCAATACAAAAATATTTGACCTCAACACAAATTTTGAACGTCAATATGACTCAAATTCTTAACAAGTCATTCTCATCTATATGAAACTCTTTTGGGGATTCTTCATGTTCTAAGCATCGTACGTGACAAATTGTGTAAAACCTTCTCTACTTTTTTCACAATGTTCACATATGATATTATGATATTTATACAATTCTCATAATTTTTTTAACTTTGTTTCTCTTTTTATAAAATTTAACTAAAATCAACCACATCATAAATGGTGATATTTCATGTACAAAATTTGTTAAATTTTCTTTTGTTTCCTGGATGCAGCTTCACATTGGACTCACTAACATGAATATCAATTTTCTATTCACTTTACTCCACAATTCAAAACATTTCTAGTTCTAATTTGATTTTTCATGAGAAAATACAATTAATAAAAATAAGTAAATAAATATAGCAAACGGATCAAGAAATATACCAAATTTCAAAATGATATACCTTTAATAGTCTATGGTCTCCAGAAGAAAATGTGGGCATAAAGTGAAAAAAATATTTTACTGAATGTCTGCTAGTGGCACTCGTCAAAATGTAGCCTTTGCGGAGTGTCAGCTTGTAACACTCAGCAAAATGTAACCTTTGCCGAGTGTCTATTAGTGGCACTCGACAAACAGTTGACGATGGGCTAAATATTTTACGGCAAGTCTGCAAAGGGGCATTTATGCCGAATGCTGTAACTTTTGCCGAATGTCACGTGGTTGGGCACAAATATGGGGTATGTCGGGTGTTTTCTTTTTGCTGAGTATCTGTATGGTGACACTGCCTGTTTGCTGAGTGTCTGAGAATTTACACTCGGCGAAGCTTTGGGCACTCGGCAAATAATGGTTTTCCCATAGTGATCCTCTCATACCTTGCCAGCTCTGTCAAGAAAAATACTGAATTCTAGTGCCAGTTTTGCTCTCCATTTTCTCGACAGAAGAATTGTAAGTGTTCCATGGTTATGACATTACCACACTAAAAAATTCTACTTGATCCAATTTCCTGCATAAGTATATTACGAAGTTATGCAAACATGTACAATCCGTCTTAACCTCTTGGATATAGTTCGGAAACAGACCATCCATAACTCCCCTCTCCTGATCGAACAAGATTGATTCAACACTAGTTGTAGTTAACCTTATTAGTTTTGTCTTACATCCTTATTAAATTAAGACCATAAAGATCATATTCAGACTCAGTTACTTCTTTAGCATTAAACTATGTGTATGTCAGTATGTGCGTGTCACTTAACCTTCCTATTAATTTTTTTCAGTAATCATTAAACCCTGCCATATATTGTTCTTGGTTCAATTATTCTTTTCTTTTAAACTTTTGTTTGTATATGGTTATCATCACAAAATTTGTTTGTTCATCATACCATGACAGTTTTAATGTACTTTATATGAATTATTTTCACTTATATTTTGTAATATTATTTTTGAGTATTTTAGCTAATAAGGATGTCTGCATCATGCAGCACGAGAAATGTATGTCAAAATTGACTCATTGTCTTTTCTAGCTACCTAGAGACCAGTCTTTTATTTATTTCCACTCGTTGTAGATGTGTGTGAGTGTGGTCCTTCAACGGTAGGTCACTTAGAGCTTCTCATGTTCCTTTCCAAGGTCATTGTCTCTTGTCCTAGTTTGATGTTATCTCTTGAGCCATGAACACCATTGAGTTAGTGGAATGATGACATTCACATATTATCGCATAACTGAAACTAATTTTTAACCAACATTGTATTATTCTGTGCTGATTGCAATAAATGTATAAACTATATAAACCTAGTAAAACTGAATTCTTACGTACATGGAAGTAACTTGCTACCTACATCATGTTAAGTGTATACGTAATGTTCATGAACATATTGATACAGATTTGTAAAATGTGTCTTCTTCTTATTGCAATCCTTTATAGCATACCCTTGCTTTATGAAGAAAGGCATCATACTCTTCGTGTGTGTGTGTGTGTGTGTGTGTGTGTGTTTTGAGGGAAACATACTCTTCGTGTTAGTAGGTAATGCTACCCCTTCATACACTTATGTCGTAATAGGGGCAACTTCAACAACTCTCCAATCTTATCTCCTTCATCTAAAATTTGTGATTTTAGGAGTGTATAGCCTTCCATGGGGTACTGTAAAATTTATGCCTAAAAGCTGATTTTTGAGTTTGGGGCATTGCTCCAAACAATGTGCACTACGGTGCCAGAAAACAACCGATGCTTAAAAGCAAGGAGCGGAGCAACTACTTGCTCCTGTGCTTAAAAAATAAAAAATAATTATTAGTGTTTGTACGAACGAGAGAAAGTGATCACGTGAAGTAATAAAGGAGGCAATATTGTATATGATGTGGGAACCATGTGTTAACATAAGCTCCCATGCCCATGTTGTGTGTCTCATCCTCATATCCAGTTGACCTCATGTGGGGCCTGATTTTTTTGCTGGCTTCATTGCCACGCATTGTGGACGGTTTTATCTATTACTCCCTCCGTCCCAGAATATAGCTAGTTTTGGATTTGTTCTAAATCAAACTTGTATAACTTTGACCATCCATAGCAAAAAATTTATTAATGTTGACTACGTAATAGTTATATATTATGATAGTTTGATTCATCACCAATCTAATATTAGTATTCTTATATTGTTAACCATTATAAACTTTTTGTTATGATTGATCAAAGTTAAAAAAGTTTGACTTAGTACAAACCCAGAACTAGCTATATTCTGGGACGGAGGGAGTACCATATTTTTTATACTTATTATATCTTTTATAGGAGGTACATACCCTAACTACAAAATTTTATCTACCAAACAAAGACACCCCCCTTCCCCCTTCCTATCCATGCGCATGGTCGTTTCTTTCCTTAGCACCTCTCTCCGGCCCACTTTGGTATCTGTTGATCATTCAAGTCTGACCCAACAGCAAGGACATGTAGAGGATATATGTTAGGAGACGTATGCATCCGACCCAACAGCAAGGACATGTAGAGGGTATATGTTAGGAGATGTTTGCTGCATTAGTGTTTTCCTATGTCTTGAAATGATTCTATCAGACCCCTCTAAAACAACCTATAGGGCTAGGAGACAGTACAATAATATGGTTCATCGTATGATGTAGATGTGAGTCGAACATATCACATCTTTGTTCACTTGCATGGATGCACACCTTTTATTTTTCCTTGTGGTCCTTTCTTGAAAATGAGAGAAGGATCAACTTCATACACCATGTTATATTATATTATGCATTTAAAACACATGTCCTTTCTTGAAAACAAGAGAACCTTTCAGCCTCAAGCTATAGTTTAGAACAAGTATAATAACTGGCGTTTAGCCCGCCTCATCAGCCCATCATATGATATGTGGAGCAGTGAGAAACGAAGAAAGAGAGTATTGCAAGCGATTGTTTGGTTGCCCACTGGTTGCCGACAAAACTGCCGCTTCCATCCACTATTTGAGTGTCAACGCAAACAGTAAATAATAAAATATTCAGTTAGGTAAACTCATAGCCAAACCTTATTATATCACTGTTTTTTATGAAGGCTTCTTTGCTGCTGCTCTATCTTTATTATTAGCTATGCTCTTAAGGAGGAACCATCTCCCGGTGGAGCTTTTATTTTTCTAAAATGTAACACGAAGCAGTCAACCTATAACTAATATTTGTTTTCTTTCCTTTTCGTAAGTACGATACTACACATACGAAGAAAGATGTATGAAGCTCATACGAAGTGCGCGTGGTTCTCAACAGAATCGCATGGGCCGAGTGGCGGAGGACAGAAAGAAATTGAGGTATGGCAGAGTCAATTGTACCGATAAAATTATACATATATATAATGTTCATTAATTTGTGGAACCAAACTTATGAATTGTGGTCGTGGAAAACACTTACCTGATTCTCTAATATAAGTATAATATTACTAATTTTCTTGTACAACATCCAGGATTAAGAATGATAAATGTTGATATAAAATTTAAGGTATGACAAAGGCCATATATTGCCATATTAGGTCCTCCGCCACTGCATGGGCCCACATATTTCAACTCTCTCTTATCATTCCGGCGTAATTAACGAGTTGTGCATTGAACACAAATGTTCTACCAATCTCCCATGGACGAGTGGCAATTAACATGATCAGCCATCACAATGAACAATTTGCAATTATGTGGTCTAAGGCTGATATATGTTTTTTTTATTTATAGAAACAACAAGATGCTGGATGGATCAAAGAACAAACTCCAGATATGATTTATTTTGATATATAAAATAAAGATATGTAATAGTTCACTTGCATGTATTTGTACTATTGCAAAAACGATTTTTAGTAACAAAAAAACTAAAGTAGATTAGTAACAGACTTATTTTGATCGGTTACTATTCTTCCTCAGACCTAAGATTATTTTCAGTAACGGGTATCTTCAGTGACCCGTTACTAACAAGTGTAACCTTTTACACTAAGGCCCAACACAGATTGGCTTAGTATATATTTGGCTCTAACCCTAACCTAAACACTCCACTCCCACTTCCACCCGTCTCTCTCTCTCTCTCTCTCTCTCTCTCTCTCTCTCTCTCTCTCTCTCCAAGTTCCCCGCTGCCTCTCCTCTCCTGGCGCAAGGTGGCCTCTCCCTCCTCTTGCGCTAGGCGCCTCCGCCCTCTCCCGGCGCTAGGGGGTGGCCTCTCCCTCTGGTGCACACTACTGAAATTAGGATGTTTGCCGAGTGTGCACTCGGAAAAGGACCAGATACACTCGGTAAAAGGTTTGCGAGCGTAGCACTCAACAAAAAATAAGTCGGCAAAGTGTCTTTGCTGAGTGTCAAAACCGACACTCGGTAAATAATTTTTGGAAATAAAAAGAATTCCAAGAAATAGCAAAAAAGTTTTTTTTACTAAGGCAAGGTCCCCATCGGCCACGCCCGCCCCACCCTCTCTCATGTCACACGTTGGCCAATTTTTCACGCGAGTGCGTCCAGCGGGACTCAAATTCGTAACCTCCAACTTATGCATAACCTCCTCTACCACACAGTCAACTGAGTCTATACTCAATTTTCATTCCATACATATTATAATAAACCGAGTGCAAATTGTGTGTTTAAGATCCTAAACTAATTCAAATTAAAAGATTGTGAACTACAAAGTTTCATAACTTTTCAAGGTATACAACTTTCATTTTAAAATTTTCTCCATCCAAGGCCGTTTACATTTGAATTTCAAATTTGAGAAGTTCTTTTCGAGATCTACAACTTTTAATTTGATTGTTTTTCTATCCGAGGTTGTCTGAAAAAATTATATTTTTGAAGTTTGGAAATTCAAACATACTTTTATCTTGGTCATTTCTTCATCCGACATAGTGGTATTGTTCATAAATCTTATATATCTCTTTTCTAGTTTGATGAAACTATATGAGATATATAGATTTTATAAACAATATTACCATCATTTTGTCAAATGAAGAAATATCCAAAATTAAAGTTATACATCTTGAAAAGTATACAACTTTATAGTTAAAAACTATTTAATTTAAATTAATTTACTACTTTAAAATATAATTTGAATTTCTCTTTGTTGAGTGTTTTTTCTCCAGCACTCAACAAAGACCTTGTTTGTCGAGTGCCAAAAGAAACCACTTGGCAAACAAGCAAGTTTGTCGAGTGTAAAAAAAAAATACTCAACAAACAAGCAAGTTTCATGAATGCCAAGGAAAAAAAATACTAAGAAAAGTGTTTACTGAGTGTTTTTTCTTGTGTGACAGTCGACAAAGTGTTGTTTGCCAAGTACCAATAAAATGCACTCAGCAAGCCACCGAGCACTCAACAAACAACCGGTTTTTGATAGTGGCACAACAACTCTCCCTCCCTTGATGCATGGTGCCGCCGCCACCCTCCCCTGAGGCTAAGCAGCGACCTCTCCCTCCCGGCGCAAGGGTGCCTCCCCCTCCACCGGTAAATGGCGCACCATCCTCCCCCGTCGCCTCTCCTCCGTCTCCACCTAAGCCCGGGCGAGGTGGATCCAGTGGTGGGGGTGCCCAGGCAAGGCAAATCTAGTGGTGGAGAGCCATGGTGTGGCAGGTGCTACCATCCATGGCGGCTTGGCTTTGACAATGTCACTGGCACCCTCTCTTCCCGCTTTGGCCCACCAAGGCGACGACAAATTCAACGGCAGCGATAACACAGACACGATGGGCCTGATGGCATGGGCTCTCTAGTGGATTCGGTCTCCCTCTCACCCGAGCAAGGCATCAGGGCAGCGAACCGCAAGAAGCTACCAGAAGCGGGGCTACACCTCCCTCCCTGTGACGGGCCACGGGTGATAGGTGTGGGTCCTATGGTATTTTTTAATAATTTTTGTATTGAGTGGCGGGCCAAGAGTGTTTATCACTATTCAAATTGACTTTTAGTAATACTTGCGTAGTAATCGATGTGTTGTCTGTTACTATAGTATATTTTAGACTGTAGTTGAAAACAATATTTGTAGTAGTGTGACTGCACAAGTTAAATAATTATTCATTTAGAAATTGATAGTCAAAAAGTACTTGTATATTCCTATAAGGTTCATGGCCATTGAGGGTCTCCAATGGTACGAATATTTTGATGATGAATGAAAAACATGAAATGTGACTAATATATACACGAGTGTTATACATGTAGGAAACCTTATCTACTTTATGATAATTATTGATGGTTGTCTTGGCAGTTGATTATAATAACCACAAGCATGGAGGCTTGATGACCTTGATAGAGTCCAAGGGTTGATGGTAATGGATCAAAGCTAAGGACAAGCTAGGAGCAAGTGTTTGGAACACTTGTCTAGCTATTAGGGCTTGTGTACATAGGAAAAATTAGACTATCAAGGGGGTCTAGATCATATCTCTTAGATCACGCCAGTCAGTGATGTGCATAGATGCTCGGTGAAATCACATGTACTAGGTGGCAGTGGAGAGGCCAAGGAGCTATTAGATGAAGTCAGGAAATGAAGTCAAGTGAAGATGAGGAGTTTCAGCTTCTGGACATAGAGACCGGATAGAGGGATCATAGAGACCGGACTGTATGGTCATTAGAGGAGATTTCAGATCAGAAGAGAATTGTTGTGAGGAATCTGTCAGCGCAAAGACCTATAGAGATCGGACAATACGATCTATAGACCGGATGATCCGATTTGTATGGATGTGAGTAGGACAAAGAGGAAGTAGTTCGCATTGCCTCTAGAATGAACAAGACTGGTAGAGATCGGGCGGTCTGGTCTAAAGACTGGATGGTACGATCTATACATGGAACAACAATGGTCGGATGGTCCGGTCTAGTAGAGACCAAACTATACGGTATGTACATCCAGAAAGGCTGTTTTATGGAGCAATAACTAGTTTGAGGTTTGAAGCCTATATAGAGTCATTGTTGGAGTATTAGAAACCTCTCTTGGTCATTGGGATAGCTGGGAGTATCAGTAGTAAGCCAAGAGGAAAAGAGAGGAGCACTAGGAGGAGATATTTCATATCTTGAGAGTGTTTGAGAGAGTAACTTGAGCATCCATACACATCTAAGGCTAGGGTGCCCTTAAGAGTGTGTTCTAGACTATTACTCTTGATCTATGGTGAGACCTAGACCGGTTAGACGTCGGTGATGAGCCTATCATGATCGGTTGTGAAGGCCGTCACACGTTTGTACACGATTTGACCTCGCCATTGGAGCATCGCTAGTAAGCGTTCATGTCGGCTCTAGGAGTCCGGCAAGTTCTCGAGGGAGGTGAGATTGTGCCTCGGCGGCCAGACGGCGGCGGCGTCTCCTTCAATTTTTCGGGATAATTTGATATACCACTAAATTTAGTCAGGATAATTATGGATTGGAGTTCATTTTTTAGATTTGGGTGACTAAAAATGGATTTAGGAGCCAATATAATCACCCGGCTGGATTTAGAGGCCAATATAATCAGCCGGATGGGGAGAACCTCGATTCAAAAAAGAACGATTCATGGCCACACTCCGGTCTCGCTGGACTTGCTGGTGTAGTAGGCGTGCGTGAGCCGCGTCGGCTGCGATGCAACGACCGTGCCTGACGCCATCGTGGCCGTGCCCGCCGCGCTGCAGGACGGAGGGTGCGCCTCCGAGCCCTGCTGCTTTACGTGATGATGGAGGACGACAGCTTCACAGCTATCTAGCTAAGCTCTCCCATGCATGTACCGAACAGTACATTAGTACACTATTTTGATGTTGCCAAAACAAGAAAACTAGTTCAAATGATGTAACTATAATAACTTTCTTATCCTTAATTACGACAATAAGGAAAACATATTATTATCGGCACCAAATAAAACAGGCCAGAGAAGCTTAAGTCATACTAATCCGATCAATGAATTAACTCCCGAAACAACTCTCTCTCTGTGTGTGTGTGTGTGTGTGTGGGCGCGCGCGCGAGAACATCAGAATGTACGCGTACGGACATATGCAAAATCTACTTGATTGAATTAAACTCGCAGCAAATATATTCAGCTGCCTCCACGCAAGAAAGGCCAGGCAGTCCGGAAATGCAACAAGGTCCATTCTAGAGCCTAGATATCGTCGTGCGATGCTGGGCCACGGCCTTAGAAGTCTTCTGGATGCCATCCTCGCAATGTGCGTATGCCCGCATGCCACTGACGTGCACAAGGGCGACCACAGCGGAGGCTGCCGACCGGCGACTTGTACGGCAGTCGACCTGGGCCTCACCTGGGCTAATAACCTTTCGTGAAAATGGAGACAATAAAGCAGATTTGTTGCAACTATCCTCTATGATCTTATGGTTATATAAAACCCTTTTGCTATCAGTTCCTAGGCAGCGTGCTCCGATTGCTAAAGTTCCTTTTTCCTAGGTTAACATTTTAATCGACCAAGAGACGTCTAGAACGGCATAGTACGTAGTCGGCCACAATGGCTTTGCATTGCCCCAATGCTAGCCACTGCCCTATCAGTCCTATTTTTTGGATATTTTTATATTTTATATTTTATCAAGTGTATTTTGAAATATGACAAAAAAAAAAAACACTTAGCAAAGAGCTATTTGTCAAGTATTTCTTTGCCGAGTGTTCTTTGTCAAGTATAATACTCGACAAATATTTTACCGAGTGTTTTCTGTGCTTTGCTGAGTGTAGGTGCACCCGGCAAAACAAGCAATTCCAGTAATCATGGTTCTCGTTATGTCTTATATCAAGACTAGCAAAGTGTCTGTGCGTTGCTACGGGTTAAAAAAAACAAAATATTCTTTATGATTTAAACGTAAATTATTTATACAATATAATTATTGATATTTTTTATATTAAAATTCATATTTATTTATATTATTGTTAGTGCTTTTTAGTGTACCATTTTATATATCATAAGTAACAAATTTTTTACCATTTTTACTGTATTCTTATCATAAATATTATTTTACCTCTAATGTTAACAATTTCTATATATAGTATCATTTGAGTACTATGTTGCAAAATTAAGTAAAATGGTATTAAAAATGCTCAAATATAAGAAGTACCAATATGAAACCCAATTTGTCATGTAAAGAGGGATTCTCACAAGCTCATAACACCTATAAGACATCACTGGATCTATATGAAGTCCAACATGCAAGACCAAGGTCGTGACCCAATGGTTAAAGATTTCTAGAAGGTCTATCCGATAGAAAAAATCAATTCACGTAGAATAGAAACAACACTGCATTACGAGACGATTTTGAATTTGAAAACATGCTCTAATGAGAAAAGTTAAAACATCAAAGTTGTAGATCTCGTCGAGTCCTTTTTGGAATATATGTGGATCATATTATTTGGACTTCAGAGATAGGAGAGATAAACCCCGCACAGAGACCTGCATAAAGGAGTCTGAATGAAAATAAATATTTTTGTATCGTAAATTTAGAAACTAAAATGGCGGAATCTTAACTTCTATTGAATATCAAAGTTGTAGAACTTTTTGAGGACTACGAGATGGAGTCCGAGATTTCCTCATTTGAACTCCGGACGAAGGATTTATGATTTTTTGAATTTGGTATATGATATGGAAGGTACGAAACCGATTTGGATTCAATCTCTAACTTTGTAGGCGTACGACAGATTTTTTAATGGCGTGAATGTTTCCACCTAAATTAATGGCGTGAATATTTCCACCTAAATTAATAGGAGTAGAGATGTCCTTCCATGAATGAATGTATTCATAGGATGTTTACATGTTCTTGGGATTTCTTATCCATTAAGGTACACGTTAAATTCTTTTTCTACTGCATACAAAATGTCATGTGTTTTGTGCTACCTTTTATTTCCTAACTCTTGGAATTCATCTTGTTTTTCTATTTTATTAGTTTCACTAACATCCACTACATGAAATGCTTGATTTGCACTCGGCAAAGCCCATAAAGCACTCGGCAAAGAGGTTACAACGACTAAAGTATCGACAAAGTCCTCTTTGCTGAGTGTTTTTTGTTGGGCACTCGGCAAAGGTATTGCTGAGTGCCGAATAGGTACTTGGCAGAAAAAAGGCGAACGGCAACGCACAAAGGACCTTTGCCGAGTGTCCAGGTCAAAGACACTCGACAAACACTTCACTCTTTGCCGAGTGACGGCCAAAGAAACTCGGCAAAGGATGGTCACTTTGTCAAGTGTCTTGCCCATACACTCGGAAAAATGACCCTCCAGAACTTTTTTTGTTTCAGCCACATAAAGCAACATACATCATCACATACATTTCATATTAATAATAATACACATCCCACACAATTCATATCTATAAATTCTCAACCATAAGACATAATACACATCAACAACACAATACTTAAATCCATAAATAAACAAGTTTGTTCATAAACTACCACTAGTAGAAATGTGCACACCAATGACATTCCAATTTCATCACAGCAAAGTAAAATTTTATCATAGAAGGTTTTCCGTGATGACTTTATAACGAATTTGGATTCATCATAGACCTGTCATCACAAAAGACCTACCGTGACGAATCATCACATTCATCATAGAAGACAACCCTTTTATGATGAAACCTTTCCGTGCCATAGAATTAATTTCACTTCTATGACAGTGAAGAAAAACGTCATTGAAGAGGCTCCACGCCACCGTGCCGCTGACGTGGCAAGCTCACATGGCATTGACCATGCTGGAAGATGATGTGGCAAGTCTACGTGGTGAGGGCCATGTGTCGTCCTTACAGAGCATCACGTGTTGTCTCCCAGGAGTGCCACACGTCACCTTCCACAAGCACCACGTGTTGCCTCCGAAGAGCGCCGCGTGTCACTAGGCGATGTGGCCACATGGCATGTTACCAGGGTGGCATGTGTCCATTTTGAAGGTGTCACCTGTCATCTTGGCTATGCCCCACGTGTCCCATTCGTAATGCTCCATGTGTCCTTTTTCCAGAGCAACATGTGTCTCATTCAAAAAGAGCCATGTGTCTCTTAATTTTGCAGAGCGCCACATGTTTGTTTCTTTGTTTCTCGTTCCTAGCTCACCACATGTCTCGTTCTCAGGGAGTCACGTTTCTCTTTTATAGGTTGACACGTGTTTTGCGTTGAATGCACTCTGTGTTTGTGGTTTGCCACATGTTACATCGCGAAATCGTCACACGTCTAGTTGTGATTCGACCTCGTTTTTTCTCTCAAATTGACAGACACAACACCATTTCCATCAACGGAATCACAAAAAGAAAACATCAACAGAATGACATAAACAATAATCAATAGAAAATTATACACACTTCAGAGTTCACCCATCATAGAATCTCAAACACAATTGATGCATCAGAGTTCATCACAGATCACCATAGAACTGAAGTTTTAGTTAGGAGCAGAAATCCAACAAATGATCACGGGGCAACTGTAGGTTGAGAGAAGTTTTCAACAACATTGAAACTGTAGATTTTACGAAGGAGATTATTGTTCTCTTCTACCCTCTGCTTGTACTCCTCGAACTTCTCCTGTGCCTTCTCTAGCTTTTTATCAGCAGCTTCGGCCTTCTTCTTCATTGCATCTAGTTTCACAGCAAGAGAAGCTACACCATCTTTTTTAGCAGCAAGTTGTTCACGAAGTTCCCACTCAGCCTCTATCTCTTGATGGTTCAGTGATATACCAGCAGTCCTGAGAAAAAGTGTTGGTGCAGCTACTCATGGACATAACCTTCGAGACAACCACAACACTATGTAGTGCTGGCTCTCCATCAGCAAGAGCGTCTGCTTGCATAGTTTCCATAGATGACTGCAAATTGGAGAGAAAAATAGATTACTGACAGTGTCAAATACTCAAAATAAAATAAGTAGAGAGACAATTGCAATGGACATTTTCGGCAACACACATAGAGAGCAAATATGGTTGTAACGAGTCTTACCACTGCTTCTCTTACCACAAGACTATGCCATTTTTCTTGCTGGTATGGCACACCTTAAAAAGAGAGCAATGACATGTGGATCCAGTGCAATGATGGACCTACAGTACTTACATGTGGGTCCGGCGGATCCGATGTCATGTTGGAACGAGAGCACTAAAACGCGGGCCCAGGGTGGATGGAGAGAGCTTACATGTGGACCTAGCAGACGCTTCTTAGACAACATTAAAATGTTGGACCCACATATGGCACACGTGTCAGCTGGTGTGGTTCTATGACGAATCAAAACTGTCAAAAACTATGGCGCGGATGAGTTGGTGTTCTATGGTGTTCTGGGTTTCCTCTTCTATGATGCCATTTCAGACTTCATCACAAATTTTATCACATAAAATTTATCACTTGTCTATCATGACGATCCACTATTTTTTGTCATAGTAAGAACATCTTCTATGACACAATTTTAGAACATCATTAGCAAAACATCATTGTTGTGCATATTTCTACTAGTGTACATAGGGGGTGGCAGGAATAGAGCATGAGGGAGCGACAGATCTTGGTCTTGTGGAGACACTTCATTCGACACCACCGATGGATAAGGATTCTATATAAAGGAGAGCATATTACATTTCTCTAGGTTTCTAAGTTTTTCTAGGTTTCTAAGATTATCTAAGTTTCTCTAAGTCCTCTAAGTTTCTAAGTTTCTCTAGGTTTCTTAGTTTCTCTAAATCTCGAAGTTTCTAAGTTCTCTAAGTTAACCAACCAGTTGAAATGAAAGTATAGGGTTGTCAAGAGACTCACAAGAGAATAACCCATTGGTGGTGAAACCCAGGGCATCTATGGCGGAGTCTAAGCCATCTGAATAGAAAGGCTTTGGATGTAGCTATAGAATTGCAACATTTGCTCTTGACTATGCCTTTATTGATCGGTCGCTATCTGCTCCATCCGCCTCTGTTGCTCAAGCTGCATCTTCTATTGTATGAGATTTATTGGATCGTACCTTCTGTTTGAACCAAGAATTAAATCGGACATTCTATTTCCCGCACCTGTCTAATAAGTAGGGTATCAATATTGTTCATTGTAAGTTCCCTTCTTTCACGCCAGAATTGATGCAAAAATTCCTTGTCCAACGAGGAACAATAGGGTTCGATACAAATGAGAGACTACTAAAAAAGAACAAGATTTTTGAGAATTTACTACCTATATGGATTGACTTGAGAAAGGTTGATCAACACAAATAGCATGATCATGCGCCACTCTTCATGTGTCAAAGGTTGAGAGTGGAACCATCTTGGTCCGCATTGTAGTGGGGAGGTGGATTATGCACGCTAGGAAGATTGTCAGCATAGTATTTTATGGAGAAGTTTGACACCTCCTCGAGAATGTATGCCTCTTCCATGGAAGCTTTAATTCTGCATTTATTTTTACATTTAGTTCAAATAACCTTTAAACACTTCTCAATTGAATAACACCAATGGTATTGCACAGGCTCCCATTCGTGCCTCCTATGGGAGGTGCATTCGTGCCTCCTATGGGAGGTGCAAGATCATATGTGACATCAAAGTGAAGAAGGCAGGCAAAAAGATCTTCTCTAACTTACAAAGCAAAGCAGGGACCATTCTTTCCATGTCTGCAATCATAGTCCGAGATAACTCCTTCACACAATGTTGGCAAAAGAAATAGCTCAACTCTGCTAGCACCTTCCACACATGATTAGGGACATAGCCTCGAACCATCACCAGTTGAAGTAGCTCAAGCCATCGTCGGTGTAGTTGTTGTGCTTGCCGGAGGTGACGACGATGGCCTCCTCCGTGGCGGCCTTCTTGCTGAGTTGCAGGGAGGGGGCTCGGGCCATGCGGGGGGCTGGTGGTGCCGTCACGTGGGGACCAGGCGGGGGCGGTGGGCGGGGGCTCGGGCCAGGCGGGGTGGGGGGGGGGGAGGGGGAGGCGCCACGCAGGCACTGGCCAGGGGCGGCGGGTGGGGGCTCGGGCCGGGCCGAGGGAGGGGGGCGCCGTCGTGTTGGGGCTGAGCGGGGATGGTGGGTGGCGATAGAGGGCTTGGGTCGGGTGAGGGGTGGTGGGGCGCCGCCGCGCGAGGGACGTGCGGGGGCGGTGGGCAGCGAGCGGGGGCGGCGGCCGATGGCGAGCGGGGATGGTGGGCGGCAACCGGACGGGGAGAGAGAGAGAGATTGAACAGAGTGAGTGAAAGCGAGAGATAGAGAAGAAGGAGATGAGGAAAACGCTTAAGTACAAATCTATTTGCTGAGTGCCTCTGGATGGCACTCGGCAAAGAGGGTCTCTGTCTGAGTGCCTTTTTCTGTCACTAGGCAAAGATGGCTTTGGCCGAGTGCCCAAAGTGATGCGCTCGACAAACATCTACTTTACCGAGTGTTTAAGAACCACACTCGGCAATTTTTTATTTTTTTCAACTTAAAACAAAAATTGAAAATATTGAATAGATTCCAAAATCTAACCAAATTTCTATAATACACAATTTATATGGTCTAATACCAATACAAAAATATTTGACCTCAACACAAATTTTGAACGTCAATATGACTCAAATTCTTAACAAGTCATTCTCATCTATATGAAACTCTTTTGGGGATTCTTCATGTTCTAAGCATCGTACGTGACAAATTGTGTAAAACCTTCTCTACTTTTTTCACAATGTTCACATATGATATTATGATATTTATACAATTCTCATAATTTTTTTAACTTTGTTTCTCTTTTTATAAAATTTAACTAAAATCAACCACATCATAAATGGTGATATTTCATGTACAAAATTTGTTAAATTTTCTTTTGTTTCCTGGATGCAGCTTCACATTGGACTCACTAACATGAATATCAATTTTCTATTCACTTTACTCCACAATTCAAAACATTTCTAGTTCTAATTTGATTTTTCATGAGAAAATACAATTAATAAAAATAAGTAAATAAATATAGCAAACGGATCAAGAAATATACCAAATTTCAAAATGATATACCTTTAATAGTCTATGGTCTCCAGAAGAAAATGTGGGCATAAAGTGAAAAAAATATTTTACTGAATGTCTGCTAGTGGCACTCGTCAAAATGTAGCCTTTGCGGAGTGTCAGCTTGTAACACTCAGCAAAATGTAACCTTTGCCGAGTGTCTATTAGTGGCACTCGACAAACAGTTGACGATGGGCTAAATATTTTACGGCAAGTCTGCAAAGGGGCATTTATGCCGAATGCTGTAACTTTTGCCGAATGTCACGTGGTTGGGCACAAATATGGGGTATGTCGGGTGTTTTCTTTTTGCTGAGTATCTGTATGGTGACACTGCCTGTTTGCTGAGTGTCTGAGAATTTACACTCGGCGAAGCTTTGGGCACTCGGCAAATAATGGTTTTCCCATAGTGATCCTCTCATACCTTGCCAGCTCTGTCAAGAAAAATACTGAATTCTAGTGCCAGTTTTGCTCTCCATTTTCTCGACAGAAGAATTGTAAGTGTTCCATGGTTATGACATTACCACACTAAAAAATTCTACTTGATCCAATTTCCTGCATAAGTATATTACGAAGTTATGCAAACATGTACAATCCGTCTTAACCTCTTGGATATAGTTCGGAAACAGACCATCCATAACTCCCCTCTCCTGATCGAACAAGATTGATTCAACACTAGTTGTAGTTAACCTTATTAGTTTTGTCTTACATCCTTATTAAATTAAGACCATAAAGATCATATTCAGACTCAGTTACTTCTTTAGCATTAAACTATGTGTATGTCAGTATGTGCGTGTCACTTAACCTTCCTATTAATTTTTTTCAGTAATCATTAAACCCTGCCATATATTGTTCTTGGTTCAATTATTCTTTTCTTTTAAACTTTTGTTTGTATATGGTTATCATCACAAAATTTGTTTGTTCATCATACCATGACAGTTTTAATGTACTTTATATGAATTATTTTCACTTATATTTTGTAATATTATTTTTGAGTATTTTAGCTAATAAGGATGTCTGCATCATGCAGCACGAGAAATGTATGTCAAAATTGACTCATTGTCTTTTCTAGCTACCTAGAGACCAGTCTTTTATTTATTTCCACTCGTTGTAGATGTGTGTGAGTGTGGTCCTTCAACGGTAGGTCACTTAGAGCTTCTCATGTTCCTTTCCAAGGTCATTGTCTCTTGTCCTAGTTTGATGTTATCTCTTGAGCCATGAACACCATTGAGTTAGTGGAATGATGACATTCACATATTATCGCATAACTGAAACTAATTTTTAACCAACATTGTATTATTCTGTGCTGATTGCAATAAATGTATAAACTATATAAACCTAGTAAAACTGAATTCTTACGTACATGGAAGTAACTTGCTACCTACATCATGTTAAGTGTATACGTAATGTTCATGAACATATTGATACAGATTTGTAAAATGTGTCTTCTTCTTATTGCAATCCTTTATAGCATACCCTTGCTTTATGAAGAAAGGCATCATACTCTTCGTGTGTGTGTGTGTGTGTGTGTGTGTGTGTTTTGAGGGAAACATACTCTTCGTGTTAGTAGGTAATGCTACCCCTTCATACACTTATGTCGTAATAGGGGCAACTTCAACAACTCTCCAATCTTATCTCCTTCATCTAAAATTTGTGATTTTAGGAGTGTATAGCCTTCCATGGGGTACTGTAAAATTTATGCCTAAAAGCTGATTTTTGAGTTTGGGGCATTGCTCCAAACAATGTGCACTACGGTGCCAGAAAACAACCGATGCTTAAAAGCAAGGAGCGGAGCAACTACTTGCTCCTGTGCTTAAAAAATAAAAAATAATTATTAGTGTTTGTACGAACGAGAGAAAGTGATCACGTGAAGTAATAAAGGAGGCAATATTGTATATGATGTGGGAACCATGTGTTAACATAAGCTCCCATGCCCATGTTGTGTGTCTCATCCTCATATCCAGTTGACCTCATGTGGGGCCTGATTTTTTTGCTGGCTTCATTGCCACGCATTGTGGACGGTTTTATCTATTACTCCCTCCGTCCCAGAATATAGCTAGTTTTGGGTTTGTTCTAAATCAAACTTGTATAACTTTGACCATCCATAGCAAAAAATTTATTAATGTTGACTACGTAATAGTTATATATTATGATAGTTTGATTCATCACCAATCTAATATTAGTATTCTTATATTGTTAACCATTATAAACTTTTTGTTATGATTGATCAAAGTTAAAAAAGTTTGACTTAGTACAAACCCAGAACTAGCTATATTCTGGGACGGAGGGAGTACCATATTTTTTATACTTATTATATCTTTTATAGGAGGTACATACCCTAACTACAAAATTTTATCTACCAAACAAAGACACCCCCCTTCCCCCTTCCTATCCATGCGCATGGTCGTTTCTTTCCTTAGCACCTCTCTCCGGCCCACTTTGGTATCTGTTGATCATTCAAGTCTGACCCAACAGCAAGGACATGTAGAGGATATATGTTAGGAGACGTATGCATCCGACCCAACAGCAAGGACATGTAGAGGGTATATGTTAGGAGATGTTTGCTGCATTAGTGTTTTCCTATGTCTTGAAATGATTCTATCAGACCCCTCTAAAACAACCTATAGGGCTAGGAGACAGTACAATAATATGGTTCATCGTATGATGTAGATGTGAGTCGAACATATCACATCTTTGTTCACTTGCATGGATGCACACCTTTTATTTTTCCTTGTGGTCCTTTCTTGAAAATGAGAGAAGGATCAACTTCATACACCATGTTATATTATATTATGCATTTAAAACACATGTCCTTTCTTGAAAACAAGAGAACCTTTCAGCCTCAAGCTATAGTTTAGAACAAGTATAATAACTGGCGTTTAGCCCGCCTCATCAGCCCATCATATGATATGTGGAGCAGTGAGAAACGAAGAAAGAGAGTATTGCAAGCGATTGTTTGGTTGCCCACTGGTTGCCGACAAAACTGCCGCTTCCATCCACTATTTGAGTGTCAACGCAAACAGTAAATAATAAAATATTCAGTTAGGTAAACTCATAGCCAAACCTTATTATATCACTGTTTTTTATGAAGGCTTCTTTGCTGCTGCTCTATCTTTATTATTAGCTATGCTCTTAAGGAGGAACCATCTCCCGGTGGAGCTTTTATTTTTCTAAAATGTAACACGAAGCAGTCAACCTATAACTAATATTTGTTTTCTTTCCTTTTCGTAAGTACGATACTACACATACGAAGAAAGATGTATGAAGCTCATACGAAGTGCGCGTGGTTCTCAACAGAATCGCATGGGCCGAGTGGCGGAGGACAGAAAGAAATTGAGGTATGGCAGAGTCAATTGTACCGATAAAATTATACATATATATAATGTTCATTAATTTGTGGAACCAAACTTATGAATTGTGGTCGTGGAAAACACTTACCTGATTCTCTAATATAAGTATAATATTACTAATTTTCTTGTACAACATCAAGGATTAAGAATGATAAATGTTGATATAAAATTTAAGGTATGACAAAGGCCATATATTGCCATATTAGGTCCTCCGCCACTGCATGGGCCCACATATTTCAACTCTCTCTTATCATTCCGGCGTAATTAACGAGTTGTGCATTGAACACAAATGTTCTACCAATCTCCCATGGACGAGTGGCAATTAACATGATCAGCCATCACAATGAACAATTTGCAATTATGTGGTCTAAGGCTGATATATGTTTTTTTTATTTATAGAAACAACAAGATGCTGGATGGATCAAAGAACAAACTCCAGATATGATTTATTTTGATATATAAAATAAAGATATGTAATAGTTCACTTGCATGTATTTGTACTATTGCAAAAACGATTTTTAGTAACAAAAAAACTAAAGTAGATTAGTAACAGACTTATTTTGATCGGTTACTATTCTTCCTCAGACCTAAGATTATTTTCAGTAACGGGTATCTTCAGTGACCCGTTACTAACAAGTGTAACCTTTTACACTAAGGCCCAACACAGATTGGCTTAGTATATATTTGGCTCTAACCCTAACCTAAACACTCCACTCCCACTTCCACCCGTCTCTCTCTCTCTCTCTCTCTCTCTCTCTCTCTCTCTCTCTCTCTCTCTCTCTCTCTCTCTCTCTCTCTCTCTCCAAGTTCCCCGCTGCCTCTCCTCTCCTGGCGCAAGGTGGCCTCTCCCTCCTCTTGCGCTAGGCGCCTCCGCCCTCTCCCGGCGCTAGGGGGTGGCCTCTCCCTCTGGTGCACACTACTGAAATTAGGATGTTTGCCGAGTGTGCACTCGGAAAAGGACCAGATACACTCGGTAAAAGGTTTGCGAGCGTAGCACTCAACAAAAAATAAGTCGGCAAAGTGTCTTTGCTGAGTGTCAAAACCGACACTCGGTAAATAATTTTTGGAAATAAAAAGAACTCCAAGAAATAGCAAAAAAGTTTTTTTTACTAAGGCAAGGTCCCCATCGGCCACGCCCGCCCCACCCTCTCTCATGTCACACGTTGGCCAATTTTTCACGCGAGTGCGTCAAGCGGGACTCAAATTCGTAACCTCCAACTTATGCATAACCTCCTCTACCACACAGTCAACTGAGTCTATACTCAATTTTCATTCCATACATATTATAATAAACCGAGTGCAAATTGTGTGTTTAAGATCCTAAACTAATTCAAATTAAAAGATTGTGAACTACAAAGTTTCATAACTTTTCAAGGTATACAACTTTCATTTTAAAATTTTCTCCATCCAAGGCCGTTTACATTTGAATTTCAAATTTGAGAAGTTCTTTTCGAGATCTACAACTTTTAATTTGATTGTTTTTCTATCCGAGGTTGTCTGAAAAAATTATATTTTTGAAGTTTGGAAATTCAAACATACTTTTATCTTGGTCATTTCTTCATCCGACATAGTGGTATTGTTCATAAATCTTATATATCTCTTTTCTAGTTTGATGAAACTATATGAGATATATAGATTTTATAAACAATATTACCATCATTTTGTCAAATGAAGAAATATCCAAAATTAAAGTTATACATCTTGAAAAGTATACAACTTTATAGTTAAAAACTATTTAATTTAAATTAATTTACTACTTTAAAATATAATTTGAATTTCTCTTTGTTGAGTGTTTTTTCTCCAGCACTCAGCAAAGACCTTGTTTGTCGAGTGCCAAAAGAAACCACTTGGCAAACAAGCAAGTTTGTCGAGTGTAAAAAAAAATACTCAACAAACAAGCAAGTTTCATGAATGCCAAGGAAAAAAAATACTAAGAAAAGTGTTTGCTGAGTGTTTTTTCTTGTGTGACAGTCGACAAAGTGTTGTTTGCCAAGTACCAATAAAATGCACTCAGCAAGCCACCGAGCACTCAACAAACAACCGGTTTTTGATAGTGGCACAACAACTCTCCCTCCCTTGATGCATGGTGCCGCCGCCACCCTCCCCTGAGGCTAAGCAGCGACCTCTCCCTCCCGGCGCAAGGGTGCCTCCCCCTCCACCGGTAAATGGCGCACCATCCTCCCCCGTCGCCTCTCCTCCGTCTCCACCTAAGCCCGGGCGAGGTGGATCCAGTGGTGGGGGTGCCCAGGCAAGGCAAATCTAGTGGTGGAGAGCCATGGTGTGGCAGGTGCTACCATCCATGGCGGCTTGGCTTTGACAATGTCACTGGCACCCTCTCTTCCCGCTTTGGCCCACCAAGGCGACGACAAATTCAACGGCGGCGATAACACAGACACGATGGGCCTGATGGCATGGGCTCTCTAGTGGATTCGGTCTCCCTCTCACCCGAGCAAGGCATCAGGGCAACGAACCGCAAGAAGCTACCAGAAGCGGGGCTACCACTCCCTCCCTGTGACGGGCCACGGGTGATAGGTGTGGGTCCTATGGTATTTTTTAATAATTTTTGTATTGAGTGGCGGGCCAAGAGTGTTTATCACTATTCAAATTGACTTTTAGTAATACTTGCGTAGTAATCGATGTGTTGTCTGTTACTATAGTATATTTTAGACTGTAGTTGAAAACAATATTTGTAGTAGTGTGACTGCACAAGTTAAATAATTATTCATTTAGAAATTGATAGTCAAAAAGTACTTGTATATTCCTATAAGGTTCATGGCCATTGAGGGTCTCCAATGGTACGAATATTTTGATGATGAATGAAAAACATGAAATGTGACTAATATATACACGAGTGTTATACATGTAGGAAACCTTATCTACTTTATGATAATTATTGATGCTTGTCTTGGCAGTTGATTATAATAACCACAAGCATGGAGGCTTGATGACCTTGATAGAGTCCAAGGGTTGATGGTAATGGATCAAAGCTAAGGACAAGCTAGGAGCAAGTGTTTGGAACACTTGTCTAGCTATTAGGGCTTGTGTACATAGGAAAAATTAGACTATCAAGGGGGTCTAGATCATATCTCTTAGGTCACGCCAGTCAGTGATGTGCATAGATGCTCGGTGAAATCACATGTACTAGGTGGCAGTGGAGAGGCCAAGGAGCTATTGGATGAAGTCAGGAAATGAAGTCAAGTGAAGATGAGGAGTTTCAGCTTCTGGACATAGAGACCGGATAGAGGGATCATAGAGACCGGACTGTATGGTCATTAGAGGAGATTTCAGATCAGAAGAGAATTGTTGTGAGGAATCTGTCAGCGCAAAGACCTATAGAGATCGGACAATACGATCTATAGACCGGATGATCCGATTTGTATGGATGTGAGTAGGACAAAGAGGAAGTAGTTCGCATTGCCTCTAGAATGAACAAGACTGGTAGAGATCGGGCGGTCTGGTCTAAAGACTGGATGGTACGATCTATACATGGAACAACAATGGTCGGATGGTCCGGTCTAGTAGAGACCAAACTATACGGTATGTACATCCAGAAAGGCTGTTTTATGGAGCAATAACTAGTTTGAGGTTTGAAGCCTATATAGAGTCATTGTTGGAGTATTAGAAACCTCTCTTGGTCATTGGGATAGCTGGGAGTATCAGTAGTAAGCCAAGAGGAAAAGAGAGGAGCACTAGGAGGAGATATTTCATATCTTGAGAGTGTTTGAGAGAGTAACTTGAGCATCCATACACATCTAAGGCTAGGGTGCCCTTAAGAGTGTGTTCTAGGCTATTACTCTTGATCTATGGTGAGACCTAGACCGGTTAGACGTCGGTGATGAGCCTATCATGATCGGTTGTGAAGGTCGTCACACGTTTGTACACGATTTGACCTCGCCATTGGAGCATCGCTAGTAAGCGTTCATGTCGGCTCTAGGAGTCCAGCAAGTTCTCGAGGGAGGTGAGATTGTGCCTTGGTGATAGCAGGGACGCAACCATGTCTCTACTCCAGGAGTGATTATGGGCTCGTGTGCGAGAACTCTACTTGGTGGCGAGAGGGGTCGGTACTCCGACAAGAGTGGTCCAACAAGGAGTAGGAGAAGGCATCATCCTTCTGAGACCTCGGGAAAAAAATCATGAGTCATCTCTTACTCATACTCCTTACTTTGATGTTTTTTCTTTCACATCGATATACCGTGTTATGCATGTTTGCGTGCTTATCTTGTTCTTATTGATTATCTGGTAGACTTGCATGAATAGGCCCCTTTGCTAACTTATTGTTTGCTTCCGCGTGTCTTTGGTTACTAACTTGCATAGGAGTTGTATTGCCTTATGTAATCTACTAGTGTGTTTAGATTGTTGTTCCTTTTCCTAGGATATTATCTTGTTAGTGTGATCACCACTAGAATTACTATAGGAGTTGTTTTGAGTGTTCAGTTTTAGTAATTGGCAAATTTGATATATATAGTGAGTTTCAGATTCAACTCCCACCCCCCTCTCGGTCATTGGGTCCTTTCAATTCCTTTGGGCTGAACAGGACATATTATAGTTGTTATAATAATTATTAAAAAGGTATTTTGTGGCTAGGAGTCAGGCGTAGGCATGAAACTTCTCTTGGTACCCAAGAGCTTGGTATGTGTAGAGTTTTCCTTTTCGTAAACCCTAGCTCACAGCCCTGTCCGTTGTCCCAATCTGTAACCCAAACTAGGATCAAATTGTTCTCGTCCTCGACCCTAGTCGTGAAAGAAAAAGAAGAATCAGTGCCGGTGTTTCGAATTCCCGCCTCTCACTACAATAAAGTGGATCTATGGAGGCGATTGAAAAACATGAGAGAGAGAGAGGAGGGAGGAGCCCCACGGGGGGAGAGAGAGAGAGAGAGAGAGAGGAGGCAGGCAGCGGTGGGGGCTGGGGGAGTAGGGTTAGGGTTTGCTGGTTGTGTGGGTTTTATATCTGAAACAAGGCCGTGCGAGTCGGTTGAGCGCTGGACTTAAGTAGTGGTAGACAATTAAATGGGTCATCATTGCAAATGAGTTCCTATTTATAGCAGCAAGTTATTTTTCGGTCATCGCAATATAGGTTGAGCTCCCGCTGCTAAAGAGTCTTTTTGTGTGATAGTGTCTATTCGCCGCCTTCTGAACCCCCCTCGCAATCGCCGTTTTGGTTAAGTCGACCTCCCCTCTCTTTTCTCGCTCCACTCACCCCGACTGCAAAGGATTGCGATCAGCATCGCTGAGAGGTGGGACTAGGGTAAGCGATGATGTTTGCATCAGTGATGATGTCTGCCAAGGATAAGACTAGGGACCAGGGCTACTGACGAGAGGTGGAGCCGACACCGATGCCACTTGGGCTAGAAAGATGGTGACTAGGGTAAGCTGACGCAGACATCATCGCTGTTGTCGCTATTGTGCTTGTCCACCATCTTGCAACACTGCTCACTTGGAGGCGGCACCGGCTAAGAATGCTACCGTCTACTCTCCCTCTTCGCTGCCGCTCATTCTATCTTTGGCAATGGCATGCAATTGTGTCACTAGCAGAACAACCAGCTCACCATTGGTGATGAGTAACGAGGTGTAGCCAGCCAAAGCCTAGGACTTCAATGCTCAATTTGATTGATTCTATGATAGTACTGACGAGATTAGCAAGAATGATACAAACAGGCTAGGATATTGTAGTATACACTACCACAAAAGTGGTCTTTAGCAGCGCTTCAGATTCGAGTCTAGCGGTGGTAATATTATCCCCTGCCGCTATAGTGTTTTAGACATTTTTAACAGTGGTTTAAGACCTGAATCACTGCTAAAAAACAATTTTTAGCGGCGGTTCATATTTTAGGCCGTTGCTAAAAAAATCATTATTTGTAGCGGCAGGCCAATTCTTTACCCGCCACTACTTTGGGCCTATAAATTCTTTTTGGCCCACTTTACTCTCAACCACTATAAAAAAAAAAACAAACCCTAGCCCCTGATGACCCATTCCTCTCCTGGCCGCCTCCCTCCTCTCCCACCTGAGCCGCCTCCCTCCTCTCCCACCACGTCGCCTCCCTCCTCTCCGGCCACGCCCCTCCTCTCTCCATCGCGCGTCAGCACCCTCTCTCCATCGCGCGGCGGCGCCCTCTTTTCATCGCGCGGTCACTCAGCGGCGAGCGCCTCCCCCGACCTCTGGTGCGGTGGGTAGCACCAGATCTGCCTCCCCTTCCCTCCCCTCCAGCTTCATCAACATGGCGGCACGTGGATCTACGCTAGCTTCATCAATACCATGACCCTACGTGGCTCCAGCTCAACCGACACGCTAGGGATTCGTGTCCCCTGACCTCCAACGCTGGCGGTAGCGGCAGATTCGCCTCCCCTTCTCTTCCCTCTAGGCGTAGCATGGCGGTGAGTGCCTCCCCCGACCTCCGGCGTGGCGGTGGCAGGGTGTGGGCGGCGGTGGCAGGGCGCGGGAAGACGACGACGACAACAAGCTCCTCCGGTTCCACTCGGCGCGAGGGATCCGCCTCCCCCGACCTCCAGCGTGGACGACGGCGGCAGATCCGCCTCCTGATGAGGGCGGCGAGAGATATGGGCATCCTTGGATCCGGTCCTGAGGAGGGTCGCGTGGGCTCTTATGGGCCCATGGATTTTTTTTTTTTGTTTTTTGGTCTATGGGTAGCGGCGGGTGAAGAAGTCACCCGTCACTACTAATATTCTATTAGCTGCGGTTCGTTCTAGAGTACAGAAAATCCGCCGTTATTGCCCTTTATTTTTAGCTGCGGTAACTTGACGGCGGGCCGGCTAACCCGCTGCTACAGTAAGTTTTGGCCCGTCGCTACAGGACATTTTTGTTGTAGTGATAGATGGTGTTTGCAGTAAGGTTTTTGCATGGATTTTCTCTGGTTCATGGAAGAATTCATATGTCGTGATTGTAACATATGATCCATAAAAGAATTATCGGGTTGACTTAAATCATAGTGAAACACCAAAGGCTGTGATCATTGAGCCTGATACTCGATGTATATGGATCAGACAATTGTAATGCGATGATGATTGAGTCAGTAGCCATCGTCTTTGCTGTGGCAGATGCGGAACCAGCATCACGAACATGGAGCAGGGATGTGGTTGGTACTCTTGGATCTTCTTCGCGATGCCGCTACAGAGCAGGAACGACTCGCCGGTCTTCGCGTGCCGATGCCAGCTGATGGAGCGCGCCCTTGCACGGATACCACTGGACTTCACGTGCCCTGCCGGCCGGTCACCAAACCTCACTCGTGGCATAGGAAATAAAGTAACGAGGATGACGAAGAAACAATTTAATATGCTTTAGAGCATCTCCAAGTGTACCCCAAATATTATCCTCACAAATCCTCTTTTTGGACAATCCTAAAAACTATTGAGGCCAAAAAACAACGCCACCTCTAACAGCTACTCTATTTTAGCTCCCAAAACCTTTAAAACTTGACACATCAGCATGCATGCATGCTAACCATGCGTGAAAAAATAGCTCTACAAGGAAATAATTGACGGGGACCCATGAAAGCAAGGATTGCGGGCTTGTAAACCTCAACCAAAATTAGCTATAGTTAAGGTCGGTTTTGGGGGTGTGAAGTTTGAGAGTGTTTTAGGGGAGTTGTTGGAGGTCATTATTTCTTATTTTCTCAATAATTTTGATTTAGGCAAGGTTTTTTGGTTTTTTTTGGAGATGCTCTTACCTGCCTCGGGCTCGTATGGATTTCTACCAAGGGACCACCATGTCATGGTCCTATGATTAAGAAAATAAAAATTTATTCATTAATTAAATTGTCTCCTTTGAGATTCTTTTCAGCTGACATATTTGATGGCTGTGAAGTACTTTAAACAGTTAGGAGAAAAATAGAACACAAATCATGAGAAAAGATATAAAAATTGTTTGATGTGGGATGTTAGCCATCATCGCCGTGTGAACGCAGGGACAACATCGTGCGTGGCCACGGACATGCCGTTTGAATTGCATGTGGGAACATGATTGGTGTGTGAAGACGGATGGCTACCGAAAACATGTGTGGCTGCGAGACTAGCTTGTGTGTGGAGCAGAACATGTGCTGACGCTAGCAGTCATTGTGTGTGATTGAGGTCTCTTTTTTAAGAGAACACCATGTAGAGGCATGAAAGTATACAATTGGATTTGATAAGACAACATCAAACTAAATCAACACTAAGTTAAGCTAGCACCAACGACGGGTCTCACTTAAATCATTAACGGCCATTATAATCAAATTTCAACAGGACACCAATATGGAGCCTATGTCATTTGGTGATGAACAATGCATGATATTGAATCATAGCATTGTCCAAGGAATAACACATAAAATCCCATTAATTAATAACTGTAACATGTTCAAGCCCATAGTAACGGGCATATTTTGCTAGTTTATTCTAATATATGCAGTATTGAGCATGTGACCGGCCAGAGGCTCAGAGCCTCAAAGGTAGGCCTACTCAGAGGAAGCTAGTTATGTGCAAACCAGGTGTTCATGGCTCGGAAAGTTCAGCAGACCAGGTCACGATCAACGTTGTAGCGATTGACTGGCTAAGAGGAGTCATTGTCCCTTGCACATGAGGTAGAGGTACTGTTGGCAGCAGGGGGGTGAAGCTACAGCTTGCCGTCTGGATCGAGGAATTTCTAAATATATAGTTTAGGCCAAGTATAATAGTGCGATCTCACTTCACCTATGTAGCATTGTACTTACCCTTACACTGTGATAGTGACACCAGTGGAAAACCGAGGCGGCTTGGTTCGGCTGCCACACAGGAGTGCGCTTGGTTTCTCTCTCACAAGCCAGCACGCTGACTTGTCTATACTAGTAGCATATATTTCACTCAACGTAAATCTTTTATTTACTTCCTCGATTTAAAATACTATTATAGTTGATTTTTAAAAATTAACTTTGATCGTTTGTCTTATTTAAAATATTTATTTAAATATATAATAATTTAAATTATAATATTTTTATTTATTTTAGTGATAAAACATATCATAATAAATATATGATATTTTTAAAATATTTTGAAACATATGAGTGGTCAAATGTAACTTAAAAAGTCAATAAATATAATAATAAAAATACAAAGGGAGTAATAAAAATCACATAAATCTTAGGTTTCTGTCCAAAGAAAATCAACATGCTCACAGCATACATCTATCGCATATGGTTCAGTGATTATCGCTGTTTACCACAAAATTGAAGACTAGTTGCTCTTATAGAGCATAAGCGTTTAGAAAGTCAAGAGGAAAGAACAGTACCAAAAATTTCACTATATATAAAAGTTTTAACATGTCTCCCTTTCCTCAATATTCATCAAAATATATCTTTCAAGATATAAGATAAGAGACAAGTTACTTGTATTATTGCATCTCTGTATATCATGAAAGCGCATATCATCATTACTGTTAAGGATGGCTCCGCAGTATTCACATGTAAGCTAAGCCACCCACCCTGGATATTCTGAAACCTTCAAAGCAGTACGCCCTTCATTTTAAAATGTATGTATTTATGGATTTAGTCAAAATCAAACTTTGTTAATTTGGACGAGTGATAGTGAAAAATTGGTAGTGTTTTTGGCTACGCATGATTCTATTAAATTCATTGTGAATCTAACTATCATAGTATGCAAATTGTTATATCTAAAATAATTTATTTTTATAGATGATGTTATTATATATTTATAACCCCGTGCAAGAGATTCTAACCCGAATCGGTAAGGATTCTTCAGCTTCCAAACAGACAAACCGACTGAATCTTGTTTCCTAAACGAAGTCTATCTTATAAAGAAAATACAAAACAAACCCTAATAGACTCACTTTATTTCCTTCGGCCGTTTGACTTCTTTGACTCAACTGACTCCAACTCTGCATTGCCGTAATTGGGTCCGGGTCCAAATTTCGGTGTCACCAGTCCAATAGGTTGTTCGTTTTTACTATGAAAAATGAAGTGATATCTTAGGCTGTATAATTTATTCCTATCTGGTTTTGGGCATGCGGCCGGCTCAGAGGTAACTAGTTATTCGCAGACCAGGTGTTCATGGCTCTCGGAAAGTTCAGCAGACCAGGTCACGACTCACGATCGACGTTGTAGCGATTGAATGGCCTTATAGGCCACATCAAGTCATTGTCCCTTGCATATGCGGTACTGTTCACCGAAACCAACCGAGGATGGCTTGGTTTCTGCTCCCATGCACGAGCGCGATGACTTGTCTAAACTAACATGCGCTCAATGTAAATCTTTTTTTTTTAGATTACACAGTATAACTCAGACACTCACAACGCGCGCATACTCACCCTATAAACATACGTACGTAAACCCTACCCCTATAAGCATTCTCGAAGACTGAGCTGTCAAATCATCAAGATTGACAAAGTCACCATTGGCGCCTCGCTGTCGACGGGAGCGTCGCCTACCACTGAAAGTACAATACCGTTAAATCCTAGTAAATTCGCTCCCACAGGGAGGCGAACTCAGAACCTGAGGTGATACTGAGAGGCTCTTATAACTAGTAGGCTACATGACTTTTTTTTTGTTTAAAAAAGTTTGGCGGAAATCCTGAGCTTCCATCCAAAGGAAACCAACATATGCACACTTATAGCATATACATCTATTGCATATGGTTCGGTGATTCTCGCTATTTACAACAAAATTGAAGACCGGTTGCTTGTAGAGCATAAGCGTTCAGAAAGTCAAGAGGAAAGAACGACGACAGTACCAAGAGTTTCACTATATATAACATGTCTCCCTTCCCTCAATAATATTCATCAAAGTATAGCTTTTAAGATATAAGATAAGATAAGACAAGTTATTACTTGTATTATTGCATCTCTCTATATCATGAAAGCGCATATTTTTATGGTATAAGGATGGCTCCACATTATTCACATATAATTAAGCTAAGCCACCCACCCTGGATATTCTGAAACCTTCAAATTAAAGCAGTACGCCCTCCATTTTTAAATGTATGCATTTTTGGATTTAGCCGATATCAAACTTTGTTAAATTTAACTATGCATAGCCCAATACACTATCAATTTTATTTGGCTATGCATAAATGGTTCTATTAAGTTTATTTTGAATCTAACTATATATCATAGTATGCAAATTTCTATATCTAAAATGATTTATTTTTATAGATGATGTTATTAGTAGTAGAGTCAAATTTTAAAAGTTTGAATTATACCAAATTGAAAAATTCTTATTGCATTTCCGAACAGATGGAGTGAGTTGTGAGGATAATATAACACTAGAAATATAAGTACTCCAAAGTTTTGAGGTTGCAAGCGTCCAAAAACTGTATGTGTATATATGCAAGGGCTTGCTCTCGCTGCTAGTACACCAAGTACCACAGCAACGAGATTTTTTACTGTACGTGTAGGCAGCTAGCTTAGCTAGCCTCAAAGGGGAGTGACAGACACTAGTGTGTGTGTGCCCTGCGTACGTGTGCGGTAGTAGTGCAATAATGGATGGGCTTTTCTTCGCCACGGCGTCCGGCAGCCCATCCTCAGCGCCCTCGCTCTTCTCCGCTGTTGACGTCGGCCGCGGGCAGCAGGTTGTTGAGTTGGTGTCCTGCGAGATCCTGGAGCAATGGCTGGGTGACGACGACGACAAGGGGCTGGCAGATAAGCACTCGGATGGCGCTGCGGCGAGCATGATGTCCGGCGGTGACCCGCCGCCACCATCATCGTCGCCTGCGGCGAAGAAGAAGCGGGGCCGGAAGCCTGGGTGGTCGTCTCGGAAGACCGCCGGCGCCGCCGTGATCAGCAGCCACGTGGAGGCCGAGCGGCAGCGGCGGAACAAGCTCAACCGCCACTTCTGCGACCTCCGGGCCGCCGTGCCTATGGTGTCCAAGATGGACAGGGCGTCGCTTCTCGCCGACGCCACCTCCTACATCGGCGAGCTGCGCGGCCGCGTAGAGAAGCTCGAGGCCGAGGCCAAGGAAGCCAAAGCTGCCACGGCCGCCTTGGTTGCCCACCAGCCCAAGGAGGAGAGTAATAAGCTTGAGGTGCGGATGATCGGGCACGACGCGGCGGAGCTGCGCCTGACGACGACGGCGGCGGCGGCGCGACACACTCCGGCGCGGCTGATGGAGGCGCTCCGTTTGCTGGACCTGGCCGTGCAGCACGCCACCGTGTGCCGCGCCGGCGGGGTGACCGTGCAGGACGCCGTCGTGGACGTGCCGGCCGGACCGCTGCAGGACGTGGCGTGGCTCCGGGCGGCGCTGATCCACAGGCTTCAAGGAAGCACCTGGCGGAGCTTTCCTCAATTCAACTACTAAAATGATACGTATATACCCGTGACCACCGCCGGTATATATACGTTTCACGTACGCACGATACCAGCACATGTTCGTCGTTAATTAATCGTTGCATGGTGATTTCGCACGAAAATATATATTCTTATTATAGCGAAAAAAATACTAGGTATTATTTGATGCATGAGCATCCGCCGGCTGGGAATAAATCGACCAGTACACCCCCCCCCCCCCCCCCCCCCCCCGCTGAATTGCAATGACAGTATATTCGGCTAAGATATGAACAGCACCTGTCTTTTTTTTTCTCGTTAAGAAAAGACGGATGAGGGAGTGGTTTGTTTAGGAGACCAGTCTTTCCTCGATCACTCGTAAGAAAGAAAACAAGGAGACAGTAGTGTCAATCAATCTCAAAGAGGGTCGATCGTTCTCAGATTATCCGTTGTATGTGTTTTGGGAAGTTTTAGACTTCAGTTTAAAGTACTAGGTAACAACTCCATAATGCGAGTTGGTGTTGTACCTTTTTTTTTATTATCTTCTCTTTGCGCGTCATCGCAATTTGGTGCTGTACACCTTTAGTTTACTCTTCTTTTATTTAATGAAGAATAAGAATACCTTGTACCAAGGTCCAACAAATTTGGTGATCCGATGCAGGTCCTTTTTTTTTTCTCTCACGTGATGACAAACTGAGTTGTGCTATGCATTGGGTGCTCATTCTGTTACCGTTTCATGCACTAACTAACTCTACACAACCTTGATAGTCAATTGTTTAATTAGGAAAAAATATGTCGACAACATAGTTACATCTACTATAGTTTCATTTTAGTCTCCTTTTATTGGTACTGGCACCAAGTAAAACAATGCAAGCTACAACTAAAGTCGTCATGTTTGCCGTTAAAAATTAATCGTTAGGCTAAAGTCGTCATGTTTGCCATTAATCGAAAGAGTAAAAATATGTCAAGAAATAGTTAGGCTATTTTTAATGGGGGTTTTATTTTTAATAAATAAGATGTCACATAAGCAATTTTGGTGATATGAGAAAGAAGTTATCAAGAGAGAGGAAAGAAGTTTTACTTATATGAAATTTGGATATACACAATTTCTAAATTTGAAACACTATAATACTAGTATTGGAAGAGAGGAGTTTTATTTTATCCTATATACATCTAATGAGAAAACATTAAATTAAGTGTAATAAAATACTTAAATGAAACCATACATTGGAAAGATTATTTCATTTACAGTTTCAAAATACTGTTGACAGCAGGGGGGTGAAGTTACAGCTTGTCGTTCGGATCGAGCAATTTTTAGAACTTTATAGTTAAGAAGATAGTATTAGATATTATTAAATAATAAAAAATATATATATATAATATAATATATATTTTTTGTGTACGGATCTATAGAAACTATCATTATGTATTTCAACACTACATTAAAATTATATTAAAAAATAAAAAAGACAAATTATATAAGGAAGTAAATTACGAGCCCGTAAATTGCACCGACTTAAAATGTTTGAGCGAGTAAATTAAGGCAAGATTTTTTTTGAAAGTAAATAGGACAAAATAAATTATTTGGAAGAGTAAAATAGACTTTTCTATATAGCTACAATGACTGCTATGAGTCAGCATTTACGTTTGTGCGAACGAGCCTTTGGCTCGGTGGCAGCGCGGTCGAGTGCCTGCGTGCCCGCCCGAGTTCGATTCCCAGGATCGACTCGCGGTGTCGCATCGCAGAAAAAAAATCCCCTCGTACTTCCCACGCCAAATTACATGGTAAAGACTCGTGTCACAGCTCACTTGACCTGTGTGAGAATGCTTCTTGTCCTTAATAAATACTGTTGGAGTGGATTCTTCCGAGTTTTTGCATTTACGTTTGTAAACTGCTAGGAGTCATTAGCTGGATTGAACTCACGTCAGGTACAGCTATGACTGTTTACCCACGAAAGGCTAGGCATTCCGGGAGTGCAGCACGATCCATTTCGACCCAAATATCATTGTCACCCGATGTTGGGCCGACCACTGAGCTATTATGAAAGCACGTCGAAGTGTCGAACTGCTCCATAGCTAATCATTTCGACGTGCTTTCATAATAAGCTGTAGGATGCTGCTATTCCTTTTGCTAAGCTAATCATTTCATAAGCTGTAGGCTGATGCTATTCATAGGCCGCATCCTACGCTGACCAACAACGAAGTTACTTCTGGAACCCCGGAGGAAGTAGTCGAGCTTTGCCTTCGTTCTCTGTGCTGCTGCTTCGATGATCTGCGTTGCTCTGCGTCTGAAGCTTTCGCTGAGCCTGCACAGTTCTCCACACAGCCTTCTAATATCTTACTGTATTATCTTGGCACGTCCAGTTCTCAGATCATGTTTTTTTTTCAACTTTTTTAGTATATAGAAACTAAAAGAGTACGGGCCCGGGTAAAACTACAGACAGACAAAATGCAAAACAAAAACAAAAACCTAAGATTATGACCTGTAGTAGTGTTATGTCCATTGCTTGCCCTATATTTCACATATTTTTCTCCCATTCTATGAGCAACCACATATATCCTCGCTTCAGCTGCAGTAGCTGCCAATCAATGATTAATTGATGCATAATGCGACAACGAAGAGGGCTCTGTACTTAGAAGTTGTAGAAGAAGAAGCCGAAATCTTGAGGGTAAGGAACATATCGTGGTCATGCATGTGCGTGACAAGAACGTGAAAACGGTAGCTGCAAAGGATACGCCACTAACCTCTTTCTAATTACTGTACTCTCTCAGCAGGCAGCCAAATGCTAATAAAACCACACATGAACAATCCACAGTACGTCTGTACGTGCTTGGTGATAGCAACAATTAATCCGTAGTATTTTAGCCACGGAAAGGCAACCTCATGTAGCACAAGAAAGGCATGTGTAATATATACACAGTTGATTCCATGTAATACACTGCTGAGTTGTGACAGAGATAGCTCCTCCTGCATTTTTTTTTTGTTCCGAGATCGAGACTCTCGGAAATGCTCCTCGAATTCTCTACTAATAAATAAAGAAACTGGTTTATGCTCTACAAGATTCACAAGAATATTACAAATAAACCCACATACTATATAGCAACTGTTTTTTCTTTATCTCAGCATAGAAGTTGCTTTTTACGACTGACAGAAACTGCCTTTGTAAGACTGATAGGCTTCAGGCGTTGCAAATAGCAGCTTCAGCTAAACATTCAGAGGTCTAAACAACTGATGGGCTATCAAAAGGGGTGCCACCATGACAGAAAGGTCCGCAAGCATTAATATTGATGCTTAGGTTTACTTTTTTTTTTTTTTTTTTGCTTCCTGTCAAAGTGATCCTTAACAGTAATGGCGTGTCACCTCGATCTCTCCTATACTCTTTTTCCCTTCGTTCGTTAGTTCACCTTTTCTTGAGATTACGGTACACTTTCTTGGACATTTTTCACCTTTTCTTGAGATTATGTTACACTTTTTTGGACATTTTTTCCCTGAGCTTGGCTTTCGTCTGAGGTTATGTCTCGAGCTGTGAACACCATTGATTCTTTTTAGTACCATCTCTGCCCAGGAGTGAGTGACGCCGACGCGCTTAACGTTGACACATTATCTCAGCTGGGAGCAGATGCATGGAGAAAACAGAAGAAGGGATTCCAACTATACGATACGACCGGCCAACCACAAACAACTCAATCTAGGAGAAGGCAGGCACGTTGTGCTGCCGATAATCTTTCCCGGCGAGCTCGGTTACCATTTGAATTCGCTCACGTGAGAGATGGAGACCGGCCGTACGTGGGGCAATGGACCTGAGATATTGTACGCACCAGCTCATCAGCAGGGTCATGACTTACAGAAAGACTTTTCAAAGCCATGCGCAGCCAAAGACAGGGACCGCGAGTGTTTGTGCGTGCGTGTCACTGTGTGGCCTGATTGGCTGAATGGCCTCACGGGCCGCATCATGATACTGAAAGATCTTGTTGTCCATTTTGCCTCACGGGCCAGGCGAGTTAGACAGGTGCTGTTCATCGGCAACAACGTGCGCCCTGACTTGTCAAAACTGGAATCAACTCATAGGCCCCACAAAAACATGATTCCTGCACATACACCCTTCAAAAAACCTGAGATTTCCATTCCAAAGGCACAACAGCTCATAATAATCCCAATTCTGACCATGGGAAACCAGCATGCTCACTTGATTGGAGGGAGTAGTTGACAACGCATATTAGCTAGGTTGGTGGCTCACAAACTATCGCTAGGGGCGATGCCACAGAGTGTGATAGGGTCTTGCAGGCACCAGCTGGTTGATTTTTTCTTCCCTACTAGTAACTCTATCTAGCTTATGTCAACCACGTAGAATTACAGACATATAGCGAAGTGGCACCACCGTCATTTCAATTCAAGCTTCACCTCTGCACACCCCATGCCACAGTTGTATTTTTCATAAGGTTGTAACAAAGTCGTCCTAGTTGTGTTTTGTTTTTTGATAGGCGTCCTAATTGTGTTACACTCGTTCGCCTCTAAAATTACTAGTGTAGTTAATAAGATTGAGGAACCTTCAACATATCCAGCAAGATTACCTAAATTAGCCTAGTTTGTGAGGTTAGTATTGTAAATATAGGTACTCCAAAGGTATGAAAGTTGCAAGTGTGGAAGTACATGCACAAACACCTCAAACCCCCATGATGTGGCGTAGATATAACAATTGCTCCGGATAGTAGCACTAGCACCACAACCAAAAAAAATTCCATTCCGTTTTTAGGGATAGGCTGCTAGCCTAAAACGGAGAGTGACAACACTACATTAGTGTGTGTGCCGTACGTGCGTTGCAATGGATGAGCTCTTCGGCACCACTTCCTCCGGCAGCCCGTCCTCCCCGGCCTCGTTCTTCTCCGTCGACGGTGGCCGCCCGCCGGTTCTCGCGTTCGAGGCCTGCGACATCCCGGAGCAGTTATGGCTGGGTGACGTTGACCACGACGGGCTGGTGGTGGATAAGCGCTCGGCGGACAACGACAACGACCAGTCCTCCGGTGAACCTCCGGCGCCTGCGGCGAAGAAGCGCGGCCGGAAGCCTGGATGGTCGTCTCGGAACACCGACGACCCGGCCCTCAGCCACGTGGAGGCCGAGCGGCAGAGAAGGGAGAAGCTGAACCGCCGCTTCTGCGACCTCCGCGCCGCCGTCCCCACCGTGTCGCGCATGGACAAGGCGTCGCTCCTCGCCGACGCCACCGCCTACATCGGCGAGCTGCGCGGCCGCGTGGAGAAGCTCGAGGCCGAGGCGGCCCAAAAGGTAAAGGCCGCGCCGCCGGCAGCCCCGTCGCCGTTCGGGATCCAGGAGGAGGAGGAGAAGCTGGAGGTGCGGATGGTCGGGCGCGACGCGGCGGCGCTGCGCCTGACGTCGGCGGCGCGCCACGCCCCGGCGCGGCTCATGGAGGCGCTCCGGGTGCTGGACCTGGCCGTGCAGCACGCCACCGTGTGCCGCGCCGGCGGGGTGACCGTGCAGGACGCCGTCGTGGACGTGCCGGCCGGGCCGCTGCAGGACGTGGCGTGGCTCCGGGCGGCGCTGATCCACAGGCTTCAAGGAAGCACCTGCCGGAGCTTCTTTCAAATCGATTATTAAGCTGCTGGCTACTGCTGCAACAAGTACCGCACTTGCTCCGGCGAGATGTCAAGCTGGTGGTTGCATATACTGTGCTTGCATATATATATTATGCGCGGCAGTGGTGTGTCAGTGTGTATTTTAATTTTCTTCACTATTATATATATACGTTTGCGCACATGAATATATATACGTCTACGATTTCTATGCTATTTAATTTCGTCTTGATGATTGATTGACAGGGATTTGGATGCCCACACTTCTGGGTTCACGGCGGAAATAATCAGTACTCCCTCGTCTCCCTCCCTTTTCATCAATCTTGCTAGGAAAATATATATCTCAGCTCAAAAATAAACTGAACATTTCTATTAACATCATTAATAAAAAATGGAGGAATAACTTCGTTTATATCTGACCAACCTCAAGTGATTCCAAACAGGGCTGCTTAGAGTTAAGACTTATTTATAGAAAATAGAACAAATTCTGTCTTTTATAAACGTACACAACCTTCAAATTATTACATCACTAGAGTCAAAACTTGGTTTTAACTTTGAATCGTATCATATCTACCTAGCTCAGATTTGATGATTAAAACTGCGGATCACTTCAAGCATGTAAGATGTTTAAGTGTTAGACTCGGTCATGGTTTTGTCTATTGTTACATCTTTTATATATCCATGAACAGAAAATTTGTATATGTAGTCCCTAAACTTTGTTACTGCTCACTATTAAGGTATAGTATCCCTGTTTAGTCTCGGACATATAGTCAAAAGAAATATTCTGCATGAATAATAGTTAGAAATGAGGGACAATGCATGGAGATTGTTGTTTATTCAAGATTAACGAATAAGAAGAATTAATAAGGAGATTGGCTCTTATTAACTATTCGTATCAAATTCCACTAAATCATGAAAGGAAGGGCCATATTATTGGAAAACTCTCTTATACCCTAGACCACAAGATATTGAAAATTCAGGGTCCTTTGGAACAAACTTGGACTGTTTGGGGCATTAAATTGATTCAAGATTTTGTTCAAATGTGAAAAAGATAAATTAGATTGTTCCGAAGAATAAAATTGGTCTTTCCTTTTATCAAATAGAAGTACTACCTCCGTTCTAAAATATAAACATTTGTTGACTTTTTAAGATCATATTTGACTACTTATTTTATTTAAATATTTTTTTAAAATTATAAAAATAAATAAGTCATATTTAAAGTATATCTAATAATAAAACAATTTATAATAAAATAAATAATATTTTCATAATTTTTCGAATAAAACAAACAATCAAACATAGTTTCTAAAAATCACCAAATACTTACATTTTAGAAGGAGGGAGTAAAAGAAATATAAATAAAGCAAGTACAGCAGGATCCATGCATAAAAAAACGTAAATTGCAGCACCGTTGCAAGCTGAATCTACGGCCAATGCCCAATGGAGTGGAACGCACAGCAGCTTGCTCTGACCAGTTATCCACGTACGGAACCATTATGCAAGGTCCCAAACGGAGCCATGGTCTTAGATGTGTTCGTTTTTTTTTCTAAATTTTAGTGGGATCATATCAATCATTAAAATGTTACATATAATTATTAAATATATATTAAATATAAAACTAATTACAGAGTTGAATGCGCATCAGCGTGACAAATTCATTAGTCTTACTTAAGTTATTATTAAAAGATATTTACTGTAACATCACATTATCTAATCATGACCTAATTAGTCTTAATAGATTTATCTCGTCATTCAGAGGAAGGTTTATGGACTGGGTTTTGTCAGTAATCTATATTTGATACTTCTAATTAGTATTATAATATTTGATGGGACAACTCTAAAAATCAGAGGGATGGAAGCGAACACACACAAGACATGGCCCTGTCACATGTATCATGCACTACGGGAAAGCTATGGTTTGCCGTGTGCCCAATGCACGTGGCAAACCCCAAAAACCCACGGTAAAATCTTTGTCGTGGGTTATACACGGTAAAGCGCGCACGGTAAAATATTTGTCGGCAAAGTCGACTTTGCCGTGTGTCTTCTATCAGGCAAAATCGAAGTGTCAAAATACACACGGCAAAAGAGGGCACTTGATAAAATATAAATATAGAAAATAACCTCAAAAAAACAGCAAAAAAAATATTTGGACGCCCAAGAACCCCGCCCGCCCGTCCCCGCCTCAAGTCGCAACTCACGGCATTTTTTCCCGCATCTGCCAAGATTCAAACTCGCAACCTCACCTCCGCGCGTAGCCTTCTCTACCACTGCACCACACACTCAGTTGTGACTATACCCTGTGTTCGCTCTTTTTATATTTTACCTTTTTGTCGTGTGCTTTATATCCTTTGCCGTGTGCTTTATATCGGGCACACGGCAAAGATCATCTTTGTCGTGTGGCATATATAGGCACACGACAAAGACCTATTTATATATTTTTTAACATATTTTTTGTTGATTAAATTATTTTAAATAAAAAGATGTTGAACTATAAAGTTGTATAACTTATTAAGATCTATAACTTTTGTTTTGGTCATTTATTTATTTAACAAAGTGGTAGTAACATTGTTCTCGAATCTTATATGTCTCATGAATATTTCATAAAACTATATGAGACTATTAGATTTTATGAACAATATTTTTGATTAAATTGAGTAATGAATAAATGATCAAAATAAAAGTTGTAAGTCTTTAAAAGTTATACAACTTTGTAGTACAAAATTTTTTTGATTTAAATTAATTTACGATTTTAAATATAATTTGAATTTATATTTTGCCGAGTGTTAGGTAAAAAACACTAGGCAAAAAGGGTGTTTGCCATGTGTCCAATAAAACATATGGCAAAGATCATCTTGCCGTGTGTCAATCTCTTTTTACACTAACATAAGTTTAAATTGTCTCACACCTAAATTTGATATTTTAAACAAATTAAGAAATTTATACACAAAAACAAAAAAAAAATAACACGTGAGTACATGGCAGTCACTCATTAATCTTCATAAGAGTCTGGACACCAGAAATATATTAGTGATGTATATAGTGAGTTAAAATATGTCACTGTTTTATGGCACAACTGAGGTTTATCACTTGCAATCTACTTGCTCGGCTGCTGCCTGCTGGTATGCAGCTCCTGGTTGGCCGTTCAGCGCTTGCCACAGGACCGGCTCACCAGTTAACCTGCTGAAAACCGGTAAAACCATGAAAAAATTAATTTGACGAGGTGACAGTCAATGACCGGTTAACTGGTCAGTTATACTGGTGAAATGACCGGTTAACCAGTTAGTTTTATTGGTTTTATTAATAAATTTTCAAATGTAGATTTTTAAATTCAAAATTTATCGGTTTATACGGTTAACCGCCAGTTTTACCGGTTTCATTATTGGATGTAAACTTTTTTGAATTTTAAAATTTTTGAAATCAAAACTGACGGTTAACCAGCTAATTTGTATAACCGACTCAGACGAGTTTGTCGGTTTGACCGTGGTGTTGTCAACCTTGATTCTACTCGCCCTTGACAACATCGATGTGTGGCCCGCACCTCACCGTGTCGACCCTTCCTTCGCCTTTCCTGATGCTTGCTTGTTGTGGCCAGCGGCCGCATTCAGGGCTAGTTTGGATGATTCTTATTGCTCCCATAAGAATCGTGCCTGAGTCAGGCGTCGTGCTCAGGCGTCCGATTTTGGATGCCTGCAGCCATGATTGCTGCCTGACGGGCAGCATGTCTAGGAGGGTAGCATCCAAACATGCCCTCACTCTCCGTCGAAAGCTGCCTGCTGCCGTGTTTCACCAAGCTTTAAAATTATATATGGGTTTATGATTCATGTGTAGTGTGGATGTGTTATGGGCTACTGATGGGTTATTGGTTTGTTGAGCTCATGTTCAATAAGGAAAAAAAAATTAATGGGTTCCAAGGAGTAATACAGATGGCCCGAGACTATAATTGAAAGTTTAGCACTTAGCAGACCGGTCTTTTTGTTGTCTTCTATACTTCTAAACCCTCTCCAATCTCTCGTCCATGGCCATCCAATTGAGAGGGGAGGGGGCTCGAGTCCCCTTCTCCAATGTTAGATCTGTCATTGTATGGCCTGGATGAAACCTCTATCTATTTATTCTATCTCTTTACACTAACTATAACTAAATAGTGTTATTTGCTTATTAATGCTCGAATCCAGATAATAATGACACTTTCTTCTATGCAATTTTTTTCTCAAAAAGAAGAAGATGGTCATCAAGTTATAATTAGTGATTTGGCAATATTAGAATTTCAAATATTTCTTCTCATATCAGGTTTTTTTCTATTAAGAATACTCTACGAGGCTAACTTGAACTTTTTATTGATTGGCATGGCAAATCCACTGTTAGATAAGAAGTTACTACACCGCCATTTATAAAGCAACACACTTGGAGCTAGAACACTAGAATAACAAAGTTATTATACACTAGGACCACAGACTCCTACGCAGAGAAATTGATAAAGGCTGTAAGCGGTACTAGATGGTCCTAAGCAGTCATAGATGTTTATCCTTTCAGAAAATAAATATAAAATGATATCAACAATAATAAAAACAGTACTATATAAGACCACATAATATATTGCAAAAAACTTTTTAACAAATTAGTTGAAAGCAAATCGATGAAGCTCTGACTAGCGATTAAACACTAGAACAGAGAAAATGAGAGGACGGAAGGGAGACATTCTGTCGCCGCTAGCCCTGGTGTTGGGTTGAGACTGAGAGGATGTCGCTCCTGGAACTGGCGGTCCTCTTTTATCGATTGCGACTGCGGTTTGTGCAATTATGCAGCTCGTTTGGCTTTTCTTTTTCGAACATGTTAACGTTACTGTCTGGCACGAGTGGCCTCTCCAGGCGCCTCCCCCCCCCTCCCCACCAATCCACAGTAGTAGCACTATTGAACAAATGATGGAGGTCCTTTCTCCGCCCATTGGACACACCAAACACGAGGCAACGTGGAGGCATGCATGGGCCTCACACCACGTACGAATTCACGTGCCTTCTGACTCGTCTAATGTATCCGTGCGTACGCGGAGGCTCGATCCATTAGCGCGCGTGAAAACCGTTTGCCCGAAACACTCCTCGAATGAAATCCCCATATGGCAATATATACGTTAGCAGCTGCGGCAAAATGCTTCATGCAGAGAGAGAGAGTCCTACATGCGTAGCTAAGCAGAGCGGAATAATGCATATGCATGAATCATCATCTTACTAGTAGTAATAGCTCTTTCCTTGTGAGATGTCATGTTCTTGCCTAGTACAGACAGGGACGGGGATCCTGTAGCTGATGATGCATGAACGCATACCGTAGCCGTGTCTCACTCTTAAGAGCAAGACGAGACGTCTCTCTCTCTCCGTCTATTTAATTGCTCCGACTACTTTTACAACATGTTGCTTGTGTAGTAGCTCTGATTTTATTACGCTTTTTAACATTCCATCAAGAGTAGAATCAGGAGGACGGAGCTAATAGTTATATTATTAATAATCTCATTGGTTAAATAGTAACACAATCCAACATTTTTTGCTACATTAGATCCTCCACAGATTCCGATCCCCTCCGTCCAGCTCTAGGCCGGCTCTAGCCTCCAGATTCCGATCCCCCTCCACAGTGCGAGGTTATTATGGTAAAAACGCACTATGACCGTCGTACTATATGCCTGTTCTAGGGACGTGACACCAGAGCACAGGACTGTACCGGGCGCACGGTGTAGTGTGGTGCCATGGATGAGCCAGCAGCAGGTCGTGCTCGTCCCACCTCCTCCAGCAGCGGCGGCGGCCCTCCCTCCTCCCCGGCCTCCTTCTTCTCCGGCACCGCCGACAACACCGTGCTCGAGTTCCTCACCAGCGAGGTCCCGGAGCAATGGCTGCTGGATGACGACGACTACCATCCCCCCGCCGCCGGCCACTACACCGCCGGCGCCGCTGCGTGGGGCGGCGCCGACTACGCGGGCGGCTGCTCCGGCCTGAGCCTGAACGAGAAGAGCAACAACAACAACAACCCGCCGCCGGAAGCCGCCGCGACGACGCCGAGGCGGCGCGGCCGGCGGCCTCTCCCGCGCTGCGACGGCGGGCCCGTGGTCAGCCACGTGGAAGCCGAGCGGCAGCGCCGCGACAAGCTCCACCGCCGGTTCTGCGACCTCCGCGCCGCGGTCCCCACCGTGTCGCGGATGGACAAGGCGTCGCTCCTCGCCGACGCCACCGCCTACATCACCGAGCTGCGCGCCCGCGTGGAGCAGCTCGAGATCGAGGCCGCGGCGGCCGCGAAGAAGACGCAGCAGGCGCCGGGGCCGGCGGCCTCCGACCGCCGGCGCTCATCGTCGTTCGGGCTCCAGGAGGAGGAGGAGGAGGAGGAGAGGCTGGAGGTGCGGATGGTGGTGGGGTCCGACGAGGCGTCGCTGCGGTTCACGACGACGGCGAGCAGCAGGGAGCACGCCCCCGCGCGGCTCATGGGCGCACTCCGGGCGCTGGACCTGCACGTCCAGCACGCCTCCGTCTGCCGCCTCGGCGCCGTCACCGTGCAGGACGCCGTCGTCGACGTGCCCGCCGCGCTGCGCGACGAGCAGAGCCTCCGTGCCAGCCTGCTTCGCAAGCTACACGACGAGGAGATATAGCTATCAGCTTTTGCTGCTATAACTCGTGCCGAATCAAGAGGCTTTTTCTTCCACCATGCATATGATGCATCCGAATAAACTACGCACCCACCGACCGGTATGATTTTTATCAGGGTGTGCTGTAGGCTGTAGTTTGTAGCTAGACTGCTAGAGAGAGGTATTTCTTGGTGGTAAGCTTGGGGACTGATCTTGGTTCAGTTCAAATCTGAACTGAATCTCAAGATACAAATCTCCGAGAAACGCCTATACCTTTCGTCAATAACTATTAAATAGCAGTTCGTGGTAGCCATGCATTAAGCATTATGCATTTCAGTTGTTGGCATTGGCATTTCACATATGCTATAATTCCATGTTGTTAGTTCGTATCAATCCATCTCCACGTCATTTGTCACATGAAGCATGATGCGTGTTTTCATTTTGCGGTGCATTAATTCATCAAGTGCTGAAGAACAATATCTATATATAGCAATTGATGAATTCATGTTTGATGTACCAATGTGTTATTTCCATCCCATCTAGAGTATGTCACAGATGAATGCTTGAATTTATGTTAAAGTAACTAGTTCAAAAGAAGTTCTATTTGTTTAATGTTGCAATTGATGAATCAATTGAGCAACATATGCTTTGACTATGGAAGAAACCATATCAAATGTCAGCAGCTTATATATATCCAACGATTTTGATTGGTTTATGCAAGCTATTTAAATCCTTCGAATCAATGTATGGCTAATGTGTAAAATGATACTTTTGGCTGATTTATATGATAAAGAATCGTAAATGGATGACCTGTTTCAAAATGTTATGATGGGGTCTTGCAGATGACCATCAGCGACGTAATAAATTAAAATTAGTGTACAATTTAATATGATTTTTACAACCAACTTCATAACCAATACATCTTCTCTAAAACAGAAATGCACTTAGACAATCAAGTTTTTTTTGGATCGGAGACATATTTGTGTATGTTGTGGCTATCATACTTAGGATACAAAATAGTTTTAGCAAGCCTTCTGCTAGTAGAGTCTTTTTTATGTGTGCTCTCAATGAAGAAATATATTGAGATGCAAATTCTTCTCCTTGGGGATGTCTCATATTTGATTTACTTATTCCCTATTTGGATCCAGTTTAGATTTTTAAAATTTGATCTTTATTTTAAAATTTTAAAATCTGGATTCTAAATAAATTTTGGATGATGGTGTTTGGATACCGATTGGATTCTTAAAATCTGAAAGAACAATAAGTCTTTTGACATATAAAATTTGGCTCTAACTTGGTATAACCAGATTATGAGATTTTTAAAATCTGGGGTTCTAGATTTTAAAATCCAGAAAAAAAAATCCATCCCATTTGAAAGTCTCATAAATTCTAAAGTCTAGAGTCTTAAAATCTCAATGGATACAAATAGGGCCTTAGTCTTTATAGAGCTAAAGAATATATGTTAGAGAATCTGTGTATCCCCTTCTCTGCACGACTTCTATCGCAAATCCAAGGATATTAGTCGGTGTAGTAGAATATATTTCTTTAGAGGAGAAAACTATAGTACTACTCAACACATAAGCTATATTCATTCTAGGCGACCATGTGTGTGTTCGTTTCTTAGGGTCTAAATTTTAGTGGGGTCACATCAATCATTAAAATGCTATATATGATTATTAAATATATATTAAATAAAAAACTAATTACAGAGTTGAATGCGCATCAGCATGATAAATTTATTAGACTTAATTAAATTATTATTAAGAAATGTTTACTATAGCATCATATTATCTAATCATGGTCTAATTAGCTTTAATAGATTCGCCTCGTCATTTAGAGGGAGGGTTATGGACTGGGTTTTATCAGTAATCTATATTTAATACTCCTAATTAATATCATAATATTCGATGGAACAGGTCTAAAAATTAGAGGGGTGGAAACGAATACACCCCATATATTTGAGTCGAATGTATATGTTGTACATATTAGTTATGTTCCCTTCCCTGCGCGAGCTACTGTAGTAATGTAGCGCGCCATCGTTGGATGGAAGGACAAACAAGTGGCGGGGACTCTCTGGCGTAGCCACATGGCCATCTCCCAATGGCAGTAGAGCTCAGAGAGAGCCAGAGAGGCAGAAGCGTCGGCCAATGCTTTGATAGAGAATCGCCCTGTACGGCGTCACATGTATGCAGGACCCGACACCTTCATCGTTTGAAGAGAAAAAGAGAAAAAAAAACGTGGATGAGTGACATGCTGTCACCTCTGCATGCACACTGCCTTCCTGTGTGCGCCACAGCCCTAATTGGCAATGCTTGCTCTCGTGCCCGATGGGGGGACATGCCCGCTAACGTACCAACGCACGCATGAGTCCTTGATACTGTTGAGGTCAATTATCATGTGTGTGCGCTCTGTCCAACAAAAAAATTTATTTTTTTATATTTATAATAATTAGTAAAGTGCCCATGCGTTGCCATGAGTTTAAACATTACATACTATAAGTTAAGTATTTTAAACTATTATAACAATGTCTCAGTAAGATATTGTTAATATATATCATCATAGTTAGGATTATAACAGATAAGATCCTTTATATTTGCCCTACTGGATGTCTGTTGTATGAATTATTTCAGGTAAGAGAATAATTTAATTAAAATATATATAATAAAATAGCAATTTTAATAAACACTCATGTTAAATATTATTTTATTTATATTTTTCTCTCAACATGTGTGTACATGTATACGATTCCCTTTGTCTAGAATCAGAGTAGGAATCAATATTTTTCAAACTGGACTCTATCTTTCTTAATGATTCCCTCTGCCTGTGTTTTTTCTTACAATCCGACTGGTAAGTTTTGTGTCTGTTTTGTCTGGTAAGGACTCTGTTTTGTGTCTGTTTCGTTCTACAATTTTCTCTCTGTGTTTTCACTATAAATAATAATAATTAAAACAGGGGCCTCTTTGTAAAATTTTGTACACAACAGGAAATTACATGAAAAGTAACGAAGTTCTAGGTGCTTCGTACCATTCATTTTCAATAATACATAATTATTGTAAAGTATAGGGGTCTTTTCATAAATTATCACTTAATCTGAAGGGTTACGAGATATGGACCCCTAGATCTAAAACGGATGGTAAGGATTTAAAATAACGAAGGGCTATGCTAGTTTTAATACTGAGCGTGGATCACAAGATGTGCGGCCAGTATTTAATACAGCGAAGGGTACGCTGGTTTTAACCTTGAGCGTTGATCCAAGGATGTGCGGTCAGGGTGGCTTCAGGGCAGCTCACGACGAACTGAATGGAAGATGACGGTGGCGCCATTACTGGAGCTCGCCAGAGTTGTGTTTCCAACACTATGGAGGCTCAAACTTGTAGTAGAGGGGTCTGGGACGGAGTTTGAAGGATTGCAAGCTCACCTAAAGCGTTATCGTCGACAATAGAACGCAGAAGTGACTGCTGCTCGAACAAAACCCCGAGGCGAACTGAAACTTGATTTCTTCGTGCAGACAATGTTTAATACCTCATGATGGGCTCTGATAACTCGAAACATGATTATTTAAGAAGTATGATACGACGTATAGAGAAAAATTGATTCAATGTCGGCTGAAGCGGTTTGATTCAGTGTGTTGAAAAGCTTAAAACCGAGTTCAAAATAGAAACGAAAATCTTAAGACACTAGACGTTGCATATAGCTTCCGCGGATACGAAAATCTTAGTCTAGACGAACTCACCTCACTTAATAGGTTGTAGAGATTCAGCGTGGGTGGTTGTTTTGCTCATCTAGCTCATCACGCGCCTCGCTCCAACTAAGTGGGTCTGTCAAGTAAAATTCTTTATAGCACAAACACCTAGATCGGCGAAACAACAAAATCCGTAAGTGCCACCTGCTACTATATCAAGAGTGTGTTGGTTTTCACCCCTGTGATTTTTAGAGTTGTTCCATCGAATATTGTGATATTAATTATAAGTATTAAATATAGATTACTGATAAAATCTAGTCCATAAATCTTCATCTGAATGACGAGACAAATCTATTAAAACTAATTAGGTCATGATTAGATAATGTAATGCTACAATAAACATCTCTTAATGATAACTTAATTAAGCTTAATGAATTTGTCATGCTGATATGCATTCAACTTTGTAATTAGTTTTATATTTAATATATATTTAATAATTATATATAGTATTTTAATAATTGATATGACCCCACTAAAATTTAGACCCTAAAAAATAAACACACCCCAAGTACATTAAAAATCGAGCTATCACGGAACGCCTCTAGCTACTAGCAATCACATAAAAATAAAATAAAATAGAAGGATGGGCTCGGGTCTCGGTTTAACCCACCCCCATCATTGAGTCTAAGAACATATTCAAAAGCTGCTAAAAAATAAACTACAAAAGAGTATTTTTAGTAATGGTCTAAAAATTATTAGAAATAAATTTTATTATCTTCTTCAACAGTTATACGTAAAAATAGATCAAAAAAAACTTTTGATTGGTTCACATCACCATCTGGAGCCACAACCACATTAATTCTCTTGAAAATCAAAGAAATTTCAATATGGGATACAAATAAGGCGATACGGCTGTCGATACGTGACTTTCAAAACAAAATAAGGAAACAATAGGTAAACACTTAAGTATCGGAGTATTGGATATGACCAAGTTTTGACCGCTGATATATCAGTGCTACCTAGTTGAAAATACAAAGATTGGACCCCTAACTTTTCCCTTATTTCTAATTATAAAAGAGATAAATTTAGCGAGAGAATAAATCTGTAAATTATTTCGGGAAACTATTGAAGATCTCATTAATTTGATTTAGAGACAGTTTCTAATAACCTCATTATACTGCATGTCCAGATCAACCCAGCCAGATCTACACACTCATCGAGCTATAAGCAAGCATCAAGATGCATCCTCTTGGGCACGTGTCTATATTGACCGAGTGAAAGAGGGTGCAGAAGGAGTTAAATGTGAGCATGCCATCCAAATCTACCGTCATAGCGCCGTTCATCGTCGCTACGTATACCAACCGATCCTCGAATCTGGTGTCGTACGATGAGAATGAGCGGAGGGGCTCATGAGCTCATTCTCTCCAAATTAATTGATGTGGTTCTCAAATAGACTCAACTATCTCGTAAGCATTCTTATAAAAACATCTAAAGCAAATCTAAACACTTTTTATATAAATATACTAGCAAAGTACCTATGTGTTATTACGAGCGTAATAAAAATAAACTTTTTTCAGTAAACAAAATATGTTAAGATTTTCAACTCTTATGTCTCACTTGCTCTCAAAAGCTCTTTTATGTTTATTCACCTTTCCCTTTTCTTCATGGTGCTTCGATGACAGTAATTTATATTGACTATCTCTGATAGTTGTAAAGTAATACAAAATAGAATTATTTTAGTAGAGAAATATAAAATTCCAAGATCAATTCATCCTACAACAATCTTGATAGCGTCCACGCCATGCATATTTTTTATTAGAAAATGGCCTCATTTTACGTGTAAATCCAAAATTTTCACAAAAAACTGTAAATCCAGTATCTATGTAGATATTTACCATGACAATCACAATTTTATCAGTATAAATCCTCCAAGAAATGTGGCATCTCCGGGTGCAGTTCAGCGTCAAAGAAGACGTAGTCCTCGTCCAACGGGCCACTGAAGATCTCGTTAATTATCGGGGTGTTTCTTAAGGTAAAACAAAATCTCGCCGTCTACAGTTTAAAAAAAAAGGGGTGTTTCTTAAGGCACTCTTCCCCGGGCGCGAACTCGATCACGCGGCCTTTGGACTCCTCACCAGCAGGGTGCACGAGCCTCCGCCCTTCGACGAACTCGCGCGCCTCACAACACCCGGGGCCTTGCGACGTCAGGACGCAGCAACAACAGAGTGTCACCTCGGAGGCGGCGTCCCTGACGAGCGCATTGACCTCGGTGAAGAAGGGCGTCGTTTAGACTACGGAGCAGAGATATGGATCCGTACAAAAATCTTCTTAGAGGAATTTGAATTAGAATAAATATTTTTATATCATATATTTGAAAACTAAAACTGCGAGATCTAAACTTTTATTGAATATTAAAGTTGTAGAACTTTTCAAGAGTTATAAGATAGAGTCCGAGTTTGCCTCATTTGAGTTCCGGATGTGGGAGTTATAATTTTTAAAATTAGTACTTGATATAGAAGGTACAAAACCAATTTGGATTCAATCTCTAACTTTATAGACACGAAGTGGACGGTCGTACCTCAATTAATAGATTATAGAGATATAGAGATTAAGTGTAGAGATAATAAGCATCATGTCTAAGCTCATGATGTTGACTATACAGTAATAATAAGCAAATATAAGCACCTCTTACAATTACAACTATATGCAGCAAATCAAGGGGACAAAATAGTCAGGGAAACGAACGTAATAACGATTCAAAGGGAATAATATTCTCTCCTCAAGTTCTTGTTTTGGAATTGTAACGATCAGTGGGATAACTAAGAAAAGGTCATACGAGATGAGTACCATTCTCATCACAAAATCACAATGCGAATCATTGGAGATAGATATTCTCCGATACGGTTTAACGGGCTGGCAGACAGGCCTGAGTCGAAGTGATCTCCCGCCCAACCCAGCTCAGCCCGGCCCAAGTCACGCGGCCGTCTTCCTTGCTAGGAGTACTACAAAACGACACACACACATCCACCTCTTTCTCTCTCTCCCCGGGTCAGTCCTCGTCTCCTGCCTCCCCCCACTCTCCTCTCCCCCAAATCCCAATCGCACGCGGCAGAAATCCTCTCCAAATTCACGGATCCTCGATCGCCTCCGCCGCGCGCGCGAACCATTCCCCAGCTGCCCCGCCCCCGTCCTCCCGTCCGGTACCGCGCGCGCACCGCGCGGTCGCGGTTTGAGGCGCGTGAGGAGCCAAAACCCTAGCCGCCTCCAGATCCCGATCCCGCGAGGAGGCGGGGGAGGGAGGGGCCCGCGCCGCAGATGGAGTCCGCGGCGGCGCGCAAGGAGTGGCGCGCTGTCCCCGACGCCCCGCTCCGCTCCAATGGCGCCGAGGTACTCTCCCTTCGCTTCTTCCTACCAGCTGCAAAACCCCTTCCATTTCCACTGCCATTCTCACTTGCTCCGTGTTGTTGGCTGGTGCTCAGGACGCCTCGGAACACGGGAACATGGGGAAGTCGGAGGACAGGGCCATCTACGAGGTGCTTGCTTGCGGTACACTCAAAATGCAGGTTTTTCAGCTCCGCGTGGTCAGGGCATGATGTTTTTTTTTTTAATTTTTTGTACAGGAAAGGGCTGGGGGTCTGGAGGACTTCTGTTCCATCACGATCGACGGGAGTGGAGGGCTCAGTGAGGACATCCTGCAGCAGCGCCTGCAGAGCATCGTGCAGCAGAGGGAGGAGCTGCAGCAAGTCGAGATTGAGCTGCGCGCTCAGGCCCTCGCGCACCCGCAAATCGTTGAGGCGCAGCACAGCTTCCAGGCAGCTGTCAAGGAGCATGCTGCGTCTGCAGCCAAGCTCAAGGTTACATCTTAATTCTTTCTCTTACCTCAGCCCAGTGTTTTTCTTGTTACTATCTTAAAGAAGTACATGCATTGACCTTTAGAGACCTGGTCAACACTGGCTAGTGGTAGCTAGGGAGGTAGTTAAGCACTTGCTAAGGAGCTGATTCTGCTTGTTTGCATGATTTTGAATTCCGGAGAGGCTTGGTGAGCAGGAATTGGATATGACATTTGCTGGTTGAATTATACTAATTTACTAATGACAGAAACTGTAGTTCAGCATGACATTTATGGAGAGTTTACTTACATTGTAGGAGTTTTTTGCGGTGGTTAAGCTGCCTCACATGCTGTTATGTGTTCATGGACAGTTTTGAATGTTCGTTTTGTGCTAATAGTCAATCACATTATACCGTATGCAGCTACTGGTATTATTTGTTCCTGTGATGACTATGATGATAATCTCTAGGGTAGCTTCTGACAAAAGTACCTAGTCTTTGATTTGATGTGACATTTGCACTTCTTTTTTCTTGCTTCTTAGTTTGTTTGGTTCAGTTACACACATAGTATATACTCATACACTAAGGGATGCTGCACCTTTATCTGAAAATTCATTGATGTCTGGGTTGATCAGGATCAACTGCATGAGCGGGAGCAGTACATTCTTGAGCTGGAAATGAAACTCAATGACAAGGATAGGGAATTGAACGCTTTGAAGATTGATCATCAAACGGTTGGTAGTCTTCTCTTGTTTTGCACTCTTTTAGAGTAACAGGTGATGACGGCTTTTGACATCCTTTTTGTTTATTTTGTCAGGTGTGGGCAAATCAAGATCTTCTTAGAGAACAAACCAAAGAGCTGGCGACTGTCAGGTACTGATAATACTGCTTTTTATGGAACTGGACTTCACTAGTCGGTGTAGTATTGCTAGGAGTCACAGAATTTTAAAATTAGAAGAAATATTCATGTTTCTGGGTCAGATATTGATAGAATTGTGAAGTTCCTCTGACAGATTATATGGAAGGCTACCTATCTGCTCGTCTTTTATTTTTGACCTGTATGAACCACTTTATTTCTTATGTCCAAAAACACACACACTTTATTTCTTAGCCTAGTCCGGCAAAATCCAAATTCACTTTCTTTAGTTATTAATAATGTGTAGTAAGGCTACTTTGCTAGCTTGATTCATGGCAAAAATTGATTCATATCCCTTGGCATTTTCTCATTTTCTGCAGAAGAGAACGTGACAACTCAGAAGCTGAAAGAGCGCAACATCTGAAACAAATTCATGACCTCCAGGAACATCTGCGAGAAAAAGAAAACCAATTTATTACATTAGAGGAACAAGTAAACTGTTCAATCTCTCCTTTTTTTCTTCATTCTATTTGCATAGTCGCTGTCTACATCCCTTAAGATCAATGCTCTGTTTTACCACAAATATAAAAATCTCCTTTTTTTTCATCGTCTTGCTGTCCAAAAGCTGTGTGACTTCCCAATTTTTAAATTTCTAGCATGTGGCCTCTTATAAAATTGTGATCCAATAGTATCCAGTTATTTATGCCAAGGATGCTTTAAAACATCTTTGAGCACTTTAATTTCCCGTTTACAACAACAAAAACAACAATGCCTTTTAGTCCCAAGCAAGTTGGTGTAGGCTAGAGATGAAACCTACAAGAGCCAATACACAAGGACTTTAATTTCCCATTTAATTGCACATATTCTAGGGAGTCTTCTTTTTGCGCATTTGCTATCTTGTCCCGAGGGATCTTGTGGAACAGTATAGTTTGTTAGTTTCTTTGTGCTACATGACAACAAACTGACTAGTTGGTTAGTTTCTTGTTGAATGATGAGTGTTGCTGAATGATTTCTTGCTCAAATGATTTTCATGTAAAGAACATTAACGTTTTACACTCAACCACTCATCAATTACTATTTTATTGTTACAGCATAGGGTTGCTCAAGAGAACATTATGTACAAAGATGAGCAGCTGAGGGAAGCCCATGCTTGGGTTGCACGAGTTCAAGAAATGGATGCTCTGCAGTCTCAGTCCCTCCAAGTTGAGCTACGTGAGCGTATGGAGCAATTTAATCAATATTGGATCAGTTCCCAGCAACAGGTAAGTTTCTTAGCTTGAATAACTCGCCACTATTGAAGTATTATTTGGCTCTTTTGCTATTGCCACTTTGTTAGACTTGAAGTTTCACCACTCGTGTTTTTCCACAGTATGCAGAAATGCAGAGGGGTTTTCTACATACTATACAACAGCTACAAGCAGAACTAACAGAAGCAAGAGAGCGGTCTGGTGTGCAGAAAGATGGTCCCCAAGTTTCTCGGGAGGGCTCAGCTGAATCATCATTTGTCCAGAGCATAACAAACAGTGTGGCTTCGAATGGTAGTGCAACAGTAGAAGGTAACCAGCCATTGAAAAATAATGGAAGTGCAGATGCCTCTGTAAAGGTATGGTTGATTTCTAGTAGTTTCGGCAAGCAGTTTAAATGTCTATCTATGGAAAATGCAAAATGCAGTAACTGTTTGGCCATTTTAATTGTGATTCATAGCAAATCTCTTTATTTCTTAGTCTTTTGGGGTTCTGTGGGTTTGCAGTACTTGTTTTGAGTCCTTCCTGTTTTCACTTATTCTTGTTGCCGTCCTGTTTTTTTCTTCTTCTGCCACATGGTTTTCAGCGCACCTGTGTTTTCAACTAATTATTGTGTCATTTGTATCTTGTAAATATATGAAACACACACCTTGTTAGAAAATACTGACAGGATGTATTGACCCAATACTGCTTTCAGGGTAATAACGCCTCTGCTGTACCTGTTGCTCCATCTTCTCTATTGGGAATTGGTGGTTATGTTCCATCCGCACATATTGCTGGGATACATTCTTATATGATGCATCCTCAAGGTATTCCTCAGCCCTTGACATCGCCAAATTCTGGTGTTCCTCAGTTTGGCAGTTTTCAGTCACAGTCTGCTATTCAACAAAACCTACACTGGCCCAATCAGCAGGTAAGTACATTATCCAGTCACTTGGTATATCATAACGTATTACAACCATGTTGTGCCTATTCTAATTTGAGTATTTATTCTCATTTAGGAAGCACAAAATGTCTCACAAACACAAGAGGAGGCAAACTATCAACCATCCCAACCAGACCAGACTACATTACAACAAGGTCCTAATAATGATGATGAGCTGTCCTCAAAGCCAGACCAAGTCAGCCATTCAGATCATCTTAATGCCCATGAGAAGCAACAAAACACCTCGAGTACACTTGCTGAATCAACTCATGAACTAACGGTTAGTCTGTTTGTTTATTATTTGCATTTGGCGCAGTTAGACCATGTTAGCATATTTGTTTAATTATTGTTGCAGGTTATGGAATCGAATGTAGCCGAACATATGGCTTATGATGAACAGCAAAAAGCCTTTAAAGAACAAATTTCACCTGCAATTTTGAACACCCGTACTGACATGGCTGACCATGAAGACAAAAAGACAGAATCAAAGGTTTCTTTTCCTAGTATTTGTTTCTTATATATCTTTGCATTCTATGTATGTCTTAACATTGATTATATTCTATGAAAACCAGGATGAACGAGTAGCATCTGATAAGCAACCTGATCAGGTTCCTAGGCAGCAACAACATACATCTTCAAACTTTGCGGCATCAACTACCCAGTCTCACTTTAAAAGTAGTGCAACAGAGTTGAATCCTGGTGTTGTAAACCAGGTTGACACAATGAAGTCAGCTGGGGGTGGCCTTGGTATGGCTGTACCCCGAACAACAAAGGAGCCTGCTCTTCTGGATGAGAGATCTCTTCTGGCTTGCATCGTGCGTGCAGTTCCTGCTGGAACTGATGGTGGAATCAAGATCAGTACAACAGTGAGTTTTTTCTAATCTTCACTAAGGTTCTAGTATGACATGTATGAACTGTCATACTCTTTGTATTTCTTGGTGCTGTTGATGTATATTAATTCATATGCATTTTTTTTTCTCAGCTGCCAAATAGGCTTGGGAAAATGTTGGCTCCTCTTCATTGGCATGACTATAAGAAACAATATGGGAAGCTAGATGATTTTGTGGCTAGTCATCCAGAGGTTTGCTTTCATGCTGCAAAATTTACAATCTGCAAATTATCTCTGTTACTAAATCACTGATGAAATGTAAATTGTTTCTGTAGCTCTTTGTGATTGAGGGAGATTTCATTCACCTTCGTGAAGGCGCACAACAGATCATCTCTGCTACTACAGCTGCTGCAAAAATTGCTGCTGCCACAGCATCTTCTGCCCCTTACTCAACATTATTGCCTTCTGTTGCTGTTACTCCTGTGGCACAGAACACTCGGCAAAAAAGAGGGCCTATGAATGTGATAGCCTCCAGAAATGGTTCTATCCCAGATCAGTTTAACATCATTCAGAGGGTCGGTGATGTAACAATTTCGGGCAAAGACAATGGTTTCTCAGATGAAACTCGAACTGGAAAGTCATCAACGCAGACAACTGCTGTCAATGGCGTAAGGCATGAACGAGCTGGTCTCCCGACGCATGACAAAGGTATCAATAATGTCAGACATGGTTATGGAGGAAAACGAGGGAGGTATGATCAATCTCTGATGTAAATTTAAGTCTAGACATGCTTCAAATGCCAGGCAATCTGGCTTAAATTTCTCTTAATTTTTCAGGCCTGCCGCCCCAGGGTATGGTTCCAGAAGATGAAGTCTTTCACTGGGTATGTGAAATGTATTTTGTTGATGGTCACTATAAATCTGTTGTGCATGGCATTTTCTGTTCCACCACTGACTAATTTTTTTCACCATCCTGTTAATTTTGGTCCAAATCATTCTAGTGCTGCTATTGTGGTAAATTGGTTCTGTGCAATTTTTATTTTTTTCTTTGTGCCTTTGCAAGATTGATTTGTGGTACTACCTCTGGATTTAAATTGCTGATGTTCAGACAGCTGTTTTGAACTAATTTTACACTAAAATTTCTGTCTGAACATCAACACAAGAAATACGGAGGGAGTATTTAGCTTGACGTATCATATATCATGTCTAGCATCAGACCCAGGTCTGTAGCTGCTAGAATAGATGTAACTTATTTGTGTGGAACCACACAAGTAGCTGACATAGTTGCTGTTTTGATTGTAGGTTGAATTGGTTCAAGGGCTGTAAGTGATTGGAAATCATGCAAGTAGCAATGTTTTGGCTTAAGATGGTCGATGTTGAAGATGAGGTGGATTAATTATTCTAGATTTATTTTGCACAGTGCTCTCCAGAGTGCGTGCAGCGGTGCATGGGGGCCTTCATTTGGCAGGTTGTACTGAACTGCTAGTCAGGAAATCAGAAATGACGGATGAAGCTCTTGCAACTATGTAGCCTGCCCTTGCCTGTAATGTGGTGCACTTGAATGATGCGATAGCATCATATGTCTCTAGCATGATATTGCCTTTGAAAAACGAAGGCTTTAAGCTGAGCTATCGAACTGTATCGTGATTGTCTTCTGTTTCTCTGCCGGCGTGCGATGTTGAAATAGAGCTTAGCGAGTTTTCTCCTATTCTCTGCAGTCAAAAGTCTTGAATTAGCATGGCATTACGGCATCTTTTCAGCCATCTGTTCTATTCTCAGCAGTAGATTTCAGCCATCTGTTCTATTCTCTGCTGTTTAGACTGGAACCTAGATATGCAATTACGGAAATTACTGTTTCGTAGGGAAAAGACAGTAGGAAAAAAGTTGTGCAACGCCAATCTTTTGGTTCAAGGTTGCCTTGGTGCCAGGAAAGATAATATAGATATAGGACATAGGAGCGGGAGTCCTTAAGATTGGCTTGTAGCTGCCACCACGGTCATACGGTCTCGTCGCGCCGAACTGCATCTATCTGTTTCGTCTCTTTGTCCAGGCTGTTCGGGGTCCGTACGCCGCCGCCACTGTCGATAGATGAAGTGGAGTTCGTCAAAGATAGCGGTGGATACCCTGGACTCCATCGGCCATCTTGTGCTCCAGTTCCCGTCGTGGGCGAGCAGAGAATTAGACTGGGTGGCCACTCGACGCCGCGTTCTCGCATTTACCGTGAAGAGATCATGGCGCCGGCGGCGTCCATCCTGCGCAGCCACGTTCTCGCACCCTGTCCTTGGCTCGACCCACCACAACACCGTCTACGTCTTCATATGGCTGATCGCGTCGACATGCAGCGTAGCGAACAGTCTCTTACTGTAGCGGTAGGGTGGCTTAGTAGCACCTCTCGTTGCTTTTATTACTAAAACAAATCAATACTTCTCCCGTTGCTTTTTTTTTTACCTAAATTTGGTTCATCTAATTAAATGTACATAGAAACAACTCTTAGTACTATAAATATTTTCCATAATCTGGTACTAGTAGCTAGGTACACCAGCAGACCATCACTACGTCTCTGACGATTTGTGGCTAGTCAATAAGAAATATGTTCTTCGCCTCTTCCTTGACCTCGTTCAGAGGTGAATTGAATAGCATACTGCAAGTTTAGTTCGAAAACCATCTATCATTGCCTGCAAAGTAGGACTTGTGCATCTATCAGACATATCTATAATTCAGTAAGCGTTGATGTGTTTTTCTGAAATTGATCTGACGCCTACCAGAAGGTTTTTTTAGTCTGTCCATTCCAATGCTCATTATATTTGAGAATGATGAAGAGGCCACATGATGTGTTGTCCTCCTGTTACAGCAAACCCTTTACGGTGTTGATGGTACATGATAATTCAAAACCACGTCACTTATGAATGGACCCTTTACTTATATTCTTGTACTCTTCTGTTAAATCTTCGTATAATGTTCAAGACCTTTCATCTGTGTTATTGTTATAAAAATTTTCATCACTTTACAATGCACAAGTGTCAATCTTGAATTCCACGTGCACATGGAACATTTTGAACTTCCTAATTGGTGTATTCTCTGCAAAAGTTGATGGTATTTATCAGTCCCAGGGAGGGGTTGCCGAATAAGCTTGTATTTACTGCATATATAGTAGCACTCACTACTATTACCGCAACCAGGTGTGAAAGGGGCCAGCCCAATGGTTGAGGCTCTGAGTAGCATCTTCTCAGGTCTCGAGTTCGATTTCCGTTGGAAGCAAATTTCAGGATTTGAGGTTAAAAAAATCCCCTCGCCCTCCCAGTGCCAAAGCACATAGTAAAGACTCGCGCCACAGCTCACAGGCTAGCTGAGTCCCGGTGTATGACCTGGGAGTGGGGTTCGGGGGTTTTCTCGACCTGCATGAGAAGGTCTTTTTCTTACAAAAAACCCGGGGGCCGTCATACCCCCCGCAGGTCGAGTTTTTTTTTTTTAAATTATCGCAACCGGTGCTTGTGCAAACAAAGTGGCATGGAAATCTGGCATGGTAGTAGTTGTGAATGGATGAATGCTACTACACACGAAATACAAGTTCTAAATTTTGATCCACTTCACCCTGGACTCAAGATGAAGATCATAAGCTTTTATGGAGATATATAAGGGGAATACACTAACCGATTGTTGATTTTTTTTTCAAAGTATTCTATACATGATATAAGGTTGCAACAGAAGAGCACATGAAAGACCTTTAGCATGATAATGATATAAAGCAATTCTTGCAATAGAAGAGCACATGAACAAGTCAAATAATAAGTGACGTCATTTAGATGTGACATCATAGATAGACACGGTAAAGCGCTTGCAGAACCAAGTTTTTTTTTTGTTGACATTACATCATCTGGCCTCTTTAGCTCAAGGACATTAAGCACTGAAATGGACACAAGATGACAAAAAAAAACTCCACGTAATTAACTTCAAACATATCAACCTTTAATGAATTATAGAAAATACAAGATAAAACCTATTTTGCAAGGCAATGATAGATTATTATTATTTTTTAACTAAACTTGGGGCCATACTATTCAATTCCCCCAAGGAAAGAGCAGGTGGCAAACATATTCTCTTTTGACTAATCATAGCTCCTCAAACGTAGTAATGTTATTTAAATATGTTCGTTACCTTAGTGGTGGCCGCTGCCACCGGTTTGGATGAAGTGCAATGTTGATGGTGCATATTATTACTTAGGGGAGCTGCTAAGTGGTATGAAAATTGTATGGACGCGTTGTCGATGGGAGACCTTGGCGTGATGGTCTGCCTCTTGCACATCGGCTTGGTTTGCAGAACATCTGCTTGGAAACATATTGCCAAGAATTTGTGAAGCTGTGGACCGATAATGCGCGAGTAAACACCGTGTGCTCGCCCATTCGGCGCCGCGGACATGGCGACAATAGCCGGTCCTGACTCGCGCCTCTTCCTTGCTGTATGCGCACGGTGGGTGGGTTGAATCGCACGCGTTCGCTAACTCTGCTATGGTGTAGTCAACTGGTAATTGCTATGCTATGGACGCAACTTGTAGGAATCAACGAACAAAATAACCAGAGCGAGGTAGCAAGAAGTTGGGGATGGGCAAGGCCACCATCCTATAGTCACCGATAATTTTTTTTAAGATAATGGAAACAAAGTTCCGGCTTTTGACAGCCTAAATTTTGTTTTGTTTTCTTTATTACATAATTGTCAGTTCACAGACTGACTATAGGAGACATAAAAATAAATTAAGGAGGTTGCAGTTTATTATTAAAACGCCACCCATGAGATGCAAAAAGCTTCAGCGCAGTCGACTCTAAACTTACACTGGCCTCGTGAAAGTGGCTCCGTACCTCCTCAGGCTGCAGCAGTGACCAGTACCGCAACCAATATGTTCTCCTGAATAAAGTCTATAAAAATAATATATATTTAATATTATTAAAACATATATCATTCTTACAGCGTCAAATTGCCCAACACATAGCTGTTGCTCCCACTAAAATAATCATACGCTTCTCTTTGTTAAACTGAGATAGCCAATCGCCTGCTATATGGGCTATAGAAGTAGGTGGGTTAAGACCCGTAGCCACCTGAATTGTTCTCCAAATAATCCTAGCATGGTACAATCAAACAGAAGATGCTGGATTGTTTCATTGCTATTGCAAAAGCAACACTTCTGACTGCCCATCCAATTCCTCTTAGCTAGATTATCCTTTGTTAAGATAACTCTCCTTGATAGGTACCAAAGGAAGATTTTTACCTTTAGAGGTAGCTTCAACTTCCAGATTAATTTATGTCGGAAAAGTGCACTTTGGTTCATTAGAAATAAATACATAAAACGAGTTGAGAACACTCTAGTTCTATGTAAGTTTCAAGTTACCGTGTCCCTTTCATCCTACAATCTGAAGGTTGATATTTTGGCTATAAGGTCATTATATTCGGTCAACTTCCTCCCTACCAGCAAACGACTAAAAGATAAATAATAGGCATAGTCCCCATGACTTGAGCCACCGATCTATGTGGGTCATAGGTTACATGATATAGGTTGGGAAATATCTCAGTGAAAGGTCTCGGTCCACACCATTTATCCTCCCAAAATCTAATTTGGAAGCCGTTCTTTAACTTATAGGACACACATAAGAGGAACTCATCCTTAACTTTCATGAGACCTCTCCAGAAGTGAGAGTTATTCTGTTTGATCTAGACTTGTAAAAGTGTCTTTGAACCCAAGTATTTATTTCGGATAAGAGACTGCCAAAGTCCGTTCTCATTAAGCAATTTAAATAGCCACTTGCTTAGGAGACATTTATTTTGGATCTCAAGGTCTATGATTTCGAGACCACCTTGGTCTTTTGGACGATAAAGTATGTCCCATCTGATAAGTCGGTATTTTTTATTATCTTTACCACCTTGCCAATAGAATCGAGACCTATAAAAATCTAACTTTATAAGGACTCCTTTTAGGATTTCAAAGAAAGATATCATGAACATAGGAAGACTGCTTAACACCGAGTTTAATAAGATGAGGCGACCTCCGTATGAGAGATGTTTCGCCTTCCAGCAGTTCAACTTCCTTTCAAATCTTTCTTCTACTTTCCTCCAATCACTATTACTGAGTTTTCCAGATCATGATAGTCACCGATAATGGCACGCACAAAGGCACTACTCGACTTTTCATCAGGAAAAGATCAAGGTAACATAATGCAGCAAAAATACAAGTTGCGGTATACTTTATTTAGTGGTAGGGCCAAGCAGCACGCTGCTCTAAGCCAAATATGAGGGTTTAACGATTATGATCACACGGGTAGGCATGTGGCGTACATCGAGTCGCTAAGTTATTTTATTAACCGACGTGCGTCCGTACGCTTAGCCTAATTGGCCTTTTGGATCCATGCCACTTCACCAATAATCAGTAATCACTTGCTTGAGCTAAAGCCTGAGAGCGATTCCCAGGAAGATCCGAGAGATGGCGGAAGCGCTGCTTCTCTCCGTGGTGCGCGGCGTGGTCGGCAAGGCCGGCGACGCGCTCGTGAAGCGCGTGACCCGCATGTGGGGCGTCGATGGCGACCGCGAGAGGCTGGAGCGCCGGCTGGTTTACGTGCAGTCGTTGCTGGCCGACGCGGAGGAGAAGAGCGAGACCAACGACGCCGTCAAGGCCTGGATGACGGCGCTCAAGGCCGCCGCGTACAAGGCCGACGACGTCCTCGATGACTTCCAGTACGAGGCGCTTCGTCTCGAGGCCCAGAGCCGCCGGTCGGTGACCACCAAGGTACTGAGCTTCTTCACCTTGCAAAATAGACTCGTGTTCCGTCATAAGACAAGCATGGAGCTCAAGAATGTGCTAGGCAAGATTGAGGAGCTAGTGTCGGAGATGAAGACATATGAGTTGGAACCACGAGGGGAAGTGCCACAAGTTGTTTATCGACAGACACATTCGGCACTCGACGAGTCTGCAGAGATCTTTGGCAGAGATGATGACATAGAACAAGTGATGATGATGTTGCTAGATCAGAAAGATCAACGTAATGTGCAGGTACTTCCTATCATAGGGATGGGGGGTTTGGGCAAGACCACACTAGCGAAGATGGTATACAATGACCCGAGGGTTCAGAAGCACTTCGAGTTAAAGATGTGGTATTGTGTATCGGAAAATTTCGAAGCTACTACTGTAGTGAGATCTGTCATTGAGTTGGCAACAAATGGAAGATGTGATCTGCGTGATAATATTGAGCTGTTGAAGGGACGACTACAAGAAGTCATTGGCCAAAAAAGATTCCTACTCATTCTTGACGATGTGTGGAATGAAGAGCCACACAAATGGGAGGAAGACCTTAGGCCACTGCTATGTTCTTCTATTGGTGGATCAGGAAGCACGATACTCGTGACAAGTCGATTGCAACAAGTGGCATGTATAATGGGCACCCTTCAATCCTATGAATTAAAAATCCTTAGTGAAGAAGATTCATGGAAACTATTCTCAAAGAAAGCATTTATTAATAAATGCTTGCAAGAGCAAACAGATTTGTTCTCAATTGGCAAAGGTATTGTCAACAAGTGCAAGGGACTACCTCTTGCTCTCAAGACAATGGGTGGCTTGATGAGTTCTAAACAGCAGGTTGAAGAATGGAAGGCCATTGCAGATTGCAATATTAGTGACACCAGCAGAGGAAGAGATGAAGTGATGCCCATATTAAAGCTTAGCTACAGACATTTGTCCTCTGAAATGAAGCAATGTTTTGCTTTTTGTGCAATTTTTCCCAAGGACTATGAGATGGAGAAGGATAAGTTGATCCAACTATGGATGGCAAACGGTTTTATTCTTGAAGATGGAGCAATAGATTTGACAGATAAAGGTGAATTTATTTTTAACGAGTTGGCCTGGAGGTCCTTCTTTCAGGATGTTAGCGTGAAAGGATTTGTTTGTTCCAAGATGTACTATAAGGAAATGGGGTGTAAAATGCATGATTTGGCTATAAGTGTCACAGAAGAATGTGCACCTCCATTATGTTTGAGTCAAAGAAATATGTCCGTAAAGAATATTCAGCATGTGCACGTATCAAGTGATGAATCTGAAGAAATTGGTGGATTATTAAAACACACATCATGTCTTCGCACGTTATTAACTCAATCAAATCACAAGGATCTTAATGGGTTTAATCTGAGGTCATTAAGAGCGTTACGTTGTCAACGCTCTTCTTCTATCATCTATAATCAGCTCATAAGTACAAAACATTTGCGGTATCTTGATATTTTCAGATCAAATATTGTTAAATTGCCAGAGTCGATATGTACATTGTACAACTTGCAGTCATTGAGGCTAAATTTTTGCTGGAGGCTAGAATATTTGCCAGAAAGTATGGCTACAATGAATAAACTCAGTCATGTGTATCTGTTGGACACTCAAAGTTTGAAACGGATGCCTCCATATCTTAGCTTACTCAATCTTCGGACACTGACAAAATTTGTTGTGCACACCAGAAATGGATGTGGAATTGAGGAGCTCAAAGACATGCGACAACTTGGCAACATGTTGCAACTGTGTAATTTACGAAAAGTAAAGAGTGGATCAAAGGTCAATCTCTATGATAAACAGAATCTGAGTGAACTAAACTTATCTTGGGCCCGTCATGTATTTGGTGCAAATGATGAAGTCAATGATAATGAAGAACAAGTTCTAGAGTCACTTGAACCTCATGGTAAGCTCAAAATATTTCAAATGAATGGATATAATGGCCTCACAATTCCACAGTGGATGAGAAACCCCCAAAGGTTCCAGTGCATTAGGGAACTCAAGTTTTCTCAGTGCTCAAGATGCAAGGATCTCCCAATAATATGGTTGTCGCCCTCTCTTGAGAAATTGCATTTATACAAGATGTTAAACATGACCACTTTATGTAAGAACATTGACATGGAAGCTGTAGGAAGTAATAATTCCACAATGCAACTTTTACCCAAGTTAAAGGAGCTGGAGTTATTTTATTTGCCCGAGCTGGAGAGATGGGCAGAAAACATTGAACAGGAACATATTAGCCTGGTGATATTCCCCAAGCTCGACAAGCTAATCGTACGCCACTGCCCTAAGCTAGCAAATCTTCCCCAGACCCCACTTCTTACAAGTCTAACATGTATCAGGAAGTCTGCACATGATCTTGTTGGTATGACCATTCCCTTGGGTTCTTGGCCATCTCTTGTTCACCTGGGAATCGGGGTACTGGCAGACATATTGATCCCTCTAGAAGACCAGCAAAGCCAACTACCTCTCGAAACCCTGCGAAGTTTGGAGGTAGCCAGTGATGACGGCTTTGCATCAGTGTTCAATTCGTCCGAACTGCAACCTAGACTTCGGGACTGCTTGGTCTTGGTTGAACGCTTGGAAATAGCGTATTGCGACAATATTTTCCAGTGGCCAGTGGAGGTGCTCCGATGCTTGCCTCGTCTTCGACGTCTGAGAATTATGTGTTGCAAAAAGTTGGAGGGAACGGACTCTTCCTCGGAAGAAATCCTTCTGCTGTCCCAGCTGGAAAGTTTATGGATACAAGCTTGTGACCGCTTGGTGAAGATTCCCAAGTTGCCCGCATCCCTGAAAAGAATGTTTATTTATGCTTGCAAAAGTTTAGTGGCGCTGCCCGATGAGGTGGACGGATTCACTTCTCTTGAGCATTTGACCATCTTATGGTGTCAAGGCATCACGAAATTTCCGCAGGGTCTGCTCCAGCGGCTCCCAGCCCTCAAATACCTGGAGATAGAGAACTGCCCCGACCTGCAAAGACGTTGCAGGCAAGGCGGGGAGTACTTCGACTTGGTCTCTTCTATTAGAGACAGAGACATCCCAGCAACACCACCAATCGTAAAGACATTTGTGACTAAGGCCATTCACAAAAAAAGGGCTCTGAAGAAGTTCCTAACATCCTGCTGATTCTCAACTGATGAGGTTCGTGACCCATTCTTCCATTATCTCTCGTTTCTTAACTAATCCAGAGTGCAGCATCCTTTTATCTATTCCTGTTGACACTCTATTTATACACAGTTGAATCCAATTAGCGTATAGAGGAGATTTACTATCCAAGATATTTACCATTAGTTTTAAAAAAACTATTGACTAATAGTTTGATCCAATGGTTTAGATTTAATAATCTAAATACATAACTACCGGCTAATAGTTTATTAGTTTGAGGGTAATATCAGAAAAAGATAATATTACTAGATTTATAATGATAATTTTTATTGTCATGAATAAAAATAAATTAGTAATATGATCAATAATTGATGTTTTATTTTTTAAAAGATTAACTGACGTTTAATTGATTCAGTAGGGTTAGATTTCTATTATAAAAGTAAATATAAAATTATTTATAATGGTGCAAATACGAAATTATCCTTAAACTATTGGCCAATAGTTTCTCAAAACTAATGACCAATATTTTGGACAGTAAAATTCCCCATTAACTGTGTTTCTACTTCATTTTCCTATCTTGTCAGACACTGAGATGTAACCTATTATTTCTGTCTCGTTGATGATGGCTCACCAACCAAACAAGGTAATCCAATCGACACGTTCTAGTAATTATTATTACTACCCCAACTATATGTAGTTATAATCTGTTAACAAATGAATGCATTTCTCTTGGAACACTTGTCAGGTTCACCTGTAAATGGAATAAGAAGAGGATGGGAAGAATCAGCACATGCAGCGGTCAGAAAGTGTGCTTTTATAGGGAGAAATTTGTGCGCCGTTTGCCCTTGTTGTTGGACAATTGCGAGCTGCTGATCACAACTTCACAAGTGCCTCTGCAAACGATCAACTGGTCGTGCTGTTGGTTCACATGTCCGGCACTCTTGCCTTGTTCAGAACCTGAGCCAAACAAAATTAAATATCCTCAACAGTTTGTGTGTTTTGTTCAAAGTGGCTAGGCGCAAATTATTTTCAGTAATGTATGATCGTCACGTTACTCATTGATCATGCCCTTCCTCATTAATCGTGGTGCTGATATGAAGAAGATGAACTGGTTGGCCCGCGCTCTGGCAGGCTGATGTGGTGACGATGAAATTGGTTGAGCGCCGCCGCCCGCTCCCCACTGTAGTGGTGGATGTAGCAACGGGCTCTGCTCTGCTCTCGGGTGGCCGCTGCCGTCCTCTGCTCTGCCATTTCCGTTTCAGGCATAAGCATAAGCGCGAGGCCTCCGGCTCAGATAAGCAGGTCGATTCACGCTGACGGGCACCACGGCTTGGCCAGTCTGACGCTGCAACCACAGCTGCCATGGGGGAGCGGCAGCGCCGGTGGCTCGCGGCGTTCTGCAGCCGCGCGTCCACGAAGAAGTGAAGATGCAGATGAACCGCCGGCCGCGCAGAGACTGTGGTAGCAAGCCATAACCAAACAGTGTTCTTTGACCGGGAAGGCGGGAACTATCGACTCCATGCTCGACGCCTCCATTCGCTTCCAAAGACGTGTTGTACTTGTGGCCTGTGGGTGGAACGCTCCTCACTTCTGGTTGAAATTCAGCAAACAACGCAGTTCATGTTGGTTCAGGGACCGACTGGACACGAACGATAAGAGAGTCAGCAAGTAGCAGGCCTCAAAGAACAATTGACGTGCACAAAAAACACAAGCCCTTGAAAGGACTTATGTTCCTCGAAAAAAAATGTGGGCCAAAACGGAACGCTGATGGTTAGAGCAACTCCAGTGCGCTGAGTAAAATCAGGACTCTATTTTTTATTTTAAAGGCTTGATTTGAAGTTTTAGAGGTTTAAATAAAAATTTTGCTCCAACCCAACTTACTAAAATTGGACCTCTATCCATCTGCTGGTGGGCCCAAGACCTTTCTTGCTGAGCAGGACTCTCTCCCGTCGCCTCCAGCTTGCGCTGCCGGAAGAGATTGCAAGAACAGAGGAAGAGCGAATTGTAAGAACAGACATGTCGAAGAAGATTTGCAGGCGCACATCGAAGCTGTTGTCGGAGATTTGTAGCTAGAAGTCGTGGAGCTCGTCCTAGGTGATCCGCCCCAGGCTCTGCCTCTGCCGCCTGGCCCTGCTCGGCACCTCTCCCTCTCTCTCCTCGCCTCCCTCCTTGTCGCCTCCCCTCCCTCCCTCCCTCCCTCCCTCCCTCCTTCGTCGCACCTCTTCTCCAGGCATGGAGTCTCCTCGGTGGGCGCCCGGCGGTAGCTGTGAGCCCCTTCCTCGCGCGTTGGCGTCACCTCTTCGCCGCCCCTCTCATACGAGCTTGCCGGTGCCGAAAGAACTGGACGCAGGAGCCATAGATCTCGGTGCATGGCGGCGCGACTCCTCGACAGGCACTAGGCGGTGGGTGTGGGGTCCCTCCCTCTGGCTTTGCGGAGGAGCAATGGATCCCTCATGGTGGGGGAGGCCGAGTCGGCGGCGGCGCCACCCAGGTCGTCGGCCGACGGGGGCGGGGACAAGGCAGGGCGCGGCAAGAACGCATGCCAAATCACATGGGTGCTGCTCCCCTAGCGCGCGCGATGGCGTGCGGCAGGATGCGAGACCCGCATCCATCCGCGACACGATGACGTAGGAGGACCTTCACGTGGGCCAGGAGGGCGGACACCGGCCAGACGTGCGGGGCGGGTCACCGGCGGCGGCGACGTCGGAAGCCGTTCGGGTATGGAGAGGAGGAGAGGAGAGGGGAGAAAAGAAAAAAGAAAAATTGATGGGCCCATATTTGGGAGAGAAATAGTGGTCCTCTATTCTTGAGGGATTTGCTCTATAATTTGATAGGCCACTAAATTTAGTTACCTGAATAGTCATAGGTTAAAATTGAGTTTTTGTATATGAGTGACTAAAATAGGATTTAAAGACCTATTTGATCACCTAGCTGGAGTTGCTCTTATCCGTCCGCCACCCCACTGCTAAGCCAGACATCGGTGCCTCGCCGTCCTGTGTGGCGCGAACCGAGCAAGCCGACGGTACCTTCTGCCATGAACAGGTTGCTCTCTCCCCCTTCTGCTCCCACTTACGATCTACTAGCTGTGCACGCGAGATCAGGTGCTTGTAGAAACGATCGATCAAGCAACGTCCTTGACCAGTGACACGCATGTAAGTGACCGCCGTCACCGTGGTCTGCACGATTGTTGCGCTATTTCGTCCCTAATCTCTAATAATCAGCATCTCGGAGCAGATGCCCGCCTCCATGTTCGCCTCGACCAAGCGTGTACGTCAAAAGAGCAAACATGGGTCTCTATCACGGAAATGCAGCTTCGCCCTTTGGTCACATCGACGCCACAAGCCTGAGAGAATCGTTCCCTCCTCTTATCTTGGAGTGATTTGTTGGGCAGTTACTTAGTCCTCGAGTAGATTTTAATACAAATTTCTCTTTTTTTCCATGGTCTTTTCGACCCTTGTAAAGTTGTAACCGCCTCCTCCCAATCATTTTGTAGCAATATGTACATTGTTACTCTTAAAATAAAATATAGAAGCAATATACATAATAGGTTGTCATAGATTCCTTTGAAAAAAAAGGAGAATGCAGCTTCTCCGTACCGACTCAAATAAAAAACCGCTTGATGCACTCTTGTATAGGGTGAAAGCGGTGTGGATAATTTTCCACTCCAATCTAATTTGAATCTGATTTTTGAGGATGTGAAATAGGCTTGAGGTTTTTTAGCGAGTATGGATAATCCGAGTTCGATGACATACAAATGTAGGATAGGTTATGGCATTAACGAAATCCGATGGATACGGATTATCCAATAAGCAAGTGGATTATTCGAAGCTTATAATAAGATTATCCATTAATAATAAAAAAACATGTAATATTTATACTACCAACTAAAAATAATTGAGTTGTACAATATGTTTTGCTATTTGTTTAATTGCTTCAATCAACTTTTTATACTATATTATATTATTGTTGTATAAGTTTATTATATAAATTATCAAAGAACGTGTATTTTTCTATGTTCAGATACATAAGATGTATTATTCGATAAAATTCCGCTTCCAATTCACCTCCGGTCCGAATCTGTACCATCTCCGATATCCGAAAACATCTGCATTCGTATCCACATCCGCCTATTATCCCCTCTGCTCCAAATCTGATAAATAATTGAGAATTATGATTTGAAAAGGTATTATCCGATCCGATCTGACCTGCTTTTATCCCTACTCTTACACCATGATGTCCCTCTACGGAGATATCTTCATTCATATTTTTTCTTGTTGCATATTTAAGTCCTGTTTGGATCCATCATAATTTCTTAAAAAATAGTTTTCAGTTTCAGTTTCTAGAAACTGATTTTTAAATAAAAACTAGGTAATAATGTTTGGATTCTAATTTTTATAATCTATAAAATAGCTTTTTGGTAGTTTATTATATTGAAATGGGGCAAAAACTGACATTAGATGGATCGAAACAGATTATGAATTCCTTAGAAACTTATAACCTGTTTTATAGAAATTGACATAAAAACTGATTTGTTTGAAGACCTTTCAATTTTTAGAAGCTAGTTTCTTATAAACTGGAGGGATTTAGTGACAGAGCTCTCGGTATGGCGAGGTGGGGTGCTCGCCATAGCTTGATTTTTCTATCAAGATCCCCTGTCCTTTGTCAGTCTGCCATTTGCCTGTGCTGCTGCCACTGATGCAGGCCGACCGAACGGGAATAGCCGAACAGACGAAGGAAGAAGTTGATTAGATGAACCGTTTCCATTTCTCTATAATCTGGACCGTGGACTGTGCGCTGTTGGTCTGTGGGCTACACATCACATGACATCAGTTACTAATTTGGGGCCCATGCTCCGTTATTAAGACGACAAGATAAATGAATCGACGTAATCGAGCGATCAATTACGAGTGCAATCGAGGTTGGCCGCCGCCTGCTGCTACCGCTGGCCGCTGCTATGATCTGGTGTTGAACGGACGCGCCCTGGCAGCCAGAAAAGTGAAAGCGCACTAGCCGATTATTGTGTACATGTAAGTCTTTTATTTTGCATCATAGTTTATGCTATCAAATTCGTCACACCTTGATTTTTTTCTGTCTTCCGTCACTGGAGGGATTCAAACACGATCTAAATATGATCACTTGTTGTAGTCTGCATTGCGTAAATTTTACTTCTTCTTAGCATCTTCAGTAAGTCGATACGGAAATCATGTTAGAACACAGAACAAGTCATCTCTAGTCTACGACTCTATATCTTTTACTATCATAGCTGAATTCGCTTAGTGGGAAAAAGTAAGTCCAGATGTAATATCTCACCAACTCCACCAATGTACCATATACATAAAATATTTTTTGTGGGCATAAAAGTTCTTTTTTCTCTTTCTTTTTATTATTTTTCTTTGGTAACAAGGACCGAATTTTCCTTGCAGCATGTTTAGATTTGTGGAGTTTATAGAAATGTCCAAAATGTTGACTAGTATTTTTGTAAAAACTATTGGCCAGTAATTTGAGTATAGACTTATAATTATATTATTAATTAGGAAAAGTTAGAAATCTGCTTTTCAAATTAACAAACTAAACATATAGCTGTGCTTTTGCTATTCGTTCCTCACCATGGAATAAGGTATAAGGTATAGCTTGCCGTGGTTGGTTAATTAACAAACTAAACATATAGTAAGTCCAGATGTAATATCTCACCCACTCCACCAATGTACCATATACATAAAATATTTCTTAGTGGACATAAAGTCCTTTTTTCTCTTTCTTTTTCTTTTTCTGTGGGAAGGAAGACCAAACTTTTTCTCCTTTCCTATAGGATTATTTTTCTTTCTTCTTTCAAATAGGACGCAGTGCAGGGGATAAAGGAAGGGAGTTTTTCGGTTCAGCAGGGTCACTGATGGTTGGTTTAACCGTGATTCATGCATACTACCTTCGGTTCTCAGCTTTAATTATCAATGGAAAACAGAGCCAAGAGATTATGAACGTGAGTAACCAGCAGTTAGCAGTAGAGTTCAAATAAGCAATTCCCTCCATACATCACAGGTGCGCATCACTGTCGACATGAAAATTGGCAGGGCTTACCTTCCTGGCAAAACCTTGAGCTACTCCTCAGTCAAAAATGTCGCAAAGCAGTAATATAATAATCCACTTTTCTAGGGAAAAAAATATAAGAGGATATGTAGCAAACAATGTAAAGTTGCACTACTTTTATCGCATGGTAAGTCTAACAATTCTAATCATGACGCCACATATAAAATGAACCTCTTTTCATTCTGGGTTGGCAGATCGCATCACGGCCTACGTATTGTAATAATCACAAAAGTGGATGATAATGGAAAGGGGCAAAGCGCATGTCACACATTCATACCACCACTGGTGCTGCTGCTTCCTCCCACCTTTGTCAGCACGCTTGAGGTAGAAGCTGAGAGCAACTCCCTCGAACATCTGTGTGATGGCGGAATCGTTGCTTCTCCCCCTGGTGCGTGGCGTGGTCGGCAAGGCCGGCGATGCGCTCGTGAAGCGCATCACTCATATGTGGGGCATCGACGGCGATCGTGAGAAGCTGGAGGATTGGCTGGTGTACGTGAGCCGCATGCTGGCTCACGCCGAGGTGAAGGCCGAGACGGACCCTGCCGTCAAGAGGTGGATGAAAAATCTCAAGACTGCCGTGTACCAGGCCGACGACGTCCTCGACAATTTCGAGTACGAGGCGCTGCGCCGTGAGGCCCAGGGTGCCCGGTCCATGACCTCCAAGGTACTGAGCAACTTCACTCGCCACAACCCGCTTTTGTTCCGCCTTAAAATGAGCAGGGAGCTAAAAAATGTTTTGGACAAGATCGAGGGATTAGTATCAGACATGAATCGGTTCGCCCTAGTGGAGCGTGCGGAGGTGCCGCAAGTTGTATGTCGACAGACACGCTCAGGGCTGGACTTGTCAGAGGAGATCCTTGGAAGAGAAGATGAAATGGAGAAAGTGGTGAAGTTGTTGCTTGACCAGCAAGATCAGCAGAGTGTTCAGGTGCTTCCCATCATTGGGATGGGAGGTTTGGGCAAGACCACGATAGCAAAGATGGTTTACAACGACAACAGAATTCAGAAGCACTTTGAGTTGAAGACATGGTACTGTGTGTCAGAGAACTTCGAAGCTACTACTGTGGTGAGATCTGTTATTGAACTGGCCACAAAAGACAGATGCAAGCTGCCTGACAACATTGAGCTGTTACAAGGGCGACTGCAGCAAGTAATTGGCCGAAAAAGGTTCTTGCTCATTCTCGATGATGTGTGGAACCAAGAGCAACACAAGTGGAACGACGACTTGAGACCACTGTTGTGTTCTTCTACCAGTGGATTAGGAAGCATGATAGTTGTAACAAGTCGACTGCAGCAAGTGGCGTCTATAATGGGCACCCTTCCATCCCATGAATTAAAATTCCTGAGCGAAGATGATTCATGGAAACTATTCTCAAACAAAGCATTTATTGATAAAGGACCGCAGGAGCAAATAGAGCTGGTCTCAGTTGGCAAAGATATCGTCAAAAAATGCAAGGGGCTACCTCTTGCTCTAAAGACGATGGGTGGCTTGATGAGTTCAAAACAGCATGTCCAAGAATGGAAGGCCATTGCAAATTGTACTGTTAGTGATACCCACAGCGTAAAACATGAAGTAATGCCCATATTAAAACTAAGCTACACACATTTGCCATCTGAAATGAAGCAATGCTTTGCCTTCTGTGCAGTTTTCCCCAAGGGCTATTGGATGAGAAAGGACCGGTTGGTCCAACTATGGATGGCAAATGGTTATATTCATGAAGAAGAAACAATGGATTTGGAACAGAAAGGAGAATTCATTTTCAATTATTTGGCATGGGGATCCTTTCTACAGGATATGACTGATTTGAAGTATACCCCAGGACACAAGGTACACGGATGTAAAATGCATGACTTGATGCATGACCTAGCACATAATGTTGCAAGTGAATGTGCAACTGAAGAAGATTTAATTAAGAAGAAAATATCTATAAAGGATGTCCGTCAGTTGTATATTTCTGGAAATCATCAACTGAAAAAAATCAGTCCACTTTTCAAAGGCACTGTATATCTTCGCACTTTATGGATGCAACCATCCTTACGCAACACGAATGTCATTGAGTCAAAACTGATACCGTCAAGAGCATTGCGTTGTTCCCGTGAAGATCCTTCAATAATCTCTAGGCAACTCATGCACATTACACACTTGAGATATCTTGATCTGTCTTGCTCAGAAATGGTTAGATTGCCAGACTCAATATGCATGTTGTATAATTTGCAGACTTTGATGCTTGATGATTGCTATCAGCTACAATATTTACCTAAAGATATGAAAACTATGAGGAAGCTCAGGCATCTTCATCTTTTCCAGTGTTTTAACTTGAAACGGATGCCTGCAGAACTTGGTTTACTTCACAATCTTCGAACACTAACAATATTTATTGTTGGCACGGAGGATGGCTATGGGATCGAGCAACTCAAAGACCTGAGATACCTTAGCAATAGACTGACACTGTATAATTTAAGAAAAGCAAAGAGTGGGTCCAAGGCCAATCTCCAAGAGAAACAAAATCTTAGTGAATTATCATTGCACTGGGGCCGTTTTGAATTTGGCAACCATGGAATTGATGAGAGCAGAAATGAGGAAGAAGTACTAGAGTCTCTTGTACCGCATAATAAGCTCCAAATTTTGGAGGTACACGGGTATGGTGGCCTTGAAATCTCGCAATGGATGAGAGACCCTCTAATGTTCGGGTGCTTAAGAGCACTCATTATTGCCAACTGCCCAAGATGTAAGGATCTGCCAGTAGTATGGATGTCATCCTGCCTTGAGCATTTGTCGTTACATAGCATGGAAAACATAACCGCATTATTTAAGAATGTCCATGTGGAAGCTCGAACACACAACACCTCTCTGCAATTTTTTCCCAAATTAAAGATGCTGGAGTTATGTTATTTGCCGCAGTTGGTTATATGGACAGAAAAGAGTGCAACAGTGACATTTCCCCTGCTGGAAAATTTAACAATTACCGGGTGCAATAAGCTTGCAAGCCTTCCGAACAGTCCAATTCTCTCACATCTATCTTATACTTGTGCAGAAGGTCTTGTTTCTATGAGTTTGCCTTTGGGATTCTGGCCATCTCTTGTCGAATTGGAGGTTCAGGGGCCGATTAACCTGGTGGTGATGCCTCTAGAGGAACAGCAAGGACATATAAAACTAGATACCCTGCGAAAGCTGAAAGTGTCGGGTGACGACAGCTTCTTAGCATTGTTCGATCTTAAGTTTCGAGACTGCTTCGCTTTTGTGGTAGAATTGAAGATCTCTTCATGTCTCAATATTGTCCGCTGGCCAGTGGAAGAGCTCCGATGCTTGCCTGCCCTTCGATCTCTGAGTATAGAGTCTTGTCACAATTTGGTGGGAGACCGCTCATCATCGGAGGAAATATTTCTGTTGCCTCAGCTGAAATACTTGCGCATTTATTCTAGTGACAGCCTTCAGGATTTTCCTGAAGTGGCTACATCCCTTGAAGAAGTTTTTATTTTGCACTGTGAAAAGCTGGTGGCGCTATCTGGCCTTGTAAATCTGGTCAAACTGAGAAAGCTCTCGATAATAGAATGCAGAGGGCTGAAAGTGTTGCCTGCAGGGATGGAGGGTCTCACTTCCCTTGAAGACTTAGAAATTCATGACTGCCCAGGGATCGAGAAATTTCCGCACGGTCTGCTCCAGCGGCTCACGACCCTCACACGCCTAGAAATAGAGGACTGCCCCAACCTGCAGCGACGTTGCAAACAAGGTGGCGAGTATTTTGACCTGATCTCTTCTATTCCTAATCTACAAATTGGAGTAATGGATGCTTTCTTCAAAAGATTGTAAATACTGCAGACTCTCAAATCCAGGTGCGTATTCTTGCTTCACCTCACGCTACCGTGTTCTAACTATTCAGAGTAGTGGCATGCCTGTACAGACCTTTGCCGTACTCGTTTAAACAATATAAGTACTATTATATTCCGTCTAATAGTTCGGATAGTACTTTCCCATCACTAGCTAGTTGTATCTGTAAGCAGTATTACTGGAAAGAAAAATTAATGGCAATTGTGTTTATTTTGTCAATGTAATTGGCCAATCGATCAAGATAATTTGTAATCGTGATTTTCACTTTTCTTATGAGAATTTCTTTCATTATCTCAGGCGAGCCCTCCCTCGCTGTTCATCCATGCCATGCTGGGTGGGGATTGGCCAACTGGAGCAGACGGCGGTAACGAGTCTAAAGACCCATCAATCTTACGGCGATGCATAGTTCGGGCGTCATCGAGGATCGTAGTGACTGGGAGATGCCGCAGTCCACAGCCGGATCTGGACCAGCAGGAGCAAGAAGACGAAGAGCTTCGTGGAGTGGCAGGCTTCTTCACCACCACTCACAAATCGCCATGCCGGTGCCTGATTTAACCGATTTGGTGTGCGCGGGTGGCACGTTAATCATCTCGGTGATACTCTGGTCGTCTCTCTAGTATCGTCATCGTAAGGCAAGCGAAGCCAGAGCCCAACACTGGTCTTGTTCGTGTTTCGTGGCTCGTGGAGGTGGGATTGGGAAGATCATCTCGCTGAGTCGCTGGACGGAGGGGAGCCTCCAGCGCAAGTGTATCTTTGAGCAACGCTTAAGCATCTTGCATGTATGTATGTGTACGGCCAGCATTACAAATGTAAAGAGTAGCAGGTGCATAAGTGGGCGGGCTATACGCTGGCTCTGCTTGCCTGATACTTCACCTGCTATATACTCTGTATCCGGAATGTAAACTGAACTATGAGAAAGCTTTGTTGCCATTAGCATCATTATAAAAAAATTAAAAAGCGGTTGGTTCAGTCGACCGGTTTCAGCCATACTCTGCGCCGGACGGAGCAGATCCTTTCGTCGAACTCAAATTGACGCGTTCTGTTCTTCCCCCTGACCCGCGCGCGCGAAGCCACAAAACCTGTGCTTTGGAGCATTTTTACCATCTCCGCCGCGTCCCGCGCGCTTATCCGTCCACCACCCGACGGCGACCACACCAGCGATGTCACTGAATGGTTTGGCTGGCCTACTCCACCACGCAGTGCGAACGACTCAGCGACGAGGGCTCCCGCCCCGCGAAATGGGAGCGCCTCCCGTCAGCTCCGCCTGGGGCCTTGGCGCCGCTCGCCGTTGTTCGGCGCACGTCGGCTGGTGGGTGGCCGTGCCGGCGGACCCACCGCGACTTCCGCGCCCTAGCTGCCCTCCGTCCCCTCCTCAGGTCGCGCTCTCTTCATCTCCCGCCTCCCTATACTAGTAACCAACTACGCACACAAGATGCTCGTGCAAATGCCTGGACGATTGTTTCTTCGGTTGCTGCGCGATTCGATCGTTTCAGTGGTGTACTGTAACCTGTTGCTAATTCTCGTTGGGCCTTTGCCAACCTTGGCCGTCCACTCCCAGCTGTAGCCTGCCCAACTGGGAACGGCCGTTATGCCGGCCTTCCTGCTCATGATGGCAGCCTCCAGGAAATACCTTTTTTTTTACCATGGGGAACAAATCCTATTACTTTGTTTTGTTGTTCATTCAAATAACAAATAATCGACCACAAGCAAAGAATTGATCCCTCTTCCTTGCATGAGGAAGGAATCCATTACGGTCTCCTTTTGTTTTCCAGATTATTAGGGCACCACTATCCCGTCCCACTTTTCCTCCCTTCGTTCCTGAATAGCTAGAATAATGTCCTTCTTCGCTTATTGCTAGATCCTGAGTAACAGATAATCCCTCTGCAACCATACGCACCGCAGCCTGCAAGCAGCTATTGAACAATTCTACAATCATGGCAGCGTCGCTGCTCATGCCCGTGGTGAGTTCGGTAGCCAGCAAGGCCGCCGACGAGCTCATCCAAACCGTCACCCGCATGTGGGGTGTTGACGCCGACCGCGGAAAGCTGGAACGTCGGCTGCTGGCCATTCAGTGCCTTCTTGCCGACGCGGAGGTGAAGAGTGAGACCAACCCTGCCGTCCGGAGATGGATGAAGGATCTCAAGGCTGTCGCCTACCAGGCTGATGACGTTCTCGACCACTTCCAGTATGAGGCGCTGCGCCGCCAGGCGCAGAGCCGTAAGTCCATGACCAGCAAGGTACTGAGCCACTTCACAAACAACAGTCCTCTTTTCTTCCGCTTGAAAGTTAGCAGGGGACTAAAGAAAGTGCTAGACAAGATTAATGAGCTTGTTGAGGAGATGAACAAGTTTGGCCTGGTGGAGCGTGCGGAGGTGCCACATGTTCCCTATCGGCAGACACACTCATTACTGGACGAATCTGAAGAGATCTATGGCAGAGACAAAGACAAGGAACTGGTGGTAAAGCTGTTGCTGGATCAGCAAAGTCAGCAGAATGTGCAGGTGCTTCCCATCATTGGGATGGGGGGTTTGGGCAAGACCACGCTTGCCAAGATGGTATACAACAATAGCAGAGTTCAGAAACACTTTGAGTTCAAGATGTGGCACTGTGTGTCAGAAAACTTTAGAGCTACTGATGTTGTCAGATCCATCATTCAGCTGGCTACAAAACGAAGATGTGACCTGCCGGACACCATTGAGCTGTTGAGAGGACAACTGCAGGAAGTCATTGCCCGGAAAAGGTTCCTACTCATTCTTGATGATGTGTGGAATGAGGATCCGCATAAGTGGGATGATCTGAAGCCACTATTATGTTCTCCTATTAGTTGTTCAGGAAGCATGATAATTGTCACAACTCGAAGTCATAGAGTGGCCTCTATAATGGGCACCCTTCCACCCCATGAGCTATCATGCCTAAGAGAAAATGATTCATGGGAATTGTTCTCAAAGAAAGCATTTAGTAAAGGAGTACAAGAAAAAGAAGAGTTTGTCACAATCGGTAGACGTATCGTCAACAAATGCAAGGGGCTTCCTCTTGCTCTGAAGACAATGGGTGGCTTGATGAGTTCAAAACAACAAGTCCAAGAATGGGAGGCCATTGCTGAAACCAATATAGGTGACAAAGATGAAGTGTTATCCGTACTAAGATTGAGCTACAGACACTTGCCTTATGAAATGAGGCAATGCTTTGCCTTCTGTTCAGTTTTCCCTAAGGACTATATGATGGAGAAGGATAAGCTGATCCAACTATGGATGGCAAACGGCTTCGTTCATGAAGATGAAACAATGGATTTGACACAAAGAGGAGAATTTGTTTTCAACGAGTTGGTTTGGAGATCCTTTCTTCAGGATGTGACGGCAAACAGACATTTTTTTTACTTCAGTTTTGAGAAAACTGGATGCAAAATGCATGATTTAATGCATGACCTGGCAAAATACGCAACAGAAGAATGTGCATCTGCACAAGAATTGATTCAGGGAAAAGCATCAATAAAAGATGTGCGTCACATCAAAATGTCAAGGGATGAATTGATAGAAATCAGCTCATTAGCAAAAGGCACATCATCTCTCCGTACTCTATTAACTGAATCAACACATGAGGACCTTAAGGAGTTAAAACTGGTGTCATTAAGAGCTTTCTGCTGTACAAATCCTTCTAGTAAATTGTTCATATATGCAAAGCATTTACGATATCTTAATCTTTCCAAGTCGCACATTGTTAGATTGCCTGATTCAATATGTATGTTGTATAATTTGCAATCATTGGAGCTCAATGAATGCTACAACCTGCGGTATTTACCTGAAGACATGGCAACTAATTTGAGAAAGCTTAGCCATATTTATCTTTTGGGGTGCATTGAGTTGGAAAGGATGCCTCCAAAGCTTAGTCTACTGCAAAACCTCCGCACACTAACAAGGTTTATTGTGGGTACTGAAGATGGCTGTGGAATAGAAGAACTCAAAGACCTGCGACAGCTTGGTAATAGGCTGGAACTGTGGAATTTGAGAAATGTAAAGAATGGGTCAAAGGCAAACCTCCATGAGAAACAGATAAGCGAGCTGCTGTTATCCTGGAAGCACAAGAGAATCCATATTCCGACAAATGATGAGGTAAATAATGATGAGGAAATACTAGAGTCTCTTGTACCTCCTGGAAATCTCAAGCTGTTGGAAGTTCGTGACTATAATGGCCTTTCAATCCCTCAATGGATGAGAGACCCTCAAATGTTCCAGTGTCTAAGAGAGTTGACAATTATTCGCTGCACGAGGTGTCAGGATATACCAATCATATGGCTGTCATCCTCTCTTGAGCGTCTGTATCTAGCCAGAGTCCAAAACCTGACCACATTGTGCAAAAACATCTATGTGGATGCTGCAGGATGCAGTAGCTCTCTACAAGTTTTCCCAAGATTAAAGAGTATGACCTTGGCTTATTTGCCAAACTTGGAGAGATGGACAGAGAGCAGTGCAGTAAAGCCTAGCTTGGTTATGTTTCCTCTTCTTGAAGAGCTAGTTGTTATTGGTTGCGGGAAACTGTCGTGTTTCCCAAAAGCCCCCAAGCTCACATACCTATCTTATCGCAGATCCCATGAGATCCGTAGTAGATTCCAACGCAATTTGTCTGCACAAGGTTGTGTTCCTAAGCACTTGCCTTTAGCCTCTTGGCCATCTCTTGTTAGCTTGGAACTTGGGTTGCCTGTGAACTTGGCCATGTCTCTAGAGGAACAGAAAGGCCAGCATCAAGCCTCTCTGGAAGCCCTAAGATGTTTGAATACCTTTGGTGATGGTGCTTTTGTATCAATATTTCACTTGCCCAAATGTCAACTCGGGCAACTGGAAGAATTGAATATCTCAGATTGTCGCAGTATTGTCCAGTGGCCTGTGGAGGAGCTTCGATGCTTTCCTCGCCTTCGATGTTTGCAAATTCTGCATTGTAACAAGCTGGAGGGAAAGGACTCATCATCTGAAGGAATCTTTTCATTGCCCATGCTGGAGAGGTTGAAGATAGGACATTGTGACAGCTTGCTGGAGATTCCGAAGTTACCTGCATCCCTTCAATACTTGGGTATTTTCCAATGTAGAAGTTTGGTGGCGCTGCCTACAAATCTTGGAAATCTGACCAAGCTGAGGGGCCTCTCTGTGGATGCCTGTGGTGTGCTAAAAGCACTGCCTGATGGGATGGATGGACTCGATTCACTTATAGGATTGCAAATTTCATTTTGCCCAGGCATTGAAGAATTCCCACTGGGTCTTCTCCAGCGGCTCCCAGCCCTCAGATACCTAAGTATATGGGGCTGCCCTGGCCTGAAAAGACGTTGCAGAGAAGGTGGAGAATATTTCAACTTGATCGCTTCTATTCCAAATAAATACATTCCAGGAGCAACAGAACAAAAAATAAAGAGATTTGTGAAGATGTTCCTCCCCTTTTGTGGTGGTGACTTCCCACTGAGGTGTGTAAACTTCTGCATCGGTTTTCTTCATCTATCTTGTTCCATTGCTAACCCAGAGTTTAGCTATATACAACATAATTCAATTGTTGATCTGAACTCATTTTCTCTCCCTTATTTTTCAGCTGTCATAGATTCTGATATCCCTCGACGAAATGCTTATTGAAGGGTGCAGAAGTTTGGTGGTGCTACCTTCAAACCTCCAAAATTGGGCAAAATCTAAGGAATCTGAGTATGCATTGTTGCGATCAGCTGAAAACGCTGCCTGATGGGATGGATGGATGGTCTCAGCGATTGATGGGTGTCTAGGGAGAGGAATTCCCACAGGATCTCCTCCAGTGACTTCCAACCCTCATATTCCTATGCATCTGGAGCGTCTCCAATCTGGAGAGACGTTGCAGAGAAGGTGGGGAGTATTTCGAATTGGTCTCTTCTAATCAAGAAAAAATAATTCCAGCAGCCGTTAAACCCGTAAAATGTTCCTCCCATTGTGCATTGGTAGCTCCCAGCTGAGGTGCGTAAGCTCCATCTATCTCATTTTATTGCAGAGAAAATATTACAGAGAATACATCTTGTTCTATTGCTAACCCAAAGTCCAACTCCGTTTCATTTTATTTATCCCTTTTAATTATTTTCATATATACAACACAACTCAATCTACTCGATCTGAATGTATTTTCTCTCTCTTATTTTGACTTGGTCTTCCAGAGAAAGACGTTAGAGACATTGGAACAGTAGTTAAATCAGAAATAGAAGAGAACCCCATAAAGAGGCTTCCTCCCGTGATGTGATGATGCCTCTACTGAGGTGTGTAAGCTCCTGCATCACCTCTCTCCTTTTATCTCATTCTATAGATAACACAGAGTTCAGCATCGTTTTATTTTTTTTCTGCTTTTAAGTTTTTACCTACATACAATATAATTCAATTCATGTGATCTGAAAGCATTTTCTATCCCTTTTTTCAGCTGTCTTAGATTTTGAGATTTAAAGCTTAGACTGATGGGAAGACTTGCTCCACATTTCCATGGTACCCCCTCCATGGCTCCTCGGAATTGCTGCTTAAAAATTAACTCTTGAGACAAGGCTGCATTTTTTTTCCCTCAGTACAATCGATATGAGAGCAAATAGTTCTTGCCCACCCATTCTCAGGGTACAGAAATAGGATATTGACTTGCTGATCAACCTAAAAAAACTGTATAGATAAACTTCCAATTCGATGCTCTTCAGATACTTCTACTGAAGTGTGCTTTTTAACAGTTAGCAGTGCATGATCACTTTGCCTAAGAAAGGACTGAAGGAAAGCCCTCTCAAGTCTCAAGAAATAAGTATAATATGGAGACGGTGCTTGACTTGGAAATGTCAAAACCGAAAGGACCAAGAACAGTTTTGAATGACGGCATGCCTATGAATATCTTGAAGTTGCACTAGCAAAAAAAAAAATCTTGAAGTGTAGGTTAACCGTGTTCTGATCTACAACGGCGAGAAGGATGTGGATGTGAACCTCGTGGAACCGATGTACTGGCTCAAATTTGACAATATCTGATTTCCTGAATATCTCTGGGGAGAATCATATATGATGTTTGACCTTGTCAATACAGGCATTCGCTAACTCTGGATTCAAATTATTGACGTTCAGACAACTGCCTTAAACTAATTTTACATCAATTTTTTGTCTTAGCATCAACAAAAGAAATACGAGGGAGTACATTGATTTTGAATGGTTTGACAGGAAGTACGAGGACGGATTCCTACTCGCTGGTTCCTAAGCATAGTCACTAGATTCGGGGATGTGGCTACGAATTGCGATTCGAATTCGTCGTCTCTATTTAGGAGTTGGGGACGGAAGGAGTCACCGTCCCTAATCATAATCAGGATGATTCGTGATTTCATTCTGACAGGTGGTTATGTGAAACATGACCCAAAGAAGAATGCATCGCAACTCCAATAGCACTCATGTTAAGGAGGGGACGAGATGCAGGTGTTGGGGGAATGCTCACCCCTTAGTCTCCCCAAGCCCAGAAGACAGCCCAGCAACAAGAAGCAAGGTCCAGCTGGATTGGTGGCCCAGAAGGCCTTTGGCCCAGCAGGCGCCCGAAGGCCGTATGGCGTGGCGGGCCCCGGGCGCAGGTGCTAGAGAATGACAGCCAGGGGCGTACACCAGATGAAGATTGAAGTACTAGAATACCCTTAGGTCAAGTAGTAAGATGTGTAATGTAAGGTCCGGGACAAATCTGTAAATATGCCCAAAGGGTAGGTGAGCATAGATCTATAAATGCTCACCTACACCTCTGAGCGAGACAAGACGTGCCCCTACCACCAGAACCTTCCTGTACTATTCTGACCAGATAATACAAAGTTCGTTAGCTGAAGGGCGCCTGTATGAGCCCTTCGGCATAAGTGTCGTTGCTTGGTCTTGTTCACTCCTGTCGTAGCTTGTCCGAGGGGCCTTCGACCAGTCCAGCCCTCGGCTAGCCCACTACTTGTTTGTTCTGGACTCGTAACCACAACAGCTGGCGCTGTTCGTGGGGAGCCTTGAACAACAAAGCACGTAGGCATGGCAGGGGGAAAGAGACCACCCGCTTCGGGCCTGTCGCAACAGGCAACAACCCGGAGTAGGGCGGCAGTGGAGGTCGCCCGCCCGGAAACGTCGGCCGCGGCCGGGGCACGCCCGCTTCGGAAAGAAGTTGAGGGCCTTGTTGAAGAGGCATTCGATGAGTTCAACGAAGGTGGGCAAAAGGTCGTGGCCGAGGGAGAGACTGCCGGTGGGCAGCTCACGCAGGAGGAGGCAGAATATGCTAGTCGGGTAGTGGAGGAGCGTATCAGAAAGCAGAAAGAGGATGCACTGGGGGAGGAGGAGAATGTGAGGTTGATGGAACAGGAAGTTGAGAGGCAGAAAAGGGTAGCCGAAGAGCAGATGCTGCGGGCACAGGCTTTGCAAAATCTAGCGCAACAGGAGGCTGGTTATACCCAGAGAATTGAAGCGGGCAAGAGGCGGCAGGAGCAGCTGAGCAGACAGTTGGAGATCCTTCGGAGAGGCGGGATCCCTACGGAGCAGGCTCCGGGGTATGAGGAATTTCGTGAAGAGGGGGTAAGGGCACATTCCACTGGAAGCCTTCATCCGGTGCAGCCAGTGGATCCTAACTCTCCCTTGGCGGCCGAATTACAGGTGATGCAATGGCCCGTGAGATTGGCTTCGGTCAAGATTCCAACGTTTGCAGGGAGTTCAGATGCTAAGGAGTTTTTCATGAGGTATGAGACGACTGTGGAGTCAGCCGGGGGGAATAATGCAGTAAAGATCAAAGCTTTTCCGTTAGCATTGGAAGGAATAACGGGTACCTGGTATACTAAACTACCGCCGGGGAGCATTCGGTCATGGGCTCAACTTAAAGAGAGAGCCATCGGAGCGCTAGACGTTTATGATCGCCGTACAAAAATCACAATCCATGGAGAGCTAGCTAACCTAGAAGGTGCGGTGGCCTTAGATAAGGGCGAACTCACACCTGGGTCTCCGGAGCGGCTGTGGAAGGTGCCTCGGGGTCGTGGGGCTCTTCGGTGCCGGAGCCTGGAACAGCAGAGGTGGCGGTAGCAGCGGGCGAACCGGCGCCGTGGCCTGAAGTGCCAGGGGCTTCGGTGGCGATGTTGTCCGCACCACCAGTCGTCGGGCCGGTTTCCCTTTGTGCACCAGAAACTGGGGTATTATCGGTGGTGGGGGTGGATGCAGCCAGGTGAGCAGCTACCTCGCGAGCAAGGGCTTCGGCAAGGTCGTTGTTGAGGTGCTGCCAGAACTCCCGCCCCAAGATGTTACCAAGGGGACTTAGCCATTCTTGCAGTTGGTTGTACACGGCGCGGTCACCCTGGCACTGGGATAGCAGCTGGTGCCCAGCCTCGCGAATCTCCGAGCATCGAGGAGCGGCCAGTGATTCCATCGTAGAGTAAGCTACTGTCCAGCCTATCCGGACGCAGATGGTGCCGTATGACCGAAGACCGTCTCTAGCACGTTCAAGGCCCTTGCTCAGCCAGGTGATGCTTTTCATACCCTCCCCCTCGGCATACCCTGGCTCCCGGGAGGCGAGTCCCATTCCAGCGAAGAAGAGGCGCAGCTGTGAGATTAAGCTGAACAGGCCTCGGCTCATTCGCTCAGATTCATCGATATACACGGAGGCCTGTTCTAGAGCTCTGGTTAGCTTCTGATTGTCGTTGTGCAGGGCCACATTCTCGGCTCCCAGTGCCTGGTTGTCTTTCTGCAGAACCTCCAGCCGCTTCCCTAGGTCTTCGGCACTCTTCTTCGCCTCCTCGGTGACCTGCTCCATTTTTTTTTCAGCCTCTGTGAGCGCATCTTGGGCTTTTTTCAGGTCGCTGGCAGCTGACTAGGCTTGTGTTTGGCTCTCGGCCAGTTGTTTCTTCAGCTCCGCAAGGGTGGCCTCCGGGGACAGTTTGGCCTCGAGATGCCGGGACAACAACATGGTCTGCGCCAATACACGAAGAGTTACAAGCCGGTAGTAGTATTTTTGACTGAACACGGTAAGCCTTAGAATGTCGCATACCTGTGCGGTTAAGCGAGACAAATAGCTGATAGTCGTCATCGTGTCGACGTCCTCGAGCGCCTTTTCGCTATCGTAAAGGTCCAGCATCTGCGATGCGCACCCCAGTGCTATGACGGCTTTGGGACGACCGCTGAAGTCGCTTGCGCGCAGAAATGTTCCGACGTCCCTCGGCTTCACACCCGAAGGAAGGATGCCCATGAAACCTTTGCCGCGTCCGGCTTTCTGTGTGTGCATCAGGGGGAACTATTCTTCTTCCTCCTCATCGCTACTGATGTCTTCAACTTGATGCTCCTCCCCTTCCACCTCTTCTTCCTCCCTAAAGGCTTTACTGCCTTCGATCGAGCTGCTGCTCGAACTAGCCGATCCGGAGCTCTCGCCACCGGGTTCAAAGCTAGAGCGGGCGCTGACCATCGCTTCTTTGGTCTGGTGTGGGTCGGCGGCATCCTTGGTGCCACCCTCGTGTTGTTCTATCGAAGATAACAAAGCGGGTTGTTAGAATGTTAAATCACAGTGCATAAAAGGACAACGAATAATTTGGCAGCCTCGGATACCTGTGTAGGCCGAAGGGCTGTCGACGCCGAAATTCAGAGACGGCATCAGAATGCCGGGGGACCGGGGCAAAGGTGACGCAAAGCCTTCGTAACCCCCCTCTGGCCGCTCCCCGGATCTATCAGGAATGACGTCTACCAACATATTCAGCAGGTTATCGAAGTTCATCGTTCTCGGGTGCAGCGACACCGGTGGTGTTTGGTTCGGAGCGGTGGCCACCATGTCCTCATCGGCCGCCGCTTCGCTCGGGGTCGCCAGTCTCACGACGGTCTCCCCGTATTTTTTGCGGAGGCGTTGGCGCTTAGATGGCTGCGGTGCGGGCGAGGATGCGCCTTTGGTGGCCCCATAACGCTTCTTCTTCTGCTTCCCTCGGCCGGAGGTATCCTCGTCAAGCTGAATACTGCCCCTCATACCCCGGGCACGCTGCGCCACTTGCTTCGTGCGCCACGGAGCGGATGTCGTGCCTTCAGTGTCCCCCTTCTGAGTTGTAGGGTGCTTGATAACCACTTTTACTTGCCTTTGCGGCGCAGTAGGGGTGGCTTCCTCCTCTTCTTCCTCCTCTGTCTCTTCTTCCTCCTCCTTGTCGTCGGGGCCTTTAGCTGCCTTGCCTCCGGTCTGCCGAGCTTCGGCTCGGTGTGGCTCCCGTGGGGTCAGAACGGCTTCCGCATTGTATAGCTGCACAGTGTGGTTGGTCCGCCCACGACATCCCATCTCCCCAAGCAACTCCCATTCCTTCTGGATCAGAGGGCCGAGATAGTGGATGGCTCGCTGCTCTATCTCGACGAAGTTGATCTTCGGGAGCCGCTCTCGGTCAAGCTGCAGATCCCCACTTATGGGGTCCTGGGTGATGAATTGCATGTGCCAGTCGGCTCGAAGGGGGTCGATGCCGGCGGCGTAGAATTACTCCACCAAATCCCGCATGCTTAGTCGCTTGGCCATTCGGGATAATAGCCGGACGCGGGTGGTGAGAAGGCTTTCCTCCGAGATCTCGGGCTTCGGCGTGTATATGATCTCAGCATTTCGACTGTGAAGATGGCTATCAGGGCCCACGTTATAGTAGAACCAACCGGCGGCGATTTGCTTCCCCCAGTGCTGCCTTGACCCCTTCGCGGGCACGTCGCGTTCACGACGCGGGCGAAGGGTGATGGTTAGGTAGTTAGACAACAGCGTGGGGTCTCCGGGGCAAGGGTGCTCTCGTTGATACGCCAAGTGCGTTGTAGTGAAGGCACCGGCGTGCGGCTCGGCGCCCTCCATTCGGAAAGCCCATTCAAAGCAGGCCAGCCGGGCAATGGTGTTCGGCAACACTTGCTGTATTTCAAGCCCGTAGAAGGCCAGAACATCGCCAACAAACCAGGAGCGGGGGAATTGGAGCCCAGCCTCGAAGAATCGCTCAAAGACCACTATTGTGTCAGGGCAAGGTTGGGGTATAGTTTCGCCGTCCTTCGGCGCCGACGCACGGGACCTCTCGAACCATCGTTTTGGTTCGGCAGCCCAGGTGTCCAGTAGCGCTTCAGTGACTGCGCTTGGCCCCAGGTAAGGACTCCCAACCTCCTTGTCGTTAACCCGCTTCGGCTCAGATCCGAGCGGGGGCTTAGCTTTCCGAGGGCCCATCACTCGTCGAAGGCTGTAGTTGGCTGGTCTGAAGAAAGAAGAACGAGCAGCCTCCGGTGTGAGCGCGCGTATAATGAGTATGACGCAGCGAAGGGGTTGGTCACAAGAGCACTCGGTTTTCACGGAGCGGCCGAGAAATCAGAGTGAAAATAAGAAGAGAGGGGGTGAGGGGTTGGCTTATATAGCCAGCGGCGCGCCATGTGCGACGATTGCTCGCGTCCGATTGTGCACTCGCCGATCCGATGGTCGACGCGTGGTGCAGGGGCTGAATTTATGACAGCGCGCTCGCTCGGGAACTGCACTGAATAACCGCGTTGGGCGCATTTATAAGCAGGACGACGCGTAGACTGCATTTATGACAACACGTTTGTTGCATCTTCAGGAATGTTACACGGTCCGGCGACTAGGGGCCAGGAGCCCGAAGGCAGTTCGAGTTAGGGACAAAATAACATCTTGCCTCCGGTAGCATGCTTCGCTTTTGACAACTCACTAACTTCTTCGAATACGATTGCGTGTGTCAAGTGCAGGTAATCGAAGGAAAGGATGGTCTCCGGACAGGCCCGAAAAGGGGGGGGGGGGAGACTAGGGGTGGTCATTTTGCATGATCACGGTTTCGGTTCTGTCGAAAGCGGATCTCACCCATGAGGGGCTACTGTTGGGGGAATGCCCACCCTTTAGTCTCCCCAAGTCCACAAGACAGCCCAGTAACAAGAAGCAAGGTCCAGCTAGACTAGCGGCCCAGAAGGCCTTCGGCCCAACAAGCGTCCGAAGGCTGGTACGGCCGAAGGCCGTACGGCGTGGCGGGCCCCGGACACAGGCGCTAGAGAATGACAGCCGGGGGCGTGTACCAGATGAAGATTGAACTACTAGAATACCCTTCGGTCAAGTAGTAAGATGTGTAATATAAGATTCGGAGCAAATCTGTAAACATGCCCGAAGGGTAGGTGAGCATAGATCTATAAAAGCCCACCTGCACCTCTGAGCGAGACAGGACGTGCCCCTGCCACCAGAACCTTCCTGTACTATTCTGACCAGATAATACAAAGTTCGTTAGCCGAAGAACGCCTGTATGAGCCATTCGGCATAAGTGTCGTTGCTTGGTCTTGTTCACTCCTGTCGAAGCTTGTCGGAGGGGCATTCGACCAATCCAGCCCTCGGCTAGCCCACTAATTATTTGTTCTGGACTCGTAACCACAACAGCAGGCTTCTCTAACACAGATGGTCATATATCGGGTTCAGCACAACGTGACCCAAAGCAAGATGCATCTCAACCCCTTGCTGTGAATCGGGTTCAACGAATCATAATTGTTGGGGTCGCGTATCTTGTCTTGCAAATTCAGATGGAATAGGGACACCACTCTCGTACCTATTTCTCTTAGGCGCCGTGCCGTGTCGCACAAATCCGTCCCGCGAATCCATCGAATCGGAGATGCGGTGACTATGTTCCCAAGTTCACCATAATTCTTTTTCATTTTCTTTCAGATTCTTTATATCTGAACGCCAACGTGCCACGAAGCAGCCTCTCTCTGTATCTCTTTGGGAGCCTGTTTTAATCAGAAGCAAAAAAAAAAAGACACTGAAATCAGTTCGCAAGACTGACATACAGACCACCATGCAAGGTACCACTGAAGTTGACTTTAACGAAACCTCAGCTTTTGTGATCATTGTCTTACAAAATCCTAGGTAATATGGCTCATGATGTAATCCCAGGTTTCATGATAATTTGTTTTACAAATCCCATCTTCATCACAAAATAGCTAATAATATGACATGTGAAATCTAACTTTGTGTTTATATAACTGAGTTTATTCTGACCCATTTAGTCCATAGAATCACTCCACAATCACATAGATCCACATGTAATATCTATTTAGTATGGCTCTGCTCCATGTCAGAGTAGCTCTACTCTAAAACTTCGCTGTGGAGCTGCTCTGCTGTGGAGTTGGAGCTGTTTGTGGAGATGTTTGGCTAGGAGTATTCCCACAGTTCTAAAAGAGAGCTTTTTGTGCATGAATTGTCATTCTTACCCTTAGTTTAAAATTGAGTATGAAGATCAATAAAATGAGTGCATAATTTTGTCTAAGTAATTAATTTCATTCTTCAAATATTTTTAATCACAAAATCAGTCATAACAAAGCCAATATGCTCCACCACAAGTAATCGATAAGTAATCTGGCCGCTACGCCGTGACGACGACTACCACCGCTACGACGACCACCACAAGTCAATATGCTCCACCACGTTGTGCTCGTCCAACATGACACTCACGTCCTTGCACCAGATTTGCGATTATGTTCATTTGTAATTAGTAAGAGTGTGTTTGGTAAGGCTTATGCTTATGCAACAAATTGCTTATGCTCTAGCTTATCTATCAAAAGTGCTTATTCAACTTATTTGGCTTATATAGCATAAACAGTCAAACCGTTTGACAAAGGTGCTTATTTAAACGACTTATCTAGAGAGTAAGCACCAAAAAGCTAGTATTTGGTGCTTATACAAAATTGCTTATGCTAGTATAAATTCCAAAACTACTTATAGCTGCTTATGTCAATAAGCACTTATGGGTTCAACCTGTTTAGCAGGGCTTATGACTTATTGTTGCATAAACAGTTCAATAAGCAGTTTTATAAATCCTGCCAAACATACCCTAAGAGTAAGAGAGAGTGCACAAGAGACAGTGATGATGAATCATCGTCCACGAGAGAATATATATGTATATCTTTCCGTGTGCAGATGCAACGGAACGGGAGGAACAGGTCCTTCATGTGCGGCTCCATCGGCAGCCGTCCTCGATGCCGCCGGCGTTGCCCTTGGTGTTCGATGGCCCACTAGAGCGCGTTCTGGCTGTTCTTGTCCTTGTCGATGGACACGGCGACCAGTGGGTAGCTCGACGCGTCCCCATCCTGGTACGACCTCCCATCGAGCCGCCGGCCCTCCTCCGTCGATTGGCCGCCGGATTGATTGATTTGTCACGAGACTGGCAGCATGATTACTTATCGGCTACTATTGAGAGATCCGACAGAGGAGATCGAGTCAAACTCCATCGGACATGCATGCGCATCTCCCGCAGCTCCACCATAAGTGCCACGCACCGCGCGTCGCCGACGAGGCCTCCTGTCGCCGCTCTAGGATTCGCGCTGCCTCCACATATGTTCCGAGCTTCGCCTCCGCGTACGTGCCGCGCTTCGTTGCCACATGCGACGCCGCAATGTGTTCCGTCGCCTCCACGAGGAAGAAAGACTCGTCGATAGGGACAGGGGAGGAAGAAATACTCGCCGGTGGGGATAAGAAAGAAAAGAAAAGAATGGAAACGTTTTCTTTGTGTAATCAGTGGTAAAGGTGGATAATTTTATTTTAATTTTATGAGAATATATATATGCCTCTAGAGTTGAAAAAGAGTTACTCCATCAAAATGAACTAGACGCTCTTCAACTCTAGGTGAAGCTGCTGCTCCATAGAGTTTTGGAGCTAGAGTGTTTGGCTGGTTCCAGACAGCTCTTCTTTATAATTTTGGAGTAGAGCTATACCAAACAGGTAGATGTGGAGTTTTGTGAAATAACATAATCAAAATATCTGGGATGAAATAATACAAGCCACATTATTTGAAAAATATGACACATGTCAAAATAAAATTACTGTTTTTTTGTCATAACGGTGTCTAAATTCATTACAACAATAATAATAAAGCTTTTTTTTATCCCAAGCAAATTAGGATAGGCTAGAGATAAAACCTATGGAAACCTAAAAAAGAAGAGATAAATGGACAAAAGCTAAAAGAAAGAGAAAAAAAAGGAAAAAAAACAAAATAAAAACAAAAGGAATAAAAGCCAAAGGAAAGAAGAAACGAGTAAGCAAGAAGGAAGGAAAAAAAAAGATCACGGTTCCGGCACATCTATTGCTAGTCTCCAAGCGCTCCTATCCATAGCTAGCTCCTTAGGGATATCCCACGCATTCAGATCTTTCTTAACCGACTCGTTCCAAGTCAAGTTAGGTCAGCATCTACCTCTCTTAATATTAGCATCTCTCTTTAGAACCCCACTACGCACCGACGCCTTCGGAGGCCTTCATTGGACATGTCCGAACCATCTCAACCGATGTTGAACCAATTTCTCCTCGATATGTGCCACTTCTATCATGTTCCGGATATCTTCATTTCATATTCGGTTTCTTCTTGTATGCCTGCAAAACCAACATAATATACGTATTTCTGCTACACTCAATTATTGAACATGTCGTCTTTTTGTAGGTCAGCACTA